>OX638134.1:39435401-41835401 GCA_951804985.1 Dryomyza anilis | reverse complement strand
GCCATGACCGACGAAATGATATCGTTGCAGGGCAGCCCCGACAAACTGTGCTGTAACGCCTCTAACGGTCCTTTGTTAAAACCTGAAGCGCGGTAATGGATGAATATCCGATTGTTATGGATAATAAGATTGGTGAACTGTCAGTGTATTTTATTAGGGGACGGGATTATTAAAATTAAAAAATATTATGACAACGTAATATAAACATACCCAAAAGCACGCAATTGGGCTATATAACTGGAATTCGACATAATTGGACTGGATTGTATAAATATATAGAATTTTTTAAATTATAACATATTCGATATTTTCCCCGGTTACAGTGGGCTGAGAATTAAGATGTTTTGCCATAATTCACGATATTTGATACTTTAATATTTTCGAGGTATCTGAAAACTAATCTGATATCAAAAATTTAATGTTCAAAATGGCGGATTCAATATGGAGGATTCAATAAGGCGGATGAACATTTTAAATATTACTGGATTTCAAAGAAAATTAATACACATACGTTTTCGGGGTCTTTGATTACTAATCTGACATAAGAAATATTAAATTCAATATAGCGGATTTCTTAATATGACTGTATTTCAAAGAAAATTAGTACACATATGGATTCGAGGTCACTAATCACGAATTTGATACCAAAAATGTAACAAATATTCTTGATTATTGTTACTACATATGGGCATTTCCAGAAAAACATCAACCACGACCGAAAAATTCAAAATGCTCAAATCTTTGAAATAACGATGGATTTAGAATCTTAAATATGTGAATATAAAAAATACTCGTAAAGTTGTATAGTAACAACTATACAACTTTATTAACAACTTTTATATATAGTAACAACTTTTATAGTAACAACTTTTAAATATACCAAATTTTTCATGTACTTTGAGTAACCAAATTAAATAGTTTGAAAGGAATAAAGATGTAAAATATTATTTTCTGTTTTTTCAGACAACCTTAATCAATAAATTAATTCAAAATAAGCATTAAATGAAAATTAGGGACAATTTTGATTTTTGTATAAGGGTGTCCTATTGTATAAGGGTGTTATTGTCCCATTTTTCAATTTCCATTGTTTTTGTCTTCTTTTATTTTTAAAATTCCAACAAAAGAAAATATTGAAATTGTCTTTTCGATATTAGACGCTGAAAATATTGCGCTACAGTACAAAAATTTGATTTATGCGTGAAAAAAAGCATAAGATATTTAAATTTGTTCAAAAAGATGAACATTTTGATAATCAAAGACGTTATTATTTGAATTGTGTCGGGCAGTGTAATTATTAATATTGTCAGATGTAAACTTATTTTATTAATCGTAGTGCAAATTTTCATGCAGAACATCCGGATTTATTCTGTGATTTGTTACGAAAAAACTGTAAACTTTAGGAATAAAGTAAATTATCTCAGCTAAATTATCAACAAAAAATTCCGGTGCAAAACACTTTTTAAATTAAAGTGTGCATGTATGAAAGACATATCGACATCCCTTTTATTCGTACAGTTCATCAAATTGTGCTTATGAACTATGTTCTACTTGCATGAATATAAATTGTGTTAAATGATATACATTGAATTTTAATGTGATGTTATTTCAAATTAAAGTGTTGCACTTTAAATTCGTCAAATCTTTAAATTGAAAGCCTGAACTTTAAAATTTAAAGTGCACTTTGTTTCTCAGTATACCAGTTACCAGATAAATCAATAAATATTTTTTCAAACGTATCAATAAGTCAAGCTGAACTAATTTTTAAAAAAGCATATCTTTGCTAAATCTTTGCACCCTTCCTACATGCACCAAAGACAGTAAAACAAAACTGCATACCAATTTTTTCCATATCGCGTAAAATGTGCCGTGTGAAGCCCGGCACATATGCAAAAAAAAACACATGTATCTAAATTTTATTTTCCATAACAATTTTATTTTATATATATCTTTTAAACTTTAAATCTTATAGGACAATGAAAGTTATAAAAACCGCCATTTTGAATTTAAAATTATTAACACCAGATTCGACGTTTCTGGCACATTTATCATACGTAAACCGATTTTCATGATCATACCATCAAATTTAAAAATTCTGGACGCCATATTGAATCCTCCTTTTTGAATTTTTATTTGTTGATAACATATTCTAAATCGGCGTTATCGAAAATATATTTATACAAATTAGAGTTATAGTTAAGGAGATAATTAATTTTGGCAAAAATATCTAGTCCCCAGCCCACTGTGCGGTGTGCGGGTTTAGTAGAATTTCACAATTAAATTGTTTTTGCATTTGGCCTATTTAAGCATACAACAAAGTAAACATTTTAAATGTCAATGTATTCTTGTTTTTATTCCTCATGTCATAAATTTGTTATATATTACCAGTGTATCCGGTGAATTGCAATATCTCGGCTGGAATGTACCACCTGATCAAATTCAATACATACCCGAGCATTGGTTGACCCAACTGGAACCGCATGCCTCGATGCACTACATGCTGGGCGTATTCTATATTTTTCTCTTTCTGGCCTCGACCGTTGGCAATGGTTTGGTCATTTGGATTTTTGCCAGGTGTGTTATGAAATTTCGCATTTCGCACGCAAGAACATTTTGCAATTCAATTCTTCTTTATTTCTCACATGTTTGCAATTTGTCTGTATTTTTTTTTTTTTTTGTTTTTCGCACAAAGTGCCAAGTCGCTGCGTACGCCGTCCAATCTGTTCGTCTTGAATTTGGCTGTTTTAGATTTTATAATGTGTGCCAAGGCGCCGATTTTCATCTACAACAGCTTCCATCGGGGTTTTGCATTGGGCAACACTGGTTGCCAGCTATTTGCAGCCATTGGCTCCTACTCCGGCATTGGGGCGGGTATGACTAATGCAGCCATTGGTTACGATCGTTACAATGTTATCACCAAACCCATGAATCGCACGATGACCTTCACCAAAGCGTTACTCATGAACATCATTATATGGATATATTGCACACCGTGGGTGGTCATGCCGTTGACACGTTTTTGGGATAGATTTGTACCAGGTAAGTTATGGGTTATGTTTATAAACACCAAATTGTACCTAGTTCCCTAATTCGGGGTTTGTAATACCAAATATATGACATATCGTCACTATTATGCCAAAGGGGTGAATGTGACATTTGAGTTTTATATTGTGCCAAAATCGTGTGTGGTTTTGTTGGATTTCTAGCCACAAAAGACAAAACCAAAAGGGCGAATTCGAAAATTGAAAATGTTGTCATGCCACAAGGACGAATCTTTTCATTTTTTGCCAAAACTTTTTATTGGTATATGATAAAATAGTGGTGTAAAAGCCTTAATTATTTTTTTAAAGCAACTATCGATCATCATCATTATTTTAAAATATTTTTTTGAATTTTTATCATTTGCAAGAAATTTTTTTGACAAATTATTTTTAAATATCGATTGGTGCTTTAAAAACAAGCAATTAATGCCTTTACAATACTATTTTATCTTGCACCAATAAAGAGCTATATCAAAAAAACGTAAAGATTTCTTCGTTTTTTTGCTATAACCCTTTATTGGTGCAAGATAAAATAGTGGTGTAAAGGCATTAATTGTTTGTTGTTGAAGCACCTATTGGCATCATTATTTAAAAATATTTTGTTAAACATTTTTCTTGCAAATAACAAATGGCAAATCGATAGAAGCTTTAAAAACAAACAATTAATGTCTTTACTATTTTATCTTGCGCTAATAACAAGTTATAGCAAAATAAACAAAAATATATGCGTTATAATTGTCAAAATCCAAAGATATTTTATATACGTTATAATATTTGACGAATAAACCAATATAACAAAAAAATTGAAAAAAAATATGTTCAAATTTTTAAAGCACTTCAAAATTTGATTTCCCAACATTTTTTTAAAATTCACATTCGCCCTTTGGCACGACAGTGATGATATGTACTCGGGATGTCCAAAATAAAATAAAAAGAAGGAAACATCCAGTAATGAAGGTTAGATCACATTGATATTTTAAAGAATGTAAATTATTATAGTTAGTGTAAAGAAGTAAACATTATTTAAGTAGAAAGAATTATTCGGACTAAGCCAACTATAAATTTCCTTCAGAGATCCCCAGGGTTTTCCAATACTGAATACCTAACCTAATCGTTTTTCTTTTATATTTGACACATGTTAACGGTAGAAATATTTTCACAAACACACTAGAACTTATTAATTGTTTTTATATATTTGGAAATAACTGCAAAATAATTCTTTCGTTAATAGTTTGGCACTACAGTTCTATAAGAACTTAGGCCGAGCTCTCTCACCATTTTGAGCTGTGCGTGATATATTTGTAATCAAAGTGGTGGGACCTACAGTTTATTGCCGAATCCGAACGGCGGGTGAGAGCTTTTCATAGGCAATGTTTTTACTCTCGGAGGTTTGCCATTTACTGCCGAGAGGTAGCGCGGTATAGAAAAATGTTTCTATGAAAAGATGTTGTTAGCCCCTGTCCAGGCTTGAACCGGGGACCTTTCGGCTCGCAGTCCAACGCACTAACCACTGAGCTACCGCGGCTACAGTGGTTACTGTTTTTTAAATAAAAAGTGAATTCTTTTTATACAATTTTTATCTTAAAAATTAAAAATGACACAGAAAAAGTACCACCCATACATACTACCCATTAGGAAATTTTCAGATTACGCCATCGAACTTACATTCAAAGTTACCATTACTTTCACACAGGGATGTCCTAGCCGGAGTATCTATGACAATGTAAACTATAAAAATAAATAACAATGCAATTGAGCGATTCATAAGGCCTACTATTTTTAGACTACATTATAAGTATATCTTAGCTTTGCCGGCCTCGCATATTACTTTGTTGAAATTAATCGATCTCTTGCCATTTAGGTTTAATTGTCGGTTTTTATGTAAAATTCTGATCAGAAGTATGAAAAAAATGTATAGAATTTGATTGAAAATGTCAACCCCTAAAAATGTTTTATAGCATGATAAAATCCATGTGGAAAATTTTCAGTTAAATCAGAATATGGGAAATAGACCTCAAAATTCATGGTTTGGTACCCAAATCGACAATTTTAAAATTAAATTGAAATGACTTCTCCCAAGAGCAATACCCCAAATAAGTGAATATGTCATCTGTTAGGAAATTTAATAACTGTTTCAACAAACTACCAACGAGAAAAATCGAATAAAAAAAAACAAAAGCAGTGATTAATTACAAAGGCACTCTTTGTACTTTTATTTTTTCAGTATTTAAAAAATTGATAATAGAGACATGTTAGGTATAGAAAGGTATATATTTGATCAGGTTCACACTCTGACTTTAGTTACCGATTTTAGTTGGAAATGCATTACTTCAAAATTCGAGGCATTTTCAACAACACACGTTTTTTGTATGTAACTTTTGAACTAAAAAAGATTTTGAAAAAAGAAAAATTGTTTTGAAAACTAGACACTTTAGGGAATATATATATTTTAGTTTTAAACTTGTTCTATGAGTACCCTACATGTAATTGAAAGGCAGAGTTGACAGATTTATTCATATGAAAAATATATAGAAAGAAACAGAAATTCCTAGTTTTTTCAACAAAATATCATTGAATTATATTAATTTATATAATTCTCTTATTTCTGGCATAATAAGTTATATTTTTGTTCATTAATGAATTATTGAACGAATCGTGAAATACAACTAAAATGTTCACTATAAAAAACCAAGAAATAATATTTAGAAAATGTGGGCATATCACGCGCATTTTTGGAACAAATATTTTTAGGTAAATTCTAACAATATGTTTTAAATTTTGTCATTGTATCTTCAGTACTTTTCGAGTTATAGATTCCAAAAAGTTATATAAAAGTTTCTTGTATGGGAGATGGGCGTGTCCGTTACGATTGACTCATTTCCGTACTCAAAACCATTTTTTGGGTAAAACATATTGGAACAAAATTTTATCGGATTCCGACTAGTATTTCTCAAGTTACCGTGTAACAGATAGGCAGACAGACTGACATGGCTTTACGGACTCGGGTCATGATGCTGAACAAGAATACATATACTTTTCCATAAAGCCCACGCATCCTAAGCGATCCATATCTGCACAAAACTAATATACCCTGTACCTCATAGGTGTAGAGTATAATTAAAAGTATAAATTTGTCTATTTTTTTTAAAAAGACACTTTTACAAATCTGTTTTTTTATCTCTCCGGGGCGTTCCGGGGCAAATTTTTATACTATCATATGACTCAATATCTGTATTTATCGATCCTAGTTTGTTTTTCATTATCCACGATTAGCCACACAAAATAGGATATTTACAAAAAAGTTTTTTTCGAAATATTTGATAATTTGCGAACAATAAAAATTAAAATTTTTAGTAATTTTTTAAAGTGTATTAGGTTTTTTTTAATATGTGAAAATTTCAATGTAATTACTTAACAAGAAGTAATTTAATTTAAATTTTTAAAAAAGTATTCAAAAAAATATTAAAATTAACAAAAAAAAAAATCAAAAACGAGTTTGAACTAATATCCTGTTGAAAATAATACATATAAAACAATTCATTTAATGGTTTTCTATTACCTAGGATGTCTTTTTTATGATTACACAAAAAAAAAATCTAATTGACGAAATTTTTATTTCGGCCCAAATGCGCGCTTTCGATCCACTGTGCAACCGTCAAAATTGAAACACTAAACTAAACTTAGAGTATGATCAAAAATATATATATTCTTATCTATACCTATTATTGAATTTTTAAATACTGATCAAAATAAAAATACAAAGAGTGCATGTGAAATCAATTGCTTCTGTATTTGGGCCATTCCATACAAAATAGACCAAAAAAAGGAAAATTTGAGATTTTACCTTGGACAACTGATAAAGAGTATCGAGAAATGCATACATCCAAAAATAATAACACATCTCATTACCAGAGAATATAGACAATTAGAATGAGAAATATTTGTCAAACGCCTTTAGACAATTTTTACAAATTAACGCTCAGTGTTGATCGTAAGAAAGGATTATAGGTTAAAGGGAGGAGGAAAGATGGAGTAGTGTCGGTGGATGTTTGCTTTAAATTTCCCAATATTAAAAATGTCGGGAAAAACAGACGCAGGGAGATTGTTCCACAAACGTATCGTGCGACTGAAGAACGAATTATCTCTGTAATGCGTGGTTCTGTTGAGAACCGAGTGGACTACGAAGGGGCGGGCTTGGTTCGACGCCCGAGTAGAACGAGAGAATACACGACCTGGTGGAATAAGGCAATGTAATTCCCTCGAACACTTACCATTGTAATACCTATAAAACAGGCTTACACACCCTACGGTTCTTCGGTGCTCAAGAGAACCAATAGAGGATGAAATATTTTCATCCCCATATGTGCGATTTGTATTCCATCTTAGGCCGAATATAGGTGGTGTAGACAATGCGCAAGTCAGCGGGAGTGAAGTATGTCTTATATCGTTTCAAAAATCCGAGGCACTTGGCCGCTTCTTTAGACACATCAAATATGTGATCATTCCAACGGAGGTCACATTGAATTGATATACCCAGAACGTCAAGAGCAGCTGACTGCGCAATATCCACATCACCCATATTGAGGGGAGGGAGGGGTGAATCCATTCTTTTGTGGGATAACAGACAACATTGGGTCTTGCTGGCATTAAAATCTACTCTATTTGCAACACCCCACTCGGAGATTGATTTAAAGTCATTATTGAGCGTGTCATTCATAGTGCGTCTTTTACTCTGAATCAGAGACAGAATTTTTAATATATGAAAACAAAAACGATGACAAAATGAAGAAGTTAAAAATGAAATTTCTGATTCCTTTTGACGAATTCATTTTCATTTCGTTTTACGTTAAGAGTGGGAAATATATGCATCTAATTTTTTTTTTTTAGTTTACAAATCGGTTTTTTAAAATTAAAAGTATATTTTTGATTTTCTATTTATGCTTTCACTTCTGTCTCAAGTTGTGTAAGACAGTAGTTAATAGTAATTATTATAAATAGTCACAATACAAATAAAAAAAACAACATTTTGCAAAATATTCATTTTATTTTAGCTATATTCAAATCAATGCTCATCACAAAACATTCATTAAAATTAAAAGAAATGAAATTCATTACTTTAGCTGATAGATCTAATGTTTAGGTATAGGTAGTAATAATAATAATAATAGTTTGGGGATCGATTAATGTATGTAGTGATTATTTCATAAACATTTTCTCAATATGCACGTTAGTTATGAAACGTATCGTATTTATTTATTATATAATTTTATTAATTTTGTAACATCTTAAAGTCATGGATTTAATTATGTATACTATATATGCTTTAAAATATATGCTGCACTAATTGCCAAACATTTCACACAAGTCTATGAGACAGACAGACGTTGGCGATTAGAGCACGCTACAGTTTAAATGTAATTTAGACGTGGCCAAGTGCTGTGAACATCAAAAAAGACATTTTTTTGCAAAAAAAATTATAATTTTCTCTTAGTTGGCAGAAAAAAAAACACAAAAAATTAAATTTAAAAATATTTTACAGTGGTTTTGAATATGGTCTGAGTAGAAATATGAACTAAACTAAAAAATATTTAACTAAATTATTGGTTGTTTTTATTTAAATATATAATATATGTATATTTTAGTTGAATTTTTGCATTTTCCATTACTTAATATGTATGGGCTACAGGAGGTGGTATGTTGTTTGGTGCAGCGTGTGTCAGTTCAAAAAAATATATAATTTAGAATATTACAGTTCAACTAACAATATTTTCATGAATGTAAAATATTTACCACGGCGCACAGCATAACAGTATATTTTATAGATTTAATGTAGCTGTTAATTTAGCACTTAACTTATTTAAGCTATAAATTTAGTTGTCTATTTTGTGTTTTCATAATTTAGTTTTATTTTAATTTATTATTTTGCTTTTATTGAAGAATTTCGAAATTCATTTCTAGAAATACAAGATTTTATTAAGGTTCCAGAGTATCCAGTCGCACAATCATAGACAATTTAAAGTCGACTTTAATATTAGAAATGACTTTGTTGAACAATTTAGTATAGAATAAAATACCAAAAATTTCATTCAAATTGACTGCCTTTACTGCCGCTTTCTGTATTTCGAAACGAAAGAGTATTTGGCGAAAGTGTCGTAATTTGAAATAAATTTCAAGTTTTAGAAATCAAGTAACATGAAATCAAAATTTTTGTGACGTCAAATTTTCGTTTCGAAATACAAAACGAAATAAAACCAGGTCCCCAATTCTTGAGTTAGTTCAATATATTTTCATGGGACAATTTAAAAAATTCTTCTCTGATTGCCACATGAAATGTAATTTAGTCATTCTCCAGTATAGCCCTTTTAAAAAATGCGAATTTAGAAATGAGTTTTGTTTCAAATAAAACAACGTCGAAATAAAAAGTGAGAATTCTCGCATGAACTCGAGTTTTGGGACCCAGAAGAAGGCTTCAACTCACATAGTTTGTAGCATATTTTTAGTAAAAAAACGCATCGTTGTAGAAGTAAAACTCGCCAACGCGGTTGCTTGGTGAATAATTTACGAGAATATGTTCAACTATCAAATGGCATTTCAAGTTTTTTTAGAATTTATCAACTGCTTTTTATAATATTAAGCAATAAACATAAAAAATGTTAATGATTAGTTATAATTTGATAACGAGTGTACAAATGTATTAAACAATTAACATTTGTATAAATAATTTTTTATACACAAATATTTGTATGAAAACTAGTGGAATTTTGCAATTTAGGGCACAATGTATTTTGTGGCAAACAATAAATCATTGGCCTGATTATGCGTGTCTTAAACTTGTGCTTTACAGTTAAGATATAATGTTGAAATGTTTTTCTTTACAAAAAGACGTCATACATATCGTCGTTGTAGCAGTAAAACTAACTAGTTTTATTTTTAAAACTTGTTGATCATTTTTTTTTTAATATTTGAAAGTTTTGTTTTTTCAATCTCCCCTCCCTCCCCTTAATAAAAATCCTCACAAATAAGAAAATGTTGGATAAAATTTTCACAAACAGCTTAATTATATTTGAAGAATGTATTTGGTTAGTTTTACATCTATAACGATGATATCATAATCAATTAATTCTAAAACCTTTTAAAAATTCTTCAGATATACCGAATTTGCATTCAAACATTACGTACTGTTCGAAAACTGGTTATTTGATATTTTGAGATAAGTATACAGTCAAATTAAGTATGAAAACCTGCAACTTTTCAAGCAATTTATGTTTATTTTAAAATTAGCATTAGAGCATTGCATAAATGTACTAACACATTAAAAGATTTTTGTCTTTTTAGAATTCTGAGAGCATTTGTTTAGAATTGGCCTGAATATATAAATTCTCGTTCTATTTCTCATTTAGAATGACTTTGATTTGAAGTCCATTACAACACCGATCGACTGATCTACTTCAGTATAAATATTATATAAAAATATTAAAAACTGGTGATAAACCTATTAAAAATGTTCCTAAAAAAAATGAACCTAATTTAATTTTAATTCCATATTTTGCTATTAAATAAATTTATTTATGGACAATTCAGGATATATTTCAAAATTAGATTTTGTTTGATTTTAAAGAGCACGTTTAAAAATGAACCATTAAGTTTCTGAAAATGTTTAAAACTAGGATCTTTTAAAATTAAACCAAATTCAATAATACCAACCACTAAAACGCTTTCTGTATTTCGAAACGAATGAATATTAGACGAAAGTGACGGAATTTAAAAAAAAATGGTGGGTTTTAATACCCACTTTATTTAATTCGACTTCTTAAAAGTCAAAAATCATAAAATTCAAATAATATTGTCCTATTTTTACGTTATTCGTTCGTTCGGAATACAAAGTGAACCCCTAAATGTGGTTAAAAGTATACTTTATCATTGTTATCAATTTCGACCTGAGATCGAGTTTTTGTTTATTGAGACAGAACAAATCTTACATGCGAAACAGATAAAAACATTTGATATATGTGGTGGTAAAATTTGCAAAATATTGAATTATATTTAAATTTACAATAAAATATAGTTTTCCCAAATGAAAAATCCGAATAAATGGATCATAATTTAGTCTACAATTTTATTAGGCGAGTCTCCAGTTGGAGTCCGCTTTTTGAAAAACACAAACCGAACAACGCTTTACAGAAATTCTCCCTAATATGTGGTGAGTGTGTGTGGTGCACTTTGAGACATAGACTCAACAGTGCATGATGTATGTATAGCTTAAACATTAACTCTACAGAAATCTTAACTAAGTTGGCGCCCTCTCTGCAAATTTCAGCGCATTGCCGCAGCTCGTGTGTGCGTGCGGTGGTTGGTTTTGATCAGTATGCAGCCACGTTTTAAAAACGCCACCGTCTGACTCACCAACACTTAAACAATCGAAATGGTCACATTTATTCCGAGATTTCCATTGTCGGCAAAGAGCTGCGCAATCGACGTATCGAACACCAAGCAGTCCGAGTTGTGTATTGCGGAGGCGACACCCTCGTGTATGGAGCGCGGCATAGCCTCCCAGGTAAGACGACGGCGATTGCCGTTCAACTCCAGGCGATACACAAAGTTTTCGGCCTCCTTGCGCGAGCCGATCAGTTGCACGATGGCAAAGAACTGCTGATGGCCGTCGTACTTCTCCTGCTTCTCGAGCACCAACATAAAGTGGTGGCCAAAGCAGGACTGCATCATAACCCAGTCGACGGCGCCCGGCAAATTGATGTCGGTGGCCAAAAAGACAATATCCTCGCCCTGCAGCGTGGTGATGCTCTTGTGCGACATCATCAGGTGCTGCATCACCAAGTCAAGAGGACCCTGCCACTTGCAGGATGCGCCTGGGCAGGGGCACAAATAGGGACGACACTCGCATGTCTCCTCGTGCTCTGTCTTCTCGGTGTAGACAAGAGAGGCGGTGCAGCCGTAGCCGGAGTGTTTACATGGAAACTTCACATTGGACGCAACCTTCTCCATGGCCAGGTTGCGTATGTTGGCCAGTGGGCCGCGACATGTGGGGCAGCAGGTGAGTTTGGAGCGACACGAGACGCACACCAGATGGCCGCTGGAGCATTGTAGAATCGGCGGCAGCACATAATCGAAGCACACCGGACACTCGAAAAGCGAAGTTAGATCGGCCGACATGCCACCATCACCGCCTCCCGTCGAGGAGAGTGAAGAGCTGGACGAGGAAGATGTGTTGGCAGCGGTGTTGCCGGCGGAACCAGAGGCGGCTGTGGCAGCGGCTGCAGATGCTGCGGCGGAGGTGGCTGAGGGTGCTTCACGGCGTTTCGGATTGATTTTATTGGACATCGGTCTTTGCGGCAGGGGCTAAGCAACGAAGGTAGGCGGCAGCGGCGTCAGTGACGACTGCAAATCTCAGTTATAAGCAAAATGTTATAGTTGCTGCTGCTACTGTGGTTGGTTGGTTGCATAGAAAACATAGAAAACAATGCAGTTGGCAGTGTTGTTGTTCTTGTGGACTTCAGCGACACTTTTCTAGTTCTGCATCTGCCAGTCGTGCGAAGGATGCGGCGGCACGTTTGCGGTGAATGTTTTGTTAAAACTAAAAATATACAAAAATTTTAAAATATAAGAATAAAAAGCGCCAAGTGCAACACACTTCTAGTAATAAATGACATACTTTGTGACAAAAAAAATAAACTAAAAAAAAAAGTAACTACAACAAAAAGTAGTGGCAACGACAACAGCCCGCACTTTGTTTATCTGGCGTCTTGCGCTGGCATCCGTTATTTTCACTCATATTAACCCAGCAGAAAAATTTGCTATTTAGCAAAAGATCCCTCCTAGTTCATGCAACATCCAAACCAGCATTATAACTAAATCTATTACAATTAAGTTGGAAGTAATCAGAATATAACTGTGTTGTTTTTTTTTTTTGCTGTATGTTTTCTTATTACCTAATAAGAACCAGGGATTGTAAGTGTAACCGAAATCTATATCCATTACTACCGTAAATCTATTAAACAAGAATAAGAAATAAAGATATAAACGGTATCGGTTTTAATAAAGTATGAAAAACGTACATAAAAATGAATTTCAATCAAAATTATTTATAAAGCTACCCAGCAAACACAGAAGCTCATATATGAGCGTATTTCAATCTTTTTTCTGAGTCTGAGCGCTCAAGTTTTATGTCAAAAATGAGTCTAAAAACATATGCGTTTCGGCAATAGAATCTATTTACAATCTCAAATTTGAGCCTAAAAAACATCTTCAACTGGAGCCTAAATGCAATCTCAAAAGCGTCTAAATGAAGCATCTTGGAAGATCATGTTCATGAGCATAAAGTGCCTCTAAAAAGTATTTAAAACGATTCATTAATGAACATTAATAACAATTTAAATGGGCCAACAAATATATTAATTTTTTAAATATTTTAAATGCAGAATTACAGGCCAAATAATTAAAATACTAATTAACTAAAAAGCATTTCTTTGGAGATTTGTTGTCCTGCTGCTACATGGCCTCATTTTGATGCAACCCGAATGCCACATCCACACAGACCCAACACATATTCCTTTTTGTCCATTAGAGGCGTTTTCTTGAACTTGATTGTTGGAGTGCTATAAAAGATGAGTGTGGAGGAATATTATAACTTCCTTGAGAAATAAATGATAACTTTTACTCACATTTTGGTACACTTCGAAGAACAAAGTGTCGTACACAAGTAGATTTACGGCTGCCCCTTAGAGGAGACGGACGCATCCCACCGTGAGAACTTTTTAGACAATTTAAGATTGACAAAAAATTGTTAAAAAAAAAACGCAGACAAATTGTTCTAAAATATTTGTCAAATAAAATCACAACATTCAAGAAATAGATTCAAGTTAGATCCAAGGTACATGAGCCTGAGTGTTACTTGAATCCTGGCGTTTGTTGGGTATTTATGTTTCTTTTGAAAAGCGGTACAAATTTCGTAATTGATTTTAACTAAATTTCCGATGAGCTAAAAACTTAAAATTTTAAACATTGCACAGAAATGATGTGAATCACTTTATACTATTCCAAAAATAACTTGAATCATCAATTATGTGAAACATTTTAAACTAGAATTTCAAAGATAAATAATTAATGTCTACCGATATCTAGTTTATAAAAAAAAAGAAATTTAAATGCCAGAAAATGTACATGAGTCTGGAAATGTTTATAAACTACAGTAGCGAATATTTTCTAAGGCTATTGGGCGCCACTTTATGAGCTAAGACAGACTGACTCTTTATATGTAAGCTAAGTCATTTTACTAATTAAAATCCGAAAAATTGCAACAAAAAAATCTTAGTGCGTTTGGAAAATGTTTGATAACATGTTCCTCCTTACCGCCCATAATATCAGATTACTCCTAGCAAAAGCGAATGATACAGATAACACTGTATTATCGCTAAGATAGTAAATATTATAGTATATTTTTCGAATAGATATGAGAGGGATACAAATATACACTTCACATCAGTGGAAACAGTTGGAAATCACTTGTTCCTCTTTTTCTCCAGTAGAAGCATGTGAGCATAGTTAATAAAAATATAAATATATGCAATATTTATATGCTGAAAGTCACTTATTTAAGTTTTTATATTCTACAAATCGATTCGGTACAAAATTCTTGCTAGAGTATGCAGATTTGTGCAATTAATATTACAATGCAGTCAAACTCCTTTTACTATAAAAAAATAAAATTAAACTACGAATTTACTGATCTGATTGGCTACATACACAAATTATTTGTGTTTTTTTCATTTGACATCTTACGCTTACTTGGACTTTAATTAGGGATATAATGTTATTTAGTTTCTAAGGCGGATTTGTTTTCTTGGCTTTGACAGATGAATAGAACTACAGGCGTTCATATGGTGCTAGTCTAAATGCAAAGCTATAGATGTCGAAAAAATAGAAACAGCTACCTTTCAGAAGCCAGTAAGCAAGCGAGCAAAGCAACTCACATACAAACATTCGCTAAACTACCCGAAGTCCTTCCCAAGTATATGCTTTTCCACAAGTAATGACGCAACACAGTTTTCTGCTGGGTGGGCGGACACATGAACAAAAAAAAATAAAGAATACGCATTAAACTTCCATTGAACTTACGTTGGCTGGGTTTAGGTTGTTGATGGTTGCTGTTGAAACGTTTTTCAGGTGGTTGTCGTTCAATAACAGCACAGCATAGATTGCATATGT
Source organism: Dryomyza anilis (assembly GCA_951804985.1). NCBI lineage: Eukaryota > Metazoa > Arthropoda > Insecta > Diptera > Dryomyzidae > Dryomyza > Dryomyza anilis. The sequence goes on along the minus strand of OX638134.1, from coordinate 41,820,144 downwards.
TTCGCTGCGGAACTTAAGCAAACTTTAATCACAAAACACAGCTTATTTTAGAATTTGTTCTGCTCTGCTGACGCTGACTGAGCCTGAGCTGCTGGTCACAAACGGCGACGACGAACGATAACAATACGACGTCTGATACTAATGCCACAGCAATAATAAATAAAAAAAATTGAATAATTGCAGTCACGAAAGCGACCAACTCATTGAGTGAGTGTAACAACCAGCATTGCGTGCGCAATTGAGTGGTTTCCAGAGAGGCGTTGCAACACCGACTACTGACTGACAGAATCACTCGAATGCAGGCGCTGCTGCTAATAGCATGTACACAAGCAAGACGAATAGCTATGTTCGCAGTTCGCGGCGATCTCTTTTACACTTTGGTAGTTTCGTTTTTTTTTTGTCTGCGTTTTTTTGTCTCCACTTTTGGGAATTCACATTGAATTATTTTGTGAAAAACCTTTAAAATCACATGTTTTCAGCACAAAAGCCTTTAAAATTCTTATAATTTCGCGCACACACTTATTTTCTTTATTGGATTTCACTCTAGTCTCTGGTACTTGAAAAACTAATTACAATAAATCACAAAAAAAACAATTGCCTTTAATTACTGAATAATGTTGCTGCCGTCCGTTCGTTTGTTCCAGTGTTGTTAAGTTCGTATTTTCGTTCTATTTGGGGTACTTTTTTATTTACCAAATCCCAGTATTACAGGGTTGCATTAGTGAAAAGAAAACGTCAGAAAAAATATGCAATATATCGAGATATCGTATTTTATTTTTTATCTTATTTTTAAATTTTTGTTCATTGTAAGTCAAATCAATCATCAAATCAAAGTTTTAAAATCTTGAAAACTAAAATGCGGGATCGATGTTTTGTTTGTAGATTTTGGATTTTGTGGAACTTTGTTTCCAAATTCTAAGTGGACTTTTGACGTTTTCTGTCTATTTCTACTGGACTAGCTAACTGTATCGTCGGTTATAAAGTTTGAAAATAAACTTTTTTCTTTCAACATGGCCAACGACTGGAGCCCGTGACAGTCTTTGCCCGTGACCTCCGCCCAGGAGGATGGGGTTGAAAAATTATCCAGTGGAGGGCATACGAGGACAATTTTATGCCAAAAATTGAATAAGTCGTAAAAAATGTCGTTACTTCCTTGTACTCGATACTTACCTGATACACATTTTTTATTTTTAAATACTTAGAATAATTAATTTTTGCCCTTGAAAATAAATTCTAATAGGTGAATGAATCAATGAAATACAATATTCCAGGAGGTGGGTATAGAATAAATTGTTGCTAGAACATTGCATAAATAATTCTGGTTATATTTCAATCTTGCATCGCAATGTATCAGCAACGTCGCTGCAATATTTCCTGCTGTAGGCGATAATATTTATTAATACTTTAATTATATAAATATTTTCTTATTTATTTTGCAGAGGGCTATCTCACATCATGCACATTTGATTATCTCTCCGATGACTTCGATACACGCTTATTTGTAGGCACTATATTTTTCTTCAGCTTCGTCTGTCCCACAATTATGATCATCTACTACTACAGCCAAATTGTGGGCCATGTCTTCAGTCACGAAAAGGCGTTGCGTGAGCAAGCCAAAAAGATGAACGTGGAATCGTTGCGCTCCAATGTGGACAAAAGCAAGGAAACCGCCGAGATACGCATCGCAAAGGCGGCCATTACAATTTGCTTTCTCTTCTTTGTCTCTTGGACACCGTACGGCGTAATGTCGCTGATTGGAGCCTTTGGCGATAAGAGTCTGCTGACCCCCGGTGCCACAATGATACCGGCCTGCACCTGCAAAATGGTCGCCTGCATTGACCCGTTCGTTTATGCCATTAGTCATCCAAGATACCGCATGGAGTTGCAGAAACGTTGCCCTTGGTTGGCCATAAACGAGAAAGCGCCAGAGGTCGCCAGTGCAGCATCCACGGTCAGCACGACATCGGAGCCACAGCAAACGACAGCAGCTTAATTTAAAAACTTATGTAATCTTTAGATATAGTAAAATATTAATTGTATTGCATGTTGACGAACCGAATTGATTTTCTATGGAAATGCTGATGACCCCTAACGAGCTTAATGACTATAGCGCTGTTCCTTGGACTGATTTTGACCAAAACGTATCGAACGTTATATGCCATCGATTGTATTTCGAGGCTATAATGACTACTGTTAAACAGTTATGAAATTTGTTTTTAAATTTTGAATTGTAGCTTCTTGTGTTTTAATATTTTCTCTTAAGAAACAGAAATATATTATAGATGTTATTGCAAAAAATAATTGTTTTATTTTAAAGCATTTTTAATAAAGTTGGGATACAAGTAATTTACAGGTTCAATTATAATATGACACGAAAATATCTATTATATATCGTCGTTGTAGAAATAAAACTCGCCAACTACAACATAGAATATTGATTACCCAATTTTCTCTTATTTTAGATTGTTGAGACCAATATTTAAATTAAGGAGAACATAAGCTGATATTGGAGATGTTATTTTAACTTGTGATATTGAATTTTTAAAGTTTATCAATAAACTTAAATTGATATTTTGTTTTCGTGAATTGAAATGTTTCTGCAATAACATCTTCAGATGGTATACATATCATATAAGGACAGTTTAAAAATTTGGATTCAAATTAAAATCATGAACACAAACGTCACAATTTTTGATATTCGTACATTTTTTAATTATTTTTAGGTCAATAATACTGTGCTGTGTGTTTTACTGGATACTTCTAGCTACAAAAGGTCAAATCAATAGGGTGAATGGTCTTGATTACGAATTTCAGATATGTCAAGAAAGAATCCTTACATTTATCCTGAAATAGGAGGTTAATTTTAACGTGCCAAAAAAGAAATTTGTCTCGGGTTGGGACTGCTATACACACCCCAAAATATTCTATTTATATGTGCGTTTGCGGAAACATGCACGAAATATTCCAGAAAAATGCCAAAAATTTGTCTATATTTAAGTCATATTTAATAATTATTTAGGAGCTCTCATAAATTAGGAGTACTCCAAAATATGACTCATAATAGATACTTATTCATGAGCATTTGACGAGCCTCAAATGAAATTCCTAAAAGCATCAAAAGTATTTTAGGAGCAATCTGAAAAGGGAGTTCTAAAAATTGTTGACATATTTCAAACAGACAAACGCGGAGTTTGTATCAAAAGCTGACCGTTTTCTGCCCGTTCGCCAAATATGGCATGAATCTGCCATAAAATTCCACAAAAATTTGCAGTCTGCCCGAGACAATCTGGTTTTAGAAGAGGGAAAACTTTCGACATTAAATAGTGGTTTCCTCAAAAATATTAATGTTTTCGGTGGTCCTTAAAAGCGTACACATGTTTCGGTAACATTTTTTGGATCTTTTAAGTGCTGAAATAGAATTGTAACATGGTGTCCTCTACCCAGGTTTCGGAAGCCTTTTTGGGCTCTTTCAAGCAATAACATTGATTATTATTCTATATATCGTCGTTGTGCAGCGAAAAGTCGCCAAATACATTTTCAAAATGGCTAATATTCATTTACAAAAATCTTTATAAATCTGTCAATTTTTATTCGATGATCTCAATTTTTTGACCACATGGTAAGAATATATAAATCTATCAATTTATATTTCAAATTTAAAAATGCATCAATTACTTTTAAAAATATTTATCAACAAACTCGAAATTTAAGTTTTTCATAAAAATGTATTTGGTGACTCTTCGTTCTACAATGACGATATTTTATATATTGTGTAAAAAAATGCATCTTAATGTTTAATATACTCACCGCTTTGTTCTATACATTCCATGTGCCAGGAGGGAGCCAATTGAAAACTTTAAACGCGTTTTCTTTAAAATCGCGTTTTATGAGCTATGACAGTCTTGCACTAAATACGCGATGTGCTGTATGCACGTGTATTGCTACTTATCAGTCAGTTAGAAATTTCGTTCCTTACATGAAGTTACTTAATTCCTTCCAGTTGTTTCAGTGATGAAATAAGAGTAGTTCCTATGTGGCTGAGTTTCTGTCTGGCGAGAACCGGCAGGTAGTGATAAAAGCATTAATCAGGCGTCTCTTCCTGATAAGATCTGCAGATATAAAATCTGTCTTTTCCATGTTAGATTTGACAGGTGGGCCCCAAAGTCATACTCACGTTGGACTTATCCCATGAAATATATTTGAGACAGGGTTGGAAAAAGTCCGGATTTTTTTTTAAATCAGATTTTGGGTTTTATTGGATTTTTTATAAATAAGATAATTTCAATAGGATTTTTCGGTTTTTAAAATTATTACTTCCCACCATTTCGCTGTCGAAAACTGCTGTATAACCTTTGGTTAAAACATAGTTTGTGAAAAAATTCACTGCCATGGATCTGGAAGCCGTTTTCTTCCATATACTGAATGAGTCATATGGGCGAAAAAATGGAACAACCTAAGTGCCTGATCAAATCTATTTAGAATGTATTCTTTAGAACAGGACAACTCTTCAGAACGTAATAGATTCAATCAAGGTCTACCGCTTTAAAAATTGGCTTGAAGTTACTTTCGGAGACTACATTTAGCTATTGATATTATTAAATTATTTGGAACTACATAAAGGCCTTTGTTGGCTAATATGAATCATTTCAATGATATTCCAAAGATTCCATCCAGCAGTGGTCCGAATATTTTTTTTCTATTTGGTGGTTTATATATTTAATTCTTAAATTTTCAAAAAAATAAATCGTACTGTGAAAACCACAAATATATCCTTTGTTTAATTCGAAAAATGTAAATAAAATCAAAAAAAAATCATGGATTTTTTAAGTGGATAAAATTCGGGCGGATTTTTTTTTTTGGAGTGGAGTGTATTGCCCAGTCCTGATTTGAGATGCCATTATTCTAAAAACTTCTAAAACTTCTCTAAAAATTACCCCTTTTGGCATAATAGTAGCGATATCTTGCAGCAACTGAAATTTTGACCGAAATGAAAACATAGGTAGGACTTTAATATTTATCGACATAGTAGGTATTTATCAAACTAAATGCTATTTATATTTATTCAAGGAAACGATTTCTTTTGAAGAAATGTAAAAATACATTTTATAGGTTTATAACTAAAAATTAAATGTATGCAAACAAGTTTTCTTCCTGAAAAAACGACGTCTACTTATAAAGAATTGGTATCGGCGCAAACTATTTGCCGAAAATAGCATTGCGCAGCTTGATAACCGCACGATAGTCATTGTACGAGAGCAGACCATTCTTCGATTTGGTCTGTACACGCTGTAGTTTCTCTGTGATACTCGGATTGTTGCTGACTTGATGAATGCACTCATCGATGAATTTCATACACTCGCGCGACCAGAACATAGATGGTGCTTTGCAATCAAGCACGGGTCCTTTTTTCGGTTTGCCATCGTCCAGTTCGTTCAGCAGACTGTTGCATGTTGTCTCCCATTTTTGGGTGACGGACGCGATTTTTGTGGCAACCGTTGACTTTTGCTGCGGATTGGCAAATGGTGGTTGTGTCGGGCGGCCGCCTTTGCGTGCGGCAGCCGCAGTTTTTGGTGTTGTAGTGGCTACTGTTGGTGCAGTGGCTGCTTTTGTTGGTGTTGCAGTGGTTGTTGCTAGTGCGACTACATTTTTTTTCAAGGTCAAAGTAGGTGTAGTTGGAACAAAGCTTAGTTCTCTGACAGCTGTCTGATTGCCTTTGTTGAGTTTCATGGGTGGTGCTGGCGGTGCCGTTGAGTTCGGCGAATATAGCGTCTTCATAGAGGGAGCTGCTGGCGGTGGCGTGTGACAGCGCTTCGCATTACTCGGATTCAACGGATTCGGTACCAAGTGTCCAACATTTTTGGACTGTTTGTTGTTCTCTTTAACTGGAGTTTTCTCCAATGCTATGCGCTGCTCCTTTGTCAGCTGCGTGTCGAGCATGCGCTCGCCCAACAGCAGCGGATCAATATTGAGCTGAGGTAGGCGGTTCTTGGTCAACATCTTGTTGTAGTGCTTCACCAATTCCGGATAGTTATCGTGACGATATGAGGTGAATATGGTTTTCCAGTGCGTGTCGATCTCTTCGCGCAACTCGTCGGACGCATTATCGGCGCCCTTGTAGTCGTTGATCAGACGCTGCAAACTAAGCAGCAGTTTGTCCAAATGAAAGTTGCCATCGCGCAACCCCGCTTGTCCGAGTAGTATCATGTTTAGGGAGCGTCGTGCCTTCTCCGCGGATTTCCAGCCATTTTTCGACTGTTGTTGCTCGAGTTGTTTAAGACGGCGCACCAGCTCGTTAACGTTGCCCAGATTCGACATGAGCTGCGTAATATTTTCACGCAGAACGCGTATCAAAACATCTACGCGTCGCGGCAGCCTCTGCGAGCTCTCCAACCGTTTGCGATTCATTTGATCTGACAGCTCACGATACTTTAGCAGCAGCTCGCGGTGGAATTTGTCCTGATTAGTCTGCATTCCAAAAATAATGAGCACATGACCCACCGAGGTCCAATCTAGGCGCGCTTTGATGTCGCAATCGGTTGACTTTTGCACCAAAAACTCGTGGCCAGCGGGCGAAAGCAGGTACTTGCTGTGGAAATGCGTCAAGTAGATCTTTGCTTCGCAAGGCAAATCAGGCAGGGGACTCATTACGCGGGTGTTGTCTTCATCATCATCATCGTCTGAGTTCGCAGTGACGTATCTGCGGGAGATGCCAGCGCGTCGATCAACATCCTCATTATCGTCTTCATCCGCGTCTTCATTCTCATCATCGTCAGAGGCATCGTTCGCGTTAGTCAAAGGTATAAAATCGTCCAGAGGAGCCATTTCTCGCGATTTCTTTTTAGGTGGTGGATCTTTTTTCTGCGCCGTCGAGCACGAGGGCAGTTCAAAGTGCTCAGAGAAACTGTAATTCGAGTCCGAATCCATGGGTACAGGTGGCTCTTCAGCTGTTTCTTCGGTCGCCAGCTCTTGCGCAATGGCTGCTACAATGGTTGGCGTTTTAAATGCAGTATCTTTGCTGTGTGCCGCTTGTGCCTCCTCGTCCGCAGACAAAGATGTTATCTCATGTGCCTCCTCAAGATCAATATTTACATCTAAAATATTTGTAGTTTCTACGTCCGCATTGTCGTCAGCACTTTCTTCAACGTTGCCGCTCTCGCTGATCTCTTGCACCTTAACCAAATACATAACGAAAGATTTTAAAATCGAAACACTTTCTCAAGCATGTTATACAAACCTGTTCCGGCTCCTCTGTCTGATTACGCGTCGCCTGCGCAGCTTTTGAGTAGGGGTTCACGATATACCTCTCGCGCGTTAGTTTGCGTTTTTTAATGGGCGAATTGGCAGCAATGACGGTGGACTTGCGTTTGCGTTTCAGCAAATATGCCATACCCACGGCTGTGAGGAAACGCCCATAATAGTCTTGGCTGTTTGTGTTCTCGGCCAACTCGAAGCTAACGTCAACCTCCGGCTTATAGAGCATATTATAGCCGATTCCTGTCTCCAGGGATTTCAGCGCCTGATCGTTGTACGACTTCTGATGTGATTTTATTTCGGTCACGAATATAGGGTATTCGAGAATGCGAACTGCACTGCGGCACGTGTCGTACAAGTGACCACGGGAGCCGCAGATACAGCACCACTTCTTGGTTTTGTATTCCACCTGGCTGTTTGGATATGCGTTTGGTTTGGTCTAAACAAAAACATATATGAAAAACGTGTCTAATAAGAGTGTTTCTTATATAGAATATATACCGTTGAATGGTAGCGACGCCACTTGTCCGGACACAGGTTGAGTGTGTGGCCGCGCACTTTGCAGACCGGGCAGATCATTCGGTTCTGAAAGGAGCAGGCGTTGCAGCTCTTGGTGAAAACGTGTGTTTTGTTGCCACACTGTAAGATTACAAAAACATGTTATTTATTTAAGGTGTAAAAAAAGAAAGAAAAGGAAAAAAATACTTCGAAAAAATACCACGTAATTCCAAATTAAAATAGCTATGAATGCAAATAAATAACTCTTTTTTTTAATGTTATGATTGTAGAGTACCGCACCGCAGATAACTCAAAATTCTAGAGACTCATACGAACGCACTATTACAATTTTTAGAGTAAAAAAATACATTCCCTTAAAAAAACTAGTTTCCAAAAAACTGTAAACGGAACTAAATTATCAAAATTAATTTTAATATACCAAAAATATCTCAATTAATATCCTAATGTTTTTAATATATTTTGATCTAAATTCGAAAATTTTCGTTTTTTTTGAAACAATGGTTTTTGGATGAGTTTTTTAGCATTCGGGTCTTATGATAAATAAGAAAATGATTTATGATTATGCAGAGCATCGTTCAAGCTAACCATCAAAATAACATTTTTCATCGGTTCTAAATTTAATATATCGTCGTTGTAGAACGAAATGTTATGAAAAACTTAATTTTCGAGTTTGTTGATTAATATTATAAAAAGTAATGGATGCATTTTTAAAGTTCAAAAATCTATTAATAGACTAGGTGGACCCGTGCACGGCTCGGGCCAAGATTTTGTGAATGCAATGGAGCGATTTTATTAATATAAAAAAACATTTGTATTATTTATATCAGGGACCCGTGCTTCCTGATTGGTTTTATAAATGTAATGACCAAATAATAATTCTCCGCTAAAACAACTTTTCTCAAATACAATTCATTCTCAGACTGCGCTTCCCCGTAGAATTTTTCGCCTTAGAATTCTTCCCAATAGAAATAATCCCCGTAAAATTCTACCACAAGAATGCTTTCCCGTAGTATTTTTCCCGGTAGAATTCTTTCCCGTAGAATTCTTCCTCGTAGAATTTTTCCCAGTAGAAGTTTTAGTGTGGTGAATTTCGGTGTGGTGAGTTATGGTATTGTGAATTTTAGTGTGGTGAATTTTAGTGTGGTGAATTTTATTGTGGTGAGTTTTGGTGTGGTGAATTTTAGTGTGGTGAATTTTAGTGTGGTGAGTTTTAGTGTGGTGAATTTTAATTTTTCTTTGTTTCATCTATTTAGATTGTGTATGTGCCGAGTTGTCGTTTTGAAAGTTTAGGTTATATGGGAAGTGCCACGCCCTTTTGTCCAATCCCGCCCATATATAGCCTATGACACTCTCCGGACTCCATAGTATCCTGGTGCAAAATTTCAGTTAAATTGGTTCAGCGGTTTAGACGTGATGCTGGAACAAACAGACAGACAGACAGACCCACAGACTGACAGACACACAGACTGACAGACGGACCAAGAGTTTTATATATATATATATATATATATATATATATATATATATATATATATATATATATATATATATATATATATATATATATATATATAGATTTCAATTTTCTTATCATGTTGTACAAAAATTGAGATCATCGATTAAAATTTGATAGATTTAAAAAGATTTTTGTAAATGAATATTTGGCATTTTGAAAATGTATTTGGTGACATTTCGTTCTATAACGACGGTATACTGTATCAACAACCGAATTTTCTCAATTACGTAATAGGAAAAAACTTAGTATGCAATAAGAATAAAGGGTAGTGTTATTTACAAATTACAGTTAGAAGTATTTGTATTGAAAATGGATATATTACAGAGTACCCAGTTCACAGAGCTTTAAGTACATAGCACTTTGTATCTGGTAAGACCTTGAGCCCGCAAAAACAATATTTTTGCAGTAAAGCATAAAGAAAAAAGTTAGTAATTTTGATAACAGAACAAAAAATTATTTGAGATTTTAGTATGATTTTTCGTTGGTTTTAATCACGACTTCATACTCAATTTTTTCAGAAGTTTTATTACGTAAAACAAATATGTAGCAGGTCTAGGTTTTCTACAAATTTTGGAATTTAACTTTTTACAGATTTGAGTTTTCGATGTTTTGTATTCCGTTGAGAATACTTCAGCGAATATTTAGAAATAAACAACATCAAATTCGAATGGATATGACCAAAGTTATGACCAGTCAAACGCAAAAATATAAATTTTAAGATATACCTATTACACAGTGCAACATATGTGCAACTTTTTCTTCCATCTTCCGATTTTAGGGTAGCACGGGGTCGCAGATCTCAAATCTGAAATGCGTTTTGCTCTATCAGCTCTGGATTACTCACAATTTGGGGTCAAATATGAACAATTATGGTGTTTAAAGACAGTACAACAAATATTTTAATTTCAATATATAAAGGTTTGGTTTCTTTAGCAATGTTGTTTATCATGAACAGGCGCATTTTTTCACTTTGACACCATCGTCCCAACGCTTTTCTACGACCCTCGTTATTTCCAATTTTAACCCTACTAATTACACATTTGACATATCGCGTGAACTCTTGAGAAATTGTCATACTTTCTTTGGCAAAAATGTTCCCCATAAAAAATGAGATCTCAAACAACAAAATCGACTCAGATTAAGCATTAAACAGAATAATAAAAAACTTTAAGTTTTGTATTTTGTTTATTACGTTGCATTGTACATTTAACAAAAATGTTCGATTCGGAAGATGATATTTTGTTGTTGCACTGTGTTATTTATTGCATAACATTATATTAATTTTCATAATTAAATAAAAGCATATATTTTATATCATACTAGATTTATAATTCTATGGTCCCTCATACTTTGTTTAATATATTTTTGGAAACATTCTCCGGCACCGTTCTGATTTATGATATAACATTATAATCACTGCCTCTGGTCTACACCACGCCCCTACAAATAATTGCACTACTTACCCTCAAGCAAACCGTGTTCGGACATCTTGGCTCGTAGTGACCGAGCTGGCCGCACATGTAACAAGTCAGCGGCTTCTTGGGACGCGTGCACTTAGCACGTGTGTGTCCAAACTCACAGCAATTATTGCATTTCAAATTCATAAAGCGACGCGCCTTCGGAAAACGATCTTCGGTATAGACTTTCCACAGTGTTTTCTTTCCTTAATGTGTGCATTTTCGAAAAAAAAAACAGTCATTAACGAAACAAACAGATATTTGCAACTATTACCATCCATTTGACTTCTGATTTTTCGAAGATTGAAAGTTTCGCCCTTCCAGGAGTTATTGTAGAAGCGACGCATCTCATCGTTCCAACCAATTCCGCCGACATGCTGATGATCCTCGCTGTACACAATGTTGTAGACTATGTCACCAGTTTTTTTATTTATTTTGAAGCGACGTTTGCCAGGCTCGTTTGGCGCTGGTATTTGTTCTGGAACGACTTCTTCAACATCTGCCACAACAATAGCAGCAGCAGGAGCTTGTGCAGCCACAGGTACTGCTTGCGTTATGTCTACAACTTCCATTTCAACATCAGAGGCATCGGAAATAAGTAGCGGTTCGTTTCTGCCACGTCGCTTATCCATTTGATCAATGGTTTCGAAGACCTTGTCCAAATCGCTCAGTAGTTCATTTGTAACAGCGACGTTGGCATCAGCAGTGGGCGCAAGAGCCGCATTTGTTTCGTCAGCGTTATCTGCAGTATTAGATTCGTCTTCGTTCGCACTGTACTGCTCCTCGTTGGGCACATTCTCCTCGTCCTCAGCTTCGTTTGCCAGAGACTGTGTGGCGCGTCTTGAGCTCGCTGCCAAAACCTGCTCCGCAATAGCGCGCGCCGAGGGGGCTATCGGCACATCGCCGTCGCTGTATTCTTCGTCATTATCCACATCATTGCCGCCCTGCGCCAGACAGTTTAAGGTGGCAATAAATTCATTGTCCGACATGTTACCCACTGAGCCGCCGCCGGTGGTGCCACGACGCGAGCTGGAAGAGTGTGACTCGCGTCGGATTTTCGTGGTGCGACGTTCTACGGCAGGACCTTGCGATATATAAGGCAAACCGGTGACGTGCGTGGCGTCCGCTTCACTGTCGGAACTGAACTGGCTCACGGTCGCAGTTGTTCGTCGCTTGCGCAGGCGCTTTGGCTTGGACTGCAAAGCGACTGCAGCAAGCTCAATGCTGTTCTCCGCGCTGCTACTGCTGCTGTCGACGGCGCGTATGATGGTCTCTTTTTCTTTGATCTTGGCGCGCCCATAGACGCCGCCTGTGCCCATATCCGATTCGCTGTCATAGACGTCGACAGCGCGGAACTGCGTCTGATCGACGCGATAAATGTTGTCGTTATGGGATGGAGCAAACTCAGTGCACTCCAAGTCGCTGGAAGAAGCATCCGTCGCTGCTTGTTGCTCGTCCTTGTCTAAATCGATGGCGCAGGACTGTTGCGGCTGCTGCTTTGTGTTAGGATTTTCCATTAGGCTGTCAACGTCGGCTGTGAGCAGCGCCAAATCTTCGTCGTCGGCCATGCCAGCGCCTTGCAGCAGTCGGCATTGATCAGTCTGGCCAATGAAGTCATCCGACGAGAGCACGGAGCAGGGCGACGTGCATCTAGATAAGTTTTGTTGTGGCGGCTGCTGTTGCTGCTGTTGCGAAGTATGTGGCTTGATGAAGCACTTTTGCTCCAAAACAATGTCCGCCGCATCCTGTGCATTTTCCTCCATGATGTGCAAAATGTTGCTTTTTTTGGATTCCGCTTCGTCGCTTTCGTCGCTGTCTTCGATGGTGTAGGTGGGCGCCGGCGGCAACGGAATCTCGATAACATCGCTGGTGGACTCGTCGCTGGACTCAAGCACAATCGTTTCTCGCACTGGTGCCTGTTTACGCTGTGCCGCCTTGGATGTCTTGCTTTTCTGCTTCTTGGCCTCCATGCGCATTGCTTTGTTTAACTTCTGCACCTGCTTGGCGAACGGCCCATCCTTGAGCATATTCGGCGGCAGAGGTGGCTGCTTCGATTGGCGTTGTTGTTGTTGTGATTTTTTGCTTGCTTTTGTTTTTGGGACCATCCAGGAAGCGGCTGGATTGACCCTTAAATCTTTATTTTGTTTTGGTTGCAATATTTGCTTTTTGTCTTTGGTTTTGGGGCAGTTTTGCCCAGTACTTTGAGTAGCAGGTTTGTTGGGCAACTGAGGCGCGTCACACTGCACAACAGCAGCAACAACGACGGCAGCATCAACGGCAACAGCAGCATTTTGTGCTGCTGCAACTTGGCTGCCGCTGCTGCTGGCTGCGTTCGACGCTTCAGCACTCAATTCAACCTGAGATTTGTTCTTAGCACTGCTACAATTTCCTGGATTTAAATATAAAATAAACAAAATGTGCTAAACAGCAGCAAAAAAAACAATTTGGAATCTACGATTCCTTTCATACCTGCAACCTGCGATACTACAACGACGTCGTGCGTTGGCTTCGGAGGCTCAACAACTGGCTTCTCTTTAGCGATGTCTTTGTCCACTGCTTTGATAATCTTTGGGCTGCTACCACCGCTCCAGTACCGTCCGGTTTTGTCACCCACTTTTTTGTTCACCACACTTGTTGACGTCACGGTGCGCACGGTCACTGGTGCTGGAACAGCCTCCACTATATTGTAATCGCACGCAATATCCGTGGACTCATGATGGATCTGGGCATACAAACGCGCCTCCAGTTCATTCAAATCGTCCACATTGTCGATGTCGACCTACAACGCAAAGTTAGTTGCCATGCGTCAGCACTTCATTTTAGTTTTTCCATGACTTACCTCGTCCATATTTGCGAAATATCATACAAATGAAATGTATGCTGTGTCAAATGTTTGGTACAAATGTTGTTAATTATACAGGGAACTGCAGCAAGTCCGATCTCCTCCCCCTCCACGTGGTCTTATTGAATTAGAAAACAACTAACGCTATGGAACAACTGGAATCTCAATATCTTCGAATTGGCCTGGTTTTACTTTGCTTGATTCTTGACTCCTCTTGCCAATAAAACTAATGTAATGCCCACGAAAATAATAAAAAAAGAATTGACCACTGCGTTTTAGATTTGTTGTTAGTACATGTAATTTTAGGTTTTTTTAAGAAAGAAATAATTTTTTATTTTTCACACAACACACTTCGCCATCGAGCGGCTGTAAATACCAGTGTTGCCATCGCAGTATAAGTATATAGCTCGAAATTTAGCTCGATTTTCATAAATATCTTTCAAACAGCTGTTAAAATAAACAGAAAATATAATAATATCAATTCGTTTTTTTTTTTTGTTGTTCAAAAACATAGAACAAGATTAATTTTTTTTATTGTAAGTAGTATTGAATTGACTTTTGCATAAATAACTAGATAGATGATATCATGGTTGAAGTATGTACAAGTTAGTTCGTCTAGACATATAGTTGGCATACAGAATGTTGAGAATGTCAAGAAAAATTTTATTTAAAATAAAACAATTAATTGTCATTTTAAAATTTATTTAAAGGTTATGTTTTGTGCACTTGATTCTCACTATTTTATCACTTCACAAATTAACTATTTTACATTCTAAATACACGATGGTTCATTTTGAAGTCCTGAAGATCTTAAAACTGTTTTAAATGTTGTGTTTTGCTTATGTTAAAAATTTGAGTTTTTATTAATTTTGTGAAATTGTAAACAAAGCATTGATGTTCTGCTTTAAATTTTTCGTAAACAAATGTTAAACCTTTCAAACAGTTTTCAAAAAAAGTAAACAAATGTTAAACCTTTCAAACAGTTTTCAAAAAAAGTAAATTTAAAGATGACTTAACCTGTATATACCTCAACCATGGATGATATATTTGATGTTTATATCGTAAAAAGTTTAGCAAAATGTATAATTGTTTTTTCTATCAAAAGGCAATTTCCAAATATTCTTCATAAGATTAATGCATTGTTTTGGTAATAAATAAAAAATGCTGTAATTATAAAAATTGCTGTAATATTATATCAAAATAAAATGAATTTACCTTTTTTTGTATCGTTTAAAATGTAGGAAAGCGATCGTAAAAGATTTAATTATCATTTACGAATACAACGATTACAAACAAAATTATGTGGATTATAATCGTTTTTATGTTTAAATGATAGAAATTGATCATATATGAGTGTTTTTAGTTCGTTTATGATTGCTTGTTGCGATGGACAAATTATGAACGAAACTGTATGCGTTTTCGAATCATTTAAAATTCTTGTATACGATTATATTAGTCATTATTTACGAATATTTGTTATTACTTACGAACTATATTTAAAAAATATACAGCTGAACATATAATAAATTTTTAGTGTGGAGTTGCAATTTGTAATAAAAACATTAATGCAAATGATTTTTTAATAAATGACATATGGCTTTGCAACCCTGGCAACAAGTGGGCATCGTTCGAGTCTCGAATGTCAACACTTGTTTCGCCCAGAGTTTACAGCACAGGCCAGTTTAAATGTATTGAACAGCAACATAAGTTTGGTGTATCTGGAAATCTGGAACTCTGGAACACTCACTGATTTATATACAGGATGTACTCAAAATTAATTTAATAAAGGATGATACAGCCAATATGCCATTGCAATTAATATTCACTTGCGAATGCTTTGAAATCCATCACTACTTTCAAATCGTAATGTTGAGTTTAATATTTGAAAATCCTTTAATCTAAATATATGAATCATAACTTTCTCAATATAAACCTTAGCTTAGCTAATCAATATCAACACTAATTTTGAAATTGATTTCAACGTTTAGATTTACCATTTTTACTTTTAAATATTGACTTAATCCTACAAACTAAGTAAAAAAGAGGATCCTCATATAAGACAAATACAGAGTAAGCTCTAAAAATAGCACTTATTTTATATTTAAAACTGATTTGAAAACTACACTAGACCTTTAAGGCAATTATGATTATTTTTTCAAATGCATGAATGAAAAGACGAACCAAACACAACGAAATCACAACAACAAAGCACATAAAACGAACAAACGGACGGAACTGTGTGAAAATAATAAAATTTGACAGAATTTACATGAAATAATGTTCATTTTAATAATTTTTGTAAAAAAAATCAGATATTCAGAACTGAAATTCTGCATATTTGTATATTTTTAGAAAAAATATTTAGATATGTATTTATTGTTTCACTTAAAATCAAAAACAACAACAAAGCATAGCAAACGGCCGACCGAACAACGACCGAACGGACAGACGGAACTATACGAAGATGAAAAAGTTTCATAGAATTTACATGGATAAATGTAGGTTTGATTTTTGGAAACTATAGAAAATTCAGATGTGAAATTCTGTATATTTCTATATTTTCATATAAAATTATAAAGTTTCTATAGTTTGAATAAAAATCAAAATGCATATTTCATTCATATTGATGATTAAATTGACAGGTTTCCAGCGGTATAGATTTCGAAGTACTTTGAAAATCATCAATGAGCTCTGATGATATTTCAGGATATTTCAAAGTACATACTTTGAATGTATGTTGGCCGTAATATGAAAAAGTGTCTACATACGACTGCACCTTACGCAGAGAGTATATAATTGATATAGAGTCAGAGAGTATAGATTTTTAATAGAGATTCCTTCCGAGTTTGATGGCGTCGCTGCCGAAAACATTGGTTATGTGGAAGTGGAATTTTACAGATTGAAGTTAACAGAGGAAAACAGTGCACAAAACTGGATCTGTCCGCGGATAATTTGCAACCAAACTTACCAAGATATATTGCAATCCAACGCCTTATAAATTTTAATGAATTGTCTGGCCAAAAATGTGCCAGAAAACATCAGAATATTGATTTGAAAATGTGTTGTTGACAACATTTTCGTTTCAATTTCCACATAACCAATGTTTGAATTTATTTGACAAAAGTGGCAGCGAAACCACCTGTATGGATACTCTATATCAAATATATACTCTCTGATAGAGTATCCATACAGGTGATTTCGCTGCCACTTTTGTGCACTGTTTTCCTCTGTTAACTTCAATCTGTAAAATTCCACTTCCACATAACCAATGTTTTCGGCAGCGACGCCAGCAAACTCGGAAGGAATCTCTATTAAAAATATATACTCTCTGCCTTACGGGTAATGTTGTACGAATGTAGAGCCGGACAATGCTTTCGTTTTATTTTATATCTATCACATAGCTTATAATGATGATTTTTTAATATAGCAATAACGACGGCATACAGCGATTTTGGTATGAATATATATATATATATATATATATATATATATATATATATATATATATATATATATATATATATATATACATTTATATAATTTATAATTAAATAAATCTACAATTCCCATTCGCCTTCCATTACAGAGTAAGCGAAAGGCGAATGAGGCTCCATGATTACTTCATTACTTTCATATCATCGTTGATACTGCAAAACCGCCTATCTACATTTTCGAACACCTCTTACAATGTGAATTTTACAGAAGAAACAAAACTATTTTCAGTCTCAATTCTGCACTTACTTCATACAAAATATATAACATATAATGGCATTTTTCTAATTTATTCGATCAACATATCATTAAAAACCCGATTATAACACAAAATTAGGAGTAATTTTCACATGCAGTTACGAGGTTTTGCAGTATCACCGACGATATGTTGGAATAGGAGTAGAGTATATCCTATTCCTAACTTATTTTGTAAGTCAGATAATGGATGATTCGTGTTCCAATGTCAACGTATTAATATAATGAAGTAATCATGTAGCCTTATTCGCCTTAGATTACTTTGTAATGGAACTCGTATGTCATCCACCTGACTATGTTTGAATTTATTTGACAAAAGTGGCAGCGAAACCACCTGTATGGATACTCTATATCAAATATATACTCTCTGATAGAGTATCCATACAGGTGATTTCGCTGCCACTTTTGTGCACTGTTTTCCTCTGTTAACTTCAATCTGTAAAATTCCACTTCCACATAACCAATGTTTTCGGCAGCGACGCCAGCAAACTCGGAAGGAATCTCTATTAAAAATATATACTCTCTGCCTTACGGGTAATGTTGTACGAATGTAGAGCCGGACAATGCTTTCGTTTTATTTTATATCTATCACATAGCTTATAATGATGATTTTTTAATATAGCAATAACGACGGCATACAGCGATTTTGGTATGAATATATATATATATATATATATATATATATATATATATATATATATATATATACATTTATATAATTTATAATTAAATAAATCTACAATTCCCATTCGCCTTCCATTACAGAGTAAGCGAAAGGCGAATGAGGCTCCATGATTACTTCATTACTTTCATATCATCGTTGATACTGCAAAACCGCCTATCTACATTTTCGAACACCTCTTACAATGTGAATTTTACAGAAGAAACAAAACTATTTTCAGTCTCAATTCTGCACTTACTTCATACAAAATATATAACATATAATGGCATTTTTCTAATTTATTCGATCAACATATCATTAAAAACCCGATTATAACACAAAATTAGGAGTAATTTTCACATGCAGTTACGAGGTTTTGCAGTATCACCGACGATATGTTGGAATAGGAGTAGAGTATATCCTATTCCTAACTTATTTTGTAAGTCAGATAATGGATGATTCGTGTTCCAATGTCAACGTATTAATATAATGAAGTAATCATGTAGCCTTATTCGCCTTAGATTACTTTGTAATGGAACTCGTATGTCATCCACCTGACTACACCAAAAAAAAATACTATATAAATAATAGTATACTATTAAAAAAATAGGATAAATTATTATTTTAATCGGAAAATACCATTAAATACTAGAAAATACCATGACATTGCCATTGAGTTTATCTGAAAAGATTTTTTTTGTATACTATTAAATCAATAATAGTATACAAGCGCGCTCAATTTCGATCATGAAACATCTACGTTTTCGAAATGCCGCATCTTTGCATAATTGAAATCCCCCAAAGAGCTGGAGGGTCAAAACTTTTCTGTCTTTATATACACTCAGAAAAAAAACTATAAAATTCATAGGAATTCCTATTGATTCAACGATTTTTTTATTATATTTATACTAGCTGGACCCGTTCACAGCGTTGCCCGTGATAAGTTTTTGTAAATGCAAAATTATATCTTTTTAAATTACGGCCCTTTTGCCCTTTTTAGTGCCTACGTCGGCCACTCACGTGCCACGTCCCGTTGTCTAATCTCGCCCACATTCTACGTGACGATTGGAGAGTTAAATATGAACATTTTGTTCGATTTTTATAACTCTACTCTTAGTATGGCAGGATTTATAGCAATTTTAATGTTTTGGTTATATGGGAGGTGCCACGCCCCGTGGTCGAATCCCACTCACATTCTACGTGGTTATTGGAGTTTTAAATATGAACATTTGATTCAATTTTTATAACTCTACACTTAGTATGTCAGGAGTTATAACAATTTAAATGTTTGGGTTATATGGGAGGTGTCACGACTCATGGTAAATGATAAACAACCACAATATACATCATTGGGCTAAATTTCATGACTGTGGCTATTTTAAGTACACAGATATTTGCATTTAAAAATTCAAGCTTGCCATGCCCATTTTTGTACCTTAGGGGGAGAATTTGAAAAATTCCGCCTTAGTGCGCACCTATGTCGGGAGATGAACACCCTGTCCAAATTTCATGTTCCTAGGTCTAAGGGTTTGGTCTGGGCGTTGATCGATCAGTCAGTCAGTAAATCAGGACTTGTTCTTTTATATATTTATATAGATTTAAATAAGTCTTTGTTTCGGCTCGCAATAATCTCAACGTTGATATTTTTTCAATTATTCTTACTGCTACAAACACTAGATTGTAGTAATGAACATTAGGTGAGTACAACCAAATTTGCGTAACTGTAGCCTAACAATCTGGTACGTTGATAAAATGTGGATTACAAATCGGTTACCATAGAGAAATTTTGTGTCTCATACCTCATACCATAAGGGCATCTTATTTATAATCAAAATATATATTAATAATGCAGATGTCTGTCCTAAAAAGTTGGTGGCAAATAAATTTAATAACAATGGCGCGCCCCAATCGCCATTGTAAATATGTTATGTTATTACAAAGAGCTAAACGATCAATTCCATCGGCTTACCGTATAATATATATAATTAAAATGCTAAATGGCCGACGAACGATCGATAATTATGAAGAGATAATGTTATCACATTCAAAGATTAAATTGAGACATTTGAATGTGTTTAGAGTATATGTCTGATTTATGCTCAGATGTGCGTGTTTGGATCCAATCTGACAAATAACGTCTCGTAAATTATGAATTTGCGATCAAATTACAATTTGAAAGGAAATTTTGAAGAAGCGTATTTGGCTCAGAAATCCAATAAATGTAAATATCTTATCGTTCGATTTAATATATATGTGTCGCAGAAATAAAAAAAATATTATTAATATCTGCGCGTGCGGAATGATGTAAAACCAGACATTTCAGATATGTGTGAACTATAAAATACCGCGTGTGTCAAACAGAACAAGGACAACGACATAACACCATGTTTGACCAAGTGGCGAATACAGATAGTCAGCCAGCCAGACATACGGACGGACGGACGGACATACAGACAAACGAACGAATGGTGACCACGTCAAAGTCACACATCGGACCCGTTAAAGTGCACATTTATTTTTTGGTATTTGTTTATTTTTCTTTCTCGTTGCTAAATCCATATTTAAATGCAATAAATTTCCGCAACGTGGACTCTGTGTCAAAACCTGAGACCAAATACCGAATATGCAGCCAACAAATGCATGAGAAACACCAACGCGCTTTGAGCTTTTCAAAGATATCGGAGCATATTTCAGATACGTTTACATATTGTAAATAAATAAAAGGTGTCCGCAAGGTGCATAAATAATAAAACTAATGGGGCGACCATAGACAAACCATAGGAATACACATAAAAAAATAACCCATTAAAAACATTCAAAATTCGACATCTTAAAATCGAAAAAATTTTTTTTTATAATCGGCCTTACCTCTCGACAGACATAGGCAAACCTCCGAAAGGAAACCTTCGATGTCATATTTTGTAGTTTAAACTTTGTTTAAAGACAGAATTGATTTGTTCAGTGAACTTCATTTGTCGTTTAAACTCAGTTTAAACAAACGATCGATGTTGAAGGGTTAAATTTCGTTTAAACTTTCAAGAGAAAATAATCTCACAACATTATCGCTATTTTCTGTTCCTGCGTCGGATCACAATTTGTTCCCTATTTTTGGATTTTTGAACTTTAAAAAAAATGAATCCTCACATCCACTATAGTTGCTGATTATTTAACTAATATGTCAAATTATAATCATTAAATTTTTCTGAAACAATTATTTATTTTTTTGTTTATTTAATTATTGAATGGCATAAATATATCAGATGTCAAAATCGGTAGACATTTTTTGTCATTAGCCAGCGCTGCCGTATTTATTGACTTGATCTATTTACATTTTAAACTATCACTGAAAAACTGCAAACAATATTAAACGTCGTTTAATTAAAAGAGAGATTAATTAAACGAAATTTAAACTAGCACTCAAAAACTGGCCATAAGAATTATAAAGATTTATATACAAGCGATGGGAATTTGTTTTGTTCTTCGATCTATTCTACAATTCCGAATTTGTAATAATTTTGGCTAAACATTCTCAAACTACACTCAGAATAGATTGTCTCATTAAAAGTTTTCTAAAGATTTTGATATTGAAAAAATTTATATAAAAAAATATTTAACATTTTTTTAAGGTGATTTCAAACGAAAAACGTGAGGCGCATCCAATAGCTAATATTATCTTACTAAACAAATCACCTTTGAATCGTTGTATATTAAAAAATATTTTTTATTTTATTTTATTTTTTGTTTTGTGCCATTTCGAACGTCGAATAAAATCTATATATATAAAAATGAAATGTCCTGTGTGTGCCAGAGCATCACGGGAAAACGAACCGACGGATTTCCCTTATTCTTTTTGTATTTTGTTCGTGTCAATGCAAGAGTGGTTTAGGAAAAACCGAAAGGAAAAGCCAGAAAATCGAAAAAACCGAAATTTTACCCTAGGAACTTGAAATTTGGACAGGGTGTTGATTTCCCGACGTGAGAGCGCACTGCGAAGGGATTTTTTGAAATTTACCTCCTACG
The DNA here is from genome assembly GCA_951804985.1 of Dryomyza anilis. Lineage (NCBI taxonomy): Eukaryota > Metazoa > Arthropoda > Insecta > Diptera > Dryomyzidae > Dryomyza > Dryomyza anilis. Next base: position 41,798,131 of record OX638134.1, on the reverse strand, counting down.
GTACAAACATGGGCGTGGCAAAACTAAACTTTTAATTCAATGGGAGTAATTCATGGGGAGTTGCACCTCCCATTCAGAAAAACCCTAAAATTGCTATTATTCTTTACCTACTATGAGTAGAGTTAAAAAATCGAAACAAAAGATTATATAAAACATTGTAATGGACACGTAGAATCACGGCAGGAAAAAAATCCGGATTCTTTGTGAAAAAATTCACCTTCTTTGATCTGGAAGCCGTTTTCTTCTATGAAACGGCCTAAGTGCCTGATCAAATCTATTTTGAATGTCCTCTTTGTAACACGACAACTCTTCAGAACCTATTAGATTCAATCAATATCTACCACTTTAAAAATTGGCATAGAATTGACTTGAATTAAATCCATGGTTTCGGCGACTACGTCATTAAATTAATTGGATCTACATAAAGGCCTAAGTTGGGAAATATGTATGCTGGCTAATATAATATATGAATCATTTCATTACCATCTTTACCAGAGATTTCAGTCAGCAGTGGTTCAAATAATTTTCGATTTGGTGGTTTATAACAATTTCTTAAATTTTCAAAACATAAATATAATTCGAAAAATGTTCAAAAATCAATAAAATAAAAAAATCCAAAAATCTTGTTTTTTTTAAGTGGATAAAATCCTAAAAAGAAACGGATGGATTTTTGTGATCGAGATTGGAAAAAGGGGCATAGAACTATGAACGTTTTAGAATGCAGTACCATTAAATTAATATTTTTAGTATTACTTAATATAAATGTATAAATACTATTGTTTTAATGAATTCTCTCCTACATATAATAATAAACGTATATAAAAACTTAAATACGAATAGAAACTTATGTTGGCTTTGTGCTTTATTCTGCGAGTTTACACAAAATGTCCGCATGCATACCTTGTGAACATCCACATTATTAAATGGTTTATTGGTAAGGATTCAATTTATTTAATGTAAAAACCATTATATTTAACTTTCCCTTTTAAAAACCGTGATCACGCGTGGCTGTGATTGAATATAATTCGCTCACGTGATTGTGAGTGAGTGAGTGAGTGAGTGTGAGTAGAACAAAAAAGCCCGTGAGTTAGTGTGAATGAACAGTAATTTTATTTCGTGGACGTGAGTGAGCGTGAGTCAAAACTCACTCTCTTTCCCATCTCTAGTTTGAATATTATAGTGTTAATCCAAATCCAAATGACTAATTCTAATAGTATAAATAATTGTTTAACTAATAAAATACCATATACTTACCAGTTTATCTTCTACGTGTACATTTCAGCTAATTCCGACAATTTTTATACCCTACACCTATGAGGTACAGGGTATATTAACTTTGTGCATATATTGTAACGCCCCTTAGGAGGCGTGTCCGGTATGGAAAAGTATATATATTCTTGATCAGCATCACTACCCGAGTCCGTTTAGCCATGTCCGTCTGTCCGTCTTGCTGTCTTGCTGTCCGAATATAGAATAACTTGAGAAATACTGATCAGAGTGCGATGAAATTTCGTCTCAATATATTTTAGCCAAAAGTAGGAACTGAGTTTGAAAGTGAGCAAAATCGGTCAACGGACACGCCCACCTCCCATACAAGTCACTTTTATATAACTCTTTCGAAACTAATATTTCGAAAAGTATTCAAGGTATAGTTATAAAATTTAAAACGTATTATTAGAAAAATATGTACCTAAAAATATGTGGTCCAAAAATGGGCGTGATCCGCCTACTTTTTTTTTCATTATACCCCGGGTTTTCATAGTAAAAATTTGATCCGTAAATTATTAAAATCAAATCTATGAAATATTAGCCTTTCAAAATTTTAAATATAGGCGTGGTCCGCCCAATTATATTTTTCAATTTTTTTTTTAGTTTTTTATACTTTATATAAATTTATTAATTTATGGAGATATAAGACGTAATTTTCTGATATATGAATAATATTCTGAGGGTGGGGAGGTTCAGCATAATTAAAAATTTAAAATTAAGGAATACAATTAAATATTCCTCATTAATATCTCCACCAAAGGTGTAGGGTATTCCATAGTCGGGCCCGACCGACTATAAAAATCCGCCCCATGTGACCGAACTTATCCATGTGACCTAACTTTCCCAACTCGTTTTTTTTTGTTATCGAGTACAGAAATTTTGAAGGCTTACGGACATGATTCAATCGACTCTGGAAGCGATGCTGATCAAGAATATATTAACTTTTGATGCCGCCCACGCTTCCGCCCACGCGTTAAAATCATAACCTCTATCTACTTTGAATTCTAATGTGATAACTTTCAACTTAAATGGTTGCACTTTAAATTTACAAAACTTTTAAATTTAAAAAGTGAACTTTTAAAATTGAGTGCGTTTTTCTTCTCGGTGTACGAAAGTAAATAACAGAAAAAATCAAAGTATGGTTATCTTAGACATACGCTAAAACGACATACGCTAAAATAAAAACATAGCACAAAATTCTTCGCTGCTTCAAACTATGAAATAATTAAGCATTTCCGCATTTTATTTACGTAGGGATTCGATGGAGTTTGTATTGTTAACAAAATTATAAAATATTTGATATGTTTTGTATTGAATTGAATATTGTATTGATTGAATTCTACAAATCAATGATGCATTTTGCAAAAATTTAATTGGGTAAAAATTAAAAAATAAATAAATTAAAGTGGGTAATTTTTTTTTTACTTGGGTAATTTATCTGGTTAAAATGGGTAAACATTTAAAGTGATAATATAATATTGGGTAAAGTAGTGGGTAATTTCATAAGTGCGGGTAAATGAGGGTTTGGAGTATTTGGGTATATATGGAGGATTCAATTGGGTGCAAAATGCCATATATAAACTCATAATGCATCTGTACAGTAAAACTGTACAGAAAACGCTAAAAAATTATAATAATTTTATTGTGGAAAAATAATACATTCAAATTATTCAGATTGCTTAGCTAAAATAATAAGTAATGTAAAGATTATTAAAAAAAAGAAAAAATAAGATCAAAAAGTATTTTTTTTAATTTTACATATGATTTGAGTGACCTATTTTATATCAGCAATCAAAGTAAAATAGTAAATAGAGTGATTAGATAATAACCCATAGCATAAGTTTTTCTACACTCTCAAAAATATATTGTTGCTTTTTAACAATATGAGATTGTCATTTCATTATACAGTGATTAGGTGGCACCTCTATCTTCTGGCATTCAAAAACATGTCAAATTTAAATTGTTGTTTACTTCAAAAATTTTAAAAGTCAAACGAAATGTAAGTTATAATTTAAAAATGTTATTAATAATTGTTGTTATTAATTATTGCAAGTTTATTAATTTTATTTAGATGCGGAAGTCACTATCTACAAAGCTCCTCAAGACAGTTGTGTTCTGACCCAATGGATTGGCGCTGAAAAAAAATAATCAAGGGGGAGATGAGAAAGCTGGATGTCAGCAAGCAGCCCTTCCTGTAGGAGGTCTACTGTGTTTAAGCTCTTGACTAAACATGTGGAAAAATCTATACTGCTTAAGCCATCTAATAGTATAATAATATTCAAAAAAAAGTCGGATTACTATTTTTTGATTATTTTAACGTAGTCGTGAATAATCAAAAACTGTACTAAGAATCAAATTACTTTTTGATTATTTCTAATCGTTACCGACTACTAAGAACCGTAATCAAAATTTTGAATGTAATTGTAATCCAACAATTACAGCTCTGTTCGTAACTGGTACAGTATCTGATAATTACATTATAATTGAGTTATATAATTATTTTGTTCAGATTGTAATATTTATTGTTTACGTAGAACGTTAACACAATGTGTACGAACACGCCCGTCGGACCTACTCGTTGTAGCGAGTTTCGCTGCAATGAGTATAACAATGCTGCCTACTTTTAGGGGCACTCAGTAACACTCACAAATTTATTTTTTATTAAATTTTATTATATGTATATTTGGCATAATGAAATCAGAATTAAATAACAATGCTAACTACTTTTAGCGGCACTCAGTAACACTCACATTAATTATATTTCTCATAAATTCTTTCTGGTGGATGAATTCGTTACGTATTGCCAATCACTGTCAATACCAAAACGTGGCTGTTTCTTAAAAATCCAATTTAATCCCCAATAAAATAGGAACCAACCAACAGATTTAAATGAAATTATTAAGTTTAAATAAAATATGTGTAATATAATAAATAAAAGTTTAAATCCTATTAATACAATAAATCTCTTTGTTGGTTTGTTTGTTTGTTTGTTTGTTTCGCTTCTCCGTCTAAAAGATTGATCCAATTTGCTTGAAATTTTCACCACAGATACGGTAGGGTCTGGAAGGAATGATAGGCTATATATGGACGGGATTAGATAAAGGGCAGCCTAACAGCCTAAACTTTGAAAACGATATAACTTGACACTTACAGCAGCTACAAACATGAAACAAAAAACTCAAATACAGAAATTCACCACACTAAAATTCACCACACTAAAACTCACCATGCTAAAATTCACCACACTAAAATTCACCACACTAAAACTCAGCACAATAAAACTCAACACACTAAAACTCACCACACTAAAATTCACCACACTAAAACTTACCACACTAAAATTCACCACACTTAAACTTACCACACTAAAACCTACCACACTCAAAGTCACCACACTAAAACTCACCACAATTAAATTCACCGCACTAAAATTCACCACACTAAAATTCACTACACTTAAGCTCACCACAGTAAACTAATCACAATGAAACTCACCAAACTAAAATTCACCTCACTAAAACTAACCACGGGAATGTGTTCTATAGGGAAGAATTTACGGAGAAGATTTCTACTGGGAAAATTCTACGGGGAAGCATAGTCTGGAAGGAATAATAGGCTATATATGGGCGTGATTGGAAAAGGGGCGTGGCACCTCCGATACAGCCTAAACTTTCAAACGATATAACTTGGTACTTACAAAAAAAAAACTGAAATACAAAAAAAATATATTTAAAAGCAAAAACGCAAGAGACCAAAACAAAAGCAAAAATGCAAAAACAAAATCAATAACATAAAACGAAAATCCAAACTAAAGGAAAAAAATGAAAACAAAAACAAAAGAAAAAACTAATTTTTCTTTTCCACATTGTTTTTGGTGATTTTTGGAAAATGGCGATTTCGACCATTGTATTGTTTTTTTCTGCCAAAATTCTTTTTAAGATTTTTTTTTTTGTAAATTTTTCGAACATTGTTGTTTTTGTCGAATAATTTTTTTTTGTAAAATGGAGATTTCGACCAATGCGTTTTTTTTCACCTCCAATATTTTTTTTAACAATATATTTTTTTTATATTTTCGAACACTGTTGTTTTTGTCGAATATTTTTTTTTGTAAAATGGTGATTTCGGTCATGGCGTTCTTTTTGTTGACCAACATTTTTTTTTAGATCTTTTTTAACTTTTTCGAACATTGTTGTTTTTTAACACGTTATATCAACAATTGTAATATAAATTTAATGAAATTTTGGTCAGCGTTATATTTAACTATTCTAAACGGTCTCGCTGAATGTGGGCAGGATTAAAACACTGGGCGTGGTACCTCCCACAGAAGGTACATTGATTGTGTATGTCAATAAAATTCACCACACTAAAACTCACCACACTAAAATTCACCACACTAAAATTTACCACACTAAAATTCACCGAAATAAAAACTCACCACAATAAAAATCACCACACTAAAATTCACCGCACTAAAACTGACCACACTAAAACTTACCACACTAAAATTCACCTCACTAAAAATAACCACACTTAAACTCATCACACTAAAATTCACCACACTAAAATTCACCACACTAAAACTCACCACAATATAATTCACCACACTAAAACTCACCACACTAAAATTCACCACACTAAAACTGACCACACTAAAACTCACCACTCTAAAAGTCACCACACTAAAACTCACCACACTAAAACTCACCATACCAAAATTTACCACACCGGAACTCACCATACTAAAACTCACCACTCAAAAACTTCTACAGGGGAAAAACTCTACGGGGAAGAATTCTATAAGAATGAATTCTACCGGGAAGAATTCTACGGGAACGCGTTCTACTGAGAAGAATTCTATGACGAAATATTCTACGTGGAAGAAATCTAAGGGGAAGTACTGTCTGAGAAAAAATTTTCTTTGAGAAAAGTTGTTTTGGCGGAGAATTATTTTTGTTTTGGTTACTACATTTATAAATCCAATAAAAAAACGTCGACAGCGAAGCACGGGTCCCTGATATAAATAATAAAAATGTTTTTTTATATTAATAAAATTGCTCCATATCCTTGCATTCACAAAATCTTTGCACGAGTTAAAAAAATATATATATTGTGTAAAAAAAAATATTAAAACGTAATGCTTTATTCAGAGTCCAGAGATAAAGGTAAACCTTTTCGCAGGTTCCTGAATAACTCTTACTAAATAACATTTACTCAATAAATCAGTGAGAAACTAAAAATTTAAGAAAACAAAAAGGTTTTGGTTCGAGAGACACTTTTATTTTTGAACATTTTCGGTTTCGGTCTGTAAACCTTTATTTTTGAAAAATTATTTTCAATTGACTCCCAAAATTTTTGGAGCATAACTGAAAATTAAGTTTATATTTTTAGTATTATCATATTTCATAAGGTATTTTTTGTAATTCCAAAAAAGTCACGCTTTAAATGACGCTTTCCATGTTTGACCCATATTTTTGAAAAAACATTTCTTTTATATATTCCTGTTTTTAAAGATAAACAACGAATTATTCATTCACATGAAAGCAAAAGAATTATTCGCAACCATTAATAAATTTTACATCGTCATAAAGATGTTGTCCGATCTGATGTCATGTCCTCCATGCACCGATGGCGAACCGGCAGGACGGACGAACAGGACAGGACGTTATGCTAATTTTATCACTTTGTGTGACTGTCGCTTCTGTCACTACGGCGACAGACCATAAATACTCATAATTTATTAATTTCTTGCAATGTGGAATCAGTGCAGCTCAACTCAACTGCGCTCAGTTCGGTTCAATTCGATTCAATTCAATTCAGTGCGTTTCAATTTAGACCACGGGCACAGCAGCAGCAACATGAACATCGGCAGCAACATGACCAGCAATAACAGTAACAAAGCGATTGCAACATTTTAACCGCCGCATGAAGTGCGACTGTGAATGCAACAAGTGGCTGCAGCGCCCGATGCTCCACCAGGCAGACAGACAAACAGACAGTCGTTCGAGCAGTCAGGGGAGCCGGCGGCTAAACAAAGGAAAAAAATGGAAACCTGGCTGCTGCGTCTGCTCCTCCAGCGCCTGTGCTGTGGCTACTGTTGAATGTGCTGGCGCTGGGCCTACGACAACAACAGGTATTTTGGCCTGGACGAGGAGGACCAGTCGCAGCAACGGCACCTCGCAAGAACCGAAACTTATGAAGTGAACTGGAGCGAAGGTACATAAATAATAATTTCATCATTGAGCGGTGATTTATTTGGTTGCGCTTCACATGCGGCGCTGGACGCAGCCTGCCGCATATCTGCCAACCTGCCTTCCGACACCAAAGGACCATAAATGGACGTTGCGTGTTTTTGACTCCGCCTGCGTCTCGTTTGCCTTTGAGCCATCCTTTCGTTTGTTCGGCATTTGGTGGCACTTCGGCAATGGTTTCTTACTTTTTGGACGCATTTTCCCTGCGCTTCAAATCGTTCTGCTGTCATAATTGTGAGCGATTTATTGTCAACCTCATGATTTATTTAATTATTCGCTTAAAACGAACACAATAAAAATAAAAACTCATCCGAGGCTGGGAAATTATGTGGATCAATGAAGTCATAATTTCACTTCCTGGTGTTGATACAATTTACACGATGATTTATTGGGCGCTATTCGCTCGTTTTTGCCTCAAAGCACTTTCTCAGTTTTCGACTCATTAAAATGCTCAATAAACGAATGTCCTTTGCACGAGTTTTTGGTACTTTTCCAGATTGAATTCAGTGCTTTCTTGGTGGCTGTTCTATCCTGTCCTGCGCTGCGCTGCACCACTTTGTTTGGTTTTGTTTCGAAAATATATATGTAGTATGAAGTTGGTTCAGTAAAAGACGTCGCGACACGTCGCTTGTTGGGTTTCGCGAGGCAGCGGTTGGGGCTTGTCTTGGCCTGTTCTGGGCGCTCTTGGCTGCCGCTCTTTAAGACCTTCAAGGATATTTGCTTGTAATGCTTTTTGCTGATTTCTTAATGCGATGCAGTTTTTGTTCTTCTCTTGCTTCTTTCTTTATTGTCCTGAAAGCTGAAAGGAAAAACGTTTTTCCACTCAGATGAATTATGAAACAATTTGCTCGGTACTACGTTGTTTTTGCTGGCGTCGAGTCGAAAAGTGTGAAGATATTTAACGCTTTCTTACCCATTGGTTGTGTGGGTTGAGATATGACATTTATAATTGAATGGATTTAATTTTAGATGTTTTCAAAATATTTGATGATATGCGGGGTTCCTTAGAGATAATTCTTAATATTGGTCGAACTTACTTTATTAGTAGTCACTCTAACACCACTAATTAAGAAAAGGGAAGATTGAAAAAGGTTTTGAGCATTTAGAAAGAACAAAGCATTTATAAAGTCATCGATCTTACTAATACCATAGTATCTACGAAATTTAAAATACTAAGTTTTTTGGGTAATACTAAAAATAATAACATCAGAAACTAATGCTGATCTGGTACATGGTATCAGCCGTTTATTATTTTTTGTTCCAGTTGACTGACTAATAGATGATGGACTGGGACCTCGCTCATCTCAAAAAACATTGCTTTTTCATCATGCATATATAGACCACTTCAGGTCGCATCATTATTGCATTGGACCGGGACCTAGCTCGTCTTGGCCAATGCATGCCAGACTGGACTTCGCCCATCGCAGCTAACATTGTTCATTTGACCAAAATTATTGATAACATGTGATGATTTCACATTTCTGGAGCAGTAACTGTTGGACTGAGACCTCGCTCGCCTCAGTCATAATGACTATTACAATGGACATCTCGATGTTGGACTGGGACGTCGCTTATCTCAGCCATAATTACTACCTTCTGTGAGGAACAACTACAATGGATATCTCAATGTTGGACTGGGACCTCGCTTATCTCAGCTATAATGACTATGCTTCTTTCAGTTATAAACAATAACAATGGACATCTCGATGTTGGACTGGGACCTCACTCGTCTCAGACAACATTGTTCCTTTTATATAAAATATTATTATTAAGTTTAATTTTAATAGGTATAATTTAAATTAATTTGAAATGTTCATTTTTGTCATATGTTTGTCATATGTTTGAAAAATGTTTTTCTCAAGTACGATCTAATTAATTTAGTGTTAGTTTATATTATTCTGTTGTCATAAATATTCAATTGACAGAAAGCACACTTACGTAAAAAATTAAGTGATGAAATCGGACACTTAAGTTTTCTGCTGTGAAACGATTTTTCACACTCAAGTATAGTTTGATGAAAACTTGACAATTTAGTGTGCACCGAGCCTTGTGTTGGTGTACCGTATTACGACTTTTTTTTTTGGCTCCACATAGTCGGTTCACGAACAAAACAATTATTTTATATATTTGATGAAAAATATATTTTACAAAAAAGTTAACTGTGGCTATTATAAAGTATCACAGATCATATTCGATCAATCATGCATATTTACAATGCCAGCCAGGTTACGTGTATAGTTAATCAAACTTCTGAGTTTCATTCACTTTTTCCTCTAATCATTATTTCAGATGGACATATCTAAATCAACTCATCATGCTAATCAAAAATATGTATTTTTCCATATTTTTCCTCTTTCTGGGTATGATTAAATTTAATATACCCTTTCACTTTTAATGAACGTTGAAGAATAACTAAAAATTATCAGTTCTAACGAATCCAAAGAAACAGAAGTATGCCCTTGTACAAAATCTGCATAATATAATAAAGCACTGGAAGAAAATTTTGTCTTATATTCTGCCATCAACACGTTTCGGTCAGATGCTTGTGTTTTGGCTTAGATTTTTTTTTGTATCTGTTTATTTTCAAAATAATGAAAATGCAAATAATACGTACCTAAAATTCGTACCCATTGTTGCTGCAATATGTAGCAGATACAATTCTAATACAGTGTGTAGTAAAATCAAGTCGAATAAATACAAATGTTTTAAAAACTAAAAAAAAATAGTAGAACAACATTTTTTTAAACAAATCAGTTAGTACATTAATATTCTCGGTGTACATTTGTTTACGTAATCCCATCGGACTTTAGTACACCAACTATCAACAAGTTCCATGTGGCATAACCAACCTTATGGATTCTACATCTACATCTTTTTGTTAAAGTTCGCTTAAAATTCATTTTTATTTTATTTCATGGAACTAATTCTATGTTTTTCCTAATATTAGTAAGCTAAACCAATATGAATCTTTTACAAAATTTTAAATTCTTACAAACTTTTCTCCTGAAACATATGTGGTTGAATTATTATAAAGATGCTATTGATGGATAGAAGGCGCTGTGAGTTGCTTCAAAAGTGCATTAGGCGCAAATTACGATACCAGACACCAGCATCTCTTAATTATGCGTCAATAGCTATTTAATTAAAACGTTTTAAGGATGTGCATCGCCGCGCCTAATCATTGCATTATCATGTGCAGCACTCAGTCGCTTAGCTCTACGCTCTGTTCCGACTTAACTTTCTTTGATTTTGTTAGTCGATGGTGAGCAAGCCAGTCAGCCAGCCTTCGATTAGGTATCTTCCAGTCAATAGCTCATGCGTCCTAGAATTACGCACCAGCAGTCAGAAGCGTGTGAATACGCCGCGTTATGCCCCGTACGTTACTCGACCTTTAGTGCGATAAGCATCGCGCAAAACAACCGCAGTTGGAGTGTGAGTCGGAGTCGAAGCTGATGCCGTACACGGTGTTGGAGTCAGAGCCGGCGAAATGAAAGCATCCATTAATTAATTTCTATCCAATCTGGAAGGAGGAGGATGAGGCAGCAGCTTCTAAGTGCGCCTGTGCAACTGATCAATCTTTCACTTCATCCGCGAAGTCGGAGAAACAAACGCATTAACACTTGTGCCCGCAGCCATTGGACTTCTGTTGGGATTTTAGCATCAGCTGAGGAGTCGATGTGGAATCGGTTGTACGATAAGGCGTTTTTTTGCGCGCTGTTAACCCATGTGCTACTGCAATAACGAAGAACACAACTCTCATCCAGAACAGATCTTGTAAGTTCGGAAAGGACATTAGTTCGGATGACATCTCGAAATGATTAATCGTCTCTTTGCATAAATATTTGTTAACGATACTTGGTAAAACCAATCAAGCCATAATAAAATTGGTCTCTTAGCACGAGATGCTGATTCCCTACAACACAGAGGAAATTCTCATTTGGCATGAGGTTGAAAGAAAGTCAAGTAATTGGTAAAAATTGAAATTCAATCGGATGAAAAAATTTCTTCAGATTTGTTGACATGTAAAGGGTCATATTTGAAGATATTTCTCTTTTTTATTTTTAAATTAATTTTGATTGTATTAAATACTTTTTTTAATATTTTTTATGATATAAAATTTTTCTGAGTGGGCATACAAATTACACTGAGCAACCATAACATTTTTAAATATTACATTGAGCATAACGAATATCGATTTTTCGGTTTTCGTTTTATAACGAAACGAATTTGGTCAGTTTAAAGTTGCGATATCGGTTTGCATTAATGTAATAATCTTGAACAAAATGCCAACCTTTTTTTAAATAATAACTACAAATTTGAATCATACTTAAAAGGATTATTGCAGTAGCATGATACGTCACAATTCTTCTAAAATCAATTTCTTCATTAATAGCAGATGCGGTACACCGAAACTTAAATTCGAAGTCATAACGGTAATCGAAACCGTTTTTGAAACAAGCCTGTTTTTAAAGTATTTATGATTTATTGTCCTCTATCAAAGTATACGGAGAAAAATAATAGCTGGACACAAATATATGTTTAAAAAACTGAAAATTTATATTGTTTGACTGCTGGTTAATTAGAACAAACTATTTTTATTAATGCGAAATAAATATTGCTAAATCTATCATAAATTTTACAAGGGTAGTGATTAGGAACTGATCATTATATTTGTTATAACTAAGACTACTAACCCTAAATTTAGAATAAGAAGGACCTTTGTATTGTTAATACTACAGTGAGGGAAAAAAGTAATGAAATTAAATAATAAGTAATAAATTTAAATACTTTTCGACACGTTTTTCATCCTTAGTCTTTTTTTTTACTTTATTAAAAGTACTTTTTATTTAAACTTGAAGTAAATACTTTTTATTTAAATTTATTACATAGGTAATAAAATTTGAAGTAAATCTTTTTTATTAATTTTTGTTACTCTTTATTACGATAGCCGCGGTAGCTCAGTGGTTAGTGCGTTGGACTGCGAGCCGAAAGGTCCCCGGTTCAAGACTGGACTGGGGCTAACAATATCTATTCATAGAAACATTTTCTATACCGCGCTACCTCTCGGCAGTAAATGGCAAACCTACGAGAGTAAAACCATTGGCTATGAAAAAGCTCTCACCCGCCGTTCGGATTCGGCAATAAACTGTAGGTCCCACCACTTTGAGTACAAATATAACACGCACAGCTCAAAATGGTGAGAGAGCTCGGCCGAAGTTCTATACAGGACTGTAGCGCCAAACTATTATATTATATTATTACGATAATAAAATTTTAATATAATCATAACATTATAAACATGTCAAGTAGTATTTTAAAATTATTTATTTTATGTAAAGAAGGTTAGGAACAGATAAAAAATTATTATTATTTTTAGAAATTTTTGTATCACTCGCGGTGGATCTATAGGATGGACACATGGCCACATATTACATAATTTTGTAGTGGTTACTTTTTTTATTCTATTATGTCACTTTTTACCTAGTGTAGAAAAGGAGAACCTGCGAAACATCTTTTACTAATTTTTTTTATTAAGATATATTTATAATTATTAGAAAAATAGAAATATTGAAGATCATTCAATATTCAATTTGCGAGTTTTTTTTCAACATTAAAAACGAACTTTTTACGCGACATTTCTCAAAAATTGAAAAAAATATTTTATTAAACGACAAAAAAAGGGTTGCGTATTTAATTCAACATTAACCTCTCAGAAGAAGAATTCATTATTTCTATACTGAACTAAACTAGCGATTTCTTTCGCAAAAGTGTCATGGAATCAGTGAGAATCTGACGAAGAAAAATTTGATTTTTCAATAAAGAAGGAAAAATTAGATTTTTGGTAATTAATTGTTTTTGTTTTACGACCTCTTTTGATTATTTTAAGATATTGTCTTAACGTGCTCAAGGTCCATTTTTTAGGAGAACATGGGCTGTAAAAGGAGTACTTAAAGAAGTACTATCCTCCCCAAAGATTTAGGGTACTTGTATCTCGATAAGTTACATGACAAACATGCTCTGGGCATCAACACAGATTTCGCAAACATGATTAAATAACAAACTAATTTGTACAAATTTTCAAATTTGAATTTAAAACTTTTAAAGCTATATTTCCATTTTTTGATTAGGTACTATAAAAAAATATATATTAAGGTATGTATAATACTCCTTTTAAAAACCGTTCTAAAACTTTTATAAAATCGAATCCATATTAGTATTAGATATCAATCCATATCAGTACTGGATATTAGTATTGGATATTAATGTTTTTTGTTAACACGTTTTATATAGCAGTTTTGGTTTCATAAACTGAAAAGTTTTACACGGAAATCGGTTATAATCCCTAGTTTAAACCAATGATTGAAATTCATACGTTTTGGTTGGAAGTTTTATAACGAATCGGTTTCAATTTCCAGGTTCTTAGTTCTCATGTTACTTTTATCCATATTTTTTACATTTTCATTTTTCGGTAACTCAAGGTAAGTGCACCCAGAAAAAAATACTATGTAAATAATAGTTTTTTACTATTAAAAATAGTCAATAAGATAAATTATTATTTTAATCGGAAAATACCATTAAATACTAGAAAATACCATGACATTGCCATTCAGTTTATATGAAAAGATTTATTTTTTGTATACTATTAAATCAATAATTGTCCTATTGACCAATTTTAATGGGATTTGAGGGAATTTTTTTTCTGGGTGTGCGTTGTACTGCGAGCCAAAAGGTCCCAGATTCAAGCCTGGACTGGGGCTAACAACATCTTTTCATAGAAACATTTTCTATACCGCGCTACCTCTCGGCAGTAAATGGCAAACCTACGAGAGTAAAACATTGTCTATGAAAAGATTTCATTAAACTGTAGGTCTCACCACTTTGAGAACAAATGTAACACGCACAACTCAAAATGGTGAGAGAGATGGGCCGAAGTTTTTACAGGACTGTAGCGCAAATTATTATTATTATAATTTTTGTATAACGTTTGAGTTTTTAAAATGCAACGATTTTAAACGGATATCGGTTTAATGAAATAAATAATAAATCAAAATTAATAATATTTTATACAATTATAACAACTGATAAAATATTTAGAAACATCAAAAAAAAAAACTGATAGGTTATTCTTTTACAAATATAATTTAGGAAAATTTAGTTTCATTAATTGAAAATATCTATAATTAAACGAGTTGGGAAAGTTAGGTCACATGGGTAAGTTTGGTCACATTGGACGGACTTTATAGTCGGTCGGGTCCGACTATGGAATACCCTTCACCTTTGGTGGGGATATTAATGTGGGATATTTAATTGTATACGTTAATTTAAGTTATTAATTACGCTGAACGCCCCCCCCACATTGGTATATTATTCACATATCAGAAATTTACTTCTTATATCCCCTTAATTTAAAAAATTAATATAAAAGTATAAACAAAAACTAATAAAAAGAATTATAAAAATAAAAGTGGGAGGACCACGCCTATATTTAAGTTTTTTTAGGCTAATATTTCATAGATATGATTTTAATATTTTACGGCTAAAAGTTCCTCTATGAAAACCCGGAAAATAATTAAGAAAAAAATGTGGGCGGATCACGCCCATTTTTGGACCACATACTTTTAGGAGAATTCCAACAATACGTTTTAAATTTTAGAAATATATCTGGAATACTTTTCGAGTTATTAGTTACTAAAGACTTATATAAAAGTGACTTGTATGGGAGGTGCGTGTCCGTTGACCGATTTGGCTCATTTCCAAAGTCAGTTTCTCCTTTTGGCTAAAACATGTTGAAACGAAATTTCATCGCATTCTGAGTAGTATTTCTCAAGATACTACGTTTTCGGACAGACAGACAGTGATGCTGATCAAGAATATATATACTTTTCCATACCGGACACGCCTCCTAAGGGGCGTTACAATATACTCACAAACTTAATATACCCTGTACCTCATAGGTGTAGGGTATAATTATTTTAAATATAAAAATCATTTTCTTTGTAAATATTCGGACATATTCCAAATTTCGGACGATTTTGTTTGAAAAATACTAATCAAGCGATCTCTGTTCAGTAATCTGTTAAGTTGGTAATCAGTCAAATAATCATCTGTCGTCAGTTAAACTTAGATTTCTCGAAAATATGCTAAATGGAATAATAGTTGAGACTGATTTACCGACAAATATAATTAGGATATGTGCAAGTTTGTCTAAATTTAAAACTAAACTAAATTTTTTCGCTAATTCAGGGCTTACTATTTACTATTTATTTACTATCTAAATTAAACACAATTGGATGACTGCAACGGATTACGAATTTCTGTTATCAAAAAGCGGTCGAATGAAATCCGTAAAATTTAGTCTAATCTTTAAATTAAGATAAACTCGCACACATCCTTAATATAAAAATGTATCTTCCAAATGAATACAATTCGTTCAAATTAATTTTATTTGAAAAACTATTTTTTTACTGCGAACCTATTCAAATCGTTGATATGAAAATTATAATGGACATGTGATTGAAACTAAATCCAAAACAGGAAAATTTCCCAATTATTGTATTTTTGAAGCGGTGAAATTCAAAATTGTGACTTTTAAAGAGATTTTCCTAATATATGTAAAGATTTCTCTCAAGTGACAGAGATTGAATCGTTCGAACACCAGGGACTGTTTGAAAAATAGGTAATATTTTTCACCTCTCAGCAGACAATGTCATACAAGAACATTACCTTGAAAAAGTCTCTCACCCCACCGATCGAATTTAGTATTAAAAAACTACTGTGGGACCCACCATTTGAGTACACATATAACACGCACAGCTCAAGTGGTTCGGCCTGGGTGCTTCAATTATAAAAACGACTTTCTTATGTGCAAATTACTGAAAAGTGAATATATGGGTTAACAACTGTTAACATCTTATTGGCCAATTGTATCCAAACACTCAGCTCAACTAAAAGTATTGATTTAGAAATGCAATTCTGCGTGCTTATCACTGGAGCTCATCTAAATTTTGTTATTATGTGTATTATTAGATTTTGTTGTAGTTTGTTGAAATTTTCTGCAGTCCCAGACTCCGGACCCCGGACACCGGTAAGTAAAAGTGCCGGCCGAACCGCAATGGCCACAACACTGGTCAGCGGCCGGTAGGCCGGTAGTGCTTTGTTAACTTGTGCGCCGCTTCGATGTTGTGCACGCGGCATGCATATAAATTAATGAAGTGCAGAAAACAAACCCCCAACCGGGAGATTAACTGTTCGATGTGTGTTTTGTGGGTATATCGGAATCTGGATCTGTGCTAATCTGAGCATATCTGATGCAAGCTTTGCTGCGTTTAGTTGTTGATTAAAGAATGCTTGAATTCCTGTAGAAGTCTCTTAGTGGTTTTGGTGGCGAGTCCATGCTGCAGTCCTGGAAGCGGTAGTTCAGCGACAAAGAATTCCATGTCTATGACGAGATTAAATAATTTGTGGTTGAAATGGCATGACATAACATGATTAGCATAATTGTGATTTTAATTATTTAGCTATTCAAAATATACACAGACTAGAAGTAGAACTTGATTTTGAATCGTTTGCCAGTTTTGCTATTCAGTTTTTCTCCGTTTGAGATAGGTACTTAACTAAAGTGTCTGTGTATGTTGAATAGTATGAAATAAATAGTGTAAACTCCTTAATCAATAATTTATAAATTCATAGTATAGCTGTGAAATACTTTAATTTATAATTTTGTTTTAAATCCAAATAATAGAAACGATTCTAGTTGGTTGTAGTCAAAACTACGACCCTTTTAGTTTTGACAATAAGAAACAACTTAACAGTTGAGAGAACTGAACTGTATATCATAGTAGGACCTACAGTTTAATGCCGGATCTGAACAGCGATGACGAGAGCTTTTTCATGGACAGTGTTAACTCTCGGATGTTTTCCATTGTCTGCCGAAAGGTATAGATAAATGTTTTCTATAAAAAGACGTTGTTAGCCCCAGCCAGGTTTGAACATGGGACCTTTCTTCTTACAGTCCAACTATATATCACAAGTTTTGGTATTCGCTCCAAGAACTTCAAAGAGGATTTTCAGGTCCCGAATTGTTATCTTATAGCGAATATACATCAGTCAGTTGTTGTGAAGTCTTACACCGTTTTTAGGTACCGATTTTATGCTTCTTTCGACACATCAAATATATGATCGTTCCACCGAAGCACAGTGTGCTGAAACGCTCTTAAATTGGAAGAAATTCAGAATTTTCGAAAACCCCTAACAGATTTAAAAAATTTAAAAAGTGTTATACAACGAAAACTTGAGAGTACTTAAGTTTGTAGAGTTTGTATCTTTAATGATCATGGAAATAAAAATCAGAAAAGTTTAAATTTTGTTCATGAAAAATATTTCAAAAATTGTAAAACATCCAAAAGTTATCCGATTTTTAAAATTATTTTGTTTATGAAAAGCTTACATTAAGATCTAAAGAAAATGTGCTTACATGATAAAATATCTTGATTAGTTTTAAAGATATAGACTGGAACATGATTTTTGAAGACTTTACTTTGCTTATTTATACATAGATTGTACAATTTATCATGAAATAAAAATATTTGTATGGGACTTTTATAAACAATTAACACATAAATCATAAACTGAAAAACGTTTTTAAATATTTCAAGTGGTTTAGTAAATATAAAATTGTATTCACCCGACTTGAATTTCACCCAATTTAAGAGCGTTTCGGCACACTGTGCGGAGGTCGCATTGCATTGATATATCCAGAACGTCAAATGAATATGGATCCGCAATATCCACTGCGCCTTTATAGAGGGTTTATGATATAGTAGGTATTGGTTCTTGGTTGCATAAAAATCAACTCCATTTGCAGAACAGAATAGAGCTGATAGAGAAGAAAATTCCCTCATATCCCATTAAAATTGGTCAATAGGACAATTATTGATTTAATAGTGTAAAAAGAATAAATCTTTTCATATAAACTCAATGGCAATGTCATGGTATTTTCTAGTATTTAATGATATTATCCGATTAAAATAATAATTTATCCTGTTGACTATTTTTAATAGTAAAAAACTATTATTTATATAGTATATATGTAAAAAAAAATAAAAGTTGATTTTTTTTTTCGAAATTCTAAAAATTCATATGAAAATTTCTACTTTCTAAAACATTTTTATTAATACTCGAGAACAAGCACGAACACCACTCAGAAATTTTGACAGTTTATTAGCAAAAGGATACTCTTTAAAATACATTTTTTTAAAAATTTTAAAAAGGGGACTTAATGAGATAATCCTTTTGTAATAATATTATGATTAATATCTACCTATGGTCACCCTAATATTAAAAATTTTAATATATTTTTTTTTGCTCAGTTTATAACCTTTACATGGTCGTTTAAATGGTTTCAGTAAGTTAACTATTTACTAAGTTACAGTAAGTTAAGCTAGTGCAACTTTGTGCATTTTTGTGAGTTTTCTATATTTCAAGGACTCATATCTTTGAAACCACTGCAGTAAGGAAACCGTTTTTCTTAATTTCAAGTCATAAAACCAGCCTACCAAATTTCATTAATTTCTGAGATTGTGCTGCCAAAATTTTAAAATTTTCAGTTGATTTGACGTGGAATAACCCAATTATAAAATTATTGTAAAGTTTTCGAACTCGAATTTCGGCAAAAACAGGTATTTTGATTTTGATCAATTTTTTTCCAAAATTAGCTCTATTATTTCTTAATTTCTTTATATTATGTCTGAAATTTGATTTTGTATTTTGATATAATGAGAAATAATTTTTTGAATATAACATATTTTTATCAATGACTTATTTTTATCAATAACGTAAAGACTTTTTTGAGCTCTTTACAAATTTTTCAAAATTACGTCTGAACATTTCTAATTGATATCTGCATGGTTGAAGTATATACAGGTTAGTTCACCTAGACAGATAGTTGGCATACAGAATGTTGAGAATGTCAATAAAAAAATATTGAAAATAAAACAATTCATTGTCATTTTAAAATTTATTTAAAGGTTATGTTTTTTGCACTTAATTTTCACCATTTTATTACAATTTCATTGCACAAATTAACTATTTTACATTCTAAATACACGATGGTTCATTTTGAAGTCCTGGAGATTTTAAAACTATTTTAAATGTTGTGTTTTGTTGATGTTAAAATTTTGAGATTTTGATAATTTTGTGAAATTGTAAACAAAGCATTGATGTTCTGTTTTAAATTTTTCGTAAACAAATGTTGAAACTTTCAAACAGTTTTCGAAAAAAGTAAATGGCGCCTGAATTTTAGAGATGACTTAACCTGTATATACTTCAACCATGGATATCTGTAATCAATTTGTTAAATTATATTTTTATGATCCATATTTTTTTATAGAACTTGTTAGTTAAGTTTTCAAACTATACTTTTACGATTAACGTCACTTTAGATTGAGTTCAATTATTTTTCGAAATTATCTCGAACTCGTTCTCGTGGTTTTTGTGAAATTGTGTAGGTGTTTTGTGATTTAATTGAGGTATATATTTTTTAAAGTCTTTCTCAAAACATATAATTGTAATTAACTTTAAAATGGAAATATAAACAAAGTAACGAAGTAATATTTATTAACTTTCAGTTAAAAAGTTACAGCACTTTTGATTTAAAAATGTGTCATTGATAAAAATATGTTATGTACAAAATATGGTTTCTCCCTTATATCAAAAAACACATCTCCAAATTTCAGACAGAATACCCTAGTAGAAATTTGCCCGATGCGCCATCGGGAAATGATCGGGTTTTCGTTGGGTAAGCCCTATTAGAGAAAATATGATCATTGCCTTTAAATGCCCTTATAATGCATACCATACCAGGATTTACATTATCTAAATAGTCAATGGTCCCGATCATAGCTACATTATTTGTTCCTCATAACGAAATTAGCATCAGAAAATGATCGAGATTTAACCCTAGAAACCTAATTATGCTCGGGCTCTGACAAGGTAATTGTCGGGTAAATAATAAAATGGGGAATTGCCCGATCAGTACATAATCATGGCCTGAGTTTAGTACACGATCTGGACCCTGCGTTACAAGGACATTATGGGCCTCGTCATATCCCGACCATCTCAAATAATGACATGATCACTTCATGACCATGGCCCTACCGAAATTTCTACTAGGGTATAAAGAAAAAATAGAGATTATTTTGGAAAAAAATTTAGCAATCAAAATAGCTGTTTTTGTCGAAATTCGAGTTCGAAAACTTTACAATAATTTAATAATTATAAGTGGAATTATAAATCAGTTGCGAAGGTTAGATCACATGGAAAATTTTAAAGTATGTGTTATTATGATAGTTAGGATTATCAAAATTATAGTTGGTCTAAGCCGACTATAAATACCCTACACATATGTGTGGTTACCATTCAAAGTGGTATATAGGTCACCAGGGTATACGAATCCTGAAAATAACTACAAATTTTTCATCGCTGAAGGATTTCTTTTCATTTGATACCCATATTTACAAATGGGTAGGTGTACCGAATTTCAATATTTTTTATTTGGAAACCACAAGTCGTTTCGTGGGAAAACATTATTTTCATGTATTTGAGCATAATGTCAATATATATTTGAATAAAAAAGTTTACCTAAGCACGTATACAGTGAAATTGATTTGTAGATGTAAATTTTATATGAGGTATTTGTACATAAGTGGTCGGTACTCAGGTCACAATAGACCGATCATGCCAATTTTCTTGTTCAGACAGCTTAGATAAATCTAATCTAAATCTAAAGTTTCATTGCTCTAGCTCTTCAACTTTTTCTGTAATCGTGATTTCAACAGACAGACAGAAGGACAGACAGACAGACAGACAGACAGACAGACAGAAGGACAGACAGACATACGGACATCGTTAACTCGACTCAGGAGATCATGCCGATCAAGAATATATACTTTTCCATAACGGAGATGCTTTTTTCAGGGTGTTACAAACGGCGTACCAAACTTAATATACCCTTTCACTCTTAGTCTAGGGTATAAAAATAATGTATACCAGAATCGAAAATTACATTCAATTCTTAGCAAAATAGACACCAAAAATATCCATTTAGCAACATTATTGACCTAGATAATGGCTTTCGAAGTTAGCTCTATAAGAAAAATTTGAATGTTTTTGAAGCATCATAATTTTGTGAAATTTTCGAATCTCGAAAAAAAATCAACTTACATTTTTTTTTCAATGCCATAAACTAAATTTCACGAAATTCTTAGCAAAATAGACACCAAAAATATCCATTTAGCAACATTATTGACCTAGATAATGGCTTTCGAAGTTAGCTCTATAAGAAAAATTTGAATGTTTTTGAAGCATCATAATTTTGTGAAATTTTCGAATCTCGAAAAAAAATCAACATACATTTTTTTTTCAATGCCATAAACTAAATTTCACGAAAATTGAAGAAAACAATTCAAAACCCTGTGGATTTGATGTGGAATTATTATGGAAGGTTATATGGAAGTTAAAAATAAAAATAGGTGTGATTGTTGTTTACGTATTCTTAGTACTAAGTATGATATTTTACATAATATAAAAAGTTTATTTGCTGATTGTTATCACCAAAAATTCTTCGGAAATTTTACTTTTTATTTAATCTAAACATGCCGTTTGTATTATAGTTATGAGAAATAATAGTTTGCCATTTATCAAAGTAATAAAAGATTCCGGCATTTCGTAAGTTGCCGCGTTTGGGACACTGTAACGTGTAGCCCTCGTACGAGTTGATGATAAAACTGCCAATATTAAAATAAAACCTCTCGCATGCCAACTTCATAACATTATCTGATTGTGTTCGATGCTGTAAACCTTTGCAAACAATTCGCAGCATGACTCAATATCTGGCCACACTTGTTCCGCTGGATGCAACAACCAACAACGACTGCACTGAAACGTTGCGTGCAGACGCCCACAACCCACAACATGTAAACAACCTACTTGGACTCGTTCACTCACTCACTCACGCACACATACGATAAACACTGCCAGACAGACATCGGTCGCAACACCATTGCAACGATCTGGCAGCACCCCGATGAATTTGCATATCTGACGCGTATCCTGTCCGCGCTTTACGGCTGTCCGGTTGCGGATGCGTCGCTTGTGCGTTACACGTTAAACTTGCCTGCAGCCTGTCGCGTTGAGTTGTTCGCAAGGTAGCGGTTGCGGCAATGGTTGCTATTTCTGCTGCTGCTTTAAATCACCCACCTGCCGCAGCTTCTGCAGTTGCTGCATGCATGCATTCTGTGCGCAGTATTAGCTGCATCCGAAGTACAAGCATTCCGTGCGATGCTGCCCAAGAAAAGCCATAAATATTACTGATCGCCGCGACCAACGATCTGTCGCGCTCGCTTCGGCTTTATCGCCGTCTCCGTCACTTCTCACATACTGCGGCAAATCGATCGTTTTTAATGACTTGTTATAAAAAACCATCTGATGTCTACAATTTTTCGCTTTGGCTGCTGCTGTATCAAATTTTCGATAATTTTTTGCACAATGATTTGCGATTTCGGAATATAAAATATTTTATAGTTATTTCGGATAGTATTAAGTGAGACTGCGGCGATAACAGTGTAGAAATTACAATATGCAGTGTACGGTAAAAAATGGAAAATGGAAATTATAGCAGGTCTACATTAATTGAAGCGATGGATGCAATAAGGATGTTATCTGAAAAAATAAGTTTTGGGATATTTGCGTTTAAACTTTTTGAATGCCCGTATCTCATAAAGTCTCATAAACCGATTCCATTGATTCAAATTTTTCATTAAAATTTGAACTTTATCATGCTTTTTTTAATTTGTTTTAAATCAATCATTAATATATAAAATAATGAATTTAAAAAAATATTATTATTTACGAATAATTAGTAAAAAAAGAAATCAGTTGCGTCAAATAGCAACTTGGAGCAAGCAGTTAGTTATAAAATACGAACAGTTTTAAAATATGTTTTGTGTGAGTTCTGTTTGAGTCAAACGGGCAAAAGTATCAAATCAGTGCATAATATTTCATATTTTTTTGAATGAATCGTTGTTTTCATCGTCAGGCTTATTAACAAAGTATTCGTGTATATTACGAATGATTCGCAAAGTGTTTTATGATATGTACGAATGCTATCGTCAAAAGTACGAACACTTTCGTAAAATATATCCGTAAAAAGGTACACACGTATTCAATAAATTATGAGTCTATATTATTGGCTTTAGTAGATAAAATCTACAAATAGTTCCATAAAATTAACAATTAATATTCGTAATTTTATCACAAATTTACGAAAGTTCTTTCGTGCGTTTTACGAAATATTTCTTGGATAAATTTCACAATTTTTTCGTAAAATACACGAGTGATTATTTAAAATTTAGGAATTCGCAATAAATTGATTGTATGCACATACTGCATATAAGACCGCTGATGAGGAAGCTTGGCTGCTTCCAAAACAGCTGTACAGTTTTTGGTTTTTTGTCAATTACTGTTGTTGTTTTTTGAACCAGTGCAAAATACATATTGCATTTGGTAGACCTAGAGCCCGACAAATTAGTTTTTGCATTACTCTATTTTAACCCTTAAATGCCCACTGGTTCCGCCAGGAACCAACAGATGTAAATCCAAACTTTGTTCAACGAATTTTATTTAATCTTTCCACTTCGACTTTTAAAATATTTATTGATCCAAACGCCACCGTTTGCGCCAATTCCCGTTTAAAACAAACTTCATTAGCCGGCTGTATGTCCAGTAAGGGCAACCAACCTCAAGAAAATTAACTTTTGTAAAATTGCGTACTTTCAACAAAATATTATTGTGGTGAATTTGTCGAAATCGAAGCTAAAAAAAATATTGTCGTGATCGCTGTAGTATCTAGAAGCCATTTGAAGTGTTTGAAATAAATGTAATTTTTTATTTTAGTAGATTTTGTCGAATTTTTGGTTGGTTCTTTGCGGAACCATCAGGCATATGTGAAATTCTATAGAATCGTTTTTTAATGTTTTTTTTAAGTTTGTTGTTTACAAACTACAGAATTCCTGATTTTCGAACAGAATAAGTGCTCGGAAATAAATGGTGTGAATAT
This sequence comes from Dryomyza anilis, assembly GCA_951804985.1. NCBI lineage: Eukaryota > Metazoa > Arthropoda > Insecta > Diptera > Dryomyzidae > Dryomyza > Dryomyza anilis. The sequence goes on along the minus strand of OX638134.1, from coordinate 41,773,501 downwards.
GACATCAACAATGGCCGGAGTGAATCCATAAAAAATATCTATTTCGTCAAAACAAACCACAAATATTCATACTTTAATGTTTTTTTTGTTATTTTTTCCACGATTTTTCATAATAATATTTCTTGATTTTTGCTTTAAAAATTTTTAAGTACAAAATGCACTTTTTCAATTTTGAAGTCCGGGTGCCCAGTGGTTCCTCAAGAAACCAACGAGGAATTTTTGATCCGGTACAAGTAAGTAACACCTATGAGCAAAGTCGTAGAACAAACGTTGTCCAGAATCGCGAGTTCTATAGCATAAAAGTCAGGCTTTTAAGTGTTAAGGTCGAATAAAAAGAAACAACTTTAAAATGATACAAAATTTTAATATTTTTTTGGTTTTTTAATAACTCCTCTACTTTAGTTTTTTTATAGTCGACAGCAGAAAATAGAATTGCACAACCTCTAAACATCCGCTAATCAATCAATACAATTTAGCATCACTCTGTCCCTTAGTGCATACAACGAAAAAATGTCTGGAATCAATCCGGATTTCACAGGAGGATATTAGGTGCTGTTGGTATCATACGATTGCAAAAAGGGCTTTATGATGCCTAACGCCTTTATTGCGCCCGAGGCTTCAATTATACTACTCAACACAATATTTTATATGGATATTCGTTCTATATAAATCACGGGAGTTTTTTTTCCAAATCGTGGACTGAAACTCGAATATCTCAGTATAAATGGGGATTTGACTTATTTAGGTAGTTATGACCATTTTATGTTGAAAGTTGTTGTCGTTCCGGACGGGACAATAACGGAAGTAAATGTTGAGGTTCATATGGATATTCCAAAAAGTCAGTGAATTTTGCGTACAAATTATTTTTTTGAATTATTTTAGCAAATAGTTGAAATCATGTGCTTTATTTACTCAATGTTTCCTAACTTAATAGTTTATTCATACATGAATAATTGGTATATTTACATAGTATATATAGTTTTAACGTAATTTTATCAGTATTTTTGTATACGTTACCGTTAACGGAATAGAATATTCTTTTCAGATATTAAGATTCACATATTTAAGATTCCAAATCCATCGTTATTTCAAAGATTTGAGCATTTTGAATTTTTCGGACGTGGTTGAAGTTTTTCTGGAAATGCCCATATGGGCGTTCAGGAATTATTTTGCGATTTATTACGAAATAACTGTAAACTTTAGGAAGAAAGTGTACATACACAAAAATAATGCGAATTGTCTTAGCTATGTTCTGAGATAATTCAAAAAAATATATTATACGAAAAAGTATTTTTAGAATAAAAATCGTACTGATAATTTCCATACGGAATTTTTTGTCCCGTCCGGAATTTTTCCGTGTTTTATTTTGAAAAAAACTATAATATTTAGGAACAAACGGTAAATATAAAAAGAAAGCACATGATTTGAACTATTTTTTAAAATATTAAAAAAAAAACATTATTACGCAAAATTCGCTGACTTTTTGGCATTTCCATATGAACCTCGACATGCACTTCCGTTTTTGTCCCGTCCGGAACTCTCACTATTTAATTTAAATCTTTTGATCTACCGTATAGAATTCTCTAATTTTTTGCAGATGTTTAGTACTATTTAAATACTACATGCACCTACAAAAAACAAGTAAATTCCTTCGATATATTAAAGTTTTAAGCGTACGAATGTCCCGTCCGGAACTCCAGGAAATACCCATTTGTGAATCTTTCAACACAGCATCGCGATCCAGTAACAACAAACAAAATTCATGGGTATTGTTGTACAATTTGTTTCAATCCTCAGTACATAGCACTTTGTATCTGGCAAGACCTTGAGCCCGCAAAAACAATATTTTTGCAAAATAACTCTATTTTAGGTCGAAAACCAAACAAAAATTTATTTTTTATTTTTGACAGACTAAATCAGAATACGTTATGATCCCATATAACATTTCTGTGCATTTATTTATAATATTGCGCTACAAATACCGAACAACATATCATTTTAGGTGTAGGGTATAATTAAGAAACCCGATAATGCGCCAAGACGTCTACCTGATTAGACGCCGTTCAGTTTGCCAGCACATGAGTGGGGTCCAGCTGGAACCCAATAGTGTTCCAGCCACGACAGGCTGCGAAATGGCATGCAAGTGGCGGGTCGACTTGTGGCTGATAGCAGCCGACTGGTCTGAAGTTGGCTGAACTCAAGTGTCCACCTGATTCTATCAGAGGCTGAAAGAAAAAGCGTGGTCATAAATTGTGATTTCGCTGCTGATCTCTGGTGTTGCGCTGCACTGCACCGCGTTGCTGTGACTGAGTGTGGGATGCGTTTAAAGATATTGCTGAACATGGTATTTGTATATATAATGTGGATATCGCCACAAAAACAAATACCTACCAAGTGTGATGCTAGGATGCAAATATCTCGCCTTGTTCCCGGTTGTCACGCATTCACAACGCCAGCCAGCAGAAGGAGGTTCGGGATGGCCCGCGCAACACTAATTTATACAGCCTCCACACGCAAATAATAAGTCTTAATTAGAATGCAGTTGAAAATTAAAGAAACTGACAAAAAAAATACTTATCTAATATTTAATGCGATATTGCATTTTACTAAAAATGTATATCTATATTTTCAACATTCAATTTAATGTCATACAATGTACAATTTAAAAATTATCTGTAAAACTTGCATTTTAAATGTTCCACCAAAATAATGCCAAATCTCTGCCAAAATTGTACGTTTTTGCTGGTCATCTACAAACCAAAGTTCATGAATTGAAATGAGCACATTTTCTCGACAAGAATTGGCGGTGCCTACTACTAGATGCAGAGAAAAAAAAATATTACGTGATTAAGACAAACAAAAATTAGTTTGTAATAATAACACAGCACAACAAAAAAAAAAAAATATCCGGGATCTTAGTATGATTTTCCAAAGGACTTTAAGATTCTAATCACGACCTCATACAAGGTTTTTTCTGATTGCCTCAAGTTTTAATTGCGTTAAGGTTGAATGAAAATGATTAAATTATGCCATTATTCAAAAATTCCAGAGAGAGAGAGTATTGAATATGATTAATTTCATCATGCTGCACGATTACCACAATCTTAAAAATAATCACCTTCAAAATAAACTTAATAATCATGGGTTTTTTCTGCGTGTCAATGCAGGAATAGTCGATGTAGTATTTGGCGAGGTTGCTTACCCTTGACGCAATTATTATGCACAGTGGTGAATAAAAATAAAAACTACTAAGAACTGAGAAATGAGTTCCATTACGTTGATGTTATGAAGCTCAGCAACATTTATTCTTTTAAAGAGTGAGGCTTCTATTTATACACTCAATTTTATAAATTTTCATAATTTTCATGACTGATTTTTTTTTTTCGAAATTGAGTAGATATTAGGAATTTCAATACCGATATTTTAACCCAATTAGTCTCGAAAAATTGATCCCGTAATTATAATAATATAATAGTTTGGCACTACAGTCCTGAATAGAACTTAGGCCGAGCTCTCTCACCATTTTGAGCTGTGCGTGTTATATTTGTACTCAAAGTGGTGGGACCTACAGTTTATTGCCGAATCCGAACGGCGGGTGAGAGCTTTTCATAGGCAATGGTTTTACTCTCGTAGGTTTGCCATTTACTGACGAGAGGTAGCGCAGTACAGAAAAATGTTTCTATGAAAAGATGTTGTTAGCCCCAGCCCAGGCTTGAACCGGGGCCTTTCGGCTCGCAGTCCAACGCACTAACCACTGAGCTACCGCGGCTATTTTAAAAATGTACTGGTTGTTTTATTTTATACAAAAGTGTTTCAATTTTAAGTACTTTTAACATGTCAAAATAAACATAAAATCTGCTTAAAATACACGAAAACGTCATGTAGTTTACGAATTCAATAAATTTATCCACGGAATATTTCGTAAAATACACGAAAGGACTTTCGTAAATTTATCATACAATTACGAACATTAAATGTTTATTTTACGAAACTATTCATAGTTTTTATCAACGAAAGCCATTCGTGCATAATACGAAAGATTCGTAATTTATTGAATATTTGTGTACCTTTTTACGAGTATATTCGTACATTTTACGAAAGTATTCATCTTTCGAATCTTTCGTAAAATACACGGTTAATTTCTCTAAAAAAAACTAACGATGAAAATGACGATTCATTCATAAAAATATGAAATATTATGCATTGATTTGATACTTTTGACACGAAAAGAACTCACACAGAACCCATTTGGAAACTGTTTGTATTTTATAACCGTCTGCTTGCGACCGCTGCTCCAAGTTGCTATTTGACGCAACGGATTTCTGTTTTAACTAATTATTCGTAAAAAACACGAGTGTTCCGTAAAATTCTACATATTGCCTCGAAATTTACGAAAGTTTAGTAACTGATTCGTTAAATTAATTATTCTTTCGTAATAAAAATTGTAATAGAAAATAATATAACGAAAGTTGCGTAATTTAAACGACATATTCGTAATTTTGTTGCTGTTTTTATTTTACGAATATTGATTGGTATTATATACGAATTATTCGCAAAAAATAATTTGGGAAAAATTATATATTACAAATGTTTCATGTATTCTACGAATTATTAGTGTTTTTAACGAAATGAAAAATTACGAACAAATATTTCGAAAAATGTCCTAGAAATTATTATGAGTGTAGCGTCAATTTCAATTATACTTATGTGTACTTGAAGTTTTTCCTTAATAGATGGAACATTTACTTATTATAACGAAATTTTTCTTTTTATGAAAATAGTCGCGATATTAAATTATTTCATTACCAGTCTTCCATGCTGCGGAGATCTTGAAGATTTTCGTACATTCAAATTCTTTTTGATATCGAAATATTTTTCACAACAATCTCGAACTTTCATAACGTTTTCTTCGATATCGTTCCAAAAATTTCTCGTATCGAGAAAACTCCAACAGAACACATCAATCTCCAATTTGACGCTCAACATCGCTACGAAAATGTGTCCGAAAATGTGTGATCTCGTAACGATATCGAAACGAATGGCATAATGGGTAGAGATATCAATTAATTTAAACATTGTCAAGTTGGAAGTATCACAAAATCCAATCTCAAAAAATAAAAAATAGGTTATATTTTATTTCTTCCCTTAATATTATATATTTTTAACCAAATAAAAAAAAAAAAAAAATAATAATTAAAACATTATCGATTAAAGAAAGATTTAATTTTAACTATATTTTAACCACATTTACTTCTCATAAAAAAGGTCCTTTACAAAAATGTATTATTTTTTTATTTATTAAAAAAACATATTTATTAATGTATTAAAATTATCAATAAAAATTTAATATACACTAAAGAAATAATAAAATTTATTTAATATTAAAATGTTGATTCGACATGAAAGTCTTTTAGACGAAAATAACTTCATTTTAAACAATTAATATTTTTTTTTAAGTCTTCCATCTGTTACATGTTCAAAGACTGCTTTTTAAAATGTAAAACAGATGGAAAAACATTTGTAATATTAATAGTTAGTTTGAGCTATGTTCTGGATAACTATAAATCATTTACATGCTTTTCGTTGGCTCCGAAATGCTAAAACAATAATTCAAAAGTAGTCTAAAAAAATGTTATTGTTTAGATACAAAATAGAACGGAATATTAACATTCATTCGAATATTAAAATTAGTCTTGACAGTTTTTTCATGATATTCGGAATTGATTTCTTAGATATCAAAAAAGTAATTTCGAAAATAACATAAAAAAACGAGTTGGGAAAGTTCGGTCACATGGGGCGGATTTTTATAGTCGGTCGGTCCCGACTATGGAATACCCTACACCTTTGGTGGAGATATTAATGAGGAATATTTAATTGTAGACCTTAATTTTTAAATTTTAATTATGCTGAACCTCAGAATATTATTCATATATCAGAAATTTACGTCTTATATCCCCATAAATTAAAAAAAAATTATATAAAGTATAAAAAACTAAAAAAAATAAATTGAAAAATATAATTGGGCGGACCACGCCTATATTTAAAATTTTGAAAGGCTAATATTTCATAGATTTGATTTTAATAATTTACGGATCAAATTTTTACTATGAAAACCCGGGATGTATTGAAAAAAAAAAAGTGGGCGGATCACGCCCATTTTTGGACCACATATTTTTAGGTAAATTCTAACAATAAGTTTTAAATTTTACAACTATACCTTGAATACTTTTCGAAATATTAGTTTCGAAAGAGTTATATAAAAGTGACTTGTATGGGAGGTGGGCGTGTCCGTTGACCGATTTTGCTCATTTTCAAACTCAGTTCCTACTTTTGGCTAAAATATATTGAGACGAAATTTCATCACATTCTGATCAGTATTTCTCAAGTTGTTCTGTATTCGAACAGCAAGACAGCAAGACAGCAAGACGGACAGACAGACAGACAGACAGACAGACAGACAGACAGACAGACAGACGGACATGGCTAAACGGACTCGGGTAGTGATGCTGATCAAGAATATATATACTTTTCCATACCGGACACGCCTCCTAAGGGGCGTTACAATATATGCACAAAGTTAATATACCCTGTGCCTCATAGGTGTAGGGTATAAATATTTAAAATTTAGGTATTTTTAATTTTTAATTTTTTTATTAGATGAATTTTATAAGATGAATTTTTTAATACATGTTTCAATATTTCATTTATTTGAATTGTATATTTTATGCTTATGTAATGGATATTTTCTTTTACTGTATATATTCTGAAATCGTTTACTTACTTCGTTTTTGGATACCCAAGAAGAGAAACCTCTGCATATCAAGAATGCGTGCTCTTAGTTACTTTTTTTACACCTAGGAACATAATCTCTGCATATCAACAATTATTGCTCTTAGTTACTTTCAACAGACAGAGAGGTACACTTAGAAACAAATGGCGATGACAAACAAACATCGCAAAACAAAGTATACGAGCGAATATTACTGACAAACAAAGATAAGAGATCCATGAACACGTGTTCCTTTTGCGAAGAATACAGCAACAATTTTGCATGTTCTTTTTGGTTTTTAATAGTCAATAAATTAACTTCTCAAAATCCAGCAGAATACATCTCAGATCTAAATTTTATCAGATGATAAATAAGGTAAATTTACGGAAAGTACTTCTTTAATAAGCCCTTTATTAATTTGTCTATAGGTACTATAAAACTCGTAAATAATTTCGTCCTACTGTTCATTTTAATGTGGCCATTTGATCCTTACTTCCTATTCCAATATAGCAATAATGTCTTTTTCTCAATGCACACAATGACTTTAGTTACTGGAGAGTCCAGTTTTATTTTTAGTTTTTGCTCTTATTTTGCCACAGTTTGTTTTGGTTTAGCCTCAGTGGCAAACGGGCTGTTTCGTCGAACAACCCACTTAACTAATAATGTGCGTTGCTCTCTATGTTTCGAATTGTTTGCCTAGCATACATGACAGGATATTGGCGGCGGATATCCCGGCCATTTTTTCTCATGTGATTTTAATATGCAAACGAACCATTTTTTAAAAAGCCATTCACAGAGTTGCATGGGAATTGCTTCGTTTAGTGCTGCTGCTGCTGCTGCTGCTGGCGGTTGGAGGTGCTCTACTGGTTGGTTCTGGTGCTGCGTCTGGTTGATGGTGTGCCAAGCGCCATGGCTTAAATGGCCAGAAGAAGTCTATGAAACGAGTTCGTATTTGGTTTTTTGTTTGGTTTTGGCATTGAACTGGACGTCAAAATGCAAAAAGCAGACTCTTAAATATGCAGAGTTTGGCTATTTATTTGGAAGATTTTTTAATGCATATTGCGTAATATTGGACTGGTCTTTAAATTTAAATTCAAGTGATTTTAAAATGTTTGAAGAATTTTTAAATTTTCTAATTTAGTTGATTTTTCAAAGGTAGCCCACCCGCGAGTAGTATTTTCATTGCATAAATCACCAAGATCTTTGAGCTACAAATATAAAGTTATTTTTAATATTTGTTTCAAGTATGTCGTGTAAATACCCAATGAAAATGTTAATATAAATTATTAAATATTCAAAAAATGTGTTACATGACATTTTATGCTCTTTCATAACTGCCCAATTTCATTTTACCGTTTCGGAATTCAATTTTAGCATTTTCGAATATAGTTTATATTTTTATACTTATAATACTACTTTTTTATACTACATTATCTACTTATTTCATTTCATGATGTCGTTTGTGGAAATAGTGAACATTTAGTTCAGGATGCCATCATTGCTGACTACAAATAAGAAAATGTTCAGGACATCAGTGGCTGATTCCAAACGTGATGATATTCGATGTTACTGTCTAATCAGATTACCTGACAAGGTTCCTGAACTAATTATTTTTTGAACCTTGTTGCAATATATTAAAGTTATTTCAAAACTGGGTTTAAAATTATTTTCCGGCCTTTTAAATAAACAATTTGAATAATCAAAGTTGGCTCAGTGATAATTCAAGACTCCAGCCGAAGAAACGGGTAAGTATAAAAAATTCGAGATAGTGGTTTTCACTCACTCCATTCTTACATTTATAAAAGATTATTTCTTACACAATTCGAATTTTTTGCATACCTTAATTCTTTAGTCATACACGCAGAATAAATAATAGTTTGCAACAAATATAATATATTTGCATTCGTAAATTTTATGTCTTTAACTGGATTTTACTTTTAATTCCAAATTTTTTAATTTATTTTGTAATTACTTCTTTCATGATTTATGGTTATAATTAGTTGTTAACATATTTATTTTAAAATCCTGAGAATTCATGTATATACCGTGTAACATAATATGTTTGCTGCAAAACACTATTTTTCCCTGCGTGTAGTTATTTGAAGTTAGAAATATAGTTTATGTGTTAAATAACTTTTTATTATCTAATTTATAAACATAACTCGATTTTTTAAAAAATGTACTTACCCGATTCTTCCACTGGAGGCTTCAATTTATAATTTGTTTTTAATTTTTCCATAAATCAAAATAACATATGTAAAATTTATTTTTTATCTTTTAAAAAGCAGAAAAATGGGAACGAATCCTGGGTAGATGGTATGTTTGAAAGAGCCCAAAAAATCCGCTTATTTATGATCATTTTATATATTCATAAAACATTTTAAGATATTGTCTTAACGTGCTCAAGGTCCAGACGGTACAAATTGGGTGTTTTGTACCAACAAATAAAACAACAAAACATATATATATTTGACACCAGAATTACTATATTTTTCGGAGGAGACCCCTTTTCAAAAATGGGTCCAGGGACCGCAAATAACCAATATCGGAATCGGTACCGGAACCGTTGCGATTTTAGAACCGGAATTGGAACCGATATTAAAAAAATGTGCGGAACCGGAACCCATATCATATTTTTGGTCTAAATAGGAACCGTTATTATTAAAATCTTGGAACCAGAATAAGAACCGATATTTATAACGGTTTTAGTCCCTGTCAGAGACCGCAGATGACCGGAATCGGTACCGTTATTAAAAAATAATCGGAACTTAAATAATTTTTTTCTTGGAACCTGACTTGGACCCGATATTTCAAAGGGTTTTAGACCCTGGTTTTGTCAATGAGATGACCGTATGAAGGTTAGTTGAAGTGATCATGTGAGCGATGAATCAGATTACTTTACGTTGATTTAAAAATAAGCTTAGTCCTGATCAGAATTTGAAATATTGCTAATTTTAACAAATTTCCACAAAGTTAATACAACTAAAATAATTGTTTTACTGTTGTTTGATTTATTAATTAAGATCACAGAAATCAATTGAGAAAATGCAAAAGTTTGGTAGTTAATATGTTTTCATCATTTCGTACAAAAATTGTCATATATAGCAGACTGCCACAAAAAAATGTTTCCGCCTCAAAAAGTGAAACTTAATTTATTTTAAGATGAATTTCAAAAGCGAATCGTTTTAGTTTTTGTACTTATGAAAATTTGAAAAATATACATTCAGTACTTACACCCAGAAAAAAAACATGGTAAATTAATAGTATTTCAATAGAAAAACAATAATTTACACTGTTAAAATTGGTCAATTGGATGCGTCCCATTAATTTGGTAATATTGGAACTGTTAATACAATAATTTGTTGTACCATAAATTTTATAAGGTGCTCCTTTAATAACAATAAGCAAAACCTATAAATATTTAATGATACATATTATTAATTTTATAGTATAGTCGAATTACATTTTTCTAATAATTTATTAAAACAAAAGTGGATTTTAATTAATTTACTGTATAATTTAGTTTAATTAAATGTCGAAACTGAAATTCACTTTTAAAAAATCACACACATAAATGGACACTTCTCGTTGCAAAATGTTCGCTCCAGTTTCCTTTACTTGAGTCTGCATTCAGAGTCCGTCGCCATAATAGAAGTTTGATTTATTATTAATTATCTGTAATAAACAGAAAACTGTTAAATACAATGAATTTACATTAAATACATTAAGTCCTTACCAATGTCGCGTTTAATTATGTGGATTATTACAAAAAATGCATGCGACCATTTTGAGCAAACACAAACACGCAGAATGACGAACAAAAGGAACAAGTTTATATTCGTGTTTATGTTTTTATGCCACGTTTATTTTTATAGGAGGAAACCATTAAAACAATAGTATTTATTCTATTAAATATAATAATATTGAAATATTTAGATTTATGGTACTGAATTTTTCGAATACTATCAAAATAAATTAGAAAACTTTTGATTTAAAAAGAAAAAACTATTACTTCATGAACCATAAGATCAATGGTCGTACCATAAAGTACTTAATAGTACATTTTCTTCTGAGTGTAATATAATAGAAACCATAACTCATATAACTCTATTGATGGTTTATGGACGAGATAGAAAATTAAAAATGTACTACAGGAAAGATCCTTAGGTGAATGCCAACATTTGATTTTCAGTCAAGAAATCCATATCTAATACCGTTTTCCAGAAATGTTACTATGAAAATTAAGGATTTACCAGATATTTGGGGGTCAATACATCGCAATCCTGACGTGATAGATTATTTTATGGTATGATAAAATTTTTCACACATTCAGGATATTTAAAGTAAAGCCAACTCCTTGGCACCGCTAAAGGATCATTCGATTTTAAGCTACGAAAAACTTAAGTATTTTGCAGTTTCACATATAATAAAAAAAATACTATGCAGTGCTCAGTATTAGAGAAACTATAGCTCGTACGGCTTTGACATATTTGGCCACTGTTTTTATATGCTGAATATTTTGTCCATGGACAATATGATACATTTGTCTCTCCTTCATATGAAAATAGTCGATTATGTAGATTGATCCTTTGAAAATCATTAATATTGATATTAAAGGACGAGATTGAAATTTAATATGTAGTGCAGATATGAAGCATTGGATAGTGTCTACATTTGGTTCTTAGACAACCAATCCATAACCACTATAGTTTTCTCAATAAATCAACGGTAATATTGCGGTCACTTTAGGACCTTTATGGTGATATATCTCGTAAACCTAACGTGATAGGACATAAGTTTGTTAAGTGAAACTTTTTCAGATTTTTCAAGGACTCTAAAAAATCTCTGGCACCAAAAAAAAAATGAGCTCCACTGTGTTTTCTATAAAAAATTGATCGGGTCATAAAAATTGTTATAGGATATGAGAACACTTGTCAACACCTTTGCCTTTTAAATAAAAATCAGGATTAAATTGCTAAGTCATTTTTATATTGTTGTGTGCGATATCCGTCTTCTATCCATCTGTCTGTCCATCTTTTGAAATCAAGATTACAGATAAACTAAAAGAACAAAAGCAATGAAACATCTAATTTAGATTACTTGTACTCCTATGCTATCTGTAACAGAAAATGTTGATCGGTCGATTGTGACTTGTGAACCTGCGACTACTTATGTTCAAAAACCGCATATATGTGGTGTCCGTGGATTGTCATATCCCATATGACCTAACCTTCATTACTGGTTTAAAATGTAGTTAGTGATTTTAAAATCTATAAAATAAAGAATAAACCTAAATCTACTAACTTTCTTGAAATAGTATAGGAACTAATGAAAACATTGACTTTAATTGTCATCAACATTAAATCAATGACTTCATCGATTGCCAAAACCAATTTCTTAAAAATTAAAACATGCACTTTTTGAAGGAGCAATAAAAACAAATAGAAAAAAAGAAACTACTAGACATGTCTCGATGCATAAGCAAACAAAAAATGTGTGAAAATATAATGGGTGGAAAATAGTACCGCTGCCAGTTCGCTCAACACTTCAGAATCCGCTAAATTGTAATAATTTTTCTTGCTGCTGCTGTTGCTGCCGCTGTTGCAGTTGCTCTTGTTGTTCTTGTTGTTCTCGTTTTTTATGTTTTGTTGTTCTTGTTGTAAGTGTTATGACATGTCGAGCAATTAAATTAATTTCTGTTGGTTCTCGAAGATTTGCAGCAACAATAATTGCAGCTGATGTTGCAGTCTGTATGACGACGACGTGACGACAAGCACGGCTGTTGCTGTTGCTATTGCTGTCGTTGGAGTTGGTCTTGCTGCAGCTGGGTGGTGAAGTTGTCTCGCTTATGATGAGCATCGCAGTCACGGACGGCAGACCAAACCTCTGGGTGGTACAGATAATATTTGATATTTTATTTTGATGCAGTATCCGAAGCACAATATGTGATATTAATATTGTGATTACGTCGGATTTAGCATAATCAAGTCTGTTGAATTCGTCTTTGGTAGTTTTAACTCAGCCAGCCATAACTCATTTTCTTCACATATTCGCACTTTTTAGGCATTCTTTTCATAATACTTCCTCAAAGTAATATCTTAAACTATGAATTGATACAAATACAAAATATACAATGGATTCTTTACTGAATTAAACTCTGGATCTCTAATATTCCTAATATTAATTGAAGGGTTTGGTGCAAAAAAAAAGTAATTTAAACTACTGGAACTTTTTTTTCGGATATGGATGATTTTTATACCAAACGACTCGAAATATAACGAGTTGGGAAAGTTAGGTCACATGGGGCGGATTTTTATAGTCGGTCGGGCCCGACTATGGAATACCCTACACCTTTGGTGGGGATATTAATGTGGGATATTTAATTGCATACCTTAATTTTAAAGTTTTTAATTATGCTGAACCTCCCCACCCTCAGAATATTATTCATATATCAGAAATTTACGTCTTATATCCCCATAAATTATAAAATGTATATAAAAGTATAAAAAAAAAACTAAAAAACTTAAAATTTTGAAAGGCTAATATTTCATAGATTTAATTTTAATAATTTACGGATCAAATTTCCACTATGAAAACCCGGGAAATAATGAAAAAAAAGTGGGCGTATCACGCCCATTTTTGGACCACATATTCTTAGGTGAATTCTCATAATACGTTTTAAATTTTATATAATTAGATATAATCTTGAATACTTTTCGAGTTATTAGTTCCGAAATAGTTATATAAAAGTGACTTGTATGGGAGGTGGGCGTGTCCGTTAACCGATTTGGCTCATTTTCAAACTCAGTTCCTAATTTTGGCTAAAATATATTGAGACGAAATTTCATCACATTCTGATCAGTATTTCTCAAGTTATTCTGTATTCGGACAGACAGACAGACGGACAGACAGACAGACGGACATGGCTAAACGGACTCGGGTAGTGATGCTGATCAAGAATATATATACTTTTCCATACCGGACACGCCTCCTAAGGGGCGTTACAATATATGCACAAAGTTAATATACCCTGTACCTCATAGGTGTAGGGTATAAAAAGCTATCATATGTCATCCAAAACTCAATTTCAAACGAGTTGGTAAAGTTAGGTCACAGGGGTAAGTTCGGTCACATGGGGCGGACTTTTATAGTCGGTCGGGCCCGACTATGGAATACCCTACACCTTTGGTGGGGATATTAATGTGGGATATCACATATCAGAAATGTACGTCTTATATCCCCATAAATTAAAAAATTCATATAAAAGTTTAAAAAAAACTAATAAAAAAATTATAAAAATATAATTTAGCGGACCACCCCTATATTTAAAATTTTGTAAGTCTAATATTTCATAGATTTGATTTTAATAATCTGCGGTTCAAATTTCCACTATGAAAACCCGGGAAATAAAGAAAAAATATGTGGGCGGATCACGTCCATTTTTGGACCACAGATTTTTAGGTGAATTATAACAATATATTTTAAATTTTATAACTATATCTTGAATACTTTTCGAGTTATTAGTTCCTAAAGAGTTATATAAAAGTGACTTGTATGGGAGGTGGGCGTGTCCGTTGACCGATTTGGCTCATTTTCAAACTCAGTGCCTACTTTTAGCTAAAATATATTGCAACAAAATTTCATCGCATTCTGATCAGTATTTCTCAAGTTTTTCTGTATTCGGACAGCAAGACGGACAGACGGACATGGCTAAACGGACTCCGGTAGTGATGCTGATCAAGAATATATATACTTTTCCATACCGGACATGCTTCCTAAGGGGCGTTACAATATCTGCACAAACTTAATATACCCTGTACCTCATAGGTGTAGGGTATAAAAATGTGGTCTTGACCCTTTTTGCACCAAACCGTTCAATTGTTCTCAACGGAATCCGAGCAATGAATATTTTGCAAGGCATAACCCGACCAATGTTTTTTCAAATTTATTAAATCGTGATGCGAATTTAGCTATAACTGTTGATTCGATTTTTGAATCGTTGTACAATTGGACAATTTTTTATATAATGATGTCAAGTATACTTTAAAATCGATTAAAAGTAAAATTTACGGAATATATTATGTACTAAATTTCAAATATAGCTGGACCCATGCATGATTTCGCCCTTGCCTAGTTTTTTTAAATGCAATTTTTTAATGCCGATTAACTCTACCCTTCTGCATTGTTTTCACTGTCATTTTGTGTCATATTTGTTTTTTGTTTTTAATTTATGACTGCAACGAAGAAACTGTCCAGAAATTAAAATGTTTTATTAGAATGCCAAACTAAATCAAAACGCCAAGATGTTGGCATTTTTTTAACTTTTCCATGTCGAAAAACAACAAATTTGAGAAATTCTCTAACATAAAACTTACACAAAATGACATTGTAAATACAAAAAGTTCAGGAAATATATTTTTTTTGTTTTATTTATATAGGAGACGTCAATACCTCCTTTTTGTCCAATCCCTCCTTTTCCTTTGGAATTATCGAATTTTCCTAATTTCCTAAATCACCCCTGTATAGAGAAGAACAAAGGAATCATCCAAATCTGTAGAGCCGTTCTCGAGTTTTTGCGAGATTAACGCACAGCAATTGATATATAAGATAATCTGATTTAATACGGAATAAAAAGTTCGAAGTTTGACCCCTATACCATGCTCAGTTTAGTTTCTGCAGCCATTTGTAGTTAAGATAAAAAGTGAAAAGTTTGACCCCTCTTCGATGCTCTGTTTAGATCCTCCAGCCATTTTGAGTTAAAGATGTGATTTCTCGACTCCTACTAAGTCAATCTTTATGATTTTTATACCAAATAATCAGATTTAATATGGTATTAAATATATGAAAATAAGATTTAACAACGAACTGTGGTTCCAAAAAAAAAAAATACATTTGGACATTGAATGCTTTCCCTTTAAGCAGTGCCTGGCGGTTCCGCAAAGGACCACCCAAAAATTCGAAAAAATCCACTAAAACAAAAAATGTTATTTATTTCAAGTTTTGATTTTAACCGGTTGGTTCCTGGCAGTACCAGTTGGTTTTAAGGGTTAATAAATTCATATTTGTTTGCATATAAGGAACCAACCCGGCGCAGAGCCAAAAACATTTTGAGATAATTTAGAATTTTTGATAATTTTAAATACTCCTAAACCGTTCATATTTTGAGACTTTTTAGACTACTAAGTAGACGCTTACATTTAAAAACTCCAAAAATACTGCCAAATGGTACTATTTAATAAGCCAGTTTCGGAGTGTTCAGACACAATTTAATATTTGATGCATTTAGGGCTCCGAAATAATGCCTAAATATGATCCTTTCATATTTTAGAGAGCTCCCAAGACAGTCTTTAATGCGATACTTTAATGAGTCTTTTCTGAGTTTAATGCCTCCAATTTCAGAGCACTCCTCTTTTGAAATCTATTGTTATATCTTATCAATTTGAATTCTTCTCGAAATCCACATTCGCTATTTGCAATACAAAATCTGCTTAAATAAAATTCTATCTTTATGAAGCATTCCATATTGAATGTGCTCGAGAAAATGTACATTTTTAACTTATTGCTCATAGTATGTCTTTCTTGCCATATATCTCACTCTTCCATTGACCCACTCGTCTGCATTTCAATATAAATCAATTTTGTTGCGAAGCGAATTTTCTTTTTATGCATACGAAAGCAACAATATGTGCGAGCAATGAATCCGCTTTTGCCCAGTAAATCCAAAAGAAAATAAATAAATGGCGGGAAACACACCATGCCCCCCAATAAGCGCCACGAGAGCGCCAAGAACCCAAGAAAGCATTTCAATTGCCACGATTTCACGATTGCAAATGCACGAGAGGCACAAACGCCAAGTTAAATTGAAAGGATAATTCGCCCGCAAACACCCTCCTGGGATGACAGCCGGCAAACGCCTTCGAATTTGGCAATTGCCCTGATGTTGTGTTGGCTGGAAGGCAGTCCTCCTGTCGTCCTGCCTGTCGGTTTGTCTGCATCTTGGCTGCCTTGCGATGGCTCACGTTCGCCAGAGTCAAATTTACCCAGCGCGATGTGAGCGGATTCCTTAAGATTGCCGCCGTGACGGTTCGTGTTACTGCAGCACGTCCAGAGATTTGGGCAGCGCATATGTGCAATCTTCGAATAAGGGCATTTTTGGTGCGGTTTTTTTTCAACTTCTTTAGTATTCGAATTAAGAATTCTATAGGCATCAAATACTTCTAACAGCGATTTAAAGAGATGTCTTGATCTTTTGAAGTTATGTGTGCTATTCAGATGGGTTTAAGTCTATTTTAAAGGGGAATTTGAAAATATAATATTATAAAGATAACATATGACTGATATATTTTTAGGGATATTTTACTTTCTTCAATTATATTTGTATTTGAAAATACTGAAAATGTCACTGCGACTTGAGACTAAATTTCCGGCCAGGAAATTAATAAAAACAGGCAGGCAAACAATCAATTAATTGGTTAAAATACTAGACAACTGCACAAATGTTTTTGAAGTTTCCTCTGCAAATATGCACTACAGTTTTGAATGCATTTTGCAAATGACAGTCAACAGTATTATGGTGAAGTCCCACGGCAGATTTCATTTCATTGCAGTATTTGTTTCATTGATGTCAAGTACTGTCAAAACATCAAGACATTCAGAACATTCAATGTTTTGAAAAACAAAACCAAATGACAATACTGTCGCTGAACATGTAACGAACACAGTGGGTGCAGCGAGTGAGTGCAACTAGTAACGAGTGAGAAGAAGAACATTGAAAACAATACCATATCTACCGCTCGACATTCTACGGCAGTAATGTTGTTGTCGGTATTTATGTGTTAATAAAAATACAAAAAAACATTATTTTTTCAAAAAAAAAAAAAAAGTTAAAAAAACGCTTTGGTCGAAAAGAAATATATGCAGCAAATTTTATTTTTTTGTTATTAAATAATGAAAAAAAATTAAATAATGAAAAAAATGTTATTCGATCAATAAAAAACTTAATTTAAAATATTATATGATTTTCTTATACCTTTTGATTTTGTTTTTATATTTCAACCCAGATAGCAAACGTGCGTCGCATAAAAAATCATGTCGTGCGGGCTCACATCGTGCGTGCTATATGCGAAGAAAATGAACACACAGCGTGCGGACGCACGACATGAGTGCGTTGTGAGAGCTGTGTGCGAGCACAAAAATATCACAAAAGTCGCATTAATGCGGGCTCACGGCATGATTGCACGTTGAGAGCAGTGTGCGAGCACAAATAAATCACAAAACTCGCATTCGTGCGGGCGCACGACGTGATTGCATAGTGAGATCATAGTGCGAGCACTCAAAAATAAAACAATTTTTTAGAAAATCAGGCGCACGACATGAGTTTGTAGTGCGAGCACACAAAAATCACAAAACTCGTATTCGTGCGAGTACTTTACTATAAATTTGAAAGGTAGATTTTTGAAATTGTCATTGATTCTTCGAACAATACAATAAATAATAAGTCTGATATTGGATGAGCGGTTTTTTCATTGTTCTTTGCCAGCATATCAACATTAACCATTATATTTTTCAGGTAAGTTTTTATGTGTACATTTTATATTGTTAAGTTTTCTTATTTAAAGTGGCTTTATTTAAAATTTCTAGTGTTTACTTTTTAGTTGCGAGTTTCAAATGTATGCCATTATTTAAATATAAATTTGTTTGTTTTATTAAATTTCGTACATTAATTCTTGAAGATTGAATCTTTCTGCTTAATACTAGATACACAAAATGCTAAAATATGCCGACTGCAGCCCTGCGCTCTGCCGACGAACACATTTATTCGTAGACCCAGCTCTCACTAGAACTAGTTGCGAATATTTAAATTTAAATGACTTCAAAATGTATTTACATTTTTGTTAATATTAAAAATCAAATTTCATATTTTGTTATTGTTATTTTGTTTTGGCCACACTCGTGCGAGCTATATGAGACTATTATGAGTCTCATTTTATTGTGTCACAAATACGGCATACTATTTTTTTCAGCATGCGTGCGGGCAATATGAGTCTCATATGCGCCTCACACAATTTTCTCGCACTCGTGCGACTATATTGAGTCTCAAATGCGACGTACACTATTTTTTTCAGCACTCGTGCGAGCTATATGAGGCTCATATGCGCCTCACACATTCTGCTCGCACTCGTGCGACTATATTGAGGCGCATATGCGTCTCAATATAGTCACGCACTCGTGTGACTATATTGATGATCAAATGCGACTCACGAATGCCTAGCACTAGTGCGAGCGTATTGAGTCTCAATTGCGGACATACGATTGCTACACTGGGCGTGCACGCGTGCGACTTTTTTATCAGGCGTGCGCTCACAGTGTGGGCACAATGCGAGCATTTTTTATCTGGAAATATTAAGCAGTTCATTTCAGTATTTGAATTTTTATTGCACATTATCATACCCCTGTTCACTGCAGTTTTGTTTGTGTTTTGTTTTGACAGTACTTGGTGATTTGTTGTTGTGAGCAACGTAAATGTTGACGACAGTAAATGTTTTTTAACAATGTGAATGTCTTTAAGTGGGTTTCAAATGAACTTGTACAGATGTCTAATAAATATCAAATTTTAACGAAGATTAACTAGAAAAAGGTGATTATTGAGACTCAACCTACCTATTTCCTGCATATTATGTAAAAATGGCAATAGAGTGTAAGAAGCCCAGTCTGCCTTGTCTCGGAGACCACTGATGCCTCAAAGCTTTCTCGAATAACATCGATAAAATCTCGTTGCTTTATCGATTCTATCGATTTCTCGTACATTTAATTATATCGACAATTTCATAATTTTTATCGTTCTGATTTCAACAAATTTCTCGTATCGAAAAAAACTTCGAAAGAATGTATCGATATTTTCAACCATGTAGGTGCAATTGCACGCATGATATCGCTACGATAAAGTATCCGATATCGTGTGAATTCTCCTTCTTCTCGCATTGATCTCATAACGATACTCGGCATACTTGAAGGTAATGTAAGCAAATGCAGGGTATGGTAGGCCATTGTCATGACTGATTGTTTTTATTATTTAGTTTTAAATGCAATCTTAAAATAGCTTGACCTCTAAAAGGTTTTAATGACTTCTAAAGGCAACTTTCATTGTGCTTTTTGCATTTTTAAATATTTAAAATGCTCATTAATAGTGTTTTTGTCGACTCATTTAATTGCAGGCCGCATTCAATTTATGCACCCCAGCACGTGACACACATTTAACACATGCACGACACACGCACACACTCACACATGCACATGAGCCCACTGTATTAGTGGCGCATCCAGATAAATGTTAACCACAAACGAATTTACTTGCGTCGCCGGGCGAAATAAATCGCTTATCCTTGGGTCCTTGTGCAGGATTTCGCATGCACCACACACACCGACAGACAGACAGACGGACAGACACAGTGCGCTCGACATATTGTTTCGTTTATGCTGCATCCTTTGGCGCTACGACAGGACATTCGGCATGCCAAAGACTGCAGTTTATGGAAGCGGAAGCGCACACATACAGCAGCGACAAACTTATGAACTGGCTGCTGACAATCGGCAGGGCACCTACGAAAGATTTCCCAACAACAGCAATAACAACAAAATGCGCGTTGCCAACAAATATTCACAACAACAATGAAAATAAAAAGAAGAAGACGAAAGAGATAAAAAAACCGAAACATTCAGTAACAACATGAACCACATGCAGTCAGAATTATACAATTTATGCGATTTACGAGCCTTCGCAGTGCTGCGACGAATTGTTGGGGCAGGTCCTGCGACGACCGACGAACGACGTACGACGAATGGCGATGACGACATTTTTCTTCTGGCAAGTGCCAGGTTTGCCGCCAAGGATGCTACGCTGCTTCCGTTTCCATAATAAATTTCCTAACCACGTACTGACGTGCAGCACCAGCAGCAACATCAGTAGCAGCGTCAGCAGCAGAAATTCTGCGCAATGCAGTCCCAAGTACGTTGGGTCCACCAGCGCCGCCACCGCAGCAGACGTATCTGCCAAAATCGCCTCCAATGGGGGTCGCAAAACAAACTGGGCGAAAACCAAAGCCAACAATTCAAATATTCACTTAAAGTGGTTGACAAAGTCGCTAACTTCGGTTTTGTTTCGCATGCAGTCGCAGCTCGGCAAAGTTTTCCCAAAGATACCCACACGGTACGATGCGGTACGGTACGGTACGATACGCTACTTGGCTGATTTTCAAAGGCACCCGGCCCGGACGCACTCTGGAGACATTCTTCTCCCGCTCAACACACTTTTTGCTCGAATAGCATATTGCGGTTATATGCTGTAGTTGCTGTTGGCGGATAGCGGATGGGTGACAAAAAATGCGGCTGAAACAAAACCGGGCAGAAACACGTCCAAGTCACCGGAATCTTATAAACTATTCATGGTTGTTACGCGACTGCCGTATGCAGTGCACTGCTACTACTGCAGGATGTCAGAAACTAGTTGGGAATCCTTTTTTAGTTGCTATCAAATTACTTTGAAATGAATTTGGATTCGTTGTCGCTGTGTGAATGTTGTGCAGGAAGATGGAAAGATGCAATAAAAAAAGTCTATAAGGTGATGGAAGAAAACTTAAAAATTAAAGATCAAAAAGTATGAAGGAGTAAAATGGAAAACGAAATAAAAGAAATATAAAAGAGCCAAAGCAATTATTTTTAGCTTGCTTTGTGGCTCGAACTGTGGATGAAGGAAAATCATTTTTAATTGTGCGAACTTAAATGACCCATAGTCGTATTATTTATATTTAAGTACACTTTATTTAAACTTGAATTAAATACTTTTATTAATATTATGACGTACACGCAGGAAAAATGGCAACCAATATCATTAGCAGCCAACAATGTATATGTTTGGATATCACTACAAACATACTATTTAATTGAGATTTGCGCCACAGGTAAGCATATTATATATTTGCCTCTGAATATAATATAATTGCATGAAACTTAAAAATCCATAGCTCTGAATACAATAGGGGAACCTGAGGAAAAGTGGGATATGGGTTATGTGGAAAATTGCAATATTTGGACATCTTTTAGCACTTAAAAAATAAAAGCAATTGTTAAGGTTATAATCAAATTCCCAGTATGCCATTGGTTTAAATTTAGTTATGAGATAAAGCATACGTATCGGAACCGTTCGCGTAACGATGTCGAGCGTCAACTTGGACCTACATGGTAGGTAGATTTCGAAACGTTCTGTCGGAGTTTTCTCAAGAAATTTTTAAGAAATGGGAACGATACGAAGAAAAAATTATAAAAGTTCGACATTTTTTTAATGGTTATGTTCAAATTGCAATAATGGGGTGAAGCGGGAAACATTTTCTAATTTAAGTAATGTTTATTTAAAATGTTGTGTTATTTGAATTATTTTATTGGTTAAGCCAAGAATAAAGAAAAACAACATCTTACTACATTCATCCTTCGCCGCTAGTTTCATGGCGGGTCGAGTCATCAATTTTTCGGTTTCAGGATCAGTGTACTTATCATCTGATTTTTGGGATTCTGATGCAGAACTTAACCCCCCTCACAGACAACTCAGCGTCGAATAAGTCGTCGGGGTTAATCAGTTCAGTTCTTTTTAATTATGTCAGTATTCTCAGCTGTTTTTGGCTTGTCAGAGCGATGCGACTCATTTAAGTCTGAAGTACGTAGTTAGGTTTGCCATTTCTTATATTATGCCATGATGAAACGGTGCGATTGGCGTTTTTCAAACGATAGCTGCCTTCCTTGCTATCTCCAGACAATATGTTTAGTGCCACAAGCGTAGAAAAAAAAACGTTTATCGGCCGTTTGCGACAAAAGAATTTCTTTTACAAATCCTCTCAACAGTGCATGTTAAAGTTGACATGTTTGTTGCAAAAAAAAAAGAGTTTATGGTAAATGTTGTCTTTATTGTTCTGAAAGGACTTTTCGTTTAACACAAAATTGCTCCGAATACTTTTGCGACAAATGCGAGAATCGAAAAACTTTTATAAAAACACACATTATTATTGTCTCTTGTTCATGTGCTTAGCATGCCTGTCTTCTATGCACGAGGACACGGGTTCAAATCCTGCCTGGTGCAATACATTTTATTTTATTTATTTTTTTTTTAATATTTATTATTATTAATAATATATATCTATATATATAAAACTCTTGGTCCGTCTGTCAGTCTGTCGGTCTGTCTGTCTGTCTGTCTGTCTGTCTGTCTGTCTGTCTGTTTGTTCCAGCATCACATCTAAACCGCTGAACCGATTTAACTGAAATTTTGTAACAGGATACTATGGAGTCCGGAGGGTCATAGGCTATATATGGGCGCGATTGGACAAATGGGCGTGGTACCTCCCATACAACCTAAACATTTCAAACGACATAACTCAGCACATACACAACAAAAAACTCAAATACAAACAAAAAAAAACAAAAGCAACCACACCACATTAAAACTCACCACAATGAAACTCACCACACTAAAATTCACCACACTAAAACTCACTACACTAAATCTCACCACACTTAAACTCACCACAATAAAATTCACCACACTGAAACTCACCACACTAAAATTCACCACACTAAAACTCACCACACTAAAATTCACCACACTAAAACTTACCACACTAAAACTCACCATACCAAAATTCACCTCTCTGAAACTCACCACACTAAAATTCACCACACTAAAACTCACCACACTAAAACTCACCACACTGAAATTCACCACATTAAAACTCACCACACTAAAATTTCCACTGTGAAAAACTCTACGGGAAAAAATTCTACCGGGAACAATTTTACTGGGATGAGTTCTACGGGAAGATTTCTACCGTGAAGAATTCTACCGGGATGAGTTCTACGGGAAGATTTCTACCGGGAAGAATTCTACGGGAAAGCGTTCTATGGGGAAGAATTTTACGTGGAAGAATTGTACTGGAAAGAAATCTAGGACGAAATATTCTACGGGGAAGCGCAGAAATAATTGTCTCTGAGAAAAGTTGTTTTGGCGGTGAATTATCATTTGGTTACTACATTTATAAAACCAATAAAAAAACTTCCACTGCGAAGCACGAAGTCGTGATATAAATAATATATATTTTTTTTATTTTAATAAAATCGCTCCATATCCTTGCATTTACAAAATCTTGGCACGAGTCGTGCACGGGTCCAGCTAGTTATCATATAATTCATCATTATGATATTTAAACATTATAATTTGTATTTTGCAATTTAATAATTCATTCACCAATAACATACGTTGGATTATTGTACATCAAAATGAACTGAAAAAGAGAGTTCAAGCCACCGGCCCGGGCAAAGTAAAAATCATGTTTTATTCAATTAATAAAAATAAATAAATTTTTAGAAAATAATTTTTAAAATATGATGCCATCATCTTCAAATTTTGCATGAACATTAACAATAAATTGACGAAAATTTAAGAATTTTTTCAGAATTTTTAAAAGGGTCCTTTTTAAGGACCACAATTTTGAAGTGCAAGGATAATGACCACGGGCCACATGTTACCGTTTGGAAATTACAACTTAATTTTTCTAAAAGCTTGTTCTATTAGCTTTAAAACGAGCCATTAACGGAGTTTCTAGCATTTCTAGTTCAAGAGATATTTAAATATGAACAACAGTACAAAAGTGATTTTTGGCACTTTTTTTCCAACTTTGAGCCACTGTATCTCTGGAAGTAGTGGTCGGAAAAAATAAAAAAAAATTGTTTAGTGCATGTCTCGATACCCTTTATCAGAATCAAATTTCATTGAAATCGAAGAAGGTGAGTTCCAACCGCTGGTCGATTTGGTATGGAATGGCCTATATAAAACATAAAATAATAATAAATAAACTATAAAAAAAATTATTAAAAATTTAATAAAAAAAATTAATGAAAAAAAAATAAAAAAAATTATAATGATTAAAATAAAACTAAAAATATTTTTTTTTTTAATTTTTTAACTTAAAAAAGCAAAGGAAAAACTCGTTTGGTCCAAACGAAAAACCGGTTTGGTCCAAACGAAAAACTGGTTTGGTCAAAAGAACTCCACAAACGAAGTTCTTTTGTCTAATTTTTCGTTTGTGAGGAACGTTTTTTTTTCTATGCGTGCATTTTTAAAGAAAGTTTTCAGATATGTTAAGGACTCCTAAGATCTTTAGGAGTCAATACATCCATATCTTCCAAACTAGGGTATAATATTTAGGATAACATTAATGATTTTAAAATAGCGATAGAAGAGTTTACTGTTTTTTTATTATTTTAATCACAATAAATCTCCGGAATATTAAGACCTTTAACCATCACATTTCATATGCCTTTTATTTACGGCAATATTTGAAGTTTTTTTTATAAATTGATTGGAATCCATTTTCTGAAATAAATTGACGAACAAAATTCATAAAAATTACTGAATTTCTGCCGAAAATATGAACGGCGACCAAATTTATTGAACATTATCATACCGCCACTAGCTGGCATCTGTTCGCATTAAAATAAGATATAAAATTATTATTAAACCGTGCTTAAATTTCCTGCATTCAGTTTCTTGTATTGCTGTGCTTCGCATTTTTGCATACGATGATGTTGAGCCAAATTTCCTGGAAATATGCGCAAAATCCTCTTCGCACACATTAACAGCTCGTTTGATGTCCTGTAGGGGGTCCCAGCGGCCAGCGTCGTGCGCGCTGTCAAGTGGCGCTTCAGTCGATGGACTGAACCGTCTGTCGCCAATCTCTCCACCTCTACAATGCAGTCTGTGGACCCGCGCTCGAAATGAGTTATAAATTTTGCAGCCGTTGAAGGGCCCTATTATGATATCATTTTACAGCTTGTATTATAAGGCTAAACCCAGCGGGCCTAAAGGACCTCACAGTGGGCCGGAGCGCGCGCGCATTGAGTGCAACAGGAGGCGCGAAATGTGTTTGAGTGGCGCGCCGATTTTGCTCCACTGTGCAAGTCTTGTGACAATTAATGTTGTCGATGAGTTTCTTTGCTTTAAATGCATGTTGTTGGTTGTTGGCTCTTTTGTTGCTGTTGCTGTCGCAGTTAAGCATTGTTGGTGTTGCCTGACCTTCCCCCACTTTAAGAATTATGGTTATTATATGCCTGAGATAAAATCACATGTGGACAATGGGCTGCAACAACAGAAACAACGACAACGGGAGCAGCAGCAGCAGCAGCAGTAGTCGTAGTGGCAGCAACATGAGCAACTGCGGCTGCAACAGCAACAACAACTAATGATTTACTGCTCAAACAGAAACAATTCGTTGCAGTAAACAACACGAAAATCCATTCAGTCAACGGCGTAGGCAATATGTGGCTGTGTCCGGAAAGTCGCACGGCTGGACAGACAGACAGAGAGACATACGGAGTACGCGCCACGAGACGGATGCCCGAACACACGGAGCGACGAGCCGACGGACAGAATTAAAAATAATTATAATTGCTCCCACGACTTTCTGTCCTGGCCTGTTCAGTTCGGTTCGGTTGTGTTGTGTTCCGAGAATGTCGCCACTGCAACATTTTTGTGGTCAACAGATTTTAATGAGATTTTCTGTTGCTGATACCCTTGATTTCGCTGTTGCTGTTGTTGCAGTTGCGCCACCGAAAGGATCTCGACAGAGCCCTACAATATGCTATGCATATTAATTTCAGGATTTCATTTTATTTTGTTTGGACTTTTTCTTTTATTTTCATTATTGCTGATGTTTATTTTAATGGTGACATTTGATTAATTGACGACGTTTAATTACGACGACATTGCAACATTTATGTTGTCGGTCTTATCTTGACTCATTTATCGTCGCGAAAATTATGACGACATCTGCGATATGTTTTATGTTGCTGCCAGCAACAGTTCTTTTGTTGCTGTTGATACTACTCTCAATGTGTGATATTTGCATGTGTGATGTACGGAGTTCATGGCATTCGTGACACTTGAAGAGTGTGGATATCACATCCGTGCAGGTTGTTGTCCAGTGGGTGGTTATCATGTCCAGACAAAATAAAAAAAAAATAATTTTTAAATAAAAGTGTGAACTCTTCAAATTGAAGAGATTCGTATTTCAAATTACACAGCACAACAACAAACCAGTTGCGAAGGTTAGATCACATGGAAAATTTTAAAGTATGTGTTATTATGATAGTTAGGATTATCAAAATTATAGTTGGTCTAAGCCGACTATAAATACCCTACACATATGTGTGGTTACCATTCAAATTGATATATAGGTCACCAGGGTATACGAATCCTGAAAATAACTACAAACATTCAATCGCTGAAGAATTTCCATTCATTTGATACCCATATTTACAAATGGGTAGGTGTACCGAATTTCGATTTTTTTTTTGTGAACCACAAGTCTTTTCGCCGGAAAACATTATTATCATGTATTTGAGCATGATATCAATATATATTTGACCAACAAAGTTTACCTAAGCACGTATACATAAAAATTGATCTTTATATGTACATTTTATATGAGGTATTTGAACATAAGTGGTCGGATCATAGGTCACAATGGACCGATCTCGCCAATTTTTTCGCACATACAGCGTAGGTATATTAGTAATCTAAGTTATAAGTTTCATTTATCTAGCTCTTCAATTTTAAAAGTAGTAGGGATTTCAACAGACTGACAGACGGACAGACAGACGGACAGACAGACGGACAGACAGACGGACAGACGGACATCGCTAAATCGACTCAGGAGGTCATGCTGATCAAGAATATATATACTTTTCCATACCGGAGATGCTTCCTTCTGGGTGTTACAAACGGCGTACCAAACGGAATATACCCTTTCACTCTTAGTGTAGGGTATAAAAATTATTCGCAATCTTAGTATGATTTTCCGATGGACTTCTAGGTTCTAATCACGACCTCATACTCAGTTTTTTTCAGATTGCCCCAAGTTTTTGAGTTATTACGTAATAAAAATATATGGCAATTTTTGTGTTTTTCTACATATTTTGGACTTTAACAGTTTATAGATTTTATTTATCGATCCGATTTCTATAATTTTCCATTGAGAATACTTCAGTAATAAAAGGTTTTTCAATAAGAGCGCTACAAAAGTTTTTTTCAAGGGTTTTTTAACAGGGACGCTACAAAAGTAGAGCGACAGGGACAGCAAACGACGCCATATTTCTTGACGCTCTTTTGACATTTCTCTTCAGTAAGGTTTGCCATTTCATAATGGAAAGATATACGAGCCAACAACGAGTCGAAATTTACTACAGATATTCGAATTCGTTTATCTTTCCATCATGAAATGGCAAACCTTACTGAAGAGAAATGTCAAAAAAGCGGCAAGAAATATGGTGTCGTTTGCTGTCCCTGTCGCTCTACTTTTGTGGCGTTCCTGTTAAAAAGCCCTTTATTTTGAAATAAACTACATGATTTGGATCAATATGACTAATGTTATGACCAGTCAAACACAAATAATAATTTAATTCAATAATATTACATATTATATAATTATTCCTCTTACTTTGTTTTTTTAGAAATCATTCTTTAAGTCCTTCATTAAAGTCAATTTCATAAATTCGATTAAGAAATTACTTTTTTTTATTTCAGGATTTCAGGAAATTATTTTATTTAATATGAAAAATTACAAGGTGAACTTCATTTTACTCTATTGTAGGATTCTGAGACAAACCTATTGAAAGTAATATATTTCTTTAAAACTGAATTCTACTGGTTTAAGAATTTTTTGGAGTATTTATGAATAATTGAAGGACAAAAAAATTATATTGATTTAAAAGAGCATCATCAACTTAAATAAAAAATCATAAAAGTGCATTTGTATTTAATCTGAAAACTTAAAGAGTGATTTGCAAAAACAAAGTAAGAGGAATCATAGAATTATGGATCAGATTTTACTTATAATATATAATTTTACTGAATTATGAAAACTTAATATGTTATGCTATAAATAATAGGTACATCATAAAATCCATATTTTTTGTGTTTGACTGGTCATAACATCGGTCAGATGATTCCGAATTTCATATAGTTTATTTCAAAATATTAGCGTAAGTATTATCAATGGAATATAAAAGAAATTGGATCGATAACTCAAATTTGTAAAAAGTTAAAGTCCAAATATGAAGAATAACATGAAACTTTCCACATATATGTATTACGTAATAACCCAAAAACTTGAGGCAATCTGAAAATACTGAGTATGAAGTCGTGATTAGAATCTTGAAATACATCGAAAAATCATACTTAAAGGACTACATTTTTTATCTAGTGTTATTTATATTCACGACTCATAATTCATTTGATTCCAAAAATGCATATAAGGATTATTTATGATACTTAAATAAATATGGCTTGATGAACAAAATTTTTTAATATGATGAAAACTTGTAAATTAATATGATGAAATGGAGTCTTCGCATATAGCAACTAAATATCATAAATCTTATACGAATTATAAATAGATAAACGTGTCAATGGAGATAAATTTTTGTTTGAAATTTGATTTTAAAAAATTTTGAAAATGAACATTAAAAATACAGTTTTATTCACT
This sequence comes from Dryomyza anilis, assembly GCA_951804985.1. NCBI lineage: Eukaryota > Metazoa > Arthropoda > Insecta > Diptera > Dryomyzidae > Dryomyza > Dryomyza anilis. Next base: position 41,744,149 of record OX638134.1, on the reverse strand, counting down.
TTTTTTTACAAAATCAAGTAAATTCATTAATTTTCCTTTGAGATATTAAAGTTTTAAATGTAGGAATGTACACAGAAAAAAATTGTTCATAAATGGAATGTACGCCGTTAATTGAGAAACCGTTCGTAATATATATTGAAAAAATCATTCTATTTATGAACTATTCTTCGTATGTACGAATCGCACAATTTGAGCGAAATTGATATAATAAATGCGTTCATAATTGTTATGAATTGCGTTCATTAAGGTATTCATATTCATATTTTGACGCAAAGCACGTCCACGTCATCCGCAATTCAGCCGAGCATAAAGGCGATACTTAAAAATAAAAAAACCAGTAAACAAAAGGGAGCATAGAAAATGCAATACAAGGTAGGTAGGTACGTATGTGAGTATTTGTGTATAATCGTATGTGTGCTGCAGCGATTTTGAGCATTCTACAAATAGATATTTGTATATACTGACGCGTCATGCCGCATGACGCGCAGTGATTATTTTGACTACTCGTCGCGACGCGTCGATAGTCGATGATAGCAGATACAATTCTAAGTTTTTACTATTCCTATGTCATTCGAACAAATAGACCGAATCGTTTCCTTTGTTGTTTACAACTCCAAAGAAACGTGCGCCGCAGGTACTTAACATCGCTCAACAACAAACAGCAACAATAGGCGCAACAGCAAGAGTAGATATAAAATGTAAGTAGTTAAAAAAAATAATAATTATGAAAGCGTTCATCAATATTATGAACTTATTCATTACGGTTTTATGAACGATTCATAAATTGGATGAATTTGGTTGAGTAATAATGAAAAATTCATAGAATTGATGAACAAATTCATAAATAGTATGAACTTTTTTTTTCTGTGTACCGTCCGGAACCCCAGGAAATGCTCATATGTGTATTTTATAGCGCAAGAAAATTTTATGTGCACTACTTATAAAATTTCGAATACATTTAATGCTATTTTATATAAAGGCAGTCAAATTACCTCAAGGCCATCATTGTTTAAAATACAGAATTTCATATTGAATTAATGTCCAACAATTTTATATATGGGCATTTCCTGGGGTTCCGGACGGAATATTCGTATGTTTAAAACTTTAATATCTCGATGGCAAATTAATGAATTTACTTGATTTTTTGTGCAATTAGTATTTAAATCGGACTAAACCTCGGCAAAAAAATAGAATTCTATACGATTGATCAAAATTTATAAATACAGTAGTGGTCGTTCCGGACGGGACAAAAACGTGAAAACAAAAACGGTTCACATAGAAATTCGAAAAAGTCATCAAATTTTGCGTATCCCTTTTTTTTTAATTATTTAAAAAAATAGCTGAAATCATGTGCTTTCTTTTTATATTTACACTTTGTTTCTTAAGTTTATAGGTTTTTCATAATAAAAAATAAGAAATATATCGGACGGAACAAAAAGTTCTGTATCGAAGATATCACTATAATTTTTCTCTAAATTTACTTTATGCGTACAATATATTTTTTTAAATATATGGAAATATATCGTCGTAGTAGAACGAAAAGTCACCAAATACATTTTTATGAAAAACTTAAATTTCGATTTTGTTGATTAATATTACAAAAAGTAACTGATGCATTTTAAATTGATGCATTTTAAAAGTTGAAATATCAATTGATAGATTTATATTTTCTTATTATGTGGCAGATTGAGATCATCGATAACAAATTGACAGATATATAAAGATTCTTGTAAATGAGTATTTGGCATTTTAAAAATGTATTTGGTGACTTTTCGTTTTACAACGACGATATGAAACAATTTACTTATTTTTGAATATTGTGACGCTGATTCTGAAAATGGCATCAGTTTTGTCAAATTGGCTCTAGTTTTTGAGATATAGCCCATTTATCAATTTCCCATTATTTTAATCATATTTATTTTTAAAATTTCAACCAAAGAAAATAATGAAATTATCTTTTCGATATTAGACGCAGAAAATAATGCGCTACAATACAAAAATTTGACTTAACGCGTGAAAAAAATTGTGTGCAATATATAAGCAAAAGTAATTCAAATTTGTTCAAAAAATTGAAAATCTTTCCAATAAAATACGTTATTACAAAATGTTAAGAATTATTTTTTATGAACTTTTTTGTGGCTTTAAGTATCTTCTTTAAAACCTAATTTTAACAAATAAATTACAACTCTTGGTTAAAAAGTTATAAATACTATATTGTTACGAAAATTCAGTCTAAGGAAAACTGTTCTAAAGTTCGTATCTCTGAATTGTGTACAAAATAAAAACACTCTTACGTTTGGTTTAAATTATGACAATTAACTTTATTAATTCACTTTAATAAACAACTTTACTAATAACAAATTCTAACAACTGCTGCATGTACAGAATTTAAATTGTCATTTATTACATGAGATGCACTCGACCACTTTAAAACCCATCATTACTGAAGTACTGTGCCTCTGATGTGGCGTCCTTTTATACTGCATACATCAGTTCGACACGTTTCGAGAACCTTCTACTCGTTTCGTGAATGTCGCATGCTATTGGCATCTCATTCGCACTCATGTGTTTCAATGTGCTGATCTTCCATCCCTTTCTCGCACAGTGCTTAGTGCGCTGAATGATCTTCCGTCTCTTTCTAACACATTGCTTTGTGCGCTGAATTGTCTTGCGTCTCATTTATTATTGTTGATTGCTTGCATTATCGGCAAATTACATCTTTTCGTAACAATATTAAATAAAAACAATTTTTTTTTACTTGATAATTTTAAATAAGCTAAATTTACAAAATCTGAAAATTTAAATTTAATAAGTAAAAAAAAAGTTGCCTTTACCGTTTATTTAATCGAGTAATTAAAACATTTTAACTGTGAGTCATAATTTATTTTCTTTAATGAGGGTTTTAAAAGGATATAAGGACTACATAACATGGTATAAAAATACTTTTTAGCATTTTTGTATATTATGTAATAACTTTTTGCATTGCAATTTTGAACTTATTTTGCTTATATCTCGCAAAAAAATATTTTCACTCATAAAATCCAATTTTTATGTTGTGGCGGAATAATTTCTGTCTAATATCAAAAAGATTATTTCATTATTTTCTTTGGTTGGAATTTTAAAATTAAAAGAAAACCAAAATAATAGGGAATTGAAAAATATATCTCGAAAACTAGAGACAATTTTAGAAAACTGAGGCCATTTTCAGAATCAGTGCTACAAATGTAGCCAATATTTGCTTTAACTTTTACTACATCATGTCAAATTTGAATTTTTGTCGAGCAGTGTAATCATTATTACGAAATGAAAAGTGATATACGATTAGATTATCAGATGTTTTTTATGTGTTTTAATTTTTTTTTACCATTTTTGAGAAAACATTTTTTCAATGAGCAGTCAAAATTTTTCTAGAGTAACTAGGAAATCGATTCATTTTTAGAAATGCCGAAGAAATACAGATTTAGAAACGGAGGATTCAACTCTTTAAAAATTTGTTAGTTTAATATGATAATAAATTTGTCTTTTTGGTTCCGTACGGGACAATAGGACACTTATGCAAACATAATAAAAATACATATATACTTCAATTTTTAATTTGTAAATAATAATTTTCAGAGACAATACACAATTCCATATAGAGTTATTCCACGATTAATATAGTTGCAAGTGTCACTGAAAATTGTCAGTTAATTACACTCAAGATAGAAATCATATCAGCCCGAGGCACAAACAATGTAAATGCCTGTGTTACAACAACAATAACAACACCATGTTACCGACTCATGTACGAGGTATTCGAGTCATTTTCGCTTCTTATGTTAATTACACGTTGTCTACTTTAATATCTGGACACCGCGATTTGGCCGCAACTAAGCTAAAGTCAGCCGTTGTCGACTCCTAACTCGTCGTAACTAAATCCAAGTCAACAAGTTGTGAGAAACTTTGAATGAAGTTGCAAGTTGAAGTAGTAGCGCCTTACTGCTTCTAATAATATAGCGCAAGATCACAACAGATCCCGGTGATAGCCGGAAAATTGAGGACTTTTGTCCTGCTAAAAGCCATGAGCCAAGAGCGCTGATTGAAGCCTAAGTGATGGCTAACGTAAAGTGGCTTTTAATTAAAGTACCGTCCGCACAGGTTGTCGGCCCCGTTGATTGACCAACTGACAAAGTTTCTTGATTGAAACCAACAGAAACAACTACAACAACAACCAACGACAAAGGAAACAGGAAGCATTTCTTATTGTTTAAGAAGTAATTTTTAAATTTTCTCGACTGGCTTTAAGCAAGTGAGCGAAGAAGGAACGAACGAATTTTTATGGTCTTCCAAATGCCAACAGTCCACCACCCTCTGCCATGTCGTTGATTGGCTCTCTTACTGCGGGAGGGGGTCTGCTGCTGTACCCTTGACATTCTTCATGGCATCAAATGATAATCGCTGATATAAAAAAGCAGCTGCAGAGAAAACATATTCGCAGACGTAATAAAAATGCCAAAAGGGACATTACGGAGGAGGCAGTCGTCGAGACGTCGCTGTCGCATTTACATTTGTATGTGTTCCACATAGTCATCGGTCGCCCAGTGGAAAATAGTGAGGATAAAGAAAAACTAAGGAATTGCAATAAATTTTCATCTTCAGTTATTTAGAACTTACGATGATTTATAATTTTAAATATAGTACCGCGCCATAAAAAATAGAAACACCTTGAAATTTCTATATTTTTTTTTTATTACATGGAAACCAAATTTTTTAAATAGTTTTTGACTACGCAAAAATATTCAATGTAATTTAGTTAGTTATTTATAAAAAAACGCAATGAAAATAAATAAATTTAATAGCGGCGACAGGAAACCCCGATTTTATAATTTTGTTTTTAATTGAGTTTGATCCTTAGGTTATATTTATCGCTTATTAATCAAATAGATATAATTTAAATTTTATACGCTGGTATTGTCCGTAATATAGAGAGTAATACTAACACAAAAATAATTACTGCACTCAAGTTTGCTGAAGATTCGCCATGGTCTTTATAATGAAATTTGGTTTTAATATGAATGCAAATAAAAAGCATATTATTGAACAAAATGTGCTATAATTTATGGATATTTGCAGATCACACATTATGGAAAGTGACAAAATCAAACGATATCATTTATCCTTTGCCTCCAGAATCGCAAAAATTGGAAGAAACAAGAGAAAAAGTTCAGAGCTATCAACAAATAGGACAAACATTTTGATCATCAAAATCAAAATTTAAAAATAATAGATTCTTTGATTGTAAATATTACGGAAGTCATAAGGATGACTTTTGAGTTATGGTTTATTACAGTGGTACTCCAAATAAGTGTTATATGGGGTCCTTTTTGTAAAAATTATAAAATTACGTTTTTTCCTAAATATAGCCAAAAAGGTACATCAATACAATCAAATTATTGCTAAAACTGCGCCGACTAAATTATTAATTGTATTAGCGTACACATTTTTCATATTAGCAATCGCATTTGCTGGCAACAGCATACCTTGTTGATGTTATAGCAGTGCGTTGTCGCTATAGCAGTGAGTGGTAGCTGTAACAGTGCGTTGTCGCTATAACAGTGCGTGGGTGTGTGTTCGTGTACTCTCTTATAGCGCTGGTGAATTTAGTGGAATAGGTGAAATTCGCTAAGAATTAGAATTTATAGTTGGCGGTTGGCTCGCATATTAGTTCACATTTGGTTCATGTCAAAAGAAACCTTATAGAGTTTGATCATACTCTATTGGTGTCGTTGAAAATGATGATGATGGCAATAGTTATGCTTCATCATCAGAAAAGTATATTTGTTATATACTTTCACAAGAATTTATATTATTCTTTTTTAATAAACTAAAAAGAATTGTAAGAATACTGTGAAAATAAAAAAATGCCTTTAAAACGTCGACTATACGAAATAAATAATTTGCTACTTGAGCAAAATCTTTTATTGGCATATTTTTGGACGAAAATAACATTTTTAGCGAATGTGTTTGCTCAATACATGAAAATGGCAAAAATTTCATTGCTAGACTAATGAATGGTGTACAATTAATTTTGATTGCGGTACTTACGCCGATTATTTTTTTCTGTGTACTTATCTAAAATATGGGAAAAACTGAAATAATCAGAAAATGTGTAGTGTTTCTATTTTTAAATAAAGTGTTTAGATGATATCTACGTAATTTAAATAATTTGTTAAGAGTTTTTTAATGGGGCAGAACTCGTGAATGACTGTAGTACGTTTCATGAGTCAATCAAGGAGTATTTTTCATGTTTGTCGCATGAAAATATCTTAAACGAATCTGAGAATTGAGTCCCAGTTTAAAGACACTGGTTCCAATTGAAACTGAGAAATATCTGAGATAATATCGGTTTCTATTAATAGCTCTTACTTTTTGGAATCGGTTATAGTTTTAGTTTTAAAAATATTTTCAGACAAACATGCAAAAACATTCTGTCGAATATAAACAAGATCTATTATCTCATAAAATAATGAAATAATTAATAATAATAATAATAGTTTGGCACTACAGCCCTATAAGAACTTAGGCCGAGCTCTCTCACCATTTTGAGCTGTGCGTGTTATATTTGTACTCAAAGTGGTGGGACCTACAGTTTATTGCCGAATCCGAACGGCGGGTGAGAGCTTTTCATAGGCAATGTTTTACTCTCGTAGGTTTGCCATTTACTGACGAGAGGTAGCGCGGTATAGAAAAATGTTTCTATGAAAAGATGTTGTTAGCCCCAGTCCAGACTTGAACCGTGGAACTTTCGGCTCGCAGTCCAACGCACTAACCACCGCGGCTACTGAAATAATTAGTTCTGTGAATATTACGGACTCAGCATTTCTTGGCGTTCTGGGAAAATCAATTCAATGTGACGTCCTTTGTAGCGATCATATTTTTGATGTGTTGAAAGAAACGTGCCCGAGTTTTCTAAAACGGTGTAAGACATACTTCACTCCTGCTGACTTGCGCACTGTCTACGCTATCTATATTCGGCCTAAGATGGAATATAATTCGTACAATTGGGCAGAATGAAATATCTTCTATTGATTCTCATGAGCACCGAAGGATATTACCGAAGGGTATTACCACGGGAGGGAAATACATGGCTAATTCCACCAGGTCGTGTATTCTCTAGTTCCTTCGTAGTTCACACGGATCTCAACAAAACCACGCATTACAGAGGATATTTTTCCCGACATTTTGAATATTATGAAATTTGAAACAAATATCCACCGACACTACTCCATATTTCCCTCCTCCATTTAAAGTTACATCACTTTCCTCCATTTAAAATAACATCACTTTCTACGATCAAGACTGTGCTTTGTATAAATAGGGTGCATCCCCTGAGCGTTAAAAACATAAGAAATAAGTCTGGAGTGGAGTGGTCCATTTAAAATCGCCAAAAACCAAACATTAAGTGAAACAGGAAAGAGTATTCCGCGTTCCTGAGGAGTATAGAGTTCCATGGCTTGTCGACATGTGCTCACGGGGGGTTTTGGGGGTTCAAACCCCCCAAAATCCATTAAATTAAAGCCGCAAAATGTATATGAATTTAAATTATAATTTGATAATATAACACGCTCAGATCAAAAGTGGTTTAAACAATATTTTAGAATAAAAATTGATCAAAATGTTTAGAGTAAAAACGAAACAATATTTTCTAAAAGCAAAAAACAATAAAAGAAGATCAGAGCAAAAAAGTGATAAAGTTCAATCTCATTTGTAAGATGACTTTATCTTTACTCATTCTTATTCTAATAAAATTTTATTGATGTTAAAAAAGTATTGAGGAAATTAAAAACTACTATACTAATAAAAGGTTATATATATATATTTAAAAATATATACTTCAAAAAAATGTATACTTTCTTTACAAACATTTTCTTTGCCTAAAATTATTTTTGTTGATTTTTTTTTTTGTGTTGAAAAACTTTTGTTTGGAACATTATTTACGTTGGACACCATTTCTTCTAACATTTTTGATATCACTAATCCAACTATCGCTTATTTTATTTCAATATTTGAATATTATTCGAAGAATGAATTTTATATAAGCCAAAAATTTTAAATCTGAATCTAGCTCAGGCAATTTGGAAGGTTACATCATTTTGAACAAATTATATAATATTGTTCTATACGGGTTTAAGCAGTCCCTCGCTCGTTTATTTGGATCTTTAATTCATTTATTTGGAACTTTAAATTATCTCAGTTTAAATCTCATCTTTACTTTTTGAAAATATGTAATATATTATATTTTTTGACACATCTCTTATTGGTTGTTCGGCTTAGATCCAATACTTTACTTTCGTCGCATATTTACGATTCATAAATTCTAATTTTCGTCCTGATTTACATTTACTATTTAAGAAGATGGTCTCTTGAAAACAATTGTAATATTTCCAGCAGTATCTCTGAAATAATTGCATTCATTGTAGAACGGCTAGCTTATCAAAATGTCAAAAAAAAAATGTTCCCACTTTTGTTGACGACATGATCGATAACTGAAAACTTGTTAATATTTTTGTTTGTCATAAATCAGAGAATTTTTGAATTTACTGGATTTTTTTCCATTATTTGCTTTGACCACAATATCCGCATTTGAATTTGTAAAAATAATTTATTTTACACCCTTTATGTGCCGCAATTTTTTTTTATACCCTACACCTATGAGGTACAGGGTATATTAACTTTGTGCATATATTGTAACGCCCCTTAGGAGGCGTATCCGGTATGGAAAAGTATATATATTCTTGATCAGCATCACTACCCGAGTCCGTTTAGCCATGTCCGTCTGTCTGTCTGTCCGTCTTGCTGTCTTGCTGTCTTGCTGTCCGAATACAGAATAACTTGAGAAATACTGATCAGAATGCGATGAAATTTGGTCTCAATATATTTTATCCAAAAGTAGGAACTGAGTTTGAAAATGAGCCAAATCGGTCAACGGACACGCCCACCTCCCATACAAGTCACTTTTATATAACTCTTTCGAAACTAATATTTCGAAAAGTATTAAAGGTACAGTTATAAAATTTAAAAGGTATTGTTAGAATTTACCTAAAAATATGTGGTCCAAAAATGGGCGTGGTCCGCCCAATTATATTTTTCAATTTTTTTTTTTAGTTTTTTATACTTTATATACATTTTTTAATTTATGGGGATATAAGACGTAAATTTCTGATATATGAATAATATTCTGAGGTTCAGCATAATTAAAAATTAAAAATTAAGGTATACAATTAAATATTCCTCATTAATATCTCCACCAAAGGTGTAGGGTATTCCATAGTCGGGCCCGACCGACTATAAAAATCGCCCCATGTGACCGAAGTTACCCATGTGACCTAACTTTCCCAACTCGTTTTATTATGAAAATATGATATGCCTTTTCATTTCAAATTCAAAGATAATTTAAAGTCATGTTTAAAATTAAAGTCTACTTTTTTGACAATTTTCATAATTAATAAAACGTTAAAAAGCTGATTTTAATTTTAAAGTCGACTTTCAACATTGTTTTTGAAATATATACTTTTAAAATAAACTTTGTTTAAAAAATGTTGGGAATTTTATTACCTTCACTATTTCACTATTGCTTAAGTTATGTTCAATTGATTAATTTATTGATTATTTATACATATTTTTTCAAATTTAAATCACAACATTTTTTTAACCACACCATCTGGGAAGCTAACATTTTACCAATATCTTAATTTTATGTTGCTTCACCATACTTCCAAATTTCATCAAATTCTGAAATAATACTGCTTAAATTGGAATTTGTTTGTTTTCATAATTCAAAAACATCCTTATTTATAAAAAAACGAGTTGGGAAAGTTAGGTCACATGGGTAAGTTCGGTCACATGGGGCGGATTTTTATAGTCGGTCGGGACCGACTATGGAATACCCTACACCTTTGGTGGAGATATTAATGAGGAATATTTAATTGTATACCTTAATTTTAAATTTTTAATTATGCTGAACCTCCCCACCCTCAGAATATTATTCATATATCAGAAATTTACGTCTTATATCCCCATAAATTAAAAATATATATAAAGTATAAATAACTAAAAAAAAATTTGAAAAATATAATTGGGCGGACCACGCCTATATTTAAAATTTTGAAAGGCTAATATTTCATAGATTTGATTTTAATAATTTACGGATCAAATTTCCACTATGAAAACCCGGGAAATAATGAAAAAAAAAGTGGGCGAATCACGCCCATTTTTGGACCACATATTTTTAGGTAAATTCTAACAATACGTTTTAAATTTTATAACTATACCTTGAATACTTTTCGAAATATTAGTTTCGAAAGAGGTATATAAAAGTGACTTGTATGGGAGGTGGGCGTGTCCGTTGACCGATTTGGCTCATTTTCAAACTCAGTTCCTACTTTTGGATAAAATATATTGAGACCAAATTTCATCGCATTCTGATCAGTATTTCAGCAAGACAGCAAGACAGCAAGACAGCAAGACGGACAGACAGACGGACATGGCTAAACGGACTCGGGTAGTGATGCTGATCAAGAATATATATACTTTTCCAGACCGGACACGCCTCCTAAGGGGCGTTACAATATATGCACAAAGTTAATATACCCTGTACCTCATAGGTATAGGGTATAAAAATGTTTTATTACTAACGAGTTGGGAAAGTTAGGTCACATGGGTAAGTTCGGTCACATGTGGCGGATTTTTATAGTCGGTCGGGCCCGACTATGGAATACCCTACACCTTTGGTAGGGATATTAACCCTCAGAATATTATTCATATATCAGAAATTTACGTCTTATATCCCCATAAATTAAAAAAATTATATAAAGTATAAAAAAACTAAAAAAAAAATTGAAAAATGTAATTGGGCGGACCACGCCTATATTTAAAATTTTGAAAGGCTAATATTTCATAGATTTTATTTTAATAATTTACGGATCAAATTTCCGCTATGAAAACCCGGGAAATAATGAAAAAAAAAAGTGGGCGGATCACACCCATTTTTGGACCACATATTTTTAGGTGAATTCTAACAATACCTTTTAAATTTTATAACTATACCTTGAATACTTTTCGAGTTATTAGTTCCGAAAAAGTTATATAAAAGTGACTTGTATGGGAGGTGGGCGTGTCCGTTGACCGATTTGGCTCATTTTCAAACTCAGTTCCTACTTTTAGATAAAATATATTGAGACGAAATTTCATCGAATTCTGAGCAGTATTTCTCAAGTTATTCTGTATTCGGACAGCAAGACAGCAAGACAGCAAGACAGCAAGACAGCAAGACGGACAGACAGACAGACAGACAGACAGACAGACGGACATGGCTAAACGGACTCGGGTAGTGATGCTGATCAAGAATATATATACTTTTCTATACCGGACACGCCTCCTAAGGGGCGTTACAATATATGCACAAAGTTAATATACCCTGTACCTCATAGGTGTAGGGTATAAAAAAAAAAAAAAATAGAAATATACATCAACAAATAAATTGGTATATAAAATTTGTATTTAGAAGCGCTTGCGGCGCTTTTCTGTTCGAATTACTTTACCAATATTAGATTTTTTTTTATGAAATGTAAGTACAAATATCAAATGAAATCGATTGGTTTTATTTAATATTTTCTCAAATTATATAAATTTCGATTATTTTTCAAAGCCTTTTCAATTTATTGCTAGTTTTGTATATGTTTAATTGTCAAAATTTATACGTATTTTCATTAATGGAATACTGTTTTTATGAGGATTAAACCGATTTGTTCAGACCCTAACAAGGCTATGGAATATGGGCCAACCGTGACCTAATGACCCTTCAAAAGTTCTTGAAGGAAACTCCGTTATAAGAGGATCGTACACCCGATATCTTACCTAGTTTAGGCCACGTTAGATACCGATTTTTTGAAATAATGACATTTGTTCATGAGTATGGCCAAACAGAAATCTATCTCCCCTACCATCTTTATTATTAAGTTAGCTAAACTCCTGACTGCTTACTTCACAAATATCAAAACAAAAGTGGCCGCCATTTGTAAAAGTTTTAGCATCTTCCGATAGGGTGATACATTTTGGGCCACCTTGTATAACACTAATTTTTGCAAGTTCTAATTCTACTATTGGCTTAAAAAGCATCGTCTATTTAAATGTTTATTAATTAAAAATTAAGTTCAATTATTTTGAAGACGTTGATATGGAAGCCGATATAAATCCAATCGAAATGGTAACGAATTTACGTTTTAATTTTTTTTCCCTTAATTTCTACTGGGACTATGTGCCGTATGTGTGCGTAAGTCCGTCGCGGCATTGCTTAGTAGCCACCGTTCATAGTTTATGTCAACAAAACATCATCCGGTTTCCATTTTTTTTTGCCTCGCAGTCTCATCATGAGCATCATCAGCCGCGGCTGGAGGAGCGCCTTCCACCGCATCCAACCCACTGTTCCACCCATGCATAACCCGTGATCGGATCGTCGCGGCAGTCGTCTGGCCGCCTGCCTGCCTGCCTTCCTGCTGCCTACTGACTACTGGACCAACTGGCTGCCTGGGAAGTCTGCACTTGAACTTGCTGTAGGCCGTTGTATTTGCTGTATAAGTTGTTGGCCATTTGACGCAGCGGACACTTTGTGTTGGCGAATCTTAATGCTGCTGCTTCTGCTTCTTCTTCCTCTGCTGTTGTCGCTTTTTTTTTGTTTTAGTTAGCTGTTTGCCACTGCATTATGGGCGTCTTTTTATAAACATATTTTTTAAATGTATTTTTTGTCAACATCGTTGTTGTCCTTGTTGTTGTTGCTGCTGCTGTTGATTTTATTGCGGCTGCTGCTGCTACTACTGCTGTTGTAGTTGTTGTTGTTTTTGTTGTTGTTGTTGGCTATTAATTCATTCAGCGCAATTTATCACTTTTGGTTGTTTAACACATTAACAATGTTTATAAGAAAATCGGTTGTCATGTCGTTCCTGACGTTTTGATGCTTCGCCATCAACTGTTTTTCTCGTTCCGGTTTGGTTTTTGTTGCCGTTGTTTGCATTATTGGCCTCCTCATGGGATATGCGTTAAGACTGCGCTCATTTATACTGGGAATGAGCTCAAGGGTAGACGTCAATTGGCTACTGTTTCCTCATAATTCCGATTCATTCAATGGTGATGTTGTCAAGCATTGTAACTTTTTGTTATAATTGACCTCTTAATTTTTATACCCTACACTAAGAGTGAAAGGGTATATTCAGTTTGGTACGCCGTTTGTAACACCCTGAAGAAAGCATCTCCGGTATGGAAAAGTATATATATTCTTGATCAGCATGACCTCCTGAGTCGATTTAGCGATGTCCGTCTGTCTGTCCGTCTGTCTGTCCGTCTGTCTGTCTGTCTGTCTGTTGAAATCCCTAAGACTTTTAAAATTGAAGAGCTAGATAAATGAAACTTATAACTTAGATTACTAATATACCTACGCTGTATGTGCGAAAAAATTGGCGAGATCGGTCCATGGTGACCTATGATCCGACCACTTATGTTCAAATACCACATATAAAATGTACATATAAAGATCAATTTTTATGTATACGTGCTTAGGTAAACTTTGTTGGTCAAATATATATTGACATCATGCTCAAATACATGATAATAATGTTTTCCGGCGAAAAGACTTGTGGTTCACAAAAAAAAAAAATCGAAATTCGGTGCACCTACCCATTTGTAAATATGGGTATCAAATGAATGGAAATTCTTCAGCGATTGAATGTTTGTAGTTATTTTCAGGATTCGTATACCCTGGTGACCTATATATCACTTTGAATGGTAACCACACATATGTGTAGGGTATTTATAGTCGGCTTAGACCGACTATAATTTTGATAATCCTAACTATCATAATTACACCTACTTTAAAATTTCCCATGTGATCTAACCTTCCCAACTGGTTTTTATTATAGCTGCTTTTGTAATTCGCAAAATAAACTTAAATTGTCCAACCATTTAGAAAATGGACGTAGAAAAAGATGTCTATATCGTGGAAAAATATTTTATCTATCAAAATCTGTATCTATCTGCATGCGTCTTTATCTAATAATAAAACAAACACAGAATTATCTAAAATATTCAAGTTCAAATGAGACCGTTTAACCGTTTTTAAACGTACCCCCATACACATTTTTTGGCAGGGTCGAAGCTGTTTAGACACATTTTGACGACATATTTCAAACAAAAAAAGGCGGAGTTTGTATCATAAGCTGTCTGTTTTCTGCTACTTCCCAAAATATGCCGTGAATCTGCCATTTGTATGGGGTACCCGACACACAATTTTCGCATTTTTCTGGAATATTTCGGGCATATTTCCGGCAAACACACAGATAAATGAAATATTTGGGAAACAATTGCGAGACAAAATTTCTGGAATTTTTTGAGTAATATTTCCGGCATATTTCGGGAAAACAAACAGATAAATGGAATATGTTGGAAAGTGTATGGTAGGTTGTACAATTTTGTGAAATTTTAATAGCAGATTCACGGCATATTTTGATAACGGACAGCAAACAGAAAGCTGTTGATACAAACTCCGCCATTGTCTGTTTGAAATATGTCGAGAAAATGTTTCTGAACTGGCTCAACCCTATCAAAAATTTTGTCTTTGGAATCTCCCAAATTTTGTGTATTTTTAATTTCAGAAATTTTGTCCGATTATAAAAGTAAAAATTGTCCCTTCTCCAGTTTCATCCGTGATTTTCATACAAATCAAAAGACGGATAGTTAGTTATTCGATAGAAAACTTAAAATACCCAGCAAACCAAACGGTATCTTAGCGATATCGAAGTTGTCATTTTTGATAATCTATAATGATATGAAAAACATAGGGTTCTCGATAAAATTAACCTATCTAGAATGATATCTTTGTGGTTTGTCGTTATAGTTATCGAGTTGATATTAACAGAGTTTTCATTTTCAATAAACATATTATATTTGTTATGAAATCTACATACATAATTCAATTTTGAGTTTCACAACGAACATTTATCATTATTTATTTCATCGAATTTAAAATTATCGTCAAAAGGTTTGTATAAAAAATATATATATTAAATTTTCTGTATAAATAAAAAGTTTTTATCTTATATACCTAAATAAAGAAAAACTATGATATGAGACGAATTACAATTATTATTTGATTGTAAATTAGTAACTAAGAAAAGCGAAAAGATCCTACATTTGGTTGGTTCAACAGATAGTTCGGTTATATTGACTAAATGAGATAAGATATTGTTCTAGCAACCTATATTTATTTCATTCAACTGTGAAATTAGCAGTTTTTCGAAAAACGACGCCAAAGCAAGACCACATCAGTTATACAAGCTTTAGATTTTTCATTCGTCACGAAGTCAGGGTAACAACCAGGGTTGCCACTGAAATAATTTTGCTTACCAAATTAAAAAAGTTACCAATTTCAAGAAAATTACCAATTTTTTATTTTACTTTTTATTAAAAAAGTATTAAAAAACAAAAACAATTCCTTAAAGGTACATATATATGCATATATTAGTTATTATAGATACATTTATAATATAACACATGTAATATATTAGGTACAACCTTGAGATCAATATCCCGGGCTGAAGACTCAACCAGCCCTGGCAGAAGAATGCTTGGTTAAAACACCTTTGCCCAAGACCCAGCCAGAAGTGACAAATGCAGGTCTGGTTAAGTAGTTCTCGTACAAGACTCAGCCAAAACTAACATTGAATATGTCTTCATGAATGAAGATTTATCCAAGACCAAGCGAACATATCATACATTAATTAAAAAAAAATCCTCTTGAGAATCGAACCCGAATTTCCTGCGTACAAGTCCGAAGCTCTACCCGTTACGCTATCAAGCTCAATTGTTTCAGACCATTTTTTCAAAATCTTGAACTTTATAACTTGAAAATGTCTGTCACATCAGAAAAAAATTGTCAAATTAGAAAAAAAAAACATAAATTTTGTTTATGAAGCAAAAATCTCAGACAAGATGTGTTAGATGCGTAGACTAACGGGGAGAGCAGTGGACGTTAACATCATAGTAAGGAGTTCGATTCCAGCTTGTGACAACTGAATTTTTTCTACAATTGTTAAATTACTTAAAATTGGAAATTGTATAAAATAAATGAGAAATTGAAATAAATAGAATGGAAGAAAAAGAAAAGGAAGGTAATATATATATATATATATATATATATATATATATATATATATATATATATATATATATATATATATATATATATATTTATATATATATATGGCATATTTGAAATGGTCAGTCCCGCCACATTATTGTTATATTATATTGGCCAAGTATTTTTTGCCATTCTTGACCGAATACTTAGAGCCAGTTCCCTTCTTAAGGGAACTGGCTTAACCACACACAGAAAAAAAAGTGTGTAAATATAACTAAAATGTTAATCAATAATTTTTAATTGAAACTCAGCCAATGTAACTTTTAGTAGCATTGAATTACATATTAGTAATAATGAGAATATGTTAATTGGAGAAACTTTAATTAATTTGTTTGTCATATTGATATTAAAGTTCTTATATATATTATATTTTTATTGGGAGTTTTTAAATCATTAATTAATTAGTAACATCAAATAAAAAATTCATTCGATAGAAATTGGATCAATTAAATATTTTGTTAAATTAAATAAAATATTTGTCGAATAGAAACATATGTAAAAAAAAATAATTTAATTCAATATATAACATAAAATAAATATTAAATAAGAATTTATACTTTTTGACATGCTTTGTAAAATTCTTTCAACCTAACGAATGTTTTACCGAAGTCAGTTTTCACAACTTCTACAGGTGGGCCAATTAATTGAGTCAACCATAAAAATTGATATTCGATTTTTAATGATTCAATATGCAACAAAATGAGCATCATAAGCTGTTTGTTCAAATTCTTGACAGAAAAATAAATTGAGCCATTTAATGCTTTAATAACATAACATACACTAAATAATGCAATATCCTGTTTTAAAATAGCAACGTAGAATAATGTTAGAAGAAACTGAACGAGACGCACAAACAAAAAACAAAATGAAATCCAGAAGAAAAAAACAGTGTTGCAATTTAAGAAAACGAATAAATCAAAAGTAACAAATAAAAGTAGTTAATACTATTAAAAATTTAGTTGTATTTAAATTATAATAAATTTATTCCTATTAATATTTTAATTAAAAAATGTGTAAATATAATTAATTAATTAGTAAATACATTCATATTATTAATTGGAATACGATTTTGTTTGATATTAATATCAATTGTTATATATACGTAGTTTTGGATACCAGACCTGGCCCAACTTCCACTGAGTTATTATTTCCTCGGTGTCACTTTCTTCTTATATCATGAAAATGTGTCTAATAAAGGTAATAATGATATTTTAGAAGAACTCAAAAGATTGTTTGGTGTAATGACAGAAAAAATTTTTAATTCTCCTCTTGAAAAATCATATCTTTTTTGATTTGATTCAAGAGTTCTATATAAAAAGGACCAACCATGAACATAGCAAAATATTACCAAACTAAAAATAAAATTACCATCTAATCATGCCAAAAAAAGTAATTAAATTTTGTTATAAATTACGAAAATGGCAATGATTTGTTGGCAAATCCCGATGAAGTATGTACAGATCGCAAATTGTCGATGAATAGTTGTGCAGCTGACTTCGTGTAAATTGACTGACTTCGTGTACTTAAATTGGCTATCACAACTAAACAATCGCTGAATATTTGGTTATGTCAATTGTATGCATTAAAAAAAACGGTTGCATTAACCGATTCGTTCTTTGGGTGTAATTGTGGCCTTGTATTTTGTTGTTTGTCACTGATCTTATATTTCACATCACCAATATAAATTTGGTTTTTATTTCATAATGGGGTCAACCCACATCAAATCAACCAGTAGTTGGAACTCACATTCTTCGATTTCAATGAAATTTGGACCACTGATAGAGAGTATCGAGATATGCATTGATACCTACTGCAAAAGATACAGTGATTCGAAGTACCAAAAAAATGGGCCAAAAAGCACTTTAATATGGTTGATCATATTTAAATATCTCTTAAACTACACAAAAAAAATGTACATCATAATGATGAATTCCGTTCTTTAAACCATGATTCATTGTATTGAACAACCATTCATAATATTAATGACTAACTACATCATTGTTATGATGACCGCTTGGTAACTGTCGAAAAAGTGTTGAATTGTATATGAAGAATACGTTTCAAGATACTAATGAACAAAAACATAAAATACAACATATTTCACTTCATGTTGAAGAATGCTGTTTATCAAACCAAATTTTATTCAAAAATTTTATATATCGTTCATTTTTTTGCCGTACGTCTCAGTTTTCAAATAGTTCTTTTATGTTATCTATCTATATATATAAAACTCTTGGTCCGTCTGTCAGGGCGGGATTCAACAAAGGGGCGTGGCACTTCCCATACAACCAAAACTTTCAAAACGACATAACTCGGCACATACACAAGATAAGAAGATGAAACAAAAACTCAAATACAAAAAAAAAATACAAAAGCAAAAACACAAAAACAAAAGCAAAAATCAAATACAAAAACAAAAGTAAAAGCACAAAACTTAAGCTATAACTCAAAAACAACAGATAAATAAAAGAGGATAGAAAACAAAATCAAGCACACTAAAATTCACCACACTAAAATTCACCACACTAAAATTCACCACATTAAAACTCACCACACTAAAATTCACCACACAAAAACTCACCACACTAAAATTTACCAGACTAATATTCACCACAATAAATTTCAACCCCTTCAAAACCTTTTTTTTTAATTATTTTGGATACATTTTTTCCGAACATTTTTTCGAACAAATTTTGTTTCGGATAATTTTTATTTTTTTGAAAAACATTTTTTTCTGTTATTTTTTAAATAAAATTTTTACAAAACTTTTTTTTACATTATTTTCTAAACATTTCGTAAAAAAATTTCCATCAATCAAAATCAATCATCTATATATATAAAACTCTTGGTCCGTCTGTCTGTCTGTCTGTCTGTTTGTCTGTTTGTTCCAGCATCACGTCTAAACCGCTGAACCGATTTAACTGAAATTTTGCCACAGTATACTAAGGAGTCCGGAGGGTGTCATAGGCTATATATGGGAGGGGTTAGACAAAGGGGCGTGGCACCTCCCATACAACCTAAACTTTCAAAACGACATAATTCGGCACATACACAAGCAAAGAAGATAAAACAAAAAACTCAAATACAAAAAAAAAAATACAAAAGCAAAAACATAAAAACAAAAGCAAAAATCAAATACAAAATCAAAAGTAAAAGCACAAAACTTAAGCTATAACTCAAAAACAACAGAAAAATAAAAAAGGATTGAAAAAAAACAAAATCAACCACACTAAAATTCACCACACTAAAAATCACCACACCAAAATTCACCACACTAAAACTCACCACACTAAAATTCACCACACTAAAACTCACCGCACTTAAATTCACCACACAAAAACTCACCACACTAAATTTCACCACACTAAAATTCACCACACCAAAATTCACCACACTAAAACTCACCACACTAAATTTCACCACACTAAAACTCACCACACTAAATTTCACTACACTAAAACTCACCACACTAAAATTCAACACACTAAAACACACAACAATAAAATTCACTACACTTAAACTCACCACACAAAAATTCACCACACTAATACTCACCACACTAAAACTCACCACGCTAAAACTAACCACACTAAAACTTCTACTGGGAAAAACTCTACGGGGAAGAATTCTACTGGGAAGAATTCTACGGGGAAGCACAGTCTGAGAAAGAATTGTCTATGAGAAAAGTTGTTTTATCGGATAATTAGTATGGTTTTGGTTACTACATTTATAAAACCAATAAAAAAACGTCCACAGCGAAGCACGGGTCTCTGATATAAATAATAAAAATGTTATTTATATTAATAAAATTGCTCAATAACCTTGCATTCACATAATATTTTCACGTGTCGTGTACGGGTCCAGCTAGTATTAAATATTATTTTCATTAATATTATGAACAAATTCATTAATATGACGATTTAAATTTATTGTATTAAATATTTCGATTCATGAATATGTCATTTAATGAACGGTGGTATCAATATGATGAATCTGTTTGTAGAAAATTTCATAATATTTATGAATAAATTCATCATTCATAGAAACTCTGTTGACTTATTTTAAAGCTAATAGAGCCAGCTTTAAAAACAATTAAGTTGTAACTTCTAAACTTGAACACGTAGTCTGGGGCATTATCATTGCCTTTAAAAGTACACTTTTTGAAATGCTACTGGATCCGTGTGGAGCGCGCTGGCGTCACTTTTGCTCTCGAAATTCCGCAAGGCAATTATGCACATGGTCGCTTCACAGGAGATAAGGATGGCAATCACTGGGTACAAAAATAAACCACTTTTTCATTGGAGTACTTTCATCCATTCGTTCAACATGTCCCAGTCGATATCTACATCGATTAAAATAAGAATATCTTAGCTTCAGTTAGTTTATAAATATTATGGTCTCTATGTGGTTGACTTTGTTAAAATACAAAAAATGTAATTCGATCATTTTGTAGAATATAAGCTCATCTAAAGTTATCTAAGAAGATTATTTCAAAAAATATTAGTTAAATACTCTAAATTTTTTAAAATGGAAATACAGTTTTCGTTGGAGGATGTTCGGGATTTAACTAACTAAACTGTTTTATACGACATTATTGTACAATGTTCCGATGGACTTCAAGATTCTAATTACGACCCCCTAATTACTTATTATTTAAAACAATAAATATCAAAAATAAGAGATTTCTATTTATTTTGGACTTTAATTTTTTAACAATTTCAATTTTCTGTTTCATTTGAAATCGAGCACAATTCCAAAATATCAAATACAGAACAATTTGGGACAAGAAAAATAAAACAGCATTTGTACGACGCGTATTTCTTAATAAAGTGACGGGGAACAATTCAAATCGTAGCTATATCGCAGTATCATCGACGTAATATTATGAACATTATTTAAACTTTATTTTTTCAGTTTTTATAATTTTAAAGTACCTACAACTCGAATACTTTACAAAATGTAAGCAAAGTGAGGGCCTCTCCTCTTGGAATTATTGGCGGATTATTAACAAATGAAGTACATGATAACCATTTGTAGCTACGCTAATTTAGCCAGTGCCGAACTTTATTTATGGGCCTCTCTTTGGCAATCCAGATTGCGTGGCCGCATTTCGTTGGCACAGCATTTGAGGCTGCTCTGCTTGTCGCACAGTTGCAACTTCATCCTTGGCGGCAGACATTGCACGATGTACGGTGCACGGAACCAGGCCAAGAACTGGCCACAACAAGTGTCCGGCCATTTAAAGTGTAACGGCGACGCTTTATCATGGAGGACGCACGACCGCCGTTCCCTTGATAAAGCGCGACGCCGGTGACAAAGTGCTGCAAGTGCTCCAAGTGTTCGGGTCCCTGCAACAACCTGTGTACCGCTAATATGTACGCCCACTCAGCGGTTAATGACGCGACTAACAGACGAACAGAAATTAGTCGGGCCATGTCTTACCAAGTGAATAATATAGCGGAGCACTTTGCATTAGCTGCATAATTTATCTCGCAGGCTCCGCGCCGTATACAGCTGGAATCGAACTGCGGAAGATGGAGGCGAAACTGGTCAAAATATGATGCGTTGTCGTGGCCGTAGTTGGTGGTGTCGGTGGTGGTTGTTTCGACGCACGACTACAACCTGCACCTGCGGTGTTGCACGGCCCAAACCAGTGGTGCCAAGTTCGACGAGCGACTGTTCTCGGGCTGCCTTGTTTGTCGCTGTGGTCAGCAGCAGCAGCAGCAGCAGCAACAACGGCAGCATGTTGCGAGCAACAAGTGCAATTATTACGAATTCCGCGATTAAAGAAGAGGAGCCTGTGTGCTGCACGAGGCTACGCATGTGCGTGGGGAGCAGCAGACGTCGCGTCGTGTCGTTCGTTCGCACGGGTTGTTGACTGACCACGTCGCACGACGCGACGGCTGCATAGAAGGACGGCAATGATAATGAAAATTCCTGTTGTTTTCCTGCTGCGTCTTCCGAAGGCGTCGCCGTTGCCGTCGTCTGCGTCTTCGAATTGATTCAGCTTCGATCGATTTTAATTCTGCGAATTGCAAACAGTTGGAAACAAGTTTGTCAACCAGCGACCACTGACAGGTGCTCCATTTATGCGTGTCGCCGTGCGTTTGTCGTTGGTATCTCTGTGTTGCACTCGGACGGACTACAGCGACCGCTGGTGGGCTGCGCTTGTATTGAGGCGTTATTGAAAAATTATGTTTTATGAAATGCGAAGTGCGTACGTTATGTAGGTGAGTGTGGTCGTTCGTTCGGTAGTGCGGCCTCGGTCTGCAACTGCCGCTATACTTGACGTAAATACGAATTTATTTGGCCAAACAATCCGTTTGTTTGGGGCAAAAAGCGGAATAATTTTGTGCAACAAATGAGGTGTTTTCGAAATACATTGCAGACTGCCTAAAGCTTAAAACATGACAACTGGTAGTAATGCTGGTTCATGCATTAATTGAGTTTGTGGTATAAAAAACAATAAATTTATGTTACAGTCCTTGAATAACATTTTAGTTTTTAATTATCTGGGAGGCTTCTCAATATGTTGTAAAATTAATGACGATATACCGAGTGAAATTGAGTTAAATTTGAATCAGTAGCAGTGGAGCACAATAAAATAGAAATGTACGTCAAATTAGATACCTAAAAAACCTACACCGTTTCCTCCATTGATTCGTTCACGGGTTTAAATAAAATGTCGTATTTTTAAATAATAAAAAAATTGAGTTATTTTTGTAACGCAATAAAAATCCCAGATTATAACTGAATTTTAAAACCATTTCACGATATCAATTTTGTTTTCATTTTGTTTTCATTTAAAAAAATAATAAATTAACATTTAATACTACCTACTATTCAAAACGAATTTTCTTTGGATATCCCATATTGTAGCCGCGGTAGCTCAGTGGTTAGTGCGTTGGACTGAGAGCCGAAAGATCCCCGGTTCAAGCCTGGACTGGGGCTAACAACATCTTTTCATAGAAACATTTTTCTATACCGCGCTACCTCTCGGCAGTAAATGGCAAACCTACGAGAGTAAAACATTGCCTATGAAAAGCTCTCACCCGCCGTTCGGATTCGGCAATAAACTGTAGGTCCCATCAATTTGAGTACAAATATAACACGCACAGCCCAAAATGGTGAGAGAGCTCGGCCTAAATTCTTATAGAGCTGTAGTGCCAAACTATTATTATTATATCCCATACATTAATTCTATATAATTTGCGTGTGTTGATTTGGATTTATAATCCAGGGTAAAACTTCTATCTTCATTATCACTTTTCAAGAGTGTTAGTCTGTCGGTCAATAGTATTCTCTGCAATGTTCTATGGATTGAATCTGAAGCTCTACGATCAGAAACTGACCAAACAGAGTTTGTGTGGCTCTGGGATGTTGCAATATTTTGCAAAAATCTTTGTTTCAATACAAAGTCTTGAATAGTTTTGAAATAAAAACATTCAATATCGATATTTTATCTAGTACCTACTGATACTACAAATATTTTTTCTGTACTCAGAAGAAAATGTCCCATTAAGTACTTAATGGTACGACCATTGATCATATGGTTCATATATTAATAGTTTTTATACCCTACACTAAGAGTGAAAGGGTATGTTCAGTTTGGTACGCCGTTTGTAACACCCAGAAGGAAGCATCTCCGGTATGGAAAAGTATATATATTCTTGATTAGCATGACCTCTTGAGTCGATTTAGCGATGTCCGTCTGTCTGTCAGTCTGCTTGTCCGTCTGTCCGTCCGTCTGTCTGTCTGTCTGTCTGTCTGTCTGTCTGTCTGTCTGTCCGTCTGTCTGTCCGTCTGTCTGTTGAAATCCCTACTACTTTTAAAATTGAAGAGCTAGATAAATGAAACTTATAACTTAGATTACTAATATACCTACGCTGTATGTGCGAAATTGGCGAGATCGGTATATTGTGACCTATGATCCGACCACTTATGTTCAAATACCTCATATAAAATGTACATATAAAGATCAATTTTTATGTATACGTGCTTAGGTAAACTTTTTTGGTCAAATATATATTGACATCATGCTCAAATACATGATAATAATGTTTTCCGGCGAAAAGACTTGTGGTTCACAAAAAAAAAAAATCGTACACCTACCCATTTGTAAATATGGGTATCGAATGAATGGAAATTCTTCAGCGATTGAATGTTTGTAGTTATTTTCAGGATTCGTATACCCTGGTGACCTATATATCACTTTGAATGGTAACCACACATATGTGTAGGGTATTTATAGTCGGCTTAGACCGACTATAATTTTGATAATCCTAACTATCATAACTACACCTACTTTAAAATTTCCCGAGTGATCTAACCTTCCCAACTGGTTTCTTTTTAAATCCGGAGTTTTCTAATTAATTTGATAGTATTCGAAAAATTCAGTACCATAAATTTAAATATTTCAATATTATTATTTTTAATAGAATAAATACTATTGTTTAAATAATTTCCTCCTATAATAATAAACGTGGCATAAAATACATACACCCAGAAAAAAATATAAATAATAGTTTTTTACTATTAAAAATATTCAATAGGATAAATTATTATTTTAATCGGAAAATACCATTAAATACTAGAAAATACCATGACATTGCCATTGAGTTTATATGAAAAGATTTATTTTTTGTATACTATTAAATCAATAATTGTCCTATTGACCAATTTTAATGGGATTTGAGGGAATTTTTTTCTGGGTGTAAACACGAATAAAAACATGTTCGTTTTGTGCGCCATTCTGCGTGTTTGCTCAAAATGGTCGCATGCTTTGGTATGGACTCAATGTATTTAATGTAAATTTATTATATTTAGCCTTTTTTTTATTACAGAAAATAAATAATACGTCGAACTTCTATTATGGTAACGGACTCAAGAATTAATGCAGACTCAATTGTTGGAAACTGAAGCGAACATTAAAAGTGTCTACGAGAAGTGTCTACTTAATATGTGTATGATTTTTTGGAAGTGATTTCCAATATACACATTTAAATAAAACAAATTATCCAATAAAAAAACTAAAATTCATTTTCGTTTTAATAAAATACTAGAAAAATGTTATTCGACTACACCATAAAATTAATTAAAACGTCGACGTAATTAAAACGGCCTTGTAATTAAAAGAGCACATTATCAAATTTATGGTACAACTAAATATTGTATTAACTGTTTCAATATTACTGAACTAATGGGACGCATCCTATTGACCAATATTAATAGTATAAATTATTGTGTTTCTAATGAAATAGTATTAATTTACCATGATTTTTGTTCCTGGGTGTATTGATATTCTTTAATAGAATAAATTACACAGTGTTACAAAAGAGCACTTTTTATATACATGAAAAAAAGACATAGTGTGGGTTGTAGGCCTTGTTGAGCAGAGACATAACAGTTTTTTTAAGTTCTGAAACACTCTCCAAATTTTGAGTTATTCTGCAGAACCGTTTTGAGATTAGTTCGAGTACTTAGGAACGTAACATGTAACTTACTAATTTTTTATCCAAACAATGGTGCTTTCAAAATATATATACACTTTTTGACACGTGCGTATAAAAATAGTTGCAATTTTCTTAAGAATGCCTGATCTGTTTCTCGTTTTTTTAGTTTTTACGACAAATATATAGGTATTTTTAAAGCAAATTTTATTTTCAGTAAAATGAAGTTTCATTTATCAGAATCGATGGACAATTTTCTTATATAAACTGAAAAAAAATAATTGTTATGGCAACAACATTGTACCTTATAACAACTTTTTTTGGTCATTTCGTACCCAACAATTTCACATATTTGTTTTAAGAATTCTTACGCTGTTGACATTAGATAGAGGCGCGTGCCGTGCTATTTTCGTGTCACGCTCGAAAATCTGAGTTCGTGCGTGCAAATCTCCTTGCGTGCTAGTTGTTGTCATGTCCGAGCCTCCAAATTTAGGCAGTCGCCCATTAAATTTTTTTTAATAGTTTTAAAAAAAAAACAATTTGAAAAAACCCTTACTTCCAGCTTCAGAAAATAAAAATGTCTTGGTATTTTAACCTTTTCTTAACAATTTTTAGTTTTACTTATGGATTTTAGTTTTACTTATGGATTTAAGAGAATAAAACAGTTTTAAAATTAATTTTAGAATTATTTATTACAGGTACTAAAACTATTTGGAATTTCGGTTGCGGTTTAGGTTCCAAGATTTTTAAAATTGTGGTTCCGATTCCGGTTCCAACCAAAAAATTAAATGGATTTCGATTCCGGTTCCGTACATTTTTGAATAACGGTTCAGATTCCGGTTCTTTGCGTTCCTTGACAGGGACTATAATATCTGTTCTGTTTCCAATTTTTTTAAAATAGTGGTACCGTTTCCAACCAGAAAAAAATATAAGGATTCCGATTTCTGTTCCGGTTCCACAAATTTTTAATAACGATTCCGGTTCCAAAAATCTAAACGGTTTCGGTATTATTTTTCACGTTTCGTCCGCTTTTTCACGTTTTTCGTGTTTTGTCGTGTTTTTCTGTGTTTCTTCGTGTCTTTTTAAAACCTGTGTTTTACGTGCTTCTCCTGTTTTTTTTGTCGTCGGTCTTGTGCTCGTACACCTATCGGCGTGCTCGTGCGTGTCCGTGCCATCAAAAACAGGCACGCGCCCATATCAAGGTTGTCTTGAACTTGGTCGCTCCTCTTGATATTCGGACGCTCCACTGGGAACAGAATGAAATGTACAAGCCAACGAAGGCGTTGGATCTTAATGTCGGCGTAGAACTCATACAGTTCATCGTTCCATCTGATACTGTACTAGGTTTCAACGTATATCGGACCATAGATTTTCCGAAGAATCGTTTTCGCTCCTAAAGCTCGCTCATCGGTGTTGGCAATCATCCATGCCTCAGCGTCATAGAGGAGGACTGCCATGATAAATGACTTATAGACCGTAATAGTCATTTTTCATGCCAGAGACCACTCCGTCGAGAGTGGTCTATACTCCTCAATTACATACTGAGCCCAAAGTAGCACCTGTTGGTAAGAGTTAATCTGCGGTTAATCTCAAGACTGATATTGTTATTCTTGTTTATCTTGGTTTCTAAGTAGACGAAGTCCTTCACGATTTCGAAGTTCTGGCTGTCAATAGTGACGTACTGTCCAAGACGCCGGGACTCTTTGTTTGTTGACACCAGTTACTTTATCTTGTCCTCGTTTACCGTATGACCCATTCGACGCGATTCCTTCTCCAAACAACTGGAGAATGCTGCACTGACTTTTGGTGTGCTCTCCCAATGATTTCAATATCATCAGAATACCCGAGATTACGCAGGTTTAACGAACTCAGACATGGTGGCGTATAGTCGACTCCTTATTGGACTGTCTACGAGAAGGTGGTGGGTGTCGACCTACCTCTCTTTGGTATTATTTTCCAGGATTTTACGTAATCTGAAATAAGTCTTTACATAATACGCTCGATAGAACCCTCTACGCGATATTAAAGAGACGTATCCCATGGTAGATGGCGCGTATTGTGGGCTCATCCTCTTTCTTAAGAATTGAGCAGAGTACACTGAGGTTCCATTCGCTGGTGCATGCTCGTTGTTAGTACGGATTTCTAATGTACTCAACAAGGGCTATAACCTGCACTAGGTCAGTTTTCAAGTATATTTTCACTTTTTCACCGTGTTATTTTTATTTCGTAGAAAACGCATTAATTACTAAATAATACTATTAAATTGCAATTAGTTTTTATGAAAATAGATTTTTGTATACCTATTATAAAAACAGTAATAGGACAGTTTTTATAATAGGTAACAAACTTTAAGAATTCTATAGAATTTCTGTAGAAAAACTCATAGCAGAATGACCCAATTTATACCAAATTTATGTTTTACATATTTTTCAGAATGTCCGATAACATAAATTTCTCAGTTTCTATTTTTGATCAATTCCATTTCGATTGGATCGTTTCAGATTACGATCGATCATTTTCTGCTGTGTTTTTTTCATAATGTGGATTTTCATTGCGTTTTCAAGAATTGTTTGCTTGGCGAATGCGTGGGATTTAAATGCTGCCAGTGTGCACCATCCCCCTCCCTGGAAGACACGTTTTTAACAACAACGCAACATTTAATAATTGCCACAGCATCCCACGTTTTGTTTAATACCCGATTTAAGTGATATATATGTGATTTTTTTTTGTTCCTTTTATAAATATAACGCTCGTTATATAGAGTGTGTAAATATGTCGGAGGTACCAACTTCGTCTGGCTATGCCTGGGATGCAGCAGAAAAGTGCGCAGGTGGTTTGAATGTTTGCAATAAATTTCGAAATGATAAATTATTTTGTAGACGACTTGCAACATTTCTCAATCCAAAATATGCACGCGAAGCGAGGCAAGGCGAATTGCTGCTGTCTCTGCGACGTGGCCATCTAATCATCTTTCCGGGCTGCACTGAAGTAGACTGGACTGGACTGAGCTGAGCTGAACAGAACAGAACCGGCCAACCGCCTGTCCATCTCTAACAGGCTCTAAGTAGCATTCTAAAGAGACGCGTACGCGCATGCGTAACCAGTTCAAAGAGTTGCTCTGCACGTTGTCCAGACACTTGTTAGCATGGGCGGCTGAGACTGTTGCGGTTGCCATGGTCTGGCGCAACTGTTGGCCGGGCAGACCGCAGCCCGCACCATGACAGACAGCAACCCAGTTGTGGCAGGCGCATATTTTATGTTCATCACCGCCGCATGGCAAATTAGGAAATTGCGTTCGCCTTGCGACGCAGCCCAGTCAGCCAACAGTCGGAGATGAATAAAAATTCCAGATGCCAGTCACATCCTAAACGCGATAATTGCGCGGAGAAGCGCGCAGTTCGACTGACTGCCTACTACGTAGTTGGAGCCTTTAAACACCCACCTAGAAAAATGCAGGAATCTCTAGAAGAACATGAAACGTGCTGCTGCGGATGACTTCTGGTGCTACTTACTGCTTGGAACAGTTTTTAATTAAAAATATAAAATGCATTGTTTACATGTTCTAAACATGATATTTTTTGTCTTGTTCTATAAATTAGCTGCATGTATGAAAAAAATTTCGGAACAAACAAAAAGTCAAAAACTTAGTTGCAGCTGTTGCCGAAACATCGCGTCAGGTTGTGCGCCGTTTTATGGCCCCAACCAGCCACACTCGCCTCGTCGGCACCCCGTAGTGAACTGAGCAGCAACAGCAAAAGTGACACTGCGACAGCAACAATAACGGCAGCAGTAACAACAACAACATTATTATTAGGCGCAATGACATTACAAAGAAACAACTGCAACAATTGCTGCAACTAAAGCACCAACATTTGCTATTCATTAAATGTGAGTCACGTGACGTGCAAAAGTTTTCTTTAGCTGTGTTTTTTTAAATTTGTTTTTGCTGAAAAGTTTATAATTTCAAGTGACATTTTTTCGTGGCATCTTAAAATCACGTGACTGCCGAACACGTGACAACTATATAGAAACATTTGCAGGTGTCAGAAGCCAGCAACATTTTCTGAAAGCGCATACAAAAATAAACAATGTTGTTTGCAGCAAACAATTGACATATTGAAGTGTTTGTGGCAAATAATTTTAATACAGAATCATATAGTAAATGTATTTTTTTATTACTATAAAAATGTAATTGTTTTTGTATGAAAAACAACTATTTAGAAAAAAAAAAAATTAAAATAAATAAAATGAAAAGTTATAAAATAAAAAACGTAATAGGTATTGTTACGAAAAGAGGTAATTTGCTCCACTGTGCAAGCAATCAACAATAATAAATGAGACGCAAGACAATTCAGCGCACTAATCAATGTGTTAGAAAGAGACGGAACATCATTCAGCGCACTAAGAACTGTGCGAGAAAGAGATGGAAGATCAGCACATTGAAACACATGAGTGCGAATGAGATGCCAATAGCATGCGTCATTCACGAAACGAGTAGAAGGTTCTCGAAACGTGTCGAACTGATGCATGCAGTATAAAAGGGCGCCACATATGAGGCACAGCACTTCAATAGTGATTGTAAAAGGGTCGAGTACATCTTGTGTAATAAATGACAATTTAAATTCTGTACATGAAGCAGTTGTTAGAATTTGTGATTTATAAAGTTGTTTATTAAAGTGAATTAATAAAGTTAATTGTTATAATTTAAACCAAACATAAGAGTGTTTTTATTTTGTACACAATCCAGAGAAACGAACTTGTAGAACAGTTTTCCGTAGACGGAATTTTCGTAACTGTATAATAAAATTTAATATAGATTTTTATATTTTTAAATAGTTAAAATATTCATATATACTATGAATTTTATCATAAATATTATAAACGCGTTCATCAATATTATGAACTTTTTCATAGGGTTTTATGAACGATTCAAATGGGATACATACACATTTATTGTATTAGTATACAAAATTTACTCAACATAAATTTCTCTGAAAACACAATTAATTAAATACTTTTAATATTTTTTATATATGCATCAAAAAGTATGCTTCTGTAGTATCATTTTTTTCTTATATAACATTTGTTGTATATCTTGTTGTTTATGGGATATAACTGTTTTCAGAATGGACTGTTACGTTACAATACTAGGAAGTAGATTTTAGGTTGCCTTAGATTGTTGAAAAAGTATGTTATTCATTTTATTTTATTTATTCCGTCTACGAATTTATATTTGACAGACTATTTACCTTTTAAAATAATAAATATTTAATTAAATATTATAAATAAATTTATTTTATATCTATGTTTATTAACATTAAAATTAATAAGTGGTGAAAAGCTATAACATTATTAAATACATTTTTAAATTGGTTAAGTGATAGCAAAATTTGATCTGATGCAACAAATGATGCAAAAATTACAAATATTTCGTTTAAATTAGAAAAATTTCGTTATATTATTGTTATTCATATTTTTTTTTACGAAAGAATAACATATTTTACGTATGAATTACATTTTACGAATAAATTACTAAACTTTAGTAAATTTAGAGACTATATGTAGAATTGTAGGAAAAATTTGTTTTTTACGAATAATTAGTAAAAACAGAAATCTGTTTCGTCAAATAGCAACTTGGAGATGCATTTCATTTTAATTAGTATCGTGATCGCAAGCAGATAGTTATAAAATACAAACGGTTTTAAAATGTGTTCTGTGTGAGTTCTGTTTGTGTCAAAAGTGCAAAAGTTTCAAATCAGTGCATAATATTTTATATTTTTATGAATAAATTGTCATTTTCATCGTCAGTTTTTCTTTAACATGTATGTTATTCATTTTTTAAGAAAGATTCGTAAAATGTTTCATAAAATCTACGAATTCTATTGTCAAAAGTACGAATACATTCGTAAAAGTATCCCATAACTATCTTTATATTTGTAAGATATTTAATTGGTGTTTGATATACGTAATCGTGAATTTGAAAGATGTTTGCCAGCCAAATGTTTAGCGTATTCTTGGAATATTAAATTTTAAATCAACGAAAAAATAAGAATATGAGACTTCATCTACTTTGAAAAAAAATGAAAAAATAGTTTAAAAAATGACATATGTGAGTTAACTTCTCAAAAAGTCATTAATATACAAGTTTAATTGAGGTATCATTTGAAAGCCATTGAGATGATCATTAATATGACTTATGATTTCATGTTCGGATCTAAATCTTGTGAAGAAAAAAAATTGTCGCTGATTTTCTTCTTAATATTAGTTTGAAATTAAATATGTGTATTCACATAAAATCGAATAAATACAGCAACCATAAATAATTGTGTACCATTAACTGGTCTAGCAACGCACACTGGGCCGGATTGTAGGAAAAGCTGGCCAAAAATCATTTTTCAGAATTACCTGGAAGTAACCAGTATTGGTTTTATTTGAAAGATAATACATCGGACTATAACCACCAATATTTTTTTTTACTTGACACATTGATTTATATAAGAAATTGACGTATATTTACAGTGTTTTTAAAATGAAAAAAATACTCGTATATAGTATTGTTGAAAATATGGCCGTAAAAGCCGGAAGTACATTCTGACTTCGATTCAAAGGTTAGCTTACCAAACTCCATGATTTTCTTGTTTAGTCCGATATAATATTGAAATGCTACTCTGATTAATTTAAGCTAGAATATACTGCAAAGTGGTTCCTCATTCAAATAATACAACATGAACTTTGCATAGACTTTTAAATATGTATAAAAATGTATAAAACGTAAGTTCCTCAGAAAAAGGAGATATAGGTATTCTAAGTTCTTTTGAAAAAAAATTAGCGCCCGCTACCCCCGCTTCATGAATACGATAAGATTTTCACGGACAATTTCAAAAAATATTTTTTTTTAAAATTGAATTTTTAAATTTATTTAAACCAAAATATCAATATACATCATATTTGTAAGATCAGTATGTAGTATATTAAAATGCAAAATATAAAATATATTATTTACTTTAAAATTCAAAATGACGACATATACGTCGTAATATATGGCGGAGAAAATTAAAAAAAAAATGTATAGGTAAAAATTAAATATGAAGAAGGAATATTAGTATCCAAATAAATATACCTATTTTAAATTTTGATTGTATTTTAATATATACAGATGGTGACCAAATATAAAAAAATCAGAACTGGCTCGTTTGGTCTGTATGCTTGAATGTTGTACATGGACGTATACTTGAAGCTTAAATACTAGGAAGTGGTTTAAATTATTATGATCCTAATGCAAATTACATTGTGATTTAAAAAAAATAATTTAGTGAGTCTTGAAAAAAATGGCTTCTACCATTAAAAGAATTGAAATTTTTAATGAAATGCTTGAAGTGTTGGGGGAGTCCAAAAGTAAACAGCGACAACATGTTCAAGAATTCATAGCCGGACTAATAGGTACGCGAATAAATTTCCTAGATCCAAATTGATAACATAGTTCCGAAAATCTACTCAGTTCCCAAAAAATCCACAAACACAATGTTTTACGTATATACAAAGATTTTCTAGGATTTAGGGACCGCATATTGGTTCCGCTATTTTGAATTTTAATTTCGAATTCGTAATCACTGTCCCCAAAACCCTATTGCATTGTCTTCTTTTGCAGATATAAATGTTTTTTAAGATTTAAGAACGCCAAGTTGGATCCGTCATTTTGAATTTCAAAATTTTTATTCCAAATTTGTAATTTCTGGCCTCAAAAACACAATGTTATTTTGCAGATATAAAGGTTTTAAAGATTAAAGGACGCCATTTTGGATCCGCCATTTTGAATTTTAAAATTTTGATTTCAAATTCGTAATCATTGGCCTCAAAAACCCCCTTACACAATGTTATTTTGCAGATATAAATGTTTTTTTAAGGTTTAAGGACGCCATTTTGGATCCGCCATTTTGAATTTTCAAATTTTTATATCAAATATGTAATCAGGCGGTTTAAAAATGTCATTGTGTCAGGTATTTTTTAAATCGGACCTGTGCTTGATTTTTGGCCAGCTATTATTGTGATCCGGCCCAGTGTGCAACGAGTTCTAATGTATTTATCAAACACACTCGCTAAAAATGTTATTTGCTTCCAAAAATATACCAATTAAATTCATTTAATAAATAGCAAAGTATTTAATTGGTATGGTCGACGTTTTAAAAGTTTTGTTATCTCCACAGTCTTTATAATTCTCATTCAGTTAATTTAAAAATAATGTTATAAATTCTTGTGAAAGTACATAACATATACTTTTTGATGATGAAGTTGGAAGTATAATTAAATATGCAACCATTGCCATTATCACCATTTTTGACGACACACTTAGAGGATGATCAAGCTCTATAAGTGTATATCTTGGCATATACCAAATGGGTATAATATGCGCGCAAACAAAAATTCCATCGTTTGCTTGTTTCCGGCGCTTATTTGCTGCAAGCTCGCATCGTGACGCCGCGCCGAGTCGTGTGCTCAGCAACGCAATTGTTAATTCAATTAATTCAATAGTCGTTTCAGCAAATTATTTAATTGTATTGATGCTACTTTTCGTTTTTTTTTCTGTTAATTTATTAATTCAGATAATTAAATATTTAATCAATACAATTATTTCATAGTCGTTTCAGCAAATTATTTAATTGTATTGATGTAAATTTTGGATTATTTTCTGCTTATTTATTAATTAATATGTTTAAATATTTTATCAATTCAGTTAAAGGTCATATAGGCGATGAATCAATTAAAAATTAAATAAAAATCAGTTTTAAAGCCGCCATGTTCTTGAAACCATATACACACACACATATATATATATATATATATATATATATATATATATATATATATAATAATAATAATAATAGTTTGGCACTACAGTTCTATAAGAATTTAGACCGAGCTCTCCACCATTTTGAGCTGTGCGTGTTATATTTGTACTCAAAGTGGTGGGACCTACAGTTTATTGCCGAATCCGAACGGCGGGTGAGAGCTTTTCATAGGCAATGTTTTTACTCTCGGAGGTTTGCCATTTACTGCCGAGAGGTAGCGCGGTATAGAAAAATGTTTCTATGAAAATATGTTGTTAGCCCCAGTCCAGACTTGAACCGGGACCTTTCGGCTCGCAGTCCAACGCACTAACCACTGAGCTACCGCTGCTATATATATTTATATCTTCTATCTATATATATAAAAATGAAATGTCCTGTGTGTGCCAGAGCATCACGAGAGAATGAACAGACGGATTTGCCTAAAAAAAGAAAAGTCGGAAAAACCCAAAAGAAAAGCCGGAAAATCGAAAAAACCTAAATTTGATCCTAGGAACATGAAATTTGGATACGGTGTTCCTCTCCTGACGTAAGCGCCCATTACGAAAGGATTTTTTGAAATTCGACTCCTAAGGTATAAAAATGGGTGTGACAAAACTGAACGTTTAATTCAAAATATCTGTGTAATTAAGATAGCCACAGTCATGAAATTTGACTCACAAATGTAAATTGTTGTTGTTTATAATTTGTCTAAATGTGGGCGGAATTTTTTAAAGGGGTGTGGCTCTTCCCATATAACCATAACTTATAAATTCGATAACTCCTGACCTCCTAAGAGCAGAGTTATAAAAATGGAAACAAAGCTTCATAATAAAAACATCAATAGTCCCAGGTAAATGGGGCGTGGCACCTCCCATATAAGCAAAACTTTAATATTGCTATAACTCCACCTACTAAAAGCAGAGTTATCAAAATCTAAACAAGTGAACATATTAAACGTTGTAATCGTCACATAGAATGTGGGCGTGTCACCTCCCATATAACTAAAGCATTAAATATATGCTATATTTCTTGACATACTAAGAGTAGAGTTTCAACAATCGAAACAAAAGTTCATATTTAAAACTCCAATCGTCACGTGTAATGTGGCCGCGATTAAATATGGGTGTGGCGCTAAAACTTTCAAAATGGTATAACTCCTGACCTTCTAAGGGTAGAGTATATAAAACTCCAATCGTCATGTAGAATGTGGACGGGATTGGAGAAAAGAGCGTGGCGCATTAAAATTACTATATTTCTTTACATACTCAGGAGTAGAGTTATAAAAATCGCAACAAAGGATCGTATTAAACCTTAATATTCTTCACATAGAATGTGTGCATTCCATACAGAAATATATATATATATATATATATATATATATATATTTATATATATATATATATATATATATATATATATATATATATATATATATATATATATATATTTGAAAATACATATTGGAACATAACTAAAATATCCTCGCATATCCTCTCAAATCCTTATACACCTTCTGAAGAAAAAGTAGCTTTCAGGTTGCTCCGGTATATAACAAAATATCACAACTCAACACACACGAAGTACACAATGTTTATATTTACACAAATTTATATCTATAGTGTGTAAAAATACCATAATTCCAATAATTCATCCACATTTCTTAAAATTTCACGTCAAAAATTTCAATTTGAGTATTATTATGCCAAGTTAATAATTTTATAGCAATTAAACCAATTATTCGCATTAACTTATTTATGATCAGAACCAATGTGGTAAAAAATATCATCACAATATCATTTCCGGATTAGGAGAAATTACATGGCAAAAAATTACCATATTTATTCTAATTTCATACATTTGTGTATTTCGTTGGAAATGTATTCCAAGAACCCCGATATACCTTATACGTAGTAAGTTTTTTCTAATCACAATCAATGTTGCATAACATACAAAATATATTATCCCGATTAAGAGAAATTACATGGTAAAAATTACCATTTTTTTCTAATTTCATACATTAGGCCTTTCTTTGTAAATATATTCCAAGGACTGCAGGCTATATCCATCATTCACACAAACTTATTTCAGATCACTATCAATGTGGTCAAAAATAAAAAATAAATCTCACCGATATCGGCTCAGATTATGAAAAATCAAATGTGAAAATTTCCAAAAAATTATCGAAGTTTTAATATTTCTACAAATTGTTTGTGAATCAATGGAAAACATTTTGTAATGCAAACCTATATCTTGATATTTTTTTATTTACTAAAAAAAAAAATAAACGAAATGTACTGATTTGTTATAATATTGATATAATATTGTTTAATGAATCGCACGGTGGAAAAAAAGGCCACCATGCGATTCATTAAAAGATGCATTAAAAAGAAAAAAGGGGCGTAAATGTATCCACACTTTATAAACGATATAGTTCTGCTATTACAAAAACTTAGCGCGGGCGAAGCTGTGCACGGGTCCAGCTATATATATATATATATATATATATATATATATATATATATATATATATATATATATATATATATATATATATATATATATATATATATATAAGCTAGTAGTCCAAAATATGTATTTTTTCTTAGTTTAATAACCCGGTCTGCCATTTGATTCGATATCGCATCGAAACTGTTTCGAGATGTCGAGGAATTCATTGGATCTCGATTACGATTTCGAAGATGTACGCAGATATCGTAACATAATGAAGTTTTGTTTGAAACGATAAAAAACGATTATGGATCGATATCGCATCGAATGTGATTAATATTTAAATATCAAATGTTCTCCTTAAATTTTATTGTACGAAAAATTTAAAAAATTGTAGTGATGAAGCAACGCGATCGTACTTTCTTATCGCATATATTTCGAGAAAACTTCGATCATCGAAGAGCTCCTAGACATGGCAGATTTGAAAGGTACAATATTTATATAAAATTTTAGTTATTTTTGAAGGGGTAGGGGACATCAGGACTTTCTTAATGATTGTAGTGGATAATACAGACCCAGAAGAAACCTTAATATTAGCCAAATGGCAAAATTAGCCAATAGTTTTGCTGCAAATATCCCGCAACTAAGGATTTTTGCTTTGAGTCTGTTGTAAAAATCACAATATAATAAGTATCTACGTATATGTATGTCACATTTTAAAATTATTAAGAGAAAGTAAGATTATTTAAAATTATGCGATGTTTGAATATTTGATACAAAGCATACATTTAAACTGATATTTGCAGCAAGAATTTGATCAACATTCTGTTTTCTTGTTGTATATTTAAACTTCATAGCAAGTTAGGAAAAGGTAGTACATTTGTATTTATTATTGCTGCTTTTTGTATTTAATTTAAAAAGTCGCAAAATTTGTCTATTCTGGTTCATATATTTTGAAGAGACTGTTAAAAGACAAATATCACATTTCATGTTTTGGCATTGCAGACATTTGTATGTGCGTAATTCTAAGGAACAATCCACTAATTAGTCTGCTAAATCCAAGTTCGTGATGTTTTTTTTCTATGCGAACATTGCACCGCGGTTTTATATTTTATTTATTTTTGTTGTTATGCGTGCGCTAAAATTTAAATGCGCCACTCACGCCGCCGACAACTACAACGACGGCGACATCGGCGATGCCGTCGCTGTCGCCGCCGCCAGACACCACTGACACTTTGCGATTTTGTCACAGTAATTGGACATATTAATCTGTGTTAACGCACACTTGACAGTTGCCACTTTGCCAGCGGCCCGCAGCCAACAACGTTCGGTGAATGTTGCCAATTTTTGTAGCGCATTCACACACACATCCACAAACTCACACGCGGACAAATACACATACACTCGCATGTCTATATGTTCTTGGTGGGGGCTCATGTAAAGTGGATCGATGAAAGTAGCAAATTTTCAGTCAGTTCTGGTTTGTTGATGTATTTATCTATATTTTTATATTTTCTATAAGTGAATAGTAATTTTACTATTTTATATCTGTTGTTGAAACCATAACGGCTATCTAAACCAATGGGCTTCAAGGTTTTAATCACCAATTTAATTTTCAATTTTTGAATGATCGCATTTATCTCGTAACGATATCAAAACAAACTGGGTGGTCACAGCACTAAAAATTTAAAATATACTTATTAACAGGCCCTTGTAACTTCAACGAGTAGATATCTATTGGTGTTCGTACCGAACAGTTATCTCTTACCTATCCAGTGTTTTTACTCCTTAACTATGCGTTGAAGTTACGAAATTTTGCTTACACGATAGATAACTAAGCACCAGTAGATATCTATTCGTTGAAGTTACGGGCATTAGCCAGGGGTAATTGTAGGGGTTCTGAACCCACCCGAAATGCTAAAATTTCCAATATACATTCTTCAAAATAATGAAATATGTTTATAAATTAAACAATACGTAATACAAATACAGATAATTTTAACAAATTAAAATATATAAAATATATAAAAAAAACCAGTTGGGAAGGTTAGATCACATGGGAAATTTTAAAGTAGGTGTAATTATGATAGTTAGGATTATCAAAATTATAGTCGGTCTAAGTCGACTATAAATACCCTACACATATGTGTGGTTACCATTCAAAGTGATACATAGGTCACCAGGGTATACGAATCCGGAAAATAACTACAAACATTCAATCGCTGAAGAATTTCCATTCATTTGATACCCATATTTACAAATGGGTAGGTGTATCGAATTTCGATTTTTTTTTGTGAACCACAAGTCTTTTCGCCGGAAAACATTATTATCATGTATTTGAGCATGATGTCAATATATATTTGACCAAAAAAGTTTACCTAAGCACGTATACATAAAAATTGATCTTTATATGTACATTTTATATGAGGTATTTGAACATAAGTGGTCGGATCATAGGTCACAATGGATCGATCTCGCACATACAGCGCACATACATTCGCACATACAGCGTAGGTATATTAGTAATCTAAGTTATAAGTTTCATTTATCTAGCTCTTCAATTTTAAAAGTAGTAGGGATTTCAACAGACAGACAGACGGACAGACGGACATAGCTAAATCGACTCAGGAGGTCATGCTGATCAAGAATATATATACTTTTCCATACCGGAGATGCTTCCTTCAGGGTGTTACAAACGGCGTACCAAACTGAATATACCCTTTCACTCTTAGTGTAGGGTATAAAAAGTTAAAAATAATTATCATAAACTGACTTTTTCAAATAAAACATAATAATTATATATACTTATAATTATTATATAATTAGTATACTTAGCAAATATTCACTTGGTAGTTATTGAATTTTGTAATTTTCTAAGTAGATTTACTACATTCATAAGACAGTTTCCTTATCTTATCCTATCCTATCCTATTAATATAATAAATCTGAATGTTGGTTTGTTGGTTTGTCCTTTTGTTTGTTTGTTCCACTTCTCCGTTTAAACGGCTGATCCGATTTTCTTGAAATTTTTACCACAGATGCAGTATGGTCTGGAAGGAATGATAGGCTATATATGGGCGGGATTGGACAAAGGGGCGTGGCACCTCCCATACAACCTAAACTTTTAATACGATATAACTCGGCACTTTCACCAGCTACGAACATGAAACAAAAAACTCAAATACAAAAAAAAAAAATTAAAAGCAAAAGCACAAAACAAAACAAAAGCAATAGCAAAAATACAAAAACAAAATCAATCACGTTTGTTCCGCTTCTCCGTCTAAACGGCTGATCCAATTTTCTTGAAATTTTTACCACAGATGCGGTATGGTCTGGAAGGAATTATAGGCTATATATGGGCGGGATTGGACAAAGGGGCGTGGCACCTCCCATACAACCTAAACTTTTAATACGATATAACTCGGCACTTTCACCAGCTACGAAAATGAAACAAAAAACTCAAATACAAAAAAAAAATTAAAAACAAAAAAGCAAAAGCACAAAACAAAACAAAAGCAAAGCAAAAATACAAAAACAAAAGCAATCACGTTTGTTCCGCTTCTCCGTCTAACCGGCTCATCCGATTGTCTTGAAATTTTTACCACAGATGCGATATGGTCTGGAAAGAATGATAGGCTATATATGGCGGGATTGGACAAAGAGGCGTGGCAATTCCCATGCAACCTAAACACGATATAACTCGGCACTTTCACCATGAAACAAAAAACTCAAATACAAAAAAAAAAATTAAAAACAAAAAAGCAAAAGCACAACACAAAACAAAAGCAAAAATACAAAAACAAAACCAATCACATAAAACCACAATCTCAACTAAATGAAAAACAAAAAAAGGAAAGAAAAAGAAAAACAAACTCACCACACTAAAACTCACCACACTAAAATTCACCACACTAAAACTCACCACATTAAAACTCACCACACTAAAACTCACCACACAAAAAATCACCACACAAAAACTCCCCACACTAAAACTCACCACACAAAAACTCACCACACTAAAACTCACCACACTTAAACTCACCACACTAAAACTCACCACACTAAAACTCACCACACTTAAACTCACCACACAAAAATTCAACACAGTAAAATTCAACACACCAAAACTCACCACACTAAAACTCACCACACTAAAACTCACCACACTAAAACTCACCACACTAAAACTCACCACACTAACTTTAAGTGTGGTGAATTTAAGTGTGGTGAGACTTAAAGTCACCACACTAAAACTCACCACACTTTAACTCACCACACGAAAATTCAACACACTAAAATTCACCACACTAAAACCCACCACACTAAAATTTCACCACACTAAAACTCACCACACTAAAATTCACCACACTAAAACTCACCACACTAAAATTTCACCACATTAAAACTCACCACACTAAAACTCACCACACTAAAATTTACAACACTAAAACTCACCACACTTAAAATCACCATACCAAAACTCACCACACTAAAACTTACCACACTAAAACTCACCATACTAAAACTCACCACACCAAAACTCACCACACAAAAATTCAACACACTAAAATTCACCACACTTAAACTCATTACACTAAAATTTCACCACACTAAACTCACCACACTAAAACTCACTACACTAAAATTTCACCACATTAAAATTCACCACTTTTAAACTCACCACATTAAAACTCACTACACTCAAATTTCGATACACTAAAACTCACCACACTAAAGCTCACCGCACTAAAATTCACCACACTAAAACCCACCACACTATAATTACCCACACTAAAACTCACCACCCTAAAATTCACTACACTAAAACTCACCACAATAAAATTCATCACATTAAAATTCATCACACTAAAACTCACCACAATAAAATTCACCACACTAAAACTCGCTACACTAAAACACGCCACACTAAAACACGCCACATTAAAATTCACCACACTAAAACCCACCACACTATAAACAACACTAAAACTCACCACACTTAAAAACACCACACTTAAACTCACCACACTCAAATTCACCACACTAAAACTCACCACACCAAAACTAACCACAAATAAACTCACCACTCCAAAATTCACCACATCTAAACTCACCACACCGAAACTTACTACATTAAAACCCACCACACTAAAACTTCTACTGGGAAAAAAACTCTACGGGGAAGAATTCTACGGGAAAGGATTCTACCGGGATGAATTCTACGTTGAGAATTCTACGGGAAAGCGTTCTATGTGGATTTTACGGGGAAGATTTCTACTGGGAATAATTCTGCGGAGAAGCGCAGTCTGAGAAAAAATTGTCTTTGAGAAAAGTTGTTTTGGCGGAGAATTATTTGGTTACCACATTTATAAAACCAATAATAAAATTTCAACAGCTAAGCACGGGCCCCTCATATAAATAATAAAATGTTTTTATATTAATACAATCGCTCCATATCTTTGAATTCAGAAAATCTTGGCACGAGTCGTGCACGGGTCCAGCTAGTTAATATAATAAATCTGTTTGTTCGTTTGTACGTTTGTACGTTTGTACGTTTGTTCCGCTTCTCCGTCTAAACGGCTGATCCGATTTTCTTGAAATTTTTACCACAGATGCGGTATGGTCTGGAAGGAATGATAGGCTATATAGGGGCGGGATTGGACAAAGAGGCGTGGCACCTCCCATACAACCTAAACTTTCAATACGATATAACTCGGCACTTTCACCAGCTACGAACATGAAACAAAAAACTCAAATACAAAAAAAAAATTGAAAAACAAAAAAGCAAAAGCACAAAACAAAAGCAAAAATACAAAAACAAAAGCAATCACGTTTGTTCCGCTTCTCCGTCTACACGGCTGATCCGATTTTCTTGAAATTTTTATCACAGATGCGGTATGGTCTGGAAGGAATGATAGGCTTTATATGGGCGGGATTGGACAAAGAGGCGTGGCACCTCCCATACAACCTAAACTTTCAATACGATATAACTCGGCACTTTCACCAGCTACGAACATGAAACAAAAAACTCAAATACAAAAAAAAAATTAAAAACAAAAAAGCAAAAGCACAAAACAAAAGCAATCACGTTTGTTCCGCTCCTCCGTCTAAACATCTGATCCGATTGTCTTGAAATTTTTACCACAGATGCGGTATGGTCTGGAAGGAATGATAGGCTATATATGGGCGGGATTGGACAAAGAGGCGTGGCACCTCCCATACAACCTAAACTTACATACGATATAACTCGGCACTTTCACCAGCTACGAACATGAAACAAAAAACTCAAATACAAAAAAAAAATTAAAAACAAAAAAGCAAAAGCACAAAACAAAAGCAATCACGTTTGTTCCGCTCCTCCGTCTAAACATCTGATCCGATTGTCTTGAAATTTTTACCACAGATGCGGTATGGTCTGGAAGGAATGATAGGCTATATATGGGCGGGATTGGACAAAGAGGCGTGGCACCTCCCATACAACCTAAACTTACATACGATATAACTCGGCACTTTCACCAGCTACGAACATGAAACAAAAAACTCAAATACAAAAAAAAAAATTAAAAACAATAAAGCAAAAGCACAAAACAAAAGAAAAAATACAAAAACA
The DNA here is from genome assembly GCA_951804985.1 of Dryomyza anilis. NCBI lineage: Eukaryota > Metazoa > Arthropoda > Insecta > Diptera > Dryomyzidae > Dryomyza > Dryomyza anilis. The sequence goes on along the minus strand of OX638134.1, from coordinate 41,700,592 downwards.
AAACCAATCACATAAAACCACAATCCAAACTAAATGAAAAACAAAAAAAGGAAAGAAAAACAAACTCACCACACTAAAATTCACCCTTAAATTAACCACATTAAAACCCACCACACTATAATTCACCACACTAAAACTCACCACACTAAAATTCACCACACTAAAACTCACCGCACTAAAACTCACCACACTAAAACTCACCACACAAAAACTCACCACACTAAAACTCACCACACTAAAACTCACCACCCTAAAATTCCCCACACTAAAACTCGCTACACTAAAACACGCCACACTAAAACACGCCACATTAAAACTCACCACACAAAAACTTACCACACAAAAACTCACCACACTAAAACTCACCACACTAAAACTCACCACACTTAAACTCACCACACAAAAATTCAACACACAAAAATTCAACACACTAAAACTCACCACACCTAAACTCACCACACTAAAACTCACCACACTAAAACTCACCACACTAAAACTCACCACACAAAAACTTACCACACAAAAACTCACCACACTAAAACTCACCACACTGAAATTCACCACACTAAAACTCACCACACTAAAACTCACCACACTAAAACTCACCACACCAGAACTCACCACACTAAAACTCACCACACTAAAACTCACCACACAAAAACTCACCACACTAAAATCCCACCACACTAAAACTCACCACTCACCACACTAAAACTCACCACACTTAAACTCACCACACAAAAATTCAACACACTAAAACTCACCACACCTAAACTCACCACACTAAAACTCACCACACTAAAACTCACCACACTAAAACTCACCACCCTAAAATTCCCCACACTAAAACTCGCTACACTAAAACACGCCACACTAAAACACGCCACATTAAAACTCACCACACAAAAACTTACCACACAAAAACTCACCACACTAAAACTCACCACACTAAAACTCACCACACTTAAACTCACCACACAAAAATTCAACACACAAAAATTCAACACACTAAAACTCACCACACCTAAACTCACCACACTAAAACTCACCACACTAAAACTCACCACACTAAAACTCACCACACAAAAACTTACCACACAAAAACTCACCACACTAAAACTCACCACACTGAAATTCACCACACTAAAACTCACCACACTAAAACTCACCACACTAAAACTCACCACACCAGAACTCACCACACTAAAACTCACCACACTAAAACTCACCACACAAAAACTCACCACACTAAAATCCCACCACACTAAAACTCACCACTCACCACACTAAAACTCACCACACTTAAACTCACCACACAAAAATTCAACACACTAAAACTCACCACACCTAAACTCACCACACTAAAACTCACCACACTAAAACTCACCACACTAAAACTCACCACACAAAAACTTACCACACAAAAACTCACCACACTAAAACTCACCACACTAAAACTCACCACACTAAAACTCACCACCCTAAAATTCCCCACACTAAAACTCGCTACACTAAAACACGCCACACTAAAACACGCCACATTAAAATTCACCACACTAAAACCCACCACACTATAATTCACCACACTAAAACTCACCACACTAAAACTCACCACACAAAAACTTACCACACTAAAACTCACCACACTAAAACTCACCACACTAAAACTCACCACACCAAAACTAACCACAATTAACTCACCACTCCAAAATTCACCACATCTAAACTCACCACACCGAAACTTACCACACCGAAACTTACTACATTAAAACCCACCACACTAAAACTACTGGGAAAAACTCTACGGGGAAGAATTCTACGGGGAAGAATTCTACCGGGAACAATTCTACCGGGATGAATTCTACGTGGAGAATTCAACGGGAAAGCGTTCTATGTGGATTTTACGGGGAAGATTTCAACTGGGAATAATTCTGCGGAGAAGCGCAGTCTGAGAAAGAATTGTCTTTGAGAAAAGTTGTTTTGGCGGAGAATTATTGGGTTACCACATTTATAAAACCAATAAAAAAAACTTCAACAGCTAAGCACGGGCCCCTCATATAAATAATAAAATGTTTTTTATATTAATAAAATCGCTCCATATCTTTGAATTCAGAAAATCTTGGCACGAGTCGTGCACGGGTCCAGCTAGTAATATATATAAATTTATTTAAAATATCGTCAAGTATATTTTTTCTTTATTTTAAGGAAGGTTTTCCATTAATAGTGGAAAATTTTCTTTAAAATAAGGAAAATTTCCTAAATATGAGGAAGCTTTTTCCTTAACGCTGTTTCAAGTTCAGTTTTCTTATTATGAGGAAACTTTGAAATTTTTGTTTTTTTTTAATACGGTGGGGGAAGGGAGTGACAGATATCATTCATATATTTGAAAAAAAAAAACGTGTTCATTTTATTTTAATTACTCGTGAAAAATTAATATATTTTTCAAACATAGTTATTCCACGTCAGAAATTTCAATCTTCCGAATTTGATGAAATTCTGTGAAAAGATAGTGAACGAGAAATATAAATAACTGTATACTTAGTTTTTTTGAATTCTCAACAACAAAGTTGACCATTGATGCATCAAAGTACTATATTAGATAATTATGTATATCTCTGTAACCAATTAACATATTTTAGTGAAGATAATGATTTATATAAGTTTTTTGATCACGCATTCAAATAAGAATAACAACTTAAAAATAAAATACATTTACCTCAAAAAAAAAAGTTAAATATATAAGCGTATACGTCCACATACTTTTAAAAATAAAAAAAAAAAAAATTTGAAACCCTGGAGTTTTCCCTGTTGATTAATACTATCGATACTATCAAGTTTTAAAGTTAATTTTTCGATTTTTCTTCAGACAAAATTAAATGTATTTTATTTTTTAAAATTGTTTTTTTTTTTTAATTTGAATGCGTGATCATAAAGTTTATATCAACCATTAGCTTCACTAAAATATGTTAATTATACATAATATAATATACATAATTATCTAATATAGTACTTTGATGCTTCAATGACAGAGACTGTAACAGTTACGAGTAATATACAAAAAAAAATCAAAAATAAAAATTATTTTTGAACAAAACTTTCTTTTGTCCAGTAATAACGATTATTTTTGATTTAAAAAAAAAAAAAAAAACTCAAATTTCAATTTTTATTTTCAAACTCAAAAATAAAAATTAAAAATTAATTATACCCTACACCTATGAGGTACAGGGTATATTAACTTTGTGCATATATTGTAACGCCCCTTAGGAGGCGTGTCCGGTATGGAAAAGTATATATATTCTTGATCAGCATCACTACCCGAGTCCGTTTAGCCGTGTCCGTCTGTCTGTCTGTCTGTCTGTCTGTCTGTCTGTCTGTCTGTCCGTCTTGCTGTCTTGCTGTCCGAATACAGAATAACTTGAGAAATACTGATCAGAATGCGATGAAATTTCGTCTCAATATATTTTATCCAAAATTAGGAACTGATTTTGAAAATGAGCCAAATCGGTCAACGGACACGCCCACCTCCCATACAAGTCACTTTTATATAACTCTTTCGGAACTAATAACTCGAAAAGTATTCAAGGTATAGTTATAAAGTTTAAAACGTATTGTTAGAATTCACCTAAAAATATGTGATCCCAAAATGGGCGTGATCCGCCCACTTTTTTTTTCATTATTTCCCGGGTTTTCGTAGTGGAAATTTGATCCGTAAATTATTAAAATCAAATCTATGAAATATTAGCCTTTCAAAATTTTAAATATAGGCGTGGTCCGCCCAATTATATTTTTCAATTTTATTTTTTAGTTTTTTATACTTTATATAAATTTTTTAATTTATGGGGATATGAGACGTAAATTTCTGATATATGAATAATATTCTGACGGTTAATATCCCCACCAAAGGTGTAGGGTATTCCATAGTCGGGCCCGACCGACTATAAAAATCCGCCCCATGTGACCGAACTTACCCATGTGACCTAACTTTCCCAACTCGTTTTTATTTTGTTTTGCTCAAGAATAACGACTATTTTGATTTATACTTTTTTTTATTCAAAAATAAAAATTAGGGCAAAAAAATGTACTTACGATGGAAAGGATGGATTCTAGTACTAATTTGGGTATTATTAGTGAACACTTTCGAAGGATCACGTGTGCTGGTGGTCAGTATTACAATTAATTTGAGGCCATCGATAAATAAAACTTGAAAACAAATTTCGCCGGGATCTTATTTTTTCTTTTTTTGAATATCTACTAAGATCCACAGCACTCAGACAGACTATATCCATTGTACTGTGAAATCTATTCCCTACAATTTTATGGTTAATATCACCACGAGCGCCCATGCCCAAGCCGGGATTCGAACTCGAGACCTTCAGAATGCAAGTCCAGCGCGCTACCTCTGGACTGCTGAGGCCGGCTAATCTGAGATCTTACTTACTGGAACACATGTTACTACAAAAAAAAAGCTTCAAGTGCGTCATTGAAAATTTTATATGTGAATCTGTTCCAATGAGATTACAGAAGCACCCAAAGGCATCATTGGATATTTTTCGGTGAATCTGCACCAATGTGATTACAGAAGCATCCAAATGTGTCATTGGAATTATTTTGGTGAATCAATTCCAATGGAATTACAAAAGCATCCAAGTACGTCATTGGAATGCTGCATTGAAACTTTTTTGTTTTTCCATTGAAGCAATATCTATGATCCTTGGAAAAGATTAATCCAAACAAGTATTATTGACGCTTATGGATGTGAAGTTATCACCATTGGAACATATTCACACAAAAATGCACCAATGACGTAGTCGGATGTGTCTCTATATTCCTATTCGTCCAATATAAGTTCCAATTTATAGGAACGCGGAAATTTTTTTGTATGAGAGTTGGCCGGTAAACTGCAGTTCTACCCAGATTTCGACGAAACAGATTCGTCTTTTGATACTTTCCATGTGATATAGACACTCGACACATCTGTAATACTGTAGCGTCGATGGCTCAATTGGTTAGTGGTTTCGACTACGAGCCGAAAGGTCCACGGTTCGATCGCAGCGACTGTCAATACCAAATATAGATATATTTTTTCTATAAAACGCTACCTCTCGGCAGTCCATGCAAACCTACGTGAGAAAATATTGCCTAAAAAAACTCTCACCCCGCCGTTCGGCATTAAACTGTAGGTCCCACCATTTTGAATATAACCCTCACAGCTCAAATGGTGAGGGGTTGTTCAGAACTGTAGCGCCAAACTATTGTTATTAGTAATATTGACCACCAGCATACGTAATTCTTCGAAGGTGTTCACTAACATAGCCCAAATTAGTATTAGAGTCTATCCTTTTCATTGTATAAACATTATTTTTGATGTAGAACAAATTGCGCACCTAATTTTTATTTTTGAGTTAAAAAGTATAAATCAAAAAATAAAAATTGAAAAAAATTAAAAATAATCGTTATTTTTTGAGTTTTTTCCGTAAAAATGAGAAAATAAAAATCATTGCAGATTTCAATTCCGCAAGCGAAATTAATTGATTCTGCATTCTCAAAATTAGCGTAAACCTTTTATAACACTTTGATTTTTTTCATTTAAAAAATTAAGAATAACCGTTATTGGAGTTGAGACATCTAAGAAAACTAAGTACACAGTTATTTTTTATTTCTCGTGCACTATCTATCCACACTGTTTCATAAAAATCGGAAGTCATCGTGCTATGATTGATATTTCTGACGGGTTGACCCATATGTAATTTTAACAAATACAGTCATATATTACTTACTAGAACTTTTACCGAATATATTCGTAAATACATTCGTATTTTTACGGAAATATTTGAAAATTTTACGAATAGATTCGTGCTTTAAGTGAATATATTATTTAGGACATGATAAAATATTTCGATAAATTTAATAAATTTAATGGTTAATTCTAATATCACGATCAAAAATCGACATATAATGATTTTCAAAATGCATTTGGTTAGTTTAGCAACGACGATTTATAGATTTCTGTGGTAAGTGTACCAAAGTAGTTTACCACAATTTCCACGAAATCGCACGACTTTACGAGGTTCTGTTGTTAAGTCTAGAAAATATGTATTTCCAGAGCCGTCAGCAGAAACGTAAGTGATTTTCGAAGTTAGTCCTACACAGTGCTTGAAGATTACAAAAGGCACCGCAAATCTATTTTGAGCAACCTGCTTATATGTCGGTTCGTCTGTCTGTCTGTCGGAGTCTCTTGTCGGCATTTCGCAACAAGTCCATGTTGGAAACTGAGCGCAGCGCAGCGCAACTGCCAAACGGGAGGCAGCATAAACACCCACCAATTCAATAACTGACAGCCGCCTGCCTACCGTGCAGAAAATGACCCCCGCTCGCTTCACAGGAGCCGCAGCACCGCCTGGCTGTCTATCAAACTGTAAATGCTGGCCGCTGCCACGGCTGCCATGGCTGCCATTGGAGTTGGCAACAAAGCCACTCGTGGAGAACAATTGCAATTCATTGAAAGGTGCTGCTGGTGCAAAGATTCGCATTGAATTGAATGAATGGCATGGTCTTCGAATTGAGTTGAGTTTAGCGGCTGAAATTGAGTGCAGAAGTGAGCGCGGCTTCCTGTGATCCGCCACCTTCTCAGGCGTAACCGCGACCACACCGCGCACCTGCCGTTCGTGGTGGTCACGGTAGCCTCTGGGCTGACTGTCGGCGAAATTGTAGGCGAAAAGTGGAACAAAGACTCTGCTGAGGTCGTCGCCTGGCCGTTGCCACAAGACGCATGGTGCATGGTGCATGATGCACGTTGCATGGTCCACCTTGTAGCCATGGCCAGTCTTCACATATGCTGCTCATGAAATATTTATGGCGAATTGTTTGTGAAACGTTTTGTTAGATTTATTGCAAAGAACGGCCACTTAGCATTTTGATGTGTCACCCGCGTTCGCGGCTCCAACATCCCGAATAATAATGGGTTTATGAATTCGTCTATTTCCAGTGTCCGGCAGCGATACTTTGTGCCTTGTGCTGCCCAACAAATTTGCTACAACCGCTGAATTCATTGCTTATTCAATTGCAATGGCTGTTCAATAGAATCACGTTACATTCGTTCGGCATTCCAAGACCCCGACACGACGTATCTCGACGTATCTTTGGATTTTAGTTTTTTGTTGCCGCGTCTGAGGCTGCTGTGCTGTGCTGCCCGTCTTGGAATTTCTGGCTCTGCACCATTTGCAGCACTTAAAGTCGTAACCAATTTTCGAAACGAATCGGAATTGAAATGGCATTGAGACGGACTACAAAGCCACATGCCAGTCTTTGCACCCGGTGTGCAAAAAGCAAACCATTTGCTGTCGTGCTAAATTAAGGCGATGATGAGGTCTCAAACACAATTCGCAGGATACGTCCGGTTCAGATTGTAATGGGGCACTTATTGGACGACAAACGAACATCAATGCAGTGGCGCCATCTACATGAATTTGAAATCTGGTCACAATCAAATTTACGTTTTCGGCAGTGCAATCAAATTCCAAATTATCCAAGTAATTGTAAAATATTAAATAAAATATTAAAAATATTTATAAAAACACTTTTCATTTTGAAGAGACAAATGTAAAAGCCCATTTCAAACAACTTATGATTTTAATTATATTATGTTTGTTACAAACAAATTCACCGTCATACGATAATCAGAAATAAAACGATATCCCAAATCGAAATAAACGATTTCGGTTTTAAAACGGTTTTTAAAAAGTTATATTTTATTTAATATTTTTTTTTAAATACAAATATCATTTAAATCTCGAAATTACTTCTTTGAGAACAAAATAGACAAAGCTGTTTATTTCTTCTTCTTTCTTCGATACGCTAGTGTCGTCCGTAGTCCGACTATGCTTGTGTTTTGTTAGTTTTTTTCGATCACAACTACAAAAAAACATACTACGCTAGTGTCGTTTGTTGTTTGTGAAGCATGCAATTGCACTGAAATTAAAAAATACTATTTTAATGCTTTCTTTTCTGATTATTTATTTATTGTTAATCGCAAAATAATGAAGTTTTCTTAAGTTAAGTTCTATGTTTTAATTAATAAAACAAAAAAATGATATTTTTAATATTTAAACATTTTAACAGTGTACCTACATTTGAGTGCTATTGCTTTTTGTGTATTTTATCTTTTTTAGTTTCACATATCTTCTGCTTCTTTTGAAAGCGGAACAACAAAAATATACGAATGAAAACAAGTGATCGGTTCTTTGGGGGGATTTGTTTTATACAACAAACACAACTTGTGGGTGTTGATGTACAAAGGTTTTTGGCCGTCTGTATTTTATGTATTTTATGAAAAAAAATCGTGAAATTTATCAACGAAATATTTTGTAAAATACAAGAAAGAAATGTATGATAAAATTACGAATATTAAGTGTTTATTTTACGAAACTATTCGTAGATTTAGAACTCACACAGAACACATTTTAAAATTGTCTTCTCCCGACCGCGATACCAATTAAAACAAAATTCTGCTCTAAAGCTTGACGCAGCGTATTTCTGTTTTTACCAATTATTCGAAAAAACACAAGTGTTTCGTAACATTTAACATATAACCTCGAAATTTACGAAAGTTTCGTAATTTATTCGTAAAATGTAAATCTCATTCGTAAAATATGTTATTATTTCGTAAAAAAATTGTAATTAAAAATAATATAACAAAAGTTTCATAATTTAATTTTACAAATATTGATTCGTAATATATATCGTTCATAAAAAATATTTTGAAAGAAAATAGAAATTACAAATGTTTCGTATATTCTACATATTATTCATGTATTGTCCTAGAAAAATGTCCTAGAAATTATTTTAAGTGTACACCGTCAAAATCAGCTTCTGCGAATTATATAGAATTAATGTATGGGATGTCCATGGCAGATATCTTATTGTGTAGTGTAATTTTATTAAAGTATTTGATTTATTAAAGTATTACTATATAGGCTTTATATGCTATAGACAGATAGAAGGTATATTCCCAAAACATTACTAACGGAATGAAAAGAAATAGATCATGTTTAATACTTTGACAATTTGTATTATTATTATTATGACTATTGTGATTCGTGTCCGAAAACGAACAGATTAAATTTCAGTGACCTTCTCGGCCTGCCCACATTAATTTTTAAGTTGTTGTTTAATTAGCAGGTACATTACTTTCTAATGGAGAGACACAACAACGAATTGAAAATGTACTAAAAATCCATTCAGAAATCTGAACTTTTGTCTATGTTAAATGACTCAAAAGAGCGTAGAATGTAGTAAATAAAAAATTAAATAAAAATATCATTGCAAATTAAGTTATAAAACATCTTTATTTGTTCTCATATTTCAAATAAGTGTAGCAAACTTGGTCCAAATTAATCTAGTCGCCGGACGTAACCTCGACATTGCACAACATTTTAAAACGCATCGGGTTTTTTTCTTCTTCTTTTGTATTATGGATCAATTATTTAAATTAGAGACACTTAAGATGTTATTGGTGACGATGGCACTAATATTGTGGCTGTATTGGCTCTGGACACGACGTACCTTGTATCGTTTTGCATTGGAATATCCGGGGAAATTGGGATTGCCTTTGATTGGTGTCTGTTATCGTATAACACATCTGAAATGTAAGTCAGTTGAGTTTGTTTAAGAAGTTTTTAAAATTTATGATTTAATTCTACAAGAAGTAGTAGATGCATTAAAAAAACGAGATCTAATTCGTAATTTTAACGTATTCTGATTAATTAATGTCAATATTGAGCTCTTCTGTCTAAAATAGTCGAATGTATAAAGATTCTTGCAATATTTTTTTGGAAAATATTAAAATGTTTCTGGTGATTTGTATCTCTATATCTGAGGTACACTTCATATATCGTCACTAACATGCCAAAGGGGCGAATGTGAAATTCTTAACATTTTCTTTTATTTTACATTTTTTAATGTAATTTTTCCGCAAGTATACTGTGCCATAATATGTGTGTGGTTTTGCTGGATATTTCTAGCTAAAGAAGACAATACCAAAAAGACGAATTAGAAAAATGGAAAATCTTGTCATGCCAAAAGGGCGAATCTTTTCGTTTCTTTTTTGAATTTTTATTATTAATAGCAAGAAAAATGTTTGGAAAATTATTTTTAAATAATGATGAAAATCGATAGTTGCTTTGAAAACAAACAATTAATGCCTTTACATCACTATATTATCTTGCACCAATAAAAAGTTAGCGCAAAAAAACGAAAGGATTCGCCCTTTTGGCATGACAGGATTTTCAATTTATCGAAGTTTTTCGTTTTTTTTGCTATAACTCATTATTGGTGCAAGATATTAAGGTATTAATTGTTTGTTTTTGAAGCACCTATCGATTTGCATCATTATTGAAAAAATATTTTGAAATTTTCCTAGCACATAATAAATGGCAAATTAATGTTTCTCTAATTATTTTTAAATAATGATGCGAATCGATGGATGCTCTAAAAACAATCAATTAATACCTTTTCATCACTATATTATTTGCGCAAATAAAAAGTTATAGCAAAAAAACAAAAATATTTGCGTTTTGGTCAGGATATTGTCTCACAAAATCCGTATTTATAATTCAGTAAGTTGTCTAAATCCAAAGATGTTTTATATACGTTATAATAATTGATGAATAAATCAAAATAACAGAATAAATTGAAACTAAATTTTACTAATTTTTAAAGCACTTCAAACTTTCAAATTTGATTACCCAATATTTTTAAAAATACACATTCGCCTTATTGGCATGACAGTGAAGATATGTAGTAGTTCCAATCTTTTCTAAGTGATACCGTAATTTATACCGTAATACAGATTTATAATTTCAATAGTAGTACCTCTTTGAAATCCATATCACCAACTTAATATTCTATGAAATTCCTTATTTAATACATTTTTTTATATCCTATTTCCTATCACAAATTTGATTCTTTAATAAATACACGATATCTAGTACAAACTGTGATAAGGTCATGATCGGTACTGATTGTTGTATTTTCACCTTGTCATAACCCATCCAGTTACATGACATATATAATCTGACCAATAGAGAACATTTTTACTAGGGTGAAGAACCTATGCTAAGCCTCTACCATGTACAGTTTAACGCAAAATTTTAATGACTGGGGGTGAGAGACTTTATCAAGGTAACGTTTACTCTCGAATGTTGGTCAACGATCCTGGGATCTTCGGCTCGCAGTACTGCCTAATAAACGTTGAACCACTGAATTACATATTCTGATAAACTATAAAATAGCCCTTAAAATACTTCATAAAATACACATTTCCATTTCCTTCCCACAGATCTCTTTCCGACTTTTGGTGAAATGTTTGACGAATGCAAACAGCACACCATTTGCATTTGGATGGGAGTATATCCGGTGCTACTAACGGCCGATCCGGAAATAATAGAGAAAGTCACCTCTTCCAATGAGCTGCTCAACAAGGCGAAACCCATGTATAATTCACTATATGAATTATTTGATGGTGGCCTTACAGCAAGTCCAGGTTAGCTAAAAAATTATACAAAATTTTATAATTTTATTTGAGTATTACCTAATTCACATCTGTTACAGCCCCCAAATGGCATCATAATCGCAAATTAATAAATCCTACCTTCAGGCATAAGGTGTTGGTTAGTTTTCTGCCCGTTTTCCACAAGGCCAAAAATTTGACCATAAAAACATTGGATTCATTAGTGGGTATGGGCGAACAAAAGTTGGCCGATATGTTGCATCGCATTTCATTGGGTATTACTGTTGGTAAGTCTAAATTTGGAAATCAATTGTACATTTTGAACACCCATCATATATACGCAGAAACTACCATGGGTAAAGTTATGAAGGACAACGATCAAGTGAACGAAAACATTTCCGTAAAATATGCATTGTAAGTCAGCGCAATATAAAATTTTGTTAGTTCATACATTTTTTGTTTATGAAGCATTTTGGAAAAGACAGCAATGCGGACGCTATTTCCTAATTCAAATTGGATTTATGGTTATCAAAAAACAAAAAAATATCTGCAGAAATTTGTGGATGAGGTAACAAAAACTACTATATAAAATTTAATATATATTTAACACCCGTTTTTATTAGCTAATAATACAAAAAATAAAATCTCTCGAAGACAGTAAAAAAATGGAGAATTCAAATGAAAGCGAAGCTCAAAAATTGGTTTTAGACATGAAAAAAGCACCGACAATTTTTATAGATCAGGCAATACAAATGTATCAACAACAGAAATTAACCTGGAACGATATTATTGTCGAATCTAATACTATTGTAACGGCGGTAAATATAAATTAAAACATATTTCTATTAATATAAAATGTTAAAATTTTATTTAAAAACAATATTTTCCTCTATGAAAACATATTTCCATATTTTTATCTATATTCCATACTTGTAGGCCTTTGAGACTACAGCAAATACCATATATTCGGCAATCGTTTTGTTAGCCATGCATCCTTCGGTGCAGGAAAAAACCTACGAGGAAATTCTCAACACCTTCCCTGACAAAGACTTCGAATGGGAATACGAACATATGCAACAGACCCCATATCTGGATATGGTCATCAATGAAACATTACGTCTGATGCCCTCGGTTCCCCTTATTGGACGTCATGTCATGGATGATTTGCAACTGACAAAAGATCTACTCCTGCCAAAGAACTTACAGATCGCGATCTCTCTGTTCCATTTACATCGACGCACCGATATTTGGGGTCCAAAGGCAAATGAATTTAATCCGGATAACTTTTTGCCAGAAAATATGGAGGGCAAGCATCCGTATGCGTTTATTCCGTTCTCGAAAGGCATACGCAATTGTATCGGTAAGTTGTTGAGTATGAGTTTAAGAAATTCAATTTGATTTCTAATATTTTAATAGGTTGGCGTTATGCGCTCTTCGCCATAAAAGTAATGCTGACAGGGCTGATACGAAACTTTCGTTTTTCGACTACATTCAAATATGAGGATCTGCGTTTTTCAAACAATATTACGTTGAAATATTTGGTTGAACCTCATACTGAGATTTTCCGTCGTTAAATAAATCATATTTTTTGAAAAAAGAAAAAAATTGCATTAAGTTTTTGAATTAATTTTGAATAGTATTTCCTAAAAGCATCTGGATTTTTAAATCGAGTGTCCTAAAGGGCCAAAGTTTGCATGATTTTTGCAGATTTTTTGATTGAGAGTTTTTCTTTGAGGTTTTCGATTAGTACACAGGTAGAAAGGAAATGTTTGAATATGTTTTAATGGAATTAATGTGTAATACCATACGATCGAAATTAAATTTATTTTTGTTCAAATTGTAATAATGAGATGTTATGATGTGTAACGAAATAGTATATATTCCAGCGTAATCTGTCAAATTCATTTTAAACATACTGATGTTTGGAAACAAACAAAAAATAAAATTAAATTTAAATAAAAGTATTCTTGCAACACTCTTCTTGTATACGAAGTTAACACTAGGTGACCGGCATTTTCAGCCATGATCAATTCCCGATTATGGACTTAGTATTGTTTTTTTGGACATATTAACCAACGCTCAGGAGATGACCCCTATGGGAAAGATCATAGGTAAAAAGGAGGGAGTAGTGTCGGGGGATGTTTGTTTTGAATTTGCCAATATCAAAAATATGGGGAATAAAAACAGACGCAGGGAGAATCGTGGGACGGAACGCGAATTCTCTCTGTAATGCGTGGTTCTATTGAGAGTCTTATGGACTAGTCTTATGTACTATTCGGTCATCAAACAGAGTCCTTCCCGTTTTGATGCCGAATAGAAGAAGAAAACACACGACCTGGTGGAATTATGCCATGCCTTTTTCTCGAACACTTACCGTTGTAATACCTATAAAACAGGCTTACACACCCGACGGTTCTTCGGTGGTTAAGAGAACTAATAGAGGATGAAATAATTTATTCTCCTATTAATTATATCGCACCTTGGTGTATTCGGTTCAGGAACTCCAAAGTGGATTTTGAAGCCCCTGCCCTAATGTGCGAAAAACAAATCGAAATTCGATAAACAAATTTAATTTGTTCATATTATTTTGTATTTTACATAAAATTTAAACAGCAAATTATTCCATTTCAAAACATTTTCAGTTTCATATCGAAAAGTTATTCTTACTTCATAGAATACAAAGTAGCTTCAAAAAATGTTTTTTTTTTCTGTGTACTGCACCGATGGACTGGGGGTAGCGCACTACTAAACGAAGGCCATGATCCAAAAAAGGATCGAATCGAGTGCGTTTAAGTGATTGTTTGTCAATTAGTTGACTCCTCCACGCAACAGACCTGTGGACTGTTGGCAAAAGCGAAAACAATTGGAATTCCATTTCGCGCACTCAGACACAGACAAATCGGAAGCACAAAGGTAGCGAGCCAACCTCTCTGGTCACTGATGCCGCCGTCTGTGATGGTTGTTGGTGGCACCTGGAAACGGTGGTGGTGGTGGAAGGTGCGGCACAGCAACGGCAAAACACTGCAACATGAGCGCGATGTAGTCAGCCAATTATGTTCGCCAGATTGAGAGCTCGTTAACTGGGCAATCGCTGCAGATAATCGAAACACTTGAGCGCGGCCAAGTGTAAAATTATTTAATTCTCGCTTATCTGCAACGTGGCTTCGGCTGCGGCTGCGCGCAGGCACATTTGAAATGGCACCGTCGTAGTCATCGTCGTAATCTTCGTCTTCAAGCAGAAACAAATGCAACGATTTGGTCAATTGTAGGAGTTGGAGTTCGAAAGTGGAATTGCTTGCTAACGCGATAATCGCAGCGCACATTTCAAGGCGATTTTCAATTTGGTGGCAACACGATGTGTAGGGTTGCCGCCTTGCCACGTAGATCTGCCAAATATTTAATACGAGTAAGTAATTCCCACAAGTATCCTTCCAGTATCCATCCAGTATACTTCCAGTATCCTTTCAGTATCCTTCCAGTATCCTATCCTTCCAGTATCCTTCCAGTATCCTTCCAGTATCCTTCCAGTATCCTTCCAGTATCCTTCCAGTATCCTTCCAGTATCCTTCCAGTATCCTTCCAGTATCCTTCCAGTATCCTTCCAGTATCCTTCCAGTATCCTTCCAGTATCCTTCCAGTATCCTTCCAGTATCCTTCCAGTATCCTTCCAGTATCCTTCCAGTATCCTTCCAGTATCCTTCCAGTATCCTTCCAGTATCCTTCCAGTATCCTTCCAGTATCCTTCCAGTATCCTTCCAGTATCCTTCCAGTATCCTTCCAGTATCCTTCCAGTATCCTTCCAGTATCCTTCCAGTATCCTTCCAGTATCCTTCCAGTATCCTTCCAGTATCCTTCCAGTATCCTTCCAGTATCCTATCCTTCCAGTATCCTATCCTTCCAGTATCCTTCCTTTTTTTTTTCGTTTATTAATTTTTCATTATATGTGCCATATTTATTTAATTTCTCGATTATAATTTAATTTTTTCCTAATTTTTATTATTTAAAATGTTTTGGAAACCCTGGCGACAATCGATCCCCAGACTTTATTCACCTTATTCACAGTTGTTGTGCCTAATTCCGGGTTTTGTAGATGCAATCAGCACCGATCGTTGGTACGATGCATCGCAGAAATTAATCGCCTGACATGCGGCGAACATGTTGCTGATGTGGAGGAGTTGATTTCTTTTGGATTTTAATTTTTACGTTTGTGAATTTGTGCCGACTTGCTGTAAATGCTGCTGGGTTTTAATTAAAGTGTAAATTACAACAAAAATCGTTTAAATTTTTGTTAAAATTCGTTAAAAAAAACGAAAACCCAAAATGATGTCGATAAATATTCTGCCTACGCATTAAATCTGGACAGCCTCAAACTTTCTAAAGCATCGACATTATTATAATTATTACATGATAACTCAGTGTTGTCAACAGAGCATCGCCAATAATTTATGTTCCTCCTGCTCTAACAGTCTGTCTATTTCGCTCGTTCACTCTAAATACTCGCGAAATATGAAAATTTTGCACAGATTTGTTGCTGTTTTTCTTTTCCCGCCCGACAACTCATAAACCATAAAAAATTTATTGTACTTTGTGTCATTTTCGCCTGTTCGCTTAGTTTTCTGCAGTAAATGTTGAGTTTTTTTGTTTTTCTTTTGGATTTGTGGCAGCGTTGCAATTAAATTTGATTTACGCACTGTGTTCGGTGCATTTTTTTTATTCTGTGCTCGACATGAATTAAATCCTATAGGATTTTTTTTATTGTGTTTGTTATTGTAATTGTTCTTGTTATTGTTGTTGTCTACATGAAATATGAGATTCTTAATTTTAAGGCAGTTTAATTTGACAAAATGAGCAACACCTGTTAAATTAGAAAATATTTCTTTGGTTTAAACGACCATTTGATGAATTATAGTAGTTTATTTTGTGTAGTATATTTTAACCATGTGCAAACACCATTGAATAATTTAACTGGAATTTAATTTTAAAGAAATTCTTTTATGAAATCGAACAAATTAGTTCAAAAGTATATTATAATAGGGGTGATTCCACGTCAGATCAACCAGTGTTTTGGCAGCACCATCTCGGAAATTATTGCAAATTTGTAGGATGGTTTTATGACTTAAAATTAAGAAAGACTAAAAATTTCAGATCTCTAACTAAATTGGTTTCAGAGATTTGAGTTCTTGAAATATGAAAAACTTACAAAAAAATGCATAAAATTGTGATTGCTTAAATTACTGTAACTTAAGAAATAGTTTTACTTACCGAAGCCATTTAAGGCTATGTAAAGGTTATAAAAATGAGAAAAAGCGGATATATTAAAATTTCCAATATTAGGGCATATGGTCATATTGGAATAATCATAATAACATTCGAAAATTTAAAAAAGCGAGTTATTGAAATAATAACTATTTCAATTACTCCCTTTTTTAAAATTTTGAAAAGAAATATATAAAGAGTAGCCTTTTTCCAACAAATAATAAAAATTTCAGTTAGGTTTTCATATTATTATTTTGATATTTTTCATATTTCAAGGACACATATTTCTGAAACCACTTTCGTTAGAAAACTGAATTTTTTTTTGTTTTTCTTAATTTCAAAGAACCTTCCTAAAAAATTTCATTAACTTCTGAGATGGTTCTGCCAACATTTAAAAATGTTCAGTTGATTTGACGTGGAACAAATCATATAGGAAATTGTGTTCAGAATGAAACACTTTTCACATTCTGTCAAACTACTTGGAATATTTGTTTATACTGTACATCAAAAGTGAAATGTTAGGCACTTTGCTCATTCATTTGGAACAGCCAGAATGAGACGTGGCCAAAGTCGGTTGAACTCAACTAGAACAAAATACGAAATGTTATCTTTGCGACTATCGTTTTTCAGGAAACGCGATGCTTATAACTAGAGAGCGGATTTATATGCCAAATATAAATCTGAAAATATGCAAAAAATGTGCAAACTATAAACAAATTTTATGCGAAATATGCAAAAAATATGCATGTTTTTTATATTTAAATATGAGTAAAAATATATTTATTCTTCATAATTTAAAAAATAAAACAAGTTTTTATTTAACCTTTTTTTATGATTGAAAATTAACATTATTCCAATAAAAAAAATTGTTTTTAGAGGCTTTTTTCTAAATTTAAAATGAAATTATGTGCAAGAAAACTATCGGGCAACAACACAAGATATTGTAGGCACGAATTTATGGATTCAAGGAACAAAGTATGGCATTCGTTTTCATATCGCAATGGACATTTTACAAGATTCCGAAGAATTTATCCGATATATATGCCAGCTCTAACACTAATATTGCGAGTTCTTACTCCGATATTGCAAGTTTTAAATAAGTTCCATATCGAAATCCTTTAAAAATTATAATTAGATAAATATACATTAATCTATAGATTAGACTGCCAAAGGGTTTATATCAATCAATTTTTATAGAACTAGATTGAAATGTCAACTCCTAAATATGCTCCATAGGATGAGAATGTCGATATGGAGCACTTTCAGCGAATTCCGATTTATGCGGAGAATAAACCGAGACATCTGGAGGCTTTGAGTCATTTAAATATTTTTCAACCTTGTTCCTTATATCGTTTACTAAAAATGCAAAATATGCAAAATATGCAAAACAGATTCACCATAATTCGAATTAGATAATAATGTTTATGTCCGACTTTAACAGAGGCTTCTTTAAAAAATCTATTTTCATATAAACCCGCTCCCTAGTTATAACAAAAGTTATCTATTAAGAATCGTTTAGACATATCAGAAAGGTATATTTTTAAAGTAAACAAATCGGGATAAGAATCTCATAGTACTCCTGAACGTGTTGTAGTTCTCACACAGAAAAATATGATGAAATTATTCATAAATATTATGAATTTTTTCACCAACTACCAGATTCATCATATTGATACCACCGTTCATTAAATTACATATTCATTATATATATTTATTATATATATTTATATATATATTTATTCGTAGTATCTAACATCATAGTGAAGAACGAAAGATTCAATACAATGATTTTAAATTGTCATATTGATGAATTTGTTCATAATATTTATGAATATAATATTTTTTTACGAATTTTTCAAAAAAATAAAATTTAGAAAATAATTAGTAAATTAAGTGTTGTAAAAATGTTATTTAAAAAAAAAAACAGAAAAAATGTAATAATTTGTTGTCATATTTGACATGTGTATTGGCGGACATTGCCGTTTTGATCATTTATACGGTAACATTCAACTTTTAAAAGTTAGCATAAAATTAGGGTTTGAACATCGTTTGTCTGGTTGGGAAATCACTGTAACACGAAAATATGAGGAACTAGAAATTTCAGAATTGAGCTTGCTGTCTGGTATTGAACATGAACTTGAGCTGTCGATTATGATCTGTGATTCGTCCACATTTCTAAATATACCACTACTAACATTAGAAGATACAAGATAAATTTATTTTACCGGACAAAGTGAACGTTTTTTAAACGACTTCCTGTACTGTATAGTTAAATATAAAGAAATGATTCCTTTCTCGTCATCCGACCCTTAAAACAAATCAAATTCGGTATAGATTTAAATGATATAATTTATTAAAATGATATAATTAATTTCGCAATCACAAAGTTGTAATTATTTTCAGAATTTGTACAATCTGGTGACCTTCGGATCATTTTAGCTTATTTGATTAATTAATCGGATCATTTTAGCTTATTTAATTAATTGCCGCGGTTGCTCTGTGGTTAGTGCGTTGGACTGCGAGCCGAACGATTCCATTTCAAGCCTGGACTAGGGCTAACTACATATTTTCATAGAAAACATTTACTGTACCGCGCTACCTCTCGGCAAACCAACGAGAGTAAAACATTGCGTAAGAAAAACTCTCACCCGCCGTTCGGATTCGGCATAAAACTGTAGGTCCCACCACTTTGATATAACACGCACAGCTCAAAATGGTGAGAGAACTCGGCCTAAGTTTTTCAGAAATGGAGTGCCAAACTATTATATTATTATTTTATACTATTTTTTTTATTCTATTGGAGACTACAAAACGTACCCATCAAAAATTCATTTGTCAAAATATTAATCTTTCCTAATTTTTTATTTTAAAAATCCACATGTATTATCCATTCAAAAGCAAAATTCACGTTTCGCTTTTAAAAATCATAAAATTTTAATTAATTTCGTTTTTGACATACTCGGAATTTTAATTATAATTTTCCGATCATGACTCTAAACGTTCTAGGATCACCATCTCCTAGAACAATTTCTACTAGAGTAATGTAATAGGAAAAACTGTAATATATGCTAAACCATGAAACAAAATATTGATTTTTTTTAAACGTGTTTGGTGTTATTTACTTCGACAACGTCGATTATACAATATTTTGAATACCAACATTATAATATTAAAAGTGTTATAAAGAAATGTATCAAATGACCAATATACATTGACCCAATACTTTTTAGTTCTCAATTTAGATGATTTTTTAAAAGCATTTACATACATTTTAAACCGTTTGTCAATTAGTATAAATTTCGATTGATTTATAGAAATTCCTAATATCCACCCATTGTATTTAATGTGTTTTCCAAGCACATCTTTCAAATGAAATCTGACCAACTTCCGCTAATGAGTTAAACGGTAACTCTATAGTTTTAAAAATAACTAATGGCTATATTTACAACACTTTACGATACTGATTTAACGATGACACAAATGAAGTGGTAACCTAATCTTGTACCGCTTACGGTGATTTTATTGCTGGTTAGGATGATGAAGATGGTGATTATGATGTTGGTGGTGGACATGCGGGATCGACCCATGCAATGTTAAACATTTTCCATGGTTATCGCTAAATCCGAATCCAATTAACGGACGATTATAGCTAAACAATCAACACTTAAATCGAGTGAAACACCCAACCCACACATCCGATCACATCATTCAGTCAGTGTTCAGTTCATGGCAAATGAAACAACGACCGTCATTCATTTATTTATTTGGTGTCAATTGAAAACAGCGCCAACAAAACCGTCCACCGATTCTGCGCTGTTTTCACTTTCAACCAGTTGCCTTGCCTGGTGCTGCTGCTGGATGGAACGCACCTCTTTTGTTGCGAAGCGTCATTTGTAAAACGATCCGGGTCCATGCAGGCGGGTTGCCGGAGGGACCGAACAGTGAAGGGTTTAATAGCGAGCACTTTATTATTATTGTTTTGATGTTGTTTGTCCGTCCCTAGAACGAAACGATGTTGCTGACAACGGCAACAATAACAATGGTAACGGCAATGGCAACAGCAACAACTACAAATGACGACAAATGTGACATCAATTAAGGAATCGAAATCAAATTCGAAATCAAATTCGAAATCAAAACGAAACGAAACCAAAACCATAATCAGAACCCATTCGGCGTTACGTGGGCAACGCTAGCATGAGGACAGACGACGATGTTTGTGTCGTGGATGCGGGTGGAGTCGGTTGCTCGGTCGGTCGGTCGGTCGGTCGATGTGTGTGCGAAGTGCGAAGAACGTGACACAGTGGGAACGACGACTATAACTGATTGAAAATAAAACTGAACAGAATCGCTTAATTGATATCGAATCGAAATTGATTGCGACTAATTTGTGACAATTGAAAACGACTGTTGAGATTCATATGACGTCGGGGTTGGAGGTAGTGTAGAGAATAGAAAAAAAATGGAAAATTGGTGGGAAAGCGATATCGCAATTGATTTTAATACGTTTATTGAAAAGAGTTGAGAATTTAATTTGTAATTAAATGATGAGGGAATTTGTGCGTATTTAGATGGAGAATGCGATACATGTATCTTTAGAATGATGCAGTGAGATATGTTTATCAATCTCTAATAACTGTCGATAACTGTTTTTAGTTAAATGGAGTTTCATAATTACAATGATTAACCAGTTGAAAACTGTGTACACTTATTGATATTAGTCAAACAAATAATAAACACTATGAAGGGTTAGGTCACATGAGAAATTTTGAAGTAGAGGAATTGTGACAGTTGGTGTAATGAACTTAGTAAAAATTATGAAAGCTAAAAATTCATAATTGTTACTAAGAAAGAAAATTCCCTACACATATAAGATAATGTATGCGGTTACAATTTACGAATCCTGAAACTAACAACAAACTTTCAATCGCTGAATAATTTCCTTTCATTTGATACCCATATGTACAACTGGGAAGGTGTACCGAATTTACATTTTTTTCTGGAACACGTCGTGATCATAAAATCTAAGATATTTGACGAAAAAAGTTCACTTAAGCCCGTATAAAGTTAAATTCATCTGTAGATGTACATTTTATATGATGTATTTGAACATAAGTGTTCGGTTCGGGCCGATCATGACGATTTTCTTGCTGAGACAGCGTAGATATATAACTAATCTAAATTATGAGTGCGAGAACAAATTAACCATGCATAGGTCTCTCAGATATGGCTTAGCCTTGGGCGAAGGTTTATTACCTAAGCATTGGTCTGTCAGTGCTGATTGAGTCTTTAACCCGTCGTCAAACCTGGCATTCCCTGCATGGGACACTGCTCTACCGATAAAATGTAGTCTAGTTTCAAATTTATACAATTAAATTAGTGATTATCATTTGCAAAAGCAAGGCAAGAAGTGGTAATCTAATTACACATTTTTTAAATGTCATTTAATGCCAAATTATTCACTGCAAATTTCATATAATGCGATCAATCGATTCTAGAGTAATCAGGTTTGGAATTAATATTTTCTTTAAATGGCGCTAAATTCTACACGGAGGGAAAAAAGTTATTAAATCCAGAAAGAATCAACAAGCATACGGAGTGATATAAATACATGTAAACCGATCCTTCATTATAAGAAAAAGTAACTAAGTAGAATTATTCTTGAATTCAGTTAATAATTCCTTAGGTATCAAAAAATGACTAAGTATTCTTGCGTTCAGTTATTATTTTCTTAGGTATCACAAATGTTGTTGGGAAGAAAATATCATAAAAAAAAATGTTCAATCGATTCTTGAGTAATCAGGTTTAGAATTAAGATTTTCTTTAAATGGCTCTAAATTCTACACGGAGGGAAAAAAGTTATTAAATCCAGAAAGAATCAACAAGCATACGGAGTGATATACAGGTAAACCGATCCTTCATTATAAGAAAAAGTAACTAAGTAGAATTATTCTTGAATTCAGTTATTAATTTCTTAGGTATCAAAAAATGACTAAGTAGAATAATTCTTGCGTTCAGTTATTATTTTCTTAGGTATCACAAATGTTGTTGGGAAGAAAATATCCCAAAATGTAATGAACACGTGTTCGTATAGTTGTTGTTTTTTCGATCTTGCTTTGCCGCTATTATGCTTTGTTTTGTGTTGTCCGTCTATCAGCGCCATCTGGTTGTCCGTGTGTCTGTCTGTCGATCTGTTAAAAAGTAATAAAAGGAATTATTTTGAAGCTAACATAAAAAAAATATATTTTTTTGGTAATTTATTGTTTATTTAGAATTTAATACCTGTATTATATGTATTTTTGTATAATAAATGACTTCTTTGAATACTTAATGTAATTGAATTGTTTATTTTATTTGTGTGATTATTAATTAATTTCATCTAAATATATTATTCTGAAACCGCTTACTTACATTATACACTTTATCCTTTGACAACTAAGTAACTTGCTTCTTAATATTCAGATAATAAATTCTAGAATTTTAGTGGTATTTTATTGATATTAGTCAAATTCTACTATTTTTCATTCGAACCGAATTAAGAACCGAGTATTTAAGATTTAGCAGTTTTTACGAGAATACATCTCGAAAAGGCTAAATAATTGAAAAACACTTTGTATGCAACGGGAATAAGTAGGGGAAAGGTCCGTAGGCTGGGCCACCGCTTGCGTTTAATGGTTTTTTAACACTGTCGATCTCAAATTTTTAATGCAACATCTCAAGTAACATAGCACTACAACTTTTCGCGAAACTTTGAAGTGAAATGGCTTGTTGCTTATAACTCATTCAGACGAATACTGAAATATACTCAAAAAAAGTTTTTTTTATTGACTTTTTCAAGTGTTGATTAGGTGGTGAATTAAAATTATAAAATTAAATTTAAATGCATTAAAATGTTGCTGTTGAATACCTTTTTTATAATGTAAACCAATTATATATCAAAATTTTATGTAAAAAAAAATGTTGAATTTATTTCAAAATTTGATAAATACGTATGTTGGGTCACAGCACTCACAAAGCATATAATTGCTCAGATGCAAGTGTCATAGTGATTTTTTAAAATTTAGAGTGTCAAATCAAAACATTTAGTTAATTTTCAATGATTTTTCAATTTAGGGTTTTCGGTTCACATTTACGTATAAAATATCAAAACGAATAACCATTACTAGTTCACGATTTTGTAAGTTCCTTTAAATGAAAAATTAATACAGATTGGTTGAAAAATTATAATATAATTAAAATAATTCATTTTTGGTCTTTTTTGAAAGATGTTTAACCTACGGACCAAATTTTTTTGTTTTTCATAAAGTATGCTGTATTATTTTAAATTATTATGAAACCATAAAATTTTCTTCTATAAAAGTTAGCCCATTAAATATACTTTAAAATTGTATATGGGCCATTCCACACCAAATCGACCAGCGGTTGGAACTCACATTCTTCGATTTCAATGATATTTGGGCAGCTGATAAAGCTATTGAGATATGCATTGACCATTTTTTTTTATTTTTTTCGACCTCTACTTCCAGAGATACAGCACTTCAAAGTTACAAAAAATGGGCCAAAAATCACTTTCGTATGGTTGTTTATATTTCAATATCTCTTAAAGTAGAAATGCTAGAAACTTCGTTGATGGCTCGTTTTAAAAGTAATAGAACAGGCTTTTAGAAAAATTAAGTTGTTACTTCTAACTTGAACATGTGGCCCGTGATCATTATCCTTGCACTTCAAAATATAAATACTTAAAAATTACTCTTTTTAAAATTCTGAAAAAAATCTCATATTTTGATAGATTTAATATAAATGTTCATGCCAAATTTCAAGATGGTATTTTGATAGCATCATATTTTAAAAATTAATTTTCTAAATTTCAACGAAGTTTCTGGCATTTCTACTTTAAGAGATATTGAAATATAAACAACCATAAAAAAGTGATTTTTGGCCCATTTTTTGTAATTGTGAAGTACTGTGTCTCTGGAAATTGAGGTCGAAAAAAATAAAAGAAATGTATCCCAATAAGCTTTATTAGCTGCCCAAATTTCATTGAAATCAAAAAGTGATTTTTGGCGCTTTTTATGTAACTTTGAAGTACTGTATCTCTGGAAATAGAGGTCGAAAAAAATAAAAAAAAATGGTCAAGGTATATCCCAATAAGCTTTATCAGCTGCCCAAATTTCATTGAAATCAAAAAGGTAAAATCTCAAAATTGACTTTTTTGTTCGATTTGGTGTGGAATGGCCCATATAGAAATACAGTAAATTTTTTATATATAAAATGTTATAGACAAAATATAAAACTATGTCCAAGCTATGGACCTTTCCCCTATACTTTTAGTATGAAGTATTAAAATTTGAGTATTGATTATTGAAAATTGATTATAGCAAAGACTACCATTATTAAGTTAACAGGGTATATTTTAAAAAGTAGATCAATGGATTACTTTAAATAATGTACTTGTTTTTCATTAAATCATATTATTAAAAATTCTTTTAAAAAAAAATATTCTGAGTTTAGATCATACTATTTTAAAAACGCAAATGTTTATTTAGCATTCGTTAGTACACTAAGTACACTAAGAAAAAAGTGACATAATAAAATTAAATGAAATCTATTTAAATTTGATTTAGATACTTTTGTAATAAAAGAGTAATACAAAAATACTATCTACGTAATAAAAGTATTCTTCAATTAAAAAAAAATTATTTCATTTAATTAATAAGACAACGGGTGAAAAACGTGTCGAAAAGTATTTAAATTGATTACATTTTTATTTAATTTTATTACTTTTTTCCCTCAGTGTATGTTTAAATTAATCTTGATAATTAAAAGAAAAAATGAGTTTAATATTTTGCGGATAATTATTTTTTAACAGTGCTATATTTCTTTTTTCAAATAGTGGGTGCAAAGAGCTTCAAATTACAATTGTAATATTCTTAAAATCATTAAGAATATAAAATCTGAGTAATAAGAATAGTGACAGCACAGCGAATTATACAGAATTGATGAGTTGAACAAATCCAATTGGTTTTCAAAAATGTTTATATCGATTTGAATAACATTCCAGTATTTCTAATTTTTCAATTTCTGTTTATAAGTTAATCAATTAGTATTACTTTTACTACGATTTCAACAGGTTCCATTACTACTATAAATGGGCGGTATTCCCTCCACATTTCCACATAATATATATCCGCATATTGCACAAAATAAATAATCCCCAATTCCAACATAATGTTAAATTTCAATAAAAATTCTTTATGTGGACAAGGTTTTCTTTTCCGGGAAGATAGTAAGACAAATGAAAACTCTGTGGCATTTCATCCAATCAACATTAGCGACATACAGCCAATACTGTGGGAAGAGTGGTGTGTTTTTTTTATTACAAATAATGCCGCCGAGTTAATTCGAAAAATGCTCAAAAACAATTCGCATAACCATTATTCCCTTGACCATAAAGGTGACAAAACTTAATTAAACACATACTTTAAATCATTCCGAGCCAGAATTGCCGCGGAGTAGTTGTACGTACGACAACGACGACCGCGACGAGTCAAAAACATCGTTGCCGCAATAAAAATTGCGCCGGCGAAGAATTGCTGATGCACTCGTATCATCAGCGGTATCGCGATCTTCCAAATCAGCAACACTTACAGGCGAGACATTCCCCAAGACAGCCAACGGTGGGGCAGAGTGAGAGATCGTCACTGGCCCACACCACGAATGGCGACGAACGACATGCTCCAGCATCGTCGCCTCGGAACAGACCGAAGGCGCAGGCACTAATTTCATCATGATTGCAGTCAGCAGCAGAAGCAGTCAAAGCAGTCAAAGCAGCAGCAACAACAGCAGCAGCAACAGCAATGAATATGTTGCCAGTTTGACTAGCAGCAGCAGCCGCCGTAGAGGCATCAGGTGTGAATATGCCAACTGCACCTGTTAAGGAATTTCAGCAGATCGTTTGTTATCCGAGCCCAGTCAGCTGCAGCGAAGCGTAGCCGTCCAAGTCCAACCGTCGAATCAGAGCAGCCCCACCACCACCACTTCGCTTGGTAGTTCATTTGTACGCTTGTAACTCGTGGAGCAGAGATTATCAAGTGATACTGTCTGCGCGAGCTCTACCAGGCAACGAGGTACTAGAGTCATCATCAACCATAACAGCAGCAGCCGCAGCATCAGTTCACATAATCACACCATCGCATGGAGGCAGCACTACATTTTGGTGTTTTTTGCCATGATGCTTATCGGGAGCACCTGATCTTCCTCTGCTCACTGGCGAGCAAGGACACTTTACGGCCGTTGAAATAAAAACCCATCACAACAAACCATTTTTTTTGTTGCGTTACCATGACCAGCAATGAACACAAGAACTTCACTCAGTTAAACTGCTGCTTTTTACCATGATTTTTTTTTAAATTTTAGACCAACTTGTGTATCTCTCTTTAATTTCTTTAGACGTTCTTTGCGGTGTCCATATTTTCAGTGGTAAATGTCTCAGATGATAAGCATCATTTGGCCAGAGCTGCGAAGGAGTGGGTTTATATGATTCGTTTAAATATCAGTCAGGTATCTTCTAATGAGGGAAGTCTGACACAGGAATTATTGCGTACAAAAAATAAATCTAGGGAATGAGGTCATCGGTCTTAAAACGTATTTTATGCAAATTGTATACACTGACTTCTGAAGAGTTTTAGTTAAATTTTATTTACTTTTTAAAAATATCTACTAAGATTCACAGAGATTTTTAGAGATTCCATTGTACTGTGGAATATTTTCCCTACGTATTGTGGTTACTGTATACGAAATTGTAAACTAATTGTTAGATTTATTATTTTCTTGTTTATAATATGTATGTTCATGTATTCTCACCAAGGACAAATGTTTGTTCTATCTTTGATAATGCTGGAGTGCCGCAGGGTTCCGTCCTATCACCCTCCCTATTTATGGTATTTTACAATCACTGTCTGTCATTGACCCAGAACCCAATCCATTCCTTTGCAGATGACTGTAACTTTTCTTGGAGATTGAGATTAAAAAGCGCACCATGAATGATACACTGGAGTGGTTCAAAAAAACGACTCGTTCGAAATTTCCACGGAACACCCCCCCAAACGTTAAAGCACGTTTAAAAAGTAATTCACAAAAATGTTGGTCAAATCGAAAAATGTTTAGACGTCGCGCATCGCTATTTTATGTTTTTAGCCCATAGCACAGTGAGCCGAAACGCTCTAAAATCGGGTGAAATTAAGTATTGTCGGAACCAATTAACCGATTTTAAAAATTTAAAAAGTGTTGCATAGAGAAAACTTGAGGAAACTTAAGTTTTAAAATTGGAATTTGTATCTGGAGTTTGTATCTGGTAATGGAGATAAATATCGGTAAATTTGAGATTTTTTTCATGTAATTTTTTTCAAAAATTTTAAAAAATCCAAAATGATCCTTTTTGATCTTTTATTTATGAAAAGCTTACATTGAGATCTAAAGTAAATGTGCTTACATGAGAAAATATCTTGATTAGTTTTAAAGATATAGACGGGAACATGATTTTTTTTTAATTTTTGAAGACTTTACTTTACATATTTATGCATAAATTTTACATTTAATCATGAAATCAAAATATTTGTATGGAACTTTTATAACCAATTAATACAGAAATCATAAACTGAAAACCATTTTTAAATATCTCATGTGGTTTAGTAAATATATAATTGTAAAGTCGTTTAGTTTAGTTTTTTTTTATTTTCCATTTTTTATTTTTTTTGGAAAATTTGACTTTGACGCAAATCTACGTAAGTACTTTTTTTCTTCAGTAACATGTACTTTTGTTACATTTTTTGATAGATAACATAACTGAGAATCTTTTAAATGATATAACTTATCTAAAATATTTTTAACCAATCAGGAGGCACTGGTCAAAGTTCTAGTTTTTAAAATTGAATTTCGACTTTGACCACCTGCAGAAAACTTTTCAAAGTCAAAAGTCAAATTTTAAGTAAACAATTTTAATGACGAGTTATTTATACGTATTATTTTTTGCCCCGCGAATGCGTGTTTTTTCAAAAACACGCATTTTTTAATGGGATTTAGATTAAAACCGTTATATATCACTTTATAATACATATATTCCTAAAAATGTTTTAATAAAGCATAAGTACATAAAACTATTGTATATTAGGTAAAAGTTTCATGATGATAAGGTTAATACTTATTTAGATATATTCAATCAACTTTTAAGTTTTTTTTTTCTAAATTTTTTTGTTTATTTTTCTTCTTTTTCAAAAAAAAGTGTGCATAAACTATATACAGATTGTTTTATATTCAGCACATAGGTTCCTTGAAATCTCTTCTTTTCAATGATACCAAACACTTATATATTTACTTTACATATGGGCAATTCATGGGGTTCCGGACGGGAACTTCGCACGCTTCAAACTTTAATAACTCGAAGGAAAATTAATGAATTTACTTGATTTTTGTTTATGAATATAGTATTTAAATAGGACTTAGTATCTGCAAAATTATAAAATTGTATGCCGTTGATTAAAAGATATAAATAAAAAGGTGGGCGTTCCGGACGGGACAAAAACGGAAGTAAATGTCGAGGTTCATATGGATATTCCAAAAAGTCAGCGAATTTTACGTACAAAGGATTTTTTTTGAAATATTTTAAATAATAGTTGAAATCATGTGCTTTCTTTATATATTTACACTTTGTTCCTAAAATTTATAGTTTTTTTTCATAATAAATCACAGAAAAATTCCGGACGGGACAAAAAATTCCGTATTGAAATTATCAGTACGATTTTTATTCTAAAAATACTTTTTGCTTACAATATATTTTTTTGAAACGTTTTCGGAAAGTAGCTGAGACAATCTACTTTATTTTTGTTTATATACACTTTGTTCCTAAAATGTACAGTTATTTCTAATAAATCGCAGAATAATTCCGGACGTTCCGTATGGACATTTTTCCCTACAATTTTGTGCTAAAAATAATTACGTATATGACAATATTGATAATCATTATTACGAAATGAAAAGTGATGATGTTTTTTTTTTACTTTTTTGAATTTTTTTTTGATATTTTAATACTGTAGTTTTACACTTTTGGGACTCAAAGTTCCGGACGGGACAGATTTCAACTAGCTGTCAAAAATTTTCTAGAATTACTAGGAAAATTATGTTTACATTTTTGGAAATGCCGTGAAAATTCTGCTTTAGAAACAGTGGATTCAACTCTTCAAAAAATTGTTTCAGTTTACTATGGTAATAAATGTATTTTTTTTTGGTTCCGGACGGGACATCGAAAAACCTTATACAAAAATAGTAATATTTTCGTTATCTTAATTTGGATCATTATTTTTAAGCATTAGAAATAATTATTAATGTTAACTGAAAAAACATAAAATAATATTTTATAATATTTTCTGTATGTCTTTAAAGTTAATTAATTTGGTTACTCAAAATACATTAAAAATGTGTATATTTACATATTGCATAGTAACTTAATTTTATGAGTTTTTTTTTATACGTTACCGTTAACGGAATAAAAATTTCTTTTTAGATATTTAGATTCAGATATTTAAGATACCAAATCAGTCGTTATTTCAAAGATTTGAGCATTTTGAATTTTTCGGTCGTGGTTGCGTTTTTCTGGAAATTCCCATATGTGTGCAATATAAACTTTTTTGGCCATATATATATTGACTTCATGCGAAATGACCCGCGAAATGACCCGCGAAATGACTTGTGGTTCCCAAAAAAAACGAAATTTGGTACACTTACCCATTTGTAAATATGGGTATCAAATGAATGGAAATTCTTCAGCGATTGGAAGTTTGTAGTTATTTTCAGGATTCGTATACCCTGGTGACCTATATATCACTTTGAATGGTAACCACTAGGGATGTCAATCCCGGACTATTTTTCAATCCCGAAATTTCGGGACTAAAAAATTTGAATCCCGGGATCCCGGGATTAGTCCCGGGATTTAAAAAAATAATAGCAAAGACATAAAATAACCATATCTGTGTTTAAATAATAAACAATTATAATGCTTAAGTCAAACAAAAGTCGTATATTCAAATGCATCTGTTTTCAGGTTGGGTATTCAAATATGGTATACTAAATCCGCGATATATAAACCCCAGTTGATCATCAAACATTTTTTGAATACTTTTTATTTAAAATTTATTTTTTAGTACAAATGTAAGAAAATTAAAATTTTGAATGAACAACAAAATTTGTTATTGGGATATTGGTTTTTTGTGGAAAACAATATTTTATAAAAAAAAATATAATTTTAAAAAAATAAATAGTTTTACAAATTTTGAAATATTTGAACTTTTAATTTCAAAATTATTTAAGTTGTATGTGATTTAATCGGTTATTGCAACCAAATCTCAAACGACGAAGTTGACTTGTTCATGGGCAATAACTATTTTAATTTTTATTCAATGGCTGTTTAGTCTTTTTATAAAAAAAAGTTTGTTTTTAAATGCAGTGAAAAATGCAAAAATAATAAATTGCATTTTTCTCCAAAACATTACGTATACGGAAAAAACTAAAAACGCAGTTCGAATCAGTACATTAAAATTATATAGGCATGATATGAGAAAATGATTGCCGAACAGTGTTATTAGTCGAAAGTGACGTAATTTTTAAAAATGTGTGAATTTGTTCAAAGTCAAAAAGCATGTAATTCATTATTATTTACGTCAGTGTATTAAGATTTTAGTCCATTAAATCCAAGGATTGAAACCGTAGCCGAAACCGAAACCGATATCCGTTTAAAACCGATATCCATTTAAAACCGAAACCGTAATCGAAACCGTTATACGAAAATAAGAAATAAACCGTTTCGGTTTTATACCAGTTTAAAACGGTTTTTAAAAAAGCATAAAAGAAACAGGAAAACATATTTTATTTTATATAGAAGATCTTAAGTACAAGGCATGTTTAATGTCAGTTAATAAAATTTTGAATTCCCAAAATAAAAATTTTTTCTTGTACAATTTTCGGCGAGCTAGACTAAGCTTATGTCCCATAGTGCAATGTTAAGTTATTTGAAAAATATGGAATTAAAAGAAATTTTATACAAAAACCGAAATCAAAACCGAAACCGTAACTTGGAACCGGTATACTGAAACCGTTTCGTAATAAAAACCTAAAACCGAAACCAAAACGCGGAAAAAACCGAAATCGAAACCGTTATTCGTTTAGGTTTCAAACCTTGATTAAATGTTAGATTTACTTTTTCACAAAATATGTACACAAACATTGAAAGACTTTTGAATAAACTATTAAAAATTGATCTACTAGCGTTTTTTGTAATCCCGATAATCCCGGGATTTAACGATGATCCCGGGATGAGTTTTTCGGGACTGATTTGACTCAAATCCCGGGATCCCGGGATCCCGGGATTGACATCCCTAGTAACCACACATATGTGTAGGGTATTTATAGTCGATTCAGACCGACTATAATTTTGATAATCCTAACTATCATAAAAACACATACTATAAAATGTCCCTAACCTTCCCAACTGGTTTTATTTTGATTTTGCACACCTGCAGACAAGTTTTCAAAGCCCAACGTAAAAATTTGGGTATGTAGTTTGAAAGATTAATTAATTCTTAACATTTTTTAACCTTACTTATTTTTTGCCTATCGAACTATATCAGAGACGGGACTAGTTCATTATTTTTCAAATTAAATTTGTTCATGAATTGAAATTGCTTTCAAATAATTTCATTTCTATTTATTTAAATGGCATTTGAAAAAAGTATTTCAATTCGAAAAATATTTCATTTGAATTGAGTATACAAATTCCAATTCAAAAAAATTTGAAGTGAAATACTTTTATTCAATTCAATTCAAATTTTTGAAATTGGCATTGATCAATTTCAATTCAACAAACATGAATTGGAATTGATCAATTCTATTTAAAATACAAAAGCATTGATATTGAAGTGGCACGCACCACATTTTGGCTTGAATGTATATCAATGGCACAGAATTGCATCCAGATGCATCATGGGATATTTTTCGGTAAATCTGTTGCACCCGGGGCCAGCATATTTGAATCTGTTTTAAGGGGCATAGATACGCATCTAGGTGGATCATTTGAAGTTTTTGGTTGAATATATACCAATTAGCACAAATTCTTTTGGCCAAAACCCACTGCGTCATTGCACTTTTTTTTGGAACATTGGTTCCATTGGGATTTGGCCAGAACCCAAGTGCGTCATTGGGATTTTTTTTGGACAAATAGGTTCCATTGGGATTTGGCCAGAACCTAAGTGCGTCATTGGGCATTTTTTTGGACAAATAGGTTCCATTGGGATTTGGCCAGAACCTAAGTGCGTCATTGGGCATTTTTTTGGACAAATAGTTCCATTGGGAATTGGCCAGAACCCAAGTGCGTCATTGGGCATTTTTTTGGACAAATTAGTTCCATTGGGAATTGGCCAGAACCCAACTGCGTCATTGGGAATTTTTTTGGACAAATAGGTTCCATTGGGATTTGGCCAGAACCCAAGTGCGTCATTGGGCATTTTTTTGGACAAATTAGTTCCATTGGGAATTGGCCAGAACCCAACTGCGTCATTGGGAATTTTTTGGACAAATTAGTTCCATTG
Source organism: Dryomyza anilis (assembly GCA_951804985.1). NCBI lineage: Eukaryota > Metazoa > Arthropoda > Insecta > Diptera > Dryomyzidae > Dryomyza > Dryomyza anilis. The sequence continues at coordinate 41,667,196 of OX638134.1, read as the reverse complement.
GGAATTGGCCAGAACCCAACTGCGTCATTGGGAATTTTTTTGGACAAATAGGTTCCATTGGGATTTGGCCAGAACCCAAGTGCATCATAGGGCATTCTTTTGGACAAATTAGTTCCATTGGGAATTGGCCAGAACCCAACTGCGTCATTGGACATTTTTTTGGACAAATAGGTTCCATTCGGATTTGGCCAGAATCCGCTTGCGGTATTGGACATTTTTTTGGAACAATTGGACGCAGTTGGGTTCTGCCCAAATCCCAATGGAACTAATTTGTCCAAAAAAATTCCCAATGTCGCAGTTGGGTTCTGGCCAATTCCCAATGGAACTAATTTGTCCAAAAAAATGCCCAATGACGCACTTGGGTTCTGGCCAAATCCCAATGGAACCTATTTGTCCAAAAAAGTTCCAATTACGCACTTGTGTGCTTCTGTAATCTCACTGGAACAGATCCATCCAAAAAAAGTTCCAATGACGCACTTGTGTGCTTCTGTAATCCCACTGGAACAGATTCATCCACAAATGTTTCAATAACGCACTTGGCTGTGAATCTATGCCCATTGGAACAGACGCACATAAAATTCCAATGACGTACTTGAATGTAATCTCTGTCCATTTGAACAGATGCACCCAAAAACTTCCAATGACGCATCAGGATGTGAAACTGTGTACATTGGAACAATTTCAACCAAAAATGTCCAATGATGCATCGGAGTGCGAATTTCACATGGAAATTATCACCACTTGAACTTTTACTGCAGGGATCTCTGCTAAAACTCAAATTAATTCAAATAAATTCAATTCAATTCAATTCAAATCAATTCAATTCATAAATTTTTTGATGGCATTGAGTATTTCTAAGCAATAAGTTGAATTGAGTATTTATAATTCAATTTTTTTTAATTTGAAATACTTTTTTTAATTTATTTCAAACAAATTTGAATTGAAATAAAATTTCAAATTTATTTATATTTTTTTTGAAGTGAATTACTTTGCTTCAATTCTAATTTTTTATTTTTGAAATAGAATTTGTTTTGCTCAATTCAATTCAAAATCAATTCTCAATTACAAAGTCCCGTCTCTGAACTATATATGCAGGACAACGTTATTTCAGAAAATATAACTTTTTTAAAAGGACTTGCCATAAAACCGTTATATCTACCCTTATAATGTATATTTTTCCAAATTATTTTTATTAATTTTTTTTTTATCTTCACCAGAAGCAAGTGTAATGACAAATTGGTTCCACTGGACCGATCATGCTAATCTTATTCGTACAGCGTAGATATATAAGTAACCTAAATTATGAGTCTCATTGATCTAACTGTACTAATTTTTCTGTAATCGTTTCAACAGATCGCTAGATCGACTCAGGAGAATACATATACTTTTCCATACCGGAGATGCTTCCAAGCGCGTACCAAACTGAATACACTCATTCACTCTTAGTGTAGAGTATAAAAATAAAAATATTCACTATATTTTCTGTTATTCTGTTTTTATATCTTTTGAAATATTCAGAACACTAAGTACTACGTTTACTCCAGCTTGTAGCTAATCTACTTTTAGAAAATGTGGCTCAAAATTGCAAATTGATAAGTTTGATTGATAATTGATAATTATATAAGGTTTACTAAAATTTGAACGTTTTTAGACCAAATTGACACGAATATTTGACTTTGATTTGTAATATCTTCTCAACTAATAATTATTTTTTTATTTGTTTCGTACGTACTTTCATGCACGTTAATCTGTGTACAGGCCTTTTAATGATATATAAGGAGATAATGCTCAAAAAATGACTATTTTTGATAAAACCTATTTTATCGAACTTGTTACCACTAATTATGGCCCATAACGGTGGACAAATTATTTTTTTAGTGGCTAAACTTAATAATTTAAGCAAAATAAAAATTAAATTCAAGTTATTATCAAAAACATATTTTTAAAAATAGCAAAAAAAACTTTAAACCGCGATATTTAAAAAAAAAAACTTCCTACGTTTTTTTTTTTTCATTTTGGTCTTAAAATACTCGACGGTTGTTCAAAACATATTCTTCAAAATGTATGGTTGAAAGTGGACCTACCTCCTATGCACTGTGTGCCCAAACGCACTTAAATCGGGTGAAAATCAGTATTGTCGGAACCACTAAACCGATTTTAAAAATTTAAAAAGTGTTGCACAGAGAACTATATAAAATTAGTATATATTCGGTAAAAGTTTTATGATGATAGATTTAACATAGCGTTAATTATGTTCAATCAAATTCAATGTTAGTTTTGCTTGGGAATTTTGTATGGTGTACAAAAGTGAGTGTAATGACAAATTGGAAAAACCTACTTTTCAATCCATGCACTGTAAAACATCATCTCAGAGTCCTATACCTAGGGTGAAATTGGCCAGCAATGGGCCCAGTTTAAAATACTAGCATACCGAGGCATGGGATAACTGGCAACTCCGAACTTAGACTATCTATATGGGCAGACGTTTTAACTCCGCAACTCGTAGGACTTAAAAAATACATAAAAACAACCACAAACAACTTTAAGATCTGACCTAGTTAGACTATAACAAGTTCTAGAAATGGTCCAAAATGAAACAGACAAATAAATTAGTTCTGAAACTGGTTCAGAAGTAGTACAGAATGCAGAAATCTATTGTCTTCTCGCAATACCAAGCCCATGTTATTGTAATTCTTTTCTTTGCATCGGAAAAAATCTTTCCGGGGTTTTAAGAAGTACTTTAATACTAGTTCAAAATTAGTAGCTCTTTTACATTACCTTTTAAATGATTATTTAGCAACTAAAAGTATTGTCCGAGTGAAATTAAATAAATGTATTTTATGTCAATTTTAACCCACCGATTTAAATGTTTGCTTAATAAAGTCAGATGTATGAATTCCATCGAATGTCTTTATTATGGCGTATCAAAACTTTGCCAACTTTGAAATTAATCAACACCAGAAGTGTGTCCACTCAACCACTGAGTTTTATATACTCACACAAACGGTCCAGTCATGCGGACGATTAACCCCACTTTGGTTTATGACGATCCTCAGTTTAAGCACACATTAGTGGCTGCGAGAAGTTTATTCCTTTCACGGACAAAGTTTGTTTGCTAACTTAACCCCAAATCACATAAATCGTACGCAGAGCCAAGACGCAAATGCTGCGCGTCCTACTCCGTAGCATCCTCTGCGTCCACAGCCACATTCAGAGTCATAGCCAGAGCAAAATCCCACGACGACGGCTGCAGGCGAACCAGAAAAAGTCATCAAATTTTTATGCGACTCTCGAGTAAGGTAATTCGGAGCATCACACTCCTCCACGCGTTCACGCTCTGCACGAGGAGGACCCTCGAGAACAGATGTCACTCTGGTGGGAGCAGCTGATGTAGTTGCTCCGGTGTTGTTGCCATGGTGTGACTTTGACTTTGGCACAAATTATGCAAATTCTTTATATTCAGCAGACGTGTGCGAGACTGTCTTGGCTGCTATTGTGGGTGGATGCTTCTTGGCAGACTGACTGACTGACTTAACTTGGCTAAAATAGAGTCATTGTCGTCGTCTTCATCGTTGCATTTGCTGGCGAAACGGTGCGGACACAATTTGTCATCGCAGAAAATGCAGCTCGTAGCTGGCTGACTTCCCAGTACCGCTCGTGGATTATTAAGATGGATTTTATTGCCTTGTGTGGTGGGCGTATTTAATCTATTTGCTGGTGCCACAGCGTGCAACATGTTCAGGAGTCATATTTATGCTGGTAATTTGTGTCGAATGTGTGTCGTGTGTCGGGGGACCATAACAACTTCATGGTCTTTAACAATACCTGGCAACACTCGTGCAAAATAATTCAATTGTCTACAATATTTATAAATTAATGTTGATTAATTTTTAATTTTTGAACTGAAAGTGGAATAGAAATCGTATAATCGGAATTGGAATTATAAACATTTTTAGTATAACTAGAAACATATTTAAAAATAAATAAATAAATAAATAAATAAATAAATAAATAAATAAATAAATAAATAAATAAATAAATAAATAAATAAATAAATAAATAAATAAATAAACAAAACGAATAATTGATATTCAGTTCATCCCTATATTTGGCCTACTATCAAAACAAATACAAAGTCCCCTCTCAAATAGAAAATTCAAAAAGAATTAAATACGAACTCTTCTATTACTTTTAAATAAAGTCTTAACAATCGTAGCCACTTAAATTACACGGCACAACAAATAAATATGATCCATGATCTTAGTATGATTTTCCGATGTATGATTTCCCGATTCTAATAAGACCTCATTCATTGGGTTTTCAGATTGCCTCATATCAAGTTATATAGAAGTGACTTTTATGGGAGCTGGGCGAATTTCATCGGATTCTGACCAGTTTTTCATGAGTTTTCGTGTCGCCAGACAGACAGATACAAATACAAACAGACATACAGACGGACAGACACACGGAAAGAATTTTCCATACCGGCCATGCCTCCTAAGAGGCGTTACAATATCTGGACAAACTTAATATACCCTGTAACTTATAGGTGTATGGTATGAAAACTGAATGTGAAGTCGTGTTTGGAATCTAGAAATCCATCGGAAAATCACACTAAGACCGTAAATAAATCAAAAAGGCCTTTTCACAATTACTACGTTATAGTCTTATTTGCCATATTTCTTTAACAAAACTTATTTATGTATTTAATGTAGCACATTTATTTTTCAAATATTTTAAGACTATTTTGCCTTTAAAGGTAAGAACATTAGACTGACAATGACTTTGTATGAAAAAAAATCTCGAGTTTGATTTTGAAGGTCACCCCCTAGAAATGCTCTATTGAATGAGAAAATCGATGTGGAGAATTTTCAGCTAAATCCGAATGTGGGAAATGGACCCGCCGGGACCTCAAAGTAGGCGTTTTCGTACCTAAATCAACAATTTAAAAATTGAATTGAAATGACGTCCCTCAAACGCAATAAACTAAAAATTTCGGTATGTCATCTTTTGGAAAATTGTATTAGCTTTTCAACAAACTATAAATGAAAAAAAATCGGATACGAAATACAGAAGCAGTGATTATTTAAACAGGCAACCTTCGTTTTTTTATTTTCATCAGTTACGCCTGATATCTCAAAAGTATCTCAAAAGTAGATACTCATTTAAATTATTTTTAGAATATGTTTATAACATACATTTCTTTTATTGTAAATATTTCTTCTGAGTGTAGGGAAGATATCGTGTAACTGATGTGATTGGGACATGGTAAAAATACAATGATCAGTTTCTGATCATGATCCTAGTACCATTTCTTCTCGTCGAGAATAAAATTTCGGTTTCGAGTCTTTATTGTAACCATAATTTTAAGAACCTTAATTTTTATGATTAAAATAGATTATGTTTGTCAAAAAAGACTGTAATCACTCAATTTCAGATCTAATGATTAGAGGAGATGCCAACTGGAAGGAAGTCCATAATTGGCGGGGAATTTTAGTCTTAGCGGGTAATCGGGAAATGATTCACTTTTGGCGGGGAATTTTACATTTGGATTAGTTTCTACATTTTCAAGAATTGGAATATAGGGGCTTATTGCAATTTTTGATCGAATTTCACATGAAAATTTGAAAACAAACGTTTTTACTTTTAGATTCGATTCTCAGTACAATAAATAATTTTTCTAATGAATTTGATTCTTTGACTTTAACGATTTCAATTCGTTTGGTAAATGATGAATTCAAAATCGTTTGTTTAGAATTTTGCAGTTAAAATCGGATTCGAACAAAACTGGAACATGTCTCTTATATTCCAATCATTAAAAATGTAGAAAATGTGAGAAATTATAATTTGGCTTCTAATAAACATAAATACGATTTTTAAATCTGAATACATTAAATTAAACAAACTTCCTTAATCATTTTTTCAATGTACCGTCTGATGATATGTTTTAAATGAAGAGGTAAACTTATTTATGTTGGTTTTCGGTTCAAGGATATATTTTTAAATAATGTAATATCTACCAATTAATAGTTGAAAAATATTGTTTTCAGTATTTTAAATATTGCGATTATTGGAAATTTCAAAATTAAAAATACCAATATAGAAAATGTAGTAAAAAATGGTCAACATTAAAAAAAATGTCGAAAATAGTATATATTTAAACTAAAGTTCTTTATATATTTCTTTAAATGGTTAAAATTTATATACTACGTACTTTGCTCCTATTCAAAAATATTTTTATTTTCATAAATTACCCATTTTTAGTACTTATTTAAACCAAATAAGATTAATGTTTTTAGTATGATCCTGTTTTTCAGGCACATTTTAATTCAATTTGTACTATGTGGATGTAATTTCTAATTGTCTATTGTCAACATTTCACAAATATTTAAAATTTCATTTTACTTGAGTACTAATTGTCTACCTCTCTGTAAAGTTTAAAGAAATTCGAATATTTTCATTTGGAACTATTGACTTTTGAAATATGTAAAAATTTAAACTGAGTTTAAACTTGCACCGAAAAACCGGACCTTAATTAATTAAAATATCAACATTGGCTAATGACAAATAATTTTTCTCAATTTATAATGTCTGATAAATGTCATTCAAAAATTTTAGAAATCAAGAAATAACAAAAACATTTTAAAAGAATTACATATTGTGTAATATTTGTTCCATGGAACAAATTTTATTAAAAAAAATGTAGTAAATCACTATTTATTCTCTGTGTATTTAACTCACATTAGTGCGGTGATATTTATAGTATATCGGGGAATTTTAATAACAATTTTGGGGACAATGAAAATATGAGTTGGCAGCACTGGTACTCTTATAAGTTTTATTTATATTGTGCTAACATTTTGCATGCGTGTATCAAGTGAATTCGGTTAATAATTGGTTTTTGGTGACAGATTACATTTCATTGCGGGGGTTAAATAATTTGTAATGCCATAACTTAAGGTGGATTATACTGTTTTCTGGTTGTACATTGTATGATCTGCTGCTTTAGATGTCAATTATGAAGAAACTGATAAATTTGAATTCCACCTACATTATTATGCAATCTTTTTTTAGTACATATTCTATAATTTTATAATAAATACAAGGTAAAATAATTAAATTTTATGAATGTTGCAGTTATATTATTACTAGCATTTAGTACTCAAGTTGTACAACGAGATTTTATAGAACTTTTGCTTTCTTATACACCAAATAGTTAATTTTCGCTATATTTATAAATGTAATAATAATATAAACAATGTAATAAAAATGTTATGAATTAAAATAAAAACAGATATGTAATTTGTGTTTGTGTTGTTTGTAATCGATGTAAGGCTTTGTTATTTACTTATATTTTGGTATGACTTTTGATTTTTTTTCCTTTGGTTTTTGTGTAGTGCGGTTTTGATTTTGTTGTTCATTTTTTTTTTTTTTTGCTTTAGTTTTTACTGTGGCATTTTATTTGTTACACATATCATTTGTGTATCGTTTATGAATTTGATTTTTTTTTCGTTTCCTTTGGACTTATTGGTTTTCTTGCCATTGTGTTTTTGCTTTTATTATTGTTTGTGATTTTGCTGATGGTTGTGTATTGGATTTTGTGGTTTTTCTTTAGATTTTTGTAATTGTTTTTGTATTTGTTTTTGACTACGAGTTTTTAATTTTATTTGCGTTTTTTTTTAATAGCTTTTGATTTTGAATATGTTTTTTTTTGCTCCTGTATTTGTATATATTGGGATTTTCTGTTTTGCTTTTGTTTTTTACATTTTTTTAATTTTTTTTTTTTTGAATTTTTAGTTTTTTTGTACATGTTTCTTTTAATTCAAACATTTTGTCATTGTACAAGTCACCAACTACATTTTAAAATTTACAAACATTTTTTGAATTTGTGTTTTATTTATTTCTTTTTTTTGGTGTTTTTATATTTGCTTTGTTTTTTATATTTGATTTTTGGTTTTTGTTTATATTTTTGCTTTTGATTGATATATTTTTGTTTTTGCATTCACATATATCTGCTTTGTGTTCTTGCATTTGTTTTTGTATTGTGTTTTTGGCTATAGTTTTCTTTTGTCTTTTTTTTTTTGATTTTAATTTTGTGTTTTATATTTCGTTTATTTGTTATTAATTTTGTGTTTTCGCAATAATAACGTTTGACTATGTGCTTTTGTATTTTTATTCTTTTGATTTGGGTTTTCTAGTTTTTTTTTTGATTTATTCATTTTCGTTAAATTTTTTATTCGTCTAAATCTGTAACTTGGTATTTAAATAAAAGAAGAAAGCATTTTTACAATATGCATATCGTCGTTGTAGAGGTTAAACTCACAAATACAATTTTTACAAAAAATTTATATATATATATTTGTTAATACTATAAAAATTCGTAGATACATTTTAAATATCATCATTTTAATAGTATTTAAGTACCATGTTTCCATATTGTACGTCATTAGAAACCGTCGGATATAAAAGAATTTTTGTAAATTTTTAAAATATAGTTCATCTGTTCCAAAATGACAATATGTTCAAATTAAATAAAGAATAATCGAGAAACAGAAAAAAACTTGAATCGATATCACAATGATATTGGATTTTTTGCTCGGATTGAGTTCAAGAAATATTTGAGATTGAGAAGTGCTTCGAGCATGCCAGACTGGGGTCAGTTATGACTGAATATTGTTTGGCATTTTTTGTGCAGTAATTTTTTGTCATGTTGCCATAAAAGTAAATTCGATTTAAACCATCTGTTTTTTTTTATTAAATAAATTTTCTTCAATTATACTACACAACAAAATAAGAAAAAAGTGATTTGAGACAATTCAATAGAAGAACTCAAAAAATTATTTTTTTTCGACAAAAATTTAAATCAAAGATGCATTTAAAAAATTGGGAAAATCTAAAAATCGAGATGATTTACAGTCTGTTATATTCCAAAATTAGCCTACACCATTTTAAAGAAAACGTTGTAATAATAAATCTATGGATACATTTTGAGGTCAAGAAAAATGCATATAAAGCATTAGAATTGGGTGTAAACTAAAAAAAATCCCATTTTGTGAAAATACTTTTTTCAAGTTCTTCTATCGAGTTCTCTTAAACTAGTAAATGAATTTAAAAATGTTGTGAGACATTTTTATTGGATGTTTAAATACCTTTCATTTGATATAACTATTGATTATGTGAGTTATTTGGAACGTGAGATATTTAGAAATATATTTTTGAAAGCTCGATTCCAAAGTTATTGGCCGATATTTTGTAAACCTATCCAAAGACACATTTTAAACCATATCTGAATCAGGGAGTCCTTTTACATACAATAAATAAAAAAAATAGTATTGAATGCTGCGCAGTATAGCTGTTGTGTAGTGTTATTTAAACGAAATATTCTTAGTATTAAATTTGTCCAGGCCTTGCCAGTAGAAGCTCTGAATAACAACTTCTTAGCATGCTAAATACACATTCTGCCATCACTGAAGTTAGTGTACTTCCAGCACACTTTCTGGAGAATCAGCGCCAGTCGATTTGGTGACTATTTTTAATATATTTAAAATAAAATAAAGCGAAGAGCTGCTAGCTCACCTTCTAATGGAATGCTAAGATTAATGAGTCAAACTATTTTGTGAGACCTTCTGAGAGCCGTTCTCTGAGAAACGAATACCGAAGTCCTGCAAAAATGTTCATTTCATATAAAAAAGAAGAAAGGAAATCAAATAGTCGGGAAGGGGTTCTACCTGCTTGAGCTATAACAAACAAACATACGGACCAACAATTTTATATAATAGAATATATTGTCGTTGTTGAACGAAAAGTCACCAAATACATTTTCAAAATTCCAAATATTCATTTACAAAAATCATTTTATATCTGTCAATTTTTAATCGATGACCACATGATAAGAAAATGTAAATCTACCAATTGATATTTCAACTTTAAAAATGCATCGATTACTTTTTATAATATTAATCAAAAAACTCGAAATTTAAGTTTTTTATAAAAATGTATTTGGTGGCTTTTCATTCCACAAATGATCCAAATGTTGAGCATCGAGGAGGTTTTCTGGCTCTGTAATTTATGTTATTTTACATATATAATGATTAACGAATTTCATTCTTACTGAACCCCCAATCTTGATTGGGTGTTATGACCACCTTTTTGGGTCATTATGTACGCGTATCAAAGCGCAAAGCATAATCCCCAAATTCGAATTGGGGGTTACGTCCAGGCACCTAATATGTTGACTCGTTGATTATTCGATTAAAAATCATTCTGCATTTGATCACATTTATATAGTTTGTTCTCAAACCATTTCAGTTAGTGCAAAAACCATAATTTAAAAATGATCATCAAATAGTTTACAGGAAAGTACATTGTTTTTCATATAATTTTTAATAATTTTGGAATATAGAGTTCTTCCCATTTTCAAATAATACTTAATAAAATACAAATTCAATCCAATAAATAATAAGAATTGATTTAGAAGGCAAATATTGGGAAAATATCAAAAACAACTAAGCCTAAAATGTTAACGATTGCAGTAAATCTCACACCATGCAGCACTGTAGCCTAAGCAAATAAAAACGTATTAGACGCTAATATTCCCTACTTTTCCCATGTCTTATTTCTGCATTTTTACAACTCGAGGTACTGCTATAAAACGCAATGAAAATTAACCATTCCGCCTGTAGGACAACGAATTGCCATTCATGTGCGACTGTATGGCGTGTGAGTTGTATGGCACAAGAGATTCAGCAAATTGCATTTTATGCCCCCCCCCCCTCCCACTTTGGGTGATGGATGCGTCGAAGTGCGCAGACAGACAGACAGTCAGGGAAGCGGCCTTTGTGTGCTGCGCATGCGCGCATGAATTACTGGCACTTTATTGCATTTTAATTGGTGTAACATTGGACAATGGCCGGCCGGCTGGGTGTAATGCGTAATGGGTAATGTGTGTGCGTTCCTGCACTTGAAGTACTTTCGCGGCAGTCCGTGCAGTTGCTGCCAGTCGTGTGAAAAATGGCTAGAGGGAGGATGCGTTGGCCGTTGAATGCATTTGGCAAATTTCACTCACATAACCTGGTGGTTGTAAAAAACGCAATTACTCAGCAAACAAAACAGCAAAAACCTCAAGGTACATTCGCCGAAATAATTGATTTTGCCCCGTCTGCCGAGTTTTCTTTTATTGTTGTTGGTGAAATAAAACCAACGCTTTTAAATTTAGCTGAAAAACAGTTTCTAATTAATTTTCACATTTGCAAATTTCGACAAATGCATTCGAACGGAATATTTAATGTCTATTGAAATGAGGATCAAAAAACAAAAAAAAAACAAAAAAAGTAGCCAGAGTGGAATTCGCTGAATTGAATTGAATTCGATGGGTTTTATTGTGCGTCCGACATCGTGTTAATTTAATTAAACAACAGCAGCCACCAAGTGAAATATCGAGTCCACAAATCGATGGACGAGCACTTGGAATAGCAGCAACAATGCTGCTGTTGCTGTCGAAGCCAGCAGCAGCATGTTACGAGCGGCTAAATTAAGATTCCATTAGCAGTGGCATCCTACTCGTCGCCGCCTATCAAGCGAAATCTGATTTCTATTTTGTATCTTATTTGCTGCAGTACGAAATCTTAATCTTCAAAATGCGCGCAAATCGCGCGAAGAACGTTAGAAATGCGGCTTCGCGTAAAGCGGCAATAAATTCACAAAGTGTCAAATGGTAGTGCGCGCCAAACTAAAATCGTCTGCCGAGCAAAGATTTCAAAAGAATGGCGGCGGCGGCGACGGCGGCACTGGATTTGGCAATGATTTCAATATATTTCAGTTGCTAAAAAGCGAACAATTCTGAACGGAGCACTTACAAAAATAAAATATAATTTGTTATATAAGTGATTTTTTGTTGTTGTTGTATAAATTCATAGTTGTAGTGAATAGAAAATAATAAAACTTTAAACATTTCGAGTTAAACAAGCTGTTTTATACTTACTACTCAACATGATTGTTTTAATTTCCCACATATCACAATATAATTCGCACACACAGAAAACTGAGTTGTTGCGGTAACGATTTAAATTGCTCTACCGAGTCATTCGGTTGCGGCAACAACTGATAAAGTAGTTGCAAAAAGCAATCAATCTTGGCAGAATGAAAAATGCAATCATGAGTTTACGACAACCGAACCTGCAGTTGAGCGGAGTAACATTTCGGTTAGAGTAAACAATGGTACGTTCATTTTAATGATATGCGGTTACAATAAATGTATTTCGGCTGCAATACTGAAACGTTGGTTCAATTAACCTCATGCCAAAAGAGGATTTTTCTGTTGCTAATTTTGAGTGCATACTTTGTAATCGAAATGTTATTGGACTTTAATGATTATAATCACTAATTATCTTGTTTTTTATTCGGACAAAATTTGATAATCAACAACTCCCACTCGAATGATTTTTGAATTTACATTTGTTATTGACATTAAAATATTAATACAAGATAATACTTGTTCTAACTAAAGGCCCAATTTAAATAGGCGGTCTGGGACCTATTCCAAAAATATGTTTTTAGTCGCTTTAATGTGGCAAATAATCGAAAGACATTTGGAAAAAAAGATGCATCACATCTAATTAAACCTTCTATGGCACTAACATTAAAATCTGATTTTAAAACTTTGTGCAAAAATTGGAATTATACTTGATTGATTGCTATTCCTTTTAGAATGCCGTCTTTTTTATAAAATTCAAAATAGTGCTTGAGGTTGTTCATCCAGTGGATGATGGAATTATGTTCAATTTATTATTTTATTCTTATTATTTTATTCACGAACAACCAGGATTCATGATATTGATGAATTCATTCATTGAATTAAAATCGTATTTTTTAAATGTTTTTCATTTTCAATATTTTTTTAGCATCAAATTTCAAACATTTACACATTAATGTATTTATAATTCTTAAAGAATTTATAATATTTAATTGCTAATTATTCAAAGACTACATTTCATCATATTAAAGAAGAAGTGAACGTCATATTGATGAATTTTGTTCATCAAACCATATTAATTTCAATGTCATAAATCTTATAAGAATTATAAATACGTAAATGGTGACCAATTTTTGTGTGAAATTTGATGATATAAAAATATTAAAAATGAAAAATACAATTTTAGTTTAATGAATGAAATCATCAATATGATGAATACTGATGGTTGGTGAAATTTTTTTAGTGTGAAACATTTAATTTATAGTCCAAATGTAACTCGATAATATTTCTCCGGTGATTGCCAACTATACGAGGTATAAGTATCTCAACGTTATACCTATCTGTTATATCATGACCTTGGAATAACTGGTTAATAACAGCAAGGAAAAGTCTCCAGATGTTAAAAATATGTTCTACTCCAATAGAGTAGTATATTTTTAAAATTTATAGTATGAAATCATTTATGTATTATTACCCTAGTAGATATTATTCTAGGGGGATGATTGGAAACCTATCATTCAATTTCTTCGTTGTCATAACCCGACCATTTACAAAACTAACATGATAAGGTCATGATCATGTTTACCCAAAATTTTTATTAGGGTTATTTCAATGTGTAATTGTTTAAAATTATTGAAACAGTAACTGAAATTGACTCCGCTTAAAAAAGAACCATTCTATTTTTGAAAACAACACCAAATCTGAAATACATGTATCAAAAATGAACCCGAATTACTCGATTTTCCTTTTATACCGGTTTTTAAAGAAATATGAAAAACGTTAAAAGGCAGAAACATCGCCTACACAAAACGAAGCCAAGTCCAAGTATTTTAACGAGTTTCCGAAGACGTAATAAATTGCTTCCCAGCGGTTCGGTTCGCCAGACTCAATTATATAGAAAGAAGTTCGCAAATGAGCTGCATAAAACGTTCCAAAAAATGTCCAACCAAAACCTGTCAATTTAATCAACAACATTTATACAAGCCAACGGAGGATGGATGGAGAAGAGCTTCCTTCCTTCGAACCAGAACCAAATTAGCATTTCTTGGCAACATCGTTAAATGGGCAACCAAATCAAGACACAGCAGAGAAAGTAGTCGGGCAGTCTTCGCAATATCCCTGAATGAATGCAAAGCAAATAAAAATACTCCCACTGCCTGGTAGCAGGTGCATGGGCAACGGTTGCAGCCACCACAGGCAGCACGGACGGGCACCAACGGATGACGACATCGATCGGATTGTCTTTTAAATTACATTAAATTATTTGGGAACAAGAAGGCGACACTAATAAATTCGTCTAAATGGCCAAAGACCGCATCGACGGATGGATGGATGGTTGGATGGTTGGATAGTGAGGCAGTCTGTGTGTCTGTCCTTGGTTGGGCAGTAAAACAAGACATATAAACGAATGAACGGATGCAAAGTGCACTGCTGTCTTTGGAGGCGATGAAGTCCGCTGACATGGGGCCAGACACATATTGGCTTTCTTCAACGGGATGGATAGATATGTTGGATGCATGGACGGACGAACGGACGGACGGACGGACGAACGACGGACGGCTGGATGGATGGACAGAAGCGATGAATGAAAGAGTTTCGTATCTGCAGATCAATGCTGGAAACTAGTTCGAAATTGTGTTGTTTAGTGTTATTCACTGTTTCAGACCCTGCAGCGCCCTCTAACGATCCGTAAACATCGGAATCCACAACCCATTGATTGTGGTAACAAATTTTATGAATGAAACGAAATGGCACAGCGTGGATGCCTTTGACGATTGAAGGTGGATGCACTGGCGAATGGTACCATTTCATTAAATGTATAACAGTGCTGCCTGCATTCTATGCGTCCATCCGTATATCGATTTGGAACAAGTTGTGAAGGAATTGTATTATTTTTTTCATTCATTCATGAATAATGCAGAGTTCAAGAGCTCAGAAAGGAAAATAGAACAAATCTGATGTTGTTTTGATGATGTTTGCAGCCAACTGTATTTTTTTACAAATTCCAGTTAATATAGTTAATATTTTGTTTAATTTTCGAACTCTAAAAATATAATTTCATCTCGGGTCATAGGAAACAATAGTAGAAATAAACCCGATTAATGTAAAGAAAAATCATGTTCAGATAAAGTTCGTCATGTAGCTGATCGGGTTATGACAAGGAAAATATTCAGTTATTAGTTCTTTATCATTATTCTAACGGGGACCTAACTAGGGAATAGGCAAATGTTTATTATAACTAATTATATGGTACTTTTGTAACTTCCCTGAATAATATTTCAAACATTTTCGTTTTTCAAAGACGTTTAATTGTTCAATAGTTCTGTATATTATTGAATTACATAAAAGAGCCAATCCAGAAAACCTTTAACATTTGGGGTTGTCAAAATTTTACGAAAATATTTGCGGGTACATCTAATTATAAAATAATAGTTTAGCACTACAGTCCTATAAGAACTTAGGCCGAGCTCTCTCATCATTTTGAGCTGTGCGTCTTATATTTGTACTCAAAGTGGTGGGACCTACAGTATATTGCCGAATCCGAACGGCGGGTGAGAGCTTTTCATAGGCATGAAATAATGTTTCTATGAAAAGATGTTGTTAGCCCCAGTCCAGGCTTGAACCGGGGACTTTTCAGATCGCAGTCCAATGCACTAACCACTGAGTTACCGCGGCACATCTTAGCGCTTTTGAATGTAAGCTTATATGCCCTTATGTAAAATAAATCCGTTCGTGTGCTTCACTTTTAATGAAAGTTGTCAAAGATGGAGGTCGGTAAAGCTACTGGTTCAAAATTCAAAATTTATAAATAAAATATTGTTTATTTATAAAATATTTATTGATAAAGTAAAGTAAAATTATTTTTGTATGGCATAATATTTCGATATATTTCAGTTTAATATCATTTAAAGAAATTGTGATTTTTTGAACATTTAAGCCGAATTTTTGAATTTTAAAGAGCTCCTGTATTTTTGATACTAGGGGCACATTCAAGTGATCTACCTTAAAATCATTGATATTACAATACGTTGCAATAAAAATAAAATGATAAATTGATAATAGGTACTAAATTATATTTTTTTGGATTTTCAGCGCACATACCGTGAAATTGATTCTGTTATATTATAAATTATGTTGAGAAATTATTTTTTAATGATCAAATATAACATAATGTATCAACTACAGTTTAATCCGAAAAAATTTAAATGATATCTTAAAAGTTATTTTGTACAATTAAGCCTAAAATTCACATTTAAAGTGCTCCTGAATTTTTAATTTACGCGACATATCTTAAAATCTTTGTTCTTGTATTATCAGTTCATAAAAAATTTACACACAAAAAAAACAGCGTTCCCTGTAAACTCTTTCTCAAACAAACACTAAAGTGTTTGCAAGCTCATTTGTAGGAAATAATCGAAGTGTTTCTCTCAAATGATCAGTAGTGTTTCCCACAAATAATTGTAGTGTTTCCCACAAACACGAAAAGTGTGACCCACAAATACGAAAAGTGTTTCCCAAATATATTTAAATTATTTGCCACAAACACGAAAAGTTTTTCCCACAAACACGAAAAGTGTTTCCCAAAAATATTTCAAAATTTGGTAGTGTTGCCAAAAAGACTTGAAGTGTTTCCGCCAAATATTTGTAGTGTTCGGCAAATTCAGTTAAAGCAAAAGGTTTTTTTTTATTGCGGCAGCCACTCATTTACGCGACATTCGAATAATGCAGAATTCCAGAGTAGATTATTCGACAAGTCGCGTAAACATACGTCTGGCGAAAATAAACCTTTTATTTCGACTGATATTGATGGACACTAAGAAAACACTACAACACATCGATGCATTATGCCTGGGACCAGGTGTCCCAGGTGGACGCGTCTTAAAAAGTCATCTAAACTGAATGGATTTTCGTCAGATGATTTGCACAGAATTGCGGCAGTGTTTCTGCATTATCTGTTTTGGATGATGTGATGACCGATTATGATGAATTGATGGCAGTGGCTATAGATGATAATAATTAGCTTCAGATGTCGCACAATAAGAAAATGTTGCTTCTTATTCGACAAAAGAAGCATTCGTGCAAGTGTTGCATGACACGGATAAGTTCAATTGTTCAAGTGATGCATCTTTTGTGACAAGCTGTACGATTTTTGGGGCAAACACTTTTAAAATAGATAGCGTTCTGGGAAACACTTACTGTTTGTCCCAAGGAAATGTCATGTATTTATTACTTATCTTAAACACTTTCATTATTTACTGGTAACAAATGAGAGTTTGGGAGTAATAATTGAAGTAACTTTTATAGAGTGTTCTTGGTAAACATTTTAAATGTTTTTAAGAAATTAGATATTGTTTTGTTCAATTGTGTAACAAGTATTTCTGCCACTCAATATGTATTTACCAGAAATAACCTATAGCTTCCCACAAGTATTTTATAAACATTCCTTTTTTAGAGTGTAGTGTAGTCGTGGCATAAATTTCCAATCATATTTGTAGATATGCTTTAGAATAAAAGTGTCTTTTTCGGGTCGCTCATGTTTTTTTTTTTTTGAAAGTTACAGCGTATCCTTTTTTGTTGGTGTTAGGGGCATAAACACAAGTCATATCTTAAAATCTTTATATTTACCCCTCTATTAAAAATTAAATACAAAAGGATACACTAGAAATTTTCGTTTTCGTGGTATTATACCCTGTGTCCAAATTTTGTTTTGGATATGGCACACTTAAGCGACATATATATATATATTTTTGTATTCGACATTTGTATTAAAATTGTAGCGATATCTTGGAAGCCGCAGCAATAATGATGATTAGAACGGCACAAAACGTACGCGTATCATTGGTATTTTTAATGTATTTCTAACTTTGGCCATATGTAGCAAATGGACATAGCTAATTATAAACTCAAAAATGGTTGGGATTTATTAATTCAAGTATTTTTAACAAAATTCTATTAAAATGTAAAATATAAAAACAATAAATAATTTTTATTAATTACTTTATATCAATATCATAAAGGTTAAAAGTTTTGTGGATTTGCTCATAAATTTGTATTTATTAACAAATACCCAACAAAATACCGTATCAAAAGTTAAAGAAAAATGTGTAAATATGTATTTTTGTTTGAAAAATAAATGTATAATTTTACTGCATTTCTAAACACAATTTTAATACATTTGTATTAAAATTAGTAAATTTTGAGTTCTTTTAAGACCTGGAATATATAAATTAAATACCATGCTTGTATTTATTATTACTACAACTGTATTTATTTAACTTTAAGAAAATGTAAAAATATTACTACATATGCATTTACTTTTACTACATTATATATTTCATTGAAACCAGTGTTCAAATTCAATAACAATTTGCACGCCTTATTTTTTAGTCATAAGAAACAATCCTAGGGAGTGAGACATGGGTGTTAAAAAAGAGGCATCCTATAGTGCACGTTCTTCAAAGAAATAAAAAAAAGTGCAAAAAGGACAAAGTTCTGTAGTATAGCATATAGAAAAAATTGTAAAATTGGGTCAAATAAAAACAAATAACAAAATGTAGTAGAACTACATTTTTCAAAACAATGACATATATGTAGTATAATTTACTACATTAATTTTTTCGGTGCACCTTGACCGTTTTTGAGTCAAGTATTATTTTTACAGCGTCCAGTCTTCAATAATCTTGGGTACTGTCCTACAGCAAACATTTTGTTAAAATATATCTGTTTGTTTGTTGTAATTAGTTTGACCTTACTTATGCCCCCGGTGGACCGTTCGAGCGTAAAAATATTCATTCTATTACTATTACTATTACCATTTCTATTTTTTAATTTTAGTTTTTTAACCATTTTCAGGCGCGAACTTAACAAGTCATAAATTTTGCACCAGTCGTAAAATCAAGAGCTGGGAGCTGTGTTAAAGTGCCAAATTTATGTGTGTTATAAATGTGAACTTTACAAATGTTCCGTCAAATAGTACTAGCAGGTAACATAAGATAACAACAAAAAATATATATAATATACATTTTAAAAATAGAGTTTGACCAAAAACAATTTTTGAATTATGATATTACGAAAATAATATAACACCGATCGACAGTATTTTGAACACATGAAAAAACCACAAGTACGTGAAACTAGAGACAATTCTAAAAACTGTGTACCCAATTTTTTTAGATCAATTCTTTTACGGTTCTTATTTGCATTAAATGCATATCATATTTTCATAATAATTTTTTTTTGCTGCACATTTTTTGTGAATGAGATCTCTCCGAGTATGGATATAAAAACGGTTTTCCATTATCAATTAATTTAAAGGTTTTATTTCCATTTAAAATGGTACTATAAAATATTTGAAAAATCTATTCCAATTTAATAAACGTAAATAAACGCTGTAAATGAATTGATAACAGACAAAAATTTTCATTTAAATACTTAGTTAATTCTCAGCTAAAATTTGATATTTTGTTTTTAAAATGCATATAAAACCCTTTGATTCAAAATTAATCCAGAAAAACTGGGGTACTTGTGTCTTTTATTTTTTAGCGTACTTTAAGAATAAGTAGGATTTCCTATGTGTACAGCCAAAAGTTGAATTTTGTAGTACGGTGTAATGATTGTATCTCTGAAATGTTTTTGTTAAATTTAATAAAATGTGCAATTTTTGTAAATTTAGTAAAGACATAATCATAGCCTGATTAAGTCTGTCATAATAGTTTGATAATTGCCGAAAAAAATGAAAGTAATTTATTAACATTTGGGCTTCAAATGTCTGGATCCTCAAAACCCAACAAAAAATCAGCACCTAAAATACCGAAATAAAAGCTCGAGAATGTCAATTAGACAAAAAAAATGCAAACGACCCAATTATAAATTTCGGAACTGTTGAATAATCCCCAAATAAAATCAACGTTTTTAATATAAAATAATTCTCTTTCATTATTTTCAATAAAAATATTTAATTTTTCTTGAAAACCCAGTCTGCCATGTCTCGGAGACCTTCGATGCCTGGAATTTTTGTCGAATAATTTCGAGAAAAAAGTTCGATCTCGTTGCTTCATCGATTCTAATTTTTATAGTTTCTCGTACATTTTAATTCATTGACAAGATACGATATATAAACATTTATCGCATCTATATCGTAATATTTTTTGAAGCAATATTGTACTTTAATCATTTTTTTCATCAATATCGTTCCGATTTCAAAAATTTCTCGTACCGAGAAAACTCCGACAAAACGCATCGATATCTATCTACCATGTAGGTCCAATTTGACGCTCGATATCAGTAGGAGAAGGGTCCGATATCGTGTGTTTTCTCCTTTTTCTCGCATTGATCTCATAACGATTACGAAACGAATGGCATACTGGGAAGTTATTTTATAAATATATATCATAAATTAGAATTTAATATTTAAATTTAAAATGTTATTATTTTAGGAATTATTTCATTTCTATTGGTGATTATTTCATTGCGAAAATTTTGTGTGAAAAATTTGGGCATTCTGTCATTCGTTTTAAGCGTAGTTTCATTGGGGGCTTATTTACTTTTTTTCGGGAGTTATTTCATTTAAAATGACAGCCAACATTTTTCGAACTTATTTAATTTTTGTTTCGGGTATTGCTTACTTTTTTTGGGTTTATATCATTGGCCGCTATTAGATTGGGTGTTATTTTATTGGGTGCTAGTTCGTAGTGCACACATTTCTATTTTACGTATTGACAGTCACGGTATTTGATCCCGGGAACATTGAGTTAATAGTTTAACACAATAAGCGCGGTGCCACTGACGCTTCATCATAGTTTCCAAGGATTGAAACCTAAACGAATAACGAATAACGATTTCGATTTAGGTTTCGGTTTTTTCCGCGTTTCGATTTCGCTTATGGTTTCGGTTTTAGGTTTTTATTACGAAACGATTTCGGTATACCGGTTCCAAGTTACGCTTTCGGTATTGATTTGGGTTTTTGTATATAATTTCTTTTTTTTTCCATAATTTTCAAAATATTTAACATTGTTTATATTGTGCTAATTTATGTTCAAATTGTTATATTGGGGTAAAGTGGGAAACGTAAATTAGTGAAAATATTGTGTTATATGAATTATTTAATTGATTTCGCCAAGAAAAAAATTCAATCGTGACCACAAGTCAATGAAAAGTAACATTTTGACTTCACCTGAGATATGATCTGAATGGCAGAGGAGAGCCGAGAAGTGAACCTTAAATAAAAGCAAGAAGACTACATCGGCAAATGTTCTTAAACTTCATGAAAAGAAGAAGAATTGTGTACAATTTCAATCCATAAAACCAAAGAAATTAAATTTCAACAATTCAGTGAACTGCAATATCTGCAAATGAATATCTGCTTTTATACTTGAAATGTTCGAACTTGCACTTTATTTTCCGTATGAGTTACTAATGTTTTTTTGTATCACCATTGTTTTTTTGTTACCTTATTATAAGTATCCTTAATATATATGTCCGAAATTTAGGTGTTTTGAAAAAATCAATCAAACTCAGACTTATAAATAGTATTCTATTGAATAGATCCTTTAAAAGAATTTAAAAATGATTCAAATGAACTTTTCAAAACTTGTCCCACTTTATTTTACTAATACAATAAATAAAAAAAAAACAATATCATTCAAAATTTTTATCATTTTTAACAAAAAAATTGTGCTTGGAGTTGCTGGTGTTTTGTTGTTAATTCGATTTACCGCTACACAAATTAATGAAGAAAAAACAAATTTTAGACCAAAGAAACAATGTTTCTAAAAAAACAACATGTGAATTTTTGTACAACAAAAAAATATATTTTGGGAACTCAAAATTTTATTAAATGACATTTAAACATGCCTTGTACTTAAGATCTTCTGTATAAAATAAAATATGTTTTCCTGTTTCTTTTTTTGCTTTATTAAAAACCGTTTTAAACAGGTATAAACCCGAAACCGTTTATTTCGGTTTTGGATATCGGTTTATTTCTAATTTTCGTATAACGGTTTCGGTTACGGTTTTAAAAATTAAACGGTTTTAAACGGAAATCGGTTTCGGTTTCGGTTACGGTTTCAATCCTTGATTGTTTCATTATCTTTTTATACCCTACACTAAGAAAGGGTATATTCAGTTTGGTACGCCGTTTGTAACACCCAGTATGGAAAAGTATATATATTCTTGATCAGCAGGACCTCCTGAGTCGATTTAGCGATGTCCGTCTGTCCGTCTGTCCGTCTGTCTGTCTGTCTGTCCGTCTGTCTGTTTGTCCGTCTGTCTGTCCGTCTGTCCGTCTGTCTGTCCGTCTGTCTGTCCGTCCGTCTGTCTGTCTGTCTGTCTGTCCGTCTGTCTGTCAGTCTGTCTGTTGAAATCCCTACTACTTTTAAAATTGAAGAGCTAGATAAATGAAACTTATAACTTAGATTACTAATATACCTACGCTGTATGGCGAGATCGGTCCATTGTGACCTATGATCCGACCACTTATGTTCAAATACCTCATATAAAATGTACATACAAAGATCAATTTTTATGTATACGTGCTTAGGTAAACTTTTTTGGTCAAATATATATTGATATCATGCTCAAATACATGATAATAATGTTTTCCGGCGAAAAGACTTGTGGTTCACAAAAAAAAAATCGGAATTCGTTACACCTACCCATTTGTAAATATGGGTATCAAATGAATGGAAATTCTTCAGCGATTGAAATTTTGTAATTATTTTCAGGAATCGTATACTCTGGTAACCAATATACCACTTTGAATGGTAACCACACATAAGTGTAGGGTATTTATAGTCGGCTTAGACCGACTATAATTTAACTATCATAATATATAATATAACTATCATAATAACACCAAATTTAAAATTTCCCATGTGATCTAACCTTCCCAACTGGTTTGTAATAAACTTCTCATAGTTATATAGCATATATGCTCACATTCATTGACGATTTCAAAATTCGTATATGGGAAATTATTGAAATTTTACGTAAGCCAAGAATAAGTAATTATAATGATTTATTCATAATATATGATTACAGTAAATATCTATTATTATGGTTCATTGAATACAAAATCATGGGTACGTTTACTCATGTTTTATGTAAAATATATTCATAAGTCATTAATAATGCGAATAGGTTTTGAAATCCATTTAATGATTTATTCATAATTCATGATTAAAATGTCATACATTGTGCCAAATATCCGTAGCCTCCAGTTGGAAAAACAAATACAAATTATGCAGAACAAAGTGAAAAATATCGAATTTGGAAATATAATAAGTCAGTAGACAAAGGAAACGAACATTAACAAAAAGGAAAATTACTTCACTGATTTTTCCCAACTAACGTGAATTGCGCATTTAGAAAATTAATAAGCAGTAAGTAACATTATGAATAAATATTCAAATTTCGATTTTAATGCTTAATAATAAAATTGGAAAATTTTATGAATCCTATTCATAATAAATACAGAATGATGTAGAACTTCTTATCCATGAATTTTGTATTTTTCTTATCCATGAATTTTGTATTTTTTTAGTTTAATACATAATTTATGAATATAATTCATAAATAAAATAAATCGAAAAAAATATGTAGGTTAAAGAATAGTACACAATCTGAATTTGTCTCATTTAATTTTATGTAATTTTTTGATATTTTCAATTTCATTGTATTTTTATTAAATTTGGCGTGTGGATTGTGATTAGCCTAGTGGTAAGAAATGATCATGACTGTTTACGTAGAACGTAAGCACAATGTTTGTGAACACGTCCGTCAGACCCACTCGTTGCAGCGATACTCGCTGCATTGAGTTTTGACGTTCAAAAGCGCAAGATCGTCACTCTGTACGTTTACCATAAAACCGATCGAACGTACTCGATCCACCCGTCTCCGGACATTGAAAGTTTACATTTTAAATTAAACAAATAATAATACACCCGTCTACGCGACAAATAATAAAACACATAAAAACCCGTTAACGCGACAATCGGTCACGGCTATAAACAAACATATAATTAAACATAAACCACCCACATCAACAATCAACACATTTCACACCAACAATCAGAACCAAACCATTTCTACGGAAGACAACCAGGAAATCCCACAAACACAACTTCAAACACAACATTTAAGGTGCATAAACTCAATGCACATTTAAGGTACAAATTTTACGATATTTATTGTTGCGACCCAATTAAATTGAAATTGAATATTTCCATTGAATTGTCATCCGTCAATCATCATGACCATGACGCCCGAACAATGACCATATCAACTTTATATTTGATCGGGTTATGACAAGTTAAAAATACAATTATCAGTTCCCGATCATTATCCTAATTAAATGTCTACTAATGTAAAGGCATATTTTAAAAATTAGAACAGATAGAAAAGACATAAAACCAGTTGGGAAGGTTAGATCACATGGGAAATTTTAAAGTAGGTGTAATTATGATAGTTAGGATTATCAAAATTATAGCCGGTCTAAGCCGACTATAAATACCCTACACATATGTGTGGTTACCGTTAAAAGTGATATATAGGTCACCAGGGTATACGAATCCTGAAAATAACTAGAAACATTCAATCGCTGAAGAATTTCCATTCATTTGATACCCATATTTACAAGTGGGTAGGTGTACCGAATTTCGATTTCTTTTTTGGTGAACCACAAGTCTTTTCGCCGAAAAACATTATTATCATGTATTTGAGCATGATGTCAATATATATTTGACCAAAAAAGTTTACCTAAGCACGTATACAGTAAAATTGATCTGTATATGTAAATTTTATATGAGGTATTTGAACATAAGTGGTCGGATCATAGGTCACAATGGACCGATCTCGCCAATATACTTACGCACATACAGCGTAGGTATATTAGTAATCAAAGTTATAAGTTTCATTTATCTAGCTCTTCAATTTTAAAAGTAGTAGGGATTTCAACAGACAGACAGACGGACAGACAGACGGACAGACGGACAGACGGACATCGCTAAATCGACTCAGGAGGTCATGCTGATCAAGAATATATATACTTTTCCATACCGGAGATGCTTCCTTCTGGGTGTTACAAACGGCGTACCAAACTGAATATACCCTTTCACTCTTAGTGTAGGGTATAAAAATTAGTTATTTAAATCCTTATCTTGGATAATCATAAATTATTTTTATCATATCATAAAGAAAGCAAAGAAAGGTTTAAATATATTAAAAATAAATTAATAATTGGCATCAACATTATGCTTGAGAATGTAATAAAAAATCGTTTTTTAAGTTTTGTGTATCGTAGCGGTAGCTCAGTGGTTAGTGCGTTGGACTGCGAGCCGAAAAGTCCCCGGTTCAAGCCTGGGCTGGGGCTAACTAACATCTTTTCATAGAAACATTTTTCTATACCGCGCCACCTCTCGGCAGTAAATGGCAAACCTACGAGAGTAAAACAATGCCTATGAAAAGCTCTCACCCGCCGTTCGGATTAGGCAATAAACTGTAGGTCCCTCCACTTTGAGTACACACAAAAAAATATCACCAAAAATTTCACCAAGTATTCATCACATTGATTATTTCATTCATTGAACTAAAATCGTATTTTTTCAATGTTTTTCACTTTTAAAATTTTTTATAACATCAAATTTCAAAAAGAAAATTGTCTCCATTTACACATTTATGTATTTATAATTCTTAAAGGATTTATGATATTTAATTTAATGTGGTTTGATGAGTAAAATTCATCAATATGATATACATTATTCATTAATATGATGAAATGGAGTCTTCGCATAATTAGTAATTAAATATTATAACTCGTATAAGAATTATAAATACATAAATGTGTAAATGGAGACAAATTTGTGTTTGAAATTTGATGTTTGAAAATGAAAAACATTTAAAAATACAATTATAGTTCAATGAATGAAATCATCAATATGATGAATATTGGTAGTTGGTGAAATTTTTGGAGATATTTTTTTGTGTGTACAAATAAAACACGCACAGCTCAAAATGGTAAGAGAGCTCGGCCTAAGTACTTATAGGACTGTAGTGCCAAACTTTTATTATTATTAATTTAAGGTTCGATTGCAATTTATTTAATAAGGTAAAATTTACTTTAACAAAATTAGCGAATTATTAAAAAAGGTGTATGTTTTGTTCCTTTTATAGATTAGTCTTATTAAGTAGTTTTATATATTATGTAGTATTACAAATTACAAATTATTTTTTGTTTATTTAAATAAAAAAAATATTGAAATTTTCATAATACAGAGTCTCAATGAGACTGGCAAGTCATACGCAGATCACTCCCACTGATATCGTTTCGTACTCAGAGTCGCAATGTCGCGTGTGGCACACACAGCCCAACATGATTCGTGCGGTTGACACTTTTATTGGATATCAACATGTTTTATGAGCTCGGCTCTGTTGCCTGGAGGGGCGCGCGCGGCAGAATCGCAAGTGCGAAACACGATAATGACTTGGTGCATATTTGCATTATGACCATTGCCTGCCAATCAGCGTGTCCCCCCACGCGGCAATGAGGCCGAACGAACGCAAGGCATTAAATCAATTTCATGCGAAATCAAGTGAGCTGTATGAGGGGGCAGGTAGTTGGAGACACTCGTTTTGACAGTTTATTTTATTTGACAGCATTTTTTCAATTTTTCCAGAGCCTGTTGCATGCGCCGGCATCCGATATCAGGACATTATGTGCTTAATACACTTCCGTAGGCACTGGTATCCTATTATGTGGTTGCCACCCATGCAAGTCGAACAGTTTATATATTTATTTTACTATATTTTGTTTAAAAGCAACCTCTGCCTCTGAATGAAGGCTTCGTTTGCCAATAAAATGCATACAAATTGCTTTCAAATTGCCAGTCATACGGACGTGGCGCGACGCTTTGTGGCTGGCACGCGCTCCAAATGACATGACCTACGGCAAAATATGTAATGGAAAGTAATTACAATCATATTCATACCACATAACATCAGTTCGCATCGCATCCTACATGAACGGCTGGCGGCCGAAACCGGACTCACCCAATGCAACCCAACACAACACACCCAGCCCAATGGACCACCGCCATGCGCAGGTATAAGGCTGGCACACAGCAGGAGTTGCCAATACAGTGACTGCCAAAAACACAGAACCTGCCAGTGGACCCAATCAATTCCACCAACAAGGCGAACGTTATGACGCGACAGACTCGAACCGAACCGTACCGCATACCGTACGTATGAGGGGACGCTAACTGTGGCATATATGGAACCTGGCATCGCATAGCCTGTTCACAGATTCACACAAATCACACGAAGCCCGTGAATTGCGCTCAAAAGTTGCATGTGAATCAAAGCGTTTATCGTTCGTTCGTCGATCGTCGTTCGGCGTTCATCGTTTAGCAGCCCAAAACCAATACGTGGGTGTCGTGCAGGAATTTATGACGGTTTTGCGGAAACTTTATGGCCGCGAGATAAGTTTTTTCTTCCCTTTTCGATTTCCATTGAGAAATGCGAGCGCGGATTGTTTTTAAATTCAATGGTCTTCATTTGTGTCAATTTTGTTGGGTATTAACTGATGGCGGGAAAAATGCAATAGATATGCGCTGGTCTGCGGTTGGCAAATAATGCAGATAATTTACTCTTTTTGAATGTTGCGACTAGTAAATAAAGCCACATAATAGCACTTATGATTGTTTACCCAATTGGAAAGGCGATTTAGAAATATGTCTTACCTTAAAACAACCGCTTATAAAAATATTGAAAAATGACGAACATCCGCTTTTATATTATAATATTTCATGAAACTCAAAATTTAGAAACACTTGTAAACCTTCTTTAATTAAGACTTACAATAAGGTAAAATTTTATACAATTTGTGGAATTCTCAAACTTGAAATTCAATAAATCGATTCACGTATGGTTATTTCCTGTGGTTCCGGTCGGGACATTCTAAACATCTGAATATATTAGGAAATTAAATACGGTAAATTACTAATAAATTAAGTAGTAGTCGATCCGGACAGGACAGAAAACGGGAGTGCATGTTGAGGTTTAAATGGAAATTCCAAAAAGTCAACGAATTTTGCATTTAAAATATTTGTATACAATATTTATACATTTAATTTTTTTTTCTTATTTACCGATTTTTTATACTGGAAATTTTAGTCGTAAATTATTGAAAATTATCCCGCAAAATTATACCACTAATATATGCACCAAGAGCGTAGGGTATTCCATAGGCGGGCCCGACCGACTTTAAAAGTCCGAGCCATGTGACCTAAGTTTCCCATAAGGAAAATCATTCTGAAGATTAGGTCACATATAACATTTTAAAGTTATGACATTTTAATACTTTGTAGACTGGAAACTTCAAGATTTATGAAACATGCCCATTTTAAACATACAAGTAATCTAAAAACTGGGTTTCATTAATCGCTTTTCTTCCAGTCGTGTTATAGCAGACAGAAGGACTTACAGACAGGCCAACGGACATCGATAAATCGAATGAGAAGGTGACGGTGATCAACGCCACGGCTCTCTCTGGCTGTTACAAACGGATACTCAAATATACCCTTTCGTTTTTAGTGTAGAGTATAAAAAAGAAGAAAAGTAGAAGGAAAAAAAAAAGAAAAGAGAGTCGCAAAAGAAATCATCTGATCATCAAATTACATTTTACAGATGTCGAAGCCAATTAGACCAGACCGGAGATCTTTTGCAATAAGACATTATTGGGAAATAACGAATGTTGAAACCATAACTAAAACCCGAGCTGTAAAGGTTGGATTACGATTACTTTTGATTACGATTACTAAGGAAAAAATTTGATTACGATTCTTAGAAGTCGTAATCAAAAATTTTGATTACGATTAGAAATATTCAAAAAGTAATTTGATTCTTAGTACATTTTTTGATTATTTTCACGACTACTTTAAAATAATCAAAAACTATTAATCGACTACTTTTTTTGATTATTTCTATTTTTCTTGATTATTTTTTGATTATCAAATAATCTAACAAAAATAGAAATAATCAATTTTTTGGTCAGATTACTTTTTTTGATTATTTTCAAATAATCGAAAAAAAGTAGTTGGATTATATTTTTTGATTATTTTCAAATAATCAAAAACAAGTAGTCGGATTATTAGCTATTGATTATTTTAAAGTAGTCGTGAAAATAATCAAAAAATGTATTATAAATCATATTACTATTTGATTATTTCTGATCGTAATCAAAATTTTTGATTACGACTACTAAGAATCGTATTTAAAATTTTTGATTACGATTCTTTAGTAATCGTAATCAAAAGTAATCATAATCCAATCTTTACAGCTCTGACTAAAACTAATATCCGTTTAAATTTTAAATTGAGTAACTTAAGGTTTATGTACAACGTCGTATGCCATTCGTTTCGATGTCGTTACGAAATCAATTTTAGAAGAGGGAGACTTTACACAATATCGAAAAAATTCTCGTAGTGATATCGAGTGTCAAATTGGACCTAAGTGCTAGTCGGAGTTTTCTCGGTACGAGACATTTTTGGAAATCTGAACGATATCGAAGATAAAACTGATCAAAGTTCGAGATTGCTTCGAAATATATTACGATATCGATGCGATAAATATTGTCAAAATTTTGAATGTATCCAGTCTGACATGTCTCGAAACTCTTCAATACTTCAAATAGTTTTCGAACTCACACGTTGTATAATCGTTGTTATATCGGTTCCAGTATGTTTTGTTTCTCTTATACATCTCATTGCAATTTCGAATTTATATCAGATAAAGACAACATTTTTACCAGTTAATTTCAATAATCAAAAAATTTAAATTTTACATGCAAAAAAAAATTGCGACTTTTTTGAATAATGTATTTATACGATTTTTTTCTCTACATTTGCAATAAAATATCTTAAATGGTATTTTAAATATCTTTCTAAATCAAAATTTGTTTTGTAAGTTTTAAATTTCCTTTGTCTATATCTCGTAAGCGTAATTTTGTCCCAAATATTCTGTGATTTCTGAACGATAGAGCGTGTTGTATGATTGTATAGATTCGATTTCTACGTGGAATTTAATACGTATTGAGGTCCCCTAGCGGTTCAATTTAGAAATAATTCTCGTAACGTGAAAACTTTATTCTTTCGTTACGATATCTGCGTACAGGGCTTTACGAAAAAGCAAATTGGGTTGCGTTAAATGATTTCCTTCGTAACTTTAATTGGAAATTGTGTTTCGCAGACAGAGACATAAATGCCGCGGCTTTAATGGCACAAAATATTATTTTATTAAGTATGCGGTCATTCATGCCTTCTAAAAAGATAAGCATTAAACCCAAGGACCACTCATGGTTTAATGAGACTTGCAGGATTGCAGTCAGGTCGAAAGAGGAAGCCTTGCAGAATTGGCGTTCTAACAAGAATGCTGACACAGAAAGACTTCGCATACAGGCTAGGAATCGCTGTAATGCCATGATCTCGCGCGAAAAGTTTCTTCACGAACAAAACGCGCGCAAAAAGGTCCTACTCTACCCCAGAGGTAGTAAAAATTTCTTGTCATTTGTAAAAAGAGTGAAGAACCAGACGACGTCGTCTACTCCAACTCTTATTATGTATGGTCAGACCTTCACCGAACCGGTTGATAAAGCAAATCTCTTGGCAGAATTATTTGCAAATAATTCAACGCTCCCAGTTAGCAATCAACCACTGCCCGTTGTCGACTGTGTTACTTCTGCAATGCCGCAGATACATTTTCGAACTTGGGCAGTTAAAAAGGTCCTAGCTAATCTCAATATCAACAAAGCCTCCGCGCCAGATGACATTTCGGCCTATGTGTTAAAGAAGGCTTGTCCATTGCGTAACCTATTCAATATCTCCTACACGACAGGAGTTTTTTCATCTTGTTGGAAGGTTGCCAATGTCCAGCCAGTTCCGAAAAAGGACGAGGCACGAACCCTGCTAATTACCGACCTATTGCAATATGCTCTGCGCTCTCTAAGGTAATGGAAAGCGTAATAAATTTTCACCTTGTGAATTATTTAGAGCGAAACGAATTACTTTGTGACCGTCAATATGGTTTCCGTAGGACCAGATCCACCGGTGACCTGATGGCGGTCCTCTCCGAAAAGTGGAATAATTGTATTCACCTTTTTGGGGAGACTAAGGTTGTTACTCTTGATATTTCCAAGGCTTTTGATCGAGTGTGGCACGAAGCCCTCGTATCAAAACTAATTGCATATGGTGTCGGTATTACTTTTACTCGATGGATATCGAGTTTTCTTCAGGGTCGTTCAATAAGAGTAGCGATGGATGGTGTTCTCTCAGAACAACATTCCATTAATTCTGGGGTTCCGCAGGGTTCCGTCCTATCCCCGTCCCTATTTCTGGTATTTATCAATGACCTTCTGTCATTGACTCAGAACCCAATCCATTCCTTTGCTGATGACAGTAACATTTGTCATTCATATTCGTTCAACAAGCGCCCAAACTCTTTGGAGATTGAGAGTAAATGACGTACTATGAAAGACACACTCAATAATGACCTTAAAACAATCTCCGAGTGGGGTTTTGCAAATAGAGTTGATTTTAATGCTAGCAAGACTCAATGTTGTCTGTTATCTCACAAAAGAATGGATTCACCACTCCCTCCCCTCAATATGGGTGCTGTGAATATTGCGGAGTCAGTCGCTCTTGACGTTCTGGGCATATCAATACAATGTGACCTCCGCTGGAATGATCACATTTTTGATGTGTCGAAAGAAGCGGTCAAGTGCCTCGGTTTTTTAAAACGGTGTAAGACATAATGGGTTTTTCAATAAGAGCGCTACAAAACAGGGACGCTACAAAAGTAGAGCGACAGGGATAGCAAACGACGCCATATTTCTTGCCGCTCTCTTGATATTTCTCTTCAGTAAGGTTTGCCATTTCATGATGAAAAGATATACGAGCCAACAACGAGTCGAAATTATTAAAATTTACTACCGAAATTCAAATTTGTATATCTTTCGAAGGACCGTTGGGTGTGTAAGCCTGTTTTATAGGTATTACAATGGTAATACATGGCCTGATTCCACCAGTTCGTGTGTTCTCTCGTTCTACTCGGGCAACGAACCAAGCCCACCCCTTCGCAGTCCACTCGGCTCTCAACCGAACCACGCATTACAGAGAGAATTCGTTCTTCATTCGCACGATACGTTTGTGGAACAATCTCCCTGCGTCTGTTTTTCCCGACATTTTTGAAATTGGCAAATTCAAAACAAACATTCACCGTCACTACGCTATCTTTCCTCCATCCGTCTATCCTTTCCTACGATCAACACTATGCATTGCATAAATAGGGGGCATCCCCTGAGCGTTGGTTAATATGTAAAAAAAAAATATATAAATATACGAAAAACTTTTAATAAATAAGAAAAACTAACAGCTATATTATTTATGTTTTATTTTACTAATTTAAATAATATATTAAGTAGATATAATAATTAAAGTATTTTTATTCGATTTGTATTTCTCTATAGAGAAATCAACAGTGTGTTCAGATGATTAGTTTTGGATTCCATTTTCAAAGATATTCGGCGCAAGATTTATACACATTTCCCACCAATTAAAAATGCATGTAGTCAAAAATTAATTTCCCGCCCTCCTCTCGATTTCATTAGTAATGCAATAAACACAGAC
Source organism: Dryomyza anilis (assembly GCA_951804985.1). Classification (NCBI taxonomy): domain Eukaryota; kingdom Metazoa; phylum Arthropoda; class Insecta; order Diptera; family Dryomyzidae; genus Dryomyza; species Dryomyza anilis. The sequence continues at coordinate 41,634,550 of OX638134.1, read as the reverse complement.
CCACCCTACATTGCTTTATAAGCAGCATTTAAATAACAATTAAGCGAACTTAAGTACCACAATAACAACAATTTAATGGCCGCCCATATCGACGTCCGCCATAGACCGGCCGCCAGAGCAGAGTGGAGCAGAGCTGAGTGGACAGACAGACAGGCAAACAAACAGACCGAGCTGGGCTGCCGCGACCGGTACTACGTGTGGGTTGCAGCTTTTGTAAATCACGCTGACATGCTTATTAGACAGGCGCAACTTGTTGCCTGCACAGGGGCGCGCTAACTTCTAACTTCTGTATTACGGGCCCCGCCGAATATTGCAGTTTTTGTGTGTATTTTTTTTTGTTTAACGGTGCGCAATAAATGCTTCGAGGGGCAACCGTGACGATCGTGTGAGCGGCGCGTGACTCTCGTGTTGTTGTTGTTGGTCGTTGACGGTGTTTCTTGCCAAAATTGCGGAGGCGTTCGAGCATGAAATGCACTCGCCTGCCACTCGGCTTATTAGTTATTTCATGTATTAATTTATTTGTCTGCTCGTTGAAGTAGAGTAAATTATGTGTGGCTCAGACAAAAATGCAAATGCGATGCATGCTTGCATGCATGGATGGACGGACATACGCACGGACGGACGGACGTCATACACACTTACAGACAGATGGCTGTCATGCGACAGACTGTCATAAATCAAAACTCTTCGGGTGTCGACTAATTTTCATGTCAATTTAAAATAACAACTTGTTAGTATCTCGTTTATTTATTTTATATTTTATGGATTTCATTGCAATCATTTTTCATGAGTACGTGACATGGCGGCGTCGGCCGGTGTTTGTCGTCTAAACGTCTTGGCCGTCGAAGAATGGTTGGCGCCATGTCGAATGAAAAATTGCTAATATTTACGAGATTTTATTCAAATTCTTTGGTTAATAAGAATGTTTTACAAGAATTTAAATTGAAGAATATGTTCTCAACAAAGAACTAATAGTTCGATACTTTGTCGAAAATAAGTTCATGTATGGTTTTACTGGGTCTCAATATACCAATTATCTATATATCTATATATATATATAAATGAAATGTCCTGTGTGTGCCAGAGCATCACAGGAGAACGAACCAACGGATATTCCTAATTCTTTTTGTATTTTGTTCGTGTCAATGCAATAGTGGTTTAGGAAAAAATAAAATTCGGAAAAACCAAAGAACAAGCCGGAAAATCGAAAAAATCTAAAATTGAAATTTATACAGGGTGTTCATTTCCCGACATAAGAAATTCGCCTCCTAAGGTACAAAAATGGGCGTGTCAAAAAAAAATAGACTACCAACATCTTTTTCATAGAAAAACATTTTTTATATGCGACGCTACCTCTCGGCAGTAAATGGCAAACCTACGAGAGTGAAACATTGCCTATGAAAAGCTCTCACCCGCAGTTCGAATTCGGCAATAAACTGTAGGTCCCACCAATTTGAGTACAAATATAACTCGCACAACTCAAATGGAGAGAGAGCTTGGCGAAGTTCTAACAGGAATGTAGCGCCAAACTATTATATTATTATGTATTGTTGTTGTTTATATTTTTGCTAAATGTGGGCGAATTAAAGGGGCGTGGCACCTTCCATATAACCAAAACATTAAAAATGATATGACTTCTGATATGCTAAGAGTGGAGTTAAGTCAACTCCACAGGATTTTTGGTTTTATTCTATTTTATTGGATCATTTATAAATAACTTAATTTCAATAACATTTATCGGTTTTTAAAGTTATTACTTTTCACCATTTCCACAAAGTATGCTTAAAACATACTTTGTGTAAAAAATTCACCGTCTCGGATCTGGAAGCTGCTTTCTTCTAAATACTGAATACTTAAGTCATATGGGCCTAAGTGCCTGATAAAATCTGTTTTGAATGTCTTATTTATAACAGGGTAACTCTTCAGAACCTATTAGATTCAATCACCGCTTTAAAAATTGGCTTCAATTAAAAAACCAAAAATCTTGGATTTTTAAACATTTTAATAGTCAACTGGAATGTGAGTGGGAGTGGAAAAAGGGGCATGGCACTACGTTAAATGTGGGCGGTAAAAATATCGACGTAGGCGTACACTAATTGGAAAAAGGGGCTTAAATGTATCCACACTTTATAAACGATATAGTTTTGCAATTACAAAAACGGGTCCAGCTAGTATTGAATAAAAAATTTTATATACTTCACACAGAAAAATAAAATTGTTATGCAAACAATTTATACTTTGATCCAAGAATTAATGTGGGTTAAACCGTTTCCAACAACGCGACGCACTTAAATCATTTATTACACTACACAACAAAATGAGAAAAAAAAGTTTGCGCAGTAAATTACATTATTTTTGTATTATTGGAAATGACTCGCAGAATTTGAATATATGAATTAAAAATTTTTCTACGGATAGGATTACGAGATTTCGGGCAATAACTTTTGTACTGAGCTATTAAAAAGGTGGTCACATATATTTGTAAATATCTCGCCTTTAATAAAACCCATAAACTCAATTGTTATATCGAATGAAAGATAATTAAATATTTAATAAACATTTCTTACAATAGTTTGGACTTGGTTTACTGGTTTAAGAAAACTCTATAGAAGAACTCGAAAAATGTAAATTTTGTCGACCAACATTTTATTAAAAAATGCATTTAAAAAATGATGAATAATTAAAAACGCAAGATGATGCACAGTTTGTAATATTGCAAAATTAGCCTGTACATTTTTAAAGAAAATGATGTAAAAATAAAAGAAATCTATGTATACTTTTTGAAAACAGAAAAAATTATGTGAAAGCATTACAATTGGGTATTAACTAAAAAAATCGCATAATATGTTTATACCCTATACCCATGGGTTACAAGTTATAAAATATGTGTGAGGATATTTTAGCGCCTCTTAGTAGGTGTGGCTGGTATGAAAAAGTATACATTTTCTTGGTCAACATCACTTTCCGAGTCGATTTAGATATGACCGTCTGTCTGTCCGCCTATACACGATAACTTTAAAACTGCTATTCCGAATGATGTGATATTTTTGTGGAATAGTAATTCGAAGTTCGAAATTGAGTCGATTTAGTCAACGTAATCTACTACATCCACTACGTAATATGGGTTTACTTTTTAGGATCACATTTCTCGTTAAGTATTAAAGGTAAAGTTATAAAATTTAAAATTAATTACAAGCAATCATCTATCAATAGGTGCTAAAAAAATAATCGTGATCCGCTCACATTTTTTATTTGTATACCTATTTGTATAGCACTCAATTATATTGCTTTCACATAACTTTTTTTATTCTCAAATATTACCCATATATTTTTATCGTTTATAGCTCAATTTGTGTATCATCTTAGTTTCTCGATTTTTTTCCAATTTTTTAAATGAATTTTTTTCTTAAATTTGTGTTGAAAAAAAAGTTTTTTCAAGTTATTCTTACGAGTTCTCTTAAACTAATGAACCAATTTAAAAATATTATAAGAAATGTTTATTCGATATTCAATTAACTTTCATTCGATATAATATTTGATCATATGTGTTATTTAGAACGCGAGATATTTGCAAATATATGTGACCACCTTTATGAAAGCACGGTTCAAAAGTTTTGGCCCATATTTTGTAAACCTATCCATAGAAACATAACTTAACCATATTTTCGGAATAAGGACGTCATTTTACATAATACAAAAATTACCTTGACTGCTGCGCAGAATGGCTGTTGTGTAGTGTTATAGAATAAAATGGTTAATTGTTAAATTGAGCATGATAATATTTAAAATAACAATTTCAAATAATCAATTCAAGATTCATATTTTTTAGTGGTAAACAATTTTCTAACAATCTACAAGAATGTTTTTTCTGAGTATCGTAATACTCCTTCCTATCTTGTCAAAAACTCCATATAATTACAAACAAGAAATTGAAATCGTAACCGAAACCGATATCCATTCCAAACTGTTTCTTTTTTTAAACCGAAACTAATTGCATTATACAAATATCCGAATTTAATCGAATTGAAATTTTAGAAAAATACATTTTATATTTGGGACATTCCATGCCATAACGGGCACTTTGATTTTAAGACTATCTAATGAAATCAGTTTTTCAGGGATATTCATTTATTATGTATATTTGTTATTTGTAGAGATGTCGTAAAGTTTACAAATGAAAATAAGTATGTTTTTTTAAAATTATTTTGCAATTACCAATGACTCTTAAATGAAACAAAGTTCGATACTGACCACAGGCAAGTCTCAATGTTGACAAAAATTTTGTCAAAATATATGTAGACGTTATCTTTCAAATAACGGGTACCGTTTCAAATGCCTTTAAACGCATCGTGGAATACCCAACCGTTTGAAAATGAGAGCTTCCTATGTTGGGTTCCGACAGAGAAAAAAGTACATAGGTATATTTCTACATACATGTTATTTAAAATTTCTACATTGGAAACTCTTACGACTGCAGTTTAACGAGTCTCAAGATGAAGAAAATGTCATTTGAAAGATGACGTCTCTGGCTACATTTTGACAAATAATTGAACAAAATTGAGGATGGCCTGTTTTCAGTATTATATTTGTTCACTTTCTGAGGAAAAGTTACGAATTTCATTAAAAGTTCAGCAAATGTTTACTCTATTCCTAAAATATGTGTTATTAACGGAAAAGGTATATACAGTTTGTTCATCCATTTGTAAGACCCAGAAGGAAATCGGGATTACAATAAACTAGGAGAGCTGGATCACTAAAAAAGTTAGATTACTTATAGATCTGTGCTGTTTGGTATTGAAAAATGCGCATGATCGGTGTATCGTGACCTGTGTTCCGACCACTTATGTTCAAATATCTCATATAACACTATTATCTACTGTTGATTTTTCTTTATAACGTAAGTAAAACCTCTTTACTTTATGCTCAAATTTAGAAAATAATAAGTTTTTCTCACGCTAATAAATTAAATTCGATACACGTGCCTATTTCTATATATGGGCATTTCCAGAAAAACGTCAACCAAAATTCCGAAAAGTTCAAAATGCTCAAATCTTTGAAAGAACGGTGGATTTGGAATCCTAATTATCTGAAAACAAAATTCTATTCCGTTAACGGGAATGTATACAAAAATACTGATAAAGTTACGTTACTATACAGCTTCCAGATATACGAATTTTCCATGTACTCTGAGTAAACAAATTAAATAATTTGAAAGATATACAGATACAAAATACTATTATCTGTTGTCAGACAACCTTAATTAATATTTCTAAAGCTTAAAAACAGGCATTGAAATTAAAATAAGGTATACATTTTGTTTTTTGTATTAGGGTGTCTTATTGTCCCGTTCGGAACCAAAAAAATACATTTATTATCATAATAAACTCCCATTAAGCAATTTAGGAGCGCTCTGAAATTGGAGTCATAAAGGAGACCAATTTTTAAGTGTTTTATGAGCCCTCAGAAAAATTACTCTTAAAAGAATATCATTTAAGACTGTTTTCGGAGTTCTCAAAAATATTACTCATAAAAGATTCATATTTAGGAGTTAATTAGGATCCCTCATAAATTAGACTCCTAAAAGCATCAAAAAATAAAATTGTTTCTGAGCGCTCAGAAAATAGACTCATAAAAGTTCTAAATTGAACGTTTTAGGAACGCTCCAAAATTTTACTCATAAAAGAGTCCCATTTATGAGCGCTTTAAGAGCCCCCTCAAATCAAACTCATAAAATCATCAAATTTAGGAGTATTTTAGGAGCACTCAGAAAAGGGAGTCATAAAAGTATCTTATTTATGCTGGCTTTAGGAGCCTACTGTTTAAATAAAATTGAAATACTTATATTCGTTTCGAATTTGAAATCAAACGAAAAATAGTGTAAATTCAACAGACAAACCTGCATATTAAATGGATTTTTTAAAATGAATGCATTTTCTCACGGATGACTGGACTAAGATAAACATGAACATGTACTATGTTGGATTAATTTCAAACACATTCCATAGTTCTGAAGAAAGAAAAACTACGCGGATTTTTAAAGCGTGTGCACTACCCATGTTTCTGTAGCCTTTTTAGAATCCTTTCAGTGCTCAAATATGAGTGTTTTAGGAGTAATAAAAGTGTCAGAAATATGAGGGTTTTTGGGCTCATAAAATGGTGCCTTCTACCCAGGGGTTGAGAGCCTTTTTGGGCACTTTCTAGCGCTCAAATATGAGTGTTTTAGGTGTAATAAAAGAGTCAGAAATATGAGGGTTTTTGGGCTCATAAAATGGGGCCCTCTACCCAGGAGTCGGGAGCATTTTTGGACTCTTTTAAGTGCACATATATGTGGGTAACACTCATAAATATGACACATTTAGGAGTCTTAAAAGACTCAAAATGTTTGCTGGGCTAACTTTTTTTTACAGAGTTGAATTCTCTGTCTCTAATCTGAATTTCCGAGGCATTTTCAAATATTTAAAGATTGATTGAAAAAAATAAATGAAATAATAATGCAGCGCGAAAATGCTATCGGTCATCGATGTTTTCGGTCCTGACATAGGGGAATCGTTGAGGAATCATTGGTGACATTTCCTGCTGGGATAACTGTCGGATAAAATAATTTAGCAAAAAATCATAGTACAATTTCCATATGGAACGTCTGTAATTATTCTGCGATTTATTACGAAATAACTATAAACTTTAGGATCAAAGATATGTACACTTTATAGTAAATTGTAAATAAAGTAAATTGTCTCAGCTATTTTTCTAAATAATTAAAAACATAATTTGTATGCACAAAGTATTTTTAGAGAAATAAAAAAAATGTTCCGTCTGGAATTTTTCTGTGAATTATAATGAAAAAAGTATAAATTTTAAAAGCAACCCAGTGTGCCATGTCTCGGAGACCTTCGATACCTCGAAGCTTTCTCGAATAACTTCGATGAAATAGTTCGATATCGTTACATTCACGATTCTAATTTTTAAAAATGTTCGTACATTCAAATTCTTTGACAAGATTCGATATTTAAACATTAATCAAATCGATATCGCAATATTTTTCGCAGCAATCTCGAACTTGAATCATGTTTTTCTTCGATATCGTTCCGATTTCGAAAATTTTTTCGTATCGAGAAAACTCCGACAGAACGTTCCGATATCTACCTACTATGTAGGTCCAATTTGCCGCTCGATATCGTAACGATAAAGTATCCGATATCGTGTAAATTGTCCTGCATCTCGAATTGATCTCGTAACGATATCGAAACGAATGGCTCACTGGGAAAGTGTAAAATTATGAACAAATCAATTATCTTAGCTATTTTTTTAAATAATAAAAAAAGTTATTTGTATGCAAAATTCGTAGACTTTTTGGACTTTCCATATGAATTTTTCTATGCAATTCCATTTTTGTCCTGTCCGGATCGATTTATATATTTTGATCTACCATTATATCTTTTGATCTAGATGCAGATGTTTAGTCCTATTTAAATACTACTAGTGCAAAAAAAAAAAAAGTATATTAATTAATTTTCCTTCGAGATATTAAAGTTTTAAATGTACGAATGTCCCGTCCGGAACCCCAGGAAATGTATGGATATATGGGTACTCAAATAAAAGGAGATTCCTGCACGATTTCCAGTTTGCAGTTGATTCATAATCCTTGGGACACCTCACACAAAAAAATAAGTTCATACTGTTTATGAATTTGTTCATCAATTTTATGAATTTTTCATTATTACTCAACCAATGACCAAATTCATTCAATTTATGAATCCATATCTATATATATAAAAATGAAATGTCCTGTGTGTGCCAGAGCATCACGGGAGAACGAACCGACGGATTTGCTTGATTCTTTTTGTATTTTGTTCGTATTCAAGAGTGGTTTAGGAAAAAAGAAAAGTTGGAAAAACCCAAAGGAAAAGCCGGAAAATCGAAAAAATCTAAAACTGACCCTAGAACTTGTAATTTGGGCATGGTGTTGATTTCCCGACGTGAGAGCGCACTACGAAGGGATTTTTTGAAATTTGCCTTCTAAGGTACAAAAATGGGCGTGGAAAAACTAAACTTTTAATTCAAAATATCTGTAAGATAGCCACAGTCATGAAATTGGGCTCAGTAATGTATTTTGTTGTTGTTTATATTTTTGCTAAATGTGGGCGAAATTTGATAAAGTGGCGTGGCACTTCCCATATAACCATAACTGTAAAAATGCTACAACTCCTGTCCAGAGTTAAGAAAATTAAAACAAAGGTTCATATTAAAAAGTAGAATCGTCACGTAGAATGTGAGCGGGATTGTATAAAGGAGCGTGGCACCTTTCACATAACAAAAACATTAAAAATCCTATAACTCCTGACATACTAAGGGTTGAGTTATAAAAATCAAATCAAAATTTCATTTTTAAAACTCCGATCATCACGTAGGTCCATATTCTGGACAATGGGGCGTGGCACCTCTCATACAAAAAAAATTGCTATTACACTTTACCTACTAAGAACAGAGCTAAAAAAATCGAAACAAAAGATTATATTAAACATTGTAATGGACACGTAGAATCAGGGCTGGAAAAAAATCCGGATACTTTGTGCAAAAAATTCACCGTCTTGGATCTGGAAGCCGTTTTATTCTATATACTGAATTAGTCAAATGTACGAGAAAATGAAACGGCCTAAGTGCCTGATCAAATCTATGTTGAATATCCTCTTTATAACACGACAACTCTTCAGAACCTATTAGATTCAATCTATATCTAACGCTTTAAAAATTGGCATAGAATTGACTTGAATTAAATCCATGGTTTCGGCGACTACATCATTAAATTATTTGGATCTACATTAAGGCCCAAGTTGGGTAATATGTATGTTGGCTATATTGGCTAATATAATATATGAATCATTTCATTACCATCTTCACCAGATATTTCATCCAGCAGTGGTTCAAATAATTATTTTCGATTTGGTGGTTTATAACAAATTCTTTAATTTTCAAAACAAAAATTGTACCCTGAAAACCACAAATAAAAATGTTCAAAAATCAATAAAATAAAAAAAAAATCCAAAAATCTTGGATTTTTTAAGTGGATAAAATCTAAAAAAAACTGATGGATTTTTTGGGACTGTGGGCGGGAAAAAAGCGACGTAGACATGCACTAAAAAGAGAAAAAGGGGCGTAAATGTATCTACAACGATATAATTTTACTTAGCACGGGCGAAGCTGTGAACGGGTCCAGCTAGTTGTTTATAAAACCGTAATGAAAAAGTTCATAATATTGATGAACGCTTTCATAATATTAATGAAAAATTCATGATATTTATGAACAACATTTTTTCTGTGTAGACAGACTATAACTTTTAAAATTCTTACTACCGGCATCACATCAACTTTCCTACTTCGCAATGTCCCATGTGTCTTAACATTGCTTACTGGTGAGACATTTCGGTTATATGTCCAAATATTAAAAATATGAACAAAAACGAACATTAATACAGATATACTTTTTGTCAATATTTTCAATGCATTGAAACTAAAACTGAATTTTTTTACTCACACAAGGTCTAAAAACCAATTAACTAAATATTTGAATATAAAATTAAAATTAAATACATTTATAAATATTTCTGACTGTAATAAAATTTTCTATGTTTTATTTTCTTACCTAAAAAATCGGCATATAATCGTAATCGAAATATCGGTTTATAACGGTCTTAAAAATCAAACTGTTTTAAGCAAATATCTGTTTCATTTATGGTTTCAATCCCTGGTTACAATCGAATTCAATGCATTACAATTGTGTTTTTAAATATTTGAATTTCGATTTTGATTTTTCAATACTCTGTTTCCAATAAATAACGATATTCTCTGCCAAATGTATACAAATTCAAAATTATGTAATGGCTAACGAATATCATGAATGTCGAATTTCCACATCTCTCTAAGTCGCAGAACTTGTTAGTTAAAAAGTGCGCTGAATTTTAAAATTTAAGTGCAAAGAATTTAAAAAATGTACTTAATAAAAAAAAACACGCAATATCACTCCCCCAATCGACAGACTTGCCCCCCGTAGGACCCATGCGTAGTTGACAGCGACATCTGTTGCTCGCTCCGCCCCCACTACACCGTGAGACACTTTATAATAATTCGTTCGTAATTTTGCGTGTTTTTATAACATAATTTCAAGTGCAATGCATCTAAACATGTTGCCAGTATTTTTCGTTGTTGTTGCTACCGATGCTGCTTGTTTTGATGTGCATCAACGTGAATTTATATGGAAACCGAGAGTTCAATCCACCCGAGTGCGAGTGCGTTGCGTCTCCTGGAAATCGAACTCACAAAAACCTACACAGAAGAAATAAAATATGAAAAAAAAAACTAAAAAAAAACCGACAACAGTCAGCAGCAGCACCTCCAACACCACTCTAGCAACATCATCACCACCATCACCAGCAACATGCGGCTCACTGCAATGACAACATAAAAGCAGGAGACAATCTGTTGAACAATGTGATAAATCTTTGCCATGATGCGCGAGTGCATTTCAATTCATTCCGCTGCGGATACCGCCGTTTCCGCGCTTTGCAGGGTGGGAGTGAGTGCATCCGCAGCCACAGCACCTCCTCGTCTGTATGTCCGTCTGTCTGTCTGTATGTCTGTCTGTCCGTTCGTCTGTCTTTCTGCCAGTCGGCCGGCCAGCCTCCTCCGACGCAGACGTGTCAACGCTCCAGCGCGCCATTCAATGCGATGCAACATTGCAGATGCATCTCGCAGATGCGCGCGATTTCTGGTGACATCTGAGGAGTACGAAAAAGTATTAATTCGATGCTGCTTCCTCCTCCTCCTCTGCTGCAGTTTTTTCTCTTTAGCATTTCTTCGATTTGTTTGCATTCTGTAGCCTGCTGTTCCATGCAACGCGGCGCAACGGATGCTGGTTGCACTGTGCGTCGAGTGTTGATGGGAAAATCAGGCAGTGGCAGCCCGATGCTGCTACGGGTATCCAGCTACTTCGTTGTCTGCAGAATATGCTGCTTGATGCACTGCAAAAGAGAATCGGAAAAGTTACTCGGAAATGTTTAAAAAAAAATTAGTTGCATTTCTAGATTTGACAAATCTCGCTATCGAATCAGACTTATTTTCAACAACTCAAATCTCTGCCTTAAATCGAATTACCTGCTGCTAATAATATGTAAAATAATTTTGTGTTTACGACGAGTACTTAGAGTCTTCCAAATTCGTCTATTTTCCTTATATTCCGTGCTTTACTAAAAAAAAACTCCGGTTTTTTTAGTAACCGGAACCTATTCCGGTTCCAAACACCAAAATATATGGGTTCAGATTCCGATTCTGGTTCCGATTTCGGTTCTTTGCAGGTCCGTGACAGAGATTATTCCTCTTTGGAGTATCGGTTCGGGTTATGGTTCCAAGATTTATAAAATAGCAGTTCCAGCTCAAATTTCAGTTACAACAAAAATAAATTCTATGAGTTCCGATTCCTATTCTGGTTCCACATATTATTTTAATAACGGTTCCGATTCCGGTTCTTTACGGGTCTGTGGTAGAGACTATACCCCTTTGGAATACCGAAGGGGTATTTTTAAAATAGCAGTTTCGGCTCCTATTCCGGTTACAACCAAAATAAATTCTATGAGTTCCGATTCCGATTCTGGTTCCACATATTTTTTTTTTTGGTTCCAAAAGAGTAAACGGTTCCGATTTCGGTTCTTTGCGGGTCCGTGACAGAGATTATTCCTCTTTGGAGTATCAAAAAATAAATTCTATGAGTTCCGATTCCTATTCTGGTTCCACATATTATTTTAATAACGGTTCCGATTCCGGTTCTTTACGGGTCCGTGATAGAGACTATACCCCTTTGGAATACCGATTCCGGTTATGGTACAAGATTTTTAAAAAAGCAGTTCCGGCTCCTTTTCCCGTTACAACCAAAATAAATTCTGTGGGTTCCGATTCCGATTCTGATTCCACAAATTTTTTTATAACGGTTCCAATTCCGGTTCTTTGCGGTCCCTGATTTAAACATATCGATTCACATTATTTATATCTTAACTAATAGAAATCCCGACTTTGAAATTTTCAAGTCAACGGAAATCGAAAGAAGAGTTCCCAATTTTCCTGATTACAACGAGTATTTAGATCCTACGGAATCTAATCAATATCGAACGAGTACTCGCAGTCTTCGGGATCTAATCAATATCCAAATGAAAATTCGAGAAAACAGAATTCACGACTTAAAAATAATTTCAACGTTTTAATATCTGAACGCAATTCATGATTACGACGAGTACTAAAGCGAGTTCTAAATATAATCGAGTGAATTCTAAATATAATTAAGACCTAGAACCGAGTAAACCACCCTAAATGCGGACCTTTTCTAAAAAAGATCGCGCTGATTGCACCATAATTAGTTTAGTTATCATACATAATACCGAGCTTAATTTCAGTATTTGCCCAGTATGCCATTCGATATCGTTACGAGTATCGGGCCCGTCATCGTAAGGATATAGAACGTCAAATTCGACCTACATGGTAGGTAGATATCAATGCGTTCTATCGAAGTTTTCTCGATACGAGAAATTTTTCGATATCGAAGACAATAATAATAAAATTTCGAGATTGCTGCGATATCGATGCGATAAATGTTTAAGTCCTTGTCAAAGAATTTGAATGTACGTAAATTAAAAAAAAACATAGAATCAAGAAAGCAACGAGATCGAACGAGATTTTATCTTATTTATTCGAGAAAGCTTCGAAGCATCGAAGGTCTCCGAGATATGACAACCTGGGTCAATATATCCATTAGACATCATACATGTTTGAGCAGTTTTGTCTTCGAAATATTTAAAATCAATGGAAATCAACTCGAAAGAGTTTCCAATTTTTTCACCGTGTACGATCGCTTTCGATGTGAGTGATCGCTTTGCGGGAATCGTCACATTTTTTTTACTCTCGATTTAAATTTGCAAGCAAACTGATTTATGTGGGCAACATCGCTGTTACTGCGGTGTCTGCGACACTCCGTTTGAGCAATGTTTTCTTGTTGTCGCTTTACGATAATGCAACATTTTTTTGTTATTTCTATTTAGACAAGTTCTAAGACCTCGACATTTACCTCGCAAGTGTCTGAGACGTTTTAAATGCAATAAAGTTTGAGTTTTTAATTTAAATGCTTAGATATTGCTTTGAATTCATTGGATTTTGTTTGGTATTTAGTAACCATTGGACGAGAATTTTTGAATTCGATACAATTATGATTAATTTACTATTTGAGACTATTTAGAAATTTAGAAATTTAATCGTGTGTTATTTAATATCATTGTCAAAAAATAATATTTTCTGAGCAAATAATATGTTTTTATCGAAAATAATAACTTTTTTGATATCAACTCTATAACTATAACGACAAAAATGACGAAATCTTTCTAGATCGGTTCTTTATCTATCCAAAATCTATTCCTATTAGTCTCGTATTATTTTAGATTATTGAAAACGATAATTTGGACCTATAAACGAAAAATGCCCTAAAAATTTCTATAGTTAGGGTACTCCAAAAAAAACAAGAAATATATTGGCGCATAACAAATTTAATCTGGAGTTTAATATAATGTACGGCATTTATTTTTATTAGAAAACTTTTAAAAATGTCGTAATTAAATTGAAGATCCTGTTACCACTATTTATTTTAAAATCGATTATGCTAAGAAGTCAAACATATTTACACATAATGCATTCGAAATGAGCACCGTTTGAAAAAGTCCGCGTTTTTTCAATTTTGATAAGAAATAATCTGCCAAAAACGAAAAACCAATGATATAGAGTTTACTGGAACAAATTTTCTTTTTTTTTGGTTTTTTTGAGTTTAGTTTTTATTACTATTTGTTGTGTTTCTTTACAATTTTGGTTTATGTACCTGTGAAATTAATCAATTTCGGAGCAAATAATTAAATTGAATGAAACACACTGAATTTGAAAATGATTAATATTAACTTAAAAATAAACTTTAAATTCCACAAACTCATGGGCAGATAGAACGTACACAGAAAAAAAATGTACATCATATTGATGAATTCCGTTCTTCAAACCATGATTCATTGTATTGAAGAACCATTCATAATATTAATGACTAACGCCATCAATGTTATGAATGCTATCATAAATATGAAGAACGCTTGGTAACTGTCGAAAAAGTGTTCTTCAATATGATGAACTGTATGTGAAGAATACGTTTCATCATATTAATGAACCAAAATATTAATTACAACATTTATATTCATCATATTGAAGAACGCTGTTCATTAAACCAAATTTCTACCAAAATATTTTTTTTTTCGTTCATTTTTTGACGTACTTCTTAGTTCTCACGTAGTTCTTGTATGTTATTTCTTATATAATGCTTGCTCGACATGCATAAATTAGTAAAATGTTTTATAATATATTTATTATAATTACTACTTTTTATTAATAAAAAGGTATATTTATAAAAAATATTTTTTTCGAACAATTTTTTTTTCGAACCATTTTTTTTTTCGAATAAAAATTTTTTTTTTGGAAAAATGTTTTTTCGGAACTATTTTTCTTCCCTAAACATTTTTTTTTCTGATAATTTTTATAACATTTTTTTCTGTTATTTTTTAACTAAAATTTTTACAACAAATTTTTTTTGATTTATTTTATAGAAAAAAAAAATTTTTGAAAAAATATTATGAACAAATTCATCAATATGATAATTCAAATTCATTGTATTGAATATTATGTTCATATATATAATGAATGCTTTTATTAATATGTCATTTAATGAACGGTGGTATCAATATGATGAAACTGGTAATTGGTGAAAAAATTCATAATATTTATGAATAAATTCATCATATTGAAGAATTTTTTTTTCTGTGTATGTTTTTTTTCTGAAAAAACTCCATTTTAAAATTTAAGTGCGAAAATTGACAAAATTCGTAAAAATATTAATCCAACAAAAAACCAGTTGGGAAGGTTAGATCACATTGGAAATTTTAAAGTAGGTGTTATTATGATAGTTAGGATTATCAAAGTTATCGTCAGTCTAAGCCGACTATAAATACCCTACACATATGTGTGGTTACCATTAAAAGTGATATATAGGTCACCAGGGTATACGAATCCTGAAAATAACTACAAACATTCAATCGCTGAAGAATTTCCATTCATTTGATACCCATATTTACAAATGGGTAGGTGTACCGAATTTCGATTTTATTTTTTGGAACCACAAGTCGTATCGGAGCATTTGAACATGATTTCAATATATATTTGACCAAAAAAGTTTACCTAAGCACGTATACAGTAAAATTGATCTGTAGATGTAAACTTAATATGAGGTATTTTTGAATATAAATGGTCAGATCACAGGTCACAATGGACCGATCTCGCCAATTTCGCACATACAGCGTAGTAATCTAAATTATAAGTTACATTTATCTAACTCTTTAATTGTTTAAGTAGTACGGATTTCAACAGACAGACAGACGGACAGACATACGCCCAGGCAGACGGACATCGCTAAATCGACTCAGGAGGTTATGCTGATCAAGAATATATATACTTTTCCATACCGGAGATGCTTCCTTCTGGGTGTTACAAATGGCGTACCAAACTGAATATACCCTTTCACTCTTAGTGTAGGGTATAAAAATTATGAACCCAGTATGCCATTCGTTTTGAAATCGTTTCATATTTCTATGAATGAATCGTCATTTTCATCGAGAGTTTTTTTAAATAAAATATTTAATTGGTATCACGGGCGCACATAGATAGTTATAAATACAAAAAGGTTTAAAATGTGTTCTGTGTTAGTTCTGTTTGTGTCAAAAGTAAAGTATCATATTTCAAATTTTTATGAATCGTCATTTTCATCGTCAGTATTTTTCAACAAAGTATTCATGTATTTTATGAAAGATTCGTAATATGTTTCGTATGTTTCATAATTGTAGCAATGCTATCGTCAAAAGTATAAATACCTTCGTAAAATGTACGAATATATTCGTAAAAATATAATAATAATAATAATAATAATAATAATAATAATTGGCACTGCAGTTCTATAAGAACTTAGGCCGAGCTCTCTCACCATTTTGAGCAGTGCGTGTTATATTTATACTGAATGTGGGACCTACAGTGTAATTCCGAATCCGAACTGCGGGTGAGAGCTTTTCATAGGCAATGTTTTACTCTCGTAGGTTTGCCATTTACTACCGAGAGGTAGCATGGTATAGAAAAATGTTTCTATGAAAATTTGTTGTTAGCCCCAGTCCAGGCTTGAACCCGGGACCTTTCGGCACGCAGTGCAACGCACTAACCACTGAACTACCGCGGCTAAAAAGATACACAAATATTCAATAAAATACGAGTCTTTCGTATTATGTCGAATAGACTTTCGTAGATAAAATACACTTCCTAATTGAAACCACAAAAATTCATACATTTTGAGAGCACATACCCTAAAAACCTTTCAAAAACATGTTGTTTCACTTGCTCTCGAAGTGCAATGAAGAGGAATAAATTTGATTATAACCATGGATGTAAAAGTTGATGCCAGTTTAAGAAGCACTTGGAAATTGTAGGCGCAAAAATATGCTAAAAAAATACAATTTCCCATACTATTCCATGTCCCAGGTTCCCTTATAAAAAAATTAAATAAAAAATATTTTTTAATATACAACGTTTTTAAGTTGACCTTTTCAGTGATATTTAAATTATGAAGAACCTAGAGCGCGTCAAATAGATACGCCGCACATATCATACGCCCCACTTTTTCGATTTAAATTTACACTGAAAAAAATAAATCGTTATGGTAACAATTTTTACCTCATAACAACAACTTTTATTGGTCATTTCGTACCCAACAACTCCACATATTTGTTTTAATGCTTAAGCTGTTGATATATTAAATGTATTGTTACGAAAATTCAGTCTACGGGAAACTGTTCTACAAGTTCTTATCTCTGATTGTGTACAAAATAAAAACAGTCTTATGTTTGGTTTAAATTATAACAATTAACTTTGTTAATTCACATTAACTATCAACTTTACTAATTATAAATTCTAACAACGGCTGAATGTCCACTATTTAACTTGACATTGTGCTTATACGTGATGCACTCGACCACTTTCCAATCACTACCAAATTGCTGTGCCTCAGATGCGGCGCCCTTATATACTGCATGCATCAGTTTGACACGTTTCGAGAAAATTCTACTCGTTTCGTGAATGTCGCATGCTATTGGCATCTCACTCATGTGTTTCAATGTGCTGATCTTCCATCTCTTTCTCGCACAGTGCTTAGTGCGCTGAATGTCTCTTCCGTCTCTTTGTAACACATTGCTTAGTGCGCTGAATTGTCTTGCGTCTCATTTACGCTTGCACAGTGGTGCAAATTAACTCTTTTCGTTACAGTATATACTGTTGATTCAACAGTGGAAACTCTTGGATTTTTTTTCCGAGAAATTTTAATTGTGTGTAATTGTATTATTATTTTCTTTTTACTTTATTTTTATTAAACTATAAATTATTTTTTTTTTTACTCATTGTTTTCAATGTTTTATAAACAATGAAAATTTCTTAAAAAAATGAATTCAACAGTGATGTCATTGAAAAATAAATTTGAGAGAAGAATACATTCTCGATTGAAGATTACTTTTGTCGTGAAAAAAAGTTCATATAACAATATTTCAACAGCTAAAAGTATTTGTTTTAATAACCATTTTTTTAGAGTCCACCTTCCACCTTAAAATGTTGAGTATTCAAAAATATTTTTTATATAATTTTTTTTTTCTTATTTTTTTTTTGTGTCAGTTTATATGGAATTATGGCGGCAGATCCATGACGAACAATCAGACAAGAAAGTGATAATATGACATCGCTATCAGTTCTAGGCTATGTTTAAAATTTCAAGTCTCTAAGGGCCAGTTTTTCAGTGCTAGTTTCAATTTCGATTAATTCAATTAAACGACGTTTAATATTGTTTAATAAATATAATTCAGTGATAGTTTCAAATGTACGTAGATCAAGTCAATAAATATGACATAAATGTTCTATCGATTTTGATTTGTATGTCATTCAAAAATTAAATAAACAAAGAAAAATTGAATAAACATAAAAAATTACTATTTGTTTCAGAAAAATTTAGTGATTATAATTTGAAATATTAGCAAATTAATGAGCAACTATTAATTTTTAGTAAATTAATTAATTTTTAGTAAAAAATTGCAAAAATATAAAAATAAAGAACAGAAAATAGCTAAAGTGTTGTGAGATAATTTCGTCTTGAAAGTTTTATAAAGTGCAAAAATCTCAAAATAAAGAACAAATTGTAATTCGACGCAGCAACAGAAAATAGCGAAAGTATTGTGAGATAATTTTCACTATTTTCTCTTGAAAGTTTAAACGAAGTTTAACCCTTCAACATCGGTCGTTTAAACTAAGTTTAAACGACAAATAAAATTCACTGAAAAATTTGATTCTGTCTTTAAACAATGTTTAAACTACACTAAACAATATTAAAATATTGTCAAAAATTGTTGACTTGTCCATTTGAAATTGAACAATTAATGGCATATATATCCTATTAATCCAGTCAATTTTGATAGAACTTATTAACTTTTTAAAAAGGTCTGTATGTGAATTTAACTTTGGCTAGTTATTTATATTTCTTCTATAGATCAAAACCATTATAAGATTCTATCTAAATACTAATCGTAGTATTTTAAATATTTTTTTTTAGAATTAAGAGACCACTAGACACACAATAAGTGTGGATCTATGGGATCATTTGCGATCATTTGTTGCATTTAGCAAGACAAACGATAAATAACTTGGCTAAGTAACCACAGAAAAAGAACAATAAACAAACGGCCAGATAGACAGACAGACAGACAAATAAAACCCTAAGAGGTACCTGCTAAGTACAGACACGCCGATCCACAACGAGAAAAGAGATGTCAATTGTCACCGCGATAAATGCAAATCAACATGAATGCGATCGATAGATAGATCGATCGATGGCTGCGGCGTTGCGTGGAGAAACGAGCGAGCGATCGATCCAACGATGGATGGATGGATGGATTTTGTAGATGCAGATGTAGTTGCATCGTTGAGATCACAGAGGCGGCAGGGTAGAGTAGGGCAGAGGCTGCGCTGTGTTGGGCGTTTTAATTAAAATAATATGCCTACTCAAGTTACGATTGCGATCGCCACTTCGCGCCAAACATGGAGTGGGTCTGGAACGCCACGCAATGAAGCGTCGGCATGGCGTTGTGTTGCTGTGCGCGACGATGAATGGGCGACCGGTTGTGTATTCTGGCTTCCACTTGAGCGGTATAAATACGATCGATACACAGGCGACAAAAGATGGCGCACTATTTATAAAATCGAAGATGAATGTAGTTGGTGTTTGTATTTGTTAAGTCAATTGTGGTTGGATTCGCGCAGATTTTTTGCGATTGTGTCGAACGCGAATTCCGAACATTTTTTTTGTTATATGTAAAGGCGACAATGATTTTGATCACTCCATTTGCTGACAAACAATGCGATGTTGATGTGTTTTTGTTTTCCATTTGCTGAGTTTATCTAGCAGATGATGATTTTGCAGCGCGTAGCTATTTTCAAAATAGCGCAGATTGATTGACTCTCCTCGATCGCATCAAGTCGATTAACTATTTAATTTCTATTTTAATTTTCTAATATGAATCCTAAAATGGTCATTAATTTCCCTGCATGGCCACCAGCGTGATTCGTTTCGTTACTCGACGCAATCAGTTTTTCGGGTTTCCTCACGATGTGTTTCACACGCTTCCAAACGGCCGGGGTGCCTCATTTCGGACGGAACTCGAAACATGATGCATGCGGCCAGTAATTAATGAATGAATAAACGAAATCGGCCAACGACCGAAACCAGATTCTTACAACATAAATATTCACCTAATAATTACCATCGATGGATGGCATCTTCACAGCTCCCACTGCCGCCAACAACAACGGCTCAAATCGATTCTGGCTCAAACCACAAACAGCGCTCCACAGTTGAGCAGCACAAATTAAGGTTTGCGGGATATCAGCGCACCCAACATGACGCCACTCCGCCTTCGACATGCGCCCCACTCGTTGGCTTCCAGGCGGCTGCCGGAGCCACTGCCTCCACTATTAGCGCAATTAAATAGACATCGAAATTAAAATGAACTCAATTCTCTACGCATTGTTTTTTATTTTTTATTTTATTTTTAATAGCTCCTCACGGGCCGCAACGAACGAACGTAGGTGCCCAAAACAGTCTCTACTCGTTTCGGCGGGGGTTAAAGTTGAAACCCAACGATTTCACTATCGAACAACAACGGTCGGCTCCTCACTCTCATTAATTGGTCTTTTTTTTTTTGGGTTTCTTTCTAACGCGTGAAAATAATGATTGATTACATGAGGAACGCCTTCTGCAAAGCAAGTGCTCGCTTGCTCAGTGGCGGTACCGAAAGTGTAAATAAATAGATAAATCTTATTTTTTTAGATTTCTAATTTTTTTTTTAGTGTTTTGTACTAAATATGATTTGTACTAATTGAAATTAGTTAAATTATCTCATATTATATACCACACTAAAAGTAAAAGGGCGTGGCATGAATTTCTATGTATTTCTTTGACATGGAGGTTAGGTTAGTGTTGCGTCGTAAGTCTCACTTGGAGCAACTAAGTCCATAGCGAAACCACAAACTCTGAAAACCGTTCTTCGTTGTTCTAGTCAATTCCGAATGTTACAGTCTTCGTCTCGAATTTATGTGTTATTCCCAGATCCTTCTTTGACACCTCTTGTATGGAGTTAAAGCAGGCTTGTCCAAGAATATTAAGTCGGCTTTTGGCCACTGCCGGAAATAAATTATTCTATGATCGGGCACTTATCACTATTTTTTTTTATGAAAATCCTATTTTTTTTACTAAAATCTAAAAAAATGTTAATGTATAATATTTTCATGAATCGAAATATGGAATTATGAATTCATATTTTTCTTATCCACCAGAATCCATGCTCCAGTAAAAATATTATTAGTGCGATACTCAAAAACACATGATGTTATTATTTCAGATAAACGGACTTTGACGAATCCCAAACGAGGTAACCGATCGCCTTATCGGGTACTTTAAAATGGCAATGGTTGCTCCAGGTCAAGCAGTTTGTCATGGTTTTGTTTACCCCAGAATTGCCTTGTTAGGACTGCGAGTTGAAAGGTGTTTAAAAATGAGCTGGTGCTAACAACACTGCCCATGAAAAAGCTCTCACAGCCGCCGTTTGAGTTTGGCATTAAACAGTAGGACCTACTGCATCTATTCTTTTAAATTGGCGCCTTGTAGCAAATATTCAAACATCCCACAACCAGAAAAAAAATCCCTCAAATCCCATTAAAATTGGTCAATATGATAATTATTGATTTAATAGTATACAAAAAAATAAATCTTTTTCATATAAACTCAATGGCAGTGTCAAGGTATTCTCTAGTATTTAATGGTATTTTCCGATTTAAATAATAATTTATCCTATTTTTAATAGTAAAAAACCATTAATTGTATAGTATTTTTTCTGGGTGCATAAGTTTCAATAAACTTGCAGCAAAACTCGTAGTATTTTTTTAAATATGATATATATAAGATGTTTACCATAGTACTAATGAAAATTGTGATATTTAAAATAGACTCATAGCAAACAAGGTGAGTTCTTCGGCATTTTTCAGCAAAACTATTGGCGTATTTTGACATTAGGCTACTATAACAAAAGGCAAATTGATTTATTTATTTGTTTATTGTATCGCTATCCACTAAGTACATATGGCTCTATAGTAGATATTTAAAATGAATATTTCAAATTAATTTAAATTATATAAAAATTAAATTTAATAATATTATTATAAAAGAAACAATGTTGCCTGAGATGAGCAATGTCCCAGTCCAACATCGAGATGTCCATTAAAATTGTTCATAATTGAAAGTAGCATAGTAATAATTATTGCTGAGACGAGCGAGGTCCCAGCCCATGACGTACCTTTTCCTCACGCTCAATTTATTCACAATAATTAAGTAAATCTAATGGTGTAAAAATGTCTGAACTCAAACTATACATTTTACTGTTAAAAGTGTAAATAATATTTTCAAGACGTAATGAAAAATTATTTCTTTTCAGAGTTTACTTTGATGACAGCATCGCTGGGCGGACTTTTCTTCCGCGAAGAAGTCTTAAGTTGTTGTACAATTTTACATTCAAAGGATTTATAAACGATGGCAATGTATAACCAGGATAATGTTTTAATTCTAGAATAAATAAAAATACATTTGATTCATTTTATATTAATTCTATAAAAAATACTCAAAGAATTCTAATGGAGTTCCTTTTCCAAATATTCCACAACTATCCTCCTATTTGTATGATGTTTATTTGACGGTTTCTATTTGTAATCGAAAATTTGAAAGATATTTGCTAGTAATATTTATCGTATGTCGAATGTTTAAAGTAGAGATGGGCGCGTGCAGTGCTTTTTTCGTGTCACGCCCGAAAATCTCCGTGCGTGCTAGTTGCTGTCGTGCCCTTGCCTCCAAAATCAGGCACGCGCCCATTAAACATTTTTTTTTATAGTTTCTGCTCCAATTTTAAAAAAACTCTTACGTGGTATTTTAATTTCTTCTTTGAAATCTGTTGTTTTAGTTTTACTTATGGATTTAAGAGAATAAAACAGTATCAAACTTAAATTTTGAATTATTTATTACAGGGACTAAAACCTATTGGAATATCGGTTCCGGTTCGGGTTCCAAGATTTTTAAAATTGTGGTACCGGTTCCGATTCCAGTTTCAACCGAAAAATTAAATGGATTTCGATTCCGGCTCCATACATTTTTAATAACGGTTCCGATTCCGGTTCTTTGCGTTCCCTGACAGGGAGCTGGTTCTGGTTCCGATATTTTTAAAATATCGGTACCGAATCCAACAAAAAAAAAAATATGTTCCGATTCTAGTTCCGGTTCAACACATTTTTAATAACAAATCTGATTCCAAAAATCTAAACGGTTCGGTATTATTTTTCACGTTTCGCTTGCTTTTTCATGTTTTTCCGTGCTTTTTTCGTGTTTTGTCGTGTATTTCCGTGTTTCTTCGTGTCTTTTAAAATCCCGTGTTTTATCGTGCTTCTCGTGCGTGCCTTTAAATTTACTCGTCGGGCTCGTGTTCGTGCGTGTCACCTATCGGCGTGCCCGTGCGTGTCCGTGCCATCAAAATCAGGCACGCGGCCATCTCTAGGTTAAAGGCTCCATACACGATAGAGAAATTAGCTAGAGATAGAGAAAAAAATCTACCGTAGAGCTCCCTACCGTGGAGTTCTATGTAGTGTTTACACAACTCTATGAGATTTTTGCTCGTAATTTATACGAGTTATTTATAAATTAAACAGCAGGTTTTTATTAGGCAAAAACGTAAAAATATTTTCGTAAACTTTTTGTTCAATATTTTCGTTATCATCGTTTTATATCAAATGTTTGCTTTTTAATTTGTGTTGTGGTCCGATTTTACCTGATTTAACTAACAAATGAAGTGCATCAAAACTATAAAAGATTGCATGAAAAGTGCATTCAATTCAAAATTCGCGTGAATTCATGTTTTTATGAGATAATGAATATACGCCGTTGATATGAATCGCTTATGGATAAATAATTTTGGTAAATTTGATGAAGTTCTATAAGAAAAAAAAAACATTTTTAGTTCTCCGATTGCCTTTGAGACGCATATGAAAAAGCTCTGATAGAGACCATTCAGTTTTAATATAACGTAAATCCCACTAAAACATGAAAAGCAATGTTCATGTTTACTCTAATTGAGTTTACCCGAAGAATACCCATTAATTTCCGGATTTACATTAATAACCCAGCACAAAAATTATCTACGTTCTAAGATAGACGTCAAGATTCTAATCACTACCTCTTACTCAGTTTTTTCAGATTGCCTCAAGTTTTTGAATTATTACGTAAAACATATATATAAATATTTTAGTGTTTTTTTTACATATCTATAACATGTGTATAACTTTTTACATATTTGAGTTTTCGATCCCATTACTTCAGTTAATATTTTGAAATAAATCACATGAAATTCAAATTGATCTGACCAAAGTTATGACCAGTCAAACGCAAAAAAAACTCCATAAAAGTACACCTTAAAAATAATATTTTAAGATGTACCCATTATTTGTTGCACAACATCTCTGATTTTTATAATTAAATAAAAGTATATATCTTATATCAGACTTGATCTATAATTCTTTACTTTATCTTACTTTGTTTTTGCAAATCACTCTTTAAGTCTTCAGCTTAAAGTGAAATTCTCAAATTCGATTGAAAAATGTACCTTTTTTTGTTCGATATGAACATATGCAGGAAAATATTTTGTTTTAGTTTAAAAGTATGAACATTTAGTAGGTGATCTTCATTTGACTCTATTGTAGCATAATGAGGCAAACCCATGGAAAGTATTACATTTCTGCAAAGATGAATTTCACTGGTTTTGTTGAAATTTCTATAAATAATTGATGGAAAAAAAATTATATTGATTAAAAAGAGCACCACAAAAGAAAATTTAAATCAAAAATCGTATGCGTGAATTTGTATTTAATCTGAAGACTTAAAGAGTGATTTGCAAAAACAAAGTAAGAGGAATCATAGAATTATGGATCTAGTTTCACATATAATATATAATTATAATGAAACCTTAATATGTTATGCATCATAACTTCGGTCAGATAAATCCGAATTTCAAGAATTTTCTTTCTAAATATTAGCTGAAGTATTCTTAGAGGAATATAAAAGAAATTGCATCGATAACTCAAATGAAATGTTAAAGTTCAAAATATGTAGAAAAAACGAAAATTACCATATATTTGTATGACGTAATAACTCAAAAACTTGGGGAATCGGAAAATACTGAGTATGAAGTAGTGATTAGATTCTTGAAATCCAACCGGAAAATCATACTAAGATCGTGAATAATTAAAAAAGGTCTCCATTCGAATATTTAATCTTATTAAAAAGTAACAATTTTGCACCTTCGTAACATTAGTATTGATCATTTAATAAATGATATTACTTGTCCATAATATTAATGAGATAACTCGTTTTCCCATCACCGAATTTCGTCTCCACCTACGTCTCCACCTACGTCTCCACCTACTTCTCCACCTGTTCTTACCTCTACTTAAAGGGTTTAAGGTACTTTCTTTCCACAGCCAGTTGATATATTTCAGAAGAATCATGATCGTCACGAGATCGATTCATCGAATCTAAACCCAAATTAATTCAAAATAAAATCAACGAGGAAACAAAAATGAATAATGTCGAAACGTCAGTGAGACGTCACTTCAGAACAATGAGAAGACGCCATTCGTGTGGCTTGTTTGCCCTCTCTCACTCATGCACTCACCGTTGTTTTTGTTTTTGCTTTTATTTTTTTTTTTTAGTATTGTTGTCGTTGTAGCTGTGCTTGATGCAGTGCGCAGGCGCCCTCCAACTGGCAGCCGAGTTGGCTTCCACTCACTCACTCTCCGACTCAAGTGCATAAAAAGGTGAAGGCTTTGATTTCTTTTGATTGATGTTCGATTGTTTTTGGCCCTCTTGCACCGTTGTTGCAGCAGCTAATAGTTGTTGTTGTTGTTGTAAAGCAACAGAAGTTGCATGTGGATGATGTTGCTGGTTTATTGAATTGTTGCCCGGTTACCCACAAACGTTTATCTTCTCACGTGTTTTCATGCGGCGTTGATCGTTTGTGTCTCTTTTGTTGAACGTCGTCGTAGCCGATGATCAATGCATTCTGTGGCCGAACATGACGTTTATGTCGAGCCGAACATATTTCGCGTTGCTCTAATACATGTTGCTGTTGGTGTTGATGTTGCTGATGCTGCCGCAGTTGTGCTCTACGCTCTTCGCAAAACTTTTGCGTTGATCTGTCCGCGTCTGTCGCGCATTTTATTAACTGCTGGCTGCTGTTTGTTCAACGATTGCGTCCGCGTTACGTAGCAGTTGTTACGCGAATGACGTAAACATGCAAAACTGTTCAACTGTTTGCCGGACTCAACGGAGTAGCTCACATTTCAGGTGGGACGCATGTGGCAATGCGCATGTGCAGCCGATAGAGCTACTTGCAGACTGTCACTCGGACGAATTGCTCGCGTATCCTGCAAACAGAACGGTAACTGATACGCTACTGTCTGCTACGGTGCCTCCGGCTGACACTTCAGCATCCGTTGTTAGTCGGTAGTGTAGAGCGTCGAATTTCGCAGTGATTCTTATTGGACACTGTGTCCGATAGTGATGCGTACGAAGGAGATTTTTAAAGCAAAACTTTTTCTTAATCTCGAATATTAAATAACACTATCTTGAATCACGGAAGGACTACTTAAATAAATTTCATTATCGCCTCGAATTAATAAATATGATCTGGCTCGATCTCCTTCTCATCACAAATCGTGATGCAGACTAAGAAGATTTTGAAATTTACTGTATCTCTTGTAGAGATTATACCTTTTAGGGAAGACATTATCATGTCCCGATCGTGTTGATCGGGGTTTGTTAAGGTGAATGTTCAATGATCAATTCCCGTTCATGATCGAGAACACTTTCTTAAAGGGTTACTCCATTTTTATCTCATAATAATTCTTTTTGGTTTGTTAAAAAGCTTTATGATTATCTAATCCCGTCTGGAATAGGAAAGACAATCTAGCCATTTATCTCCTTAAGTTACCAGACAAAATCGAACGAGGTCAAATACTTCTTTCTTTTTCGGTGCACTCCAAATAATAGTCTCATTTGTCAGTGTATTGAGAAAACTCACAAATCGACTCTTAAACTCACAAATCGTCTATTTTTGAGAGTGTTTAGATGAAAGTTATATTCTTTATTCCTTTTTAAATTCACAATATAACCCCCAAATCATGTATTTTTTTATTATAATGTGACTACAGTATTTTTCAGAATTGGCGTTCTAATCGCATTCAGGCTAGGGATCGCTGTATTGCCATCATCTCGCGCGAAAAGTTTTTTCATGAACAAAACGCGCGGAAAAGGGTTATACTCTACCATAAAGGTATTAAAAATTTCTGGTCATTTGTAAAAAGCATGAAGAAGCAGACGATGTTGTCGACTCCAACTCTTCTTATGAATGGCCAGA
Source organism: Dryomyza anilis (assembly GCA_951804985.1). NCBI lineage: Eukaryota > Metazoa > Arthropoda > Insecta > Diptera > Dryomyzidae > Dryomyza > Dryomyza anilis. The sequence goes on along the minus strand of OX638134.1, from coordinate 41,607,350 downwards.
CCTTGCAAATAATTCAACGCTCCCAGATAGCAATCAATCAATGCCCGTTGTCGACTTTGCTTTCTCTGCAATGCCGGCGATACATTTTCGAACTCGGGAACTATCTAGTGCTCAGTGACCGTCAATATGGTTTCCGTAAGACCAGATCCACAGGTGACTTGATGGCGGCACTCTCCGAAATGTGGAATAATTGTATTCACCTTTTCGGGAGGGTAAGGTAGTTGCTCTGGATATTTCCAAGACGTTTGATCGAGTGTGCTATGAGGTCCTCGTATCAAAACAAATTGCATATTGTGTTGGTAATTCCTTCACTCGATGGATATCAGTTATCTCCAGGGTCGTTCAATACGATTTGCGATGGATGGTGTTCTCTCTGAACAACATTTCATCACTTCTGGAGTTTCGCAGGGTTCCGTCCTATCTCCGTCCCTATTTCTGCTAACATTTGTCTCTCATATTCGTCCAAAAAGCGTTCAAACTCTTTTGCAATTGAGACTAAAAGAAGCACTATGAATTACACACTGATCTTAAAACAATCTCCGAGTGGGGTCTTGCAAATATAGACAATTTTAATTCAAGCAAGACTCAATGTTGTCTTACAAACGAATGATTTCACCCGCAGCCACCCCCCCCCCTCAATATGGGTGCTGTGGATATTGCTGGTCTTGACGTTCTAGGCATATGAATTCAATGTGAATGTTCATATACCTGATGTGTCTAAAGAAACGGCGTCTCGGTTTTCTAAAACGGTGTAAGTCCGTTTTAGAAAACCGCAGACTTGTTGATGGAATACAACTCGCACATTTGGGCAGGGGATTTAAAATTCTCTTTGGAGTTCCTGAACCGAATAAAACAATGTGCGATATATTTAATAGGGGATGATAATATTTCATCCTCTATTGGTTCCCTTGAGCACCGAAGAACCGTCGGGTCTGTAAGCCTGTTTTAAAGGTATTACAGTGGTAATTGTTCTAGGGAATTTCATAGCCTGATTCCACCAGGTCGTGTTTTCTCTCGTTCTACTCGTGCATCTAACCAAAACCACTCGGCTCTCAACAGAACCACGCATTACAGAGAGAATTCGTTCTTCAGTCGCACGATACGTCTGAAAAACGTTTTTCTTTGCGTCTGTTTTTCCCGATATTTTTTTATATTGGCAAGTTCAAAGCAAACATCCATCTACACTACTCCAGTTTTCCTCCCTACCAATAACCTATAATCCTTTCTTAGATTAAAAGTGTGCATTGCTTGAATAAGGGGCATCCCCTGAGCGTTCGATAATTTGTAAAAAAGTGTATTTTGGAAGAGGGTAACACTCAGAAACTAGAGTATTGCGTGGTCTATAAAAAGTCTTTAAGATATGAATGGTCATAATTATGAGGATTATTGGACTTTTATAAGAGTGAGCTGTATCCAGGTTCCGAGAGTCTTTTTGGACTGTTTAAGAATTCTTTTTTTTTGTGTTTATTTCAATTGAAATAACTTTTTGCCTGTTTTTGCAGAAATAAAAAAAATCATTTAAAAAAAAAACACAATTTGGACTCGATTGTTCTCATCTCATCTGCTGCCGACAGCAAAATAATAAAAATTGAATTTGTTAAAAAATTAACTCTTCCTTCCTGCAGCGCCTAAAATGCGGAATCGAATGACATGCAAAATAAGTAAAATTCTGCGCCAAATGACAGAATCCGGAATTTATTGCCACGCTCTGATGGAGCACACAGTGTATGTGGCAAACCGACTCTGTCCAAGACGAAGGACAACGCAACGCAACACAACGCAATGCATGCAAACAGACTTGAAAGAGACACCAGCAGACGTACGCGTCTTCAGCGCGCGCGGCGCCAAGTGTCCAAGTGCATCGGGCCGAACATTCGATTCGGTGAAAGAAACAAATTAATTAAAGAAACTAACAGATACGCTAACTTAATCTATTCATTCAATAAATCAACCCAATGCGATGCGATGTGATACTCGGCGCATCGCGATGCAAAGTTCGATCGCATCGAAAATGAAGTCCGCAACAGCAACAACAACAATTAGAGGAGCTCAACAGCAGGGTCGGCGGGCTAAAGACACACAGAACACAGACTCGGATTCGCAGGCCACAACTCATGCGACGCTGTCTGTTTGCAAAATGTTGGCTGGCTGACTGTGCAGACGACGACAGGACGGATGGTCGAATGGTCGGATGGACGAACGGACGCACGGATGGATGGGCGCACGAACGGCATGGCGTCTACTCGTTTAGGATGCGCTCGTTGTCATCGTCACCGATGGTGTGTTGCTGTTGTTGTAGCTGGCGACTGATACTGCTGCTCCAAAGGATCTACTGTTGGTCGCTAAATGGTTGGGTCAGTTTTTAACCCAGACGCGTTGACATGCAACTCAAAGCCGCACTTTTGCGGACCGACAAATGCAAGGAGTTTGCATAAACAAACAAACAGACGGACGGACGGATGGACGGACCTAAGGTAGACAGAGCAACAATCCGACAGATCGAACGACAGGTTTCTTATCTCACACAGGTGTCATTAACATGATTATTAATTCGCCGATTGTTTGTTGCAACGCGGACCTGATCTCGATCTCGATTCCAGTCGTTTGTTTGTTTGGTTTGGTAGGGATATCAAAAACAGGTTCGATCATTCAAGTGTTTGGAATATTTTGTAATTGTATCAACTTAATTGAAAAACACATTTTGTATAATATTGTATATAAAATAATTCTTCCCCGGACTGTTCTTTTCCGTAGAATGCTTCTTCGTAGAATTCTTTCCGGTTGAAGCTTTTTTTTGTTAAGTTTTAGTGTGGTCTGGTTTTGCAGTGGTGAGTTTTGATGCGGAATTGAATTTTTCAATAAAAAGTATTAAAAAAATGTTTGATGGACTACTGGTGTTTATATATCGCTTATTTAGTATTATGTATATAATACCCAACCTGAAAGCAGATGCTTTTCAATATATGCCAAGATTTTGTGAATTCAAAGATATGAAGAGATGTTATTAATATAAAAAAATATTTTTATTATTTATATCAGGGGACCGTGCTTCGCTGTGAAAGTTTTTATTGGTTTTATAAATGTAACAACTTTTCTCAAAGACAATTCTTTCTCAGACTGCTCTTCTCCATATAATTCTTCCCAGTAGAAATCTTCGCCGTTAAATTCTTCCCCATAAAACGCTTTACCGTAGAATTCTTCCCCGTAGAGTTTTTCCCAGTAGAAGTTTTAGTGTAGCTAGTTTTACTGTGGTGAGTTTTAGTGTGGTGAATTTTTAGTGTGGTGAATTTTTAGTGTGGTGAGTTTTAGTGTGGTGTATTTTAGTGTGGTGAGTTTTAGTGTGGTGAGTTTTAGTGTGGTGAGTTTTGGTGTGGTGAATTTTTAGTGTGGTGAGTTTTAGTGTGGTGAATTTTCGTGTAGTGAGTTTTATTGGGGTGAGTTTTGATGTGGTGAGTTTTAGTGTGGTGAGTTTTAGTGTGGTGAATTTTCGTGAAGTGAGTTTTATTGTGGTGAATTTTTGTGTGGGAAATTTTATTGTGGTGAGTTTTAGTGTGGTGAGTTTGTTTTTCTTTATCTTTCCTTTTTTTGTTTTTCCTTTAGATTTTATTTTTATGTAATTGCTTTTGTATTTTTGCTTTTGTTTTGTGCTTTTGCTTCTGTGTTTTTGCTTTTAATTCTTTTTTTGTATTTCAGTTTTTTGTTTCATGTTCGTAGCTGGTGAAAGTGCCGAATTATATCGTATTGAAAGTTTAGGTTGTATGGGAGGTGCCACGCCTCTTTGTCCAATCCATATATAGCCTATCATTCCTTCCAGACCATTCCGCAAATGTGGTAAAATTTCAAGAAAATCGGATCAGCCGTTTAGATGTAGAAGCGGAACATGCGGTTATGTTATGCCTTCCGGGACTAACACAGGGATCTCTGAATTCATTTTTTTTGTCCCGAAATTTCGGGATTGAGAAATAGTCCGGGATTTAGATCACTTATACATACATACACACAAACATTCAGAAATATATAAGAGATTAATATAAAAATTTGGCTTTTATACATTTTGAGATATTTTTTAATTGCTGAAAGATAAGGAATTTCCTCATTTTTTTTTTTAATTTTGCGAGGGTTTTTACAATTCATGAGATTTTTTTTTTGTACTGCCGAACACTGAACAAATTCACTATTAGAACAAATTGAAAGCCGACTGCAGTCTTCTTCATTTAAATGTGTTATTATCGAATTGCCAATTGTTTTCTCACGATTTGTGTGATTTTTAAAGTAAAAACGTAAATGGTGTTTCGTTTTTTTAATTAACATCACGATTTTTTTAATATATAAAAATATTCTTTTGCCTAAGTTATCATTCTTTCGAAAGTATATTGCAGATCTGCATCTAATTTTAATAATAAAAATTCAGATTTGTTCGTGATTTGAAATTATCAAAATTCGAAAGTGTCGAAATCCATAAGTACCTACTTTTATTTCAATTTTCGAACATTTCAAACATTTCGAACACAAAAAACTAAATTAAATAATTTTGTTATTATTCTGTTTATTGGGTGGATCTGAGTCAATTTTCTTATTTGAGGACACCACTTCATTTGTTATGGGGAATATATTTGCCGAAGAGAGTATAGTAGTTTTCTCAAGCGTTCACGCTATTGTAAAAATTTGTAATTATAATAATAATAATAGTTTGGCACTACAGTCCTATAAGAACTTAGGCCGAGCTCTCTCACCATTTTGAGCTGTGCGTGTTATATTTGTACTCAAAGTGGTGGGACCTACAGTTTATTGCCGACTCCGAACGGCGGGTGAGAGCTTTGTCATAGGCAATTTTTTACTCTGGTAGGTTTGCCATTTACTGACGAGAGGTAGCGCGTTATAGATAAATGTTTCTATGAAAAGATGTTGTTAGACCCAGTCCATGCTTGAACCGGGGACCTTTCGGCACGCAGTCCAACGCACTAACCACTGAGCTACCGAGCAAAAAAAAAAATGTAATTAGTTGGGTTAATATTTGAAAAAAACGAGGATTATTGAAAAGCGTTGGAAATTGTTAACCAAAAATCGTTATCAAATCGGAAGATGGCATTTTTTGTTGCTCTGTATTATTATTATTTCATAGTGGAAATTTTAACCGTAATTTATTAAAGACAAATCTATGAATTATTAGTCTAACAAATATGCATATATATTTTTAAAATAGGCCCAATCCGCCCATTTTTCTTTTTCAGTTTTTATACTTTGATCAGTTTTTATACTTTGATCAGTTTTTATACTTTGATCAGTTTTTATACTTTTATACACGCAGCAAAAACAAAGATCTTTCTCAAACATAATTTTGCAGGCATTACTTTGGAGCTTTATGCTACAAAAGTATCATTTCATTGCCAAATATTATAATAATAACAGCCAAACATATTTTTGTTTTCGTTCAAACATATTTATGTTCAGAATGAAAAATTTATGTATATATACGTATGTGTTTGAATGTGAAAAACATTTTATTTACATGTTTACATTTAATTTTAATGTAAAAAATGATCAGTCTATTGTGACCTGTGAACCGACCACATAAGTTCAAATACTTCATATAAAACATACATCTACTGGTGAATTTTACTGTATACGTGCATATGTAAACTTTTTTGGTCAATGTAAATTTGTAAATATGGGTATCAAATGAATGGAAATTCTTCAGCGATTGAAATTTTGTATTTATTTTCAGGATTCGTATACCCTGGTGACCTATAGACCACTTTGAATGGTAACCATACATATGTGTTGGGTATTTTCTAAACAAATTCTTCCAAATATTTTTTTTTTGGGAAGAATATATAATTTGTATGAAGAAAAATTTAATTTCAATACAATTTTTTTCTCCCAAAAAGTTTGATTGGGAATATTTGGGCTGATTATAATCGGATTATATCATTATTTTCAATATCGGTATTGAAAATATTATTTGAAACACAAGTATTCGGAAATCGCATTTGAAAACTTGTTTTCCTAAACTATTCCAACACCTCTATTTGCATCTCCATTTTTAATGTTCAAACTTGCATAGTACAATCAATAGACGTCGTTCCATGGCCGCATGGTAACGGCAGAAATTCCTATTTAATCTGTGCCACTTAGCTGCCGCCGCAGCTAATTGCGCTGCGCCTCTGCCCCGAAACAACTCCCCCTCCTTTCGATTCGCAGAGTGCACAAATGCGTCTGTCCGGTTTTTCGCATGGTCTTTTGCAGCTGGGAAGTGCGTCGCGTCATTAACACGGAAATCGTCCAGCCTCTGCCGTGTTGCGTCGCGTCATCCGCCAGTTAGTTGCGATACATGTTGGTCGCCACCTTGTTTTTCCAGCATTTACCGTTGCGGCGCGGGTGTTTGGTCACTTGCAGCATGCATGTCATAGTCTGGCAGTCTCCACGGTCGCGTCACTGGAGACTCGCGATGGTTTTTTGTTGCTTGCTCTGTCTCTGTATCTGCTGCATGTCGTTGCATGGGGCAGTAATTTGTTGGCTGTCGCGCGCGTTGTTGTCGCGTTGAGGTCGCTTCCTGTGCGTAATTAAAACTGCGTTGCGTTTCGGCCGGTGTGAGAACCCGTGCGAAGGAAACGGCGCGCCGATTAGAAAACCCAAACAGCCAACAACTACCGCAATAACATGTTCATTTGTCCAGACAGGAAAACAGGTTGTTGTCGAAGGCAAATTGGCGCGATTGTGTCGCCAATGAAAATGTTATTTTTGCAAAAATGTTGCCGCGGCACCCACATGTTGTACTTAGCACCTCGCACGTCAAACTTTTCGTTGCAACGCACAACTTGTCTGCTCGTCAATGCATTCAAGAAATAACATTTTAACGATGTCGCACTGACAACGCGACATAGCGGACAGACAGCTCGTGTTTGCGAATATCATTCGAATTGCTCGCACCGCACTGTACCCCGTACCAACCAACCAACCGCCCTGCCTACTGCCCACCCCAGCACGCACAGGTTTTCGCAGTCTGCGGCTGCTGCTGTTGAATGCTACCACTTGAATGCTGGATGCGACACAAGCGACTTTATGGCATTTTAATGGCCACTTAATTTTGTTTATGGATAATGGGAACATGTTACGGACGCACATCGATTATTGGCGTATATTTTAATGATTATTACTATTATTATTCTTATTAAGTGCGCCGCAACCGACGCGACCGATGCGACTGTCGCGCGCAGTACAGTGGCTGCTACTTGCTACTTGCTGCCGGCAATCCAAAGATAATTTACTAAATTGTGTGTAATTTTTTGCAGCATTTGTTGTAAAGATTTGCCAAATTGCTGTGGTAGTTGCAGGAATTTATGCAGATTGTCGCATAGTGCATTTCGTTCTAATGCCGATAAAATTTGCGGCGGATTAGCGCGATCATAGATTAATTTATCAGTCAATGGGCAGAGCAAAATGCAATATGTGGTTGATAGAATATTGGACAAAAAAAAAGTTCATTAAGAACCGCTAATGCGATTATTATCACATTAAGATTTTTGAATATGAGCAAAGTGATTAATTATACTTGAACCTGAGATCTTTGAATTAAAACGGGACATAACAATCGACAAATACAGAATGAAATTTGAGAGAATTTTTAAAAATAAATTATAAAGAATGAAATATTGGATATATTCGTTTTTTTTTTCAAACAAACCAAAAATTCGCTCACTCAGAGAAATTCGATCTCAGTGATATCGTAAAATTAATACGCATTTCCCTAGAATCTGATAATGTAAAACTCCACTTCGCAGCAATTCCTTCGAAGAAGCAGTTGTGGAACAACAGAATCTACTCCAAAACTTTTTTGCTTCCTATTTCCAGCTACAAATTTTGGCTCCGCGAAACCATAATATAATAATATAGTAGTTTGGCGCTACAGTCCTATATAGAACTACGGCCGAGCTCTTTCCCCATTTGAGCTGTGCGTGTTATATTTGTACTCAAAGTGGTGGGACCTACAGTTTATTGCCGAATCCGAACGACGGGTGAGAGCTTTTCAAAGACAATGTTTTACTCTCGTAGGTTTGCCATTTACTGCCGAGAGGTAGCGTCGCATAGAAAAATGTTTTCTAAGAAAAAGATGTTGGCAGTGGCTGGGGATCGAACCGCGGGCCTTTCGGCTCGTAGTCCAACGCACTAACCAGACGAGCTACCGACGCTACTGCGCGAAACAACACCCCAATGAAAAAAACCATAAAAATATAGAATATAGTCCCATATTTTCGTTATGAAATAAGACCCCTGTGCCGAAAACATTCCACTCCATTGGGAAAATTTCACCAAATACAAATGATAAAATGCCACAAAAATGTTATACATATCGGAAATCATTATTTTCATATATTTGAGCATAAAATCAATATACAGTTGACCAAAAAGTTCTTTTAAGCGGTAGATGTAAGTTCTATATGGGGTATTTGAACACAAGCGGTCGGTTCTGAGGTCACAATGAACCGATCATGCCAATTTTCTTGTTCTAGATATACAAAAAATCTATGTTAGGAGTTTAATTTATATAGCTTCACTAATTTTTCTGTAATCGTGATTTCAACAGACGGACATACCAACAGATGAACTCCCTAAATCGACTCAGGATGTTATGCTGATCAAAAATATATATTCTCCATACCGGATATGCTTTCTTCTGGGTATTACAAACGGCGTACCAAATTGAACATACCGTTTCACTCTTAGTGTAGGGTATAAAAATATAATTTTAAAACAAAAAAATGAAATTATACATGTTGTGTTTTCCGCATGTAATTTTTGGAATCTTTCTCATTTATTTTTTGAGTCCTTTTTATTTTAGAAAGTTATTCAAGGGTACTGATCATAGATTTCTGTTTTTGTCATAAACCGACCAAAATGAGATCAGAGTCTACTTCTATGATCGATAAAATTAACAACTGGTTCTTAAAAAAAAAAAATTCCAGAAAATTATGTGAAGAAAAATTGAAAGTCCACTCATAAAATGAAAGTTTACCTCGTAAAAGTGTCAGAAACAAAAAATTTTGGAACCCGCCAAAATGCCTTTTTCGTTATAGCATCATTTGTCGTTTGATATCCGATCATAAAGTATTATGTCCCAGCAACTCGGGACAAAATTACTGACACTTTTCAGGAATATTTCGGTAATATTTCCGGCAAACACACAGATAAATGGAATATTTTGAGAGGTGTACAGCAGGTTGTTAAATTTTGTGGAATTTTTTTGGTCGTTAAATTTTTTTGGTTGTTAAATTTTGTGGAATTGTTTTGGCAGATTCACGGCATATTTTGGAAACGGGCAGAAAATAAGGGTGTACTTTCAAACATTTTTTTTCGACCCGACCTAGTCCGACAACTATGTTCAAATACTTCATGTAACACTGACATAAACGGTTGAATTTAACTTTAAGCCACTAAAAGTAAACTCTTTTGTTCAAATATATATAAAATTTATGCTTAAATATATAAAATAGTGTTTTTACCGCCGATATGTGGTGCCCGAAAAAAAAAATCGAAATTTGATACACATATGGGTACTTGAATGAAAGGAAATTCTTTCGATATTGCTAGTTTGCAGTTATTTTCAGGACTAGTAATCCTGGGGACCTCTGGACCACATATTATCAGATATGTTTTGGATATTTATAGTCGGCTTAGTCTATAGGCTATAACTTTAATACTATACGTAACTTTAATAATTCTTACAAACACCAACTAATAAATTTTCCATGAGGCCTAACCATCCTTATTAGTGTTTGAATAATTCCTGGTATATTAATTTTGTTCTTCTATGACTATTTTTATAGAATTTTATGTCAATGCTTATAGATGATTGTTAGAGCCTAAAGTGAAGAAGAAAAGGATATACTCACTTTCGGCGTCCGTTTGTAACACCCAGAAGTAGACGACAGCAGTATGTAAATTTATATATTGACCCTCACATTCCATAGTATGCTAAGATTTAGCATATTTTTATTTTAATGTGTGTTTTTTTTTTGATTTAGTATATCTGAAATTATTTCCTGTCAAATTTTAGTACTGATCGGTCGATCGTATCAAAAGTTACAATGAAAATTTAACACTCACTACCTATTGGACTAAGTATAATTAGCAAATATTGTCTTTGATATTTTTCTCATATTTTTTAATATTCTAAGTATACTCAGTATTTTTTATATTTAAATGAAAATTTTAACAAAATTTTGACGTAAGCAGAGATAGTTGTTATAGTTCCCAGGATATTTCCAAACAAAAAAAGATTTTAAAGGCTTTCCTGAAAAACTCACTTTTAATAATTAGGAATGGGAGGATGTTATGGAATAGGAGGTTCGATATATTTATGCTCAGCATCACTGACTTATAAAATCAATAGTTTTTTGCTATTAAAATTATGCAATAGGGTAAATTATTATTTTAATGGGTAAATACCATTAAATTCTACAAAATACTATTAAATTGTTTTTGTGTTTATTTGACAATGTTTATATTTTGTATACTATTGAATGAATCAATAACTGTCCTATTGACCAAATCTAATAGGATTGTTTTCTAAGTGTACCCTACTGTACAGTAGGGTGAATCAAGTTCCCTTTTTTTGAACTACAAGTCCACGTACCCCAAATTATGTGAGAGAGTACCCTTCGTAACATCTGGGCCAAATTTCAACACCCTACGATTATTGGAAGACGGTGCTACACGGTCATATGTGTTGGCGATCTCCGAACAAATCTTCAAAATTTGTATTGTCATATCGCGATGATAACTATATGTAATGATAGCATAAATAAATTCAGTGAGTTACATATGGTCATTCTGTCCTGAGTTTGTGTATTTGAAATTTGGAATACCGTGAAATTTTGGGTAAGATGTTACGAACGGTACGCCCTCACATAATATGAGGTACGCTGACTCGTAAGGTGTACTTGAGTTTATTTCCATATGTTTCTGAACCACTCTACTGTACAGAGTCCTATGAAATATAAAGATCATTACCGAAAAACTTTTTCTAGAACATATGACATGGATAACAATATCTTGAAAAAATACTGGGTTTTTCATTCTTTAAACCTTATGCTAAATGGTAAATTTTTAGTGTGTAGTAATTGATGTTACATTTTGTGTAAAATGAATAAAAATTAATTTAATTAAATTAAATATATAAAAACTCCATAGAAATCAATTCGTCATAATTTATAAAATCACATCGTTTTCAAATTATACCCGATTTAAAACTAAGTCAACAACGATTTGTATGCAAATTTTTAAATACCTATCGCATTTAATATTTTTGTTGCTATTATCGATTATTGTCAATGTTAAATTAATAACATTTTAACAGACTATTCAATAAAAACAAAAAACGAAAAACACATTAACACAAAACTTGTCGTTAAGTTTACGATATATGTTATTAATGTTATCTATGGCCGGTTGCTATCTGTTATTCGTAACTTAAGACGACTTAAAACACAGGCGAGCGATTGCAGCCCACGCAAATGTTTATGGAAAAACTTCTGTAGAAAGCGTGTGAATGTGTCCGAGCGAACAGAGTCAGTCGATGCTAATTTTGCGTTAGTTTTTCTACGAAATACGGCAAATCACATAAAGCTTTTAAAATTTTAATTAAAACCAGATATATATTTTGAGGTATTTAATATGTACATATAATAAATTAGTTATTAAGTAAATGTGCAATAAATTTCGAATTCCATTTGTGTGCTTGATATATGATTATTAGATGTTTATTCATTTGATTCATATGTAAAAATATTTGCAAATATTGGCTTTATCTAATTTCAATTAATATGGAAATCTGTGTCTGAATAAGAGACACACTTATCAATAAACTACATACCTAAATATTTTTTCAAATTAAGAACTCAATTTTGTTATTTTTGGCTTTTAATTATTATTATTTTGTTATTTTATTTATAGTTATGTCTATTTGATGGAAATTATAGGAATTGGTATTGTTCCGTCCGTTGTCAATAACATATCATATTTATATATTAAGATATTTTTATATTTTATTATATTTTCTGTGCACCACTGTTTAAAATTTTAGATACTTCCTTAGTCAAATACAAAATATCAAAAATGAACGAGTGGGGAAAGTTAAGTCACATGGGTGCGTCTTAAAATCGGTCGGGTCCGACTATGGAATTCCCTACATTTTGGTGGGAATATTAATGTGGAATATATCATATGGAATATATCAAGTTTTAATTGTTATGCCTAGTAATCCCTAATAATAAGTAATCCCTAAAAAAAAATTCTATTAATGCTTCATTTCGCGATCATTGCCCTATAATCAGGCCAGTAAGCAGGGGGAGGTATCTATGTGTTCTGACCACAGTATATTTAAAAAGCATTTTATCTTCAAAGAATTTTACATTATGATTTTGTATGCATTAGAGAATTTTTTTAATTTTTAGTATTCTCTATAATTAATTATAAAAATGGGTTTAATATTCTGGTAAGTAAAATTCGAATTAAAACAATTATTACTAAATATTCTTTAATATAATAATTCCATACATTACATTGCATCTATATATATGAGTTACTCCTTTAGGATTTGCCTAACAATATCATTGTATTTTTTTGTAAATATTGTTACGAAAATTCCGTCTACGGAAAACTGTTCTACGAGCTCGTATCGCTGGATTGTGTACAAAATAAAAACGCACTTATATTTGGTTTTAACTAGTATTATTTTAACTAGTATTAATTAAGTTTATTAATTTAAATAACAACTTAAAGAATAATCACTTATATCAACAGCTGAATTACTACAATTTATCTTTACAATGTTCACTCACGAGGCGCACTAGTTCACAATTAAATCACAACTGAAGTACAGTGCCTCAGATGCGCGGCCTTATATACTGCAGGCATAAGTTCGACACGTTTCGACAAGCTTCGACTTGTTTCGAGAACCTTCTACTCGTTTCGTGAATGACGCATGCTATTGGCATCTCATTCGCACTCATGTGTTTTCATGTACTGATCTTCCATCGCATTCTCGCACATTGCATAGTGCGCTAAATGATCTTCCGTCTCTTTCTAACACATTGCTTAGTGCGCTGAATTGTCTTGCGTCTCATTTATTATTGTTGATTCCTTGCACAGTGGAGCAAATTACCTCTTTTCGTAATAATATAATATAAAATCGTAGATTTCGACATAAATTTTAATTTTTCTTGTATATCTTTGAATACGAGAAAAATAAAATCGGTACTTAATCAAAAACAATATTTTTCTTATCAAATTTTTACTAAATTATAAAAATGGTTTTGATTTTTTTTTTCAAGTTTTCAATTAACGCAATTTTTATGACCCGACCTCTTTATGTTCGAATCTCGATTTCATAGAATGAGACTTTATTAAATGTTTCCTGAACCCAACTACGTAGTTTGACTTTTTTTTATAGTTGGGTATTCGAAAAGTCCCAAAGGATCTAATTTGACCAAAAAATATCCAATGACGCAGATTAATTTTCTAAATGCATGAAAATATACCATTCAATTCAATAACCTGCCAATTAAACTTGGAATGTTTTTAATGTAATTCCATTTTTGGATTCTGTATATCATTTCAACAGATCGGTCAATCCTAACCTAAGTTAAAACCAAAAATGTTCTTAGCATAAATGAACAATTTCAAAAATTTACATCCCATATTGGACTTAGTACACTTAGCAAATTTTTACTTGGAAGTTTTAGAATTTTGTAAATTTCTATGTACACTTACCACTTTTTGTTTTTTTAATACGGAAGGGTCGATATCACTCATATATTTGAAGAACAAAATTTTCCTTTCATTTGTTATTCGTATAAATATTGAAAGTAATTTTTTCGGCCGGGAATGAATTCGTATTAAGTCAGGGTTATCCTTAATAAGAACGGATACGAAATGAGTTATGTTTCCTTATAATAGGAAAGAGAATGACTATCCTTATAAAACATTGATCATGAATTCATAAGGTTTCCATATGTAGGAACATTTTTCTCAACCTGACACTACCCTGATACTAAATAAGGTTTTCATGAACAAATTTCCAGTCAGGTAGGCCGAGCTCTCCCATCATTTGAGGTGTGCGTGTTATAGACGGTGTACGTGGTGGGACCAAGCCCAAGTTGTTCTATGAAAGATTGCAATTTTACAAAATTTTGCATTCTCTATATTTCATTGTAAAAATTCGTGTAAATAATATTCGATTAAGGAAGTTTTAGAATTCAATTCCGGAATGTTTTATTTTCTAGTTATATTTTTTTAATACATTTCGACTGTATATCTCACTTTACGCTCGTACAACATTTTTGCAGTTGGGTTTTTAAAAAATCTCAAAGAAACCAATTTGTACAAAGAAATGTCCAATGACTTGTCAAATTCTACAGGAATCAATTTTTCCACATAAATCTTAGTTGTGTTTCTCATAATGATTTCATTTTTTCTATATAAAAGTTATATATAAAAGGAATGAAAATGAATATTTTATAAATTTTGAATGCATGAAAATTTGAAATAATTCTTTTCCGTTTTTCTTTTCCAATTACATAATCCCAATAAATATAAAGATTTTTTTATTATAGTTTTAACTTAAAAATTTATATATTTTTCAAATTACTTTAAAACCCCCATTCGAATGATAATCATGGCTTCAGGCATGGCTGGGACCTACAGTTTATGACTGAAGCCGAACTACGTGATGTGAGCTTTTTATGACAATGTTTTACGCTTGTATACAGACAAAAATATAGTAACTGAGATTACTTGATAAAAAATAATTAATTCTATTAATATAATTAGTTGGATATACGAATTATTTAATATAATATTAGTTTGGCGATAAGAACTTCGGCCGAGCTATCTCACCATTTTGTACACAAAGTGGTGGGACCTACAGTTTATTGCCGAATCCAAACGGCGGGTGAGAGCTTTTTCATAGGCAATGTTTTACTCTCGTAGGTTTGCCATTTACTGCCGAGAGGTAGCGCGGTATATCAAAAGATTTTGTTAGCCCCAGTCCAGGCTTGAACCGGGGACCTTTCGGCTTGCAGTCCAACGCACTAACCACTGAGCTACCGCGGCTACACGAATTATTTAATAGTATACAGTAAATAGTTTATGGGTTGGTGTATATGCTGTATATGCATATATGTACAGTTTTTGATTCACTACACAGTTTTACAGCCACATACAGTTTTAAATTCGCTACACAGTATTACAGGTACTTTTACTGGTGACGTGAACGTGTTTCAAAATTCGATCAAAAAAAGTAGTAAAGTAACAGAAAAATTAAAATAAAATATATAAATAAAGAATATGTATAAAATAATGTAAAATAAATTAAAAAATGACAGATCATCGGATGTGTTATTAATTTTCTTTAATTTTTGCCTAACGAATTTATTAATTAATATAATTAAATATTTAATCATTACAATTAAATTTAGTATCTGCGATGAAGCAATTAATAATTAATTGTATTGATAAGTTGTTTGCTATATTTACACCAACATTTTTGTCTGTCTGCTGAGAGGTAGCGTATGTTGTCCCAGCACAAACTTTAACTTCTGCTACTGGACTTTTTGGCTCGAAATCTACCAACAATCGAAATAACTATTTTATATTTCTATATTTAAACCGTAATAAAAACTAAAACTTGAAATACCTACAATATATTTAACACGTGCTAATTTGGTATTCATGCCAAATATGGAAAAAACTCATTCGAGAACATAAATCAAAGTGGATGCCCGATTAGGAGAAAATGTTCTCGAACATAAAAACCACCCGCAATTAATTTGAAATTTAGATTAGCTTAAGTTTCATTGAGATAAATCACAATTCTTCGGGCCAAAAAAGCAAGTATGGATAATGACGTCTACAGGTCTCGCGCGAAATTGAGAAGAATAAAAAATTAAAAACGAAAGACTAAAGCAAGCAACTCATTGTGTTTATACAAAAACAACCAATAAAGACACAGCAATATTGTAAATATTTCGGGGCAATAATGTGGCTCAGAAATAATATAAAAAAAAGTCCCGAAAATCAAGCGAATAAAAGAACAATTTTGACAGCGCAAAATATGCCGCTAATGCGCTATGATACGTTGATTATAGCTTTATAGCTGATCGGCCGAATATTATATTATATAATATTTAAAAAATACGAAAAATAAAAATGTACAAGAACAACATAGTCTGTGTTAGTGGAAAAATTTGCATAATTTATGCAGCACATCGTCATGGCTCGAATTATACGTTATACCAGCTATTATTTGAAAATTGCTGCTCATAAAATAAACTAAAATTGACAAAAATTATAGTTGTTTCCAACCAACACAACTTGTTGAGTATGTTGTTTACTCTGTCACGGCTGCTGAATAATTAAGAAATTTACAATTGAATGAATCGCATAACTCATGCGGTGCGGTTCCAAAAAAAAGAATCTTTCAAGTGGTGAATGACCGACCTTTGGCACGTTTTCGTACTGTCTGTCACAGGACACTATAAACTATCGAAAACATAGTCGAACTATTTAATGCTGTTTTGATTTCTATTAAAAAGCAGTCACGCCCAATTTGCTCGCGCTTTGGAGCTACAGCTAACGAAGAAAACAAAAAACTAATCGGATCAATCATCAGTTTAAAATGTTTAAATACAAATAGAATTTATTAATTTATGCAAATTTCCTGTTGTAAACAGATGTTTGTTTAGTATAATATTTAAGCAAACAAATCCGCTTATTCCAATAAAATGAATTGGAATACGAAAATGCTGAAAAAGTGGAAATTATCAAGAAGAAGATTGTGTCGCAGCGATAGGACATAAAATTTTAAGTGGTTTCATAATTTGAAGACTGTGTGGCTTAAACGGTTCGCGAACAATACAAAGTTGCGCATAAAAGCCTAAAACTGAGCTGAGTTTGTTTTCGAAACATGGCTGCAAATCGCTGCTTAATGCCATACAAATTGGCTTAAGTGTTGGCCATAATTGTTTATGACAGCTCGCTGATGAGTTTATTGTTCGGGGTGGTGCGTGCTTTTGTGCCCAAAACATGGGGCTAAACGAAACAATAGATCTATGTTAAGTAGGTGCACAATACATGATACTTTATGCCTCATTCAGTTCAATAACATTTCGGCAATATTTGCCGTAATATTTGGGATTATAAATTATA
This sequence comes from Dryomyza anilis, assembly GCA_951804985.1. Lineage (NCBI taxonomy): Eukaryota > Metazoa > Arthropoda > Insecta > Diptera > Dryomyzidae > Dryomyza > Dryomyza anilis. Next base: position 41,590,145 of record OX638134.1, on the reverse strand, counting down.
GGCCTTTGTCTGAATTGTTTATGATAATGATTTGTTGTATTGGATTTTATGTTGGTCGGCGTCAAGTCCTGCCATTGTTACCGTTTTCCCAGACGGCCACACACGCATCTGTGTGGTGTTTTTTTGTTTTATTTCTACAATAAAAGTTTCTAAATTTTAGAAAAATCTATAATTTGCCATAAAATCGAAATTTCCCATGTGCCCAATTATTTGAGTGTGTTTGAAATACGCACCATCGAATATTTTGATGAACATGTTGATGATTATTAATGAGTGGACCATAAAGCATGTAAAACAGTATAAAAACAAAATCGAATAAATACTAAAACCTCATAATTATTAGCCCAATAAAAGTAATCAACGGGCACTCCCCGCGGAGACACTCTCGTGGGTTTGTCACTCACGGGCCATGTGATGAGCCAAACGGCTGGCTAACTGGCCGATTGACGGAGAGACAGACAGAAAGACAGATAGACATAAAGACAGACTAAATGACTGACCATAAAACTAACGAACGACCGTACGAATGAACGGCTGAATGGTTGGATGATTGGGATGTCGGTTGTTGGTTGCTGGTCGGTCCAATGTGGATTTGGTTCTTCGATACATACATAATTTCGACTAATTTCTATAGAGTGAAAATCAAATATTGAAATGGCAGACAAATTGGCGTTTATGGTTTAATGGTGTTGATTGTTATTGTTATAATTTTAGCTGATGTTTTAGTCTTTTATCGTATATTTCATTTATATTCAATTTTGCACTCGCGTGTTTAGGGAGTGATTGTTTATTCATTTAGTTATGCGTAAATGAAGAATAAGGGAGTGTGTGTGGTTTGTGATTTGATTAATACAATTTGACCTTGAACATAGTGTAAGGTGTAAAGTTATAGCCTTATGTTGGTTGCCTACCAGATTAAAAGGCGAGGTGGGTATCATTTGGTGCACATTTCCAAGTAGTGTCATCTGATGTTAACAAAAAAGTATTTTTTTCCTTTAATTTGTTTGTTATTTATAGATTTAAAATTAAAAATTAATAAAAATCAATCTAAAATTAAAATAAATGAAATTTTTATCGCATATAAAACATCTATCCTCTGAATAAGAGTCAAGGAATTATATAACGTGCTTTCGTTTGAATGTTCCTGTTATTCAACAATTTTGCACTTTTTTGGTAAAAATTTACTTTTGAGTGTACAGCAAAAGAAATTCCATATGGGCATTTCCTGTTTTTTTTTTTACAAATTAACCAACGCTCAGGGGATGCCTCCTATTCATGCAATGCATAGTGTTGATCGTAGGAAAGGATTATAGGTGAGAGGGAGGGAGGAAAGATAGAGTAGTGGCGGTGAATGTTTGTTTTGAATTTGCCAATATCAAAAATGTCTGGAAAAACAGACGCAGGGAGAATGTTCCACAAACGTATCGTGCGACTGAAGAACGAATTCTCTCTGTAATGCGTGGTTCGGTTGAGAGCCGAGTGGACTACGAAGGGGTGGGCTTGGTTCGTTGCCGAGTAGAACGAGAGATCACACGAACTGGTGGAATCAGGCCATGTATTTCCCTCGAACACTTACCATTGTAATACCTATAAAACAGGCTTACACACCCAACGGTCCTTCGAAAGATATACGAATTCGAATTTCGGTAATAAATTTTAATAATTTCGACTCGTTGTTGGCTTGTATATCTTTTATGAAATGCCAAACCTTACTGAAGGGAAATGTCAAAAGAGCGGCAAGAAATATGGCGTCGTTTGCTGTCCCTGTCGCTCTACTTTTGTAGCGTCCCTGTTGAAAAACCTTTTGTAGCGCTCTTATTGAAAAACCCTTTATGTCTTACATCGTTTTAAAAATCCGAGGCACTTGGCCGCTTCTTTCGACACATCAAAAATGTGATCTTTCCAGCGGAGGTCACATGTATTGATATGCCCAGAACGTCAAGAGCGACTGACTCCGCAATACTCATAGCACCCATATTGAGGGGTGGGAGGGGTGAATCCATTCTTTTGTGGGATAACAGACAACATCAGGTCTTGCTGGCATTAAAATCTACTCTATTTGCAACACCCCACTCGGACATTGATTTAAGGTCATTATTGAGCGTGTCATTCATAGTGCGTCTTTTACTCTCAATCTCCAAAGAGTTTGGGCGCTTGTTGAACGAATATGAATGACTAATGTTACTGTCATCTGCAATGGAATGAATTGGATTCTGGGTCAATGACAAATACCAGATAAATACCAGAAATAGGGACGGAACCCTGCGGAACTCCAGAATTGATGGAATGCTGTTCTGAAAAATCACCATCCATCGCAACTCGTATAGAACGACCCTGGAGAAAACTCGATATACATCGAGTAAAAGATTCACCGACACCAAATGCAATTAGTTTTGAAACGAGGGCTTTTTGCCACACTCGATCAAAAGACTTGGAAACATCGAGAGCGACAGCCTTACTCTCCCCGAAAAGGTGAATACAATTATTTTACTTTTCGGAGAGGACCGCCATCTAGTCACCTGTGGATCTGGCCCTACGGAAACCATATTGGCGGTCACTGAGCAATTAAAATAATGAATTTGTGCAAATAGTATTTAAATAGGACTAAATATCTGCAAACAATTAGAGAATTCTATACGGTAGATCAAAAGTTATAAATTAAAATGTTGTCGTTCCGGACGGGGCAAAATCGGAAGAAAATATCGAGGTTCATATGGATATTCCAAAAAGTCACCGAATTTTGCGTAAAAATTATTTATTTGAATTGTTTAGAAAAAGAGCTGAAATCATGTGCTTTATTTTTGTATTTACACATTGTTTCCAAAGGTTATAGTTTTTTCATAATCAATCACAGAATAATTCCGGACGAGACAAAAAGTTCCGTATAGAACGACGATTATTTCTCTAAAAATACTTTTTTGAATTATCGCAGAACATAGCTGAGGCAATTCACTTGATTTTTGTATATGGACATTTTGTTTCGAATGTTTATAGTCATTTCGAAATAAATCATAGAATAATACCGGACGTTTTGTATGAAAATTTGCACTACGATTTCTTGCTAAAAATAATTGTATATCTGACAATATTAATAATAATTATTACGAAATAAATAGTGATATACGATTCGAATTTCCAGATGTTTTATTTAAAGTTCCGGACGGGACAGATTTCTATTAGCTGTCAAAAATTTTCCATGTTTACATTTTTGTTAATGTCGATGACATTCTGCTTTAGAAACAGAGGATTAAACTCTTTAAAAAATGTTGTTAGTTTAATATGATAACCCTAGTAGAAATTTGCCCGATGCGCCATCGGGAAATGATCGGGTTTTCGTTGGGTAAGCCCTATTAGAGAAAATATGATCATTGCCATTGCATGCCCTTATCATTCTTACCATAGCAGAGTTTAGATTATCTAAACAGTCAATGTTCCCGATCAGAGCTACATTATTTGTTCCTCATAATGAAATTAGCATCAGACAATGATCGAGATTTAATGAGAGAAACCCTATTATGCTCGGGCTCTTACAAGGTAATTGTCGGGAAAATAATAAAATGGGGAATTGCCCGATCAGTACATGATCATGGCCTGATGTCAGTTCATGATCAGTTCATCAGGAAAATCAAAATGTTTCCCTTATTTTAATTTCAATGCTTATTATAAGGCTTAGAAATATTAATTAAGGTTCTCTCAAAAAACAGAAAATAATTTTTGTATCTGTTATTCTTTTAAATTATTTTATTTGGTTAAACAAAATACTTGAAAAATTGGTATATTTACAAGTTGTAAAGTAACGTAACTTAATGAGTATATTTTATACGTTATCGTTAATGGAATATAATTTTCTTTTCAGATATTTAAATTCACATATTAAAGATTGCAAATACGAATCGTTATTTCAAATAATTGAGCATTTTGAATTTTTTCGGTCGTGGTTGACGTTTTTCTGGAAATGCCCATATGTTTTCTTTAAACAGATGCTCGTTATATAATTACTAGACTCCTTTTCAGTGGATATTAGTTTCATATTGTTAGTGCAATTGACTAAAATATTTGAGGAAAGAATACATTCTCGAGCGTTGGGAGCTCATGGTTAGTACGTTGGACTGCGAGCCGAATGGTCCCAGGTTCATGCCAGGACTGGACAACATCTTTTCATAAAAACATTTTTCCATTACGCGCTACCTCTCGGCAGTAAATGGCAATCCTACGAGAGTAAAACATTGCCTATGACAAGGTCTCACTTGCCGTTCGGATTCGGCATTAAACTGTAGGTCCCACCACTTCGAGTACAAATATAACACGCACAGCTCAAAAATGGTGAAAGAGCTCGACCTAAGTTATTATCGGACTGTAGCGCCAACCTATTATACAGTCTCGATTGATTATTATTTTTTAAAAATATAATTGGCGGAAATTATATTAAATGTCTTTATTTGCTAAAGTTAAGAGATTTTTCAAAAATAAGTTCTCAAAAATAAAACTTACAAAATTTGATAATGCTACTATTTTAAAAAAATAATTTCAAGAAATTCCATTTTATTTTCAATGATTTTAATTATTTGTATTCAGTATTTCAAAAATACTCAATTTGCTGCACTCAAAATTAAATCTGCTTAAAATTCACGAAATCTTCCTGTTTTAAAACTGTTTGTATTTTATAACTATCTGCTTGCGACCGCAATACCAATTAAAATAAAATGCAGCTCCGAGTTTCTATTTGACGCAAACGTATTTCAATTTTTACTAATTGTTCATAAAAAATGTTTCGTAAAATACTACATATTTCTTCAACATTAACGAATGTTTAGTAATTTATTCGTAAAATGTAATGCGGAAATATTTTATGAAAAAATATTCGTAAAATATGTAATTCTTCCTTAAAAATAATATAACGAAACTTTCGTAATTTAAACGAAATATTTGTAAATTTGTTGTTATTTTAATTTTACGAATATGGACTGCGTCGAATAAAATTGTCCGTTACACATCTTCCCATAATGTGCTATTGCAAGATTCAAATTAAAAAAAATTGATCATAGTAGATCTGAATTAAATGGCAGAAAATAATTTGTGTCAGTTATAGTCAATACAAAATTTATTTAACGCGAAAATGGCAAACGAAGTGGAAGTGCGAGAAAATATAATTTTTCAAAAACAACCTAGTTGGTCTTTTAAAAAAATTGCCAAGAAGGTAGGGGCTAACCCTAAGACCATTTCTCGCGTTATCAACCGCTTTAAGGAAGACCTGAGTATTGATCGGAAGAAAGGTTCTGGGAAAAAAAAGGCCCACATGATCGTGAAAAGTCGAAGAAAGTTGTGAATATTTTAAAGAAATATCCAAGCATATCCGGAAGGAAATTGGCGAGAAAGGTGGATTGCTCAGAATCTTTCGTGCACAGAACTAAGAAAAAAGCTGGGCTGAAGACGTACAAGGTCCAAAAAGTTCCGGATAGAAATGTCGTCAAGAATGAAACCGCAAAACAACGAGCTAAAAAGCTGAACCAAGATTTTTTTAAAAAATTCGATTGCTGCATAATGGACGACGAAACTTATGTTTTAGTGGACTTTTCTCAGCTACCTGGGCAGGAATTTTATACAGCCGATTCTCGAGGAAATGTCGCTGAAAAATTCAAATCAAAAAAAAAAATGACAAAATTCCCAAAGAAATTCCTTGTTTGGCAGGCAATTTGCAGTTGTGGAAAAAGGAGCAGCTCATTCGTGACATCGGGTACAATTAATAGCGAAATATATGTGAAGGAATGCTTGCAAAAGAGATTGCTTCCATTTTTACGCCAACATGAAGTGTCCACATTTTTTTGGCCTGACCTCGCTTTATGTCACTACAGCAAAACGGCCTAAGAGTGGATCCAACAAAATGCAGTGATTTTGGTGCCTAGAGAAGCCAATCCACCAAACTGTCCAGAACTCAGGCCGATTGAGAGATACTGGGCTTTAGTAAAAAGGGAGATGAAGACAACAAAAAAAGTGCCCAAAGACCTTCAAGACTTTAAATGAAAGTGGTCTTCAGCAGCTGTGAGGGTGTCGGACACTACCATTACAACATTAATGGAAGGGGTTCCGGAAAAATTAAAACTTTTTATTAAAAAATATTAATTTGTGGTTTTTTATATTTTTTTAAAATAATTTTATTCGACGCAGTCCTTATTGATTCGCAATTTGTATTATATACGCAATTTATAATCGTTCGTAAAAAGTACAAATGTTTCGTGTTTTTTACGATAAAAAATACGAACAAATATTTCGTAAAATGTCCTAGAAATTATTTTGAGTGTTTGCAAAGACTTTTTATAACATAAACCTAAGAGTTTCTAATTTTATTAAGTGAACATTCCTTCCCGAGTCTAATAGTAATTCTATTTTCGTAAATGATCCAAATTGCATAACGGATAAGTACACTTCTCATTGTTTAACTCTTTGGAATCCATAATTCGTAATGTATGTAAGATATAGTCATAGCGTTATAATAATAATAGTTTGGCACTACAGTTCTATAAGAACTTAGGCCGAGCTCTCTCATCATTTTGAGCTATGCGTGTTATATTTGTACTCAAAGTTGTGGGACCTACAGTTTATTGCCGAATCCGAACGGCGGGTGAGAGCTTTTCATAGGCAATGTTTTTACTCTCGGAGGTTTGCCATTTACTGGCGAGAGGTAGCGCGGTATAGAAAAATGTTTCTATGAAAAGATGTTGTTAGCCCCAGTCCAGGCTTGAACCGGGGACCTTTCGGCTCGCAGTCCAACGCACTAACCACTGAGCTACCGCGGCTACGTTAATCAAAATTAAACTGGAGCTTTATTTTAAACACGACATTTATGAAACTTTTCATGTGTAAATAAATGTCATGAACTGGACATTGAAATAAACGCCGGTTCAAAATCATATCATTGTAATGCATATCAGAACCGTACAGCTTTTTGGAGGACAGTACTCCTTTTCCGAAGACTGTCCTAATAAAAATTATGAATTTAAACTAAAGCTAATTTTTCCAATTATTATAAATATATCTTATCAATACAACATGCCCAACTTTTTCCAAATTTATAATAGCCTTAATTATGCACCGTAAAATTTAAAAACCTTTTAATAAATTTCACGTTTAAATATGTTGCTTTCTTAACAATTTTCTTGGTAATACTGATGGTAAATTATTGACATCAAATCGATAAAATTGAGATTAACTCAAAGGTTTAAAATACGGTTAATAATCTAAAAAATAAATATACTGAACTGGTTAAATACTACAATTTCCATTGACTTAATATGAAAATATTTATTATAGCATACTAAAGTTTATTTTAATAAATAAATTTCCTATTGATAAATTTTAATAGAATATTTTGAATTTTTTCTGAGTGTTTAAAGCGAAACTAGTTAATAGAATTCTTAGAATAAGAAAACTGAATAGTGCCATCCATGAGTTGGATTAATTTGAGACTGACTCAACCATATCATCAACAAAGACAACTAGCAACATGTCATGTTGCACAAACTGGCAATTTGAATAGAATTCTAATAGAGTGATTCAGGCCGTATTGCATCCAAACTCAGGCGCGGATGGAACGTGCCCCATAGTTGCGTGGGTCACTGAGACGATGCTGAACGAAGACGACGCATTGTTGGCAACACCCACATGATGTTGCCCCTCCGGTTGCTCATTTTATTATTGTAGTCGTTGTGGTTACATGCAACAGGCGCAGCGTACGGTGTTGAGCGTCTGCTTTGGCGCCTCTTGCACCACTACTGTGTGGTGCTGCAGACAGCAGACACAACACCAGCAACAGCAACAGTACTAGCAACAACAACACCAACAAGAACATCAGCAACATGCAGTACAACGTTACGCATATTGCATTTATTATGAAGTTGTTGCAGACAAAATGTGATCACGACGCGAGGCATCGATCGCTTCGCCGGAAGTGCGTCCATAAACAGTTTTACAACTCTTAACAATTTTAACTGGAGCAGCGTCAATATTTGCCAAATGCACGCGAACCTGCATCAGAAGCAGCAGCAACAGCAGCCGCAGCCCATACAGCGAATGGGGCAGCGGCAGGGTGGTGGGATACATGGTGCGCATGCGCGTAGGACATTTGACTGGAGTTGATTTTCATGCGCATTTCATGCTGATTTTGATGGCGTGCTGCAAGGCAATGATTTTGTACTACTCCTTATTCTGCTTCTTCATCTTCTTGTTTTTCATCCACAGCCACTGTTGTTGTTGTTGTTGTGGCTGCTGCTGCATTTTAAGTGCAGCATAATTGGCATTTAAGGATGCAGCGGCTGTGGCGTTGCGCAGCAGGCGTCAATGCGCTGACGTGTGCAGCATGTTTGTTGCACATAAATTTTCGCGCATGCGATGAATGCGCGGCAGCATGATTTTGATTAATTTTTATGCGCCCAACCAGAGTTAGAAATATCGTCGACATGGTTCAAAATTCAATTTTCTACACTTAAAACTGTTATAATTTATAAACATTACCCCCTTTTGATTGGGTAATATACCGAATTTCACTGGTGTTTCTTTCTCAGCAACATTTGAAGAATGAATTTCAAAAACATGTAGTTTGGATTATGAAAAAAACAGATATTTTTGAACATTGAGAAAAGTTATATCAACGTCGCTAAAACCGAAATAAGTGCTATATGCGTCTTGAATAAAAAAAAACTTCTCTTTGCATTTCAAATGGTATTTGTAGTGCAACATATTTATCATACACGTTGCACAAAAGTCTTCTCCCAAACATAATTGCTCAGGCGTAACATATATCTTTGGTACTCTATGCAAACAAAATATTTATTATTGCAAAACATTATTATAATGACAGTCAAACATATTTTTTTCGTTCAAACATATATATGTTTCGAATGAACAATTTTAGATGTTCCCTGTGAACAATTACATGTTTGGATGTCAAAAACATGCGTTTCTATGTTGTTTACATTTAATTTTAAGTAGTAGAGATTTCAACAGACAGACAGACGGACATCACTAAGTCTACTCAAGATCAAGATCAGGAATATATACTCTTCCATACCGGAGATACTTCCTTCAGGGTGTTACAAACGGCGTACCAAACTGAATATACCCTTTCACTCTTAGTGTAGGGTATAAAAATAAATTTGTGAGCGTTACTGAATGCCCCTTTGAAGTGGCATCCAGTAAAATTCACGATTAACCAAATACGTATAACTCATAGAACCTTTGTTTATAATATTCATTATAAAACAATTAAAACAATTTATGTTATTTACAGAAAAAAATGTACATCATATTGAAGAATTCCGTTGTTCATACCATGATTCATTGTTACGAAGAACCATTCATAATATTAATGACTAACGGCATCAATGCTATAAATGAGATCATATATATAATTGGTAACTGTCGAAAAAGTGTCTTGATGAGTTGTATGTGAAGAATACGCTTCATTATATTAATGAACAAATACCATGTACATCATATTGAAGAACGCTGTTCATCAAACCAAATTTAAATCAAAAAAATTACATTTCGTTCATTTTCTTCTCAAGTAGTTCTTGTATTCGACGCCTCTTATGAAAACCCACACGTTTCAATTTGCTTACGGAAAACGGCACTTAAAAAAAAATTGCATTAAAACAAGCATACATTTATTTTATTCACGAAAAGAAGCATTGTTTTAGCCACGAAAAGAACTTCATTCACATTTTCTCCACAAACAGAAGCATAACTTTATATTAAATGTCCAAAATGTCCAATGACGCAAGTGGGTTCTGGCCAAATCCCAAAGGAACACATTTGTCAAATTAAGTTTGCTCTTGTGCACAAACGGTCCACTGGGATTTCTTATATGCTTTTATTCTTAGGGAAATGATAGATGAGCTTTTTTTCATAGCTAAATGTAAAAGTGTTTGTTTTCGTGGCGAAAATAGAGTTATAGTTCATTTCGTGGCTATAAAACATATATGTTTCATTTCTTGGATATAATGGGGATGTGGTTGTGTTTTCGTGGGGAAACTGAACTTGTGCTTCTTTTCGTAACTTCGAAAAAGGTGCTGTTTTTCGTAAGCAAATTGGAATGTGTGGGTTTTCGTAAGAGGCGTCGATTTCATATATAATGCTTGATCGACATACTTAAATTAGTAAAATGTTTTTTTAAATATTTTTTTTATGATGACAACTTTTTAATAATGAAAAGTTATATTTATAAAAAATATATTTTTAAAAAAATATATTAATTTAAAAAAAAAATATTTAAATTTACAAAAAAAATTTTAAGTTTTAAAATATTTTTTTTTTACAAAATTTTGTTTTTTTTTTCGGAAAATATTTTTTTTCTCTTTTCTAAAAATTTTAAAAATAAATTTTTTTTAAGTTTTTTCAAACTATTTTCTAAAAAAATATTTTTTTGAAAAATTCGTAATTTTTTTTTTAATTGTTCATAAATATTATGTTCATCAATATGACAATTCAAATACATTGTATTAAATATTTTGTTCATATATATAATGAATGTATTCATTAATATGTCATTTAATGAATGGTGGTATCAATATGATGAATCTGGTAGTTGGTGGAAAAATTCATAATATTTTTGAATAAATTCATCATATTGATTAATTTTTTGTGTGTGTTACAAATCTGAACAAATTAGTGAGAATATTTGCTAAAAAGGAGCACCTGAAGAATAGCAACAACATTGAAAGCAGAACCAATGCATTACTCAAATGCATTCGTTTTATCGAACTTCGGCACAATTACACGAGTGATGATTGTGTGGTTCAGAAGCCCAGCAGTAGCCCAGTGTGTTTTACTACTAACTCCCATCGTTTCTGACGACATAAAGCCACATCGAGTTCATATATGGGCCATTCCACACCAAATCGACCAAAAAAGTCAAATTTGAGATTTTACGTTTTCGATCTTAATGAACTTTTGGCAACTGATAAAGGGTATCGAGACATGCACTAAACATTTTTTTTTTATTTTTTCCGACCACTACTTCCAGAGATACAGTGGCTCAAAGTTGGATTTTTGGATTTTTGGTGCCAAAAATCACTTTTGTACTGTTGTTTATATTTAAATATCTCTTGAACTAGAAATGCTAGAAACTCCGTTAATGGCTCGTTTTAAAGCTAATTAAGTACATGTGGCCCGTGGTCATTATCCTTGCAAAAAAAAAATTGTTTAGTGCATGTCTCGATACCCTTTTTCAGTTGCCAAAATTTCATTGAAATCGAAGAAGGTGAGTTCCAACCGTTTGCTGATTTGGTGTGGAATGGCCCATATACGAAACATTTGATGTTATCATTACATACATACAATATATATTAATATTTGAATTTTAATTTATTACAATAACCATAAACATATTCGTTGAGCCTGCACTCCGTAAGACACAAAAAGGACAACTGTAACCATTATTTAAAAATAATTTGACAAACATTTTTCATGCTAATTACAAAAATTCAAAAGATCATTTTTAAATAAGATGATAATCGATAAGTGCTTTAAAAACAAACAATTCATGCCTTCACACCACTATTTTATTTTGTACTAATAAAAAATGATTGCAAAAAAACGAAAAAATTCGCCCTTTTGACATGACAAAATTTTCAATTTTTCGAATTTTTTGTTATTTCCAAGAAACATTTTTGACAAATTATTTTTAAATAATGATGTCAATCGATAGGTAGCTAAAAAACAAACCACTACTTTATGGTATACCCACAAAGAGTTATGAATTGAAAAAAAACAAAAATATTTGCGTTTTGCTCATTCATAAATTATTATATTAATAGGCATTAAATACTACAGAAACCTATTAAATACTATTAAATACTATTAAATACTATTAAATACTATTAAATACTATTAAATACTATTAAATTATTTTTGAATTTATATCAAATCACCCATTTTTGTATACTATTGAACAAATAACTGTCCTAGACTAAAAATAATGTCTACGACATTTTACGTAATATTTTTTCGTAATTTTCTATTTCGGTAAATACACGTATAAATCGTAGAACACACGCAAAATTTGTTGTATCTATTTTTTCCAAAATATTTTTTAGGAACGATTCGAATATTTATTTCCCCAAGCAATATTCGTGAAATTAAAATAACAACAAAATTACAAATATATCGTTTAAATTATAAAATTTTCGTTATATTATTTTTTTTACGAAAGATAATAACATTTATTTACGAATGAGTTGTAAATTTTACAAATATATTACTAAACTTTCGTAAATTGTGAGACTATATGTAGAATTTTATGAAACATTCGTGTTTTTTACGAATAAATCGTAAAACCAGAAAGACGTTTGCGTCAAATAGCAACTTGGATCTGCATTTTATTTAATTGTGCATAATGTTTCATATTTTATGAATGAATCGTTTTCTTTTAACACATCATTTGTGTATTTTACGAAAGTTTCGTAAAAGTGCTATAAAACATCTTAATTAAAGTTCAAACAAAAATTACAATCTTTCGTATAATTTACGAATGACTTTCGTAGATAAAATCTACAAATATTTTCGTGAAATGCACACAAGAATGTTCGTATTTTATCATAAATTTACGAAAATCTTTTGTGTATTTTACGAAATATTTCGTAAAAAAATTTCACGAAATTTTCGTAAAATACACGAACAATTTCGTATATTTTAAGTAGATTTCATTTTGAATATATTGACCAATTTATATAGGATATTTTTTGAATGTACAGAAATAATTATAGCAGAGGTGATGATTTGGTGGTTGAAATAAAAAAATCTAGAGATCATTTTAAATATTTAATGCAAAAATAAATTTATTGGGAATAAACAGATTTTTAGCAAATCGGGGTCACTGATTCCAAATCGCGCTGTCCTTTATTTCGATAGGCTTAAGTTTTCAAACCACAACCTATTTAAATCTATAAATCTATTAACAGATTCTGAATGGGTTAGGTCCGAAATAATTTAATTTTTTTCAGTGTTGCTCTCAATTTAGAAAAAAACATCAGTTAGTCTGCAGATTACGCTGTGCGCTCAGTTCAACTTATTCCGGTAGCACTTTGCCAATTCGTTGTGTGCCGCCCTGAGGTGCGGTGATGCATTTTAACGCGATCTCGTCTCTTTTAATTGCCTTCGCTGCATTTTACAAAGCATTAAAAACAACATTATTAGTATTTTGCAGTTTTATTTACTTTGAATCGGGGGTATTGCTCAAATAAAACCAAATTCCAAGAGCTTGATTGCATTTTGCTCGCCTAGTTTTTACGGCGAACCCACCAATGAAAGTCCCGTAAATACCTTCAAGAGAATGACCGCCGAATTCACATAAATCCCTTTATTACGAGCTACATATCGCATGAGACAATTTCTCTAAAACTCATATGCGATTCATAAATGAACGTACTACATTTAATTACATATTTTAATTGTACTAGTTTTGATTTTTTGTTTAGGAGCCGAGTCGAGCCGTTCCTCAGAACGAACTGCCGCCCGCCGTTTGGCCACGACGAGGCGGTCGCTTACCGCACACATGAGGCCGGCCGGCCACTAAACAAATCCAGGAATTGATTGCGCTGAGCGTTGAGCACTTTTTAATGTGAATTAATTATAATTTGTTTGAAATCGGTCAGGTTTTCTTTGTCTTTGCGTTGGTGGCTGGCACTCGGCACTCCAATTGACGCGTCCGTCGTGCTCCATGGGAACAGAACGAACGCACTTGGCAGGCGGTTGTCTTGCGGTCTTGGTCTCGGTCTCGGTACCGGCCGTCGGCACTCGGAGCGCGCATGGTTTTCGTTGATTTCTGTGGAAAAGATTCATCTTTTGGCCAACTACAAAACGCGCTCTTGATGTGATTTCGTAGAAGTGTCGTAAGTATGCGGCGCGGTAGGTACTCCAGAGACAGACAGACACACACACAAACACATCATGCTCCTCCGACGGGTTCAAATCCTCCCCGCACGGCTGCCGTGTCGCGCATTAAACTTGCATTTATGATGACTTTTGGGTCAGTTGGTAACATAAACGGAGTTTAGCGCAACTCGATCACTTAGTGTCCGACATGAATTACATACTACATGGTCATGTGTGCGTTCGCGTTTGCGTGCGTGTAGCTCAGCAGTCACCCAGCAGAAAAAAAAACAAAAGGAAATAATGCTGAAAAGTTTTTGTAATTTGAATTATTATAATTCGAAGATATCGGCTTGCCCAACGGAGGATGTATTTTTTCTCTTGATTATCTTTTTTACATGTACACAGAATAAAAATGTAGATCATATTTATGAATTCCGTTCTATTGAAGAACCATTCATAATATTAATGACTAACGACATCAATGTTATGAATGCGTTCATAAATATGATGAACGCATGGTAACTGTTGAGAAGATGTTATTCAATATCATGAACTGTATGTGAAGAATACGCTTCATCATATGAATGAACAAATACATTAAATACAACATATATGTACTTCATATTGAAGAACGCTGTTCATTAAACCAAATTTCAGTCAAAATATTATTTTTCCTTCATTTTTTGCCATAGAAGGTAGAAGAAGGTAGTTCAAATCAATTACAAAATTTGTACCGAACAGACAGACAAGTAAGCAACCAAATTAAAAAAAAAATCGTTTTAATAAAACCTTCAAATGAATTGAAGGGTTTGGTTCCAAAAAGGGTCAAGTTCACATTTTTTCAAAATTGAGTTTTGTTATATGACAGCTTATATTTCGCGTCGTTTGGTACCAAAATCATCCATATCCGAAGTATATACATACTATACATACTATACATCACTATACCTTATAGACAATAAAATGTTTACCGTTGAAAAAGAAATATTTGTCTATAATGAATATGTGAGTTGTACCAACTAACTTCATTCGGTTAAATCGAATGGTTTACAAATTTGCTGGCGGAACTGCGAATGGTTCTAAATCTAAACTAAATTATTCTAGAACAGTTCAAAATTGGTTGCAGTACAAACTACAACTTTTTCATTTTGACAATAACAACCGACCTAGCGTTTGAGAGAACCGAATAAGTTGGTTGGCAAAGAGTTGGTTGGCACAACAAATCTCTATTCTGTGTGCTTAACTAATACAATCGAGTATAAATGATTATGATTCATTGTCAAGTTGAGTGCATCCTTTAGTCTATCTCGCTAAATTACTGATCGTAAGGAATTTTCTGTCGCATTTTAAAAATGTGTTCGATAGAACCTTGAAACATTTAGACGCGGAAAAGCATGAGACATAACCTTCTATCACCTAGATTTGAACGTAGTCTTCAGTATAACCCACTTGATTTATAATTTTTGATAATGTCTACTGTTGTTTTCTTCCATTTGTTGCGAACGGACAGATAATTTTATGACAATTCATCATATACGCAATTCAAATACGCAAGATATTATAAGAGGTGTTTCATATCATGTCTTTCCGAAATACGAGGTGAAATGTGGATCCCATTATTTTTCTAAATTCACAATACAATGTACTGATAGAAACCCTTTGTATTACGATTATTCTTGGACATTCTATTTATCATTTCTATATAACACGAGCATATAGCATAGACATTTCTTGTTCCAACCAACTTATTCGGCTCCCTCAACTATTGAGTCTCTTCTTATAACCAAAACTGAAGGGGTTGTTGTTTGTAAAACAACCAATGATGTCAGTTCCATCAAGCAATTCGTTGAAGTTTCGTTTTAAGAGGTTGGTTGTTACAACTTACTAATAGTTTTCTTTGTTCTTATAATGTGAGTTTACCGATTTTAAAATAATTCTCAGTTTAGGAAAAACTAGTTATATCTTTAATAAAAATGCATAAAAAAGTTGATATAATTAATTTATTTTATGCTTGGAATATTTTTATTGTTTAGGTTCTATTGACAACATTTTATTTTATTGGCAAAATAGAAAAACTCAAAATTCGCAGTTATAATTATAAAATATAAAATTGCACGATTCACATTTAAGATGCCTTTCTATTTTTGGTTTATATTTCTTAAAGGTTATGTTTTCATTTATTACTTAAAATATTTCCCCCGGGTTGTTTCTGCTATACTCAGCTCCAGCCGTGTTTGTATTTCGTGGTTCTTTTGTTTTACCTGAGTTTCATTGTAACGATATTTGTTATTGTAGTTGGGAAATGCATCGCCCTCAATGTCACGACAACAGTCGGTATTTAATATTGTTGCTGTTGTTGTTCTCATTGTTTTTGTTGTAACAGTTGTGGGTTAACATCACAAGTGTTTTCGGCAAAGTGTGGGAATCAGCGGCAGCAGCACCCAGTGCTACAAATTATTCCATGTTGTTATAAATTCATGACATTTGAACAAGAACAATTAAAAAGAAGAAGAAGGAGCAGCAGCAGTAGATTTATTTAGTCATAATTAACCTATTAAACCTGATTTAATTAGTGGAGCAAATATGATTTGACTGCAGTCGACTGAAAGTAAAACAAAAGACTTACAACACGAACCTGCTGCTGATTAAGAAGCTGATTTTTGACATTTTATTATATTTCCGAACCTCGTTTAATTTTCATGAATTTTTAGATTTAAATGCAAATACTTTTTTTATGGATGTACTCGCAATAAAATCAACGATAACTGGTGCTCCACCTCCTAGACTTCCTAATCAATTCCACTGTTTTAACGATCACAACAGACGATCGATCTATCGCTGATAATATTCAAATCGTTGACACTTAAATGTCGATCTCTATGCACGGATGTCTTAATCGAGACGGTGTGACAATTTTTTTCTTCTTAATAACTCAAATAAAACTTAAAATCTGGGTGAAGTTTGCTGCGCATTAACCCAAAAGTCTGCGTTGTGCTGCCACCACACATTAATTTCTTTATTATGTGGACAAGGAAATTAAAACAAAAATAAATAATTGGGAGTGCTATCAGCGGCCGGGTCGAAGTATAGATTAGATTTAAAAAGCACTACATACAATTTTAAATCAAGCAAACCAAATGAAACGATGTCTTAACGATACCGAAATGTTGTCGTTTATAGGCGCAAATCATTGTTTTCAAATACAACTTTTCCATATTGATATCGTTAATTTAGTCATTATAGATATAGAATCACAAGAAAAAAATATACATCATATTGATGAATTCCGTTCTTCGAACCATGATTCATTGTATTGAAGAACCATTCATTATAATAATGACCAAAGCCATGAATGTTATGTATGCGATCATAAATATGATGAACGCTTGGTAACTGTCGAAAAAGTGTTCTTCATAAAAATGAATTGTATGTGAAGAATATCGTTTCATCATATTAATGAACTAAAACATGAAATACATCGTATATGTTCTTCATATTGAAAAACGCTTTTCATAAATAAAATTTAAGTCAAAATATATTTTTTCGTTCATTTTTTGCCGTACTTCTCAGTTCTCAAGTAGTTCTTATGTAATGTATAAATTAGTAAAATGTTTTCTAATATATTTATTTATAATTACAACTTTTATTAATAAAAATTTATATTTATGAAAAGAATTTAAAAAAAAAATTGTTTAAAAAAAAAAAAATATTTTGTTTTTGAAAAAAAATTGCTTCAAATAAATTTTTAAAATTTTTGTCTGGATTTTTTTTTTTGAAAAAATATTTTTTTCTCGGATATTTTTTTTTTTTTGAAAATTTAAAAAATAAAATTTTTAATTTATTCATAAATATTATGATTATTTTCATCGATACAATGAATTTGATGTTCGATAGTATGAATAGGTTCATATATATAATAAATGCATTCAATATGTCATTTAATGAACGGTGGTATCAATATGATGAATCTGGAAGTTGGTAGAAAAATGTATAGTATTTATGAATAAATTAATCATATTGATGATTTTTTTTTCTGTGATCGTTGTCGAACAAGATTTCATTTAGATAATAGATAACTTTTTAATATAACTCGATGTCTATAACGAAAAAAATATCGATATTAATCTAAATAGCTTTCTGGAATAACTTAGTTGAAAAAAGTTTGATTTATCAATTCTATTTTTTAAAATTTGCTCCTACATTCAAATTCTTTGACAATTTACGATATTTTAACATTTATTACATCGATATCGCAATATTTTTCGCAACAAATCCCGAACTTTGATAATTTTTCTTTTTCGATATTTTTTTAGATTTCGAATAAATCGTGTGAATTCTCCATCTACTCGCATTGATCTCGTTACAGTATCGAAACAAAGGGCATACTGCGTTTAGATTATTAAAAACGTTTATTGAGGACTATAAACAATATATTTTTACCTACTTTATTAAAAATTTGGTTTTTTGTATTTTTTTAAATTTAAAAATACGATTTTAATATTGTTTTCTTGAATAGTTTCAAGTAACTTAAAAGTTATTCTTAATAAACCAAATATACCGAAAGTAGCATACTTTGCTATCAAACTGAAATTATTCATTATGTTTTGTCAATTTTATTACTTAATTAGAGTTAAACAAACAGATACAAATCAGTTGGAGAATTCAAATTTTTAGTTTTGAATGAATTAAGTTACTGTTTAAAGATTTTTTTTAAATACTTTCCATCGACAGTACTATATAAAGCCTCTATTAATACAGTGCACATATTTGTCTTTGATATAAAAAAACTCAGATCGCAGTATTTGCCAAATGAAGTAATTGCGGAATGGGTTGTGCAACCAGACGCAAAAACTAATCGGCTACGAGAATCGGTTACATGTTTAGTTGTTCGCATATCGTATTCAATCAATTTATGACATTGGAAAATGTTTTCTAACAATTGGATTATTATGACTGATTATGATAAATAGAGCAAATGTATTTAATCAGGTGCACCGAGGGTTTATTGAAAAGGGCCGCAAATATAAAAGCAATAAAGAGAACTAAATTTAGAGATTTATGAAAAATAAAACATTGTCGAAATCAAGGATTGAAACCTAAACGTATAAAGGTTTTGAGTTCTATTTTTTTCGTTTTGGTTTTAAGTTTTTATAACGAAACGATATACAGAGGTTTCAAAATACGGTTTCGGTTTTGTTTTTTGTATTCAAGTTAAATTTTGTTCATATTGTTCATTGTTCTGAACAAAATAAAATATATTTTACGAACACAAGAACTAATAACATATAAATTGCACATTACTTCTATATATTGTACATATATCAGCTACCCTGTATACATCGCATGACAAAAACCAGACGCATGACACGCTACGTGTGTGTATTCTAGTACAGCCTTCCAGCTGACAACAAAAACCTCATGCACAATAACTCTCACGAATTTTGTTTGTTGTACAAAAAATGTCCCGCAAAAAATCGATTACAAGCTTGGATGCTGTGTTCACATTTTTTGTTTTTACGCTTTCAAAAAAAACAGCAGATAGGATACGTAGTAACAGAAACAACACATCTTTGTTGATTTTTCTTTGCAATTACTTGTCTTTTTGTAGTTGTATACGTAGTTGTAGTAGTTTAGCGGTTAAACAAGTGATGGAAGAAAACAATAACCAAACACATGCATAGTCGGACGACGAACGACATCAGCGTAATGAAGAAAAGAATAAATAGTTTTGTCTATTTGGTACTTGGTGTTCGATTTATCGCTACACAAATGAATGAATATTTGTGTACAATAAAAAGTTTTTAATTTGGGAACCCCGCATTTTATTAAAAGACATTTAAACATGTCTTGTAGTTTAGAGCTTCTATATAAAAGAAAATAATTGGTTTCTGTCTAACGGTTTCGTATAACGGTTTCGTTTCGCTTTTCAAAATTAATCGGTTTTGGACGGATATCGGTTTCGGGTACGATTTCAATCCTTGATCAAAATTTTGTGATTTTAAATTTAATTTCAAATTGCGAAAGCTAATTTTCAGAGAATGATTTCAAATGTTTCCGAATGTATTAAGTATTTTAAAATCGTGACTTATTTTAAAGTCTTTTACGAGTACTTTTTACATTTAAAGATATTTCAAAATGAAATCATATAAGTATCAGAGATAAGTATTTGCTATATTTAAAAATAAATTAAATCAATGTATCATTTTGACACTAATCACATAAAACTCCAACCAAAAGAAAAATTCTTAGGCCTTTTGGAAGCTGCCGACTCCCATCCTGAACGCAACCCGTTCGAATGAATTCCCACATGTCCGTCTAATGTTTGTAGCTTGTGTCCACTATGATTGTTGTTATTATTGATGTTTTGTTTGTTTGTTTGTTTCTTTGTTTGTTGTACAGACATCTATGCTGGAAGCGCAGAAACCAATTCACTCCGGACGACTTCGACTAGATGACTTGGTAGGTACATGATTTAGCAGAATTAAACAACTTGACGTCTTGTAGAACAGAACTTATAACGTTGTCCGGATTGAAAATTGCGTAGTGACCAGCAATCGATCCATCGTTCCTACGTTCATCTGACCATCCCGTCCCGTCCCGTCCGTCTGACCATACATTCCGCATGTCAGACAGTGTGGTAACGGACAACAAAGCCAATCCAATTTCCAATTGAATAGCAACAACGTTTATCGCAATGATCGCTACCAATGCAATTACAACTTATGCGGCCCAGTGTTGCCAGAAAGATGTTTTTGCTACTGCAGCTCTAACTGAACTATGTTTCCGTAAGAAAAACATTTAGTGATGCGCGGTGGAAGCGAGAGAATATTTTAAAAATCTCGAACTTTAAAATCGTTTTTATCTCGAGTTTAAATTTTGAATTATTTGTTTTTATTTGTAAATAATTATCTTGATTTTGGAACATATGAAACACGTTCTCGATAGCGATGGTATTTAATATTTTCAACTACTATTTTAAAAACTTAAATAAGATATTTACGAGATTATACTAAACCTCTACTGCTGTCGTTAAATGGAGTTGCCTAAGTTCAATTGTACAAAATGCCAATAAATTTCATGAAACACTAATGCATTTCTCGATGAATGAACTGCGTCGGCACTGAACTGAATTCTGTTAACTTTTATTAAGACACAGCCGAGAATGCATTCACTGTAGATTAAGAAGAAATACTATCAGGAGCCACCATTCATTACATATTACATAGTAAGTAATTAATGAAAAATTAATGAATTTGTGAAAAATCAATGAATTTATTGACTCTTGCTATTCGGTAACCGGGTCTTCAATATTTTTAATATTATACACAAATTATAAGACTCATAGTCACATACAAAGTTTGAACTAAATCCACAACATTTAAAAATTTAGGTGGGCGTTCTGACATAGAATGTCCCATATAAAGATTAGTATTTGCAATATACATCATTACCTCACAAACAAACATCTATTTATGCATTTTTTTCACGCAAACGTAATGCATAGTGGTTATTTTATACATTACTTCCCAATCCGCCGATATCTCGAAGCTGTCTCGAACAACTTCGATAAAAAAAGTTGGATTCGAACTTTTCTCGTACATTCAATTTATTTTACAGTAAGCTATTTAAATATTTACCGCATCAATATCGAAATACATTTCAAAGCTAACTCTTGCTTTCATAATTGGTTTGTTTGATATCGTTCCGAAATTCAAAAAATGTGTCGTACCGATAGAACTTCAACAGAATATATCGATATCTACCTACCATGTAGGTTCAATTTGACGCTCGATATCGTTACGATAAAGTGTCCGATATGGTGTGAATTCTCCTTTTTCTCGCATTGATCTTGTAACGATATCGAAACGAATGGCATAGTGGGTTTGTACACTGAGGGAAAAAAGTAATAAAATTAAATAAAAAAGTAATAAATTTGAATACTTTTCGACACGTTTTTCAACCGTTGTCTTTATACCCTACACTAAGAGTGAAAGGGTATATTCAATTTGGTACGCCGTTTGTAACACCCTGAAGGAAGCATCTCCGGTATGGAAAAGTATATATATTCTTGATCAGCATGATCTCCGGACTCATAATTTAGATTACTTATATACCTACGCTGTACGTGCAATTAGGCGTATCGGTCCATTGTCAAATAACTCATATAAAATTTACATCTACAGTTCAGTTTTACTGTATACGTGCTTAGGTAAACTTTTTTGGGCAAATATATACTGACTTCATGCTCAAATACATGAAAATAATGTTTTCGGTACACCTACCCATTTGTAAATAATTATACTACAATTAAAACAGTATCTTGGTTATACATCGCCATCGTGTTTATAAATCTTTCGAAGGTAAAATTGTACAACGCATTGAGAATTATCCGCGGAATAGCCAAGTTTGCCTGCGCTGCTGGGATTACAATCCCAGGAAATTTTATTTTCACTTTTACCTTTAAATGTAATATTTAAGTTGACACTTTTTGGATTTACCTAATTGTTGTGGACAAATCGAGCGTAAGGAAAAAGTACGCCATTTTTCTTTTTTATAGTAGCCAAATGTCAAAATAATTCAAGAGTTTTGTTGCAAATATCCAAGAACTCAGGATGTTTGCTATCAGTCAACTGTAAATATCCCAGTTATCATTGCTGTTGTGGCAAATATCTCGTAACTATCTGCATATATGTCATATTTAAAAAATATTAATAGTTTTGCTGCAACTTTATTGAAACTTATGGGATGTTTGAATATTTGCTACAAGGCGTAAATTTAAACAGATAGTTGCAGCAAGACTTTCATAGACATCTTGTTTTCTTAGTGTATGTGTAGGGTACTTATAGTCGGCTTAGACTGACTATAATTTTGTTAATCCTAACTATCATAATAACACCAAATTTAAAATTTCCCATGTGATCTAACCTTCCCAACGGGTTTTTATTTAAATTAAATACTTTTTATTTAAAATAGAAGTAAATACTTTTTTTTAAATTTATTACGTACGTAATAAAATTTGATGTAAATATTTTTTATTACTTTTTATTAAGATAATAAAGTTTTAATTTAATCACAAGATCATAAACTTTTCAATTGGTATTTTAAAACTTTTATTTATTTTATGTAAAGTAGGTTAGGAAAAGATAAAATTATTATTTTTTTTCTTTTTTCGAAATTCTGTATCACTCACGGTGGTTCTATAGGTTGGACACATGCCCACGTATTACTTAATTTTGTCGTGGTTACTTTCAAACAACCAACTTTAATAATGTTAAAAATATTTCTATAATATAATATTTTTGAAATAATGTATTTAATTGCATACGTAATAAAATTAAATATTTTATATTTAATTTTAAATTAAATACGCGCTTAATGTATTTTTGTATATAGTATTACTTTTTTTATTACAAAAGTATTTAAATTAAATTTAAATAGATTTTATTTAATTTTATTACGTCACTTTTTTCTTAGTGTACGATTACATTACTTTGTATACAGTAGTAATGAGGGGTAGTTCCAAATGTAGATTAATTTGTACTCAGTTTTAATGAGAAGTGGTTCCAGTTGTGCTTAACTTTATACTCAGCAGTAATAAGGGGTGGTTCTATTTGTACAATATTATCTACGCAGGGGGTATGGGTAGTAGCCGGCCTCAGCAGTCCAGAGGTAGCGCGCTGGACTTGCATTCTGAAGGTCTCGGGTTCGAATCCCGGCTTGGGAATGGGTGCTCGTGGTGATATTAACCACAAAATTGTAGGGAATAGATTTCACAGTACAATGGATATAGTCTGTCTGAGTGCTGTGGATCTTAGTAGATATTCCAAAAAAAAAAAATGGGTATTTTGTAAATAATACCCTCCTTTAAAAATTGATATTATTTGCTATCCGCTAATGAAATAATAATCATTCATTTAACAAGATTTTAATCAATACTTCATACTAATATTCACATCACTTGGTAATTAGAGAGTAATGTATATTGTATATTGTAGAAAACATAGATCACCGTTCGAACTATAAAGGTTTAGAACCCATTGGGAATTCCTATCACATTAAAATAACAACCCTTTTTTTCTTTAAATCTTCAAGATCAAACCAAAATATGATCACTCGCATCAGCGTGAAAATCTCAATCACAAATGTCATTTAGTATTCGAGACAAAGTTGCATTGCACCAGTTCGAGATTCCCTTTGTTTCGTCATCCCATCACTAGCGACATACCGAGGAAAGTGCCCGACTGAATCGCGAATGACGTGGTCCGGGCGGCAATGATGGATCCTAATGCGAAATATTCACACAATCCATCATTTAAGTTGGCACTAACAAGCCTAAATCATCCGACAGACAGGGGATCTACAGCGCTCCAGTGCAATCCACTTGACTCGGCGCGACTCGACTCAACTCGAATCAACTCGACTGGGTTCGGCTCACGGTCGAGCCATCAGCAGTGAGCACATAAAGCTAATAAAGATGATGAGGGAGCGATATAATTGCTTAACGAGCGTTCAAATAAACTGCCACCGTCACAATGACGTCGCCTTGGACATGGACATGAACGTGGACGCGGACGTGGACGTGGAAATAGATGTGAACGTGGCAGTGGCTGTGGTCGCAGCAAAGGACGTGGATGACGGTATCGAAGGTGACGCACTGCATTGCTCTGATCGTTGGTCATGCCGAATGCTGGTCTAATGTGAGGTAATTTAAGTCGCTATAAATGGCCAATACACATCAGTGGTGGCGCTTTGACGCTGGCCTCGCAAACTGAGCCAACATCAATTGACAATTATTTCGAAGAGCCGCCAGCCACCAGTTACTGCGTCAATCGTTGACTGAATTCGTTTAAGCCAGCAACCATGGGATCGCATCACTTGAGGAATTTCTTAATTTTGTGAGAAGAACGACATCGATTGAGGTGGCCAAAAGCATTCACAAAACTATTGACTGCCAAGTGGATGGAAGCGTATTTATTTCGCAGTTCTTCAATTGCAGAAATTAATGGGAAAAGTTGCCAATGATACATTTACGACAGATATGTTAGGTTTTTTATTACTTAGAAAATCATTGGTTATGCCTCAAATCTATGCTTACTTAAATAATACAAAAACCTAAAGATTACACAACGCAAAAACCAACATTTTTTGGCGATTAGTGTACACAGAAAAAACTACCGTATTACAAAAAAAAATAACTATATTTAAAATAAATACATATGTATTTGATTAACGTCTAAAACGTTTTGTTTTTGCTACATTGATGTTGTTGTTTTTCTATGGCATATAAATACATCAATGTAGTAAAAATAAAAATGTATTTGTACTACATTTTCTATTTAATTAACTTTAAGAAAATGTTAAAATATAACGAACATATAACATATGGATTTATTTTTAATATATTCTGTAGTAGCCGCGGTAGCTCAGTGGTTAGTGCGTTGGACTGCGAGCCGAAAGGTACCCGGTTCAAGCCTGGACTGGGGCTAACAACATCTTTTCATAGAAACATTTTTTCTATACCGCGCTACCTCTCGTCAATAAATGGGAAACCTACGAGAGTAAAAAATTGCCTATGAAAAGCTCTCACCCGCCGTTCGGATTCGGAAATAAACTGTAGGTCCCACCACTTTGAGTACAAATATAACACGCACAGCTCAAAATGGTGAGAGAGCTCGGCCTAAGTTTTTATAGAGCTGTAGTGCCAAACTATTATTATTATTATATTCTGTAGTTATTTAAATTCAAGAAATTATTAAATATAATCTCATATAAATTTATTTTTAGTATATTCTGTATTTATTTAAAGGTCAAAAATATTTATTTTTCAAAAACTGTATAATACATATAGTAGAAGTGTACAACAAAAACATTTTCCTGATTCTAATGATGAAATTAACTACACAGTGTAATATAAATCATGTTCTACATATTCTAGAAACTGTAGCATGTATTTGTTTTCTGATTTTTGTTGTTGTTTTAGATTATTTGTAGTTCGTGCGAAAAACTTACTGCGAAATGCGTTGAATTGAGAATATAAGACAAATCATTTTCTGCAAACTAGTCTATATTATTCATATTTGGTACTTAAATGATTATAATTTCTATGAGTCGTTTAAACTGATGATGATATAGATTGTATCATGGTTGAAGTATATACAGGTTAAGTCATCTTTCAAAATTTAGGTGCCATTGACTTTTTTTTTGAAAACTGTTTGAAAGATTCAATATTTCTTATATATTTGAAATTTTTAAAAGAGAACATCAATGCTTTGTTTAGAACTTTATAAAATCAAATAAAATTCAAAAGTTTAAATTAAATAAATTTCAACATTTTGCAAACTTTCAAGAATTCTAAGGATCCAAAAGAAAACACAATGAATGGCCAAAGTGATAAAAGTGAATGTGTGCAGTGAAATTTGAATAAAATCGCCAAATTTTAATGCATAAAACTATAACCTGAAAATAAAGTTTGAAATGACAGTTAATTCTTATATTTTTAAAATTTTCTTCTTAACATTCTCAGTACTCTGTATGTTAACTAAATGTCTAGATGGTCTAACCTATATACTTCAATATATATTGTATATTTAGTAATGCGTTCATCTTCACCATGAGGAAAGTTTATTTTGTATACACTTTAACAAGAATGCACAACAATATTATTCTAATTTAATACAAATACAAAATGCAGTTGAAATACAAATGTAATATTTCTCTATATTTCTATAATATTTAAATAAATACAAAATGTAGTACATTGTAATTTTTTGACAACATAGTCATCAAAATGTGGTTGAATAAATGGACCACTTACAAAGAACGTTATATCTCCAATGAGGGAATTAAATATAGCAAATTTTATGTTGATTTTGTGATGATTTAAGCGTTTATTTTTTACTGAGAGAGGGCGGAATCATATATGTACACTCAATAGCTATTTATTTTTAAAACTAATGTAGTAACAGTTTGGAGAAAATTGTATACTGATGATTTATGAATAAGAGGTTCATGAAACAAATTTTTATAATTTTCTTAGTTATGAGCAAGGATTGAAACCGTAACCGAAACCGAAATCTATATCCGTTTAAAACCGTTTCATTTTTAAAATCGAAACCGTAACCGAAACCGTTATACGAAAATCAGAAAAAAACCGATATCCAAAACCGATATAAACGGTTTCGGTTTTATACCGGTTTAAAACGGTTTTTAAAAAAGTACCTATAAATAGAAACAGGAAAACATATTTTATTTTATATAGAAGATCGTAAGTAAAATGTCATTTAATAAAATTTTGAGTTCCCAACATTTTTTCATGGCTAAAGAATATAAGCATCTTAAAAATAAGGTCTGTGAAGCACTTTTGTAGCTGTAAATAGCTTCAAAAGTGCTTCAAAAGTCGCTTCAAAATAGACAAAACAATGTTTTTTTCGCTTTTCTTCGTTACGCTAGTTCGTACATCGATTGTGCATATGCACTTTATTATTTTTGTTTTATTTTTACACATAGTTTTTTTTGTTAATTGTAAAATCATGAAGTTTACTTAAGTCAAGTTCTATGTGCATTATTTCATTCAACTTATAAAACAAAAAAAAAAATAATATATGAACATTTTCACAGTGTACCTCACTTAGCTTATACATTGATTTTTGTGTTTTTCTTTTTTTCACAAATCCGCTGATTCGTATGAAAGTGCAAAAACAACAGAAATGCAAATAAAGCAGCATGACAATAAAGCAGCATCCAAGCTTTTGATAGAATTTTTGGCGGTAAATTTTTTGTTCCACAAAGAAAACTCATTGTTGTTGCCAACTACATAGCTGTACTAGATACATACATGAAGTGTGGTGTCATGCGACTGTCTGTTGTCATGCGTCTGTCCGTTGTCATGAGTCTGTCTGTTGTCATGCGTCTGTTTGTTGCCATGCGATGATACCGGATAGCAACAAAGAGTTGTCGTTGTGAAAGTGTGTATATACGAATCGTAATTCGTTATTGTTGTATTCTCTTCTTTCTTTTAGTGTTCGCTTTGTAGCGTTTGCGTTTGAGTTCGCAAAAAAATGTTACCCTGCAAGATATTATTTGTGTTCTCTTTACATACGGATTTTTTTTAATCACTGACGAAAACAGAAATATGCCTATACGAAATATTCCTTATATTTATTATGAATGTATAATATACATTGAACATAATGTGTTCATTTTATTATGGCCTTGAGATTTTGAATTGTCTTGTCAACATCACTTGATTTATACAATTATATTTTATTAGCTAATTCTTGTTAAAATATAATTCAATTTTTTTTTTTAGTAAAATAATTTATTTTTTGTTGAAGAAATTGAAAGTATGGAAAATGAGTAACTTAAATACAATTAGTGTTCAAATTCTATACGTTTTCATAATTAATATGCAGTTTAAGATATTTGTCTTCGATCTTTTATTTAAAATTTAAAAAGTAAACTTTTGCAAGATTCTTGCAAGCAAGAGCAAGAAAGGTATTGCAAGAACAAGATCGTATGTACCTATGCAAGAGCAAGACTCAGCGTGTAAGAACAAGACCAAGAACAAGATTTCCATTTCTTGCCTTGCTCTTGCAAATGATCATCACTATTTTACATATATTGTAGTTCACTGAATTGTTGAAATTTAATTTCTTTGGCTTTTATGGATGGAAAGTGTACAAAATTCTTCTTCTTTGCAATTCAGATCATATCTCAGGTTATGCCAAAAAGTTGCTTTTCATTGGTTTGTGGTCACGAAATTTTAAATTAAAATTTTTTCTTCGTGTTAAAATAACAACAATAATAATATTAATAGTTTGGCGCTACAGTCCTGTATAGAACTTCGGCCGAGCTCTCTCACCATTTTGAGCTGTGCGTGTTATATTTTTACTCAAAGTGGTGGGACCTACAGTTTATTGCCGAATCCGAACGGCGGGTGAGAGCTTTTCATAGGCAATGTTTTCTCTCGTAGGTTTGCCATTTACTGCCGAGAGGTAGCGCGGTATAGAAAACATACCTTAGCACCACATAAACAATGTTAAGTTATTTGAAAAATATGTAAAAAAGAAAATTTATACAAAAACCGAAATCAAAACCGAAACCGTAACATGAAACCGGTATACCGAAACCGTTTGGTTATAAAAACTTAAAACCGAAACCGTAACCGAAACCGAAACGCGGAAAAAACCGAAACCGAAATCGAAACCGTTATTCGTTTAGGTTTCAATCCTTGGTTATGAGTTATATTCATGATTTATATATAATACTAAATGTATATGTATTATTTATGAATTTATGTATTTATTAGTTGTTTAGAAAAAGTTTAAATATTTATTATTTAGTCAAATGTGAATATACAATTTATTACAAATTCGTTTCAAAGGAGCAATATTAAGAGAAACAAAATAACATTGAAGAAAGAGAAGATGATATAAAAGACATTGATGAAGAATACCAAGAGTTTCAATCTTTTTTTTTCATCCCTCTCACATACCTTTCTATTTTAAATTAAAAATTCCATATTTTAAATAAAAGTTAGATTTTTTTTCGCAAGGTTTACGAGATTTCGGGCAATAACTTTTGCACTGAGCTTTCAAAAAGATGGTCACATATATTTGTAAATATTTCGCGTTTAATAAAACCCATAAACGCAATTGTTATATCGAATGAAAGATAATTAAATATTCAATAAACATTTCTTACAATAGTTTGGAATTGGTTTACTGGTTTAAGATAACTCTACAAAAGAACTCAAAAAATGTAAATTTTGTCGACCAAAATTTTATTTAAAAATGCATTTAAAAAATGGCGAAAAATTCCAAACGCAAGATGATGTACCGTTTGTAATATTGCAAAATTAGCCTGTACATTTTTAAAGAAAATGATATAAAAAGAAAAGAAATCTATGGATACGTTTTGAGAACAGAAAAAATCATTTGAAAGCATTACAATTGGGTATTAACTAAAAAAAATCGCATAATATGTTTCTACCCTATACCCTATACCCATAGGTTACAAGTTATAAAATATATGTGAGGATATTTTAGCGCCTCTTAGTAGGCGTGACTGGTATGAAAAAGTATGTATTTTCTTGGTCAACATCACTTTCCGAGTCGATTTAGATATGATCGTCTGTCTGTCCGCCTATTCACGATAACTTTAAAACTGCTATTCCGAATGATGTAAAATTTATTTTCAATGTATTTTAGTAGAATAGTAATTCGAAGTTCGAAAATGAGTCGATTTAGTCAACGTTTACTTTTTAGGATCATATATCTCGTTAAGTATTAAAGAAAAAGTTATAAAATTTAAAATTAATTACAAGCAATCATCTATCAATAGGTGAGCAAAAAATAATCGTGATCCGCTCACATTTTTTTTTATTTTAATGTCTATTTTTATAGCACTCAATTATATTGCTTTCACATAACTTTTTTTTTATCCTCAAATGTTACCCATATAATTTTGTCATTTATAGCTCAATTTCTTCGAAAGAGTATGAACTAATTTTGAAAAATTAAAATTTGTGTACCATCTTACTTTCTCGATTTTTTTTTCCATTTTTTTAAATGATTTTTTTTTCTTAAATTTTTGTAGAAAAAAAAAATGTTTTTTCAAGTTCTGCTTTCGAGTTCTCTTAAACTAATAAACCAATTTAAAAATGTTCTAAGAATTATTTATTCGATATTCAATTAGCTTTCATTCGATATAACATTTGATCATATGTGTTGTTTAGAACGCCAGATATTTGCAAATATATGTGACTACCATTATGAAAGCTCGGTCCAAAAGTTATTGGCCCATATTTTGTAAACCTATCCAAAGAAACATTATTAAACCATATTTTCGGAATAAGAGTGTCATTTTACATAATAAAAAATAACCTTGACTGCTGCACGGAATGGCTATTGTGTAGTGTTATTTGCAAAATTTAAAAACTGATTTAAAATAATTCTACATTTGGCAACAATACTGCATTAAAAGTTTAGGGAAACAATGTGGAACATTTTTACTTTTTTATTTTTTAACAATTTACTTTTTGTTTTAGAGGCTAACATATAATGTATGGTATATTATTGGTTCTTTAGACTAGTTTCGTTTTTTCTTGTATTATAAGTTCTTAAAACATCAAGTTATATAATTATCATAAAATAATATAAATAGTATGTCTACATTTGGAGTAATCGAAACATACTAATGCCCGTAACTTCAACGAGTAGATATCTATTGGTGTTCGTACCGAACAGATATCTCTTACCTATCCGGTGTTTTTACTCCTTAACTATGCGTTGAAGTTACGCAATTTTGCTTACACGATAGATAACTAAGCACCAGTAGATATCTATTCGTTGAAGTTACGGGCATAAGGCATACATTTTTTTAAGAAAAAAATACTTACTTTGATAGTTAATATCTGAAAATGAAATTTTTTTCGAATTAGACGCATTTATGGCCTGGAATATTTTTAAGTGAGTTATAATATTATTGTTATTCTAGTGATGTATTTTCCATTGTATTCTTTATGTTTCTTTCCTTCGCAGTATTTCTTGCCCATTGACTTATTATATTTTCAAATGCGATATTTTTCACTTTGTTCCGCATAATTTGGAATTGTTTTCCCATCTGCACGCTAGGGTTATTTGGCAAAAAGTATTACATTTTAATCGAGTTATGAATAATAAATCACAAAATGTATTCCAGAACCCATACCAATTACTCATGACTTATTTTTTTTTATTTTAGCAATTTTTCTTTCTTTTTAATACAATATATTTTTGGGTGTATTTTCATCAGTATCATGAGTATGATGTTGCTTTTAGAATCATGCAGTCCAACGGAATATCTTCCAATGATTTCGGATAGAAAAAGTAAATCTTTTATTGTTTATTTTTAAGTACACATTTATTATTTACTAATACTTATTAATTTTGTATTTTCTCTCCAATCCTATAATTTATCAGAAAACGAAAGTAGAGACATTCTGCATAGCAAGAATATAAATATTTTAAAAATATTAAGAAATTATTGCATAGAAATAATTAAATCTACAATTTATAAAAATTAATACATATAATGAAAAACGTTTCAACTCTTCTGAGACGTTGTTGTCGCCGCCGCCACTGACGACGATGCCACCATCAACCGCCAACATAATTGCAATCAACCGATGCCATAACCGCTCAGTCAACCGCTGTAGTCCGTCAACCAACTAAACTGGACGATCGGCAGATCGACTGATCGAAGCGCCAACTAAGTACTGAATTTTCTAGTCCAGAGTTCATTAGAGATGTCGAGACTTTACTTATAATTGACACACGCTCCATCAAGTTGACGGCACGGCGATGGACAAGAGAATCGTGTATTAGGAACTAAAATTGGGTCCCTGGTGCACCGGAGGCGCACTTCGATCAAATTTACTCGGTGCGATCGATAACTGGCGGAGATTGGAGAGTGCGGAAAAGGCACAGAGAATGAGAGAGACTAACGGAGGAGGTGGTCTGAAAATAGTTCATTCAAAATTCAAGCAAGTGGCCCAGAGAATTGTCATCATTAGGAGACATTTTTGTTTCGCTAGGTTTTTTGTGTTACTCGCTGTTTGCATTGTTGTTGTGGTAGTTGTTGTTTTTGCCGATCACATAACTTTGGCGTCGTCAAACAAAGCGACAGTTTGTCAGATTATTATCTCGTTCCATGCAGTAGTCACTTTGCCCACCGAACGACGTCCTTTTGAAAGGATGCCGCCGCCAAACGACACAGAGCCGATCATTTGATTTGCGACAAGCTCCCGCGCATGTGTGGCTGCTCAGACGCGATCAACGCTTTTGATCGGTTTTGGCTGGAATTGCGATCGATCGGTTGAGGCCGACTGACTTGAATATGCTGCCAGTTACAATTTGTGACTGTTGTGACTTTTTCCTCTTACTCTTCCTCTTCTCATGACGATGTGGGTGCGTTGAGTGCGATCGCCTTTGTGCTGCGCAATGTTGCCGCTCCGAATTGTTTCGGGGCATTTTTAATGCGCTGCTGTGACTTCTTCTTCTTTGACGGCGGCAACAGGTTTAGTTTTCGACTTTTTACGGCCGAGGTCTTTATCTTTATTTCGGCCGTCGCTTAGGGTCTTTTAAGGTAGTCGTCGGTCGGGTTGGCAGTCTGTACGTGTTGCCCTCCTTGCGTTGTGTGCGGTAGCTTGGTAACCTTGTTGAGTTTTTTTTTTTAAATTTTACTTCGCCGAATGACAATCGTAAAAATATTGTTCTCGATGTTTTGTCGCTTTTTACGAGTGTCGCTGCTTTTTTAGTTGGTTTTTGTTCGATGTTAATTTCGTAAAACGTTGCCTTTCAGGGCGAAAGAAAGGCTTAAAATTTCCACAATTTGTCAACATGCTATTGTTGTTGCTGTTGTTGTTGCTGGAGCAGTTGTAAAACTTTTGTAACATGTTTTTAAGTTTTTTACGGTGCTTCGTTGGTTTTATAAAAATTATTTTAATTAATTTCATGTCTTTAGTAACATTTTTAGAGTTTAGAGCACAACAACAACAACAGCAGCAATAATAAATATATGGAGTGTCCACTTTTGCCAAACGCTACTTTCAACTTGAAAGGTGTTTTTTTTTCATTTTTATTTTTACTGCACAAATCATGCAACATGGCCAAGACAATAGTGGCAACAGCGGCACTTTTTATGTGTTGCACGAGCCGCCGCAGCAAACGCCAAGCAACACAAAATTATTTATTGTGTTTCAACTGCACCAACAGCAGCCGCAGCAGCACTGAAAACAGGAGCAACTGCTGCTGCCGCGGCGGCAACATCAGCATCACTTGCTGCCGCGAACAAGTGTTTGGCCGCAACAATGCATTCAACACACACGAAATCCGTTCCATTACTTTGGTCGTCGATGTTGCTGCTGTGGTTGATGCCAATGTTGTTGCTGTTGCCATAGCGGCTGCCGCATGTGCAACCGATTGGAACGGCGGCGCACAAAAACTCCTGCCTTACGAAATATTTTTTCAAAAATGTTGGTATTAAATCGAGCATCGAAAAAAGTAACAAATATGATCACAAAAGAAATTTGCTGCCGCTCATACAACTGAACACGTGTAAAGCTTTGTGGACGGACGGACGCATGAATGAAGGAACAAACGGATAGACGGTCGAACGGACGGATGAACGGATCAAAAGACAGCGTAGTCAAGCGCGACCTCTTTGTCTTCCGCTGATTCGCAGAGAAAGGGATCGACGTTAAAACTGTTTCTGACACAAGGCGATCGCCTGGCTGGTGCTTTAAGTGTTTTAAAGTGTTGCATTAAAGTTTCTTAGAGGTTCTAAGGGTAATAAACATTCACATGCACCCGTTGGACAAAAAGCTGACTTGCAAAGGTTACTCTAAATTAATTTTAAACCAAGGGGATTCGAGACAATGACGAGCTAATAAATATTTAAATTGATGTGATCGCACTTAGCTATAACTCCGTGTAAACTGTTGAATCAAATTTATATAAATATTTTTATTTTTGTTCAATTCATTAAAAGAAATAAACATTTATCATAAATAACACTGCCCTCACTCATTATTTTGCAGTAAAAGTTGCCGCAATTGTTGATTCCAAAAATTCCATCAGTTTTTTCCAATTGGTTTTAGTTTTCGAGATATTATTCAATTTTTAATTTCCCATTATTTTAATCTTCTTTTATTTTTAAAAATCCAACAAAACAAATAAATGAAAGTATCTTTTCGATATAGCACGCAGACATATATGTATAATACAAACATTTTATTTAATGCGTGAAAAAATTTGTTTGCGAGATATAAGCAAAAGAAATTCAAATTTGGTCAAAAAGTTGAAAATGTTGTTAATAAAACACGTAATAACTTAGTGGCACAAAAATGGTAAACATTATTTTTATAAACTTTTATATATATATTACGACTATTGGTTAAACAGTTATAAATACAATAATAAATAAAGACAACATTTTTTTATTTGATAAATTAAAATCTGCAAAATTTACAAAATCAGGAAATTTAAATTTAACAAGTAAAAAAAGTTGCCTTTATTTATTCTAGTAATTAGTAGCCGCGGTAGCTCAGTTGTTAGTGCGTTGGTCTGCGAGCCGAAAGGTCCCCGGTTCAAGCCTGGACTGGGGCTAACAACATCTTTTCATAGAAACATTTTTCTATACCGCGCTACCTCTCGGCAGTAAATGGCAAACCTACGAGAGTAAAACATTGCCTATGAAAAGCTCTCACTCGCCGTTCGGATTCGGCAATAAACTGTAGGTCCCACCACTTTGAGTACAAATATAACACGCACAGTTCAAAATGGTGAGAGAGCTCGGCCTAAGTTCTTATAGGACTGTAGTGCCAAACTATTATTATTATTATAATTAGAACTATTTAACTAAAAGTCTTAATTTATTTTCTTAAATGTGGGTTTAAAATGGTGCTACATAACTTGGCATCAATTTTTATTTTGTGCCGCAAAGTTTTCTGCATGTAATATCGAAAAGATTATTTAGTTTTATTCTTTTATTTGAATTTCAAAAACTAGCGCCAACTTGACAAAACTGATACCATTTTCGGAATCAGCGCTACAAATGCATCCAATACTTGCCGTAACTTGTACTGCACCATTTCAAAATTTGAATTTTGTCGAGCAGTGTAATAGATTTGTTGACAACTTCCGAACATTAGTGAAATTATATTTTTTATAAACTTACGTATTTCACTTAACATCGCACAGTGTTTCCAAGCGCTCTAAAATCGGGTGAAATTCATTATTTTAGAACCCCTACAGATTTTAAAATTTTAAAAAGTATTGTATAAAGAATGAGAGAACTCAAGTTTTGAAATTGTATCTCTTTTGATTGTATCTCTTATGGTTATGGAGATAAAAATCAATAAAGTTGCGAATTATTATGAAAAATCTTTCAAATATTATAAAAAATCCATGAAAATTAAAAGCTTACATTAAAACCTAAGAACTTGAGAAAATATCTTGTTTAATTTTAAAGATATAGACATAAACATGCATTTTTTTATAATTTCTAAAGACTTTACTTTACATATTATAAATAGATTGTACATTTGTATAATGATTTCAAAAAGTTTATATGGTAATTTTAAGTATTAACAATTAAGGGCTAGTTTTTCAGTGCTAGTTTAAACGTAGTTTAAACTTCGTTTAATTAATCTTCTTTTAATTAAACGACGTTTAATATTCTTCAGAGTTTTTCAGTGATAGTTTAAAATGTAATGTAGATCCAGTCAATAAATATGGCACCGCTGGCAAATGACAAAAAAGTTCTATCGATTTTGATTTGTATGTCATTCAAAAACTAAATAAACAAAGATATTAAATAAATGTTTCAGAAAAATTTAATGATTATAATCGGAAAAATTAGAAAAATAATGAGCAACTATAGTGGAGACGTGAGGATTGTTTTTATTAAAAAAGTGCAAAAGTCTAAAAATAAGGAGCAAATTGCGATCCGACGGAGGAACAGAAAATAGCAAAAGTGTTGTTAGATAATTTGCTCTATAATCTCTTGAAAGTTTAAACGATGTTTAACCCTTCAACTGGCCCTAAGACACAAATCATAAACTGAAAACTATTTTTAAAGTGGTTTAGTATATGGGCCCATTCCACAACAAATCGACCAGCTGTTGGAACACGCCTTTTTTCGATTTCAATGAAATTTGGGCAGCTGATAAAGCTTATTGAGATATATATTGACCATTTTTTTTCGACCTCTACTTCCAGAGATACAGTGCTTCAAAGTTACAAAAAATTGGCCAAAAATCACTTTTCTATGGTTGTTTATATTTCAATATCTTTTAAAGTAGTAAAGCTCGTTTTAAAGTTAATAGAACAGGCTTTAAGAAAAATTAAGTTGTAAATTCCAATCTTTAACATGTGGCCCGTGGCCATTATCCTTGCATTTCAAAATTGATGTCCTTAAAAAGGACCCTTTTAAAAATTCAGAAAAAAATCGTGTAATTTGGTTGCTTTAATATAAATGATCGTGCTAAATTTCAAGATGCTATTTTGATTGCATCATATTTTAAAAATTAATTTTCTAAATTTTTACAAATTTTTTGTATTGAAAAATAAAATATTTTTTCAAAAGTAAAATTTGCAATAATTTTTTAATGTATTTGTAACAATATAATAAAACTGACACCATTTTAGAAATTAGAGTTAGAAATACATTAATGAATTATTGCAAATTTTACTGTCGAAAAAAAAAATTATTTTTTCAATGCAAAAAGATAAATAAAAATTTAGAAAATTATTTTTTTAAATATGATGCAATCAAAATACCATCTTGAAATTTGGCGTGAACATTTGTATTAAATCAACCAAAAACTGTGATTTTTTTCAGAATTTTAAAAAGGCTCCTTTTTAAGGACATTTTAAAAGCCAACGGAGTTTCTATTAGAGATGGGCGCGTGCCTGTTTTTGATGGTGACACGCACGAACCCGACGAGTAAATTTACAGGCACGCACGAGAAGCACGATAAAACACGGTACTTTAAAAGACACGAATAAACACGGAAAAACACGACAAAACACGGAAAACACGGTTTTATCGTGTTTTTCCGTGTTGGAATCGGTACCGCTTTTTTAAAAATATCGGAACCAGAACCGGAACAGATATTATAGTCCTTGTCAGGGAACGCATGAACCGGGATCGGAACCGATATTAAAAATGTATGGAACCGGTATCTAAATCCATTTAATTTCTTGGTTGAAACCGGAATCGGAACCGGAACCACAATTTTAAAAATCTTGGAACCGGAACTGATATTCCAATAGGTTTTAGTCCCTGTAATAAATAATTCAAAAATTAAGTTTGATACTGTTGTATGCTTTTAAATCCATAAGTAAAAATAAATAACACATTTTTAAGAAAAGGTTAAAATACGACGAAATTTTTATTTTCTGAAGCAGGAAGTAAGGTGTTTTTTTTTATTAGAATATAAACTATAAAAAAAAAACTTTAATGGGCGCGTGTCTGATTTTGGAGGCACGGACACGCACGGGCATGACTGCAACATGTACGCACGAACTCAGATTTTCGGGCGTGACACGAAAAAAGTACGGCACGCGCCCATCTCTAGTTTCTATCATTTCTATTTTAAGAGATATTGAAATATAAACAGCCATAGAAAAGTGATTTTTGGCCCAATTTTTGTAACTTTTAAGCACTGTATCTCTGGAAGTAGTGGTCGAAAAAAATAAAAAAAAATGGTCAACGCATATTTCAATAAGCTTTATCAGCTGCCAAATTTCATTTAAATCGAAAAGGTAAAATCTTCAAATTTACTTTTTTTGGTCGATTTGATGTGGAATGGGGCCCATATATAAAATTATAATTAAAATGTATAACATATTTTCCATTTTTTTTTTGTAATTATATTTCCCCTTTAGTAACATTTACTTTTGTTGTATTTTTTGATAGATAACATAACTGAGAATCTTTTAAAAGATAAAAATTAGAATAAAAATTTAAATAATCTGGCGCATTGGTCAAAGTTAAAGTTTTTTTTTATTTGACTCCCAGCAGAAAAGTTTTGAAAAACAAAACTGAAAATTGAAGTAAACAATTTCAAGGATAAATTATTTGTACGAATTTTTTTGCCTCTACTTTTTTTGTCCGCCGAAGTATATGTGCAGGACAGCATTTTTTTTTTGCAAAAATACGCATTTATTTAAAGGGATTTAGATTAAAATTGCTATATCTCACTTTATAACATATATATGTTTTTTTCAAAACTTTTCTGCAGGGAGTCAAATAAAAAAAAACTTTAACTTTGACCAATGTTGCCAGATTATATAAATTTTTATTCTAATTTTTATATTTTAAAAGATTCTCAGTAATATTATCTATCAAAAAATGTTATCTATCTTAAAAATATTTTATTAACCAATAAATACATAAATTTATTATATATTTGGTAGAAGCTTCACGATGATAAGGTTAATACGTATTTAGATATATTCAATCAAATTTTAAGTTTGTTTTGCCAAATTATTATTTTATATCTTTTTCTTTACATAAAGGGTTCAGAAAATATATACATACTCCTTATAGTCGCCACATAGTTTCCCAAAAAACACCTTTTTTCAATGCTACCAAAAACTAATATATTTACTTTAAATACACTGAGGGAAAACAGAAATAAAATTAAGTAAAAAAGTAATAAATTTAAATACATTTTAATTAAATTAAATTCTTTCTATTTAAAATAAAAGTAAATACTTTTTATTTAAATTTATTACGTAGGTAATAAAATTTGAAGTAAATACTTTTTGTTACTTTTTATTAGGATTATAAAATTTTAATTTAATCAAAACATCATAAATATGTCAATTGGTATTTAAAACTATTTATTTCATGTAAGGGAAAAGATAAAATTATTATTTTTTTACTTTTGTCACTCACGGTGGTTCTATATGTTGTACACTAGACTGATTAAAAATTGTATGAAAACACGTAGAACTAATTTTTCTTTCGCTCCGCATCGACTTTGTGAAACTAGGACCTCTAACACTTATAAAAACTTATAAAAGCCAAAAATAGATGATCCTGTGTTGTTGTGCAAAGAGCTTAAAGGCCATTTTTGAAAATTTAACGACAATTTTTATACAAATTATTATTGCTTCAAGTATAAAAAATGTATCACAAGATTTTCTTTTGTATTTAACTTTAAATCATTTACTAAAATTATGATTTTTAATATTATTTATATTTAGTAAACTCTTACAGTTTCATGGCTTTCTAAACGCATTATATGAGGTCTATTTTGTATAATAGTAATTTTAAATGTCAACATTTTTCGAAGTTTTACATAATTTGTCCACCATTATGGTTCATAATAAATAGTACACCCAGAAAAAAATACTATATAAATAATAGTTTTTTACTATTAAAAATAGTCAATATGATAAATTATTATTTTAATAGGAAAATACCATTAAATACTGGAAAATACCATGACATTGGCAAAAATGTCATTGCTAGACCAATGAATGGTGTACAATTAATTTTGATTGCTGTATTTATGTCGATTTTTTTTTCTGTGCTAAATTATTTATAATAAATTTAAAGTATATGAAGTTAGTATTAATTCGGTAAAACTTTCATGAAATTTGGTTTATTATTTCGGTATGTCCAATCGAATTCAATGTAAGTTTTGCTTAATTTTCCGTACGAAATACTAAACTTGATGCTGGCGAAGGCAATTCAAAGAAAACGAATTAAATACATTAATATTAATGTGATAAATTTTCAATTGTAATTATTGCACTTTAAATTTATAAATTTTTTTATAAATTTGTAATGTGAAAACATTTTTATACCCTACACCTATGAGGTACAGGGTATATTAACTTTGTGCATATATTGTAACGCCCCTTAGGAGGCGTGTCCGGTATGGAAAAGTATATATATTCTTGATCAGCATCACTAGCCGAGTCCGTATGTCTGTCTGTCCGTCTTGCTGTCTTGCTGTCCGAATACAGAATAACTTGAGAAATACTAATCAGAATGCGATGAAAAGTAGGAACTGAGTTTGAAAATGAGCCAAATCGGTTAACGGACACGCCCACCTCCCATACAAGTCCCTTTTATATAACTCTTTCGAAACTAATAACTCGAAAAGTATTCAAGGTATAGTTATAAAATTTAAAACTTATTGTTATATGTGGTCCAAAAATGGGCGTGATCCGCCCACTTTTTTTTTCATTATTTCCCGGGTTTTCATAGTGGAAATTTGATCCGTAAATTATTAAAATCAAATCTATGAAATATTAGCCTTTCAAAATTTTAAATATGGGCGTGGTCCGCCCAATTATATTTTAATTTTTTTTTTGATATATCTGATATATGAATAAAATTCTGAGGGTGGGGAGGTCCAGCATAGTTAAAAACTTTAAAATTAAGGTATGCAATTAAATATCCCAAATTAATATCCCCACCAAAGGTGTAGGGTATTCCATAGTCGGGCCCGACCGACTATAAAAATCCGCCCCATGTGACCGAACTTACTCATGTGACTTAACTTTCCCAACTCGTTTTATTTTGCTTTAATGAGATAAAAAGTTTAAATTTCCGGAAAAATGTTATGCCTAAAAATTGTATACAATCCCAGCAAACCAAACGATAATTTTATGATATCGGAACGATATCATTTATTGGCTCAAATTGTCGTTTTCGATAATCTATAATGATACGAAAACGATACGGTTTTCGATAAAAACGAACGTGTCTAAAACGATATCGTTGTTTTTGTCGTTAAAGATATCGAGATCATAAATGGATTTATTTTCGCTAAAAAATAATATTTGTACAAAAAATTTAAATTTTTTTTAATTATAAAGAACACTCAATTAAATTTTCAAATACTTTGAGTTTTATATCTAAAACTTATCATAATTATATCGAATTTAAAAATTATCGTCAAATGGTTCGTAGGGATGTTATTACTTCATTACTTCAAGTTTGAAATCAGAAAGAGACAACGAAAGATATTCCAGAAAGTCAAATTGTGTTCGGTATCGCTTCGTATCAAAGTTATCTCTCTTCTTAATTTAGCTCTTAACAATTCTGAGTTTAATCTGCCCTTTTATGAACTCAATATGGAATATTATCTCAAGATATATAAGCTGCATGCATATAATATAAACTACATCCAATACAATTTCAACGAACATTGTTGAAATCTAGATTCGAAAAACTTAGACTCAACTATGTTGTCTGTTTGTCTGATGAGGCGATGCTTAGAAGATGTGAAACCTTTCGTTATTACCTAGTGCTAACAATTTACTTGGTATCGCGTTTCGATCAGCACAGCATACATGAAATAATTTCCCGGATCAGTTGCTACCACCACTGCCGAAGAGCATTTCGAAGCTGCTGGCCGGCCGCCACGATTGCCGATGCAATGGTTGCGATAAGAGACGCCTTCAGGATGCTGGATGCACTGCGCCGGCACTTGGTATGCGGCAATGGTGCGTATAACAAATTTGCACGCCATCAAATCGCTGCGTTGTCCTCCACCCAGTTGGTATCAGGCCGCAGCAAGTTCAGTGGGTGTTGCTGACATTCATCATGGCTGGCTGTGTGATGTGGTCTGCAGGCTACCGGAGCTCATCAGAACCTAATGAAGTCGATATTAGCATAAATGCCGAAGGCGGGCGTTTCTCAGACATAGACATAGGCAGAAGACTTTTGTCAGCAGAAGCTCATTACATTCGTATTTGTTTAGAGCCTCAGATAAAGTCTAAGATATGCCACAACATTCGGCCACTTAAGGCGGCCATTAATTCGGCAAGAGTAACTTTCTTCGTGTTGCCTGCCCGAAGCCACAAATCAGATTAATTGATATGGTTGCCGAAAAACTTCTACTAAATTCCCGACCTGCTCTATCGACGGTTTAACTGTCAACACCGATTAAATATCCATTTACATTTATTATGACCCGATCCGAACCCGCGAGGCGGCGCGACGAGACGCGACGCGAGATATATAGCGCATTTAAATATGCATTCGTGTGACGACCACCGATCGCCACATTTGCCGTCGGTCGGTCGGTTGGTCTCCGCATAACTGTCAACATAATATTTCGAAAATTTTAATTTAGATTTGTGTTAATTTCAACACCTTTGTAAGTCATGTCGATAAAAGGCGGCGGTGGAGGTGGCGGAGGTTCGAGCCTCTTGTAGGGTGTGTGCTCGCGGTACAACGGGTTTCCAAATGGTTTTCGGATTGTTTGTTTGTAATGTTGTGCCCATTGTTGGTGTCAGAGTTATCATTGTTGTTGCTGCTTCTGCTGTTGTTGCTGTTGTTGTTGGCGCGGCATTAGTTGCTAGTCCAAGGTATCGATGACTTGGAACAGTTAATCGCTGTCAGCATTTTTATGGCTTGTAATTTAATTATAAATTTTTGGAGATATTCAACGAAATGAATTGGTAGAGACTGACAACAAACAACAGGCTCATAATGTAGAAAAATTATTATATTATTGACTTTATTATTGACTCTTTATTTATTGAATAGCTCTTAATAAACCGCTTGGGCTGAGCTGGCGAGCTAGCTAAAGATGTTTCCAATTTTTATTAGGTACATTCGAAATAAGTATGATGTCAGTGCGGAAGTCTTAAAACAGTTCCGATAGGCTTTGTCAATGGAAACGCGTTTATAAAAAAAGTGTTTTAAATATAATTCCAATACTACTAAAAACGATTGCGCTATATAACTCTGGGACTTAACTGAATATTTGGATTGAAAAAAAAAAAATTAAATCGACAATTTTAGTCTATTTCCAAATACGAGGAAATAAACATAAGTTCGCTGAGATGATTTTAAAATATAAAAAGTCATTCCTTTCATTGACGTTTCAAGTTATTTACTTTTAAATCTCACAAAGATCTATGGAAATGGAGATAAGAAAAATGGGAGCACCACAAAATCCACACGCATAAAATCTATGTGACACAAAATTCACCTTTTCACAATATTCAGAATTCAAAAAATCCACCTGTACAAAATCCACCCAAACAAAATCCAATTTCATTTATCCAAATTTTCTTTGGTACAATATTCACCTCTTGATACAAAATCCACCTGATATTTGGTCCAACGTTAGGGTAAAATTTAGGAACTTGCTAATTTGACATTCCTGAAGAATCCCTACAAACCATTTGACGATAATTTTTAAATTCGATATAATAATGATAAATTTTAGATATAAAACTCAAAGTATTTGAAAATTTAATTGCGTGTTCTTTATAATTTTTGTCAAAACATAAAATTTTCTGAACAAATAAAATTTGTTTATCGAAAATAAATCCATTTATGATATCATCTCGATATCTATAACTACAAAAACAACGATATCGTTTTAGACAGGTTCGTTTTTATCGAAAACCCTATCGTTTTCGAATCATTATAGATTATCGAAAACGACAATTTGATCCTATAAATGATATCGTGGATTTT
Source organism: Dryomyza anilis (assembly GCA_951804985.1). NCBI lineage: Eukaryota > Metazoa > Arthropoda > Insecta > Diptera > Dryomyzidae > Dryomyza > Dryomyza anilis. The sequence goes on along the minus strand of OX638134.1, from coordinate 41,546,276 downwards.
GTAGTTCGATTTGGTATGGTGGATTCCATACCCAACCTAAGAAAAACGTAACATTAGCGATGGAAAGTCAGGAGAAATTCCAACGCCAATATAACAAGAAATTCGGTTTTATATACTGTTTGGATTTCGACGAGAACTAAAACTAGTGCAAATTTATAAAAGTGTCAAACAGATTGGACATTTTTGAGTGGAACACGATCCTTTAAAGGTCGTCTCAAATCAATGACCGATGATACAAATGTGGTTCTGGTGAAGTCAAAAATTGAAGAAGATCCAAGATTGACTCAATAATTAATAACTGAGGAACTTGGCTTGAAATGTATCACGAATATTAGGGACTGCGTGGAATAAAATTGTCCGCTACAAAAATGAAAAATCTAGAAATCTAGCAATCGAATTTTTATAAAATAAAATATTTTATTTTGCAAATTATTTTTAGATTTAAAAAAAATATAAAAAACCAGAAATTAATATTTTTTAATAAAAAGTTTTAATTTTTCCGGAACTCCTTCCATTAATGTTGTAATGGTAGTGTCCGACCTCCTCACAGCTGCTGAAGACCACTTTCTTTTAAAGTCTTGAAGGTCTTTGGCCACTTTTTTTGTTGTCTTCATCTCCCCTTTTACTAAAGCCCAGTATCTCTCAATCGGCCTGAGTTCTGGACAGTTTGGTGGATTGGCTTCTTTAGGCACCAAAATCACTGCATTTTGTTGGATCCACTCTAAGGCCGTTTTGCTGTAGTGACATGAAGCGAGGTCAGGCAAAAAAAATGTGGACACTTCATGTTGGAGTAAAAATGGAAGCAATCTCTTTTGCAAGCATTCCTTCACATATATTTCGCTATTAATTGTACCCGATGTCACGAATGAGCTGCTCCTTTTTCCACAACTGCAAATTGCCTGCCAAACAAGGAATTTCTTTGGGAATTTTGTCATTTTTTTTTATTTGAATTTTTCAGCGACATTTCCACGAGAATCGGCTGTATAAAATTCCTGCCCAGGTAGCTGAGAAAAGTCCGCTAAAACATAAGTTTCGTCGTCCATTATGCAGCAATCGATTTTAAAAAAAAATCTTGGTTCAGCTTTTAAGCTTGTTGTTTTGCGGTTTCATTCTTGATGGCATTTCTATCCGGAACTTTTTGGACCTTGTACGTCTTCAGCCCAGCTTCTTGCTTAGTCCTGCGCACGAAAGATTCTGAGCAATCCGCCTTTCTCGCCAATTTCCTTCCGGATATGCTTGGATCTTTCTTTAAAATATTCACAACCTTCTTCGACTTTTCACGATCATGTGGGCCTTTTTTTTACCAGAACCTTTCTTCCGATCAATACTCAGGTCTTCCTTAAAGCGGTTGATAACGCGGTAGGGGGTAGGGTTAGCCCCTACCTCCTTGGCAATTTTTTTAAAAGTACAACTAGGTTGTTTTTGAATAATTATATTTTCTCGCACTTCCACTTCGTTTGCCATTTTCGCGTTAAATAAATTTTGTATTGACTATAACTGACACAAATTAATTTCTGCCATTTAATTCAGAGCTACTATGATCAAATTTTTTTAATTTGAATCTTGCAATAGCACATTATGGGAAGATATGTAACGGACAATTTTATTCGACGCAGTCCTTAAATTATCACCTGGGATATTAAGCACTTGGGTTATTAGCCCTTATCATATTAAGAAGCACTGGATAATTGTTTTTATTTTTTAAAGTGCAAAAACATGTTTAGAACTTGCAATTTCCCACAATACCCAATGTCCCATTTTACCCCAGTTTTTCCTACTTTGTTAAACAAACCACTAAATTGGTTTATATTAAAAAGGCATTTTTAATATCGATACCTTATTATGAGTAGTATGTCCCTGAAAAGTCATTCAAATAATACTTATTATCGTAAGTACTTTTTTGAATAATATTGGTTACGATACAATTTTGAATTCAATTCTATGCGGAGTTATAATGCTTAGCGAAGGCATTTGAACTAAAAATTCAATATTTCAAACACATCTTTTGTCAATATCACAATTGGAAGTTATTGTTAATAGTTGGATGTGCATTATTAGAAAATTAGTTGTCATATTAATTCTGAATAGATAACAAACTAAAATATGGCTAAATTGTTCCTTGTGAAGAAGACTATTTTTGATTTTACCCAAAATAGTCGATTGTAGGTAATAACGTTCTATCAAAAACCGATAAACACGATAAGCATCACCCAAAGATACTTCTGTCATTAGCGACGCTGTCCGTTCTGAACATCATTGCGTCGCTTTTAAATTTATGATCGTCTATATTGATAGGGATGCACTTCTGTGAAACCAAGCGACCGTTTCAAGGTTCCTGATTTGTGACATTTAATGTTGGGATTCCTTACTAAGTCCGCACTTGAGCCGTTCTCACATAAATCACATCGCATTTAACCAGGTAGACAGACAGGTGGATAATGCGCCGGTTTATGTGTTTACACAGCTGAGTGCATTCACGGACATCCATTTAAATTGTTAGTTTTGAATTAAAATTAACATTTTGTAGCTACTTCAATTTGTGTCCCAATTTATGCCATGCTCCCAGTGCCGTGCGATCCTCTCACGTACAAACGGTGGCGTCTCAGTGGCCACCTATTTAATTGCTAATGATGGCACTCAATGACCATGCACTGAGTCTCAGACATTGGCCTCCACCTAGCGTTGAAACGGCCTTCCAACCGGCGAGATTCAATTATTTTAAAATGATGAAAATAGTCTTCATTTAACACGTGACTTATGCAAATTGCATTGAGACGTGTACAAAATACCAAAGAAATAAAGAAATTACAAAAAGTGTAGACATATTTATAAATAGTGAACTATATTTGGAGTCGTAAAAAGTTGGTTTCGTGCTTCTGTGGAATTAACTGGTATTGATGGTGTAAAATGTTATGATGAAGAATGGGTATAATGATTAATTTATTATCAATATTGTACAGTTAAGTACACTCAGAAGAAATTGTCCCATTACAGTACATAATGGTATGACCATTGATTTTATGGTTCATGTATTTATCGTTTTTTCATATTGATTCAAAAGTTTTCTAATGAATTTTATAGTATTTTATTTTTGCTATAACTCTTTATTACTGCAAAATAAAATAGTGGTGTAAAAGCATTCATTTTTTCAAAGCAACTATCGATTGGCAATATTATTTAAAAATAATATGCCAAACATTTTTCTTGCAAATGATAAAAATTCAAAAAAATCATTTTAAATTAATGAAGTCAATCGGTTTGTTCTTCTACACAACTGTTTTATCTTGTACCAATAAAGAGTTATTGCAAAAAAACGAAAAAAATTGAAATATTGAAAATCTCGTCATGCAAAAAGAGCGAATCTTTTCGTTTTTTTGCTATAACTCTTTATTGGTACAAGATAAAATAGCGGTGTAGAGGCATTAATTGGCATCATTACTTCGGTTGGCATCATTACTTTCCAAACATTTTTCTTGCAAGTAATAAAAATTCAAAAAATCATTTTAAATTAATGAAGCCAATCAATAGCTGCTTTAAAAACAATCAATTAATGCCTTTACACCTTTATTTTATCTTATACCAATAAAAAGTTATGGCAAAAAAACGAAAAGTTTCGCCCCTTTTTACATGATAAGCTTTTCAATTTTTCAAATTCGCTCTTTTGGTTTTGTTTTTTGTGGTTAGAAATATCCAACAAAATCACACGCCATTTTGGCACAGTATACTTGAGGAAAAACTACATTCAAAAATGTAAAAAAAAACGCAGATATCAAAAATTGCACATTCGCCCCTTTTGCATGATGGTGACGATATATCGAATTTTGAAAAACATCAACGAATACAAAGCCTAAATTGGAATTGAGAATTATTAACGTTGGTACCGGCTCCAAAATCAAGTAGATAATTTTTCGATAATTTTTTAAAATGTTAAATTTTCACAAGACAATTTAAAGGCAAATTCAACATTAATCTCTACTTTTGTTGACAATTTTTATGTATAATAAGAAAGCTGATTTTAATTTCAAATTCGATTTTAAATTGTTTATAAATATACGCCATAAGCAGTGTTTACACTTTTCGCCAATGCAAAGGGAGTAGAAATGAATAAAAGGGATTGCAATTGAAAAATATTGCAAAATGGAGTAGATTTGATGTAAAAGGAGTAGTAAGTTAAATATACGAGTAAATGTGATGGAAAGGGAGTAGAAATATGCATAAGTGTATTAGATTCAATTAAATTTAAAGATTCCTATGTTATTTTAACATTTTTATTAATTCCTGATGGATATTCTATAATACTGATGTATACATGGTTATCTATTCTAGAGCTGGGGTATCTGGAACATCCAATGAAATACCCCATGTAACCACTTTGTGGCAACTTAAGTGATAGCCATACAATTGCCATTAAAGTGTTGTTCTATATCATGCAAAAAATACTTATTTGCCACCTATTTGCCAGTCAAAAAGCCCCGGGGCGAGCCTTAGTTGCCACAAATATTGATCCATTAAAGTGTCAGTTCATCTATTTGAAACTTGAACTGTAATTTTATTGTGGAACTTGTGTGGATTAAAAATAATAAAGATCCTACGCAGTTCCATTAACGTGAATGTTTGTTGTGTTATAAAACTGAACATAAAGTCAAAAATAAGCTATGGCATAACAATATAAGTTTTTACGAACAGATTTTTATGAAACTACAACTCTAATTTAACAAACGGTTCAAGTTTTCGGGTTAAAGCTTATATTCTACCCTCTCTAGTTTTTGAAGAAATAAAATTTTTGAACATTTTTTAAAAAGCTGATTTTTGTTATTTCTTTACTATTCTAGCTGTCCTTTTTTACAACCCAACGTTCCATGGACATATGTATGGTTATAATAAACATTTTGAGTATAATATATATAAACATTTATACAATTTTAAAGTTAAACATGTTCCTTTGAGGTTCTTCATTATATACATGCATAACTGATAAACATTTTATAATTTGCCACTATTTTGCCACGTCGTAACAACAAATTTAGCTCCGCCCAATATCGTATATGTTCCATTATCGGAATGTATGACTTATATATCACAGCATTGTGATATATTATTGCATATCCATATTCTTTGCCACCGCATACAAGGGCTTGCAAGGCGAACTCGACAATTCCCAGTATACCACGACTCGGAGCCTCCAGTGTATCGAACAATTCTCGAAGTGGCTTCGCGAAAAAAATCGATCTCGTTATTATATCAAAACTAACTTTTTATGATTTTTGTTTTCAATTATTTTGAAGGTTTCTCGAAATGTCTACGAGAAAAAACATTGATCTCGTTGTTATATCGAAACTAATTTTTAAAGATTTTCGCATGCAGTTGTACCTCCTTTCAGGTATATGCCCGCTTTCGTCTGCTGGATCCGAACAGTTGAAATACCCTTTTGCGTTCAAGTAATGTCAGTGTCCGCAAGAATTAGGTCAATTTCTTTATATAAGCAACGATTTTCATTTCTTTGTTAATAAATATTAGAACTCATGATTGCGACTCGTTTCCGATTTTAGAAATAAAGTCACCAGGTGTCCACTGACCTTTTCTTTATGGCTGGATTTACTTTTGTTTAAAATAAATTGAGTGGACATTATTTTTTTATATTTCTAGGTTAATTTCACTTTATTTCACTTTATTTAGCTTTGCATTTTCATTTTTTATTTATTTTTGTTTTTGATGTCAGAAATATTTTCGTTCAGAAATAAAAAAAAAAGTTAACACATGCTATGTTCGTAGACTCATTTTCGAAAACTATTTTGTTTAAATTGAAATTGAATATGAAAATAATATACGACAAATTAATATAGAGTACCCAGTAAGAGCAACTGATAGAAAATAAAATGCAATGTAAAATGATGATGATGGTTAGTAATTGTGTTACGAAATTAAATTCAATAGAATAAAAAAACATGGGTAAGTTCGGTCACATGGGGCGGATTTTTATAGTCGGTCGGGCCCGACTATGGAATACCCTACACCTTTGGTGGGGATATTAATGTGGGATATTTAATTGCATACCTTAATTTTAAAGTTTTTAATTATGCTGAACCTCCTCCCCACCCTCAGGATATTATTCATATATCAGAAATTTACTTCTTATATCCCCATAAATTAAAAAATTTATATAAAAGTATAAACAACTAAAAAAAAAATTGAAAAATATAATTGGGCGGACCACGCTTATATTAAAAATTTTGAAAGGCTAATATTTCATAGATTTGATTTTAATAATTTACGGATCAAATTTCCACTATGAAAACCCGGGAAATAATGAAAAAAAAAGTGAGCGGATCACGCCCATTTTTGGACCACATATTTATAGGTGAATTATAATAATACCTTTTAAATTTTATAACTATACCTTGAATACTTTTCGAGTTATTTGTTCCGAAAGAGTTATATAAAAGTGACATGTATGGGAGGTGGGCGTGTCCGTTGAGCGATTTGGCTCATTTTCAAACTCAGTTCCTACTTTTGGCTAAAATATATTGAGTCGAAATTTCATCGCATTCTGATCAGTATTTCTCAAGTTATTCTGTATTCGGACAGACAGACAGACAAACAGACGGACATGGCTAAACGGACTCGGGTAGTGATGCTGATCAAGAATATATATACTTTTCCATACCGGACACGCCTCCTAAGGGGCGTTACAATATATGCACAAAGTTAATATACCCTGTACCTCATAGGTGTAGGGTATAAAAATAGAGAGATAGAGATAGGTAAAGAAATTTCTTTTCGATTTTTTCTGTTTTTTTTTTATTGTCATTGCGGATGACATATATAGATGACGCATTTATTTAAACCAATCAGAAAGCCCCATTCTGTTGTCAAAAGCTTCTAGAACGGTTCGATTCTGAAATAATTCTCGATACGAGAAACCTTCATTATCTCGGTTCGATATCGGCCGACCGTTTTGGTAGGAATTTTCCTATATTATCATTGCGAGAAATGGCATCGATATCGGAAAAATTCTTCGACATTTCGCAACATTTTCGTTGCGATATCCGAAACAGTTTGGTATACTGGGTTTGTTATGGTATTTTGGTTTCGTATAGTACTTATGCATAGATACAAAAATACAAAATTTATGTACTCTACGTTCATTATTATCCGAGCTATGTATATGACTAAAACTCTTAAACAAAGGCCAAACGCGGATTCATATAAGTCGATCCCAAACCGATCGATTTCAAAAGTTTAAAGCTTTTCTGAACGCCTAATTATGTCTATTTGATGATTTTTATTGAATTTTTGAAAAAAATGTCCTTGAAAAGTTTTGGGGAGATATTCAAAATAATGTATTCAATGAAATTTTCAAAAACGCGTATTTGTATAAGTCGGTAATGGAACGTCGGTAATGGAAGGTATGCTAAGAGTTCACACTCATTTGTTTAATAAATTTTTTGCATTTTTTAAAATAATGTCCTTGAAAAATGTTACGAGCAATTAAAAACAACGTTTTCAATGATCGCGCATACAAATAACCAAAAATGTCATCAACAAGATTTGTGTAGACTCTTCGAAAAATCTTAAATTTTTAAGATCCACCGTTTCATTACCAACATATTTGAATACGCATTTTTGGAAATTTCATTTAAATCGTTATTTTGAATTTGCACAAATGTTTTCAAGGACATCAAAGAAATTTGTTTAGCCTGAAAATGACATCATCAAAGAAAGAGAAAAAGATTGAAATTTTAAAATCTTCCTTTCTGTTACCGACTTATGTTTTAGGAAATTTCATTAAATGCTAAAGTTTGAATTGTCCCCAACATTTCACAAGGCAAAAACTCATCGAAGAGATATATCAGAAAAACTTTAACTTTTATAAACCGATCGGCTTGTGATCGACTTATACACCCAGAAAATACCCCAAATCCCATTAAAAATGGTCAATAGGACATTTATTGATTTAATAGTATACAAGAAATAAACCTTTTTATATAAACTCAATGGCAATGTCATTGTATTTTCTAGTATTTAATGGTATTTTCCGATTAAAATAATAATTTATCCTATTGAATATTTTTAATAGTAAAAAACTATTATTTATGTAGTATTTTTTTCTGGGTGTATGAATACGCGTTTTGGTTTTATTTAGACGTTTTAATCATATAATTCGTAAAATACTGAACGTAGAGTACTCAAATTTGGTATTTTTGTTTCTCTGTACTATCTGTACTATCCGCAACCAAAATAACATAATAATTGGGGAGATCAACTTGCCATGTGTCTTAACTTTCTCCACTCGTTTTTTTAATAGATTTTAAGCAGACAAAGTAATCTTTGTATTAAAAGCTACATATTACCGTCAGTTTCAAAATATGGTGGACATCTTGGACATTTGGACATTTAAATAATATTTAATAACTATAATTTTTTTTATTTATTGATATGTTTACCTGAAATATATATATGGGCCATTCCACACCAAATCGACCAAAAAAAGTAAATTTTGAGATTTCACCTTTTCGATTTAAATGAAATTTGGGCAGCTGATAAAGCTTACTGAGATATGCATTGATCAATTTTTATACCCTACACTAAGAGTGAAAGGGTATATTCAGTTTGGTACGCCGTTTGTAACACCCAGAAGGAAGCATCTCCGGTATGGAAAAGTATATATATTCTTGATCAGCATGACCTTCAGAGTCGATTTAGCAATGTCCATCTGTCTGTCCGTCTGTCTGTTGAAATCCCTACTTCTTTTAAAATTGAAGAGCTAGATAAATAACTTAGATAACTTATATACCTACGCTGTATGTGCGAAAAAAATGGCGAGATCGGTCCATTGTGACCTATGATCCTACCACTTATGTTCAAATACCTCATATAAAATGTACATATAAAGATCAATTTTTATGTAAACGTGCTTAGGTAAACTTTTTTGGTCAAATATATATTGACAGCATCCTCAAATACATGATAATAATGTTTTCCGGCGAAAAGACTTGTGGTTCACAAAAAAAAAATCGTACACCTACCCATTTGTAAATATGGGTTTCAAATGAATGGAAATTCTTCAGCGATTGAATGTTTGTAGTTATTTTCAGGATTCGTATACTCTGGTGACGAAATTATTACTTTGAATGGTAACCACACATATGTGTAGGGTATTTATAGTCGGCTTAGACCGACTATAATTTTGATAATCCTAACTATCATAATTACACCTACTTTAAAATTTCCCATGTGATCTAACCTTCCCAACTGGTTTTTATTTTTTTCGACCACTACTTCCAGAGATACAGTGCTTCAAAGTTACAAAAAATGGGCTAAAAATTACTTTCCTATGGCTGTTTATATTTCAATATCTCTTAAAGTAGAAATGATAGAAACTCCGTTGATAGCTAATAGAACAGGCTTTTAGAAAAATTAAAAAGTAACTTCTAAACTTTAGTATGTGACCCGTCGTCATTATCCTAACATTTGAAAATTTTTGTCCTTAAATAGGACCCTTTTTAAAATTCTGAAAAAATCACAGTTTTTGGTTGATTTAATACAAATGTTCACGCCAAATTTCAAGATGGTATTTGATTGCATCATATTTTAAAAAATAATTTTCTAAATTTTTATTTATTTTTTGCATTGAAAAAAAAAATGTTTTTTCCGACAGTAAAAGTTGCAATAATTCATGAATGTATTTCTAACTCTAATTTCTAAAATCGTGCCAGTTTTATCATATTGACTCTAGTTTTTGAGATATTGATTTTGAGGTATATTTTTTACATTTTTCAAAAAATGGTATATATCTCAAAAACTAGGGACATTTTGAAGAAACTGACGCCATTTTCGACTCGAAATCAGAGTTACAAATACATTAAAAAATTATTGCAAATTTTACTTTTGAAAAAAATATTTTATTTTTCAGTACAAAAAATTTGTAAAAATATAGAAAATTAATTTTTAAAATATGATGCTATCAGAGTACCATCTTCAATTTTGGCATGAACATTTGTATTAAATCAACCAATTTACACGATTTTTTTCAGAATTTTTAAAAGGGACATTTTTAAGGACTTCAATTTTGAAGTGTAAGGATAATGACCACGGGCCACATGGTAAAGTTTAGAATTTACAACTTAATTTTTCTTAAAGCCTGTTCTATTACCTTTAAAACGAGCCATCAACGAAGTTTCTAACTTTTCTACTTTAAGAGATATTGAAATATAAACAACCATAGACCATTGGACCATTTTTTGTAACGTTAAAGCACTGTATCTCTGGAAGTAGAGATCTATGCATATCTCAATAAGTTTTATCAACTGCCCAAATTTCATTGAAATCGAAGAAGGTGAGTTCCAACCGCTGGTTGAATTGGTGTGGAATGGCCCATATACCCAAATATTTAATAAAATGCTAAAAATTTTGCGATAATATATTTTTAGAATGGTAGTTGTTTTAAAAAATAAGAAAACAAATTTATCATTTATCAAAAAATGATGTTTGTGCAATTTAAAAAATTACACTAAAGAAGAAGCCGCTTGCCAACACTGCGTTGTGCAGACCTCTAATTATTCGGTGGCAGTGTAGCAAATAACCAGGTGGCGTTGGATGCTGGCGCATTGGATGTTTCACATGTGGGGCTAGTTGATTACAAACTGATATCAGATTATTATATTAATGATTATATTGTAGCAGTTCATTGTGGCGTCCAGTTGTCCGTCTGCAAGCGCATAAGTCACGCGCGTTATACGCTCCCCTTGCGGCGATTGGGATGCAACTTGCAGACAGACATAATCAACGGTGGCGCGCAGGTGTTAGTCTATTAACGCTCGACACCTTTAGTGTCAGGGCCAATTTTGCCCCTTCTAGCGAATCAGCTATGCGCTGACGGCTACTGCTTCAATGCTGGCGGCAACATTCAGAGGCGCTTCTCAAAATAGTAGAGCCCAGTGCGAGATGCACGTATAACGCAACGGACGCAATTAACGTTTTACGCATCTTCGTTACGCGCATGCGTAACCGCCGTGGTCGCAGATGTGCGCCCTTCGAAGCAACTGCACACTGCGACGGGTGCCTGCCACTGTGCATGGGGAGTTGATGTACTAAAGGCGACTGAATTTCATCGCAGCGATGCCTGCTGGGAAATAAAACCAGTGCAGACTAGAGCAGACCTTCATTTAATCGCGTACAACATCCAATGAGGAAATGTTGCAGTTGCACAATATGACCGATTTCCACAGACAGCCAGCCACCGTTCAGCCGATTTCATCAGCACGCATTCGTCGATCACCTTCACACATTGCACCACCGAAGGGCTTTGCTGGAATCCAAGCATGACTATCCGACGTGGCGCGCATCGAAAAGTTAATCGGAAAAGCAAGGAAAATATTGCCCCGTTGTGCAGTCAGCGATTGAACTTCAAATATCTGTCGATCGATCGGTGCATATTTCGCTCTCAAGGCGTTCGCTATGATCGGCGCATACCGCAGCGCGTGCATAAATAGATGAATCGCTCGGAACGGAAGCCTCGACGGAGTCGGTTTTGCTCACACATTAGCGATATAAATTGCGGTAATCGGATAGGATAGGATGAGAATAAAGTCTAACGAATAATAACGATGATATGTTGCCACCGCCGCACCTGATGCGATCGCTGAAATGTGCCGAAGGTCTCAAATATTGCGCACAGAGTTGGTAACACAGTGGCGGTTCTAAAATTGAAATTATTAGGTAGCATGTTTGTGCTGAATGTCGTATAATATTTATTAAATTTTCGTCCAATTACTTAAAATGCCTACTACTTTAATGACTTGCACCAGTACTGTTTCGACGCGAACGATATTTTACTTTAGAATAGAAATGGGCACGAGCCGTGCTTTTTTCGTGTCACGCTCGAAAATCAGAGTTCGTGCGTGCAAATCTCCGTGCGTGCTTTTGGTTACCTTACCCGTGCGTGTCCGTGGCAAGGCAAGGTTTTTTTTTAGTTTCTACTCCAATTTATAAAACCCTTTACTTACTGCAGCAGAAAATAAAAATTTCGTGGTATTTTAACCAGGGACGAACACATTTTTGAATAACGATTCCGATTCCGGTTGTTTGCGGTCTCGGACAGGTTCCGATTCTGAGAATAAAACAGTACCAAAGTTAATTTTTGAATTATTTATAATAAGGGACTATAAAGAATCGGAATCGGAACCCATATATTTTTTTTTAGTTGGAACCGGAATAGGAGTCGCTATTTTTTAAATCTTGGAACGAGAACCGTCACCGATATTGCGAACGCTTGCAATATCGCCCACTTTGGGACCGCAAAAACAGGAATTGTAACCGGAATCGTTTCGATTTTTGAAACCGGAACCGAAATTCCGTCATTAAAAAATGTGTGGAACCGGAATCGGTTGAAACTTGAATCGGAAGAGCTATTTGGAACAAGAACCGATATTCTAAAGGGTTTTTGGCCTTTTCGAAATCGGAACCGCTATTTTTTAAATTTTGGATGCGAATCGGCACCGATATTCCAATGGTTTTAGTCTCACTCTGGGACCGTAAATAACAGGAATTGTAACCGGAACCGTTTCGATTTTGAAACCGAAACCGGAATTGGCACCGTCATTAAAAAATGTGATGAACCGGAATCGGAACAGCTATTTGGAACCAGAACCGATATTCAAAGGGTTTGTTCACGTTTTGCCTAGTTTTTGTTACTCCGTGATTCCGTGTTTTTTTTGTGTTTTGTCCTGCTTCTTGATGTCTTTCTATCGGCGTGCCCGTGCGTATCCATGCCATCAAAAACAGGCACATGCCGAGATATCCCACCATTTGAGCTATGAGTGTGATATTTATACTCCAAGAGGTAGCGCGGTATAAAAAAAAAGTTTTCTATCAAAGATGTTGTTAGGCCCAGTCTAGGTACGAATACGGAACCTTTCGGTTTAAAGTCCAACGCACTAACCTCTGAGCTACCGACGCTATAAAAAACTAGTAAAGAAAGTTAAGTCACAGATCTTTAGACCTATTACTGAACTGGTCTTTAACATCAAGCAGACCTTTAGACCTATCACTGAATTGTTCTTCAATTGTAGAATTTGATTCAATTTAAAATTCTCCAATTGAAGACCAGTTCAGAGATAGGTCTGAAGGTCTGCTTGAGGTGTTAATTCACCTCTTCCCATTACTATGTAAAAGTTGTCGGTTGGCTTCACGTAAAAGGAACAGAACTAGGGTCGATTCATAATGTTTTCCCGTAGGGCATTTTGAGTACAAATGGTGCGAGATCTCGGCAAAATTTTCCCACAATACTATAGCGCCAAATTTAACTATTAGTCGGTCTAGGCCGACTATTACTCTCATTAATTTACCTTTATTAGTTTTTGCGTAATCGTGATTTCAAAAAACAGACGGACGAACATCGACTCAGATCACGTTGATCAAGAATATATATTCTCCCATACCGAACATTCCTCTTCTAGATGTAACAAATGGCTGACCAAACTGAATATACCCTTTCATTCATAGTGTAGGGGATGCAAACAAAGGTACAAAAATCGAATGGATTATAAAATTATGAAACAGTTGGTACAAAGACAAAAAAAATTAATTTGAAATTTCAAATTTATTTCCATGGAAAGCTAAAACATGCCTGTACTTTACACTTTACAAAGATAAATCAGATTTTAAAATTTTCTTCGCTTTCTCTCGCATGCATTCCTCCGTGCAATAAACCAAATTTCGATTATTTTAAAACTATTTAGATCACTTAATCTAAATCCCAAGTGTTAGGTTCTGCTCATTGAACGTGTGCACCAAGAAAAGGTCTGCCCAACTGGGCAGCTCCGTCTCGGTTCCGGCCACAATGCGAACCACTTTGCGCTCGTTTTGCCTGCACTATCACGCGACGGCAATCTGATGATCGGCCTTCCAACCAGCCAGGCAGACAGACAGACAGCCGTTCGCGATCGATACAATTCCACGGTTGGCGAACTAAAGACGAAGGTTGCAGGAGTTATTGAGATATTGCTCTATTAGTCGACGGCTGCCGTTCGATTCACCGAGAACGCTGATTGAAGTTGCTGGCCGCATCTTCTGTTAATGGACTGCGAACCACGGCACAGACACAAGAGCCACAGCACAATAGCTATGATTTACAGGAATTTAATCTGCTCAGGTGCTAATTTCATCCATTGAACGCGCGCGTTGCCATTGACTTTGAATGAAATTGAATGAAATACGCATCAGCGCGTCTGTCGAATTGAACAAATTGTTGACAAAAGATGCCGACACTCAGAGCTGCAGTCAGGGACTCGAACTGGATGGAACTTGGACTTGCGCTGAGAGACTGCGGTGGTACTGCGGAATTGCGATCGATTTGCGATCGTGGTCGTCATCAACCGACAACATCAACCGTTGAATGGAATGATGGCGAATGAATGGCTGAAGCGTGAGCTTCATTGTCGGTGTTTGTGCTGACTGGGAAACATCATCAACGACAGCAGTCTCATCAGCGTCAGAGGCAACAGTCAGCCGGACAGATAGTCATTCTGCCTGCCTGCCTGGCTGGCTGAATGGCGTACGGTTAGATCTGCTGAAGATGCGTGGCAAATAGTTTAAGCAAATTGCAACTTCAATTGGAAAATGATGCGACGATTTGGCCATTGAGTGCGGCCGACATTGTTTGGTCGGCTGGCGCTTTGAAGACGTACCGCCCGACCAATCACGCGGGCAGCACAGCCGTACGTCTAACCGATCTCCTAACCAATCGTACGGAACTCATTGAGCAGCGGTGGCGGCGGTGACTCGAGCTGCTGGTATGCGGAATCGCGCGTTTGACAAAGTGCCTCGAACCGATTCGCTGAAAAATGCATGAAATTTGTCAGATGGTTGGCGAAATTGAGCGCGCACAACGGCTGGCCGCGGCCCATTAACTGCTTAAAACGGCAGCTATGCTTGCACCGAGCTCAGTATTAATTAAAAAATTATTTTGAAATTAATCGTAAAATTCAGCAACAACGGCAGTAACAAAACAATTCATTGGCATACTAGAGAAATCTCTTAATAGACAATGAAACAATGAATTTTCGTATCGAGATTATTGATCTATATTTCCTTTAATATTATAGTCGAGATCGTAATAAACTTTTTGTAGTAGGCATGAAAAGACATATAGAAAATGTTATTGAAATTAAAGCAGTAAGAAAGTCTAGGTCATTTGGAAAATTGGTAATTAGAAAAGTAGAGAATTGACTATATGCCCCACACATAAACGAGAATGTGTGAAGGAATGAAAATGAAACGCAGTTCGATTATATTTCCCCAGAAATCTACAGCGTTAACGAATCTTGAAAATAACTGCAATATTGATTTTTCTTTTATTTGAGCTGTACTGAATAACCGATGTTTTTGAGGGTACCACAAGTTATTTTAATATATTTGATCATAGAGTAAATGGGGGTTCTAGAGAAAAATCGTTCATTTCGTATGGTGTAGTGAAATGCTCTCGTCGGTCTTTATGCAATATGTGGTATATTTACAAAAGTGTCCAGATTCCAGGTCAGAATCAACCGACCATTTTCAATATCCGACACCATAGCAATAGAAGAATTTAGCTTATGAGTTTTATTGACTCATAAACTAATTATTGACTCTTCTGGTTTCATCTAATCGTGATTTCCAGAAACAAGCTAATTGATGTTTCAAATGAATGAGTTTTCACTTATAGTGTAGTGTATACAAATATGGAATCATGTTTTTGGTTAAAAATGGATTCGTTTTAAAAACCCTAAGAAAATGAAAAAGAATCCTGAAATTCTTGGAATTTTATTTTTGAATTAATTTAAAAGCAGTAAGAGATTTGAAATGAAGATTCTTTTATCTAGAATATATCGATATAGCGTTCCTGGACAAGAGTTTGTGTTTGAGATCTTTTTATTAAAAGCCCAGGTAGGAATTTCCAGGCTGCAACAAAAGTGCCAGGCTTGTTACAGGCTTGACTGCCAAGGCTTGGTATATCGGTCCAGACACAAGCCTGGCACAATCGTCACTCACAGACTCTACACAGGCCTTGATATACCAAGCTAGCCTGGCACATTAGCCATTCCCAGATTTCAAACAAGCCTCGTTTACTCCCAGGCTTTACACAGGCCTTGTTAGTTTAGGTTAGACACAAGCCTAGCACAATCGTCACTCACAGACCCAACACAAGCCTGTGTCAGGCTTGTGCCGGTCGTTAATTCCTACTTGGGTATTATTATTTTTTATTTGGTTTTATAAAACATTTTTTTTTAAACAAAGCGGTTCATTTTCTACAATATACTGAATAAAATAAATTTGTAACAAAAATATTGTGTAAATTATATCACAAAATTACAATGTATGCTGTTCTTAGTGGAAATAAGTCTTGGTTGTTATGTTGGATTTTCTTAAATTTTATTTTCATTGTTTCATTATTAGGTTTTTATTTTATTTTTGTGTCAGTGTTTTAGCTTATTGTGTTTAACTTTTGTTTTCGTTTATTTTGGTTTTTCTTTTATTTTTAAATATGTTTTAAAATTTAGAATTTGTTCCGATTTTTTTTTTGCTTTTTGCATTTTTTTTGTTTTGCTCTCTGTTTGTGATTACTTTTGCAATTGACTTCGTATTATTGTTTTATATTTTGTTTTTAATTTTTGTTGTTGCTTTTTTCTGTTTTTTTGTATTTTTGTTTCTGTGTTTTTACTTTACTTTTCTTTTTCGTTTTGTGTTTTTATTTTTGTTTTTGTTTTTTTTTTTTTTTTTGTATTTCACTTTTGTTTATCAGTGTTTGGCTTTTGTTCTTGTGTTTGATTTTGATTCTGATTTTGCTTTTGTTTTTTTTTTTTTTGCTTCTGTTTTTTGCTTTTATTTTCGTGTTTTAAGTGTTTGCCATTGTTTTTTTTCTTGTGTTGGATTTTGATTTTGATTCTGCACTCAAAATAATCAATTCGACAATTTTCGTATATTAAAATTTCGTAAAATAAACGATTTATTGTAAATACAACTCAGAATTCGTCATTTTTATCTTCGTTCCGATTTTTTATTTTACGACACATTCGTATATTTTACAATTTGATTTTCGTAAAGCAAAAAGAAGCAGAAAACATGAAAAAACCAGATGACCAGATTAATTCATGGATTATATTCACAAAAGATTTTCGTAAATATACGAATTTAAACAAAAATATATTTCATAACTTTACGAAAATTCAATCGTACTATGTAAGAAAGTTTTCGTGGATCATTTTCACGAATATTTTAGTCAAATACACTAACTTTCTCGTGTATTTAATGCATGTTTTATTTTCAGCGTGATTTTGCTTTTGTTTATTTTTGTTTGCTTCTGTTTTTCGCTCTTATACTTGTGTTTTTGCTTTCGTTTTTTTTATGTTTTTATTTTGAGTTTTTGATTTTGTTTGTGCGTGTTTTGCTTTTGTTTTGTGTGTTTGCTTTTGTTCTTGTGATATTGCTTTTATTTTTAATTTTGCTTGTTTTTAATTTTCTTGTTGTTTTTGCTTTTGTTGTTGTGTTTTTCCATTAGTTTTTGTGTAGTTGATGCTTTGTGATTGTCTTTTTGTTTTTATATTTATGTTAGTGTTTTTGCTTTTTTTGTTCTTATGTTTTTGTTTTTGCTTTTTTTTATTTTGTTTTTGCATTTGTTTTGTTTTGTGCTTTTGTTTTTGTGTTTGAATTTTTGATTTTGTATTCTAGTTTTTGTTTCATATTTTTAGCTGGTGTAAGTGCCGAGTTATGTCGTTTTGAAAATTTAGGTTGCATGGCAGGTGTAACATTTGTACAATTCTATCCACATATTACCTTCCGGACTCCATAGAATCCTAGACGTGATGCTGAAACAAACAGACGGACAGACAGATAGACGAACCAAGAGTTGCATATATTATAGATTTCGAATAATTTAAATGAACCACTGTTAGTTCCCGAGACGTATTTGGAGACCAGCTAACGCTTGCGTATCATTTAATTTCGATTCCGGGAACTTTCGAGATAGAGATTCGCTAAAGCTCGGTCGATGCATCGCGATCAAATTAAAAATAAAACCTCCTTACATGTTTAGAATATTGCATATGTTTGGAGACTTGTATTCGTTTTTAAAACAGACGAACTTTGACTTAGTATTTATTTTATTACATTATGAACTGTTCGAATATCATACTAAGCCTGCTAAGTTTGTAGTAAATGTTGAAACTTTTTGAAAATCATAACAATTCGATATTCGAAATCAAGAAATCATAACACTTAGGTGGATAAGAGTTTGTTTTCTAAAACCTTTTAGACCTTATTTAATGGGCAACAATTAGTCTCCGAGAACGATTTTGATACCACCTGGCACTTGAGTCTCTTCTAATTTAGAAACTGCACACATTCGAGTTAGAGATTCGCTAAAGTTCGACAGTTCCGATGAGTTGACTACGCATCACTACGTTTAATCTGCGAGTTATGAGCTGACGTCGACTCTACTCAAACGCGTAGCCACGATACTCGCAGCTGGCGAACAATAACAACGGCTGAATTCATTGAAACTGTTTTTAATTATATAATTAAAATAAAAAAAGAGATGAATGGATCGCTGATGAGATCTGATGTGTTGCCATCCTCGAATCCAGTCCGTTACCCGTAGAAAGGATAAGAAACGCGATCGTTTAATTTGTCAAAAAATTCAATTTCCTCATTTTTATTTTAAGTAAGTATTTTGTAGTTTGTTTTGGCCAATTTTAGACTGACATTCATCGCGTCGCAGTCTATAATTTGCCGGAACCTCAGCACTCTATGCAATTAGCAACGTAGCAAGTTTTGTGATAATTAGACGCAAAATAATTCATTTACAACAAGCAACTATCGCTGTTTAGCCCGCCGACAATTGTTGCTGCGGCTGTGTTAATTTAGCAGGCGACACCAACACCGCCGCCTGCAATGCGATTAATTTAAACCCAACAATAAATCATAAACAATGCGATGTTGTTGCTGTTGATGTTGCTGTTGCGGCAGTTGCAACTATTGAGGCAACAACAATTTACTGCATGCGACACTTGCTGCCGCGTGTTCGAATTATTTTTATTAGCGCATAATTCTTATTGTTGTCAAAAATGCTGCGCTATTTGCGGTCGGCAGACATTCTATGTGAGGCAGCGCAAAACAAAAGCATTGCAAGTTTTAGCTATGTCCGATATTTTTAGAATCTAATTTATTTTGTGTAACATTAACATGTGGACGAGATTCTAATAATGTTTTTACATATAATTAAATACTCACTTGTTACTTTCCTTTTCAGAGCCCATATATCTCCAAAGAGGAACAGGGTACTTGTGTTGCCAAAATGTAAATTAAAAGTTAAACGGAATAAAAGCCAAATTCTGAATGTGCGGAGGAAAGAATTCAAAATTGTGATTTGAGTATAATTAAACTAAAAATAGTGACAAAATAAATTAAAATAAAATTTATTAAATCTGAATTTGAATACTTTTATAATAAAACAAACAAAAAATAATCCACACAAAAAAATGTCTTGTTAGGTGCAAACAATAATACAAAACAAATACTTGATGTAATTGAAATATTACTTGCAACAACCAATTTAAATGATTTATAGCAAATGCTAGTTTCGGCACAGCACTATAAACGATTGCTTTCGGAAATACTAAAATACTTTCTATCAAAAGTGTTTCGAGCAAACACTTTAAATAATTATTATTTGAGGAAATTGTCAAACACTAATTAAAATTTATCATTTAAGACAAATAAATGCAGTAGTTTACAGAAGTTATTAATGTGTTTAGGAGGAATAAATTATTGAACATATACAAAGTGCTTAATGTGAACAATTAAAGTGTTTACGACAAATAAATTACTATATGTTACAAATACTAATAATTTGAAGTGTTTGCAGGAAACACTCATTAAATATGGTAAATTATATAAAATTATAAGTATTTAGTAGAAACAATAAGTATTTAGTAGAAACCATAAGTTCTCACTACAAACATTCGATGTTTACGGCAAATAATTCAAAAACAATCCATTTTGTGTGTAGCATGATTACACACGAGTCGATCATTGACTTTCGAATCGCGATACAGAGTAGCCCCACAGTTTTGGTTACAATTTGGGATACGATCTACCGATCTACACAAAAATTTAGATATACAGAATACAAAAATGGAATAACATTAAAAACATTGTAAGCATGTTATGGGATGGTATATTCTCATGCAAAAAATTGTAGAAAATATTAATTTATATTTTTTATATGTAACTGGTAGAGTGAAAAGGAAATGATTGGGCATATTGATCAATTCTAAATTCAACTAGGATCTTCGTATTGGGGTATTTTTTTTTTGCATTAATTGGATTCTTTGGGACATTTCGAAAAAAATTGTAACATAGTTTTTTTCTACTTTTGTTAGAAGTAACAGATAAAAGTAAATAGGATTACAACGTCTTTCCTTTTAATGACAGATGAAGCCAAAGTAAATTATTTTCATTTCCCTATATATTGCCCTAAACTAATATGTCACTTATTTTAAACAGCCATGTCTCACTTCCTAAGATTTATTAGGACTAAAAGGTGTGCAATTTTTTTATTTAATTTGAACATTGGGAACACGTGCAAAATTTAGAAAAATACAGGTGAGCAATCTTGTACAATTATTTGCGAAAAACAATTAAATTGTGATAATTTTCAGTGTAATCGATTTTTAAAATATAAACACAAATATTGGCACAACATTTGCTTATCAATTGAATGGATATTAATACAGATTTTTACAGAATTGCTTAAATAAAATAGTTTTTTTTATAGTCAAAATTTGTTCTTAGTACATTGCTGTTCTTAGCAATGTACTAAATATTTTGCATATCGGCCATTCCACGCACATTCGGCTGAGTGTATGGAAAAGGCGCGCATCGATGTTTTTTATATGTAACTTTTGAACTAAAAAAGATTTTGAAAAAAGAAAAATTGTTTTGAAAACTGGATACTTCAAGGAATATATATATTTTAGTTTTAAACTTGTTCCATGAGTACGCTACATGTAATTAAAAGGCAGAGTTGACTGATTTATTTATATGTAAAATTTATATAAAAAAAATAGAAAGAAATGAAAAACTTTCAACAAAATATCATTATATTATATTAATTTATATATTTCTCTTATTTCTGGCATAATCAGTTACATTTTGTTCATTAATTAAGGAATTATTGAACAAAATGTAAAATACGACTAAAATTCTCACTATAAAAAACCTAGAAATAATGTAAAAAAAATGTGGGCGGATCGCGCCCATTTTTGAAAGAAATATTTTTAGGTAAATACTAACAATACGTTTTAAATCTTGTAATTACATCTTTGGTATTTTTCGAGTTGTAGGTTCCTAAAGTGTTATATAAAAATGTCTTGAATGGGAGGTGGGCGTGTCCGTTGAACGATTTGGCTCATTTCCGTACTCAAAACCATTTTTTTGGTAGAACATACTGAAACAAAATTTCATCAGATTCCGACTAGTATTTCTTAAGTTACCGTGTAACAGATATACAGACGGATAGACAGACAGATTGACTGACATGGCTAAACGGACTCGGGTCGTGATGCTGATCAAGAATATATATACTTTTCCATAAAGTCACGTATCCTATGTAGCGTTACCATATTTGCATAAACTTAATATACCCTGTACCTCATAAGTGTAGGGTATAATTAAAAGTAAAAATTTGACAATTTTTTAAAAAAGACTCTTTTTCATATCGGTTTTTTTATATCGCCGGGCGTTTCGGGCCCTAGTTTTTATACCAACAAATGGCTAAATATCTGTAGTTATTGATCCTAGTGTGTTTTGCATTATCCACGATTAGCCACACAAGTTGCATCCTATTTACAAAAAAGTTTTTTTCGAAATATTTCATAATTTGCTACATTTGGCTTCGAATGTCAAACTTAAAAATTAAAATTTTTAGTAATTTTTTAAAATGATAAAAAATTTTGTAGAAATATTTCATAATTTGCTACATTTGTCTTCGAATGTAAAACTTAAAAATTAAAATTTTTAGTAATTTTTTAAAATGATAAAAAATAAATAATGTTAGCTATAATATGTAAAAATTTCAATGTAATAACTTAACAAGAAGTAATTTAAATTAAATTTTAAAAAAAGTATTCAAAAAATATTAAAATTAACAAAAAAAATCAAAAAAGAGACCACTTTGGACTGATATCCTGTTGAAAATAATACATATAAAACAATTCATTTAATGGTTTTTTATTCACCAGGATGTGTATTTTATGATTGCATAAAAAAAGTTCAAATTGATGAAATTTTTGTTTCGGCCCAAATGCGCGCTTTCGATCCACTGTGCCACGTCAAACCGAGCACTTTTGAGATTTACTATTTTTGATTTCGTTCAAACTTTGCAGTCTTGTTCTATGTCGAAAAATATTTTACACGTGTTTCATATTTTGTAAAAAAAAAATTTTAGTAGTTCTATAAATTAAAAAATTTAGTTGAAATTTCACATTTTGCACTTAAATGAATATAGCACGTGAAGCTTAAGTTAAATGTTGAAAAATTTGATCTCATTTGAAAGGTAATGAATTGCCCTTTCTAATGGTTTACTCGGTTTTAAAACATGTAATACAAAGATTTAAAACCGATTTTGGCGGTCAGGACATAATATTTTTATAAACATTTTTACACCTTCACAAAACTACATCAATAATGCACCAACAGTAAACAATTTAGGGTGGGACCGCAATGCTTGATCACCACAATCGGTTTTATAACTCTCTTACCATCATTATACCCTAGGTGTAGGGTATGAGGTACAAGGTATATTAACTTTGTGCAGATATTGTAACGCCCCTTAGGAAGCGTGGCCGGAAAAGTATATATATTCTTGACCAGCATCACTACCCGAGACCGTTTAGCTATGTCCGTCAGTCTGTCTGTTCGTCTGTCTTGCTGCCCGTATACGAGGAAACTTGAGAAATACTAGTCAGAATGCAATGAAATTTAGTCACAATATGTTTTAGACAAAAGTAGGGACTCAGTTTCAAAATGAGCCAAATCGATCAACAGACACGCCCACATCACATACAAGTCACTTTACTATAAAACTTTAGGAACTAATTCCTCGAAAATTATTCAAGATATAGTTATAAAATTTAAAACGTATTGTTAGAATTTACCTAAAAATATGTGGTTCAAAAATTGGGCGTGATCCGCCCACATTTTTTTACATTATTTCTCGGGTTGTCATAGTGAAAATTTTAGCCGTAAATTATTAAAATCAAATCTATGAAATATTTGCGTTACAAAATTTTAAATATAGATGTGGTCCGCCCACTTTTATTTTTCTAAATTTTTTATCAATTTTTTAAATTATGCACTAAGAAAACAAAATGTTTATGAAAGTCTTGCTGCAACTATCTGTTTAAATTTACGTAATGTAGTTTGGTGCATGTAGTATTTAAATAGTACTAAACATCTGCAAAAAATATCAGAATTGTATAAGGTAGATCAAAAGATATAAATAAATTAGTGGAAGTTCCGGACAAAAACGGACAAAAACGGAAGTGCATGTCGAGGTTCATATGGAAATGCCAAAAAGTCAGCGAATTTTGCGTAATAATGTTTTTTTTTTGAAATATTTTAAAAAATAGTTCAAATCATGTGCTTTCTTTGTATATTTACACTTTGTTCCTAAATATTATAGTTTTTTCAAAATAAATCACAGAAAAATTCCGTACAGGACAAAAAATTCCGTATGAAAATTATCAGTACGATTTTTATTCTAAAAATACGTTTTTCGTATAATATATTTTTTTGAACATAGCTAAGACAATTTATATTATTTTTGTATATGTACGCTTTGTTCATAAAGTTTACAGTTATTTCGTAATAAATCGCAGAATAATTCCGGACGTTCCCTAGTAGAAATTTTGGTAGGGCCATGCTCATGAACTGATCATGTCATTATTTGAGATGATCGGGATATGACGAGGCCCACGATGTCCTTGTAACGCAGTGTCCTGATCATGTACTCACCTCAGGCAATGATCATGTACTGATCGGGTAATTCCCCATATCATTATTTATCTGACCATTGCCTTGTTAAAACATGAGCATATGAAAGCACTACAAATACCCGATGAAATAAAATATCATACCTCATTGAAACCTGATCATTGCCCGATGAAAATTTCTTTATGAGGAACAACTAATGTAGCTTTGATCGGGACAATTGGCTGTTTAGATAATGTAAACCCTGCTATGGTGAGCATGATAAGGGCATGACAAGGCAATGATCATATTTGCTCTAATAGGGGTTACCTGACGAAACCCCGATCATTTCCCGATGGCGCATCGGGCAAATTTCCACTAGGGTTCCGTATGAAAATTTGCTCTACGATTTTTTGCAAAAAATAATTTTGTATATGACAAATTAAATAATCATTATTACGAAATAAAAAGTAATGTACTATCCAAATTTTCAGATGTTTTTTAAGATTTTTAATTTTTTTTTTTACTTTTTTGAAATTTTTTTTTTTTGAAATTTTTTATACTGTAGTTCTACATTTTTGATACTCAAAGTTCCGCGGGACAGATTTTAATTAGCTGTCAAAAATTTTCTTGAATTACTAGAAAAATTGTGTTTACATTTTTGGAAATGCCGTGAAAAGTCTGCTTTAGAAACAGTGGATTCAACTCTTAAAAAAATTGTTTCAGTTTACTATGGTAATAAATGTATTTTTTATGGTTGCGGACGGGACATCGAAAACCCTTATATAAAAATCAAAAATTTTGCATTATTTTAATTTGGATCATTACTTTTAAGCTTTAGAAATAATATTTTGTATCTGTATGTCTTTAAAGTTAATTAATTTGGTTACTCAAAATACATGAAAAATTGATATATTTACAAATCGCATAGTAACGTAACTTTATGAATATTTTTTTATACGTTACCGTTAACGGAATAGAAATTTCTTTTCAGAGATTTAGATTCAGATATTTAAGATTCCAAATCCATTTTTATTTCAAAGTTTTGAGCATTTTGAATTTTTCGGTCGTGGTTGACGTTTTTCTGGAAATGCCCATACAAGGTGTATTTAACAAGGTGAGGAAAGTATAAAAACTTCTCTCTTAGTTTGTTTAATTTTTTATTTATTTTTTTGTCATTAGTTTTTTAATTTTGCTCGTTTTCGGTTGATAAATATCGACTTAAAATTAAAATTGTCAAAACTGTTATAAAACGAAAGTTGCGGATAAACTAATGACGAGACAATCGTCGCCTGTCTGTGTCCAGTTGCGGTAAACGAAAATGAACGTTCCCGAAGCGAAAAATATGGAGTGCGCACTATCCACGCGAATTTTCAAATTTATTGAAACCCGGGAAAAAAACGATCGTCGTTTAATGTTAAATCTACCACACTATTAAAGCTGCATCTCAACAATGATCGTTGAGACTTCACATGTTCCGGGACTCCCATTCATGCCCATTTATGCCTCTTTCTGTACCTTCAACTGCTACGTTATGTTTCAGCTTTTAAGTAGTGTTGAAGACGTGTCCATGACGTAAAACCTCCCATACAACTAACATTTTTAAATTTGCTAACTCCTGACTTATAAAATTCTTTAAAAATATCGATGAAAACGATCATACGCCTCACTTAACGTGGCGAATTAAATGCACACTTGGACGAGGACAATGTGTATTAAACAATTGCGAGGATGTGTTATTCAAACGCTGCACAACTGATCTTCACATTTGTACACATCAAAGTGTACATCCTCGCTCAAATGTGGGACAGATTTGAGTCTCCTTTGTTGTCCTCGATATCTATATTAAAAAATATCTTTGGCAAACTTCATGTCAAACTTCATGTCATTTAAATTTATTTAATAAACGCAAAAAATACATTTCAAATATAAACAAAAACAAATAAATTGACTTTAATATACAGAAAACTTAAATAAAAACAAATATCGCACTGACTTTTGTATACAGAAAAATATTTCAAATTTGAAATATGTGTACAGAATTACGCTCAAATTTGTAGCCTCTCCAAATTTTCCTCACCTTTCTTAATACACCTTGTGCTCATTGTGCAGATAGTTACGTGATGTTTGCCACAACAGCAATGAATATTGAGATATTTACAGTTGATTGATAGCAAACATCCTGAGTTCTTGGACATTTGCTACAAAACTGATGGCTTATTTTGACATTTGACTACCATAAAAATGGAAAATGCCGTACTTTTTCCTTACGCTCGATTATCCACAACAATTAAGTAAATCCAATGGTGTTATAAAGTGTCAACTCAAATATTACATTTTAATGGTAAAAGTGAAAATAAAATATCCTGTGATTTAAATTATCAACACGTGATAGAAAATATTTCTTTTCAAAGTTTACTCAAGTCGTACAATTTTACCTTCGAAGGATTTAAAAAGACGATGGCGATGTATACCAGGATGTTCCATGTACCAGGATACTGTTTTAATTATAGAATAATTAAAAATACATTTGATTCATGATCTTTCAATTCAATAAAAAATACTCCGCGAATTCTAATGGAGTACCTTTTCCAAATATTCATCAACTATCTTCCTATTTGTAAGATGTTGAATTGATGGTTGCTAGACATAATCGTAAATTTGAAAGATGGTTGCTAGCAATATTTATCGTATTTGACGGATGTTTGAGAGATGGTTGTCTCAAATACCATCTAAGCAATTTGTGAATAACTTGATATTTAGGGCTGTGATATTTCTAATCATCTTTGTTTTCTTAGTGTGGAGATATAAAATGTACATTTCTGATATGTAAAAAAAAGGGTGATGGGGTTCAGCATAATTAAGATTAAGGTATACCATTAAATATACCACATTAATATCTCCACCAAAGGTGTAGGGTATACCATAGTAAGGCCCGACCGACTATAAAAGTCCGTCCCATGTGACCGAACTTACTCATGTGACCTGTGTTTGTATTAGACGTTTTAAAAACGAGTAAACCATTAGAAATGTATTCTCTTTCAAATAGGACCAAATTATTTAATATTGAACTTATGTTTCACGTAATACATGTCAAATATTTTTTGGGATAGAACATGTCTGTAAATTTTCAAAAATATCGGAGCTCATAAAGTAATTTTTTAATGAAAAGCGCCTGGTTTGACGTGGAATGGCCATTATCTTATTTTTTGGCCCTAATAAACAATCATAGAAGGTAAAAAACAAAAACGTCAAATAAGTGCACCCGTTTTAATGGAGTTAAATTTACCGTCTCTCTTTAGTTTCCAAAATATTCTTTAAAATGCTGCCGGACTTCCGGTTAAAATGTTATAAATTTTATATATATTGTCCTTTAATTTTTTGGACTTCATCTCACAAATGATTTTTTTTTAATTAAATAATAAAATGTAGAAAACTACCTGATATTGGAAGAATATTAATTGTTCTGGACATTCGTATTAAAACCTTAAATTTCTGAACTCTTAAATTATAAATTTTCTATGATTGCACTTTGTTTTGGGTTCGTGTAATCTATTGCTGAATTCAAATCCTATCCTAGTTCCAATTTCAGTTACAACAATATTTCCTAAAGTTTCTCGGTACTGATCGCTAACACAACTCCGTGTATTCGCTATGTGCTTCCAGTTGTAACTGAATTAATAACTACATTTTCTTATAACTGTTGCCAACTTCGGACTGTCCAAATGCTACGACAAAATGTAAATACTATGCATGCGCTCACGTACATTCGAAGCGGTTGGCCAAAAATTTTCAAATTCAATCGATAATAAAAAATAAAAAACAAAACGAAAAAAAATTGGTATCGACTAAGACCAGCAACGACGTAATCGCTCATTAGACCACTCGGCTAATTGGTGAAATAATTACGTAATTAGGCGTCGACACACCGGGCTTAGCGCAAATGACGTTTCTAGTTGAAGGTAAACAAATTTTAGACACGTTAAGTGGTCTGGCGTTGGCCGCGTAGTATGTGTCGGCGCAGACGTGACTTCATGAGTAGGTCGGCCATTTGAATGGATCAGCGGTGTGGGGCTCGGATATGACATGGAACATGTAATGATTTAAATGCACATTATCGTCACATAGAATGCAACGTTAATGTTGCTAAATTTGGTGGTACAAGTGCCCATAGAGGTGCTGGGATTGCCTAGAGCAAGTGCAAGGGTGCCATATCCCCGACTTATTAATGATAGTTTTTTTGGGTTTGTTTTTCTATTAAGTGAAATATATAGATTCAAAAGAATTCATACCAAGGTTAAATATTGATTGTGATACAATAAGGTATATTCTACAATTAAATGCAATAAAGTACAATTTGTAATTCGATATTTCAATCGTACACTCAGGAAAAACATACCATAAAATTAAAAGTTTTTACTATTAAAATTAGTCAATAGGATATTTGTCCGATAAACTATTAACTAAATCGGTGAATCCTATTTAATACTACAAAATACTATAAAATTAATTTGAGATTATATAAAAATATTTATTATTTGTATACTATTAAATCAATAACTGTCCTATTGACAAATTTTATGAGTTTTTTTTTCTGAGTGTACAAACGATGTCTCAATTCAAAAAAAAATTGTTTTTCTAACGAATTCAAATCGTTCAAAGCAAGCGAATGAAATGATTAACTAGTACTGAGTACTAATATAATTTTTATTTTTAAGTTAATTATTAACGGCAAAGAATTTATATTCAAAAGAATTAAATAGTGATATTACACAACAGTTTCTGTAATTTTTTGTGGTTACAAATTTTAGCATTATTTTAAATAACCCTAGACAACAAATTCTTAGTATGACTCTCCGATGATGATCAAGACTCTAATCAGGACCTCATACTCAGTTTTTTCATATCGCCTCAAGTTTATTACATAAAACAAAAGGCGATTCTCGTATTTTTCAACATATTTTGGATTTTAATTTTTAACAGATTAAAGTTTTTGATCTGATTTCTTTTGTATTTCATTGAGAACACTGCAGCTTCAGCATAAATGTATTAATGAGTTCGCCTCAGTACCATACAATAGTTTCAAATAAATATCACCTAGTAAATTTCCATACTTTTAAAATTAAATAAAACGTTGTCTTAACGTGCTCAAGTTTCAGTCGGTACAGATCGGTCGGTAGCGTACTGCTGTTTCAGAGGTAGCCAAGCCCTTTCATCAGCGATATTTCTCTGCAGATTCTACATTTCAAGTCGCTTAAGTTATTCTTTTGCATTGAAGAAAGAGCCAAAAGAAAAGAATGCAAAAACTGCATCAACTCAAGGTTTTCAATTTCCTTTGTATGTTCATATGAAACAAAAAATAAATATATTTCATTATATCGATAACTTCCAGGCAGAACATCGTAACCAATATTTTGGGAATTTTTGTTTGATTGCAGTTTTGGAAACCTCTTTGTGAATTGCATGTTCCTGCAAAATCCAATTTTGGAATTTCACGATCCCAATTCGAAATAAATCCAAAAACACTTATTATCGTAACTACATTTCTGAAAAATGTTGGTTACGAAATAATTTTTAATTATTTTTAATCCAATTATGTGCGCTGCTATTAGGGTTAGCGAAGACATTCGAACTATAAACTCAATATTTAAGACACATCATATGTTTGTAGATACATACGCACTATTTCACGTCAGAATGGTCTCATAATTATACCCTACACTAAGAGTGAAAGGGTATATTCAGTTTTGTACGCCGTTTGTAACACCCTGAAAAAACATCTCCGGTATGGACAAGTATATATATTCTTGATCAGCATGACCTCCTGAGTCTCTTTAGCGATGTCCGTCTGTCTGTCTGTCTGTCTGTCTGTCTGTCTGTCTGTCTGTATGTCCGTCTGTCCTTCTGTCTGTCTGCTGTTGAAATCACGATTACAGAAAAAGCTGAAGAGCTAGAGCAATGAAACTTTAGATTTAGATTACTTATATATCTAAGCTGTCTGAACAAGAAAATCGGTCGATTGTGTCCTGAGAACCGACCACTTATGTTCAAATACCTCAAATAAAATTTACATCTACGAATCAATTTTACTGTATACGTGCTTAGGTAAACTTTTTTGGTCAAATATATATTGACATTATGCTCAAATAAATGAAAAATGTTTTCCCACGAAATGACTTGTGGTTCCCAAAAAAAAAAATCAAAATTCGGTACAACTACCCATTTGTAAATATGGGTATCAAATGAAAGGAAATTCTTCAGCGATGGAAAGTTTGTAGTTATTTTCAGGATTCGAATACCCTGGTGACCTATATACCACTTTGAATGGTAACCACACATATGTGTAGGGTATTTAGAGTCGGCTTAGACTGACGATAACTTTGATAATCCTAACTATCAATAACACCTACTTTAAAATTTCCCATGTGATCTAACCTTCCCAACTGGTTTTAATATTTCGTTTAGTGACTACTTCAAGGATTTTTACCTACTTTTGTGGTTATAGTAGAACAAATAAAAATATGAGCATTTGTAGAGAATATGTCAACATTTAAAGTAAAAATATAAAAAAAATATTATGTACTTCCAATGCATTTGTCCATCAAATTAAAATACTGGCCATTGGCTAGTCTCAATTTTCACTAAACATGTGCCAAATTTTCCCTATACGTGTTATTTCCCTTTTGTCGTTTACCGAAATTTAAATTACCAAACTGTTTGTGTACCATAGCATCGTAAATAGTACAATTGAAAAATTTTTCGAAATAAATTGAGACAGGCAAAACATCGTAACTACATTTTTCTTCAAATACTTCTGCATGTAGTCGATATTTTGGTATTTGGGCCACACTATTATTATTGTCAGTTCATTTAAAGGATACGAAAAAAATAAAATATCGATTTTGAGACGTTTTTTTCGCATCCTGTGAAATTTGCTTTTTGTTGGTTACGATCTCTTGCCTGTAAGGTATCGATATTATTTAATCTGAGGACTTAAAAAGAGATTTCTATAACCAGAGAAAGCATGGAATAATAGATCAATTATGATATAAAATAAATGCTTTTATTTGATTACGAAAATCATAAATGGTGTGCAATAGGGCGGATCGACATTTTTTTCCAAAATTGTAATAGGGCTTAAAAGTTACATTGTGCTGCTAAATCTTACCACAAAAAATGTTAGTCGAAAAAAATAATGTCCTGTGTTCGCGCATTGCAGATGAAGTTAAAAAACACTTTAAATCTATATTTTTATTTTTTTACCATCTACATAAAGTTTTTTTTAGATTGTAATAGACTCAAAAAATTAGATATTGTATCTATTAATGTCCTCCTAAAATTTCATCAATCTATATATATAAAACTCTTGGTCCGTCTGTCAGTCTGTCTGTCGGTCGGTCTGTCTGTCTGTTTGTTCCAGCATCACGTCTAAACCGCTGAACCGATTGAACTGAAATTTTGCACCAGGATACTATTGAGTCCGGAGGGTGTCATAGGCTATATATGGGCGGGATTGGACAAAGAGGCGTGGCACCTCCCATACAACCTAAACTTTCAAAACGACATAACTCAGCACATACACAAAGATGAAACAAAAAACTAAAATTCACCACCCTAAAACTCACCACACTAAAACTCACCACACTAAAACTCACCACACTTAAACTCACCAGAATAAAACTCACCACACTAAAAATTCACCATACTAAAACTCACCACACCAAAACTCACCACACTAAAACTTACCACACCAAATTCATCACACTAAAACTCACCACACTAAAACTCAACACAATACAGCTCATCACACTCAAAATTCACCACATTAAAACCCACCATACTAAAAACTCACCACACTAAAACTCACCACACTAAAACTCACCACACTAAAACGCACCGCACTAAAACTCACCGCACTAAAACTCACCACACTAAAACTCACTACACTAAAAATTCACCACACTAAAACTCACCACACTAAAACTCACCACACCAAAACTCACCACACCAAAACTCACCACACTAAAACACATCACACTAAGACTCACCACACTAAAAATTCACTAAACTAAAAATTCAACACACTAAAACTCACCACATTAAAACTAACTACACTAAAACTTCTACTGTCTGAACAGTTGTTTTGGCGGAGAATTATTATTTGGTTACTACATTTATAAAACCAATAAAAACTTCCACAGCGAAGCACGGACCCCAGATATAAAAAATAATAATAATATTTTTTATATTAATAAAATCGCTTTATATTTGTGAATTCACAAAATCTTGGCACGAGTCGTGCACGGGTCCAGCTAGTTTTGAATAAAATGTTATGCTTGCGCATCGTCCTTGTAGTTGAAAAAGTACAAAAAAAATCGATAATTTTTCTGGTTAAACCGTTCTTAAATCGGAATGGGTGGTTAGTTTAACATTTTTATACCTATATTCTTAGGTATGCTGAATCCAAATTTGTTAACCGTTAATTTCTATCGGGTATTGTTATTGAAAAAAAATGCTAAAATCTGTTTCTTTGCCCATTCTATAATTTTTTAACTGATTACATCATATTGATTTAAGTTTTGTTGTCGTTATTGGTCTTAAAAGTTTCACAATGGTCCTCGAATTTCCCTCATACAATTTTAGTAAAAAAAATATCGTCCTGTACTATCGCATTGCAACCGAAAGTAAAAAATTCCTTTAAGAAATATAAATGAATGTTTGGGGTAAAAAAATGTGTTTTGGATCAGAATAAGCTCCAAAAATTAGGTTTTGATTCTATTAACGCTCTCCCAAAATTTCATAATTTTTAAAACTAATCTTGTGGCTGCGCATCGACCTTGAAGTTGAAAACACCAAAAAAAATCGTAATTTTCTTTGATGTTCTTTTTGAGATTTTTTTAACGAAATTTTTTGTGGTTAATTCTATGACCATTGTACTACTTACAAACCTAAATACGCCAAGAAAATCTCAAGCAATATTATGTAATTATAAAGGGCAAAGCACCAGAGTTTAGGATTTTTTTTTTCAAAAACTATACCCGATAGAAATTTACCGTTAACAAAATTGGATTCAACACACCTAAAAATATCTATAAAAAAATACTTGTATAAAAAACCACCCATTCCGATTTTAGAACGGTTTATTCAGAAAAATTGTCGATTTTTTTATACTTTTTAAACTTCAAGGACTATGCGCGAGCACAAGATCAAAATTGATGAAATTTTAGGAGGACATTACAATATCTAATTTTATCAGCCTATTTCGACAAAAAAAAAAGTTTATTTAGTAGTGGTAAATATGGATTTAAAGTGTTTTTTAACTTCATCTGCAATGCGCGAACACAGGACATTATTTTTTTCGACTCAAATTTCTTGTGGTAAACTCTAGCAGCACAATGTAACTTTTAAGTTTTATTACATTTTGAAATAAAAATAAAAGTTTGGATTCGAACCGCCCTAGTGTGCAATAAATGAAATTTTAAATTTATATTTTTTGCGTTTGGCTAGTCATAACTTTTGTCAGATCTACCTAAAATTCAGTACGTTTATACAAAATATTAGCTGATGTATTCTAATGTGAAATGCAAAAGAAATCAGATCTAAAACTTAAATCTGGCAAAAGATAAAGTTCAAAATATGTTGAAAAACACGAGAATTGTAAAATATTTATTTTGCGTAATAACGCAAAAACTTGAGACAATATGATAAAACTGAGTATGAGGTCTTGATTATAACCTTGAAGTCCATCGGAAATCATACTAAGATCGCGAAATTTTTTTTTGGTTATAGTGCTGTATAATCATAAATGATAACATTGAGTGGAATTAGTTAATTAAGATGCCGTTAAACAAACTATAGTCATTCTTTTTTATATCTTTACGAGATCTATGTGTGATGCAGTAGAAATTGCAGTAGATATCGGACACTTTCACGTGTCGATATCGAGCTTCAAAATTAACCTACATGGAAGATACCGATATATTCTGTCGAAGTTTTCTCTGTACGCATCATTTTACTAAATACAATCGATATCGAAAAAATAAATAATTAAATCTCGAGATTTCTCCGAATTTCACAAATTTTGAATGCTCGAGAAAGTTTATAAATTAGAAGCGATTAAGTAGTGAGATCGAAATTTTTTATCGAAATTATGTGTACAATTAAATATCCTACAATAATACCCCACCAAACGGGTGGGCTCCACCAAAGGGGCCCGATCGACTATAAAAGTCCGTCCCATGAGACCAAACTTACCATGTGGCCTAAATTTCCCAACTCGTTTATATTTTAAATAAGATATTTTCCTATATGATAAAGCATGTAAAAATGTTTTAATGAGTACTGTTCTTTTTTTTATTTTTTTTTTGTTCTTCTATTAAATAGAAATGCGCGGTCACGAATTTCAAGGAATTCAAGCTAACGGATATTTTCAAATTACACGAAAATTAATCACGATAACAAATTTTTACTTATTTTCAGGATTCGTTAATCTTAGGGGACATCTGAAATACGGAATACGGTAACGCCACAAATTGTAACATACTTGTGGGGTATAGGGTTCCACACCCGAAGCATGTTGCCAATCCTAGGACTTTCGAAAATCCCGGGATTAGACGCTAATTATTGAAATTTGTATTACAGATAAGTTAAAGGACAGGTTAGCCTTATTTCGCATTCGTTTCTGATCAAAATACTATACGATTTGGAAGCACTACTAGAGTATTTAGAGTCTACATAGATCGTATTTCATTTTCACAAATCTCATAGTTATCATCACACCTACTATCAAAATGCCTCTACTTCAAAATTCCCCATGTGCCCTAATCTTCCGTACTGATTTTATTTTGTTCAAAACCATATCATAGTGACACCTTCACTATATAGATTTATGCATGTACATGTCATAATTTATCTGTTAATCGTTGTAAGATATGTCGACATGATAAACATATAAAATGCTCGATTCAGAGTAATAAAAAGTTGTGAAACTGGACGAACCAATTCCACGGTAGGAATCAATGACCGTCGTCCCATGAATGAAGTCTTATCTCAATTGTTGGTTGTACATCAATATTCCACGGGTGCTTTGATTGTGATTCGGATTTTCGATTGTGATTGTGAAAAAGCACATTTTTGGCAAATGCAAACCAGGCAAAACTCTATTAAAAAAACACGTCTAACGTTGCTGCTAATAAATAATTCAATTCGAATACGATCGCAAAGTATTTTTATGTTATTATGGAGACACGGAGCCACTCATTTTTGGACTACGCTGCAGGACGGAGTGTGAGGCAATAAATCGAAGTTGGTCAACGACGTCAGCGTTTTAATGACAACAAAACGCAGCGCTTTCACTCGTCTAATTACTTGGTGAATGCAGAGAACGCCATGCTCTGGCTTGTAATTGCGACACCGTATTTTTTCTGTTGCGGGTTACGCGGGTCTCCAAACAAGCGGTATTGGGCAAGCGGAAGGGACTACGTGGCTTCGCCAATGCTCGCGTTGTCGGCGGACCCCAGAGTTCTCAGGTCTGATTGCGCGCATTAGTTATGACTTCCGAATGCGTAACGCGCAACAGCTGATCGCCGGCGCTGGCTGACAGTTTTATCGCTCTTTACATAATAATCAAGCGCTTTGATGGCGAGCACGATTGATTTAAGCGATTCATGTGAATTAGCGATCGTTTATGCGGATCAGGTGCGCGGCTTCACTTTCATTTCGCTGCACTAATCGTGCTGCCCATGCAGACCCAGTGCAGGGAATGGTTTGACGTCTTTCAATTTGGCACTTCTTGGCTTATTGGCCAATTGGTGGGGTTTTCTGTTTTCGTTGGAAGTGCTATCGTGGATTTTGATATAAAATGCGTGGGCGCCGAGCAGTTAGTATCAGTTGTGTCTTGTACATCGAATCAGTAAAGAGTTCGTTGCCTTTGTAACTTTTGGAAAATTGAAATCAAGCGTGAAATCTTAGTAATGAAGGTACGCAGGACTTACAGTGCAGCAATTTTTGGATTACCTAATTAAATAAAAAACACCATTTCTTCTCATTCCCCCCCAAACATATAGACTGTCATCTGTATTTTGGCTCTCGCTTTGACCGTCAAAGCTGGCTTATTGCCCCACCATGCCGATGAGATCCCGCACTTTGTCGACGGCGCTGCGCACCACGGTGACTTCCATCACGGCGACTTCCATCATGGCGACTTGCACCACGGCGTAAATCTGCATCATGGTGTTGATCTGCATCACGGCGCTGATCTGCATCACGGCGTTGATCTGCATCACAGCGCTGATCTGCATCACGGCGTTGATCTGCATCATGCCAACGGCATTCACTACGGCCAATCATCGTCTATTGTGATCGACGGCGCTGATCATCATCACGTCGAACAGCACCCCGTCTATCATCACAACGATAACCATCACGCCGCCATCGCCGTTGATGCTCACCACAATGTCGCCGCTCATGTCGATGTGCACCAAGCCGCGGCCGCCGAAATCGTCCACCACGAGCCGATCCATCAGGTGGAGCCTGTGCACCATGTGACCAAGGTTGTGCACCACGAACCCCACCACTTCTTGCACTACACCAAGCCAGTGGTCGACCATCACGTCGTGCACCAGAACCATCACATCGATGAGCATCACATTGCCGCCGATTTGCATCACTCCGAGCTGCACCATCACGGTGAAGATGTGCACCATGGCGTTGATCTGCATCATGGCATTGATCTGCATCACAGCGCTGATCTGCACCACGGCATCAACTTGCACCACGGCGTCGATTTGCACCACAATCTGCACCACTCTGCCATCGTGCACCACCATGATGCTGGTCACCATGGCGCCCATGTTGTCGATCACCACCACCACCATGCCGCTCTGGTGCACCATGTGCCCGTTGCCCACCATCACGCTCACCACTCGGCCGCCATCGTGCACAAAGTGTACCCCGCCCACCACACCACCCACTCGGACATCCTGGCCTTCGCCAAGCACCATCTGCACGGCAAGTTCGGCAAGGTGAAGATCACAGAGAAGCATTACTAATCGATTTCAACTCCACTTCAATTCAACTCGAGATAATTTATTAAACGAACTCAACCCACTCACCCCACTCACCACCCCCTCTCCACGGAACATGTAACAACAATTTAGACGTAGTAGTCACTTAGTTCGTAAGTCATTTGTCATTGTAAATGTATCAAAAAGTCACCGTCAACGGTCGACCTAATAAACGAAATACTTCATGTAATCCTACCAAGTCTTTCATTGCGATTAGCAGGCGCGATAATGATCGCGGTCCATGAGGATCACCCGCAACTGTATGGGGCGTGACAGTCAAACAAGCAGCTGCATTTAGCCTCCACTCTCATCACACGTTTGCTAAGTCCTCTGCAGCCGAAACAATAGTTTTTCCTACTGTAGCAACGATCCACAGTTCAGAAACAACAGCACATATACGGAAAGTGATCGGCGCATGCGCAACACGTGGCTACAACGCCATTTTTCTTTTTTTTTTCACCAAAACGAGGCTGCCGGCACGACCCCGACAGGTCGTTGCAAGTGCAGCAGCTCGCAACCAGTGTGAAGGGGATAATGATGCTCGGCCGCAACAACAATGGATTGGCAAACTTTAGACAGATCGCGTGCGATCGGCGCGGCAAGACGTTGAACAACGCGGCGCGCCGGGAAGCGACACAAATGGCGTAGATCGCAGCACCGATCGCAACGGTGATCGCACTAGTGATCTATCGTCGTAGTTGTTGTGCCAACGATTTGTTGCTATTTCATGGATTACGATTCACAGCGAACGTGAAAATCGTGCCAACAAAATATAAACCAAAATTATCACGACTTTTGGCCACTTTTGTTGCCGATTACACTCTAGGCTCTGAAGTTGTAGACGGTGGCATTTAAACGACTTTAGCTATTGAAATTAGTGATGTGTATAAATGAGATAACAAATATTCATGTGTAAGAATTCAAATATTTGTGTTCTAGTCAAGTAGATCTCGATTATGATACATTATATCGATCTCTTATATCATTTTTACTACTTTTGGTAACGATTTTAAAGTATTTCGGGGTCTTTTGCAATCACAATTATCGCAAAATCAGATAAGCTTGATAAATTAAACTCAGCATATAAATTACTTGTATATCTGGACTGTTGTGTATTAATAATGGACATAAGTATTAAATCGACTTTCTCACACTTTTGTAAAAATACTTCATTCATATAGCACTAAAATCTACAAAAACACTTCAAATTATCGGCCGATGTGAACTTTTACTTCATGATCAAATGCACGGAGGGAAATAAACTTCTAAAACTGAAGTGACGTTCGGCTCGAATGAAACATACCTGAATTTGATGAATATTAATAAAATGCTATTAAAATTATTGAATTTATAGTCTGAATATTAAGAAGAACAGTAAAATGTGTGCTGTATTCTTCGCAAAATGTTGTTATTTTGCTCTAATATTCGCTCATATAGTTTTGCGATATCCGTCTGTCATCACCATCTGTTTGGTAGTGTGTCTGTCTATCAATATGTTGAAAGTGTTAAGAGCAATTATTGCACATATGCAGTGGTTATATTCTTAGGTATCAAAAAAGTAACTAAGAACAATTATTCTGGATATGCTTGATACATGAACACGTGTTGTTTAAAATTTGGAAATAATACAGCAATAATATTTTTGATACTTAAGAATTTAACCTCTGCGTTATCAAGAATAATTGCTCTTAGTTACTTTTTTGATAACTAAGTGGATCTCTAACTAAAAAACCAAAATGTTTCTATTTAGCTGTATATCACTCCCTATACTTCTTGATACTGTCTGAATTTTAGATGTTCTTTCCCTCCGTGCGATTATTCGGGATACAAAAGACATCTGTATATTTAATAAATAAATTGCCAAATCATGATCTCTGTCTTGAGTCTCCATATCGAGTGTGGACATTCATCTTAACACAATTCTAGTAATGCATAAAAGTTTAAATAAGAGTTATTCGATTATGGACTCGATCTCGTATAAAGTAGAGACTGGTCGTCATCGGCTCCTTTACCATCACTAATTCAAGGAGGTTTGTACAGTAAGCAACAGCAACAACACCGACAAGATTGCCGACAATGAGTGTCAAAGAGTTATCACGCGGACCATGTCTGCGGTTACGACTGCAACCAACAGGTGGAACTGACGATCGGTCAGCCCTCTTCGTTCTCCCTCCGCCAAGTCGCCTTTGCCACACGTCTAATTGAATTGACCAACATTTACAATTTAGCGCAAACAATCGCCCGATCGCGCACTAATCAACGTAGCACCATGGCAAACAGCTACTGGGTGTTCTTTGACCCGCAGCGGACAATGAAGCTATTAACGGCGCACAAAAAGACACCACCAAAAAGTAGATAAAACCGTGCTGAACGTAAAAACGGCAGCACCAACCACGATCCAACTTCGTAATTGTAACACATTAAATTTGAGCTCGCTAGCATTCATTTCCTCCTCCA
This sequence comes from Dryomyza anilis, assembly GCA_951804985.1. NCBI lineage: Eukaryota > Metazoa > Arthropoda > Insecta > Diptera > Dryomyzidae > Dryomyza > Dryomyza anilis. Next base: position 41,506,749 of record OX638134.1, on the reverse strand, counting down.
GCAGAGACAACAATGAGACGCACTCAATTAGCGTGTAAACTTCACAATCAACACGATTTGATGTCCAACTTTTTAAGCGGTCTCCGGACCCTCTCACTTAAGCGATCTCCACGCACAAATGCAATTGCGGCGCATATATCAGGAGGGTCCTAATAATTACGGCAAACAACGGATGAACGTCGGTCGGTCGGTCGGCTGACCGCAGGCCAGACCGGGCGCTGGCGCATCGCATCCATTGGGTCGGAACGCATTTTGATTTGTTTAGGGGTCTCGCATTTCACTTACAAATGGAGCATTTTCGAACACGTTTAGGCTGTCTGTTGGTGGTCCCCGACTGCGTTCTGGTTATTGAGAAAGAGATCTTCTTCTTTAGATATGTTTCGAGTTCAAGAAACCTTTTTAAATCAGACTCAAATCAGTTGAAGACAGTAGGAAGCAATCAATGCAGTTGCAAACATGAGCAAATATAATGAAAATTATATCGTGCCCTGCCGGGAATAACCTCAAATTGCACTTTATAACATTTTCGCCCTAATTAAAGTTTTTAATTTGCTTTTCGTGTAATGTTAAAATTAATAAATTAGGTAAATTCCAACGAATACTTTTTAAATATCCAATACAGATAAGATGTTCTTTAAGATTTCAATCAAGAAAATTTAAAAGATATATAAAATTTATAAGTGAGAGTTCCTAAAAATATACTCCCGTATACAAATAAATTCTTTTCCCTTTCATGCGGTTTATGTTCTCACAAATCATAAATTAATAAGGGAATAGTCCAGCACAAGAAAAATTGACTTTAATATTTTCACGAATAAATAAAACTAAAATAATACCCATGGCGCATATTCATAGACAATTTAAAGTCAACATTAAATTTAAAATCAGCTTTCTTACAATTTATTCTATACAAAATTTGTCAAAAAAGTCGAATTTATTTTTAAATTGTTGTTTATTATACGCCCATGTATTTTAAATTTAGGAAATACTAATTTAAATTCCTTTTCTATATAACTTTTATGGAGGGAAAATAATATCAATGGTTATTATGAGAAACGCAACTAAGATTTATCTGGAAATATTGATTCCTTTAGAATAAGTTTTTTGTCTAATTGGAACTTTTCGAAAACCGAACTATAGAAAATGTCCAATGACGAGTTGGGTTGGTTCCCAAATGAATTTAGCGATTTGTACGACTTTAATAAAACGATGACCGAAATAATTTGTACTCGATATGAATAAAAATAATAAATAAACGAATTTAGAACAATTTAGATTCCAGAATTGAATTCCAAAATTCATTCTATGATATCGACATTCAAACATACAAAAGTTAAAAAATATTAGAAATTGAAAATTTTGAGGTAATCAAAATCCATATTTAGGATTTTGTAAGAATTTTCTAAAAGAATAATTTTTGATTTATTTCCGATTTTATTTTTCCTGTATATCCCACAAATAAAAATTTTAAATACACGATTTTATTTTATATCCCTCAAAATATATGTTTAAAAAGTGAGTCCAATAATGAAGTCTGTTAAAACCCCAAGTAACAATTCAGCTATATAATATTCAAGGTTATATTATAACTTTTAATTAAATTAAGTAATATTTGTTTTAAATTGAATTTTATTTAGAAGAATTTAATATGAATTTGTCTGTGATTCAGAATCCCCCTACATAACCTTTAGACAATATCCAAAATCTGAGTAGCAGTTCTTAGGTAATAATTTATTATTTTTATAATCACAGAGTCCATCAGTATTGATATTCTGTGGTTGTTGAGATCGTGGAAAATTAATAAAAAACTCCTTTATTTTTTGAGTAGTGTTATTGATTAACAATTTTCTATCATTCCAATACAATGTACCAATAATACATATTGTTACGAAATTATGTAATTAGCTCCACTGTACGACTTATTAAGAGTAAATGAGAAGCAAAACTGTTCAGCGTATTAAAGCAATGTGTTCGAAAGAGACGGAAGTTCATTCAGTCATTGATTTTCTTTTTTTACGGATAACTCCATTTTTTCTAATTTATAATGATAGACAGTTCATTCACAGTCTTTTCTTATCAATCCAAATTATTTAAATCTGTGTGTTAGGAAATACAAAGGTAAAATATCCAATTAATATAATAAATGTGACTGTTTGTTGGTTTGTTTCGCATCTCCGTCTAAACGGCTCATCCGATTTTCATAAAATTTTTACCACAGATGCGGTATGGTCTGGAAGAAATGATAGGATATATACGGGATTGGACAAAGTGACGTGCCACCTCCGATACAGCATAAACTTTCAAAACGATATAACTTAGCACTTACGGCAGCTACAAACTCAAATACCAAAATTCACCACACTTTAATTCACCACACTAAAACTCACCACACTTAAACTCATCACACTAAAAATAACCACACTAATAGGCACCACACTAAAACTCACCACACCAAAATTCACCACACCTAAACTCACCACACCTAAACTCACCACACCTAAACTCACCACACCTAAACTCACCACACCTAAACTCAACACACTAAAAGTTACTACACTAAAACTCATCACACTAAAACTCACCACACTAAAACTCACCACACAAAAACTTCTACTGGAAAAAACTCTACGGGGAAGAATTCTACGAGGAAGCACTGTTTGAGAAAGAATTGTCTTTGAGAAAATTGTTTTTATATTAATAAAATTTCTCCTTATCCTTGCATTTACAAAATCTTTGACTGGAAATGAACTGGTCTGTCATTATAAATTAGAAAAAATGTGGAGATCCATAACGAAATTTTGAGAAAATCAATGACAAATTCAAAATTTTAATTTTTATTTTTGACAAGAACTATTGACATGGAAGAACCAAAGAAATTGTCTAATGTCATTACAATTTTTTAATTCTTTTTAATATTAAATCATAAATTTTACAAAACTGGGTGTGGTCATACCAAACTTTATTATGATGTTGAACATCAAAACTTCTTGAATTTTATAACTAAGGAATTTCAAGGAGGGTAATATTTATATTAAGCTGCATTTTATTCAGGGACCGCAAAGAACTAGAATCGGAACCGAAATCGGTAATGTTTCGTTTTTTTGGATCCAGAATCGTAACCGTTATATAAAAATGTGTGGAACCGGATCTAGAATCGGAACCCATATATATGTCGCAGCTTGACAAAAACTTAATATTGTAGTTACTTTATGAAACGTCAAATGGTGGAATGATTGTCGAATACTTGGATGAAATCACTCGGCTGGGTGCTAATATAAAATATTGACTGGATAAATATAATAAGTAGGCATTGGATTGATTGTATTTGTTTTCTGAGTAAAATTATAAAGCAATATTAAATGAGAAAAAAGGCATCCGGCGAGCGAGATCGTCACGTTTGATATTTATAATGAATACTGAAAGCGATCGTCCTGTTTTATCAAACTATCACCCCGTTACTCCGATATATATATTTTTTTTTTGTTGAAACCGGTATTTTAATAATCTTGGAATCAGAACCGGTACGGATATTACAAATGGTTTTAGTCTCTGTCAGGGACTATAAAAAACTGGAATCGGAACCATTTACAGTTTTAATGGATCGCCGACGATCAGATCAATCGATTTTATAATTAAAATGAGGTAATCGAAGACTTTAGATGTATAACACTTATTTACATCGCTGTATGATAGGCGGTTAGTTTCACAATATGATTTAAAAACGCAATGCACTCTATTTCCGATACGAAGAACCTACTTTTTTTTAGTAAAATTTTAGTATTTCAATAACCATGTTCTTAACATGCCCTAACAGTTAAATGCAGTTTTTCCAACACTTATAGAAAGTTATCAACGCATTTTGAATGACAAAATAAAATCGATTTCAAGTAAAATATTTTCTCGTGAATTGTTCATCAACTTTTTAACAGCAGACAACAACTAAATTTCCACCTACATCCTGAACCACTTTTGGCTTCTTAAATACAGACGCTACGCATGCAATGCTTTTCATGCAACAACAACAACAACAACAGGGCCAGCAGCAACAACAATGAACCACAACGACAACGCTAAAAATGCCGCCAGCCATGAAAGTTACCGCATCTCCGTCATTTGACATGCGTTGCGTGCGTCTGGCCAACATATTTCGGACGACGAAATGTCGCACCAGGCCGCGTTCGTGCGATGTGTCGACGCGTCGAGGAGAAGGAGACGCAACAGCTGTAATTACAGCTGCCAGTCGATGGATGCTCGTATCTGCCAACGCCAAGTGCATCAACGTCAGCGTCAACGTCAGAATGAGTTTCGTCTGTCGTTGTCGTTGGCGTTGCAAGCAAGCAACAGATCAGCAACAGAGTCAGCAACATGTAATCAGCGCGGCATGTTGCTCCACTTCCAGGCGGCGCTCAGGTGCTGCGCGGCTGCAACGTGTTGCATGCGTGCGCACGCATTCCTGCCCGCAAGACCGGATCGGATCGCATCGCATCCCATCGGACTGCAGAACGCATAACAATTACAATGCAGCGGAGACAGCAGCATGAAACAACCTTCGGCTGCTGTTTTTATTTTTTGTTGGTGTCTTGCTTAAGCGCAAATTGCAGCCAACACTGCAACAGCAATTGCCGAACACAGCAATTTGCGGCTGCAGCAAAAACAAAGACGACAGCAACAAAAGACGCGCGGGCGTTGGTAGCCGTTGATGGAATTCCATCAACTGGACGCAGCCTCCTGTGACGTTGGCAGCAAGCAGGACAACAACATCAACAACAGCAGCAACAGCGGCAACTGCTCATTGCGATAATGATGATTGCAGCTTAATTATGATGCAGCTGAACATGCCACAACCAGGAGCCCACCACAGGTGGACCAAACAACCGAATGACTGACTGATAGACGGACAGAACGACAGACAGTAAGTCATTCGGACAGAAACCGGGTGAAAGTGTGGGGCCCGCCGACTGCCGCATCTGCATCCGCGCACATGTGGCCCATATTCAAATGTTGCTGCCACACATACGCGTTGTTGCTGTTGCTGCCATCATCGATCGGCAGACATCCATCCATCCAGCCATCTAGTCAGCCATCCAACGTTGCACAGGTAGAACGAATGAACGGCAGCAGCCAACAGTCAACAACATGCAATCATCCGACATCCTCCGAGTAGCAGCAGCAACAGCATCAGCATCACTGCAGAGGGCGTCCGAGAAATTGCTGCCGATCACATGCAATTCGCCTTTTTATGCTTCAGTAATTTTATGAATGAATCTCGACGATCGGTGGGCCTCAGCTCCTGCGCCACAGCTGGCTGGCTGGACTCTGCACTGCAGCACATGCAGTGAGTGCTTCGGGTTACAATTAAGAATAAAAGTATAAAAAATACAGAATAAAGAAGCTGCGCAAAAATAATACCGTCTGAGAATGAGTGGTCATTAGATGGGGGCTCTGTGCGCGGTGGCACAATGTGTGGGTTTGATAAAAAGTTAATTTGAAAAATCCAACTAAAAACGTCGATTGAAATTTACTCGCTGGAAAGAGATCCTAAAGAAGACGAAGAAGAGGACGGACATGAAGCAGGAGCAGTTTTAACGAAACAGTCGAGACTTTCAGACATCGTTATCATCATTATTAGTAGGGGTGCGACTCTGCTGTGAGCCACATTTTAAGTTTTGAAATAAGTTTTAAGGCTCAGAATAAAATTAACTTATTCACGAGTACTTATTCCTGAGTAGTATCCCTGTTTTTTACTCTTTAAAAACACAAATTTTCTCTCGTCCAAATATTTCCACAATATACACGCAAAGAAATAACATGGTTGCGACATGATTGCGACAACCATGCTACACAGAAAAAAAAATCTTCAATATGATGAATTTATTCATAAATATTATGAATTTTTTCACCAACTACCAGATTAATCATATTGATACCACCGTTCATTAAATGACATATTAATGAATGTATTCATTATATATATGAACAAAATATTCAATACAATGAATTTGAATTGTCATATTGACGAATTTGTTCATAATATTTTTTCTAAAAAAAAAAATTTTTGTTCCAAAAAAAAATTGTTTTCGAAAAAAAAATGTGTTTGAAAATATTTTTATAAATATAACTTTTTATTAATAAAAAAATCGTTTTTCATATTGATTTAAAAGTATTCTAATGATTTTGATAGTATTTGTAAAATTCAGTATTATCGTGTCCTCCTATCATAATAAACGGCACACTATGTGGCATCTATCTATATCTGACTGAAAATATGCACCAGGATACTATGGAGTCCGAAGGGTGACATATGCTATATTTGGGCGAGATTAGGCATAGGGCTTGGCATCTCTCATACAACCTAATCTTTCAAAATGACATAACTCGACACTTACGCCAAATAATAAAATAAAACAAAAAATTCAAAAAAAAGAAAATAGAAAAAAAAAACACAAACAAAAAAAGCAAAAACAAACAAATAAGCAAAAGCACAAAATAAAAAAAAGTAAATATAAGAACCAAAATACAAAAACAAGAGCAAAAGCACAAATGAAAAACAAAAAAAAAACTGCTAAATTACAGGATCAAAATCAAATACACAAAAACAAACCGAAACATACAGAAGCAAAAAACACAAAATACAAAATCAAAAACACAAAATTAAAACAGAAATGCACAAGCAAAAGATGCAAAAAAATAAAAGCAAAACAAAAAAAAAGTTATCAAAAACACAAGAACAGAAGCAAACATACAAAAACAAAAGTGAAAACACAAAAACAAAAGCAAAAAATGAAAAAACGCAAAATCAAAAACACGAAAACTCAAAAAAAAAGCAAAAACGGAAAATACAAAAACACAAAATCAAAAATAAAAATGAAAAAAAGAAAAAGCAAAAGAAAATAAAATAAAATAAAAACCGTCAATCTGAAAAAAAAACAAAAGCAAAATAGAAACAAACAATTAAAAAAATTCATAAATGGAAAAATTAATACCAGAACAGCAAGAACAAAAAAAACGGGAAAATACAAAAGGCTAAAATATTAATTAAAATAAAAGCAAAACACGAAACAAACAAAAACAAAATTAGCAGCCAACTTAAAAAATGGGTTTAAAACAAAAAAATAATAATAATGAAAACCCTCGTTGCGCACTCCGGGTACGAAATAGTATACAAAATAGAAACAAATTCGCACTGTGCGTCATTCTGGAAGTTTACACAAAATGGTCGCATGCATTTATTGTAATAATCCATATTATTAAACGCAATATTGGTAAACACTAAATGCATTTAATGTTTTTAAATATTACAGAAAATAAATATTACCTCGAACTTCTATTATAAAATAATATAATAATAGTTTGGCGCTACAGTCCTGTACAGAACTTCGGCCGAGCTCTCTCACCATTTTGAGCTGTGCGTGTTATATTTGTACTCAAAGTGGTGGGACCTACAGTTTATTGCCGAATCCGAACGGCGGGTGAGAGCTTTTCATAGGCAATGATTTTACTCTCGTAGGTTTGCCATTTACTGACGAGAGGTAGCGCGGTATAGAAAAATGTTTCTATGAAAAGATGTTGTTAGCCCCAGTCCAGGCTTGAACCGGGGACCTTTCGACTCGCAGTCCAACGCACTAACCACTGAGCTACCGCGGCTACCTTCTATTATGGCAAGGGACTCAAAAATAAATGCAGACAGGCTAAAGTATTTCAATCAATTATTGGAAACTAAAGCGAATACATAATTTTTTAGATGTGTATTTTAATATCGTCATTTAAAGTTAATAAATAATGCAATAAAGTAACTAAAATTAACTTTTGTTTAAATTATTAGGAAAATGTAATTCGACTACACCATAAAATTAATACTACATATCAGTAAATATTTATGGGTATATTGTATACAATTTAATTATAATTAAAAGAGTACGTTATAAAATGTATGGTACAACAACGTATTTTGTTAACAGTTTGAATATTATTGAACTAATGGTATGCATCCTATTGACCAATTTTAATAGTGTAAATTAGGGATGCCTAACTCAGCCCGTACGGGCACGACGTCAGCACGCAAGGTGCTAGACGAGGGGAAGATCGGTGTAGCGGAAATGGTGAGAGGATTTTTAGAGTTAGAGCGAGTGCAGCGAATATATGTGCGTGTGACCTGCGAAAGTTATCAGTCGATCGTGCGACTTCATGCGAGCTGGTCCGCGCTGCTTTGTTCTCCAGTCACCCCAGAATAATTTGTTAAATGTATCACAATTAATACAAAATATTTAATGTAAAATAGAATTTTGACTAAATGTTTTTTTTTTATCTGAAACTTATTTTGAAGCATTTAAATTTATTTTAGATAGAGTAAAAGGAAATTTTGAGATCTTTTGACAATTGCAACAAATCTTTTAAAAATATATCAAGTACTGTTCAAAAAATAATGTTTATGTGTTTTTTTTTGTTTTACACTCATTCTTTAAGAGTGTTTAATTAAAAATAACTAAATAAAGTAAATTTAAGAATTGATCGACAAATTCTAGTTTCTATTGGGGTTCAATGCGTAGAGTTGAAGTCGACTGCGCACAGTAGATTAATTGTTTGTTTTTAAAGCACCTATCGAAATGCATCATTATTTAAAAATATTTTGTCAAACATTTTTCCTGCAAATAACAAATGGCAAATTAATGTTTGACTAAATATTTTTAATTAATGATGCAGATCGATAGGTGCTTTAAAAACAAAAAATAAATGTCTTTACACTACTATTTTAACTCGTACCAATAAATAGTTATGGCGAAAAAGGAAAGATTCGCCCTTTTGGCATGACAAGATTTTCAATTTTTCAAATTCGCCCTTTTGGTTTTGACTTTTGTGGCTAGAAATATCCAACAAAACGACACGCGATTTTAGCACAGTACACTTCAGGAAAAACTACATTCAAAAATGTAAAAAAACGCAAATGCCAAAAATTGCACATTCGCCCCTTTGGCATGATAGTGACGATGTCATTTAGTTAATGATTTAAATATTTATATTTTCATTTAATATTGTATACTTTGTATGTAAACGATTAATGTACATTATAAAAAATCTTATTAATTAAAAAACAAATATTAATAACCCCTTGACTCTTTTACAATAACATTTTTCGTTAACTTGTTCAGTTTTATAAACAGAATAAAAACATATAAGATTGGTTTTAACAAAAATAACATGTTTTTCACAAAATACAGTATTTTTGGATAATTCTATGTAAATTTCTTTACAAAACAACGAATTATATTTATGTCAGGTTTTGTTTTCCTTTGTTACACCGTACTTTCATCACACTCTCTTCTTTCAGTGTTGCATCATTTCTTAAGTAAAATAGGGCAGAAATGTGAAATAAATAATTATTTTAGAACTTAGTTTGAGATTTTAATCACTTTAGACACACATTGTATATCCCAAAACCTTTTACAGAGTAATAACAAATAATTTTTTTTTGCAAGCGAAAATTACATAAATGTTATGAAAAAAATGTATAATTATTTAAAATGATAAAATTTGTATATTTTAGTAAGTAATTCAAAATAATAAGCAATATAAATGGGTCCATTAAAACCAATCTAAAATAATCAAACTCTTAAAAAGACATTTAAATTTCCCGGAAAATCTAAAAATGCAACACTAAAAGCCCCGCTCATTTCTGCGTTGCAATCCCCGCGCACTTCTGCCCGTAGATACCCCACGCCAAGCACTCGATTGCTCGTGCAGTCAGCCGCGGGCAGGCGAGTTGGGCATCCCTAGTGTAAATAATTATTTTGAAATACTATTTATTTACCATGTTTTTTCTGGGTATATAAAAGATTCAAATTACTTACCATTTTTACGGGAAATCCGCAATATTTTATAAAATAATAACACTTTTGAAATTATGATGCAATATATTGTAATTAAAATTCTCCGCTTTAAGTAAAATTTTTCAAAATATGAAAACCAAATGAAACACAGTTTTGTTGAAATTTTATATGTGGCATCATTTTATTAATATTATTATTATTATGTAATTTGACTAAATGAGGAAGAACAAAATTGTTTTATTTGTTTCTAATATAATTTCTATAAGTATTTACTAATTGTCGATTTCGTTTAATATGGAAATTCATAATGCATAAATTGCTTTGGAGAAAAATGTATAATAATTGTACGTTAGTAATTAATATTTACGCATTCTTAGGATCGAGAAAAAATGTTGATAAAGTTAAAAATCTGTCATTGTTGCTTTATATATACGTTTTAGTTATTCGTTGTTAAATTGTTTTTTATTTTGAGAAAAAATGTTAGGCTTTTTATAATTTAGCAGAGTTAATTTGAATAGTTTTTGTAAATGCTTATTATTCATAATGTCATCTTAATACTTATACTTTAGAGATAAACCTGAAAGAGCTTCGCTCGGCGAATACTTATAAATGTTAGGAATTAAATACTATACAACTCAGTAAAATCAAAATTATATAAATTGCTAAGGATTGTCATGAAAATGTTACAAACTAAAAGTCTCTTTTTAAACGATACCGAAATGCAACTCAAATTGATTTTAAAAATCTATATGGTTTGCATGTTCTGGAAAATATCACAAATTTGTTTGATTTTTAATAAGCAAAACTTATTGTTAAAAGGCATTTTATTTAATTAGCTTATTTAGTTATCTTAATTTGCATAATAATTTTGTTAATACTATAATTTTATAAGAATTCTTAATTGTTCTTGGTAGAGTCTATGATAAAAGCCATATAAAAATATGTATGGAAGCTTTATATGTATTTTATAGTAGCTAATTTGCTACTTTAGTTACTTTATTATTTGAGTAAAATTGTTAAAAATTGTTAAAAATTTTATTTTTTATATCAAGTACTATTCTATGAGAAGAAATTCGCATTGCAATGCCTCTAAATGACTTCTTGGAAGCATAATAAGATTGAAAAATTGCTCAATTTACAATTTTAACTTTCGTATGTACAATTTTTATATTTACAGATATAATGCCTATATAATTTACAATGTTTCTAACTATAAATAGTGTATGTGAGGAAAAAGTAGTTGCTTTATGGAATATTTATTTTATCAATAGTAAAACTTGAAGTAAATTTTAAGGCACCTCCGTGTGACGGAAATTTTTTGTTAGTTCTGTTTTTTTATAATAAATATTATTAATTTTTACATTTTGTAAATATTGCTTTAGGCGTGCTACTAACTGCTACTACAACATGTTCAAGTGTAATTCAGAAATATTCAATGTGTATTCAAAATACATTATAATTCAAAAAAAGATGAACTGAAATTCATAAATTCTATATGAACTTCGAAAGACTTCAATTGTGATTCAGAAATTCAATTTGAAATTAAAAACATGTTCATTGGGAATTCAGGAATTTCATTTGATATGTAGAACATATTAATTGTAATTCAGAAATTCCACTTGATTTTCAGAATACATCAATTGATACATAACAATTTCCATTTGAAATTCATATCAATCTAAATTTATAGCTTCTTATTTTGAATTCAGCAAATATCAATTAATATTCATAAATTTCCATTTGTAATACAAAAAATATCAATTGAAATTCTTAACCTTCAGTTTTTAGTGCAGAAAATATCAATTGATATTCAAAAATTTCTGTTTTAAATTCAGAAGATTTCAATCGAAATTTATAACTTTCCATTTGGAAATATTATGAATTCCCAATTGATATTTTCTGAATTTCTAATGGAAAGTTATGAATAACAATGAATATGAATAACTTATGAATCATTTATGATTAACTTATGAATAACTTATGAATAAAAATGTAATTTCTGCATTACAATTGACATGTTTTGAATTTCAAATGGACTTTCTGAATTTTAATTGATCTTTGTTTGAATTACATTTGTAAATAGTGTAGAAGTGTGGCTTAGTTAATCTCTGGCAAAAAGTACTCCAAACCGTAATAATTCCCGGTGTAATTGTAAAAACGTCCCCGCTATGACTATCAAAACAAATGGGAATTCCCGTCAAATAGCAGCAGTTGGCTTAATGAAGAATGCCGCATAACAACAACCCAGCCAAGTGTCAAAATCCACTTAAGCGCTGAATTATAACCTCCTTCGAAAATCTAATAAAGTCGAGCGGCCAAAGGACATCATCGGGCCACAGCTAAGAAAACGATTCGGGCAGTGATGACAAAAAAGCGCCGTCAAATTCTTCTAGATCAGAATAAAAAAATAAAAAAAAAAGACCGGACACAGTACAAGAGGACACTCAATGAACGACACGTTGTACTTGCAGGACCTGACTGCTGTCCTGGCCATGATAGCAATCGGCTCGGCGCGGCTCCGCAGCCAAGTATCCTTGCACATCCTTGTCGTTGCAAGTGCGGAAGTTTTATGCCTTCATGTTCATGAAAACTGGTCGTGTTCATTGGAATTGTGAGCATGAGCCGGAAAAAAATTTACGACGACACGACGTACAAATTGCGTCCTCTTTTAAAGTCACCGCGCGCGCCAAAGTCAGTCGACATCATCACCGACAACAACTACCAAAAAAACGGATAAAAGTGACAAAGGTCCTACGTTGTTTTATGGCCTTTTGTTGGCCTTTCCTTATTTTTTGGCCGTGCTTTAAACAGCTTCACGCAGCACCACGTTATTTTGACGAACAGCTCACGTGGAATGTTTAATTTTGCAAATATTCCACGTGAGCTGTTGAAACCAAAATTGAGCTCGTGAATATTTAATCAAATGCTTGGAGAGTTAGTGTCCATCAAAAAGATTTTTTTGTTCTCCTTTTTTTGTAGATCCTAAAGTTTGCAATCAACCAAAAAGAGTTCCACATAGTTGATAAATTATTATAATTGTTTTGATCTCATTATGTTTAACACTCAATAACGAGCAGAGACAGCTGTTAATTTGGCAGCAGGAAGGACCTGCCTCGGTTTAGTTAAATTAACAACAGTTGCTGCCGTGCTGCGTGATTCCCGTGACAGCTGCAGCAACGTATTTCGTATGTAATGATTGCAAGTTACAGCACGCGATGAAGCCTTCATTTTAATAAACTTTGTAATTCGTGTAAACAAAAGTTTACTTCGGACTTAACATATACATGGTTTAAATTTTGTATAAATAAAATTAAAAACTTTGTAGGGCATTTAAAGTTTATGCTACTTTAAATGGAATAAAAGGTTTTTAAAAGGAGTTGACTGAAAAGAAATGAATAATATTAAAATAATTAAATGCGATGTTTTAAGTTGCATCCCACGATACAACATTGTAATAAGACTCCTCATACGACTTTCGTTTCAATAGTTCATTGACCTTTCGATTAGCCCTATGGCCGGTTTTACAGTGCTAGTTCAAATCGAGGTGTGGGTTAAACGTTGTTTAAACTCAGTATTACTACTTAAACTAAGTGTATCTTAAACTGGGTGTAAAATTAGACTTTTTTTAATTTAAATTTTTTTTATTTTTCTGGGTCAATTATTGACATCCTTGAATTATTGACATCGATGAACCAAATACCCCGTATATTCAATTATTAAGCATTTGGGTTCAATACACCTTCATTCTCGATCATCATTTTCGATGTTAATACTTGTTTGTACTCAAAGTGTTGCAACCTACAGATTAATGCCTTATCGGAACCGTAAGGTAGAGTTTTCCTTAAGCTAGGTTTTACTCTCGTAGGTTTACCATTGACAGCCGAAAGCTACCGTGGTATAGCAAAATGTTTTCAATGAAAATATGTTGACAGTCGCTGGGGTTGAACCCTGGACCTTACGGCTCGTTGTACAACATACTAACCAATCAAGCCAATGAAGTATTTAGGCTGTTGTACAATACAGATAAAGGTGCCTGTCTCGAATGTCTAAAGTGGTCAGAAATGGAAAGATTGCTTTCAATATGACAGCATAATTCGCTCAAAAGACAATGCAGAAAATCACGCACTTGGCTATGCGGACTCGACTTAATACGAAAGGCTTTACCACTTGATAACATATAATAAGTGTACTCGACATTGGCTCTTCAAAATTATTGTGTGAAAGGTATTTCACTTTCTGATTAATGATTTCGATATATTTACGATGTTGGAAGAAACGGAACCAAATACTGTTAATTTTTCAAAGTTCAAACGGGTCGAGGATTCTTTAAGACGTCGAGTAATCGCAGTCGCAATTTCGTAAAAAGAGTAACGACTGAACAAATGTTCTATCTATTGTTATTTATTAACATAATTATACAATTTAATAAATATCCAACAAATTTTAAAATGTTATCTTAAGAATTTGTAAGAAATGTTTTCTCGAATGAAATATGTGCTAATTTGAATTTCTTATTACCCTGAGAGTTTTGATACTCGGTAATGGACGAAGGAAAATATCGATATAGCGAATGGTAATAATTTCTGTTAAATATAACGCAAGTAGAACTCAGTCTTGGCACGTCTGTTAGGATGTCGGTCTCTCTGTAACTCTGTTTGTTGCAGCATCACGTCTAAACCGCTGAACCGATTTAGCCGAAGTTTGGCACCAAAATACTATGGAGTCCGAAGGGTAATATAAAATACGTGGATGGGATTGTACAAAGAGGCGTGGCACCTCCCATACTAACTAAACATTCAGTTCGACGTAACTCGGCACTTACACCAGCTACGAACATGAAACAAAAAAACTTAAATACTAACATAAATACAAAAGCAAAAACACAAAATAAAAAAATACAAAACAAACGTAAAAGCCAAAAGCATAACCTCAAAATAGCAAAATTATAAAAAAAGTTAACAAAAAACAAAAGCAAAATTGAAATTATAATCACAAAACAAAAGCGAAAACACAAAATCAAAAAAAAACAAAAAAACAAAAGTACAAAATAAAAAACGCAAAAGCGAAACACAAAACCAAAAACAAAACAATAGCAAAAATACAAAAATAAAAGCAAAGTGTCAAAACAAAAGCAATAACACAAAATCAAAACAAAAGTAAAAACAAAATCAAAAACAAAGGTAAAGACACAAAATAAAAAAAATAAAAAACAAATACAAACTTAAAACCCAAAACAAAACAAAAGCAAAAACACAACAACAAACTTATAAGTTTACAAAATTAAAAATTAAATCACAAAACAAGACAAAGGCGAAAACTCAAAAACGAAATCAAAAAAAAAAAACAAACCCCAAAATAAAAAAACGCAAAAACATAACAAAAATTAAAAGCAAAATCAAAGTCAAAACACACAAAATCAAAACAAAATCAAAAACATTAAAAGCAAAATCAAGGTCAAAACACACAAAACAAACCCCTAAAATAAAAAAAACGCAAAAACAAAACAAAAATTGAAAGCAAAATCAAAGTCAAAGTCAAAACACACAAAAGCAGAAACACAAAAAAAAATCAGAAATACATAAACAAAAAAAAAAACACAAAATCAAAACAAAAAAAGGCAAAAACATAAAATCAAAAACACAAAATTAAAATCGCAAAAAATATCAAAAAAAAACAAAAACCAAAAACGATTGTGCGTATTTAAAATACAAAAACAGTTGCAAAGAATCCACAAAAAGCTAAAGCAAAAACTAAAAGTCAATTTCAAAAACAAAATCAAAAGCAAAAACAGAATAAAAAAAATACAAAAAAGGAAAAAATCAAAAGAATAGCAAAAACAAATGCGGGGAAAAAACGGGAAAAATACTAAAAAAAAAACGGGACAAACAAAAATTAACAGCTATGCTTAAATATTGGATTAAAAAAAATTAAAAACCCCCGTTGCGCAGTCCGTGTACGAAATACTATTTAAATATAAATCAAGATTTCTCAATTAACTCGGGAATGATGACCCGATAGTAGTTGTCGTTTACGATTGTCAAGTTGTTGCCAAAGTGTTGATAATAACCATTTAAAATTCAATTATATTGTTAAGTTTACTTCAATTTGTTGGACGGAAGTTTGAAATTCGTATTTTTGATATTTTTTGTATATACTTTGACTCCATCACTTCGATGACCCTGAACTGTATTCCCAAAGATATACAGAATACTACAACATTTATAGTACCTATTGATACTTCAAAGGAGTTTTCAGTGAATGACATAAGAACGGAAACTAGGGGGGGTTTACATTGAAGACTTTCTCGAAAACAATTCTAATAGCTACGTCAACAACAAAAGCAACACCAGCAACAAGAACCTTGACGAGAACTGTTGGCCAAGGAAAGCACGTCAGCGTGGAAAGAAGTCAGTGCGGATAACTGTTGGCCGGATGGGAGACTGAATGGATGACTGGGTGGGTGCTATGGCACATGCCAAGGCACCACATGTTGCAACCGCTGCGAGGCGGTGCATGTCGCGGTGTGGTGCGCCATGGGGGCGTATGGTGCAATGCAGATTGTGATGGCGTCGGCTACGCTTTGACCCTGTTTGGCTTTGTTGTTAACTGCTCTTGTTGTTGTTGCTCTTGTTGCTGCTGCCATTGTTGTCGTTGTTGCTGCGAATGTTGTTGTTGTTGTCGTCGTCGCTGTCGTGTTGAGTAAATTAATGCTGCCATTTGATATGCATGGCTCAATTTATATGAACCGGGCGACGAAGTAGGAGAAAGACTCGGGAAAGACGAAGGAAAGTAGGCGGCGTTGCTGTCGCAGCAGGTGCCACTGTCGATGGGGTCGACGTGACACTATTTGCGGTTGGCAGTTGGCAAAAGTTACCCAGTGACATTGATTTTCAGCAGTCTGAACTGAAACGAGTGAATTTTCTGTACATATTATGTATATGTTACGACGTGAAGAGTGTTTAAGTTAGTGCCACGCACGGCCTAAAATGTGCCACGAATAATGCAACAACTGACGCAAGTGAAGCAATGTGCGATGTGTAGGGGAGACGGATTCGTTGGTCGGTTGGTAGGTTGGTCGGGCGCCGGCCCTAATGTCACTGCATACGAAATGCGCCATTAATCAGCGCGTCCGTCCAACGGCTGCCTAAATGACAAGTGGCTAAGTAGCTGCCGCCACAAGTCACTTCGCTTAGGCACAGCAGTAGAAGCAGCAGCAGCTACAACTGCTGCTGTAACTAAACAGGCAGCAGTAGCCACAGCAGTAGAAGCAGCAGCAGCTACAACTGCTGCTGTAACTAAACAGGCAGCAGTAGCGGTAGCTGCCACTGCAACACATCATGTGGCCCATAAGTTATGTGTCCATCAGGACCATCAGGCCAACAACGCACTTCGCGCACAATTGCGCGGAATTAGTCAATCTGAGCCATGCAACCGCGGTAGCAGCATCAGCCACCGCATGAAGGACAACATGCAACTGACGCTGCAATAGTTGCTGTGCTATATGTTGCTGTTGTTGATTGTTTTTACTGCAATTCAGTTGTTGTCTATTTGAGTGTTTTTGGCAACTGCAGCGCGCAAAGTCTAACAGATGGATGCATGAATTTTGGGAAAGACAGACAGAGTAACGGATGAATGAACGTATGGTGATTAGAAGGACTGAGGGACGACTGGGTGATGGATGCAATGACGGGTATATCGGGAATTCATAGCCGAAAAATTTTACATTGAAATTGAAATAACTCAAGTAATCATAATTCGGCAAATGATACTAAAAACTGTATCATTTACAACTAATATAGGTCCCGTTTTAATTAGACAGCACAACAACAAAAAATTATCCGTAATCTCAGTATGATTTTTCGATGGACGTCAAGATTCTAATCACTACCTCTTACTTAGTTTTTTCAGATTGCCTTAAGTTTTTGAGTTATTACGTAAAACAAATATATGACAATGCTCGTGTTTTTCTACATATTTTGGTCTATAAAAATCTGAGTTTTCGATCACATTTCACTTATTTCCATTGAGAATACTTCAGCTAATATTTTGAAATAAACCACATGAAATTCGTATTGAAAGCTACGACCAGTCAAACTCAAAATAATTGAATTTTAAGGTGCACCTATTACACTGTGCTACAGATTCCAAAAAATTTCGAATACAAAATGTCCCACCTATATTTTTGGATAGGTATTGAAAATCAATGAATATCCTCATTTAAAGAATGTCTATATCACTTCGATTTTTTTTTTTATATTTGCTCTTCTGTTCGCATTTTTTTTTCTACCTTAAGTTACTATTAAAACTCAGCCTTCACTTATGTTATTTTAAAAGTGTATAACTTTTTGAAAAACCAATATATTTAGCTTACTAAAACTTTTTAATTTATTAAAATAGGTTAATTTAGACCTGAGTTATAGGTCATTATACGACAAAACAATTCAAATTTGAATACATTTTCCAATTCATCTTGCAAGATAATCTGATAAGGTAATTGAATTTACTTTTAATAACTGTAAAAATGTGTGGAATATCTGGCAAGATGATTTTTAAACGATTTGAATTATTTTGTCGTATAATGACCTATAACTCAAGTTTTTTTAAACATATTTTAATAAATTAAAAAGTTTTGGTAAGTTAAATGTGTTGGTTCTTTAAAAAGTTATACAGTCTTGAAATACCTTTCGTAGGAGCTGAGTTTTAATTACATAAGTAAGTTATGATACGAAAAATGGATTTTGAACAAGTGGATGTGGACATTAAAAAAAAACTCGAAGTGATACAAATATTCCTCATTTACAGAATTTCTGTATCACTTCCAGTTTTTTTTTAATGTCCACTTCCACTTGTTCAAAATCCATTTTTCGTATCTTAACTTGTTTATCATTCATATTAATTGATTTTCGATACATATCCAAAAATATAGTTCGGAGTTCCTGTATATTTTTGGTGTCGCACCGTGTTATTTATTGCATAACATCTGTGTCATAGGCTATATATGGGCGCGATTGGACAAAGGGACGTGGTACCTCCCATACAACCTAAACATTCCAAACGACATAACTCAGCACAAACACAAGCTAAAAAGATGACAAAAAAACACAAATACAAAAAAAAATATACAAAAGCAACCACACCACATTAAAACTCACCACAATGAAACTCACCACACTAAAATGCTCCTCACCTAAACTCACCACACTGAAACTCACCACATTAAAACTCACCACACTAAAATTTCTACTGTGAAAAACTCTACGGGAAAGAATTTTTCGAGAAATAATTCTACCAGGAACAATTCTACGGGAAGATTTCTTCCGGAAAGAATTCTACCGGGATGAGTTCTACGGGAAGATTTCTACCGGGAAGAATTCTACGGAAAAGCGTTCTATGGGGAAGAATTTTACGGGACAGTCTGAGAAAAAATTGTCTTTGAGAAAAGTTGTTTTAGCGGAGAATTATTATTTTGCTACTACATTTATAAAACCAAAAAAAACGTCCACAGCGAAGCACGGGTCCCTGATATCCTATTAATATAATAAATCTGTTTGTTCGTTTGTACGTTTGTACGTTTGTACGTTTGTACGTTTGTTCCGCTTCTCCGTCTACACGGCTGATCCGATTTTCTTGAAATTTTTACCACAGATGCGGTATGGTCTGGAAGGAATGATAGGCTATATATGGGCGGGATTGGACAAAGAGGCGTGGCACCTCCCATACAACCTAAACTTTCAATACGATATAACTCGGCACTTTCACCAGCTACGAACATGAAAAAAAAAACTCAAATACAAAAAAAAAATTAAAACAAAAAAGCAAAAGCACAAAACAAAACAAAAGCAAAAATACAAAAACAAAAGCAATCACGTTTGTTCCGCTTCTCCGTCTAAACGGCTGATCCGATTGTCTTGAAATTTTTACCACAGATGCAGTATGGTCTGGAAGGAATGATAGGCTATATATGGGCGGGATTGGACAAAGAGGCGTGGCACCTCCCATACAACCTAAACTTACAATACGATATAACTCGGCACTTTCACCAGCTACGAACATGAAACAAAAAACTCAAATACAAAAAAAAAAATTAAAAACAAAAAAGCAAAAGCACAACACAAAACAAAAGCAAAAATACAAAAACAAAACCAATCACATAAAACCACAATCCAAACTAAATGAAAAACAAAAAAAAGGGAAAGAAAAAGAAAAAGAAAAACAAACTCACCACACTAAAACTAACCAAACTAAAACTCACCACACTAAAACTCACCAAACTAAAATTCACCACACTAAAACCCACCACACTATAATTCACCACACTAAAACTCACCACACTAAAATTCACCACACTAAAACTCACCACACTAAAACTTACCACACTAAAACTCACCACACAAAAACTCACCACACTAAAACTCACCACACTAAAACTCACCACACAAAAACTCACCACACTAAAATCCCACCACATTAAAACTCACCACACTAAAACTCACCACACTTAAACTCACCACACAAAAATTCAACACACTAAAACTCACCACACCAAAACTCACCACACTAAAACTCACCACACTAAAACTCACCACACAAAAACTTACCACACTAAAACTCACCACACTAAAACTCACCACACTTAAACTCACTATACTGAAACTCACCACACTTAAACTCACAACACAAAAATTCAACACACTAAAATTCACCACACTAAAACCCACCACACTAAAATTTCACTACACTAAAACTCACCACACAAAAACTCACCAGACTAAAACTCACTACACTCAAATGTCGCCACACTAAAACTCACCGCAGTAAAATTCACAACACTAAAACTCACCACACTTAAACTCACCATACCAAAACTCACCACACTAAAACTGACCACACTACAACTCACCACACTTAAACTCACCACACTTAAACTCACCACACTAAAACTCACCACACAAAAATTCAACACACTAAAATTCACCACACTTAAACTCACCACACTAAAATTTCACCACACTAAAACTCACCACACCTAAACTCCCTACACTAAAATTTCACCACACTAAAATTCACCACTTTTAAACTCACCACATTAAAACTCACTACACTCAAATTTCGATACACTAAAACTCACCAAACTAAAACTCATCGCACTAAAATTCACCACACTAAAACCCACCACACTATAATTAACCACACTAAAACTCACCACCCTAAAATTCACTACACTAAAACTCACCACAATAAAATTCACCACCCTAAAACTCGCTACACTAAAACACGCCACACTAAAACACGCCACATTAAAATTCACCACACTAAAACCCACCACACTATAATTGACCACACTAAAACTCACCACACTTTAAAACACCACACTTAAACTCACCACACTCAAATTCACCACACTAAAACTCACCACACTAAAACTCACCACACCAAAACTAACCACAATTAAACTCACCACTCCAAAATTCACCACATCAAAACTCACCACACCGAAACTTACTACATTAAAACCCACCACACTAAAACTTCTACTGGGAAAAACTCTACGGGTAAGAATTCTACGGGAAAGAATTCTACCGGGAACAATTCTACCGGGATGCATTCTACGTTGAGAATTCTACGGGAAAGCGTTCTATGTGGATTTTACGGGGAAGATTTCTACTGGGAATAATTCTTCGGAGAAGCGCAGTCTGAGAAAAAATTGTCTTTGAGAAAAGTTGTTTTGGCGGAGAATTATTTGGTTACCACATTTATAAAACCAATAAAAAAATTTCAACAGCTAAGCACGGGCCCTTCATATAAAAAATAAAATGTTTTTTATATTAATAAAATCGCTCCATATCTTTGAATTCAGAAAATCTTGGCACGAGTCGTGCACGGGTCCAGCTAGTAAATAATAAAAATGTTTTTTATATTAATAAAATCGCTCCATATCCTTGCATTCACAAAATCTTGGCACGAGTCGTGCACGGGTCCAGCTAGTCTATATATATAAAACTCTTGGTCCGTCTGTCAGTCTGTCAGTCTGTGTGTCTGTCTGTCAGTCAGTCTGTCGGTCTGTCTGTTTGTTCCAGCATCACGTCTAAAGCGCTAAACCGATTAAACTGAAATTTTGCACCAGGATACTATGAGTCCGGAGGGTGTCATAGGTTATATATGGGCGGGATTAGACAAAGGGCGTGGCACCTCCCATACAACCTTAACTTTCAAAACGACATAACTCAGCACATACACAATCTAAAAAGATAAAACAAAATTCACCACACTAAAATTCTCCACACTAAAATTCACCACACTAAAACTCACCACACTAAAACTTACCACACTAAAATTCACCATACAATAACTCACCACACCGAAATTCACCACACTAAAACTTCTAGTGGGAAAAATTCTACGAGGAAGAATTCTACCGGGAAAAATGCTACGGGAAAGCGTAGTATTTTTCAATGCAATGCGCGAACACAAGACATTATTTTTTTCGACTAAAATTTTTTGTGGTAAGCTCTAGCAGCACAATGTAATTTTTAAGCCCTATTACAACTTTGGGAAAAATGTCGATCCGCCATAATGTATATGGTAGATTCTAACCCCGCATTTTTAAACTTATAACTTTTTAAAAAAAGCCATAACAAGATACCGGATACCGAGTTAGTTAGTTAGGTAATAAGGTTTACTCGAATCGTAGTCGTTACCAAATCGAAACCGTTTCGTTCTCAATAATTGCGATACATTGACGAATGCGTTGACTATCACAATATGGGACAAAGTGAAGTTAAATCGAGTGGAACTCGAACTGGGTACTAGAAATGTGTTCAGATCTGAACGGAGTGCGGATGTGTCGCAGTAAGAGGCGCACGTCTGGCACCACTGACCGCTGCACATTTGCAACGCATTCATCATTTTGATAGGCTGCTCGCCACTTGTGCTGAAAACAATAAAGCGGCCCTGGTGCCGGCGACATAATTTGTTGCACAAGTTGGCATAAATCTAAGCGCATAAAATATGGCTTTTTCACCGCTTTGT
This sequence comes from Dryomyza anilis, assembly GCA_951804985.1. Classification (NCBI taxonomy): domain Eukaryota; kingdom Metazoa; phylum Arthropoda; class Insecta; order Diptera; family Dryomyzidae; genus Dryomyza; species Dryomyza anilis. The sequence goes on along the minus strand of OX638134.1, from coordinate 41,483,896 downwards.
TGGCCGTTGTTTTTTTATTGTTCTTGTTGTGCAGTGGGGCGGGTGGTCCTCGTTAATCAGGCGGCGCAAATTTATGGCTTTTTAAATTGCAACTTTTTGTAATATGTGTTATTTATAGAGTACGGATAACACGTGTACTTGGTTACGCAAAATCTACTGACTTAAAAGCTTATTTGAATAACCTGTAAAATAAACAAAATAAGACAAAACTTAAAAAAATTTAATTTAAAACTTACATTTTTTTACAATCTCTAGAAATAAAAAAAAATAAAATCCAACATCAAAATGTCCAAATCATTTTTGAGTAGCTTGATTTGCAAGGAAAGTTGCACACACTCAGAAAAAATACCATATAATTAATATTTTTTTTACAATTATTATTAGTCAATATGATGAATTATTATTTTAATTGGTGATTACTATTAAACACTACAAGTTTTATGAACATATTTTTTTTTTGTATACTCTTTAATCAATAATTGAAGGGTTTGGTGCAAAAAAGGGTCAAGTCCACATTTTTTCGAAATTGATTTTTTGATGACATGTGATAGCTTATTATCGTTCGGTACCAAAATCATCATTATCCGAAGTATGTACACTGAGATATCACGATTTATCAGGTAAATTACGTAATATATCCGAATTAAAAACAAATATCTTTTACAAAATTATGCTATCAATATTGAATTTCATAAATTATCATTGCCAATCAATAAAAATAAAGTAAAAAATGTTTTACCGTTGAAAAAGATATATTTTCCTATCATTAATATGTGATTTTATGTATATTTACTGTATAGAACTTCGGCCGAGCTCTCTCACCATTTTGAGCTGTGCGTGTTATATTTGTACTCAAAGTGGTGGGACCTACAGTTTATTGCCGAATCCGAACGGCGGGTGAGAGCTTTTCATATGCAATAGTTTTACTCTCGTAGGTTTGCCATTTACTAACGAGAGGTAGCGCGGTATAGAAAAATGTTTCTATGAAAAGGTGTTGTTAGCTCCAGTCCAGGCTTGAACCGGGGACCTTTCGGCTCGCAGTCCAACGCACTAACCACTGACCTACCGCGGCTATATGTGATTTTACTACATCATAAAACACGCAAATATCAAGGCAAATATCAATATTGATGAATTCCGTTCTTCAAACCATGTTTCATTGTATTAAAGAACCATTCATAATATTAATGAATAATGACATCAATGTTATAAATGCTATCATAAATGTGATGAACGCTTGGTAACCGTCGAAAAAGTGTTCTTCAATATGATGAACTGTATGTGAAGAATACGTTTCATCATATTAATGAACCAAAATATAAAATACAACATATACGTTCATCATATTGAAGAACGTTGTTCATTAAACCAAATTTTTATCAACATATTTATTTTTCGTTCATTTTTTGCCGTTCTCAGTTCTCAAGTGTGTTATTTCTTATATAATGCTTGCTCCACATGCATAAATTTGTAAAATGTTTTATAATATATTTATTACTAGTAAAAACCATCCAGCTAGCTGAAAATTTGTTTCTAAATATAATGGAAAAATATAGTTGATATGAATTTTAAATTTTTTATGTTTCCCACCTAAACTCCATCTATAGTTTAAGAAATATGAGTCCCCAAAGAGACCACAAACATTGCATTATATAAAAAATATATGAAAATACATATTGAAACATAACTAAAATAACTTTGCATATCCTATCAAAACCTTAAATTGTATTTAGTCTTTTACAAAATACACCTAGTGAAATACTATCATTCTCATTAGAAACTTTTTTTGTTTTATTTTAAAATGTTTAGGGTTTCATACTATAACTAAGACAAAGGCATTATTCAAAGTTTATACTGACACAAATTACCATAATGCGTAAAAAATGTGGCATTTCACAAATTTATGACTTTTTTGTATATTTGGTCCAAGGCCTACAAGTACAAAACGTATTTCACTATCAATGTGGTAAAAAATCTCCTATATATTAAGGGGATTCATATCAGCACTGTAAATTTGTCATCTCGTAAATAAATAAAATTACGCGCAACTCGACATGAACGCACTTTTATCTGGCTTCGCGTAAACTATTTTATAAAATTTTGGTTGTACACCAAAATATATCACATATAATTATTTCACCACACTATTTAATGAAAAGACATTTGCCACAAAACATAATTTTATTGACAACTAACAAAAAGATAAAACAAAATATTCAAGAAATCTTATTTACGTTATTTTCATATAAAAATCGACAAATAAATTTACGAGTTGAGCGTAAAATATTCTTATGTAATTTTTGCGTAAATTTATACGGGATTTCCATAAATTACGAGGTTTACGCGCTTGATATGAATCTCCTTATTATCTTATTTTGATAAATCACATGTAAACATTTTTTATTAATTTAGTCAAAATTGTTGTAATCGCAGTTGGTTATATTTATTGTTGACGAAATATGTTGTTTTTTTTGTTTCACCTAATAATTTTTTAATATATTTTCTGATCGCAATAATTGAAACTCTTTTTCGCATAGAGTTAAATATAGGGTTTTTCAATAAGAGCGCTACAAAAGTTTTTTTTAAGGGTTGGAAGGGTGGAAAGATATACGAGCCAAAAATGAGTCGAAATTATTAAAATTTACTACCGAAATTCGAATTCCTATATCTTTCCATCACGAAATGGCAAACCTTACTAAAGGGAAATGTCAAAAGAGCGGCAAGAAATATGGCGTCGTTTGCTGTCCATGTCGCTCTACTTTTGTAACATCTCTTTTGAAAAAACCCTTTATTAGTGTTTGCAACTCTCTGTTTGTTATTTAAAACCAACAACAACAACAAAAAAAACATGCATCAGAGTTGTTGTTGTTCTAATGTGTGCAATTATTTATGCGAGAGTGTGATGCACTGCACTAAACACAGTGAGCGCACTCAACTGCAGTTCTCTTTTTCATATGGTTGTTGTAATTTGGTTTTTAGCTTTTTCTGGCGGTATTTTTGCTAAAATTATAAAAACTAAGTATAACACGCACTACATCCGATTAATACGAATCGTTTGATACCAGTATCATTAAAATCTGTTCAAAAATACGGCCAGTTAGTGCAAGAGAAAAAACACGTTTTGTTTTATTAATATAGATAATTACAACTTTTTATTAATAAAAAGTTATATTTTTAAAAAATATATTTTTGAAAAAAAAAATATTTTTCGAAGAAATTTTTTTTTAGAACAAATTTTTTTTCGAATAATTTTTTTTTCTAACAATTTTTTTTTGCGAACAAATTTTTTTAAGAATTTTTTTTTTTCGAATTTTTTTTGTGGCATTTTTTTGTCCGAAAATGATTTTTTCGGATTCATTTTTTTACTGTTATTTTTTAAATAAAATTTTTACAACACCTTTTTTTCGAATTATTTAAAAAAAAAAAAAAGTTCGTCAATATGACAATTCAAATTCATTGTATTGAATATTTTGTTCATATATATAATGAAAGCATTCATTGTTTCATGTCATTTAATGAACGGTGGTATCAATATGATGAATCTGGAAGTTGGTGAAAAAATTCATAATATTTATGAATAAATTCATTATATTGAAGAATTTTTTTTTTCTGTGTAGTTTATACGATATATTTTTTTTAAACAAAAAAATCGCAAAATTGTCAATTTTAAACAGTTTTATTGTTTTTCCATGGACTTAACCCTTTTTGCCACCAAACGAATTGTACTATTGATAATTTTAATGGCATTTATGCTATTTTTTCTCAGTGCAGTTACCTCAACTCGAAGCCTCCAGTAGTCTTACACAGTTCTTGATCTAAATCTCACAATCTACCATGTCCCGAAGACCTTCGATGCCTGGAAGCTTTGATCAGATCGATTTAACGTAATGTAAAATCCCATTCAAATTTGTCAATAATAGTATACAAATAATAAATATTTTTTTACAAACTCAAAAATAATTGTATAGTATTTTGTAGTATTTAATGGAATTTATCGTTTGAATTAATAGTTTATCCTATTGACTAATTTCATAGTAAAAACCATTAATTTTATGGTATCTTTTTTGTGTATGACAAGTTTCGACATTGAGAAACATAGAACATATATTACTATTTTTGCTAGTCTGCGCTGATCCTTGGAGTTTTTGTTGTTCAAAACTAATTTTTATGGGAAACATTTTTCCCGAAGAGAGTATGAAACTTTCTCATGCGTTGACGCGGTATGTCTAAATTTGTAACTACAATAGTTGGGAAGATTATATCAAAGTAAAATAGAGTCCGTTCATGATGATTCATTTTCATGATTCATGTTCAGTATCTTTTGAAATTAACACTTTTGTACTACTTTGTAACACACTAATTTTTAATATTTAAGCAGAGGTGATGGAGCAAAATGGATTTCAAATTAGAGATCAGCGATTCCATATTACACAAATATCATTACCAAATCAAAAGATGCTATTCTTTGTTGCACTGTCTTTCCAGTCTGCCATATTTCAAAGCTCTTCGATGCCTCGAATAGTTATCGAACTTACTCAGAGCAAAATTTACTATAATGTTGAATAGGTTTAAGAAAACTTATAAATACTAGACATCTGCACAAATGAATTTGACAACTCCTTCAAGTCATTCATTTCGCATCAATTGAATGTGTTTCTCATCACAACAAAGCACAAGTAGTGTCAAAACAAAATAAACAAACAAGACGTAGTGAAGAGGTCTATGATGATGTGCAATAAAAAAATCAAAATTTTAAATTTGAATTTTTAAACTGAGTACTCGGTGCATTTTACATTTTTTTATCATAGTTATTCTAAGGAATGTTCATTAATATTGAAAGATAGTAGCCGCGGTAGCTCAGTGGTTAGTGCGTTGGACTGCGAGCCGAAAGGTCCCCGGTTCAAGCCTGGACTGGGGCTAACAACATCTTTTCATAGAAACATTTTTCTATACCGCGCTACCTCTCGGCAGTAAATGGCAAACCTACGAGAGTAAAACATTGCCTATGAAAAAGCTCTCACCCGCCGTTCGGATTCGGCAATAAACTGTAGGTCCCACCACTTTGAGTACAAATATAACACGCACAGCTCAAAATGGTGGAGAGCTCGGCCGAAGTTCTTAAAGGACGGCACTACAGTCTATTATATTATTATATATTGAAAGATAGAAAAAATAAAAAGGTATAAGAAAATCATATAATATTGTATATGGAGTTTTTTATATATCGAACAACTTTTTTTCATAATGCGTTGTTTTTGTCATACACAATATTTTAAACATTTTTGTTGTATTGTTGTATTTTTTATAAACATAAATACCGACAACAACATTAATGCCTTTGAACACCGAGCGGCAGATTTCTTGTTGTTTTCAATGTTCATCTTCTCACGCGTTATTCGTTGCGCTCACTCGCTGTACTCACTGCATTCGTTGCATGTTCAGCGACAGTAGTTTCATTTGGTTTTGGTTTTCAAAACATTGAATGTTTTGAAAAAACAAATGTCTTGACACTACTTGACACTAATGACACAAATACTGCAGTGAAGTGTAGACGCTGAAGAGAGCTCACTATAATACTGTCGACTGTCATTGCAAAATGCACTTAATACTTTAGAGTGCAGTAGTGCATATTTTGCAGACGGAACTTCAAATACATTTGTGCAGATGTCTAATATCCAATTAATTATAATAATAGAATTAATTAGAATTCGAGAACTAAGCGAGGCAACGGAGAGTTTCGAACGTGGTAGATTGGGAATGTTCCGCAAAAAAAAATATTCCATTTCGTATCAGACTTTTCGAATTACAAAACATACGAAATAAAATGAAACCCTTAGTATTTTTAAAAGTCTCACCAAGCGCAGAAGTTCAACTCAAAACAAAATGAAACAAAAAAAAAAAAAATAATCTGATACTAAATCTGAACATGATATAAAAATAGTCTTAAAAAATACAAAAAATAATAATACAAACCTACAAAAAAGAAAACTGAAAAGAAAATAAAATCACCAAGCAAAATAAATAAAAAAAACACTGCGCAGTTTCTTTCGAAATCAAAATAGATTCATTCAATTTATTTATTTATTCATAAAAATCTCTAAAACTAATCATAACCAAAATGTAACATACATAAATTAATAAATTTAGCGAAATACAAATTAAATTTAACTTTAAATTAAATCAACTGCAAGTTTATAAATAACACAATTCATTAACAGAAAAATAAAAACATTTAATGAATTAATAAAGTAACTAAAATAACAAAGAGTTGTGTGTTTTAATTAAAACATTTATAATTTTTAAAAGTAGAGAAAACAATTCTAATTTTTTTTTTTGTGTTCGATAGCAATAAACAATTATAATCTTTCAAAAGTTAAACAATTAATTTTAAAATGTAACTTAACAAGTTTTTGACAATGTGTGTGTTGTTCTTTTAGAAAATTTAACTGGATTTGAGTCAACAAGAATAACTTAAAATAAGTAGAATATTAGGGAACTTTGCGAATTTTTTTTACTTCATTTTATGAAGTGCGAAACAAGTGGAAATGTTATGCCGAAAAGGTAAGAAAGGGAAAGTATTTAAAATTGTTTTAATTTCATTTTCCAAAGAAATGTGGTTTGTGTCTATGCTAAGTTTTTGAGCCAACAAGGGAGAATTTTTATCATTTTACTTTGTAATACAAATGGTTTTATAATTAATTTAAATACTAGTTAAATGTAGACCATAAATTACTAATTGAATACAACTGTTTGTTATAAATAAATAATTCTTAATGTAATAGTTGCTTAGGTGGTAGTTTAGGTTTGTGTCTTCGAAATCTAGTTTGTTTGTTCTGCTTTTAAAAGTACGCATATAGTTGCGAATTAAATTAAATAGAATAGAATTAATTAAAATTATATATATATTAAAATTAAGTGCATAAATTAAATGTTAATCTAATGAATTAAAAACTAAATGAAAATGCATGCGAAACCTGCACTCGGCACTTACGTTAGTGTGGGTCACAACCATTCGTCAGGGTGAGTGAATCAATCGTGTGCTTGGGTTGGGTTGAGGAATGTGCTTAAAATGGGTAATTGGCAAGATAGGGCTTACAACTAGATGTAGCTCTAAATTGAGAAAATAATATCAAACATGTTGTTGCTGTCGTTGTTTGGAGGTGCCCTTCGGCGCTGAGTGGACGCAGGGTTCGCGCGTAACCCCTTTGGTCTGGTTCTAATTGCTAAGTAACATTATTTCGCTAATAATACGTTGGAGGACCTTTTGGAGGTGCCTTTTGTAGCTTCTGGAGTGGGGAGTAGTATTTGTCAGTGGTCATAGGGGGTGGGTTTTAACTATTTTTAAGTATTTTAAATGTGAGTCTCAGTCTTTGCCAGAGAGATTTGCCTATGCGGCGCAAAAATTAACTTCTATAGCATCGATCGCCTGTTTTTCGTTGATTGCTTATAATTCACAGTTGCTTTTTTGCATTACTCGTAGTGAGTACTATGATTTTTCGTACTTTATTGAGTACTTTAGTCAATGTGTTTTTAACTATTTAGTACTACCTAAATTTAAGTAAAGTAAGTACTCTTTTTATACTTAGAATTTGAGTTGTTTTTAGTACACTTTTCAGCGCTCTTCCAAGTACTCTTTTCAGTAGAAGTAGTGCATAAGCTGTGCCTCTTTCGTCACTCCATAGGAGCCAACAACGCCGACTGCTGCCGCCACTACGAACGGCCGCCGTCAGCTCTCGCGGTGCACGCGCTCGCCACCACGACTGCGCTGCGAACTCTATGCACTCTCCGTCTTCACGACAATCGGCAGTTGCGCGCCGTGATGTAGTCCGCTGTGCAGCGGAGACGTGCGCGACAACTCCTCCGACTTCACCAGCAACGGGATGTTTTTGACGTCCACCTCACCGGACATCGTTGCCATATTGTTGTTGTTATGGTGATGATTGTGACTGTGATTGTTGGCTGCCGTTGCGGCGCCGCGCTGCTGCTGCGCCTCGTAACGCGTGTGCGTACGCATGTGTCGTGTGATCATGTCACGGCGACACGCGGCATAGGGACACTGCGGACACTTGTAGGGCTTTTCGCCCGTGTGCGTGCGCTGGTGCGTGGAGAGATGGTCGGAACGCGAGAAGACCTGGCCGCACACTTTGCACGTGTAGGGCTTGACACCCGTGTGCAGCCGCATGTGACGCGTCAGCATGTCGGAGCGTGCGAACGAACGGTTGCAGACCTCGCAGCTGTACGCTTTGGCAATGTCGCTGGCGGCATTGCGCGACTTGTGACGCGATGCCATGTGTTTGGCGAGACGGTCGTGCAGCGAAAACATCTGCCCGCAGACGGGACAGACGTAGGCGACGTCCGAACCGGGCGGCATCTCCTCCACGACTGGCGACACATCGAGGTTGTAACGCCAGGCGACTGATTCCTTGGTGGTGGGCGACGCGACGTCACCTTTGACGACTGGCACGCCCACTCCGACGCCGCCACTACTGTTCGACGCGTGATGATGGTGATGATGATGCAGCGTGTGGAGTGGCATCTCTAGCTTGATCATAGCGGCAGCTGCAGCAGCGGCAGCTGCATGATGTGACGCCATGCTGTATGGCGAAACGGGTGCGACGTGCGGTGACTGGCCGCCGGGAGAGATCTGCGCCGTGCTGACAGCACCTGCGATCGGCTGCTGTGCGGGTGGCAGCATCAACGTTGTTGCGGGCAACGGCGATGCCGGTTTGTACTTCTTGTTGACGCTCAGCTCTGCGGTGGGCGTGCTGCTGCCGCTACGCACCGACAGATCGAGTGGACGCTCCTGTGGCGGAGCCATTGCAGCTGGATCGGAAGCGTGCATTGAACCAACAGGTGACGGACTCATGCGCGCGGACGACTCGCTGCGCGGTGGCGATGGCAACGCAACGGAGACTGCGGGTGGCGGCGAGTTATGGCCGCCGCTAAAGTGCGACGCAGGTGCCGACTGCGTTTGGCTAGAGTGCGTCTGTAGCTGAAGCTGAGTTGGTGACGTTTCGTCTGCCACGGAGGAGGCGATCGAAGAGGGCGTGTGCTGCATGGGCGATGGATAGAGGTCGGGGCGTCGTCGGAAGACCTCGTTCAAGTACTTCGTGTGCAGATAGTAGCCGAACAACGGCGACGGAATGGGGAAGTAGCGGTCGTATGGGCTTGGCAGCTGTTCAGTCTTGATGTCGACGTGCAACTGGCTGTCGGCGTGCAGCTTCGTATTGGCGGCGGCGACAGCTGTCGCGGCATTCAACGGCTGCGGACTTCGCTGCTGCTGCTGTTGCTGCTCACTGTTGGAGAGATCGTCGGACTCAACGACATGTGCGTCAACGTCATCATCATCGTCATCAACGTCGTCGTCAACGCTGCTGCTGCTGCGCGAACGTTTGCTGCTGGGCGTCGTGCAGTCCATTTTGTTGTTGTTGTTGTTGCTGGAGTAGTTTTTAGCCTCGTCAAAGTCCATTTGCATTTCGGTGTCGTTGTTGTTATTAGTGCTATTGTTGTTGTTGTTGGCGACATTTGTATTGTTGTTGTGCAGCTTGTCGAGCACCGCCGAAAGACGTTTGCGCTTACGCTGCTTCCACGGTTTGTTGCCGCCGATGCTAATGCTGCTATTGTTGTTGTTGGCAATATATGGCTGATTGTTGTTGTGTTGATCGGCCGCGGTGGCTGCAGCGGCAACGGCTGCCGCCGCAGCTGCGGCCTGATGCTGCAGACTCAGCGCAAGCGGCAGACTCTGCGGCAGCGCATAAGGCAGCTGCTGGTAGGCGGCATAGTGCGACGTTGGCGGCATCTGCTGCTGGTGTTGGTGCTGCAGACGGTACTGGTGTTGCTGATGATGGTGATGGGAGCTCGCGTGGTGCCCCATGGGGTCGGTACCTTCTGCCATAGTCATGAGGTCAACGGTGCGGTGCGGCTTCGTCGGTGCGGGGCAAAAGCGTGTCGCGTGGAAGCGTCGCAGATCTGCAAAGTGGAGAAGAAAGAAGAGAAAAATTAAAATTGGAGAAAAGAAACATGAAATACATTAAAAGCTAATAAATTACGCGGACGGACCCCCTGCTGGCGATGCGACCCAGTCAACGAACGGTTTAAGAATCGCTCAAGCGTCAAACAAGCGCAGACATGAACTGCGTGCAGTGGTGACAGCAGTTGTAGTTGTTGCAATTTAATTTTTTGTTGGCAGCAACGCATGGCCCTCGAATTATTGCCAACGCTTGAGAAGGTTTCGGGACAGGGTGCAGAATAAAAGAGAAAAAAAGATGAAACACATAGGGGAGAAGAACAAAAGGAAAAGATCCGCTCGTAAAACTATCGCAGCGCTTGGCGACGAGCGTTTTTTTATTTTTCCGCAAGATTTTATGGTGCGCAAATTTATGGCCGGCGTCGCCACGCAGCATCCACTTTGGGCGGCTGCCCAAGTTGACGAGGCGACGGCCATTGGGCAGTAGCGACAAGCGATGTGCGACGCACGAACGCACACAAAACGAACAAAGGAACGTACGAACGACTCACTCACACGACTGCAACAACCTTCGACGAATGCCACCCAACGACAATCGGGCGCAATACAGAAGAAGCCTGCCGCCCTGTTGCTTTATGAGGTGGCAGAGTGGGTGGCGAGCGGGTGGCTTAGATGTCTGCCTGACGAACATACGAAGAACCGACCGACCGTAAGACCGATTGACTGACGATACGACCGACTGTCGGGCGACGTTTGCTGCATTGCGCTTGTCCCGGTGATGTATGAGTATTGTGTGCAATTGTGCAGGATACGTGGCAGCAACATCAACAACAACAACCAAAACAAAATCAGCAACAACTGCTACAACTATCAGTCGTTAGGCACACGAAGGCGCTACTTCGTTCCCCTTCGTCTCGTCACATACCGTAAGGTTGCTTTGTTTGTTTGGCTCGTGCGGACTCGTGTGAAACATGCAACGAATGCCAAACATGCACGAATCGCCATATTGCCACCCACAAACACTCGCACCAGCGCGCCCTTTCTAGCTCTTCCTGCTTGCCTCTTTTCAGGCTCTCGCCTGCAGTGTTTGTGCGAATTGAAGAAAGGCGCTAACGAACGAAGAGATTTTGGCCAACATGCGGCAGCAACATCGGAATGTTGTTGACAACAGAAGCAGTAGCAGCAGCAGTAGTGACGTCGGGGTCACGTGTGCCGCACGACTTAATGGACTGCTGATGAGGTGGCCAAATGTGCGGAAGAAGACGAACAGGCAGAAGAAGAAGAAGTGGCACAAACGTTGTGAAGGACACGTCAGAGGCAAAACATTTAATGAGCAAACAACCGCAATATAAATAAGAGGAAGCAGCACACAAACGTTCAAAATGGGCGAAGCATAAAAATTATTAATACCAAAACTTGTAGAATTAGATAAACCAGAAAAGAGTTACGGATATAAATTTCAAAAATATCTGTGTTAGAAAGGTAAACAAAAAATCCGTTGTGCTGAAATTAACTTTTGTTTGAAATTCAAATATTTAACCGGAAACTAGATGCGTTTCACAGAATTGAAACAGTTTGAATTCGTTCCAAGAACCTGAGTTTGCTATAGAAATATCATGATCTGTAACATCCAAAAATAAATTTCATTGAATTGAGATTTAAATAGGATTTAAAAAGAAAGCGGTAACATGTCGAATTATTACGAAGTTGGATTTGTTTTACAGAACTGGGACGATATGAATTAGTTTGAAAAACTTGAATTTTTTATTGCAATATCGTATTCTGTAATATTTGATTTGAAATTGATATTTTTTCTTCGTACTGGGACAGTTTGAATTCGACTGAAAATGAAAGTTTCCGTTCCGAAAACATGTTCCATAAAATTGAAATTTAATGGAAAATTTCTTTAGAAGATTTGAATGTATTATTTCAATAAGAGATAGCGTATATAATTAAAAAATATATATAGAATATAGCACTTTCTGGAATCATAGGGATATTTTTATCAAATACACAAAAATAGAAATTTTCGAATATTGTGTCAATTTCATATCAAAATCCCAGATCTTTTAAAGCGATCCAGAATAAAGATCACATTTTTCATTTGGTCATTTAGCGGTTCAACTATGAGTAGTAAAAACAACGGCAAATTTTACATTGGGCCACATTAACCGATGCTGCAACGATTAACCAAAACAACAACGACTACTGCAAGTGGCTACAACAGTATTTTTAGCCGTTTGTCCGTCCATTGCTCGGCTACCGCATACCGCATGTTAATTCGTAACAACAAAAACAAGTAAAGCACACAGTTGGTAACACTGGCTGCGGTTCAAATGCTAAACAGAGCAGAGCAGAGCCGAACAGAGCCAATGGGCCAGTGTTGCCACCACCCGGTTGACAGTTTTATGACGTTGGCGACGCAAAGCACGTCGAAAACAAAAGCTCGCTTTATTTATTTTCATTTTTTTTATATATTTTTTATTTTGTTTTAGTGTTACTTGTGCTCGGTGGTCAGCGCAAATTAAACTTTTTAAATTAGATGCGCAAATAAAATAAATAACTCTAAACTTTGGTGGTTATTGCAACCAAATTTATTGGTCAAAGTTTGAACGATAAATGTGCTTCTACAAATAAAGAGCTTTTCGAACACTTGCGAAGGTTTTGCTTTATTTTATTTTTGTCATGCAAATTGGGGGTCGGTTGTGCAGGCTGCAATTAATTATCTTAATTAGGGTTATTATTACATAGCAACAACAAAACAACAAAAACAAAAACAAAGACAAGCAGAAAAACAGCAGTAGCACCAGCGCGCTGACATTTATGCCAAAAGTTTTGTGAACAAATCATAAAATAAAATTTAAAAAAAAAAAACGAACCGAAAAAGAGTCGAGTGAAAAACTTTGCAAACCGATAAATTTTCACGTCAGCCACGTCGTTCGTCGCCGCGCAGCACGCGAATATTTTATAATGTGTCTCAAATTAACAAAAAAAAAAAAAAGAATAAAACCAAAAATAAAAAATATCAAATAAATTTATGAGTTTTTATTGTAGCAACATAAAGCATTAAAATTTGTGATTGGCGCCGAAATTACAGGGACCAAATTAAAAGGCGCAGAAATGGAAAATTTTAAAAGGAATTCAAATTTTGAAATAAATGAAAAATATATCTTTTTTGAATAAAAAAATGTTGCAGGAATAACATAAAAATAGATTATAAAAGATTTGAGCTGCGGAATTCGGTTGGTACTACAAACAATAGCATAGACGCACACCATATTGTTTTAAATTGGTTGCAGTACAAACTAATTTATTTCTTATATGGTTTTCAGAAACGACTTTACATATCAGAGAAACGAATAAGTTGGGCAATGGGTTGGTCCAGAAATTGTAAAAGACACAAATAAAAAAATTAAAACAAAAAACACCAAAAGTTTTTAGTTCTTTTGACTGGGATTTTCGACGCCCTTCAACAACAAGAACATCAGCTCCAACAAAGCGATTATGTAGTTAATACTTTCCTTTGTTGTTGTAGTTTTTGTTGACGCTCCATGTTTTTGTTGTGTGAAAATTTCATAATTATGCGAGCGAGTATTTTTTTTTGCGCAGCCCGCGCCAAAGTGAAGCCATCGCGTGTCCGGTTCCGGTGCAACATACTTTACAATTTTTTTTTTGTTGAGCTCGACGACGACTGTTGGCATTTTGCGAATAGCTTAAATGCGGCACAAATGCCATAAAGGCGGTGCTCAGAAGGTGCACGGGCGGCAACACTGAATATTGTTAAAAATACCAAAAAAAAAAGTAGGGTAGGAGTGAGCTGGTCATTTAAGTTAAGTGGATAATGTGTCATAAAACACGAGGTTTTTTTCTAGTGCAGACGAAGAAAAATATTTAATTTTTTTTCGTTGCCAAAATGATGCGCGTTTTATTTTGTGTTAACGCCAGAGCTGTCAGCTGGCCAAAACAAAAGTGGTAGTTAACATTGCCACGGAAGCCTTTTGAACCTTTAATTGTTTAATTTATGAGTTTAGTGTGGTCAACAGTTTAAAAATGATTAAATGGCAGTCAGAGCTTTGGCGCAGTTTATTTTTTTTTTTTTGCAGTATTTTGTTTTTAAATTGCTGCTCATTGGATTGATAGCTGTCTGCAACAAAAACAACAATAACTGAATAACGATAAGAGCCATATCTGCGCAAAGCACAGATAGAAGGACAGATATATGGACGGATGGACAGACGAACGGACGAACGGACGGGCAGAAATGTAAACAGAACTGCATAAATATTCGCGGTCTGTCAATAAAACCGGGCTGTTTATGGTGGCGAGTTTATGGCGCGCAGTTTATCAGCTGGCTGCTACTGTAGCGGACAGACAGACAGACTAACGGACAGACATGCGAACAAACAGACAGACATACAGAGCGATGGCTCGATGGACGATTGAACAAACACTGATAATACGTTGGAGGCGACGGTAGGCGCTGCTGTTGCTGCTCCGGAAACAGCTTCCTCTTTGAGGTGTTTAAAGTTTGTCGGTGGCTGTAGGCGGTTGATAAGACGGTTTGCGGAGTCGCAAAAATGTTTTAAAATGAATAAGAAGCAAAGGGGTCTGAATCGTGTATGATCTTTAGTGGATAATGTTAGAGATATTTTGAAGTGATATTTTTTAGAGATATTTTTTAGGGGTTTGAAAGATCCTTAAATAGAGTTGTGTGAGGTTTGTAGGTTGTAGCACAAAATGGATATGATTTATATAATGATTTAAAGGTTTTTGAAGATTTAATGAAATATTGGACGGGTTTTAATAGGTTGTTAGATGTTTTTATATGTTGAGTAGAGTTTTAAAAAAAAAGTTTTATGGAATGAAAATAATTTTGAAACGAGGCTAAATTATGTTAAATGTCGTAATAAAGTTTTCTCTGTTTTGTAAAAAGGGTTTATAATGTTTTAAAAGGGTTTTATATGTTGTTGGACATTGAGAAGAGTTTTTATATAAAGTTGACGGGGGTAGAACTGATTTTGGGAAGAGTAGAAATGACGTTAAATTTTCAAATGTCTTATTGAAATGGTTTAAAATGTTGTTAGAATGTTTTATAGGTTGTTAAATATTGAGAAAATTTTTTTTAGAATGTAGAGTGGAGTGAAACGGGTTATGGAATGAATGAAAATGACGTTAAAAGTTTTAAGAAAGTTTCAAATGTCTTTTGAAAAGTGTATTAGATATTCTAGAGGTATTAAATAGGTTATTTTACATGGAGCAGAGTTTTATAGTATTTGAAACGATGTGGAACAGGTTTTGTATACAATGAAAATTATGTTAAAGGTTGTTAAAAAAATTAAGTAACCTTGTGAAAAGAGTTTAAAATGTTTTTATAGGTTGTGGAACGTTGAAAAGAGTTTTTGGAATGGAACGGGTTTTGGAAAGAGTGGAATTGAAGTTAAAAGTTTGAAGAAAGCTTCAAATGTAATGTGGAAAGGATTTAAAATGTTATCAGAGGGTTTTGTATTTCGTTGGGTGTAGAGAAGGGTTTTTTTGAAGGCTGATGGGAATGAAAGGGGTTCTGTAAAGAGTGAAATTGATGTTAAAGGTTTTAAGAATGTTTCAAATGTTATTTGGAAAGGGTTTAAAATGTTGTCAGCGGGTTTTATATTTGGCTGGGTGTAGAGAAGTGTTTTATTGAACGTTGATCGGAATGAAATGGGTTTTGGAGAGAGTGAAAATGATGTTAAATGTTTTGAGAATGTTTCAAATGTTATTTGGAAAGGGTTTAAAATGTTGTCAGCGGGTTTTATATATTGTAAGACGTAGAGAAAAGTTTTTTAAAGGGTTGATCGGAGTGGAACAGGTTTTGAAAAGAGTAAAAATGATGTTAAAGATTTTAAGAAAGTTTCAAATATCATGTGGTAAGAGTTCAAATTGTAGAAATTCTGTGAACATTTGTTATAGGTTTTACAAGTATTGTTGCTCGGTTGTTTTAAATGGTTTTTAAATATTGTACAACAAGTATATGGATGTATCATAAAACGTTAAAGGCAAAATCAGCAACAACTATATAAAGTAATGACCCAGCAACATTTTAATTGAATTGCTGTTTGTGTCTTTGTTTGGTAGAGCAACACAAGTTTGTAATAAAAAATAAAAAACAAACAAAACAGAAAAAACTTCAACAGTAGTGCAAAAAAATATGGCTAATAAAATAATAAAACTTGGCGTCGCCGTCGCTGTCGTGACGGCTGCCAGCAGACAAAATGAAACACCTACGCGATCGTGCAGCCAATGAGCGCTCGTGAGCCGCGCACTTAATACTATTTGCTGTAGTTGTTGTTATTTTTTTGTTATTGTTATTGTTGCTGCTGTACTTTTTCATTTACTGCTGTTTATTTGTTGTAAGAGTTAAAAATAAGAAATAAAAAAGAAATAAAAAATATCGTTGGGTACATGTGACACACCCACCCACACAATTAGCCGGCCGATGAGGTATACAGTGAGAGAGAGAGAGAAATAAGGCGATCGAGACAATTAGTGCTGCATACGGCGCGACATCAGGCAGACAGAGAGCAGTTGGCGCGCAGTCGCAACGCTAGACAAAGCACCGAGTAAGCAGCACGAACAAACAAAGAGCTTTGCCAACGAACGGCAGCAGATAAAGTGCAGTGCGCATGGCTTGCGCTCCGTTATGTACTGCAGCCCTATACGAGCAGAGTTGCCAATGCAGTTTTAATATTACGTTGAATATTTGCGTTTCAAAAATTGCTAATTTTATTCATTTTTTTTGTTAATTAATTTTTTTTTATAAGTATTACATCGGAAATTTAGCAATAACGTTATTATAAATTCTACTCAAAAAAAAAAAAGAAAGCTAAATAAGTATGAAAATTTTTGTTAGTTAAAAACGCATCTTTGATCCAGTACACTACTCAATAAAAGGAGTAAAAAATTAAATGAAATCTATACCCTGTTTTTTCCTATTACATACAGTTTTTAATTACGCTTTTGAAATTTAATACCCTTTTCAGCCACTTTAAAAAATACATAGTTAGTTTTTCAGAAAACTGTAAACACAATTTTTGTTTCAATTCTCCACACTAATTATAATATATCAATAAATGCTAATATTTCGCTTTATTTTTAAGATATTTACCCCCAAATCATGTATCTTGTTATTATCGTGTGACTACGATTCGTTTCCAGTCCCTTCGTCTAAAATTTGTATAGCGTATATCAAACGTTTCCTTCGTTTCGCTCTTTGAATCGAACGTTTGTTCAAAATTTTTTTTTTTGCCAACTATTTTTCATAAAGAATTTTTTTTTTTTACTTTGTCGTATGATTTATACCTACTCAACGTTTCGTTTGATACATGAATCAAAAATTGTAGTCACACGGTATTCAACCGACATTCAAACGAATTGTAACCGATATCGTTGTCACCGGGAAATACATGATCGACACGTTAAATGTAACTCGATATATTTTTTTACACTATTTTTGTTTAATTTATTTAACATATGGAATCAAATGATAAATAAGAAATTGATTTATGGTTTATAGAGCAATGTCCAAACTAACGTTCGAAATCACTAACTTTTTTCTATATGATCAACTTTTTAATATAAGTTCTGTTTGCCACGTGCATTTTCAAAAATCAGTCGTAATTAAAACTAATTTTAATAATTTTGGAATATAAAATAAATGATTTCTGTAAACATCATTCTTAAATGCAGAACCAAATTTCCATTAAAATTGGTCAATAAGAAATAGGATAATATAGGTCAATACACTCAGAAATTGTGTCAATAGAACAGTTATTGATTCAATAGTATACAAACAAATATATATTTTCATATAAACACAAAAACAATTTAATAATATTTAAAAGTATTTAATAGTATTTATTTGTATTTACTCATTAAAATAATAATTTATCCTATTTACTTATTTTAATTTACTTATTTAACTATTGATTTTATAGTATTATTTCTGAGTGTAGACTCCTACATTTTTTTAATAGTATACAAAAACTAAATATTTTTATATAAACTCATTAGGAATTTCATAGTAAAATGTAGTTTTTAATAGTATTTACCGATTAAAATAATATTTCATCATATTGACTAATTTTAATAGTAAAAAAACTATTAATTATATACTGTTTTTTCTGAAAGGCTATATGAAAGAATTAAATATCGGCATATAGTAAAATTGAATATGTATTATCAACTCAAAAAATACCATACAATTAATAGTTTTATACTATTGAAATAGGACAGTAGAACAATTTAATATTTTAATCGGTATTCATTAATTATCACAAAATATTATTAAATTATTTTTGAGTTTATATAAAAATATTATTGTATACTATTAAATCAATAGCTGTATCAATTCATTCATAGGTTGGATTATGTTACAAGTAGGTATGTCGCAGGGTAAATTCGAGTTACTCAATATACAAAATCTTAAAAATATTACAAAAATAAAACATGTTTCATTTAAAATTTAAATTTTCAGTTATCTGCTGCCCAAACGACAACCATATCGCCTGATCGTTACTCGTGCAGCGAAATTCCGTCGATTGACTCGCTGATTATTGGGTCGCATTTAATAAGTTTTTAATTATTTAATTTTTGCTCTTGTTGACCGACTTTGATTTTCCGCGAATAAAAAACACACAACAACTTAACTTGGCGCACAGTAATTAAGCGTAATCAGCGACAGCAGCAGCAACAACAACTGTAGCAACAGCAACAGCAACAACAGCGGTAACTGCGGCGGCAGCAGCAGCCTGTAATAACATGAGCCAAGCGCCGCAATTGAATTAAATTGATTTCAATTTTATTGTTGTTGTTGCTGTTGTTTTGTCGTTTTTTTTGTAATGAGACGCGTCAATGAGACGTCGTCGTATTATTGCTATTGTTGTTGTTGTCGGAATTAAACATATCGCTGACATTGTCGACCCTTCAGCCGACACTTTAACGCCATTAACAACTGATCCAGTTTTTATAATTTTCTGCTGATCATGCTGCGACGTCATCAACAGCAACCACGACAACAACAGCAAAATGTAACGCATTGAGTTCTGAATGAATTCAGCGACTGATCGCCGAACATGTGACGATCGCTTAAAGCCGCTTGAAGTCGCTACAATTAGAGCCTTCTCCACCCCCTGCAATATCCCGCCGCAAGGTGGAGCTGAACCCTGCGAAGAGATAATGCGACGCAGGCCGCAGAAGGCGCTACTTAAAACTGGCTACTGCTCTTGGCGTTGGCCGTCAGCTGCCTGCGACGACGACAGGATCAAATTTAGCCTCCGCCGCATAACAAATGCGTTCATTTTGATGCTAAATTGACTCTGATCACGCGATCGCCGACGGAAGTCCACGCGATCGTCGGCCGGCAACTGCTTATTTAAGGTGCTGCTGTTGGTGCTGCTGCTGTTTTTGTTGCAGCCCCGGTAGTTGCGAAAATAATTACAATTTACTCCAAAGGAAATAAACGGCAGCACTACCAATGGAGACAGCAACGAAATTGTTAAGAAAAATGTGCAACATGATTGCTGCAACATGGCAAACAGATAAAATGCATTTACAATTGAATTTGAATGTAATTTCGAGCGCATTTTGTGGGAGCAGCAGGGGCAACACCAACGACAGCAACACCACCATCATCATCATCACCAACAACAACTGACACAGCACCATCTACAGTAGCAGCGGAAGCAGCAATTGCTGCCGCAACAGCAACATGTTGCCAACTGTGGTACGGGGGCGGAGTTGCAGCGGCCACAAAGCTGTGTTTTTACACAGGATGTTGGCCACATAAAACGAAATTAACTACGTTTCACGTGAAGAAATTGTTGCTTGATTGATTTACAAAAAACACAAAAAAACACAAAAAACGAAAAGAAAAAAGAACAAATAAATTTTTATAAATGTTATACGCAGCAGCTGTTGTCCGTTTTACACGCACACAGCAGCGTCGATTGTTAAAAATTGCACTATTTTTTATATTTTTTTCTCATTAGTTATATTTTTCAATGTTTAAACATACTTTAACCTATTTTCATTCAAGCCTAAATATATAAACTAAAATTGCCTTGGACACCATTAAATATTTTAGAATGATAATTGCACCTCACAGAAAAAAACATTATTATATATATTTTTGAAATATTTTAAAGTTACTCAGCCATTTAAGAATTTCGTAAAATTAATGAATTATATCATAGAATTAATGAATTGATTTCATGGAATTAATGAATTAATTTCATAAAATGAATTGAAAAATGTTCATAAAATAAATGAATTAAGTTCATAAAATTGATGAATTAAGTTCATAAAATTAATGAAATAATTTCATAAAAGTAATGAATTAATTTCATAAAATTAATGAAATAATTTAATAAAATTGATGAATTAATTTCATAAAATTAATGAATTAATTTCATCATTATAGAAAAATTAATGAATTAATTTCATAGAATTGATGTATTAATAATATAGAATTAATGAATTAATTTCATATGATTAATGAAGTAGTTTCATAGAATTGATGAATGAATTTTATAGAACTGAGTCAATTCATACAATTAGTAAATTGCATATATCTAATGATTTAATTTTACAAAATTAATGAATTATTTTCATAGAAATTATGAACTCATTTCATAGAATCAATGAATTAGTTTCAGATTATTAATTATTACACTGCAAAGTCATTAATACGATGAATAATTCTTTATTATATATATTTAATATATGTAGTATGAAAAATATATTTATCAGGGATTGAAAAACAAAGTTCTGGAAGAATATCAAATTTTGTGGCATTTTACGGACAGAAAACAGACAGCTTTTGATACAAAATTCACCTTTGTCTGCATAAAATCTTTCGAATATGTTTTTCTAAACTGCCTGCCAAATATTTTATCTTGGGTCGTGGTAGAAGGTAATTTCACCTACTTCATTTTAACTATATCAATTATTATTTTACAACAATTCTAATATATCAGAAAATGTCTGTTCGATAAGGGCAATATTTTTATGAAATTATAAGAATATTTTGGGCTCTCATATGGCACTTTTGGTTTCGATATTCGATAATCGAAAGCTTGATTAATAAGTTTTTGAATGAGAAAAACTAAAAAAAAGTATATTTTTAGTTTTTCTTCAACAAGTATGGTATGTAAAATGAAAAACTGTCCAGAGACATATAGTCTAAAGTTCATCTTTTTCAGTTATGCATAATGTTAAGCTATCTGTAAATATTTTACAAAAGTTAACTTTTTACATATTATATATTTCATTAAGTGAATTTGGAATTTTGAAACCTCGCTGACCTCATAAAACCCTGAGGTCACTTAATTTGGTAGAAATGTTAAACAAATTAAACAAAATGTTTAATGATTTTCGTTTCTGTTTTTTTTTTTTGAGCTTAGCCGCTGCTCAATTGGTAGCTCCCACTAGATTTAGGCACTAAGCTGCGAGTGCTTTTGAAATTCTCTGTAAGTCGTTGGCTGCCGCATGTAATTAAGCAAAATAATTAATTGTTTTAAGTGATGTTTTTTTCCTGGCATCTACTACAATGTGGTTAATGACTGAAAAACAACTAAAAGCAGACCGAGCATTTAAGGCCTACAGCAGCAGTTGCTGGTTGGCTGGCTGTCTGTCTGTCGAAAGGCCTCTTTTGAAATTTGCATAAAAACTAAAATCAGGTTGAAATAACAAAAAACCTTAACAAATCAAATGGAATTTCCGCCTGACTTTTGACTATACGTGGCTGTGGGCAAAACTACTTTTTAATTTTATTTTTTTTTTTTATAAATTTTAAAACTTTTTAAACTTTAACCTCAATCATTAGCAAACAGTGGGTCGCAAAGTGATTTCGGTTTTCTGTTTTTTCCAACATTGCCTAAATTTTCACTGCATTTTCGGTCGACGCTCGTCCCAGAAAAAACTCCCACCGCAATTATTTTGATGTCGATGTCAGACGGCGCAATCAGATCGCACTGGGCCGTATTCGTTGCCAATTATGTTAACATTTCTGGCAGATCGTGAATAATTGATAAGGTCCGCCGCGCCCCCTGGGCCCCTCAGTTCGTAAGTACATCAGACACATTTCATGTTATTGCTGCATGGCTACTTTGTGCGTTGGCCTTTTAAATTGGCTTAAATCGATTTCGGACTCATCATTTTTGGCTGCACTGGGTGCCTTTGCTGCTCTTATTGCTGTCGTTGATATTGTTGTTGTTGTTGTTGCTGTAGGGAATTATTATCAACACGTTTTAAATCAACGGCAGCGCCAGCAATTTGGACCGCATTGGCCCAGGCGGTCGGACTGTGAAAGCAGGTGAAATTCTCTGTAATGCATTTCGAGAAATTGTTTGCAATTTAGATGCAAAAAAACTGATAAAGTTTTTAACGCAAAAATTATGCGGCAACGAGGAAGAAATTTAAGAAGAGAAGACAGAAGAGTCACCGCCACCGCCGCCACCAACAGCAGCCGATGCTTATCACACAGACGTTTAAAACAAAAATACAAAAAAAAAATTGAATTTTGCATTTTGAAGAATTTTATCAGCATCTTAGTTGGCAGCACTTTTTCGTAGGTGCTGGCTGTTGCCCACAACTTGGCAGCATTTCAGTATTTTGTTCGTTTAATTTTGGCGCGATTTTATCGCGGGCGCGCGCGCTTTACTTATGAATTTAATTTGTCGCCGCTTGTTTTGGTCCGTGCGTCTGTCTGTTGGTCGCACAGTCTGTTTGCCAATAGTTAGTCTTGTAGACAGTTCGTCAGTCAGAGAGACAAGTCAGTCTGTCAGTCAGTCAGCCGCGTATTTATGGACTGCGACTATTGTCGGCGCATTCTTGCGGTTCTGCAGCACAGTTTCCCACCATTGCCGCCGCAGCAATGCGTTGTAATTCTTGGTCCAAATCAAATGTACGAGTGCGTTGCAGGTGCTATTAGCAGCTGCAACAGTTGGCCGCACCGGGGTGGCCAACTCGCGGCTCTGTTGTCTGCGCAGCACCGCAGCAAAAACACCCGCATTTCAAAGTCGCTGCCAAAACCACTAAATAAATATTTGCGTTGCTCTAAGTCACAGACTAAGGTGGTGGCAGCTGTTTGGTGGTTGCCATATTTTTGCAATGATAATAAAATAAAATAAATACCATAAAATGTACAACTTGAGTAAAAAATAAAAAAATAGAAATCATAAAAATCAGTGCATGAACTTGAACAGAATTCGGTTTTGAACATGTTTTACAAAAATTATGCGATTAACGATTAGGTTGTGGAATTTTAAAATGTAATAATAAAAATTAAATTAAATTAAACAAAAATTAAAATAAAATTACTACATAATGCAGCATTGTACATTAGACTGACAATGGATTTTACATGATTTGAAATATAAAAATGCTCTATAGATGTGAAAATCGACATGGAAAATATTTCAGCACATTCAGAATATGGGAAATGGACCCGAAGGAACCTCAAAGTTTGCGTTTTGGTATCCAAATCAACAATTTTAAATTTGAATTGAAATAACGTCTTCCAGAACGTCTTAAGACAACGACTAAGAAATAAAAGGAAATTAGTATTGAAATGTATAACAATGTTAAAACCTTCGATTACAAAATATTTGGCAGGTCCGAAACATATTTTTGACAGCTTTTAAATAGACAAACACAATGTTTGAATCAAATGCAGCCTGTTGTTCAGACATTTTGTCTCGGAATAACATGACAACATTTTTGACAGTTTAAAAAAAATTTTGCGAAATATTTCAAGCAGAAAAAGCCAAAGTTTGTATCAAAATCTACGGAAAAATTCCATAAAATTTAATAATCTGACATAAGATTCCAACAAACCTCCGCAATAATGCTAGACAAATTTCTGAAAATGAAGGAAATTTTGTCTCAGGATAACAAGACAACATTTTTGGCAGTTTAAAACCTTTTTCGAAGTATTTCAAGCAGACAAAGCCCGAGTTTGTATCAAAATAAATCTCCCGAGACATTTCGGGAATATTTTGGGCATATTTCCGGCAAAAGCATAGATAAATGGAATATATAGGAAAGTGTATAGCAGATTGTCAAATTTTTTCGAATTTTATAGGCAGATTTACGGTATATTTGTCTGTTGAAATATGTTGATAAAAAGTTTCTAAACTGCTTCGACTCTGCGAAAAAATGTTTCTTCCCAAACTTTTCCAATTAACTGTGTGTTTGACGAAAATATGACCCAAATATTTCAGAATTTTGTATTGGAATTTACAAAAATTGTAATTAATAAAACGTTTATGAAAATTGTTTCATTGTCTACAAAATAGATATGCAATAAGTACAGAAATCTACAGAAAATAGAATCATTATAACAAATTTGTAAAGAAATCTTTATAAAAGGAGAGAAAAAGTATCGAATTGATGACGATAAAAACCACTAATTAGTATACAAGAAGTTGTTGCAAATTCGGCCACTGCAAACGACAGAAACCAGTTCACATGACAAGAAATTATTTTCTAATATACTAAAGTATTTATAAAAATTTAAAATAATGCATATTAACAAATATTGATTTCAATATCTACAAGGTAGATACAAAATAAGTACATAATTCAAGAGAAACCCCATAATAAAAACATGATAACAATTAACACAACGAAAACTTGTACAGCAACCATTATAAAAATCAGCGCGTACAACCGAATTCATTACAATAAAAAGCATTATGTGAACTGACAAAAGCAGTACAAAGTACTGCGATTAAAATGATATAGTCAAGGACAAAACATATGAATTATATTGCTTTTAAACTATGTTGACAACACAAATTTGAATTAACAACATTAATTGAAAAAAAAAACACAGCAATTAAAAAGAAGAAAAAAAATTAATTAAATTTAAATAGAAAAAAAAAATTAAATTGAAAAATGACCTACGGCCATAACAAGCAATTAAAACGGCGCTGAATGTTGGCCAAATTACAACAAATCAATTAACACATTCAACAGTGTTGTCGATGGCGTCAATGAGGTGCTGGCCAAATGCAGTCGAGCGTGCATAAATTATCAGCTGGCTGCAAATTAGCCAAAAACAGCAGTAGCAACAGCAGCAGCAACAACAACGAATCGTTGACTTAATCGCTGGAAAAATTCATTTGCATATCAAAAACAACATAATTGCGATAATCGCATAGTTGCTGCTGCTGCTGTTGTTAGTCAATGTTGTTGCTAGTATCTCTTCTGTCTTGCAGCTATTTTCATGTTGCCGATGCTGCTGTTGTGCTTTAAACACAATAATTAATTAAATCAATTTGTTGGTGCTGCTGCACGCGGCAACGCGACACGGCGCGTATCTTCAAACGGTCGCGCGCAAATTTGCAACAATCGCTGGCAGCATCTGAAATGTGTTGCCAACAACAAAATACAAAACCACTCAATAAGCCACAAAATAATTGCAAACTCATAACTCTTGGCAGGAAATGCAAATAACTGCTTGCATTTGGCAATGCTGTCAAGCAGCAACATGCACTACAGCAACAACAGCATAATAATAACAGCAGCAACAACAACAATAATAATAATAACTGCAACAACAGCCACAATGCTGCAACAAATCTCGTTTTTATTTTTATTTTTGTGTATTTCATGCGGTTTTTGGTGCCTTTGGGATTTGAACCTGTTGCTGTTGCAGTTTTTAATACAACTGTTGTTGTTGTGGTTGTTGCTGACTTTAATTTGTACAATGTTCAGAACGCATTGGCCGCAAAATGTGCGCTAATGTTGTTGTTAGTTGAGTTGCTGTTAATGCCAAGTGACGCGACTACGACGCGACATCGCCTTGCAGCGACACATAATCTGTTGCTGCGTCAGCTGTGGCGATAAGCGCGTCCTAAATGTTGGAAAATAAAATCAAAACTTAAGCCTGAATTCTGCTGGAAGGGGCGCGCGCGTTTAATTGTTGAGTGATTGCGTTGACTTTAGCAATGCGAGTTGCGTCGCTCTACAGTTGATGATGCGTTTTAAGAACACGACGATATTTTTAGAACATATGTCTACTTTCTTTTTTATATATATATTTTTTATAGCTAAATAAGTAATGTTCTATGATTATTCCATACATTAATTCAATATATTAAATCATAAATGCTAAAAAAAAATATTTAGAGAATTGTCTAAAAAAATAAAAATTATTCAAGTTAAGAGGCTCATATTTTATAAACTTATATGAATAATAGTAATCATTAGTATATTGAAATTAGTCCTCGCAATTTAAAGAAATATTGCGTTTAAGGTTAAAACTATTTTAACTATTTAAAAACTGAATTATTTTTATTCTAAAAAGTGGCTGAATTTTTATTCTAAAAATTTCTATAGCAATTTTCTAAGAAACGTTATGGAATATGAAAAAAATGAGGATGCAGTCTAAATAAGCAACAGCGAATTATATAGAATTGATGTATGGAATGTCCATAGTTAAAATTAATAACTGTTGTAAACCACATTTTGTCGCATATGTCATTTTTTGTCAACCGAGAAATCACTCTAAAAATTATGTGCAGCGCCATTTAACATTTTGCATTAATTTGCATAGCTTTTAATAAATAAATAAAAAATTAATAAAAAATTTAAATAATAAAAAATTTAAAAAAAAAAAAATAATAATTAAAAAAAAAATCAACCTTAAAAATCAAAAAAAACTAGTTCAAAAAATAAATCTCAAAAAAATATATATATTTTTTATAATGATATAAGGAAACCTTAATTCAAAAACTTGCAAATTAATTCAAAAATAAACTGCGAAAAATTTCAAGCAAAATATTCAAGTCAGAAAAAATAAAATTTAAAACTAAGCATAAAATGCGAAGCAATAATAAAATTATAATTTTTTTGGAAAAAAAATTAAAAATTAAAATACAAAAAACTTCAACACTATCAAACTATAAACTTAAATAAACATTTAAAGTATATAAAAACGTTAAAAAAATTAAAACAATAATAATGTCAACAAAGTACTGTGTACTGCGTGCTGTAGTGCGTAGTGAAAAAATGACACCGAAAGACTTGAGTGTGTTGCCAACAATGCTGAACAAGTGCGAAACACGCAACATTTTTTTTTTGTTGTGTTTTTTTTACAATTTTGGTGCTTCGTTTTTTTGTCACTTTTGAATGAGTGGCAAAAACGCGTCGATTCGGCATAATTTTTAAAATGTTGCTGGAAAAAGCTGCTTAACTGTGTTAGCAGCATAAAATATAAAAAACATATATAAATATAAATTTTAAAAATAAAGCACAAAATACAAAATATTCAACGGCAAAAAAATAGAAAATATTTATTTTGGCAGTCAAGAATCGCACGCGACTTTTTATTTTTTATGACTTGTCAGGCGAATTGCATTGCAATTGACCTTAATCGCATTGCTTGAAGTTGTTGTTGCAATTATGGTTTTGCTAAAAAATAAAAAAAAAACAAATAAACATCTTTTTATTTATTTTTGGTTTAGTTGGTTGGTGACATTTTATTGTTGCCGCTGCTGCGTTGTCGTTGCCTTAAAAGGTCAAAAAAACCAATTGCGTCTAAAATTTTAAATTAAATTGTTGTCATTGTTGTTGTAGCACTGATAGAGTTGTTGCGTTTTTATTTAAAATTTTTTATTTTATTTAATTTTTTTTTTAGTTTTCGCCTGCTGCAATAATCCCCACGAGTTTAATCGCAAACATTTGAATAAATGCTTACAAAATGCCTTGAAACCTGGCTGAAAATAATTTATTGCGCTTTTATTGCGTTTGTCTAAATTTGGGCCTAAAGCAACGAACGCGTATTTTGTGTCGCAGGCGACATGAACGCGCGACAGGCAGCAGCCGCACAAAAACAACTATGAAAAGCTGTCAATCTTTCTAAATAAAAAAAAAAACTAAAAATAAATAAAAACTGAATAAAAAAACACACCAACAGCATGTCCAAACGCAACAAACAGTTCAATGGCAACGCCAAACGGCGGCGTAGAAGGTCAGAAACAGCAACTCCTGCGCCTCCTCCATGATCGGCGCCGATCTACGCACATTTTATTGCTTTGCGATCGTTGCTTTTTTGATGGACAGCGTAACTGTCAGTTGGCCAGACAGTTAGTCGGTGCGACAGATCGACTCGCATTGCCAAGACGACACTTGGGACGGACTGCCATATATGATTGATCTTGGCGATCGCTGCAATCGATCGACGATCGCGTTTTTTTTTATTCGACGCACATTTTGGGCCGCAGTTTGCAGGAGGACAAGTGACGTGATCGTCGCGAGATCAGCTGCTGATCTTGCGATGATTTGTTAAGTGATCGCGCGGCGCACTATACAACCATTGTATGAAAAGCGCACAAATTGCTTTGTCAACAGTTTTGGCATTGCTACACAATAGCAGCAGCAGCAACAGCAGCTACAAACAAAAAAAAACTCGAATTTTTCCTAGAAAACATCGACGCGCCTGCGCGTATGCAAGCGTTTGGCTGCTTTTATGGCGATTCCAAATAAATGACTGATTAGAATCGACTTGTTGCTGGAATTCCGCACAGGACGTTGCTCACTGGCACAGCAACAGTTGCCCATTTCTGTATGTCATGCATTTGTTTTTCTTGGTTGGCGTTGGTGCTGCCGGAAATGCGCAATGCACTCGCTGCATTTTATGGTCATTTTGCCATTTTCATTGGACAATTTTAATGATACGCCGCGTCGCATTGCATCGCTTAAATGGCAGCGAAATTTGTACAAAACGCAATGCGTGGCAAATGCGATCGATCGATAGACAGATCGCTCACCATCTCGATTGCTGTGTGCTGCATAACAATTGCCCGGCAACAGCATCAGCAATTTGTTTGAAACCAGACCAAAATTAAAGCTGATTTTTTTTGTTTTTTTTTTTCATATTGATTAATTATTGAGTGTTGTATTCGGAAGACAAACTTCTGAGCAGCGGATCAATCGAAACAATCAAGCAATATCAATATCAATAGTTTTTGCATATAGCATTAACGAAATCAATATAGTTTAGAACCATTAAAGCACCCTTTAAGAACCATTAAAGTATGGTTCTAATTAAGATTCAATCATTTTCAAAAATCATTGAATAATTCATCTAGACAGGCTTCAAGTTGATCTGCTCTATATGAACAAGTCAAAAATCCTTTAAGAAGCTTTTATCAAACTATTTGGAATCCTTATTAACTTCCCTATACAAAATACTCTCTAGACATAAAATACCCATATTTCCCCTTTGGCAGGCTCAAGGCATTGAACAATTCATTAAGACAGGCTTCAAGTAGATCTGCAAATCTCTATATGAACAATTAAAAAATCCTTTAAGAAGCTTTTATCAAACTATTCTTTTTGGAACCCTTTAGAATTAAATAAAGTATCCCTAGACAATAAGTATATTTCCTTTATGACACTTAAGGAGCCTTTAAGGAACCTTAATGGAACCTTTCAATCTAAAATATGAAGCCTATAATTAACAAATAATATAAAAGGCCTTTTTCATTCTTGGACAAACTTAAAGAATTCATTTTGAAGAAAGCTGTTGCTCCGCATACTTTCACCAGCCATTCTAAAACAAGTTTTAGAGCCCTTTTAAAGCCCGCTGTGTCCGTTTTGTTTGACCCACAAGGCATTGCTGCCCCATTCACACGCATTAAAAACAATGTAAAAATATTTAAATAATTTCTCAAATATAAAACTAGAACTTGTTTTAGGTAACTGACAACGCCATAACCCAGTTATCATAATTATTATTATTAGTGTTGTTGCATTTATGGGACCGGATCGGAGTACTTACCGCAAAAATTAAAACTCGGGTAGTTCGTT
The DNA here is from genome assembly GCA_951804985.1 of Dryomyza anilis. Classification (NCBI taxonomy): domain Eukaryota; kingdom Metazoa; phylum Arthropoda; class Insecta; order Diptera; family Dryomyzidae; genus Dryomyza; species Dryomyza anilis. The sequence continues at coordinate 41,454,078 of OX638134.1, read as the reverse complement.
ACGTTGCCACTCGTCGTTGTCGTTGACCAAATTAAACTGAAATGAAGTGAGAAAAAAGAGGATTTAATGCCATGTTAGCCAAGAGTTAGTAGATTGAAACAATATAAAAACTAAAATAAAAACAAAACGAGCAGATATAAAAAAAAAACACCGAAACAACTAACAGTAAAATAGAGCATTTCACTCGACTTGGCGTTCGGTTGGCCCAGCAGAACCGCAGAAGACGGGCCGGACCGAGTCGCGTCGCGTCGGGCCGTTAAAACATACGAGAGTACGAAGCGCACACGTTAGCACGTCGTAAAGGCCGTCAACGACGTCATCGTAAAATGTGGCAACGCCACGCGAGCAAACGAATGAAGTTGGCAGCGCATTTTCACTGCTTTAAGTGCCACTAAAAAGGCTACTAATGCGCTGTGGTGCTCTTCAAGCAAAATGTCAACGTTTTTTCCAAATCTTTTCTGTTTTTTTTTTGCATTCATTGTATTCATTGTAAATTTTTTCTGCTTTTCTGCACTCGATGCTGATTTTTATGTTGATGCGCGTTCAAATTGAAAAACCTTTCCAGCGATTGCAAAACACGACTTAGTGCATTTTTGCACTTGGTGCGCCGTAAAAAATGAACCCATCAACAGTTTTAACAAATTGAAAAAATTTAATTAAACAAACAGAGATAACAAAACAGCAAAACAACACAAAAAAAGAGAGAAATATTTAGTTTTAACACTTTGTTAATACAAATTAGGCGAGGTCATACATGCCAAGTTAAGCGCATTAAAAAGGCAATTAAAGCTATGAAGTTGTCGCGCTGTTTTCGGCATTTTTTCTTCTTTTTGCTAGATTTGTTTTTTTTTTTGCGTCTTCAGAGACATTTTTAGAGGTTCTTCAACAACCTCTGCAACAAGTACAAGTACTAAATGAACAAAAAAAAAATGCAGAGCTGCGTTTCTGTGAGTTTTCATGACCTTTTTCTTGGTGGCTGAAATTTTGATTTTTTTATTTTCAAAATTATTTTTTCTTATATTTTTTTCATTATTTAAAATAATTATTTTTGTTTTCATTTTTTTTTTTGTATTTTGATTTTTTTTAATTACATTTTTTTCAAATTTATTTTTTCTTATAATTTATTTTCTTTATTTAAAATGCGTTTTTTTTTTATTTAATTTTTTTAAATTTTACTCTTATATTTTTATTTTTTTTTTAATTTTAATTTTTTATATATATTTTATTTTCTTTATTTAAAATGTGCTTTTATTATTAAGTTTTTTTTTTTTAATTTAATTTTTTAATTTTTATTTTTATATTTAACATTTTTTAAATTACATACACCCAGATACTATATAAATAATAGTTTTTTACTATTAATAATAGTCAATAGGATAAATTATTATTTTAATCGGAAAATACCATTAAATAATAGAAAATACTATGACATTGCCATTGAGTTTTTATGAAAAGATTTATTTTTTGTATACTATTAAATCAATAATCGTCCTATTGACCAATTTTAATAGGATTTGATGGAATTTTTTTCTGGGTGTATCAAGTTCTTGTCAAATAAAACCTGTTGCACTTGTTTTTGTCCCATTGACCACTATACGAGTACGTGCAACCTGGCCAGGGCCACCCGCAACCTGCTCCAGACAAACGTTAGTCGTCTGCGCTGCATGCGGTCCCCATCATTAGGTTTCTAGGTTTCTTTGAGTGGTTTGGTCCTTTAGGCTAAATGTTTAAACTCTCTTTAGATGAGAATGGTGCGCAACGATTAATATTTACATCATTAATCATCATTTGTGTGGAATTTTTGTTTGGTTTTTTTGATTTTGAAATTTGTAAATTTTTGTGTTTTTACATTTTTACATTTTATAATGAGCCGCCGTCGCGCATGCCCAAAGGCTTAATATTTTTACATATTTAATTTGGAAACAGACGGACGTTGTTGAACTTGTTCAGGGGCGCCGAAAACGCTGTTGAGCCTCGAAATTATATTTAAGAACACGAATTAATGCTTTACCGTTTGAAGGAATAGCGAACGATAGATTTATTATTCAAATAATTTAAAATTAACCAGCTGTCATTAGTTGTGAGCAATTGGGAAAATGGGATTTACCAATTGAAATAATAGTTTATCCTATTGACTATTTTTAATAGTAAAAAAAACTTTTAATTGTATGGTATTTTTATTCTGAGTGTCGCAATTTACCATATGAGGCATGAAATGATCACTTTTTAGACAAAATTTGGATAATATTGCTCATTGAATTAGTCCGTTTCATTAGTACACTCAGGAAAAAAAACTCATAAAATCCCTTTTAAAATTTTTCAAAAAATATTCTATAGTATTTTGTATTGAAGTAATAAATATTCATATTGACTAATTTCAATAGTAAAAAAACTATAAATTTTACGATATCTTTTCTGAGTGTCGCCATTTGCCACATTAGGCATGGAATTATCAAATATGTCACTTTATAGAACAAAATTTGTATAGTATTGCTCATTGAATTAGTACTTTCCATTAGCACACTCAGAAAAAACCACATAAAATCTCTTTTAAAATTTGTCAATAGGACAATTATTGATTAAATAGTATTTAAAAAATAAATATTTTCATCCAAATTCAAAAATTAATTGTAAGTATTTAATGGACTTTATCGGTTTTTCTATTGACTAATTTCAATAGTAATAAAACTTTTAATTTTATGGTATTAGACATGAAATGATCGAAGATGTCACTGTTGGGAACAAAATTTATTCGAAATCAAAAATTACCAAGTTAACTAGGTTTAGTTTTTCAGTCACATTTTTCAATTAAATTTAGTTTAAACTAGATGCTATTTCTTATATTCTCAACATAACAGAAATATTTCAAATATAAAATTTGCTGATAAATGTTTGTCTTTCTGCCTTCAAAATTTAACAACAATCGGACGTTTTGATTAGCAACCATGGACGTTACAAAAAGTGCAAAAATTTAAACTAAGTTTAACTTAAACCAGCCTTGAAAAAATTGATCTAAGAGTATTATAAAATTAAAAATTACTTAGTTTAGTCCAATAATAAATGGAAATGTATCAAACAGTTTAATTTCGTGCATTTTTGATTTTAACTTTGCACAGAATCCACAGATCTTTTATTATTATGGGGGTTATTAAGTTGATATTGGGAAAGTTTAGTGGTTAAAATTTATTAAAGATATTGAAGTTGTGTTGAAGAGAATTCATTAATATTATTTTAAGCTTTTGATACATAAAGGAATATTAAAATAAAATTATTAAATTTTTTTCAAACAATTAAAATTAATTTTTTTTTATAAAATATTTAAAAATCAACTTTAATTTCTTACACAAATGAATATATTTGGTGTCAGCGCCTGAATTAAAACATTAGAAAGTCAGCAACATTGTCGCTGGCGACTAGTGACCAGCAACAATATGTTCAACGCCTTGTTGCTGATGCTTTTTTCTTAATTTTTTTTTATTATTGTTGCTGTTGTCGCCAGCAGCGACACCTGCAACTGAGCCACTTGCAACTGCCGGCCGACGCAGACAGCGTGGCTGTCGTTTGGTCCGTGAGTGGCAGCCATGAGTTGCTGTTGCTGATGCTGTCGCTGATGTTGTGATTTTTGTTGTTGTTGCTGCTGCTGATCAACCAAGTGTTGCTGCTGTCCGACGTTGATTGATTAAGTGCGAGCGACAGACGCGGTTTAATCTGTGATTAAGCATAGCAATAGCAACATGTAAAATAAGCAGCAGCAGTATAAGAAGTAGAAGCGGCAACTGAAGGTTTTAACAACTACGTACACACCCCCCAAAACGTTTTTTTTATTAAATTTTAATGAAATTTTTTCAAAAACAAGGCTTAAGCTCAACAACAACAACATACAACAGCAACTTCTAAATGTAGTAAGTAAATTTTTGTTGTTGTTGTTATGTTTGCAGCAAAGCAGGTCACTTGGGCGTTCTTAAACAAGCCAAAGCTTTTGCACAAAAAGCTTTCAAAAGCTCACAGCCACAAGACAGCATCCTGACGGCAAACAAAGACGACAGCTGTCAGTTGTAGTTAACAGTTCGTGCGGCTGCCTTTTTTGGTGACTACTTTTTTCGACGACAGCAATTGTTGCTGCTGCTGCAATTTAATTGTTTAACGGGCTTTCGCATTAATTAGACAACAGCAACAACAACAATAACAAATAAATTAAATATTAAAATGCTAATGAGCTGCTGTCGTTTGACAAAATGTCAACGTTCAACAAAGCAATGCATTGTTGCTGTGTTGGTTGTTGTTGCTGCTGTTGCATGCAATTAGCAGCTGCTAAGCTGCACAATATTGGCAAATCGTGCAGCAGCGTCGGGGGCCTCTTTGCAAGTCAGTCAGTCAGTCCGAAGTCCCACGCAAGACAAGCAACTGTTGCTGTTGTTGCTTAGGCAGCAACATGCTGACGATTATTAACAATCAATTACAACAACATATGCAACAACGTCAATTATTGTTATTATATTAAAATTTTGTTTTTTTTTGCTTTTTAAATTATTTTTATTTTTTTTTATTTTTATGAAGCAGCCATTTAAGCGCTGCATGTTGCTGGCAAGATTTTCATGCCGCCGCCTATGACATGACATGTGGCAGCAACAACAAGAAATGCACGCACTATATGCACGACATGCAGAGAGTTGCCAGACGGTCGGCCAGCAGCAACAATGCGAATGCAGACAATCGAACTTTCAGACAGACCGACCGACAGTCGTTCGAATTGTTCTTGTTGTTGCCAATCAATTGTTGACCACAATGCCACCACCTGTTGTCAGAACCAGCAACAGGCAACAATAGCTGTGCTAATGTTTTTTTTTTTGTATTTCTTTTAATTTAAATTTATTTATTTAATTATTTTATTTTTATTCATTTTCTATTTTATTCATAATTTTTATATAATTTAATTTATTTATTTTTGATTTTTACACGTGTCATGTTAACACCCCCTGTTGCTATGAATCGCATCCGACAGCAACAGTCACAGCAGCAAGAAGATTTGCGACAACAACAACAAATACAACAGCAAGAGCAATTAGCACTCATTAACTTTTGCTCCCGACCCCAGCAGCGATTTGCGTTGAAACAACCAGCAACATGCGCTATAATTTTGCTTCAGCTTCGGGCGAATTTAAATCGCATGCGTCGTTTGGCAGTGTTGCCAGATTGTTTTTTTTTGTTCAAAAATAATTCTGGCAACAACATCTGTTAGTAGTTTTTGTTGTTGCTGTTGCTGTTGCTCGCGCAGAAGGCCAAACGATTCAATCAGCTGACGCCCGCCTGCCAAAGCTTTTAATTTTAATGAACGCGCCGTTTGTTCGAGTGCAGGATCCGACAGAGTTGGGCTGTGGTGGAGGCGCGGGTGCCGTTCAAGACAGCAGCAATAACAACAACAACAGTGGAATGTTGCCCGCAGCCAAAAGGCTACCGGTTGACGGGGCAACAGGCGGCAACCGATCGCATGACCTTCGAAAAAATGCGGTTCTGCATCGCTCATAAATTTTGGCCAAGTGGCCAAAAATAGTCAATTTGCTGTTGTTGTTGTTGCTGCTGCAACTATTGTCGGTGACATATGAATTATTGACCAGAGCAACTTGGAGCAAAAACGACAACAACAGACAGCAGCAGCAACAGTATGCACTCGCGGTTGTTTGTAAGTCGTCTGTCTGTCCGACTATCTGTCGGCCTGTCTGTCTGTCTGTCTGCAGTCTGGGAACACAGTGCGAACAAACCGCTAGTGATTGTTGACAAACAGCTGCAGCAACAGCAACAAAATTGGATCGTTATGTGACGCAGCCAACGCACAACAGTTGTGCTGATCTCTGACCGGCTGTAATATTTAGCGATTCAACCCAACCATTCACTGATCGTGCCAAATATTTAAAATTTATACTAAATATATATATTAGATCAGGAATTGCAAAGAACTGGAATCGGAACCGTTGAGAAGTTTGGAACCGAAACCGATATCGGAACCGCTATTAAAAAATGTGTGGAACTGGAATCGGTACACAAATTTTTTTTCTGTTTGAAAACAGAGTCGCTATTTTAGAAATGTTGGAACCAAAACCATACTGCGGTCTAGAAGATTTTTTAATTTTTCGCTTTTTTCAGTTTTGAAGTCCGGGTTCCTATCGGTATCACCAAACAGTTCCGTCACCAAACAGTAAAGTGTCATCTATGTGTAAATTTGTAGAACAAAAGTTATTCATCATCGCGAGATTTATAATTTGTTTGAGCTCAACAGCGACAAAATCAGGCTTTTTAAGGTTTACCAAAAGACGTTAAATAAATGGATATGACCTGCTATGATATTACCACTCTAAATTGTAGATTTACCGAATAAATTGAGAAAACTCCATATGAAATTGAGAATATTCCAAAAGGAATTCAGATTTTCAATATCAAATTAAGATAGTTCCTAATGAAATGGAGGCTTTTGAAATGTAAAAAAAATAATTTCAATTTCATTTAAGATGTTCGCAATAAAAAATAATACTCTCAATTCCATTTCGAATATTTTCAGTGGGGAATTGAGAAGATTTACACTCAGAAAAAATACTATTAAAGTGATATTCTATTTTAAATCAACGAAAAAATAAGAAATTTTAACATCATCCTAGTTGAAATAATGAAAAAGTTGTGTATAAGTGTTCTCTCATACTAAACTAAGAAATATTGTATGGTTTCCGAAATATGGCGGCTTAAAAAGTGAAAAAATAGACTAAGGTGGGTTAACTTAATTGCATTTATCTGCAAAATTCGTTTACGTAAATCATGTGATGAGGACCTGTAACCTTTGGATGCAAAAATAAAATGATATGCCATATTAAAGACCATCTTTATACCATTCAAATAATACCTCAATTGACCTTTTACGTAAACTAGTTCTTCCGATAAATTCAATTAAGTTGACTCACCTTTTAGTTTTTACTATTTTTTTCACTTTTTAAGCCCCACCATGTTTCGGGAACCGTATAAACTAGCAGTCCAAATTTTATAAATTGTCTTAGTTTAGTAAGGTACTGGATTTGTACCAAATTTTAATTATTTTTGAGGGGAAAACCGTTTGTTGATTTAAAATGTAATATCCCAAAATCAATAGTTTTTTGCTATTAAAATTAGTCAATAGGATAAATTATTGTTTTAATGGGTTAATACAATTAAATACGACAAAATACTATTAAAATGTTTTTTTTTTATATATAAAAATAATTAATTATGTATAATATTGAAACAATTTCAAATTATTGACCAATTTGAAAAGGATTTTTTTTTTGAGCTAAAACACGTGACAAAATACAAAACCGAGAAGGTTAAATAGGCTTCATAAAAATTGGTATACTAAGTGATTGTCGAAATCTAACCTATTCGGGACCCTTTGATTATGATCAGATCATGTTGTTGTTCACTTATGGCTCGGGCAATGTCAAAGTAAAAATAGCACAATTTCTAGCAGTTCTATTATGTAGACTATATTTAAATCAGGGGCTACAAAGTACCGTTTCGATTTTTACGATCGAAACCGGAATCCAATTCAAATTTTTCTTTTTTGTTGGAACCGACAACGGAATCGCTATTTCAAAAATCTTGAAACATAAACCGATACCTATCAGGCAGCGCAAAGTACGAGAACCATTTCGATTTTTGGAACTGTTACCAGAATTGAAACAGTTATTAAAAAAAATGTGTGGAACCGGAATCGGAACCCATATATATATTTTTTTTTGGTTCGTACCGGAACTGCTATTATAAAAATCTTGGAATCGAAACTGGAATCGATATTACAAAGGGTTTTAGACCGTGATTCAAATATATTAATGGCCATTGTATAGTATAAGCTTTATGTCGAAATAAAAGAAACCTACAACATTTTAAAATTTACAATGATAGGTTTACAAAAACCCTTCTGTATCCTATGTTTTCTAATCGAATCAATATTGTGATAAATAAATGAAAACATGTTAATCTTACGAATGGTATTTTTACTTTGGAAATCTATCAACTATTTTATTCAATAAACTTCAAAATAAGTTTATAACAAAAAATTTATTTGGTTATAGCATATGGACACTGCTGTAAGTCGGACGTAAAACAGAGGCAAATTAATATAAAAATATTAAATTTAAAAAAGATATGTAACATATCAATATTAAATAAAATCCACAAAATATATTGAACAAAATAAAAGGCGAACAACAAAATAGAAAAACGATCATGGAATCATTACTCAATCGCGCAGCATATGGCTGCAACTGCAACGCATAGGTCAAGTGCCAAGCGAACTGATAAACTTGCGTAGTGCTTATCTGCGATGTCAGTGTTGTTGCTGTTGTTACTGTCAGTGGTTGTCAATATGATGATCAGTACGATGCGATGCGTTGCGTTTCATTGCAATGCGTCGGCACCCACGAGTCCAGCCGTCCATGTAACGCGAAGCCATTCGTCGCATGTCAACGCCTACTCAATGATAAGACTTATCGCGAGGAAGTCGCAGCAACAGCAGCAGCAACATTATCAACAATAGTAACCAGATAATAATAACAAAATACAGCACCAACTACAACTTATTTGAACCATAAAATCCGCTGCTGTCAGCAACATAAAACATATATATCATATTTCAATTTTGTTGCTTTAGCTTCTGTTGTTGTTGCTGCTGCCACTTTGCATGTCAGCGCAATTACGCGGGTGGAGCAGTCGGCGTTCAAACTAGCAACATCTTATTATTCATTGTTGTTGTAGCAGTAATAGCAAAATCCAAAGCAATTACTGTTGTTGTTGATTTTGTTGTTGCTAGCGCGTGCTATGAACATAATAACGCTTATAAATGCATGTTTGTTGTAACAGCAAAAACAATAGCAACAATGGCAACATTAGTAACAGCAGCAACAGCAGTTGCCGTGCTGGTCTCTATTACATCGTCGCCAGTAGTCAGCCGCCCGCAAGTTAACAACAACAACAACTATAAAAACACCAACAAAAAGAACTGCATGAATGCAGTTGGCAACCCTGGCCACGAACGAGCGTAATTACATTCATTACGCGCTCTGCCGCTTTCGGTGCCACTCAAGCGAGTGCGCGCGCTTTCGCTTAGTTCTTGCCCAAGTTGTTGTTGTCGCTATCGTCGTCGTCGTTTTTGTTGGTCTTCCTTTTTGCTGCACTGTGCTACTCTGGGCGGCGGCGGAAATATGCGGTGGGCGTACGTCGCAGCTTCAACTGAATTTAATTGAATTTCACATCCGTCCGTCTTGTGTCTGCCACCCGCCTGCTGTTGCACGCGGTCATTAAAGGGTTAAAGCTGCGCAAAGTAGTAGCAATATTGGTGCTGCTATTGCTGCAGGTGGCAACATGGCTGCGAATTCCTCAGCGAGCGTGCAGCGGATGTGGTTTGCGTTGCCAAGCGTTGCGCATACTTTGCATGTGTTGTTGTCGTTGTTGCTGTCACCATTGCCGACATTTTTTTATTGCAACGCTCAATACTACTGGAGAAAAAAAGTAATAAAAAAGTGCGAAAAAATTTGAAAAAACAAAAACTTGTGGCTTAGCACAAGCACAACAAAGGGTAAAACAAATATTGCAACAACAAGAAAAATAACTGAAAAAAAAAACAACAATTGAAAATATATATTGCATGCGCACATCGAAACAAATCATTTTTAACTTAAAATAGAAATAAAGTTATGTTTAGGACAGTTTATAGTATAGAATTCAGCAGATTTTTTTTTTATATTTTTCCAATATTATCAAAATTGTTCAATTTAATGTTTTACTCACAATAAAAGCAATAAAAAGAAGTATCAGTATTAAAAAAATATTTCAATCTAATATCAAAGATTATAAAATAAACCAAATTATAACATTTAAATTAATAAAATATTCTAAAATTTCTATTTTTTTTTCTGTATACATATTAAAACAGAAGTAAAAGTTATATTTTGTATTTTTTTTTATTGTTTTTGAAACATTTAATTAAATATGTCCAAATTCTGTACTAAAAGCTGTCGTAATCTTAACTTTATTTCGATATTAAGTTGTTTTCAAGTTAATTTCGAAATTCTTTTCAGTAGGGCTATCGTAAAATGGCACAGATTTAAAAACAACACATTTTAGTGAAAAGTAAAGTTATAAAATAATAAGAAATGCTCTTTTTCTGCCTCGTTTTCCAATATAATTTTAGAAATTAAAAATTGAGATTATAGTTTAATTTTGTAGTTTTTGTAATGTTCCTAAAACATAAAATTCAGTTTTGATCTTATCAATAAAATAAAACCTACTCCATTTTCTACTAAAAACTGTCGTTAACTTGCCTTTTATTCGACTTTCAGTTGCTAAAACTTTCTTTGTTAACATTTTGTAATTCCTTTCAGTTGGACTATCGAAAAATGTCGCAAAAGACAGCGCAAAACTTTTTAGTTGCAGCAATTTGTTGCATTTTTATGCTCAATGTGTGAGGGTGGAGTTGTGGCTGTTGTGACACATTAATGTATTACAACAAAAATAAAAACAAAAACGAGAAGTGCAACAACCTCAAGTAGAGTAGTTGATGCCACCGTGGGAACGATACCGAGCTCATGTTGCTGCTACTCATATTGCTGCTGACATTATAGCGTGTTTTTCTTGTTGTTGTTGCTGGCGACAATCTTCGTGTCAACAGCCAAAGGAAGGAAATGACTTTGACATGGTTAATATGTTGCTGGTTTATTATTTTTTATATTCTAGTTGCTGCTATATCAACGTTCTTGTTGTTGTTGCTGTTCCTATGCAAATATTGCTGTTGTATTTTGAGTGTTTGTTGGGTGTAAATTTTATATTTTCGATTGACTGATATTAGTTTTGTTTTTGTTGCTGCTGCTGGTTTTTAAAAGGTCGCCCGGTTGCGTCGCGTCGTCAGGAATTTTCAATTTGCTGCCCGTTTGCATCGACTCAAAGCGGTTTTATAGGCGCGTCCGAATCGATTTGTGATGAGTTTTAATTGAAAAAAATATAATAAAAAAAAATAATAAAAACAACAACGACAAACGTAGCTGTTTTAGTTTCTTGTGCAGCAGTCGCAGGCGACTTGAAAAATCATTTAAAACATTCGTCATGCTATGTTTAAGCGTTCAGCGGGAGCAGGATCGACCAACGAGAAGAAGAAGCACTAGTTGAAGCAGCAGTCGCCACCGCCGCACTTTAGCTGCTCGAGCGTAAAATGTCTACTGGTCGCTTCAAGTCGCGTCGGTCGCGTTGGTCGCGCACTTAAAACGACGCGATTTTAATTTTATTTTCAATTTTCGGGCAGCGTGTGAGCGAGCGTGTTATGTGGGCATAGCGAATTGCAACAGCAACAACAAAAATTAATGCAGCAACAACAGCAGCCAATACTCGAGGCGATCGTAAAAGATGCGCTGCTGGCAGCATAGCGAAAGAAGTGACCATCCGACTCACTAACTGACTGTCTGACGCACGCGTCTCCTCCACCCGCTTGGATTTTAGTGTCATTTTTACTGCGCAGCCTTCAGCCGTCAGTTGCAACTGCAAACGTAATGCGTCGTCATCAAGAGTCGCGGCGGCAGCGGCAACAGCAGCAATAGGCTGACAGCAGATGAACAGACGAACCAGTAGATGGACGGACAGACAGTGACACAGACAAACATCCACTCGGACCTTCGTGAGAGCGTCTGTGCAGCGCAACGCATCGCAATCGCTGATGCGATTACGACGCGACTTTAACGCAAATCCATCGTTTTTTGTTTTTTGTTCCTCCACTTTTTCTTATTCAGCTGGATCTTCCGCTTCCACTGATTCTTGTTATTATTTTTCTCTTAGTTTTGTTTTGTTTTTTTTTATTCTTTCGGTGATCCATCAAGTCGCTGGGCTGTGATCCTAGCGATTTTGTCTGCATAAAACATTTTATGCGGGCGTGTGTCCGTCCCTGCATATGTTCGTCTGTCAGTCTGTCCGTGCGTCCGTCCGTCTGTCCGCCACACACATCAATTTAATTGCAAATTCGATGCATCAACAATTTGTGGCAACAACAGCAACAAGTGCCTTTTTACAGTCGTCTGTGTCTGCGGTTGAAGCCCTTCGAGCAGTCAAGGTATGGTGGATTTTTGCTGTTGTTGCCTTTGTTGTTTTTGTTTTTTATTTTTTGCAAATTACTTTGCAAAGCGTTACTAAGGATGAATTACATTGTTTTTAAACTTTCTCTAGATGATTTACTTAAATTTTCGTTATTTTTTTTCTTTTAATTTTTTTCATTAAGCCGTTGACGCGCATTGTGTACAAATACGGCCACCTATAATATGTGCTTTTGCTACATTTAGCTAGAGTATTCTTCAGCACGATATACATATTTGTGTCTTAAAAGGTGTATTTATCAGGTCAAAAGTTTGGATGTGTATTCGGAAAATATATTTTATGTTGCAGCCCCTCAAGGGGTTAATTCTCTGGGTGTTTTACAAATGTAAAGTTTCATTTATTCTGTTTCCTTTCTTTCTGTATTTCGTTTCATATTTTATTCTTATATTCCTTCTTTTAATCTTTTCTACTTTCGTTCTTTCCTTCCTGTTTTTTTCTTTCCTTCTTTCCATATTTAATTCTTTCTTCTCTTCTTTATATCCTTCTTTCATTCCTTCTTTCATTCTTCCATGCTTTCTTTCCTTTTTTGATTTTTTATGCTTTCTTTCCTTCTTTCATTTCTTTATGATTTCTTTCTTTAATTATTCCTCCTTCTTTTCTGTTCTCCTTCTTTCCTTCTTTCCTTCTTTCCTTCTTTCCTTCTTTCCTTCTTTCCTTCTTTCCTTCTTTCCTTCTTTCCTTCTTTCCTTCTTTCCTTCCTTCCTTCTTTCCTTCTTTCCTTCTTTCCTTCTTTCCTTCTTTCCTTCTTTCCTTCTTTCCTTCTTTCCTTCTTTCCTTCTTTCCTTCTTTCCTTCTTTCCTTCTTTCCTTCTTTCCTTCTTTCCTTCTTTCCTTCTTTCCTTCTTTCCTTCTTTCCTTCTTTCCTTCTTTCCTTCTTTCCTTCTTTCCTTCTTTCCTTCTTTCCTTCTTTCCTTCTTTCCTTCTTTCCTTCTTTCCTTCTTTCCTTCTTTCCTTCTTTCCTTCTTTCCTTCTTTCCTTCTTTTCTTCTTTCCTTCTTTCCTTCTTTCCTTCTTTCCTTCTTTCCTTCTTTCCTTCTTTCCTTCTTTCCTTCTTTCCTTCTTTCCTTCTTTCCTTCTTTCCTTCTTTCCTTCTTTCCTTCTTTCCTTCTTTCCTTCTTTCCTTCTTTCCTTCTTTCCTTCTTTCCTTCTTTCCTTCTTTCCTTCTTTCCTTCTTTCCTTCTTTCCTTCTTTCCTTCTTTCCTTCTTTCCTTCTTTCCTTCTTTCCTTCTTTCCTTCTTTCCTTCTTTCCTTCTTTCCTTCTTTCCTTCTTTCCTTCTTTCCTTCTTTCCTTCTTACCTTCTTTCCTTCTTTCCTTCTTTCCTTCTTTCCTTCTTTCCTTCTTTCCTTCTTTCCTTCTTTCCTTCTTTCCTTCTTTCCTTCTTTCCTTCTTTCCTTCTTTCCTTCTTTCCTTCTTTCCTTCTTTCCTTCTTTCCTTCTTTCCTTCTTTCCTTCTTTCCTTCTTTCCTTCTTTCCTTCTTTCCTTCTTTCCTTCTTTCCTTCTTTCCTTCTTTCCTTCTTTCCTTCTTTCCTTCTTTCCTTCTTTCCTTCTTTCCTTCTTTCCTTCTTTCCTTCTTTCCTTCTTTCCTTCTTTCCTTCTTTCCTTCTTTCCTTCTTTCCTTCTTTCCTTCTTTCCTTCTTTCCTTCTTTCCTTCTTTCCTTCTTTCCTTCTTTCCTTCTTTCCTTCTTTCCTTCTTTCCTTCTTTCCTTCTTTCCTTCTTTCCTTCTTTCCTTCATTCCTTCTTTCCTTCTTTCCTTCTTTCCTTTTTCCCTTCTTTCCATCTTTCCTTCTTATCTTCTATCCTTCTTTCCTTTTTTCCTTCTTTTCTTCTTTCCTTTTTTCTCCTACTTTCTTCTTTTTTAGTTTCTTTTCTCCTTCTTTTTTCCTCATTTTTCCTTCTTTGTTCCTACTTTCTTTTTCATTTTTCATTTTATATATTTTTTAATTTTCTTCCCATAATTTTTCTGCTGGGTGTCGACAGTCACACAAACTACCACCATCATCAGCAACATATTTCACGCTGCATTTTAAGCATAATTTACGTAATTAAAAAATTAACGCTGCACATGTGCTTTGTCTTCTTCTCCATCTTCTGCGTCGTCGAAGCGTTAAGTGTTTGCGCTGCAGCGGCCACCAGCAGCATCATTATCTTCATCATCACCATAATCATCATCATCAGCGTAATGAGTTTAGCGAGTTTGTTCGCGCCACGCCCACACGCGTTCCGGCACGCAGCAGTGGCTCCAAACAACTGCAGCCCACCAACCGCTCGTTCTGCACGTATTAAGCCACATTAGCAGTTGCTGTCGTCGTCAGTGTTGCTGCTGTTGACAAAAACTCGCCTTCGATCAGCTGCTAGATCGCAGATAAGCGTTGCACAGCACAAAGACACGATTGTCAACAGCAGCACTAACAACAAAAGCATTAACAGCAGCAACATCTATCGCAACACCAACTTCAGTTTTATGAATTTTGGAAGCAACCAAGGATTGAAACCTAAACGAATAACGGTTTCGATTTCGGTTTCGGTTTTTTCCGCGTTTCGGTTTCGGTTACGGTTTCGGTTTTAAATTTTTATAACGAAACGGTTTCGGTATACCGGTTCCATGTTACGGTTTCGGTTTTGATTTCGGTTTTTGTATAAATTTTATTTATTTCCATATTTTTTATATGGTGCTAAATTATGATCAAATTATTATACTGGGGTAAAGTGGGAAACGTAATTTAAACAATGTTTGTTGTTATTTTAGTAAAAATATTGTGTTATATGAATTATTTAATTGATTTCGCCAAGAACAAAATTTTAATTTAAAATTTCGTGACCACAAACCAATGAAAAGCAACATTTTGACTTCACCTGATATATGATCTGAATTGAAAAGAAGAAGAATTTTGTACAATTTTCATCCATAAAAGCCAAAGAAATTTAATTTCAACAATTCTGTGAACTGCAATATATGTGAACTAGCGTTGATCATTTGCAAGAGCAAGGCAAGAAATGTTAATCTTAATCTTTTAAATTTTAAATAAAGATCGAAGACAAATATCTTAAACTGCATATTAATTATTAAAACGAATAGAATTTGAACACTAATTGTATTTACGTTACTTATTTTCCATATTTTCAATTTCTTCAACGTTTTACTAACAAAAAAAAATCCAATAACATAAAATTTTGAGTTATATTTTAACAAGAATTAACAAATAAAAAATAATTGTATAGAACAAGTGATGTTGACAAGACAATTCAAAATGTCAAGGTCATAATAAAATGAACGAAAAGTCACCAAATACATTTTCAAAATGCTAAATATATTTTACAAACATCTTTATGTATCTGTCAATTTTTAATCGATGATCTCCATTTTTTTTAACACATGATAAGAAAATGTAAATCTATCAATTGATATTTCAACTTTAAAAATGCATCAATTACTTTTTATAATATTAATCAACAAACTCGAAAATTAAGTTTTTCATAAAAATGTATTTGATGACTTTTCGTTCTACAACGACGATATACATATACAATAAATATAAGGAATATTTCCTATAAGCATATTTCTGTTTTCGTCACACATTAAAAAAATCCGTATGCTACACGTACCGTATGTCAAGAGATCTCAAATAATATCTTGCAGAGTAACATTTTTCTTTGCGAACACAAACTCAAACGCTACAAAGCGAATACTAACAGAAAGAAGAGAATATAACAATAACGATTCTTATACACACACACTTTCACAACGACAACTCTTCGTTGCTATCCTGTATCATCGCATGGCAACAAATAGACGCTTGACAACAGACAGATGCATGACAACGGACAGACGCATGACACAGACAGACGCATGACAACGGACAGACGCATGGCACCACACTACATGTATGTATCTAGTACAGCTCTCTAGTTGGCAACAACAACGAGTTCTCTTTGTGGTACAAAAAATTTCCCGCCAAAATTCTATCAAAAGCTTGGATGCTGCTTTATTCGCATTTTTGTTGTTGTTGCACTTTCAAACGAATCAGCGGATTTGTGAAAAAAGAAAACCACAAAAAGCAATATATCAGCTAAATATATCACACTGTGAAAATGTTCATATATAATTTTTTATTACTTCATGATTTTACAATTAACAAAAAAACTATATATAAAAGTAAAACAAAAATAATAATGTGCATAGCACAGTGCATATGCACAATCGATGTACGAAAGTGCGTAGCGAAGAAAAGAGAAAAAAACGTTATTTTGTCTATTTTATCTTTTTGAAGCAACTTTTGAAGCACTTTTAAAGCTATTACCGCTTCAAAAGTTCTTCACAGGCCTTATTTTTAAGATGCTTATATTCTTTAGAATTGACAAAAACAAAAAAAAAACACACTTCTTCATTAATGTTCACGTTCATAAATATTTTGCACGCTTTCCATTGTTACTTGTTGTTCAATATTTAGTAATATCATGAATTGTTTTGTATATTATTATTACCTTAAAAATATAATAAATACATTAAAATCATAAAAAAACGCAAGAGTCTTCCTTTTCTTGCAGTCTTAGTATTGTACTTGCTCTTGTTCTTTTTCCTGCAAAATCTCGATCTTGTTCTCGCTTTTGTTCTTGCAAAAAATGCAAGAACAAGATGCAAGAACAAGAAATTTTTAATCATCACTAATGTAAACAAATATCTGCCTTATACTTGAAATTTTTAAACTTGTCTAACTTGCACTTCATTTTTCGTATTTCCTTCAATAGTTACTGAGATGTTAATAATTTGAACCTTTTTTAAATTTTTTTTTTGCATTACATTGTTTTGTTTATGTCCGAAATGGAGCATCCATTAGAAGACTTATAAATGGTATTCTATTGAATAGATCCTTTAAAAGAATTTAAAAAATATTCAAATTAACTTTTCAAAACTTGTCCCACTTTACCCCAAGCTCCCCTATATATTTTACTAATAAAATAAATAAAAAAACCAATATTATTAAATGTTTATTTTGGGAATTTAATGAAATTTTACTTAAGATCTTCTATAAAAAAAAAATATGTTTTTCTGGTTTTTTGTATACTTTTTTAAAAACCGTTTTAAACCGGTATAAAACCGAAACCGTTTATATCGGTTTTGGATATCGGTTTATTTCTGATTTTCGTATAACGGTTTCGATTACGGTTTCGGTTTTAAAAATGAAACGGTTTTAAACGGATATCGGTTTCGGTTTCGGTTTCGGTTTCAATCCTTGGAAGCAACAGATAAATGGACCAAAAAAGGAGGGTTTTCTGTCTTTTCTTCATATTAATTTTATTAATCTTCTTTTTCTTTGTACTCCTCTTCTTCTGCTTTTCATGTTCAAATTATCTTCTTTTCTTCTTTAATTTGTCTACTAAAAACTTGTTTAATTAAGCATGTTTGGCTCAAACGACAGCTACAAAGTAGTCACCGACGTATTCCCTTCACAGCAACAAGTAGAAAACTTAACAGCCTTAGCAGCAACATCTGCGCAACAACAGCGACGTCAAAACCCCACCCACCCAATAGCGGATTCGACGGTGACGAGGCGACCAAGCGACGCTCCAGTCAAAGCATAGCAATGAAGACGGATAGACGGACGAACGAACGAACATAAAGGCAGCAACAACATTTTGCAAGACGCTGCATGAGGCAGCAGTAATTATTATCACTAAAGACAAAAACAGAAGTAGCAACAACCTTCATGCTGTTCATAATGCTAAACATTGCAAAAAGCAACAGACTGTGGCTGTTGCTGCTGCTGTTACCTTTGCATAAATAATGATTGGCCACAACGTTGAGTATGGCAGGCAGGTGCAGCTGCACCATCATCATCATCATCACCAGCAGCAGCAACTGACACACAAACAAAGAGAACTGCGTCAGCAACTGTTGCTACACATTGTTTGTATTGCACACAGCAATTTCGCAGCCACCCGCCTTAGATTTATTCATTTTTTCTGCATCTTCCTCTTTTTGTCCTTCTCATTTTCTTCATATTCTTCTTTTAATATTTTCTATCTTTTCTCTCTTCTTTACTTTCTCAATTTATTAAATTTCTATATCTATTATATTTTCTTTTTTCTTTTCTTTTTTCCCTCTGTAGTTCTTCTTTAACTCCACTTCTTCGTTTCTTCCTTTTATTTAACTCTTTTGCTCTGCCCTTTCTACCTTTTATCATCAACCGCAATAACGTCATCATCAGCAACATGGAAACCAAAGACTTTAGCCGCAAACTTGATGCTCTTAATAGCAGCAGCAACAGCAATATCATCATCGTCATTGCCAGCAGCAACAGCTTCTTTTAATAGTTTCGCTCGTCGCTAATTAGCCGAAGGATGCGCTTCAATGCTGCCGCAGCGCTACAGCTACTGTCTGCACAGTTGCTGTTGCTGTCAATATTGCTGCTGCTGTCGTTACTGCTTCTGCTGCACGTGCAACAAATAGTTTTGAGCAAATAAACTCTGGGGTGCGGTACAAACTACAACGGCAACAGCAACAAAAAGTAAATGTATTTTAGTTTTTGTAATTATTACTGCTTCTTCTTTTTTTTAAATTACGAGGGCAGCCTTTGAAAAACCGTCCAACAGCAACAAAAACAGTAGCTCCTTCTGCCCAGTTTCCGGCTGGCGGTTTTTATTGCAGTTGCTTCTGTTGCTACTTAAAGTGCCTCGATGTTGCTGTGCTGCAGACGGATCAGACAAACGCATCGACGAAAGGACGCACGCAGCAAGCGAACATCCGCTGCATGCGGCGCAGCAACGTAAAAATATTTTTGAAACGTTGCTGAAAATGCTGCCGTTTAATTAGCGCTTAAGTGTTAAGTTCGGAAGCTCCAGCAGTTGTTGTTGTTGATATGAATGCTGCTCGTCTTGTTAATGTTGTTGCTAATTTTTGCTGCTGTTGCAATTGTAATGCACAACGCAAACAGTTGCTAAGTTAACAATCACAACAAATACAAAATATCAAAACAAATAAATTATTTAATAAAATAAAGAGCAGATAAGAATTAATGAATTAATGAATTAATGAATTAATGAATTAATGAATTAATGAATTAATGAATTAATGAATTAATGAATTAATGAATTAATGAATTAATGAATTAATGAATTAATGAATTAATGAATTAATGAATTAATGAATTAATGAATTAATGAATTAATGAATTAATGAATTAATGAATTAATGAATTAATGAATTAATGAATTAATGAATTAATGAATTAATGAATTAATGAATTAATGAATTAATGAATTAATGAATTAATGAATTAATGAATTAATGAATTAATGAATTAATGAATTAATGAATTAATGAATTAATGAATTAATGAATTAATGAATTAATGAATTAATGAATTAATGAATTAATGAATTAATGAATTAATGAATTAATGAATTAATGAATTAATGAATTAATGAATTAATGAATTAATGAATTAATGAATTAATGAATTAATGAATTAATGAATTAATGAATTAATGAATTAATGAATTAATGAATTAATGAATTAATGAATTAATGAATTAATGAATTAATGAATTAATGAATTAATGAATTAATGAATTAATGAATTAATGAATTAATGAATTAATGAATTAATGAATTAATGAATTAATGAATTAATGAATTAATGAATTAATGAATTAATGAATTAATGAATTAATGAATTAATGAATTAATGAATTAATGAATTAATGAATTAATGAATTAATGAATTAATGAATTAATGAATTAATGAATTAATGAATTAATGAATTAATGAATTAATGAATTAATGAATTAATGAATTAATGAATTAATGAATTAATGAATTAATGAATTAATGAATTAATGAATTAATGAATTAATGAATTAATGAATTAATGAATTAATGAATTAATGTATTCTGTATTTAATTCTGAACTCCTTAAATCTCTAACATTTAAATGCCTGGCACAAAATCAATTGAACATAAACGAATTATTCAACGACTTGGAACAACAACATGCACTTACAACAACAACGAACACAACAACAACTCCAACAGCAACATATCTGTATGCAACATGACACACGCATGTTGCTCGCGTGTTAAATGTCACAAATAAAGTTTTAAAGCTCGTTGTGCAGCTTGTAGCGAACACACAGCCGTTCACATTACAGCTGCCAAATGTCGACGTCGCGTTGCTTTCGCCGCCTACAACTCAGCGGCGGCAGCGCAACACCACCAACAAACACGTTCTATGCGGCAGCTTCAGACGACTGCAACCCAGCTCCCCCATTCTTGCCGCCCACTGCCCACCGCTCCATCGTGTAAGTTGCGTGCCGCGTGCAAAAATGTTCCTTAAATCACGAATCATGAAAACATTTTTCATAAAAGTCGCTTTGGCTTCGGCAGCGCCAAGTGGAAAACTTTGCGTCACGTGCGCACGCACCGCACAGCGTCGGTGGTTCGGGTGCTGGGCGGGGTTGAGACGACGTACGGGGCCGCATGAAAAATGCGCCACAAACAGGTGGAAAAACTTTTGCGTGTTCGAGTTTTTTGTTGTTGCTGCAATTTTGCTGACTGCAAATGTGGAAAAGTTGCAGGCGCAATTTTTATTTTGTTGTTTTTTTTTGCATCATGTGCTCTATGTGAATGAAGCTCGGGCTCTATTGGAGCGGGTGCCAAACCACAAGTTGTGGCTGTTGTTGTTCGCATGCCGATGACGCCCGCATCGCGATTTCAGGCCACTTGCGGCATTTGCGGCAGACGGCAGTCGGGCGACGACGGAAGAAGGAAATGTTGATTTTCCTGCTTGATTTGATGCGATTCGGAAGTTATTTGCTGACTGCGAGCTGGTTGTAGTGCTTGGCTAAGTACCAGGTGGGGACAGCATGTGAAGCGGTTCGAAATTGCATATTTCAATTATTTTAAATTTATTTAAATTCTTGGACGTTCTTTATCTTTTAAATTCTCTGAAATTCTTTTAAATTCGTTTAAATTTGTTAAAATTCTTTCAAATATTTTTAAATTCTTTGCAATTCTTTTAAATTCTTTCAAAATCTTTTAAATTCTTTTAAACTCTTTTAAATTCTTTCAAAATCTTTTAAATTCTTTTAAATTCTTTTAAATTCTTAAATTCTTAAATTCTTTTAGGTTATTTTAAATTCTATTCAATTCTTTTAAATTCTTTTAAATTTTTTAAATTATTTTAAATTCTTTTAAAATCTTTAAATTTTTTTTAAATAATTTTAAATTTTTTTGAATTCTTTTAAATTCTTTAAAATTCTTTTTAAATCTTTAAATTCTTTTTAAATCTTTAAATTCTTTTAAATTCTTTAAATTATTTTAAATTATTTTAAATTCTTTTAAATTATTTTAAATTTTTTTAAATTCTTTTAAATACTTTAAAATTCTTTTAAATTCTTTAAAATTCTTTTATTTTCTTTTAAATTTTCTAAATTCTTTTAAATACTTTAAAATTCTTTTAAATTCTTTTAAATACTTTAACATTCTTTTAAATTCTTTTAAATTCTTTTAAATTTTTTAAATTCTTTTAATTATTTTAAATTCTTTTAAATTCTTTTAAATTTTTTTAAATTCTTTTAAATTCTTTTAAATTCTTTTAAATTATTTGACATTCTTTAAAATTTTTTTAAATTCTTTTAAATTCTTATAAATTCTTTTAAATTCTTTTAAATTCTTTTAAATTCTTTTAAGTTCTTTTAAATTCTATTAAATTCTTTTAATTCTTTTAAATTCTTTTAAATTCTTTTAATTTTTTTTAAATTCTGTTAAATTCTTTTCAATTCATTAAAACTTTTTTTAATTTTTTTTTGATTTTATTTTTTTTTTTTATATTTTTTACTTAATACAATTTTTTGAATATATTTAAATTTGAATGTTAAATTCTTTTCTATTTTTCTATTTATTTTTGTTTTTTGTTTTTGCTATTTCTGTTTTTTTGCTTCTTCCATAATTTTTTTGGCCACATACACATTTTACATTAAAAGCCAATCTTTATCCGTGGTTTGTATTTCTTTTTGCATCCATCAGATATCAACAAAATTTCTAGTCCTCAATGAAACAGCAAAACAACCAACCACCAAAAAATAACTGATCGCATTTCGATTTTTCACATTTCAGGTGATTAAATAATAATTTGTGTGAAATGTCATCCGCGGCGCGTATCTTTGAGATACATGTTCGTCGGTATCTGTGCGCTGGCTGCATTCTTGGAGCCCTTCTGTTGCCCTCGGCTTTTAAGTCTCATCTCTTGCCGTTCATCAGAGGCTGCTTTAAGCAGTGTTTCGCTCGGAAGAGGGCGAGCAGCACGCTGCACTTGATGTATCCAACAGATACATGCGAGTGCGGAGTATCTGTGTATCTGAAGTCGGGCCTGATGTGTTGCTTGTCGTGTTGTTGTTGTATTCATTCGTAACGTTCTCAACGATACCGTGTGTCATTCAGACATTAAGTGACGATCGACTCGTCGTCGTTGTCGTCGTTGAAGTTGTTGCGATCAAGTGATGCTGTTGTTGCTGCTGCGGCTGTTGTTGTTGGCGGCGTCGGCGGTATTGATGATGATGCCGTCCACCCGTTCAAGTGTTCGTCTGTCTGTCTGTCCGTCCGTCCAACTGTGTGGCTGACTGTTGCTGTTGTTGTTAATGTCAGCGCTTGCGCTCCTCGTGGCCGGTTTGACAGGTGTTTCTGGCTCCACGTTGCTTTCAAAATCTCGCAAGATTTCGTCTCTGGCTTGAATAAATTTCTGTGTTTTTTTTTTTGTTTCGTATTTTTGTTTTTGGTTTAAAATTTTGTTTTGTTTTTCGTATTTTTTGTTATTATGCTTGTGGTTGTTGTTGACTTCAGCTCTTAACTTAAATAAGCCTCGTTGAATTCCTGCGGCTGCGGCTCAAAGTTGTTGCTCGGCCTGTATTCGAAAGAATTCGTTTTTGTTTTAAGATTCTGACTCGTTTCGGTTGTCTCCTCTGAAGCTTATTTTAGTTCTTGGTCTTTTTCTTATTTTCCCTTTTCTTCTTCTTCTTCCTGCTCCTCTTCTGGTTCTGTCACATTGTATTTGATATTCAAATTCTTTATGAGTTGCTTTGATTTACCTAAGCTCTGTTCAACTGTCACATCGTTTTCCAGTTTTAAACTTTAACTAAATTGAACGCCGATCGTAGTTAGTTCTATGCAGCGCAGCCGCTGCCGATATCGAGTCCAATAGACCTGTTGGAGCTTCGGCGATTCGCAAAGTTATTTACGATCGCTGCAAAACGAGGCTAAATCGACGCAAATCTCGATCTGTTGCACAACGGCAGCAACATGTTGTGGGTGTCTGCGCGGCGATCGTGCATAAAAAATCCAACGATCGCAAACGAACGCAGTGTCGCATAAAGCCACATTAAGAAACGATACAGAACGCAACCGCAAATATCTTGTTATTGTTGCTGCTGTTGCTCTTGTCGTCATCATCCCGTGAAACACCAAAATTGAAACGTGGGAACCGACGAACACCGATCGCTGTCCGCCAACAAACGTGGTATCAATTTACGGCAGGACGTTGCCTTGTCCGGATTTCGAATTGATTTCGATTCGTATTCGTTTTCGTTTTCCTGAGCTCGAGCTGGAGCTGCGTTGGTGGCTGTAGGAGGCGGTGCGACGGTCCGTTCAAAATCAGCTCAAAGTGACTGCAGCAACAACAAAAACAATGTAAATAACTCGTTGACTATGGCATGGATTCCTATAGAACAAAACATCATAAAAAACACAAAAAATAAAAACCGCAATATTGATAGTGTCCCAAATGGCAGCAACAACAAGAACAAAAAGCATGAAGACAAATTCAGCAACAAACAAGGAGCAACATCTACACAAAAAAAACTGAATTTGTTTTTATTTTGTTGC
Source organism: Dryomyza anilis (assembly GCA_951804985.1). NCBI lineage: Eukaryota > Metazoa > Arthropoda > Insecta > Diptera > Dryomyzidae > Dryomyza > Dryomyza anilis. The sequence goes on along the minus strand of OX638134.1, from coordinate 41,430,052 downwards.
AGGTTGCTGCGGTTGTTGCTGGGACATAGGAAATGACTTGACCACTCAACGGGCTTCCTGCCCTTGTTTTTCCTTCGGAGGTGCTTTTTTTGCTTCTGTCATTCTTCGTTTTTTTTTCATTCATTTTTATTGTTACAGTTGTCGTGTTTTGTTTGTGCTGCTACACTTGTTGTTTTTGTTGTAAATCCTCGCCAAAGGACACACTTTAAGTTTCTTTGTGATTTGGTTATTTGTTTTAATCCATGTCACACAGCGACAACAAAAGCATTGTATTTGGTCGACGTACCTGTAGCTAGCTCCATCCAGTAATTCAAAACCGTTCCATGGACATATACTCTACCTCCTCCCATTTGACATCTTCCGATGGGAAGCAATGCAAATCGAAAAGTCGGCATTTCGCAGTTGACGAAGTGCGGGTGCTGTTCGCATAATAAATCCGCTTTTTATTCGAATTTCAGATAATATAAGATATTTTTCTCTTCAAATATTACGTATTATTTTAAAGTTTAACTATTCCTAAATTGTACACATAAGAACCCATTTTATAGTGATGAGCAAATGCAAGAACCAAAACATGACCGGGTTGTCCTGTTCTGGCTCTAGTATTTCTGTTCTTGCAGCGTCAGTTTGGTTCTTGTTCTTGCATGGAATTGTCGATCTTTATCGTGTAAAAACTCTGTTGCATTTCTAACTATTGATACCGAGTAAGTTAATCATCAATTAATCAACAATTTAAAAACTTGTTCCAATATACGTCATTGTGGAACAGTAATACCAGTTTTACACTTAGCATGTTTGGGTAATGAGCTCTTAAATTTATTTTGAGTAGAGCATTGGAAATCACTCAGTTCGATTGTTGCATCACACGGAGTTGACTATCCTTTGATAATGTAATTTGATTCACCGTCAATTGGCAATCAATCGATTGAAGTTCCGAAAGCTCTCAGTTTATATTACTGCTCCGTTTATATCTCCTGAACTTAATAACGATCCATAGAACTTTAGTTTTGCATCCGTTGTTGATTTGAAAATCTTTGTGACATATAAGATTTCAATTGTAGTTGTTTCCTTTCATTAGACTCCAAGCTAAACAAAGTAAGTAGTGTCACTCATGCCATATTTATCACTAATATATAATATTTTCGTCTTTTGATCACCAGTTTTACTTTTGATCATACTTCACATGTTACTTCATACCCCATACATTATAAATTTATCACAAATTATAACCTTTCTTACGCAAAACTTGAACATCGTTGATTAATTATTTCAACTAATCATTTTCTTCTCACCATTTGACCATCACTTGACAACCAGATTTCAATACTAATCGTCACAAAGCTTCCACTTAATCGCTGCCGATTTCCATAAAATCGTTTGATTGATTGCTCGTCAGCTGCCCATGATCAAAGAATTCAAAAAAAAAAAATAAAAAAACGGTATTCGTTCCAACAAAATGTCAAACATTCAAAAGTCGAGATTTACTTAAGACTTTGCTCAAGAATAGGCTTTTAATTAAGGGCCATACAGAAGATGAAATAAAAAAAAGAAGCAGAACATCATCATCATCGTCGGTATCAGTATCAGTGCTAGTTCGATCGATACGCGCAGCTGTCACCCATTGTTGCCGCATTTGAGAAAAGACAAAAAATACCGTAAATCTTAGAAGTAGAAGAAAAAAACATCCAATAAATTTGCATATAAATGCCGGGTGATAAGCACACGCTCGCACCACGTACCAAAAAAACAACAATTCGAACTCATAAATTATAATATCTGTAAATTTGTTGACAACACCAGATAATAGAACTACAACAATAAACGTATACGCATAAAGATACCAAAATTATGATCCGTCTATTTCGGTTTCGACATCAAGAAGCGATTCCGACTTTGCGGCGGACTCGAGCGCATTGTTCGAGTCTATGTTGGACCTGAACAAATGCGTCCGAAATGCGTTTGAAGTGGTCGTCAAGAGCACAAACATAGGAATTAACGTTGTCAATGTCTTTAGAACCGTCGCCGCACTTTGCAGATCCACTGAAGATGCTTTAAAGCTTTTCTCAGGGGGGCTCTTAAACGTCTGTTGTATCCTGAGCGACCTTTGAAAGACACTTTTCTCCAAAGCTCAATAAATAAAAAGCATCTTCTGTAATTTTTTGTCGTTAAGTTTTTTTTAGGTCCGTCAAGTGTCCAGCGACATTCGTCGCCTCGAGGGCGCATGTAGCGGCACGATCGGCTCGGCGGTGCTCTTTTGACGCCAACAAAGTGTCAACTCTAATTGCCAGGCGTTATTTTTCCATATTTTGTCAGCGTTATTTGTCTTTCAGTTATTTTCTGATGCCCATCATCTTTGTTTTCTTTGGTGTTTTTTTTTGTATTTTTTGTTTTTTCGCTGTATTTGTCGCCGCTGATCATGATGTTGCCGTGGTCATTGATGAGGTTTCTGTCAACACTCAAATATGAAAATTGGCTTTCGCTGCATCAGCGTCACACCCAGCGCGTCAAGTGCAGCACGTTACCAAGCGAAAACGCAGCAAGTGACATCTTTCGGGCGTCGACAGCCGCACGCGGCCATCTATTGAGTGACGCGACTGCGGCGGCCTCAAATATTTGTACACTTCGGCAACTCAATAAATAATAATAAAATTTCGGTTAATTTCTGCGATCGTCAAAGATCGCCAAACATCTCTCTTCTGGCTTTCTTTGCGATGCGATGAGATGCGGTGAGATGTGGTGCGCTACGATGGATGGCGATACGATGCAGGGGCAATACGACGTACGGCGAAGCAACATTTAATGGAAATGTTAACATTGCGTTGTATTTGTTCTTGTAGTTGATTTTTTGAGTTGGTGTTGTTGTTTTCGATGGTAAATATGAAATTACATAAATTAAGTGAATTTGTTGTCATAGGAATTTATTGGTTTTTCGTGGGTTCAGTATTTGTTTTTCAATTAATGCCGCTGCGACGACGCTTTCAAAAAGCAGCGAAATAAATTCATAAATTTAATGTTAAATCGATGTAAAATATTTAATAATTTACAAAAGTTCACAGCCATCACGATCTAGGAAAAGATATAAACCATTGTTACATTTTACAGAGCTAAAAAAAGATTCTAGAGCAATAAAAAGCTTCTAAAGTTAAAAAGCTTTTACAGCTTTTCAACGCTTTTAGAGTTTTTAAAGCTTTTAAAAACGTTTTGTGCTTTTAGAGCTTTTGCAAGCTTTAAAAGCTTTTGCAAGCTTTTAGAGCTTTTAAAAGCTTTTAGAGATTTTAAAGCATTTCGAGCTTAAAAGAGTTTTGTACATGTAAACAATCGCAATCTTGAAATATATATGTTTTGACAAAGCTTTTTAACGCAAAGCTTACGACACGAAAATTTGTAAATATAAAAATCGTATAAATAAAAAAAAAGCCTTGCTTAAGTTGGAGAAATATCCAAAAATCGTACAGCTCGATGTGTTTAAAACTATGAAAAATTTTCAAAGAGCTTTTTCTTTAAATCGCCAGTATTTACGATCGCGATCTACATCAGACGACAGGCGACAAATGCGTTTTGGCGTTTTTATTGCTGCGTCAATGGATGCGAAATAAACCAAGAAACAAATTGTCGCTGCTGCAGTCACATACGCCACGCATTCAAATTGGCCAAAATCAAATGTTAATCAGCTGAAGCCGACTGCAGGTTTGACAAATGAACGCGCTCGTTAGACAGTCGAACGGACGGATGGACGGACGGACGGACGGACGGACGAACAGTCCGATGGACAGACTGACGCACATAAATACATGTTCTAAATTGGCAGATAACAGCAGCAACTACTGAACAGCAGCAGCAACAGTTGCTGCTGCTGCTTAGCTGATAAATTTAAGAGTTTCGCTCGACGCTTGCCATAAACAGCGCTTTTTAACTATGATGTTGTTTATGCACTGCTGCTGTTGCTGCTGCTGCCTATTTGTTCAACTGCATGTTGCCGATATGGCAGCAACAACAACAACCATAACAACAAATTGTTTGCGTGCAATTTAACAGTTTTGTTTTTGGACAGTGCAGCCTCTTGGCCGTTCATAAAGACGGGGACTGACAGGCAAATAGCCAGACAAAAGACAGGCAGGCTAAAAGAGCTTTTTCTAAAAATTGCCTCCCAGCTAGTAGTTGTTGATATTGGCTTCACCCGCAACATAACTGGCAAGCACCCTACGCACTTTCAAAGCATTCAATCGATCTTCTGCAACCATCCGACCGTCATATTTTGACCACAAATGTCAAAAATACTGATAAAGATAAAGAGCGCGCTGTCACAATATTAAATGTTGTTATTGTTGTTGTTGTTATTCGTGTTGTTGTTGTTGTTTTTGTGCTCTTCTATTAATAAAATTGGTTTTAATTGCTTTAATATTATGACGTAAGTTGTTGTCGGCAGCAGCAGCGGTCGGTAATAAAAAAATTAAAGATAAGACGATCAAAATTTTCGAATGAAATAAATTTTATATTTGTTGTTGTTCTTGTTGTTGTTGCAGTGATAAGCGCAAACATGTGTTGTTGCAAAACCTTCAGATCGTCGCTGCTTCTGGTGGGTGGTCACCGAATCTCAAGTGGTGGTCATGGCACAGTGACGTTAATTGATAAAGTTCCAAACCAAAACCAAAGAAAAAAAAACAACTAAACAATAATAATAATAAAAAAAAACATTTATTTTTTGTTGTTGTAAAAAATATATAAATTGTTTTCTAAGGTTCGGCACTGAGAAAAATTGTTGTGGTAATACAAAATTTAAAAGCTCTAACAATTAAAAGCTTTAATAAATGTGCATGAAGTTTGTAAAATGTTTTAGTAAAATATTTGCATTTCTGTTAAATCTTTGCAAAAGCTTTCGCTAAATTGCCCATTTTCCCAATACATTATTTTAAGATAGAGTAAAACAATAAATACATATGAAAGCTTTTATACAAAATTATTCCATGAAAGCTATTTGAAAGTTTTTAATAAAAAAAACTTTGTCCTAATAAAGCTTTTAACTTGAGTAACCAAAACCTTAGAGGTTATGAAAAAAAAATTTTTTTTATTGCATTATAAAAATTAAATCCAGTAAGCTTATTCTCAAAAATGTATGAAAGCTTTTCATCAAAATGCATTACAGCCTTTTGTCATAGTCTTAATACATTTTTTTACTTAATCTTTTTCTTGACTTTACCAAAACCTTGTACTCTTTTTAGCAAAGCTTTGAATTATCTCAAAGTTCAAAGCTTTTTCTTTAAAAGCCATTAAAGCCATTTTCGAAAATCCAGATTTGAAAAACTATTTAATCAAAAGCTTGGCCTTTATTTAGCAGAGCTTTTACTTTACTGGAAACTTTTTAGTGCTTTTTGTTAATTTTGCGCAGTGTAAGCGGATTAAATGCTTAGCTGAATGTTCAATTATAGCATTTTGTCGTCGTTGCTTTTGCTATTGTTGTTGTTATTGTTTAGTGGTTGTTGTTGCTACTGCTATTGCTGCGTTGCTTCATTAAATAACCATAAAATGATAATTTCATTTGACGTAGTAAAGTGCTCGGCAATCGTGTTATCGCGTTGCGATTGATAACAAGAGTCACCACCGCGATGGGAATTTATTTCAGTTGTGGTCACTTGAAATCAGCAGTAACAACAACAACAATGTTTATAACAGCACCAGCAACATCAGGTCCCACGCATTCGATTTTTATCGATCGATTTTAAAATTCTCTGTTATTATTTCAACCAATTTTAATTGCCGTCAATTCACAGCGCGATAATTTTAAACTGAGCTGCACAAAATTATGTTAATCAAGCAAACGATAGCTCGATCCGCTGCAGCATTCAAGCGTCTATTAACACGCTTCAGATAAATAGTCCCCCCGGTTCGAAGAGCAACACGTCTTACGATTTTTATCAACTGCGTGATGATTGATTTTTCGTTTGACGCTAATCATTCGGAAAAACAAAACGCGAGAGACACTGACCAGATTCGGTTCTAGCTGCCGCATTTAATTGGCGCAGCACGACTGGCAATTGCTACCAATTCGAAATTATTTTAATTCGAGGAAGTGGTAACTTTTTTCAAAGCTAAACTATTTTATTTATAGTAAAAACATTCATTCAATTCATTGTTTTTGTTATATAATTCGTCTTTTCATAGAATTTTGTATTCTAAAAAATCCATCAGTCGAAATTCCAATTTTGAAATGGTAAATGTAACATGGGAAATATCGAAAATATAAATCGTTATTCGTATGATTAAAAATGTCCGTCAATGCATGCAATAAATTTCATATTTAAGCCCTAAAATGTTCTGCAAGCAAATCAGGACTTGTGCTTCCCGAAACATTTCTTTTTCGATAAGTTCATAACCAAATTTTAGTTGGAATTCTTTTCTAAAATAAGGTCTCAGTGTTCAGGTCTAAATAAATTCGAAATCATTACTGATAAGTTATATCTGATCACCAAATATTATTCAGGCATGAATACTACACTGAAATCCACCAATACGCAGAAATAAATTTGAATTCAACGGGACTCACGAATATTTCATACACTCAGAAGAAAGTGTTCCACAGAGTACTTAATGGTACGACCATTGATTTTATGGTTCATGTATTAATAGTTTTATCAAAATGTTTCAAAAAGTTCAAAAGTTTTCGAATTAATTTTATATATTCGAAAAATTCAGTAAATATTTCAATATTATTATTTTTAATAGTATAAATACTATTGTTTTGATGGTTTCTTCTTGTAATAATAAAAGTCTCAATATGCGGCATTTCATTTTAATTCAAAAGTTTTCGTACTAATTTTATGTATTCGAAAATTCAGTACCATTAATTTAAATATTTCAATATATTATTTTGAATAGTATAAATACTATTGTTTTGATGGTTTCCTATTATAATAATAAAAGTCTCACTATGTGGTATTTTTTTCCTGGGTATAGTAAAATCGTTGGCAAAGAACAAATATTATAAAACGTAAACCATTGTAAAAAAAGTATAAACTATAATAAGAAAAGACTATAAAACTTTGACGTTGCTTTATTTTTTGCATATCGACTGTTGTTGCTGTTATTGCAGTTGCTGTTGATGTTGCTGTCCCTTTAAAACGGACCACATTAACTTATGCTAATTGAGGTTACTCGACTCGACGCAGCCAACCAATGAAACGTTTTTCACAACGGCAGTGCCGCGCCGACGCCGCCAACACCGCCCGTGCACAGCGGCGCGTCTTCATTTTGTTTTAAACGTTTGCATAAAATGCGCGCCACACAATAAATTGACGACGATGATGATGATGACGACAACGACAACGACGGCGGCGGGCAACTTTAACCCTACTTTGCATACGCATAATTTTGCTGTTGTTGTTTCGATGTTTGTTGTTGCTGTTGCGAAGCTCGTACGTAAACGACACGCACGCATTGCCGCACGGTGCGGGTGCTGCTTTTGTTGCTGCTCATTTGGCTGCTGCCACAATTTATCGATTTAATAAACATTAAAATCGATGCTGCTGCAATAATGCCTGCAGCTGTTGCTGCCTACTCCGCTGTTACTCGTGGTGCTGCTGCTGCATGTTGCCATCAAGTCGTTAAATATGTTGGCAATGAATTTATGCGTTGCGGCGGCGTTGCTTTTGCGTCGCATGCAATTAGTGGGCGACGGCAAAAACCAGAGGTAAAGGAGCTGAAACTGCATAAGTGGTACTGAAATAGTAGAGTAAAAGCAGCTTGGCAAAATAAAAATTACACGCTGCAACAAAGCTGTCAGTGGCAACTTTTGTCGAGCATTTAAATCACAATCGCAGCTTATTTAAATTCGCATAAAAGCGCGCAAATTTGACAAATGATCGCACTCAAACAACAGGCCGGCCGTACTGCGTGCGATCGCCGCATGCGTGGCGCAAATCAGCGCCTAAAGAAGTCTTTTAAAATGCGCATAAACAGCACCAGCAACAATCTCGGCAACAACAGACTGCAACCACAAATCAGCACCTGCAGCCACGACGCCATCGATCGATGGATCGCACGATCGTCGACTGTATGCAGCAGACATTCGCATTCGCAAGTGAAACCGCAGCAACAGCCACATGTTGCTGTGTCTGAAACACTTGGCAACAATGCGCGCAAAACAAACACGATCGCAAGGCGGACGATCGTGGAACCGCAAATGAAATGCATAAAATGCACACGCGCCTGCGTGGTCCACATAAAGCAACGCATGCGCAGCAGTAACAGCAACACTAACAACTAGCAATTGGCCAACTTTGGTTGGCAACATCGATCATGTTGCTGCCGTAAACTGGCACTCAAAGCGACATACAAAAGTCAGACAGCCAGTTGATCAGTCGCTTCAAATGTTGCTGCAATAAAAGCAACAACAAACACCAACAGCACCACATCGCATAAGCAACACTTATGCCATGAGCAATAGTTTTGTCGCCATATTTGGCGTTGATCTGCAGTCAGTTGCATTGATCAGCAGCGATCAATGCAACAAAAATGACAACAACAAAAATAAGAGCAACAACAGCAAATATAAAACAGAAAAAAACAACAATATAGCAACAGCAACAATGCACTTTAGTTGGCAGCACAATTCGCGCGATCGCCACGATCAGCAACATTTTTTCGTTTGTTTTCTATATTTTTATTCATTTTTATTTTTTTTCTACTACAATCGTCTAGACGACAGCCAGCAGCAACAATTGTTGCTCATTTTTTGATTATTATTTTTTGTTCTTTTTTTTTTTGCTCTGAGACGTGCGTAATTTTGGCAACAACATGTTATCAGCTACGATCGCTGGCAACATTTTGAGGGCAACAATTGCAAATATTTGCCAGCAACAATAATTTAAATTATGGCCAGACTTGTGCAGTCGACAATATGTTGCCGCATGTGGCAGCAACAGTTGTTGGTGCACAGTTTACAACGTCTGTCCAATGCAGCGATGCATCTCGTCGCACTGCCTTTTAAGCCTTTTAAATGCGACGACGCGCATACAAAGAAGTCAGCAACAGTTGCCACGATCACATTGCAATTGCTAATGAATGCGATTTAATTATCCACCGCTACAACTGTTGCTGCCTACAAATTTGTCAGTGCGGTTGCGCGTTCGACAGACAGTCGCGACATATGTTGCTGTTGTCAATATGCTGCTCATAATTATCAAAGTTGTCGTCACAATGTGACCAAGGTGTAAGTAGCATGTTTGACGAAGTTGCCACCAGAAGGAGCAGCAAGCGCGCTCAAAATGGCAGCAAGCGGAATTCCACAGCAGCAATTAAAAGGGCGCTGATCGTGTCATCGAGCTGGAAAAGGACTGCGCCATTTAAAGCAGCTAAGTGACTGCATAAATTAAGTGAGTCCAGTGCAGCGTTGCTTTGCGATCGATCTTTCGCTGTGGAGAACGAGGCCTCAATCAGACCTGCGATCGATGCGGCCAGCACACGATTGTCTGTCAAAGCTGTGCGAAAAACGAAAACTAAAATAAATAAGTAAAATTTCAGTGATTCTCAGTCACATAATTAGAATCAAGAGCGCAACACGCGGAAAATGCCAAACATTGGCAGGTTCAACGCGATCACTTGACTTCGAAATACTTGCGATGCTGACTGACGGACTGAATGAATTTTTGGCAGCTCATGCGAGGCGTGCGATCGCCAGAATCGGCGCGGTGCTGCGATCAATGTCGAGGCGCCCAAAAATCTACGCGGCGCAGCACATAGTTATTTTTCAATTAAAATCCATAGATTTATTGGTCGAAAGTGCGATCGATTCGCAGTTTGGTTGGTGAGAGATCTTGGCGCGGCGCACAAGTGATAATGTTCCGCCTGTTGTTGTATTGTTATACTTGTTGTTGTATAGTGCGTCAATTTAAAACGTGTGACAGCGCTGATTGACGTCAAACCGCGCCTCAAACAATCAGTGGAGCAGGCTGAGTGTCAGGCCGGACGATCGGCAGACGAACGCCGATCAACGATGATTTTTGTTGTTGTTTAATTTATATTGTTACTATTTGTACGTTTTTCATTCTAAATCGCAGAATCGCGTCGGTGTTGGATTCGGGATCGTGACGTTCGATCAAATGCTCGATCATTCGACGAACAGCAGCAACAACTAATTGTTGTTCAGTTGTAGGAGTTGCAATTGTTTTTCTGTCGCTGTTGTTCGCTCGTAAATTGTTATTATTATTGATAATAATTAATAAAAAAATAAAATAAGCACTCAACAAATACTACGATCGTTGATAAAAACGTATTTAGTTTCATGGCGCACAACAATGCAAGGAATTTGTTGCTGTTGCTGCTGTTTTTTGCTGCTGCTGTTGGCGCTTCAATGCGCACGTTTTACGTAATTAGATACCGACCGCCAACCAACAGGCTGACCCAACAAAATACCAAAATTATTATTTTTTTTGGTTTTTTTTTTTCTGATTCAACTGTTTCCAAATTAGTTCTCGTTTTAAAGCATTTTGTGCTTTTGGCTATAACAAAGCGCTGCAATTTGTAATTGCAAAATTTGCAAGCTCTGGGTTTTTATAAAATATAATTTTGCTGTTTTTATTATTCGTTCGTTCGTACGTTCTGCCGGCGCGGCGTAATGAATGAAATTCTAAACCGGAGTCGCATTTCATTTAAAAGTCGAACTTCGTCGTAGTCGTCGTCGCCGTCGTTTGCGCTGACCAACAACAAATACAATTTTAAATTGAATTCATAATTAAAATCAGTACCTACCATCGCCAATAACTCAATAATAATTTCATGTCTACGTAAGGAAAGTTTTTGGACTCGTCGTCGTTGACCTATTTTATGCACCATTGACGACGACTGTATCGTCCTCATTGCAGATTAATTGCCGATTTTCAAAAAAATATTTTTATATATATTTTCGAAAATTTCTTGCAATAACTATTCTCTGAATTGGGTGACAGACAACATTTAATTTCGCTGAGTTAAAAGTGACTCTTGGCAATATTTAAAGTTTTCATTTTTTATTTGTGCTGCGAAAATGCAAAATTGTAAAAAAAAAAAAAAATATTTATATGTACTGTCATTTAAAATTGATCAATTGAATTAAATAATGAAATACTACAAAGCACTCAAAACATTTCGAAATTAAATTTCTAAATCTATTTTTATTTTTCAAACCTATGACCCATAAGTATAGAAAATTTTAAGTTTTTTGATATTTATTATTATAAGAAAACTTTTAAAAATGTCGTATTTAAATTCATGTTCTAGATAAATATTGACTAAGTAACTAAATGTTTGTGTGTCTATTTCAATTTGTAATAAACATTTGAATAGAAATTCCTTTTTCGAAATCGTATACGAAAACTCTCTTCATTTTGGTTGGTTTGTTAGAAATTGTGTGTTCAATAAGACTCATTAGAAATTTGTTTGAAATTTCTAATAGGAAATACTATATAAAAATAGCCAATTAGTAAGGCCTTTCTTGTATGTATTGTAATACCGATAAAAACAGTATTCAAATATTAATAAAAATCAAAATTGAACTAGTGTAATCCTCAAAAATAGTTTACGCTAATTTAAATTCAAAGAAATAATGATAAACGTTCGATATACTCACAACAAATATTTCAGTTTTCAAATCAAACGAGAATAAGACCTATGATAGGTTTGTATTTTTATCGAAAACCTTCAAACTTTCATATCATTTAGATTATTGAAAATAACAATTTGGTTACTATAAACGATATTGTTTCTGGTAAGCAACCATTTGGTTTAGCTAAGAACTTAAATTGTTCTTCTTTAAAATATTAAAATCATGTTTAACCTTTTCACATATTTTAGTTTATTCAATTATTCTTATTTCGCTAAAATAGGAAAATATTTTGCACCTTTTTATATATCGATTCTCACATTCTATGATATACTAAGTTGATTTTTTAATGTTATTCGAAGTCCGTATATCTTCATTTATATATATTGTCAAATTTTAGTGCCGATCGGTGTTATAGAGCTATTCAAATTTATAATCAAAAATGTACTTAGCAGGCATCAAACTTTTTTAAAAACATGCAATCCACATTGGACTGGATATATATCCAAGTGAAATTTTAATTGAAAATGTATGTATTTTATGTATTTTATCATATTCTAAGTACATTTAGCATTTTGAGGTATACTTTGTTGTAGACTTAGCATTTTGTGGTTTTAAATAAAAAATCCTATCAAATATTTGGTGTACAAATTAAAAACACCACCCTTTATCTGTTATTAATATTTAAAACAATTACACAAAATCTTTTAATGCTTCTCCCGCAAAACTCACTTTTTAGACTTATTTTATGGAAAGGAACGTTCATTCAAATTAGTAGTATTGAACAAGGAGATATTTCAAGTTCAAGTTTCTTTAATATTAGATAACTTTTAACAAAATATTAAACACAATATCCAGCTACTTATAACATTGATCAAAAATAATAAAATATTATATTTGAAAAATATAATTCTTTCAAAAGTTTTACAACACTTTTAATGATGCTCATAATAAATTGTTCAAATTTATTGAGAATAACTCCAAGTTTTGATGTCAAAATAAAATTGAAAATCACATGTTTTAGTGTTTAAATATTTTTGTTTTAATTTAATACAGGGCAATAAATAGTTTTTTTTTATATTTAAATTCATGTCAACTCTATAAATTAATGTCCACAAATAAAAATATATAAAATAAAATATGTATTAAGGGAACTGTAAGAAAATAAACAAAATTGTCTTTGGTACATCCTTGAGTAAATCATTTTTTTCTACCGAATCAATACTATATCGTTGTTGTAGAACGAAAATTCACCAAATGAATTTTTATGAAAAACTTAAATTTCGAGTTTGTTGATTAATATTATAAAAAGTAAATGATGCATTTTATAATTTGAAATATCAATTGATAGATTTACTTTTTGTTATCATGAGGTCAAAAAATTTAAATTAAAAATTGACAGATTTATAAAAATTTTTGTAAATAAATATTTGGCATTTTGAAAATGTATTTGGTGACTTTTCGTTCAACAACGACGATCTAATGTTTTTAAATATAAAATGCACAAAATAATAGTACTTTGCAAAACATTTGACGATATTTTTAATATAAAACAAAAAAATATATATATAATTTTCGATATAGAACATTAATTATTTTATAAGTCAATTGTGTATTCTTCAGCAATTATATCAAAAAAAATAATTTTCTAACGAAATAAAATTTGATTATCTAAACTAAAATTATTTCGATTTCAGTTTAATATTTTTATTGAGACAATTAACGATATCGTACTGGATCGAAAACCTAACATTTTCGAAAATAAATAATTTGGGTCTATAAATGATATCCTTTTGATACGCTTAAAAGAAATAATTTCTTTTTTGATTCAAATAACGAATTCATAACAATTACCATTTACAATTACCAACTTTAAAAAAAAATACTTTTTGACAATTTTTGTATAGAATAAATGATCAAAAAGCTGATTTTTAAAATTAAAATTACCTTTAAAATCTCTTTAATTATGCGCCATTGTATTTAGGAAATAGATTTGGTAATAAAAATATATTTTACTCTCCGAAATATGTAGAAATATTCGATTAAAATGCTGTTTTTATTTCAAATATGCCGTATATTTTTAATTTATTATGTCCTCCAAAAAAATATTTAGAGATTCATTCAATCTAAAAATAAAAATATACTTTTTTTGGCTACACAATTTGGCCCACAAATTAAAATACAAAACTTTTTGAAAAAAAAAAAAACTCAAAAATTAAGCCACGCCAATTCTTTATCTTTAGATATTATACCGAAATAAAACTATTGCAATTGCACTGATTTTTAGCGACGGCCTTACAAAATGCGCTGTATTTCAATTGCCATTTCTTACTTACCACTTGGGAGCAGCTGTTGCCGTGGCCAAGAAGACCCAAGATCGTTTTAATCCAAATTGAGAGTGTTTTTGTGCTGCTCTTATCACGTAATCACTTTGCTGAAGTCATTGATTTAAAAACCTATTTTATATTCTTTTTCAATTTTGTGCCGTTACTATTTTTCTTTATTTTATTTTTTACTTATTTTGAGTATAAATTTAGTAATTTATTAAAATATCACTTTTTAGCTTAAATATTAATTGAATTGATTTAATTTCTTGTATGAGTTGGCAAGCATTTGTTAACGGTTATTGTGGCGATTTTAATAAAAATTGATTTTTATGTTTAATTTAGTTTTTTTTTTTGTTATTTTTTAAATAATTTTTGTTTTCTTTAAACGTTTAAGACACTTTAATTGCTTCACATGCACTTAATTATTATTTATTTTATTTAAAAATTTCGTTGTTTTATTTTCGGCGATTTTAGTAGTTGGCAAATAGTAGTAGAAAAGTAGTGTAAGCGTATTAAAAAGTGCCGATTGTTTTATTTTATGTTAAAAGTTGCTAAATTTTATTGGTTGTTGTTGTTCTTATCGTAGCATAGGTACTTTTTAGTGGCGAAAATGTTGCAATTTGTTTTTAAAACAGCGTTATTAATAGTAGTGGTAAAAGTAGTAGTAGTAATAGTAATGGTAAAAGTAGTAGTGAACTGCGTATTTGTAAAGCGTTTATTTTATTTTATAATTATTTGAAAATTTGAGGCAAAGGCAAATTGTTCAAGTGTTGATTAAAAGTTAAAAATATCTTTTTTAGTAAAACTTTTTGTAAAATTCTTTTATTTTTTCACAATAAAATTGAAAATGCATTTTTATTTTGTTGTTCGTTTAAACTGCACAATTTTTAATATTTTTTATCGGTCGATGTGGTTGTTGTTTTCATTGTTTCTAAGGTTACAGTTTTTTTTAAATAGTAGTTGTTGTTTTTATTTGTTTGTTGTTGCTATTTTAATTATTGTTTTATTTGTTGCACGCACTCATTACGTCGTCGACGATTCTCGTTTGCGCTGATGTTGACCACGACGCACACAGAAACAGCGTAAGGCAAATTTTTGAACGTAACACTTCTTTCTGCACGATGTAAAACGAATTTCGACCGCCTTCTGTTTGTCTGTCAGTCAGTCGCAGGAGCACAACATTTGCATTGAACAGTCCTTCGGAAACAGAAACCAACGAACGAACGACAAACGGACGAACTAAGCAACGAACGAACAAACTAACGAAAACTCAGAATCAATTGCAATTGTGTGACGCGCACGGGTTCGTTCTGACGTTGAACCGACGATACGCTGCGAGACACTGAAACACGGCGCGCGGCTTCTACGTAGAATGAGCCGTGCGAGGCTCTCTGCCTGAGAGCAAAAGCAGCGCAGCAACTGCGACACATCTGCATGCATTGTGTTGGTGTTAGTGTTGAGGCGACATCCGTCCGCTCACCGAATGTTTTCGCTCTCTGATTCAAGTACGGATAAAATTGCAATTAGCTGACAGCAACAGTTGTTGTTGCTGTTGGCGCTGCCACAAAAACACGTGCATTGCGTTCGTCCGTCCGCCCGGCCTTTACTCCAATGCACCACGCTCTCGTTTTATCTCTCAGTGCTGCTCTCTAGCTTTGCACCCATTTTATCTGCATTGGCATGGTATTCGCGTGGGCAACTGTTGCTGTTGTTGATGTAAATGTTGTTGAATATTATCGTAAATATGCACCTCCCACTTTTGATTTGCAATTTTTTATTTATAAACGTCGCTGTATTTCTTTATCTGTTGAAAAAAAAACTCTTAAAATTGTGTAGTACCAAAATATTAAATATTAGTATCAAATATTAAATGGTGAATGAAATACTTTTTATCCAATTACATTTTATTAATATCCCAGTCTGCCATGTCTCGGATATCTGCAATGCCTCCAAATTTTCGCGAATAAGTTCGATAGAAGAATTCGGTCTCGTTGCTTTGTCCATTCTTATTTTTCAAATTCGCCTTTATTTCAAAACATTTATCGCATCGATATCGCATTATTTTTCGCATATTTTGAAAATTTCTCGTACCGAGAAAACTTCGACAGAACCTATCATGTAGGTCCAATTTGACGCTCAATAAAGTGTCCGATATCCTGAATTCTTGTTTTTCACATTAATATCGTAACGATCTCGAAACGAATGGCATACTGGGATATTATTTGTTTAAATAGCAGTCGTAGAAAGTTTTAATATTCCCCAGTATGCCATCCGTTTCGATGTCGTTACGAGATCTATGCACGATATCGGACTCGTTCTCGTACGATATCGAACGTCAATTTGAACCTACTTGGTAGGTAGATATCGATATGTTCGATCAGAGTTTTCTCGATATAAGAAATTTTTCGAAATCGAAACGATATCGAAGAAAAAATCATCAAAGTTCAAAATTGCTGTGAAAAATATTGCGATATCGATGTGATAAATGTTTAAATAACGTATCTGAATGAATTTGAAAGTACGAAATATTTTAAAAATTAAAATCGAGAAAGCAACGAGATCGAACTTTTTTATCGAAGTTATTCGAGAGAACTGTGACATGGCATACTGGTTTCCGTTTTCAAATTGAAATACTGATAACTGATACAGAAAGGTATTCATTCAAATATCTATGTATATAATTTACGGAGGTTAAAGACTCATCATAATACATTGTACTAAATACACCAATCCATAACACCCAATATCGTTTTGAATTTACATATTTTTTCTATATATATTTTTTTATTATATATTGGTTCTGCTAAAGCAAATTTAAATGTCCATATTAATATGGACATTTAATTATTTTGGCTCACAATTTCATTAAATATAAATCATATAAATCAACATTTACAAGAACTGTTTCATTAAATTATTTCGACATATTCAGTGAAATAGTCAGTGAGTGAACTTGATATTTCCTGTATATTGATAGACAATAGTAGAAAAAACAAGACAGAGAATCCCAGAAAGGCCTTTATTATCGTTTTAGATAATTATACGAAATTAATGGAAAATATACCCTGTACCTCATAGGTGTAGGGTATAAAAACGAAAATATTTAGTATAATATCGCTGTTTCTGTCAGTAAAGATATTGGCGCATAATCATGGACAATTTAAAGTCAACTTTAAAATTAAAATCAGCATTTTGACATTTTATTCTATAAGAAATTAGCCAAAAAATTCAATACTAATTTTAAAGTTAACTTTATATTTTCTACAATGTTTGTAGTTTGTATCAAAATGTCTTAATTTTCGATAAAGTCTATTTGTTCAAAAGATTTTTAAGATATGAAATTGCCTATGACGTGTTGAGTATTTTCATTTTCATAGAAACATCTTACGCTACATACGCAGCTACAGAAAATACGCAACATACGAGACTTACGCTGGTTGAGATGTGTACCCCTCATATATATTTCAACAATATAAAATTAACTTTTTAATTTTTTGAAATGTTTTATAAGCACTCTCAGCTATAAGCTCTAAATATCTACGAAGTAAGACTTATTTAAATCAGCGGTTTGATTCAACATATATGTTATCCATTATCAATATGTCCATTAAATATTTAAATTTTATAAATTAGTTAAATGTGGTATTTATATTAGTATGACCTTCTCAACATTCCAAAAATCTTGTCTGAATAACACCGAAAAGTGATTTTTGCGGCAAACAACAATATTCGGATATGGTAAAATTCTACCCGGTTGAAATGAATATTTTACTAGTTAAGTGCAATTTGTATTTCATATTTATTTATTTTTTTTATTCAATTATTTATTTATTTATTTTTTATTTTAATATTTTTATCTATGTAGACACGGGATGCGTTAATTTTAATCATTCTTTAAACGAAAATTTACTTATTGCATTTTTATAGTGGTCGTTTAATTTTTAGTTATCAAATATATGATAAAAGCACAAGTATAAGTAAAACACGTTTTATTTTAAATAAGAATAATTTTCATCAATTTAGGTCTCATTTGCACTGCAAAAGAAAACTTTGCCATACAAACAAGCGGTAGTTTTTACTCGAAGAAAATTAAGTTGAACAAAAGTTGTGTCTGGTGAACAAAATTTTTATTTATGATATGTCGAATCAGATGCGGTTTTGACAGAACCCAATTTTGACATCCGTATACAAAAACCAGTTGGGAAGGTTAGATCACATGGGAAATTTTAAAGTAGGTGTAATTATGATAGTTAGGATTATCAAAATTATAGTCGGTCTAAGCCGACTATAAATACCCTACACATATGTGTGGTTACCATTCAAAGTGATATATAGGTCACCAGGGTATACGAATCCTGAAAATAACTACAAACATTCAATCGCTGAAGAATTTCCATTCATTTGATACCCATATTTACAAATGGGTAGGTGTACCGAATTTCGATTTTTTTTTTTGTGAACCACAAGTCTTTTCGCCGGAAAACATTATTATCATGTATTTGAGCATGATGTCAATATATATTTGACCAACAAAGTTTACCTAAGCACGTATACATAAAAATTGATCTTTATATGTACATTTTATATGTGGTATTTGAACATAAGTGGTCGGATCATAGGTCACCATGGACCGATCTCGCACATACAGCGTAGGTATATTAGTAATCTAAGTTATAAGTTTCATTTATCTAGCTCTTCAATTTTAAAAGTCTTAGGGATTTCAACAGACAGACAGACGGACAGACAGACGGACAGACAGACAGACGGACAGACAGACGGACAGACGGACATCGCTAAATCGACTCAGGAGGTCATGCTGATCAAGAATATATATACTTTTCCATACCGGAGATGCTTTCTTCTGGGTGTTACAAACGGCGTACCAAACTGAATATACCCTTTCACTCTTAGTGTAGGGTATAAATATGGCGATATTAAATACCCCCAAAATTAAAATGTAATAATCACGCAGATTTTTTCATCGATTTTGTGTATAAATAAAAAAAAATGGGAATTCATGTCAAAGCCTAAATACGAATGAATTTAGTTATTACTTCGTGCAGACAATTTTATAAATATTTTATTAAATTAAATTTCTGCTAAAATCAATAAAAATCTGTGCACAAACCAATTTAATAAGTAAATAAATAATTTTCACAAATAATGAGACATACGCCACGGGAAAACAAATTGTATTTCTAGTGTAATTTTTACCATTTCTTTTAATCCTTATGTGTGTGCAATTTATCAAATACCGGAATATGAACAATGTGTTAGTAAAATAAACATAGATATTAAAAAATAGCATTAAATTTGAAAGTAAAAATTTTAAATTTAAACAGTCTCATTTCAAAGCAATTTCGCAAAGCTATTTCCTATCGTGATGATTTGATTTTTACTGCTAACACCAAACTTTACTACCGCATAACTTTCTGAATGCAATTGAAATTACAGAATTGTAATATATAGAATTTAGAAAAAAAAGAATTAAAATTAAAATTTCTTTTGCTCTTTGCATATTTGAAATACAATGAGCTAAATAATTGACTTTAAAATTTAAAGAAAACATTTTGAAATAAATTTAAAGGAAATGTATTTAACTTAAGTAATTTATGACCAATTACTTTAGACAACAACTGGAGGCCTATTTTATTTATCCACAAACTTAGTGTGCGTTTCCAATGGACTGCAAGATTCTACCTCATACTCAGTTTTTTCAGATTGCCTAAAGTTTTTGAGATATTACGCAATTCTTCTGTTTTTCTACATATTTTCGCATTTAACTTTTTATAGATTTGAGTTTAAATTGAGTTTAATTCAGTTCATATTTTGAAATAAGACACATGAAATTCGAATTGATCTCACCGAAGTTATGAGCAGTGAAATGCAAAACAATTTAATTTTAAAGTCTATCTATTATTTATTGCATAACATATTTAGTTTTCATAATTTATTAAAATTTATTGTATGATATATAAAACTGGAACCATAATTCTATGGTTTATCTTATTTCGTTTTGCAAATATCAATATTTTTTGTACCTCAATTCATAGAAATTCCAACATATTCTTAAACCAGCCCAAGTAACCACGGCTCGACATTCGCCACAAACTTTTGTGTCAAATGTGTAGCTTTTAAGTTACCTCTAACACCAGTGTTGCAAACTAGTATTTTTTAATTGCAAAGCGGTGGCTAAGAACATGTATGGAACATACGCAATAATATGTCACAGTCCTGTGATATATATGTCAAACATTCTGATAATGGAACATATTCGAAAATGGGCGGAGCTAACTTTGTTGTTATGACGTGGCATAATAGTGGCAAATTAACAAATGTATTATGTTCCATATATGTTGCATGTATATAATGAAGAATTAACTTTAAAATAGTATAAATGTATATTATTACACCCATAATATTTATTATATTCATTACATATGTCCATGGAACGTTGGGTTGCAAAAAAGGACAGTCGGATAATATAATTTAAGAAATTAAAAAAAAAATCACTTTTTAAAAAAAAATTATCACAAATTGCATTTTTTTAGGTGCGCGTTAAAATTAGAGAGGGCATTAACCCGAAAACTTGAACCATTTGTTAAATTAGAGTTGTACTTTGCCGAAAAATCTGTTCGAAAAGACTTATACTATTATGCCTTAGCATATTTTTGACATTATGTGCAGTTTTATTACATGACAAACATTTACGCTTATGGCACTGCTTAGGCTCTTTATTATTTTTATTTTTAATCCGCACAAGTTCCACATTTAAAATTACAGTTTAAGTTCCAAATAGGTGAACCGAATGGATCGAAATCTGTGGCAACTAAGCCTCGCCCCGGGGCTTTTTTAATGGCAATTGGGTGGCAAATATGTATATTTCGCATGATTTGGAACTAACACTTTAATGGAAATTGTGTCGCTACCACTTAAGTTGCCACAAAGTGGTTGCTTGGGAGTATTATTCAATGTTTCGAAGCTTTATCGAATAACTTCGATACAAAAGTTCGATTATGTTGCTTTATCGATTCTATTTTTTTAAATTTCTCGTTCATTCAAATACTTTGACAAGATACGATATTTAAACATTTCGAACTTTGATCATTTTTTCTTCGATTTCGTTCCGATTTCGAAAAATTTCTCGTATCGAGAAAACACCGACAGAACGTTCCGATATCTACCTACCATCTACGTCCAATTTGAAGCTCGATATCGTTACGAGAACGAATCCGATAACGTGTGATTTCTCCATCTACTCGCAATGGTCTCGTAACGATATCGAAACGAATGGAATACTTGGTTTATTATGAAAATTGTGTTGAATCAAGTCTGTAAAAAGTTCTAGTTAAACTATGTAGAAACTTATGTAATAACTCAAAAAACTGAGTATGATTATAATCTTGAAGTCCATCGGCAAATCAGACTAGGGTTGCGGATATTTTTTTGTTGTTGTGCTGTGTTATTCAGCCTTATCTTTCGAACATTGTTCACAATACCTATTTTCCACCAAGGGTAAAAATTCCCTGAGGAATTTTATTCACCATAAAGCTGATTGTATTCAAAACTAATTCAAACACAAATTTAAACCCACAATTTCTATTTTCTAAAAAAAAGTTCCGTAATAAAAAAAAAACAGAGTATACAGTAAAAAATAGCACACTAGATTTAAACAAAAACTATTTACGGAATAACGATAGAAAACTATGTTTTGTTTTTATTGAGTAGTGTTATTAGTATATATAGTCCTTGTGGAACGAAAAGTCACCAAATACATTTTCAAAATGCCAAATATTCATTTACAAAAATCTTGATATATCTGTCAATTTTCAATCGATGATCTCAATTTTACCACATGATAAGAAAATGTAAATCTGTCAATTGATATTTCAATTTTTAAAATGCATAAATTACTTTTTATAATATTAATCAACAAACACGAAATTTAAGATTTTCATAAAAATGTTTTTGGTGAATTTTCGTTCTACAACGACGATATGTAAATTTTTATGTTATTTCCATGTTTACAAAATTAAATATTGCTCGTAAATACAAAACTGGAACAATTTCTTAAAAATAATATCTCTCCAGTGCCATACTCCCCCACCACACAGCTGGATAAACATGCTCAATTATCCGGCCCAGAGAGCGCCCACAAACGAAACTCTCTCACGTATACATGCACATGGCAATGTTTTGGCCGTCGTTGCAGCGCTGCAACTGCGAAGAACGTTTTAGAGAAGGCGAGCGAGCGGTAGCCGAGAGAGAGTAGCGCCTACTGCGCGCCTTGAAGTTGGTTCGCCTTTTGAAGTTGTTATTGCTGTTGTTGTCGGTGGTGCTGGTGGTGGTGTTGTTGCTGCTGCTGTTGTTGTTGTTGTTGCTGCTGATGTTTCTTATCTCTGCACGGTGTGCTGCTTTTGTTTGACCGACCGCAGTAGCTGGCGCTACCGCGTGGTTATTTCTAAGTTCGTGTGTGTGTTGGTGCGGTGCCTCGCGCACTCACTGTCTGTCTCCTTCTCTGTCGCTCCCGGACGTCGTTTCTGTCGCACATGTGGAGGTCGTTGCTACAGTTGTTGTTGCCGCTGTTACCATTGTTGTTGCGTTTGGCTGAATTGTGGGCAGGGAAAAAATAAACGAAACCAACGAACGAACGAATAACGCGAACCCGCGATTCGTACGAATTGTTGTTGATGATGTTGTTGTAAATACACGAGGCAACAACAACAACATCCGCAAAAGCAGCACCAACAACAACACATTCATCTTGAAAATTCGTGAGCGTAGGCTTGCGAGCGCGATTGACGAGCGTCGGCACTGCCGATTCAACAAACGAACATCGACTATGACGGTGGCGCTGTGCTGCGTTCGCGTGGAGGTGGCACCCAATTCGCAGTTCTCACACAGTACGCAGCAACAACAACATCAATGAACTGTTGCATGTTTTTGGTATTTGTTAATCTTATTTAGCACTCGATTCGATGGTTTTTCAATTCGACACCAATTTCATTCAATTGCGTTGTTGCGGCCTGTGCGATGTGCGAGGCGGCTGCCACACTTTGATTTGTGGCAACACTTGACATTGTCCACGCAGTTTGATAATTTCAATAAAAAAATCTCACGCAGCCCTGAGGTGTTTATGGGTTGACCGGCCCGCCCGTCAGTTGGACGCAGTCTGCTGTGTGGGTCGACTATAGCTATCGGCGTCGGCAAAACGATGCGAACTTATAGCGCCAGTGTCTGGCGTTGTCAGTAATGACATTTCTAAAAACCTTGTTTTTAATAAATATTTGAATGCTCTAAAAACAAATGAGGCTTCGTTTATCAAAAATGGTCAAGTCCATTTTTGAATAAAATTAGTTAAACCCGGATTCGTAGTCTAGAGTTGTTGTTGCATAATTCATATTTGATATTTTCAGAATTTTATATTTTTACCTCTTAATTACGAGTAATAGTTACTTCGAAAATTAAAAAATTGAGAACTTGCAACAGTTTGCCCGAATCTTGTATCAAAAAGCTATAATTTCAATATTTTTTTAGATATTATTTGGTTTTTAATGCATTTTACTGACATTTCTTTAATAGTGCAAATTATTCTATATATCAGGATGTATTTTTATATATCCAATAAATAAATATTCTTATGTTTTTTTAATGGTATTTTTCATATATTTTGAATCAAATCTACATATTTAAAACATTTATTTCTTCTTATAAAGGGGAAGTATTGATCTACCTTATACCCAAGTGATGTTCGAAACAATTACAAATATATAACACGATAAAGGATATTCATAATAGAAATCTAATTTATCTCCTGATTTGGAGAATATGTTGTAGAAATGTAAAATTTTATTTAACATTATAAATTACCGTTTGCTTCTCAATACATGATTATCTCACAATACCAAATCAAATATTAATGATAAACAAGTTTACATCTTTTATTTGAATTTATTTATATTGAATTGATTTTTAAAATATCTCATAGTACCATTTCAAATCGGAACTAAACCTATAAATGAATTGGTATTGAAAGACCTATTTTATATTCATACTCAGAGAGATATCAGCTACAAAATGAGTTCCGTAAAAAAAAAATATATTATGAAAATTATATGCATTTGCAATTCAAATGAAAATGAAAACCGTAAACGAATTTATCAGAAGAAACAGGGTACACACATATTCTTCCTAGATTCCTAGTTTTACGTACTGGTCAAATTTTTCGTGTGTGCAGAATAGGGATGTCCATCTGAAAATAACATTGATGTTTTGTCGACTCGTTGCATCGATATTTTCCGATGTATCAAACAAAAACATCGATATTTTCGGTGCATCAAATGAAAAATAATTAGGTAAATAATTTAAATGTCAATGAGTTTTTATATGACAGATAACGAAAATAAGATATATTAGGTTAAAATAAATAAGTTTTTGACTGAAACTTTTCATATTATACAAAATAATTAAGTAATTGGAAATCAAAAATATCTAAGTCCATGTTATGTCATTTTGAGAAATGTACGAAAACCATGTATGAGGCAAATGGTAATTTAATGTAATTAATTTCAAATAACATTCCATAAAAAATTAAATTTAATTAAATTTAGCTAGTTTCGATTCGCAAATATGAATTTAACAATGATTCGATATATCGAAAAAATACATCAATGTATCGAATAGATTCTGAGGCTTATATTGCATCGGAAAACAACAATATATCGACAAAAGTAATATATCGAGTGTTTTTAAACATCGATGTATTTTGGACATCCCTAGTGCAAAGTAGTGTCGTAAGGTGTAATAAAAACATTTTTGATATAAACTAATGATCGTTCTTATCGAAACACTGTTACAATTAAACTCAAAATATTTGAAATTGAATTTTTGTCAATTAACAAAATTTTCCGTACAAATATAATTTGTTTATAAAAAATTAAATCTTTTTCGTTATCATCTCGACAATATCTCAAAACAACAATTGAGGCTTAAAGATCAGGAACTTACACCCTTTAAGCTACACCTAGAAAAAAATAATATATAAATAATAGTTTTCTACTATTAAAAATAGTTAATAGGGTAAATTATTATTTTAATCAGAAAATACCATTAAATACTAAAAAAAACCATGACATTGCCATTGAGTTTATATTAAAAGATTTATTTTTTGTATAATATTAATTCAATAATTGTCCTATTGACCAATTTTAATGGGATTTGAAGGAGCTTTTTTTTATATAATAGGCACATAGAGTATTCAATAAATAGATCCCTCCCGTGGTACTGTTACTATTTCCACTACTCTTGATGTATTTTTTCTAATAATACCAAAAATTACTCAAATAATGAGAAGCACAATGAAAAAGCATTTTTAAACCGTGTTGTTCATTATGTATATATTTTAATTAATCAAAAATATTTAACACCATATCTAAGATAATGTGATTTTAGGGGCATAATACCGCTAAACATTTGTACACTTTGTTTTCACAAATTTAAATTTGAAGATTTACATGGTAATTTCAATTGAAGTCAGGTTTATTCGACACGATCAAAAGAATATTCACATCAATAATGTATTTTACATTCTGAATTTTAAAAATAAAAATTCGTGACTATCTAAAAACAAAGTGATTCACATCTGTATAGAACAAACAAAAAAAAACTAAAGGCAAAATGCTAATGTAGCCATGATCGGAAAATTATCATTTGATCCATTTTCATGACCAACATGATTTGGCCATGCGCATACCTAAGGCTACCAATTCTAAATTTGGAAAAAGAAGGACACATTGTATTGTTCAAAGTGGAAAAGGAGGACATGCGAAAGATGTCTTATTCATTTTTTTAATTAAGATATATTTATAAATATTGGAAATATGAAAACATTTAAATTTGAGCTTTGATTTAAATTTGTGTGCCTTCTTCAGCAAAACTTCTCAAAATTTAAAGAAAATGTCGGTACTAACAAAGGGGAACCTTAAATATAATCTCACAGACAGAACAGAGATTAGTTGCGCCAACCAACTGATAAGATTATCTCAACATATTAGTCGATTCATATAGTCAAAACTAAAAGAGTTGTAGTTTAGACTACAACCAATTACAACCAGTTTGGATTGTGTATTTGCTAATGTTTCAAGTGATAACCACAATATGGCAGTTCCGTCAACAATTTTGTAGAAAACTCGTTTTACCCGAATGATGTTGGTTGTTCCAACTAACTTTTTTGTTCTTCCAACTAGAGATGGGCGCGTGCCTTGCTTTTTTCGTGTCACGCCCGAAAATATGAGTTCATATGTGCAAATCTCCGTGTGTGCTAGTTGCAGTTGTGCCCGTGCGTGTCCGTGCCTCCAGGCATGCGCTAGTTAAAGATTTTTTTTAAAGTTGCTCCCCAATTATAAAAAAACCCTTAGCTTCAGAAATTAAACATTTCGTGATATTTTAACCTTTTCTTAAAATCTGTTGTTTTAGTTTTACTTACACTGTGTGCACCCATTTTACCACCAGAAATGAAAGTCCTGTTAAAGGAATTTTAAAAATTGATAAGTACATATAATTTGTGTTCTGTTATGCATGTTCTGAACAAAATAAAAATAAGTCTGACATTATAATCAGCGCTTACCAACGAATAGAATCCTCAAAAACGTGGTTTTTCGTTTTTGTCGAATAACCTTGAAACGGGACGTGTAGGAAAAAAACTAAAAACGCCATTGTTTTTGGAAGGTCCAAATCCAAAGAATATGTAATTTTCATTTCTGGTGTCGAATATTTTTGTGTTATGGATTTAAGAGAATAAAACAGTATCAAAAAATTTTTTTGAATTATTTATTACAGGGTTTAGTCCCTATTGGAATATCGGTTCCGGTTCGGGTTCCAAGAATTTAAAAATTGTGGTTCCGATTCCGGTTTCAACCAAAAAATTAAATGGGTTTCGATTCCGGTTCCATACATTTTTAATAATGGTTCCGATTTCGGTTCTTTGCGTTCCCTGAGAGGGACTATAATATCTGTTTCGGTTCTGGTTCCGATATTTTTTAAATAGCGGTACCGATTCCAACCAGAAAAGATATATATGTTGTGATTACAGTTCCGATTCAACACATGTTTAATAACGATTCTGGTTCCAAAAATCTAAACGGTTCCGGTATAATTTTTCAAGTTTCGCATGCTTTTTCATGTTTATCCGTGCTTTTTTCGTGTTTTGTGGTGTTTTTCAGTGTTTTGTCGTGCTTCGCGCCCATCTCTACTTCCAACCTCATGGCAAAAGAGGATATTCGTAAATTTTTTTAGTGTATTACGAATCTTTTCTAAAATATACGAATGGCATCGTAAAAAGTACATAAAATGTAAGAATATATTCGTAAAATATTTGAATGTATACATAAAAATTGTAAATGTTTTCGTATATATTATAAATAAATTTATAAATATTTCATTAAATATACGATTGATATCGTTAAAAGAGGACATATTTTCGTAAAATATTCAATGACTTTCGCGGATAAAGTCTACGAGAATTTTCGTAAAATACACAAATAATAATTGTACTTTTTTTCTAAATTTAAGAAATAACTTATTTATTTTGAGAAACATTTAAAAGAAAAATTTGAATCAGAATTTGGATTGGTCTCTTTTTTAACATATTTAAATTATTTAATACATGCAAAATAAAAATAAAACACATGTAAATATTTTTTATGATTATACCACATTATTTTTTGTATTTTTAAATAAATAGCAGGCTCTTACATTCAAACCTTTCTAGGATCTGGATGTGCGACGTGATTTATTGGAAGTCAGAAAATGTTGCACCTGTTGGCCATAGAAGTCAGCAATGGCCACATAATGTGTTGCTGCACAAATCTGTCTGTCTCTAGTTGCTGCCATTGTTGCGGCAGCTGTGCGCATGCGCACCACAAACTTTTAATAACTTCTACGAGGTGCTTGGGCAGCAAATGTGCGCCACGTTAATTGGCAATTAATGCGTCGCAAAGTGCACTCATTGTGGTTAAAATGTCTTGAGTGCAAATTTTGATTTTTTTTTTAATTTGTTGAAATTTACATCGAAATACCCGTCTTCCGACATAGCGAATTAATTAAATAAAAAAAGAGAAAATTAAATAAAATAAAAATAATAATTAAATGTAAATTTAACAAGAAAATAAATAAAAAAATAATAAAAGCAAATTGAAAACATATAAAAAACTCAGAAAATAAAAGGTCTAAGTATTCTAAGGTCTTTAGCACTGCGTAGTACATCGACGTGTCGTGGGCTTCAGTCGCAGTGGGTCGGTCTACGCCTGCTAGTCCAACACAACAACAGCATTTTAAAATAAATAAATAAATAAACAAAAAACCATCTATGCGCCACCCCCTTGGTGGCGCAACATGTCGATCCTATAATGCGATCAATCGAATCACCGACCGATCGCAATATTTTAATGCAGTTGCAGCGGCGCCGCAACGATAACCTTTAAACGTTTATTGCATTTCGATGTTAATTTAATTGCAAATGCAAATTCGGCGCGCGAATGGTAGGACGTTGTTGCTCTCATTGCTACCGCAGTCAGAATGACGACCTTCGTGGACACCAAATCGCAAAACTATTAGGTTAGGTAGGAACCTAACAGATTTGATAACATTACGGAAATATCTTAAAATGAAACAAAAAATTTAATCATTCGCATCTAACGAAGGTTCGTACACTGAGAAAAAATCTTCAATAGGACAAAAAACATAAAATTAATATTTCAATAATAATTTATCCTAATGATTAATATTAATAGTAAAAAAATTGAATTTGTTCGTATTTTTCTTTGTAACAATAGCAACACATATAACGTGTCTGTCTTGCATGATGATAGTCTTTATAATAGTACTAGCTGGACCCGTGCACGACTCGTGCCAGGATTTTGTGAATTAAAAGATATGGAGCGATTTTATTAATATAAAAAACATTTTTATTATTTATATCAGGGGCCCGTTCTTGGCTGTGAAAGTTTTTTTATTGGTTTTATAAATGTAGTAGCCAAATAATAATTCTCCGCCAAAACAACTTTTCTCAAATACAAATTTTTCTCAGACTGCCCCGTAAAATTCTTCCCCATAGAACGCTTTCCCGTTGAATTCTTCCCGGTAGAAATCATTCCGTAGAACTCATCCCGGTAGAATTCTTCCCGGAAGAAATCTTCCCGTAGTAGAATTGTTCCAGGTAGAATTGTTCCAGGTAGAATTGTTACAGGTAGATTTCTTTCCCGTAGAATTCTTCCCCGTAGAGTTTCTCACAGTAGAAATTTTAGTGTGGTGAGTTTTAATGTGGTGAGTTTCAGTGTGATGAGTTTAGGTGAGGTGAATTTTGGTGTGGTGAGTTTTAGTGTTGTAAGTTTTAGTGTGGTGAGTTTTAGTGTGGTGAGTTTTAGTGTGGTTAATTTTGTTGTGGTGAGTTTCAATGTAGTGAATTTTATTGTGGTGAGTTTTAGTATGGTAAGTTTTAGTGTGGTAAGTTTTAGTGTGGTGAATTTTAGTGTGGTGAATTTTAGTGTGGTGAGTTTCATTGTGGTGAGTTTTAGTGTGGTGAGTTTTAGTGTGGTGAGTTTCGGTGTGGTGAGTTTTTAGTATGGTGAGTTTTAGTGTGGTGAATTTTAGTGCGGTGAAGTTTTAGTGTGGTGAATTTTAGTGTGGTGAGCTTTATTGTGTTGAGTTTTAGTGTGGTGAGTTTTAGTGTGGTGAATTTTGGTGTGGTGAGTTTTAGTGTGGTGAGTTTTGGTGTGGTGAGTTTTAGTATGGTGAATTTTTAGTGTGGTGAGTTTTAGCGTGGTGAGTTTTATTGTGGTGAGTTTTAGTGTGGTGAGTTTTAGTGTGGTGAATTTTAGTTTTTTTTTGTTTAATCTTTTTAGATTGTGTATGTGCTGAGTTATGTCGTTTTGAAAGTTTAGGTTGCATGGGAGATACCACGCCCCATTGTCCAATCCCGCCCATATATAGCCTATGACACCCTCCGGACTCCTTAGTATCCTGTGGCAAAATTTCAGTTAAATCGGTTCAGCGGTTTAGACAGACAGACAGACCGACAGACTGACAGACGGACCAAGAGTTTTATATATATAGATTAACAGCCACACATAGTGGCTAAAGTTCTGTTTTGGTTCTGGTTTCAAAAAATAACTACACTCAAAATATACAATGCTACAATTAACGAAATACATTTTCGTAAATTTAAATTTTGTAAAATATACGATTTATTGTAAATACAACTCAGCATTCGTCATTTTTAACTTCGGTTCGATGTTTTATTTTACGATACATTCGTATATTTTACAATTTGATATTCGTAAAAAAAGAAGCAAAAAAAAATATGAAGAAAACAAGCAGAAAATAAGACAGTATTTAATTCGCAAATCAATCGCGTGTAATAAAGTGAAATTATTAAAAATTATTATTAAATAAAAAAATTGACTATTTTGGGTATGTGCCAAAGTTGAAATCCATCATCACGATGTCGAAACATTTCCATTTAATACAAGAGAACAATTATATATAGGAATATGAGAAAGAGAGAGAGAGGCAGAGTATGTGAGTTTATTCTCAAATGTACGAGTTAATTCGTGGATTATTTTCACAAGAGCTTTTCGTGAAATATACGAATTTAAACATAAATATATTTCGTAATTTTACGAAAGTTTATTCGTACTATATACGAATGTTTTCGTGGAGCATTTTCACGAATATGTTCGTCAAATGCACTAATATTTTTGGGACACGTGCCTATTGCGGAGAACAAAATTAATGTAATAAAATTAAATACATTTGCTTTTGTATTTATTCCATTTGATTTTACTACACAATGTATTAAATCGTTTTTTTTTTTGGAAGCAGAAACTGTAGTATAGTTAAGTTTTCTAATTGTTTGTAATTGTATTTTATAATTTATTGTAAATGTAAGCAGATACAAACAAACCCCAAGCATTTCAGTTACAAACGGTTGAATGCTAGGACATGAATTTACTGCGAGAGCCTATATTATTTATTTTCATGCATAATGCCTTGAGTGGCAGACTGTCGTACAGCTGTTTCAGTTGCAGCGATCTTTACTGCAGATTCTGCATTTCAAGTCGCTAAAGTTTTCCTTTTTCCAATGAACACAATAAGAATTATGTACATTGAAGAAAGAACCAAAAGCAAAGAATGCAAAAACTGCATCAACTCAAGATTTGGCCAAAGTTGCCAATTTTGCAAATTGTTTGCTGTTTTATTTGTTGGTACAAAACACCCAATTTGTACGGACAGGACCTGCAGCACGTTAAGACAATATCATTTATAATAACATTTGCTGGGAGAACCATTATTTCTTTCTTTATTTCAAATGAATAACATATGTAGTACATTTTTTTTTTTCATTTTATATGTACGTAGTAAAAATAAATACAGATATAGTAATTTAGCTTCGCAAATTTGAATGTTTAAATTAATATTATTAATAAAATTGAAGCGTTGGGTGCAATAAGGACGTTATATGAAAAAGTTAGTTTTGAGATATTTGCATTTAAAGTTATTGAATAAACGTATCGCATTAAGTAATGAACCGATATAATTGATTCAAATTTTCCATTAAAATTTAGCTTTGTTATACACGTTTCCAATTTTTTAAAACTATTAATATATCAAATAAATAATTAAAAGAAATGATTTTTACACCCTTATTGCGTAAAACAAGAAGAAATTTTGGCGTATTGAATTTTGGAGCTTTAAGCTTTACATAAATTAAAGAAACAAATATTATTGTGCATAGTATAGATATACTTTAGTAGACGCGGCAGCTCAGTTGTTAGTGCGTTGGACTGCGAACCGAAAGGTCCCCGGTTCAAGCCTGGACTGGTGCTAACAACTTCTTTTCATAGAAACATTTTTCTATACCGCGCTACCTCTCGGCAGTAAATGGCAAACCTACGAGAGTAAAACATTGCCCATGAAAAGCTCTCACCCGCCGTTCGGATTCGGCAAAAAACTGTAGGTCCGACCAATTTGAGTACAAATATAACAGCACGCATAGCTCAAAATGGTGAGAGAGCTCGTCCGAATTTCTAAACGGGACTGAAGCGCCAAACTATTTTTTTATTATTATAGATTTACTTATTGCTAGGAATGGATATACATAAAATTACGGTCAAAAAAGCTCAAAATTAAATTGACTCTGTAGATAACTGTATACGTCAGGTATGTATAATTTCGAATTTAATTTCAGTTCTAGAGTTAAATATATTCGAAGCATTTACTTTTATTAATTATTAAACTATAGATTATTAGTCGTTTTTCTCGCAATTGTTATACCCTACACTAAGAGTGAAAGGTTATATTCAGTTTGGCACACCCATAAGGAAGCATATCCGGTATGGAAAAGTATATATATATTGTTTAGTATGTTTGTCAGTCCGTTTGTCTGTCTGTCTGATAGATTAATGAAACTCCTACGCTGTCTGTCAGTGAAAATGGGCATGATCGGTCGATTGCCACCTATAAACCGACCACTTATGTTTAAATACAAATTAAAACTTACATCTACAGGTGAATCTAACCCGGCTTAAGTGCACTTTTTTTGGTCAAATATATATTGACTTTATATTCAAATATATAAAATAATGTTTTCCCGCGACATTCGGTATTCCCACCCTTTTGTACATATGGGTATCAAATGAAAGGGAATTCTTCACAAAATTCTTGTAGTTATGTTCAGGATTCGTATATCCTGGCGAACTTATAGATTTCTCACTAACTTTATCACACCGAATATCATAATTTCTCTAATTCAAAATGTCCCATGTGACTTAGTCTTTCTTTCTGGTTTTTCTCAACTATTGCTTATTGCAATAGTTGAGAAGTATGTATATCATTTTAAATCTGTTGCCGTCAACCGACTCGTCTTCCAGTGGCTACTGTTTATTGCGCATTTGCATGGCATCGGCGGACCGTATTTGGCTAAAGATGTTATAGTCGGAATCGGTTTGATCGACGCCAAATGCGGGATTTTTTGCCACTTACATTGACAAAATAATCGGAGGCAATAATTTATTGACTTGTCGATGACAATTATGGCAGAAATATTTAAATTTCCATATGTTTGTATTGATTTATTAATTTTCTAAGTTTTCAGTCAACGTACTTTACTATTTTTATACAACACTATATCCAGATTGAATTGAGAATGATGCAGTTTAAATTTAGAGGTGAAAATTTGATTCAAATTGTAAACATGGCATCAAACAGTGAAAAATTAAATTAGAATGCGTAATTCTGAATCAGAGAACATATCGTCACTATCATGCCAAAGGGGCGAATGTGCAATTTTTGACATTTGCGTTTTTTTACATTTTTGAATGTAGTTTTTCCTCAAGTATACTGTGCCAAAATCGCGTATCGTTTTGATGAATATTTATAGCCACAAAAGACAAAACCAAAAGGACGCATTTGGAAAACTGAAAATCTTGTCATGCCAAAAGGGCGAATCTTTTCTTTTTCGCCAGAACTTTTTATTGATACGATTTTTCAATTTTTCGAATTTTTGTTATTTGCAAGAAAATATTTTTAAATAATGATTTTAAATAAAGGTGCTTTAAAACAAACAATAAATGCCTTTACACTTTCATTTTATCTTATATCAATAAAAAGTTATGGCGAAAAAACGAAAAGATTTGCCCTTTTGGCATGACAAGATTTTCAATTTTGCGAATTTTTGTAATTTGCAAGAAAATAAGGAAAATTAAGGATGCAGATCGATAATTGCTTTAAAAACAAACAATAAATGCCTTCACACCACTATTTTATCTCGAATCAATAAAAAGTTATGGCATGACAAGATTTTCAATTAAGTAGTTAAGTAGTAGTTTAAAGGTATTAATTGTCTGTTTTTAAAGCACCTATCTATTGGCATCATTATTTAAAAATAGTTTGCCAAACATTTTTCCTGCAAATAACAAATTGCAAATTAATGTTTCGCAAAATATTTTTAAATGATGATGCCAATAGATAGGTGCTTTAAAAACAAACAATTAATGCCTCTACATTATTATTTTATCTTGCGCTAATAAAAAGTTATAGCATAAAAAACAAAAATATTTGCGTTTTGGTCAGGATATCGGCTCACAAAATCCGTATTTATAATTCAAATTATATTTATAAATATTTATGTCCAAATCCAAAGATATTTTATATACGTTATAATAATTCATGAATAAACCAAAATAACAGAAAAAATTTTGCTAATTTTTTAAGTACTTCAAACTTTAAAATTTGATTTCCCAACATTTTTAAAAATGCACATTCACCCCTTTGGCATGACAGTGACGATATTTAGAATGTGTGAGTTATTCTCAAATTAAAGATTAAACTAAATTGCAACAACTTATTCCGAATTAATGTCTTTTCTAAAACCAATATGATAATTCTGGATTCAATCAGCGTATTTCCGAAAGAATTTTGACTACTAAAGCCTGAATCACAGAATCAATCAATCGTATGATTCAGGCTTAAGAATTAATATTCTGAATTGAATCTGTTCCTGTTCTAAAATGATTTCGAACATATTTGATTCAATCTGGCAATCAATTAGTCCTTTTTCGAATCCAATTTAGTTCAAAATTACCCATCGAAAAATCAATTCGACTATTCTAAATTCCAGCAGTTCCTTCATGATTCGATTTTGAATTAAGAAGGAACTGCGCACGTATTCGATTAGACGAACACAGCTGCTTAAAAAAATATCGCAGCCTCCGCGATTATGAACCCACCCCACATTGCTATTTTGCACACCTTGAAGCAAGGCGTGGGAAAGCTAAAAATCGACTTTGTTCCAGTCCTGCGAGTAGAAGGAGGAAAAGTAGCGACATTTTACGTAGCCTTTCAGTTGCTAATTTCAAACAGCACCATGTTCCGAGCATAGCGGAAGTTTATAACAGCCAAACGCAAAGATTCTTCACAGTCACGCAGTGCAGAAACGACGGCTTTCGACAACCCGTCGGTGCTACGGAGGCCTCGAGTGCTTTGCAGCCCTCAACCAACTGCAATAACATTTACAACAATAGCGTCTCAAAAGTAAGCGCACTCAAGAGTTGCCACCCAACTCAACAACATAACACTGTCTAGTGGGGTGGGGTAGTGCAGGAAGCAAGGGAGAAAGGGAGGGAGGAAGTTTGTGTGGTTTCGAACGGCATAGAATGGCAGGGTAGGTTGCCAGCAACAAAAGACGCAACGAACTCAAATCGCAGCAAC
This sequence comes from Dryomyza anilis, assembly GCA_951804985.1. Classification (NCBI taxonomy): domain Eukaryota; kingdom Metazoa; phylum Arthropoda; class Insecta; order Diptera; family Dryomyzidae; genus Dryomyza; species Dryomyza anilis. The sequence continues at coordinate 41,394,889 of OX638134.1, read as the reverse complement.
CACGCCACATTAGTGCGCAGGCGCATGCGCAGCCAGGTAAAAGACGCCGCGCCCGGGGTGGCAGGCAGGCAGCAACCCTGCTGGACACGTCGAAGGACGTTTTTGATTTCTTGTTGCGCATCGGTTTCTTTTGTCTCGTGTCGCAAGTCTTCCCCCTCGGCAGGCGCAGCAAGGAAACTGGCGTTGTGCTGTTGCCGTGTTTCCCGCCAAAAGTTAGCGGGTTGTCGTCGACGGTGCGTCGGAAGAGGGTGCTGCGCCTGATCCTGATTGTGGTGCGATTCACGACCGTGGGAAGATTTCCGTGACAATCGCGTAAATCACGAAAGCAACGGAATTTCGTAATGAATTCCGATGCGACTCTCGTCGACATCTGCGCCGTGGCATGTCGTCTTGATGGGTGGTGGTGGTTGAAGCTGTGATTTTAGCTGCAAGGCGTTGGGTTGGACTGTATGAACTGAACTAAACCATGCATTTGCATTGAAAATATACTAAAGAAATGAAAATATTATAAAAAAGTGAATAATAACAAAGACAAAATATTTAATAAAATGCATTTTCATTGTTTTCATTCAGGGGTGATTGGTTTCAAGTGAAAACGTTTTGCAGTATATGCTTAAAATAGAAATTTTAGGTATTTAAAGAATTAATAAATTAATAAATAAATAAATAAATTAATTAATAAATAAATAAATAAATAAATAAATAAATAAATAAATGAAAAAATAAATAATAAATAGAAAATTAACGAAATATAGAACTTCGACACGTTCCAGCATTCGATCGAAATCGAATAATAATTTCAATTTGATCGAATTGGTATTTCGTAGTACCAGAATTCGGTTTTTCTTTCGAATAAAATTGCTTTCATATCATTAAAATAAATGTTGATCAAATTCAGTTCAAAATTTGTATTCAATAACACTACTCAACAAAACGAAAATGTTTCCCATGGACTTCCCATACATCAATTATATATGATTCATGGTTGCTGATTTTGACTGCATACTCAGTTTTTTCTATTACGTAACATTTTTAAAAAAATTGTCATTCATTTTTTTAACATTAAAAACTAAGTGATTAACATTTTCCAAGTTTAGATCCAATTATCTTAAAAACATATCGGAATATAAGCATTCATTAGTATATTAAAATTAGTCTAGACAATTGAATGAAAAAATGCATTTAATTTTTTTTTGTTAAACTATTTCTCCACAGAACTATATTTATTTATTCTATGTAGTACGTGAGAACGGCTTAAAAATACTATTGCGATTTTCTCAAAAACTTTACCAGCGAATAATATAGAATTGGTGTGTGGGATGTCTAAAGCAAAAATCGTGTTGTGTAGTGTAATTTTGAAATCGAACGAATATGGATTTGAAAACATACCCGAAATAATAAATTATTCATTGTAAAATGATGTTTTTTTGATTTATAGTAAAAACATTTCAAAATTGCTTATGTCAATCGTTAAATTATTAAATTGTCTTCAATTGAAAATAAAAAAAAAAGCAAACCAAAATTTTTAGAATATATAACGTTGTTGCAAACCTACAATTGAAACTTTTTAAAATGTGTAAATTAAAATTATTCTCGAATGTGATACGACTTAGTTCTTTCTTTTATATCATTCTTCGTTACCTTTCAACAAATTTTTGAAATAGAGCGAATTAAAATTTAAATTTCATTCATATTAATTATGGCAAAACAGCGCTATTTTAAAAGAAACAAAAATAACTAAGAAAGAAACTAAACAAATTGAAAAAGCATTATTTAAAACTTATTTATCGTTCATTAACACAGCATAGCATAAAATATGTTTTACACTAAAAAACATTAATAAAAAATTAACATTTCTTTGTAATTAAAGCAACTTTATTCATATTTAAAAAATAATAATATTTGAAATTTATTTATTTACAGACACATCTATGGTTTTATGAAATTTCTGCTGCTAATCGCTCGCTTATTCATTAGCTAAATTCTGCGATTTACCGCCAACGAAGTCACCGAAAACCCAAACCGAACCGCACCACGTTAGCTCAAACGTAATCTTAATGAGTTCGCTTGAGTTTTAGTTTTTACTACTACCTACCTTTTCTTCTCACTTCTTTTGGAGTCTTTTGTACAACGCGTAATTGTTTCGACTTTAACGACATCTTTAGCCGTGTTTAGTCGCAGTTTAATTGATTTGGTTGCTCATTTTTAACTCGAATGAGTCAATTAATTATAAGCCAGCGAACAAATCAACAACAACAACAACAACAACAGAAAGGAAAATAAAATAAAAGGCCAAAACAGCAGTGGCGCAAAAGGCCTCCGCGTTGTAATCGGCGAATGGATCTGTGGGATCGGCGCAACTTCCGCATGTGCGGACGCAGCAACAACCATTTACTTGTGAAGATAATCAGTAATTTCCGCTCGCTCAGAGTGCGCCGCATCGAGTAAATTAACGCCCAGTTCCCAGAGCTCTGGTCGGAAGGAAGTATTCCGCTGCAGTTTGAAAAATGGTGACACTTTCAACGGATCCATAATTCAAGTGGCAGTGCATTCGCATTTTAAACGCGATTTTTTAACGTCATTATCGGACACATAATTTATATATTCATCAAATTTAAGTACATAAATATTGGTCCCAATATCCCCACTAATAACTTCGTTAATATCTTCCGTAATATCTTTATCAATAACTTGTCCGATAGTTCCACAAATATTCACCAATATCTCCTTAATTATTGCCACAAATATATTTAATATATTTCCCTATATCTTCTGCAATATATTCCCATTATATACATCAAACATATAGACCAATATCTTCTCCACAACTATAGAAATGTTTTTATCAATATCCCCATCAATATACTCATCAATGTCTTCCCCAATATTTCTATTAATGTCTTCAGCATGTCCTCTATCAATGTCTTCTATCAATGTCCATCAATATCTCCTTAATCTTCACCAATATCTTCATAAAAAAAAACGCATTACAATTCTTCCTAAATTTCTTCCCTCATTAAATATTTAACAATTCTTTCCCAAATATTTTCATCATATTTCTTCCACTTTTTTTTCATGTCTTCAATATATTTACCAATATATTCCGCAATATTTGTATCAATGTCTTCAACACTATCTCCCAATATCTCCTATATCTTCAGCATTATCAGCACCAATATCTTCAACAAAATCTATTACAAATTTTTCCCCAATATCTCCATATCATTTTATGTTTCAAGGTTTTCAGCATTATCTTCACCACTTTTTCCCTATATCTCCATAAATGTATTCACCAATATCTTCCCCACTATTCGTATCAATGTATTCACCAATATGTCCACCATTTTCTTCAACAATCAATATCTTCACCAATATATTTAGCAATATGTCTACCTATATCTTGACCAATATCTCCATGTTCCAAAATTTAATCACGACCATTATATCTAAAAATGTAAATCTTTGATCAACCTCATAATCACCAACATCATCAGTAGAAAGTTCTTCACTTCCATCACACTGGTTACCGAGTACAGCGCAACAAACCGACTACTTTCGTCGCCACAGCATCTATTGCTTCCGGTCTGGCTAAGCTTTCAGTCGGTGGTCGATGGCCCAACGCTGCCGCCGCTAATCGCGCGGCTGCATCGACGCGTCAAACCATCAATGAAACCAGTTGCGCTGGCTGCAACCTGAACAGTGTTGCCAACGTCAGAGAATTGTTAAGGCGCGTTAAAGAATCACTGAGTTTATCAATGAAGTGGAAACCTACAACAGACAAATGACCAACAACAATCACGACGACGACGACCGGCAGCAGCAGCAGCAACAAATGAGGTAGTAAAACGCAGCAATAAACTGGGTCTGCTTGGACAATCAGCCATAGAGACAGACATAAGAATTCAAATTGGAACGATTTCAATCAAATCAAAGTCTATTTGAGCTGCTGCTGCTGAACTATTTCTGTCTCACAACAACAAAAATTTAAGTTGTAAAATCATCTGTCGCTGTTATGCGAGATTTTAACAAAACAAAGAATAATTGAAACAAATGCTGGTTGGATCAACCGTGGATTTAGAGCAGGGACGGAGTGGAGTGAATTGATGCTATTTTCTTTTTAGGTATTTTTAAAATTATTTGAACTTTTGAAACAATCTGGTCAAAATAAGAACACTTATAAAACAGTTTGACAAATTTGTTATTTTCGGTTTCTATATTTTCAGTATGAATTCTCGTGTTAATTCTGGAATATTTCCCGAAAGACGAGGAGATTTTTGTGGCTGCTTTTTGACACAGAAAAATTCATCTCCTTATTGATGAATTTTGTTCTTCAAGTCATGATTCATTGTAGTGAAGAACGATTCGTAATATTGAGAACTAGAAAACATAAATGAATTCATTATTAATTTGATGAATCACCGAAATAGTGTACTTCAATATGATGTAGTGTATGTGAGCAATACGTTTCATCATAGTAATGAATAAATATGTACAAAAAGAGTAACATTTATATACATCATATTGAAGAATGCTGTTCATCAAACCAAATTTCAATTAAAATATTTATTTTTCGTTCATTTTTTGACATACTTCTCGGTTTCAAGTAGTTCATCATTTCTTATATAATGCTTGCTCGACATGCATAAATAATAAAATGTTTTATAATATATATTTTTTTTCTATCTTTTCTTAATAAAAAGTTATATTTATAAAAATTATATTTAAAAAAAAAAAATCTAAAAAAAATATTTTTTTTAAACATTTTTTTGGGATACATTTTTTTACGAAAATATGTATATTTTTTTATTATTCAGACGATTTTTTTAGGAATATTTTTTTATAAAATTTTAATTTTAAGGAATCTTTTTTTTCGAAAATCAAATTTATTTTTTGAAAACTTCGTGATTTTTTCTATCAATTAATTAATTTAAATTTTTTTTTACGATTTTTTTTTTTAATTTCTTGTTTTCGAACAACATTTTTGAGGAACATTTTTTTATCGAATTTTATTTTTGAAGGCCTTTTTTTCGAAGGACAACTTTTTTTTTTTGAAAATTTCGTCAATTTTTTTCTATCAATTAAATTAAAAAAATAGTTTTCTTTAAAAAAATATTTTATAAATCAAGCAAGCAGTATTTAAAAACTAAATAGCACAAACCTTATAGGAATTATAAATACATATGTATATGTGTAAATGAAGACAAATTATTTTGATGTCTAAGAACATCATATTAAACATTAAAAACATTAAATTGCAATTCATTGAATGAAATCCTCAATATGATGAATCTAGAAGTTGGTGAAAAATTTCATAATATGTATGAATAAAATCATCATATTGATGATTCTTTTTTGTATATTATTTGTCAAAAATCTAATACTATATTTAAAATCGACTTTATTTCTTTTATTTGAATTGCTGATTGAGATATACCCACAAAAAAAAATTCCACCTACAACCAGTATTCATTATATTGATGATTTCATTCATTGAACTAAAATCGTATTTTTTCAGTGTTTGTTATTTTTAATAATTTTTATATTATCAAATTTCAAACAAAAACAGGTCTCCATTTACACTTTACGTAATTATAATTCTAATAGGATTTATGATATTTAAATTAATATGGTTTGATGAACAAAATTCATCAAAATGATGTTCGCTTTTTCATTAATATGATGAAATGGAAGTTTCGAATAATTAGCAATAAAATATTATAAATCCTTTAAGAATTATAAATATATACATAAATGTGTAAATGGAGACAAATTTGTGTTTAAAATTTTATGTTTAAAAAATATTGAAAATGAAAAACATATAAAAAATACGATTTTAATTCTATATGATGAATCCAGGTAGTTGGCGAAATTTTTGGTAATATTTTTTGTGTGTTGTTATAATTTTGTGAAATTAAAAGTCATATTCACGATATATCGCGACATTGTCATAAAATACGACTTTGTCTACTTAAAATCTTCCAAAAAAATGAGGATAAACTGCTTTGGAATGCCGAAAATTTTATATATCGGTTAATGTAATATGTTTATTGTTGGTAACTTTGCAGTAATACACTGAAAAATACTGTTTTTAATATAAATGTCTTTAAATGAAATACATACAAATATGTATTTGATTTACGTCCAAATTGTAATGTAATTCTTATTAAATAAAAACATAAAGTGACTGAATTTTGTACTATATTGTACTATATTTGTATTCAAAATAATGACATTTTGTATTTATTTACTACTTATGGATATTTTTTTATATATTTAACTTATAATATTAATATTTTGAAAAATACTATATCTGGAGTTCTTTTATCGACATTTTGTATTTATTTAAATTTCATAAATATGTCGAAAAAATACTGCATTTATTTTTTAATGGATTTCGTTTTTTTTTTAAGTAAACAAATATAATATATAGTAAAATTGTATAACGCATATATTTACCAGATGAAGCATGACTTTAGCATTTCATTTGTACCTGTTTACTTTCGCCGTACAGAAAAAAACAGCATATGTAAAATCGAATTTCTAGTACATTATGTAGAAATTCATGTTATATGATTACAAATGTATTTAAAAAGATTGTTTAATTTTTAAGTAGAAGTAACATATTTTAAAACATATGCAGAAATAAAATAAATTTTATTACATCAATTTCTTCAGTGATGCCTTAGGTCTCTGAATTTTATTACTCGATTTTCCATTTTATATATATTAAACTCTTGGTCCGTCTGTCTGTCACTCTGTTTGATCCAGACTGAAAATTTTCACGAGGATACTATGTGTCTGGAGGGAGACTATATATGGGAGGCTATATATGAGGCTATATATGGAATTGAACAAAGGGGCGTGGCACCTCCCATACAACCTAAACTTGCAAAACGATATAACTAGGTACTTGCACCAGCTACGAACATGAAACAAAAAACTCAAATACAAGAAAACTAATACAAAAGTAAAAACACAAAGACACAAATACAAAAACAATAACACAAAACAAAACAAAAACACAAAAACGAAAACAACAGCAAAATCAAAAACATAGAAACAAAAGTAAAAAAGCAAAAGCTGAAATAGAAATGCAAAAACAAAAAAGATACAACAAAAACACCTAAATAAAATCAAAAACAAAATAACAAAAGGAGAAACAAAAACACAAAAATAAAATCAAAAAACAAAATACCAAAAATAGCAGAAAAACCCCGATATGCAGTCCGGGTACAAAATAATAGTTTAAAATAAATAAAATTAAAAATATACCGTCGGAAAATAGATTCCGAAGATGTTGATTTGCTTAGTATCAAAAGCTACGTAGCACAAAAAAAAAATAAAGTGATAGAAATATTATTAAATGTAAAATTTCATTATTTGTAACGATTTTACTTAATTATTAATTTTCAAAAATCCAAAAGGATTTGTATTAATTTTGGATATAGATCAAAATCTGGTTTTGATTTAAAGATTTCGATTGCGGTTTCTGTTTCAATAATGAAGTGCTATCAATTTCTGCAACAAATTCCAATTTTATATTGAATTCTAATATAATATAATTTAGTTTTTATTCATAATTGGTTAATACGTATAATAATGTTTAATAAATTAAATTTTAAATTGTAGAATATTCTTCAGAATCCGATAGTATCAATTATCAGCTAGTGCGGCCCTGGCCCACACGCATTTTCATCATCGAATTATACAGCAGCCGCGCGATTTGACTCGACTCGACTTGACTCGAGACGACACAACACGACTGACTCTCAATCAGTTCCGATGACCACGTAGAAAACTCCCTCTGGGATTAGTCGCTATTACTGCCGGATTGGCCATAATATCTTTTATTATTTACGATTGCAAGTTAATTTGAATACGTTTCTCCGCGCTTTAATGGGGCAACTTTTTCTTTCCCACACTTTTACAGGTGATTGTGTCGGTCGGTCGGATTTGGTTTCTACCGCTTTTGCTGCACCACCTGCCAGCCAGCCTGCCTGCCTGCTCCCAACTTTCGTATCATTCTTTATTTATTTTTATGTTTGGCTCTGTTTTGCTGAATGAATCGAAAGCGTTTGATTTTTATTGCGTTCGTGTGCTGCGATTGTTCAATAGTTCATCTGCCCGCCCGTCCGTCTGCCCATCTGTCCGTCTACTGTTCCAAATGTTAATCGTTTAATTCAGTTTTTTCATCTTTCGTTTCTGTCGATTATGAGTTTTGTTACCATTTGTATGCTGAGTTTATTGTTGCAACAGTAAATTGATTTTCCGTTCATTTGCGTAGCAGCGCTGCGAGAAGTGAGAAGTGGACGCAGCAGCAGCAGCTATAGTGGGTGTAAAGTGCAAAACGCTGCGTGAGACGGAAGAAGACTGCAAAATGCTGAGAACTGCAGTGAAACGAAAGACTTAAGACACGAACGCGTTGCAGTTATGATTGGTTTGAAGGAAGTTGCACGTGGTGGCTTCGCATGTTTTGAGGCTACATAAAACAAAAGCAACTCGGCAACCACTTTTTACTGCGCAGTTAAAGTAGTTTCAACTGTCAGCGGTGGTACTTGCGACCCATCTGTTGATCTATTGCGGCCCAAAACAAGTTCGTCGAGTATTTTACGCCCTTCGGTTGTTGGGCTGTTGCGCACTTCTTAAGCTTCTCAAATGCGCAATTGCCTTGAGCCGCTGGCAAACAGGCGTCGCGGTACTCAACCCACCCCAGCGCCCAAGTGCGCAGCAGTAACAGTAGAGGGTTGGCTGGCAGTCGGGGCAGCTTACAAATTAAAGCTCTTTCTTTAAGGCACAATGTGAAGTGCGCACAATGGACTCGAAGAAGAAGAAGCGAAGCTCTAGATCAATAAAAGACACAGCTGCGCTAAAAATAGTGCGACGCAGTTGCCAGGCTCGTAGAAAGCGTATTTCATAAAACTTGAATTATTACTGAGTTTTCAATGTACACTTTTTTTTTAAGCAAATTCATTTTTGTTGTCTAATTCTTTATACGACGGAAAACCACAAATCTTTATGAGGATCATTAAATAATGACTTAAATTTTAATCGCACTACATCATAAAGCTTTATTTTTGGTATATGCGGGAATAGTTTAAGCGGTATTTGTTAAGTAAATGGTGAATAAAATCATTAAAACGTTTTTAGAACTTTTTGTGTATAAAATAAATGTCAAACAAAACCAGTAAGGAAGGTTAGGTCACATGGGAAATTCTGATAGTTGGAGTGATGAAGTTAGAAAGAATTTCATTTGATTCCATTTCATTTCATTTATTCAGTCTACTGATTTGTATCTTACTAATTACAATTCAATAAATAAATAAATATAATTAATTAAACAGGATAAACAAATTTAATTTAAATCTATATTTAAAAACATTGAAATTTATAAGTGAAGAAAAACTACACTCAGAAGAAAATGTACCATTAAGTACTTTATGGTACGACCATTGATCTTATGGTTCATGTATTAATAGTTTTTTATTTTTAAATCAAAAATTTTCTAATTAATTCAATAGTATTTGAAAAATTTAGTACCATAAATTTAAATATTTCAATATTATTATTTTAAATAGAATAAATACTGTTGTTTTAATGGGTTCCTCCTATAATAATAAACGTGATGTAAAAAACATAAAAACGAATACAAACTTGCGTGTTTACTCAAAATGGTGGCATGTATTTTGTAATAATCCACATTATTAAATGCGACATTGGTAAGGACAATATTTAATGTAAATAAATTATATTTATATATTTAGTTATATTTATATTTTTATTTATTACAGAATATAAATAATATATCGAACTTCTATTATGATGACGGACTCAAAAAAACCTGCAGACTCAAGTACTACAATCAATTATTGGAAACCAAAGCAAACATTAGGGGCCAGTTTTTCAGTGCTAGTTGAACTTTGTTTGTGGTTTAAACTTCGTTTAAAATCAAAATCGATTTTTTCAGTGAACTTCAACCGTCGTTTAAACTTAGTTTAAACGACCGATGCTGATGGTTTAAACTTGCAAAGTTTTTTACTTGATTTTTTTTGCACAACACTTTTCACTATTTTCTGACGCTGCGCTGTTTCACAAATTATTAATAATTTTTGTATTTTTGCATCAATTTCGACATTTTAATAAAATAATATATACAATATATTATAATTTATGGTACAACCACACATTGTATTAACAGTTTCAATATTACTAAACAATTGGGACGCATTCTATTGACCAATTTTAATGGTATAAATTATTGTTTTTCTATTGAAATACTATCAATTTACCATGATTTTTTTCTGGATGTATTACATAATCTAATGTATCTAGAAATAGGCTCATTGAGAGCATAATTAAATCTATGTAAGGACTCAACAAACAAACGATTATGTCTTAAATCTCTAGGTGGAATATACAAATTAAACATATTTATAAGCTCAGAACAATTTACTTTTTCCGACAAAATATTGTACACAAACATTAATGAAAAATAAGTTCTTCTGTCCTTTAATGATTGTAACTCAAGTAATTTGCGCCTTGCATCATAATTTGGGTGAACATCAGTCCAATGAAGTTTGTTAAATTTCTTTATACTTTTTCAATTCGACTAGAGTTTTCATTGTAATATGGATTCCAGACAATAGCACAGTATTCCAGATGACTCCGTACTAAGGAAATATAATGAGCTTTAATTGTCATTGGATCCTTAAACGTCTGCGTATTTCTTTTAATGAATCCTAACATAGCGTAAGATTTTGAAATGATGTAGTCGAAATGACTTGTAAATTTTAATTTGAAGTCAAATATTACACTTTTTATTTCTTTTATTTTATATTTGCGATTTAAAATCATGTATGAAAAAACTTTAAAAGAGTTTAATCGAAGTTCAAACCACAGGTATTGGTAGGTTAGACTTAGTTTAAACTACATTTAAAATTGAAACCACAGTTCGTAGAATATTTGAAATGCATTCATTCTCCAAAGATTATTCACTCTAGGAATTGAAATGATAAATTCTTGTATATAAATGTTCTTGATTTAAAAAGAATATTCCGAATAATTCTTTTATATTCCTATTTCATACATTTTATTGCATCTCTTGCATCTTTCGTTTCATTGGGATTTGGGAGTTATTGGACATATTTTTTGGACAAATTGGTTCCATTTGGTTTCCGTATTCGATGGTTTCGGATTCGGTATTAAACAGATATCGGTTTCGGTTACGGTTTCAATCCTTGGTTAAAATTGACCTTGGTGGTTGGTGCTCTATACTGTTTTGTGAGACATTTCAATATTTTTCTTTCAGAGTAATCTTTTTATGGAAAACAATGGTATTATTTATACATATTTTTAAAATTTAAAGAATTCTTTTAATTGTATTTTAAATTTTATATGAATTCTGCCTTCGGGCTACAGCCGAAAATTGCGCATAAATTCCTCGCAGAGACATACATAAATTTATCGCCCGCTAGTCTGCCGACGTCGCGACGTCAACAACGGGCATTTCTGCGTTTATTTGATTTGTTTGGCCAACACGCGCGCCTGCGAGCGTCAACGAACGACGAACGACGATCGTCGATCGATGTTAAACGTTAAACGTCCAACGTCCAGCGCAGCACAGTGCGTACTCTGTGTTTATGTCATTAAAATTAAGCTTTTTCGTTTAGGCCGCACATGGCAACCCTATGATTAGGCGCTGACGACTGACGACTGTTTGAGCCGCATAGTTGCTTCTTTCATGATTGTTGTTTTTGTTGCTGTTGCTGCTGCTGCAGCAAAAAGGATTTATTTTATTGTGTTTTTGCAGCCATGCATTTGCAATGATATATCTTAGCAACGCTTGTTGTTGGTTTTGTTGTGCGTTTTTGTAGTGCGTCGTTTATTGCTGCCAAATGCAAATTTAATTGCGCTGCGTCGGTTATTTTTAAAACTTCAGTGGGCGTCAAAACGCGCCCCCTGCGGCCGTTTTGCGCCGTATCATCAGACGCAGTCGTCGTCGCAGCCTCCACCGACTGCAACTCAATTAAGCGGACTGCTGGTTGAGAGGGGTTCGTGGTGCTGCTGGCCGATTCTCGGCTAAAAAGCGTTAAATTCGATTGCGTAAAAACGATACCGTTACAGCGACTACCGTATTTCTCGAAATGGTTTAACGGCATAGGGTGCTTTTTGTGCTTTTACGAAATTTCGAGGTTAGAAATTTTTTTTTGTCGAAGAATTCTATAGGTTCGGAACAAAACCGAAATTTATATCAATATTTGTTAAAGGTTTGTCACGGAAACATTATACAAAACCGCTCTTTTTTGCGGACAAATTTTGTAAAAATTGCAAAAAGAGCCAAAATCTTTGGTGATTGAAAATAATTATGTCTCCCAAAAAAAAAAATTGAAAGCAACCACTTTAATTTAAATAGGGGAAAGGTCCGTCGGTTGGACATAGTTTTGTATTTTGACTATAACATTTTATGTACAAACAAGTTAGTGGGCTATCTTTTATAGAAGAAAGATTTATGGTTACATACAAATTTTAAAAAATACAGCCTACTTTCTGAAGAACAAAAAAAAAAAAAATGCAAAAAAAAATTGGTCCGTAGGTTTGGCCACTATGAAAAATTGTTAAACACCTTTCAAAAAAGACCGACAATGAATTATTTTAATTATATAATCGTTTTTCAACCAATCTGTATTATTTTTCATTTAATGGAACTTACAAAATCATGAACTAGTGATGGTTATACATTTTGATATTTTATACGTAAATGTGAACCGAAAACCCTAAATTGAAAAATTATTCGAAATTAACTAAAAATGTTTCGATCTGACACTCTAAATTAAAAAAAATCACTATGACACTTGCATTTGAGCAATTATATGTTAGGGAAATCTTTGTGCGTGCTTCTAATAATGAGAAAATGGATGGCCCAAAAAAATTTGCTATAAACATCCTATACATAAATTTAATATAATTCGCAGGTATATTACCCAAACAATGTATTGTTTGGGTAATATGTAAATATATATTGTTTGAATGACTCAAACATTTTATATATGGATGCAAATAAACCATATTTGCATGTAAATATTACCCAAACAATAAATGTTTCCCTGCAAATAAAATATACTTACGTGATAATAAAATACATTCCTTAAATATAATATTGTTTGGATGCAAATAAATCATATTTGATTTATATACAAACACAATATACTAAATTAAACTGATGCCAGTAAACAAATTTTGTTTTAACAAACATTTTATATGAATTCCAAACAAATATTTCTAAATCTAAATAAATTGTATTTTCGCTAAATAAAATTTATTTGCCTCCAAACAAATTCTTGTTTATATTTAACAAAATTTGTTTGCGTCCTTGTTTCCGAACATTTCTCATTTGTCTCTAAACAATACCCGAGTCATGATTTTTCTCCGTGTGGTTATGTAGTTTACAGTTCAGGCTAACGACGAAAATATGAACGTTTTTGGTATTGGTTCTCATTTTTAAAATATGCTATATATACACAGTTTCTGTTAAAATCTGTTTCAATTTAAAAACCTTGTATTATTTACATACAAATTACTGGAAAATAACCATTTTTACCCGAATTTTTCTGCAAAACGCTACGTAATAAGAAAAAACTGAGTATGCAATAATAGAATTAGCATACTTTAAATATGAAGTAATGATATTTTCAGATTAGGTTTTACTGTTATTAGTATTTTTTATTAAAAACTAGCTGGACGACTCGTGCCAAGATTTTCTGAATTCAAAGATATGGAGCGATTTTATTAATATAAAAAACATTTTATTATTTATATGAGGGGCCCGTGCTCAGCTGTTGAAAATTTTTTACTCGTTTTATAAATGTGGTAACCAAATAATTCTCCGCCAAAACAACTTTTCTCAAAGACAATTTTTTCTCAGACTGCGCTTCTCCGCAGAATTATTCCCAGTAGAAATCTTCCCCGTAAAATCCACATAGAACGCTTTCCCGTAGAATTCTCAACGTAGAATTCATCCCGGTAGAATTGTTCCCGGTAGAATTCTTTCTCGTAGAATTCTTCCCCGTAGAGTTTTTCCCAGTAGAAGTTTTAGTGTGGTGGGTTTTAATGTAGTAAGTTTCGGTGTGATGAGTTTAGATGTGGTGAATTTTGGAGTGGTGAGTTTAATTGTGGTTAGTTTTGGTGTGGTGAGTTTTAGTGTGGTGAATTTGAGTGTAGTGAGTTTAAGCGTGGTGTTTTTAAGTGTGGTGAGTTTTAGTGTGGTCAATTATAGTGTGGTGGGTTTTAGTGTGGTGAATTTTAATGTGGCGTGTTTTAGTGTGGCGTGTTTTAGTGTAGCGAGTTTTAGTGTGGTGAATTTTATTGTGGTGAGTTTTAGTGTGATGAATTTTAATGTGATGAATTTTATTGTGGTGAGTTTTAGTGTAGTGAATTTTAGGGTGGTGAGTTTTAGTGTGGTTAATTATAGTGTGGTGGGTTTTAGTGTGGTGAATTTTAGTGCGGTGAGTTTTAGTGTGGTGAGTTTTAGTGTATTGAAATTTGAGTGTAGTGAGTTTTAATGTGGTGAGTTTAAAAGTGGTGAATTTTAATGTGGTGAAATTTTAGTGTAGTGACTTTTACTGTGGTGAGTTTTAGTGTGGGGAAATTTTAGTGTGGTGAGTTTTATTGTGGTCAATTTTAGTGTGTTGAATTTTTGTGTTGTGAGTTTTAGTGTGGTGAGTTTTAGTGTGGTGAGTTTTAGTGTGGTAAGATTTAGTGTGGTGAGTTTTGGTATGGTGAGTTTAAGTGTGGTGAGTTTTAGTGTTGTGAATTTTAGTGCAGTGAAATTTAGTGTGGCGACTTTTGGGTATAGTGAGTTTTAGCGCGGTGAGTTTTAGTGTGATGAGTTTTAATGTGGAGAAATTTTAGTGTGGTGAGTTTTAGTGTGGTGAATTTTAGTGTGGTAAGTTTTAGTGTGGTGAAATTTTAGTGTGGTGGGTTTTAGTGTGGTGAATTTTAGTGTGTTGAATTTTTGTGTGGTGAGTTTAAGTGTGGTGAGTTTTAGTGTGGTGAGTTTAAGTATGGTGAGTTTTAGTGTGGTGAGTTTTAGTGTGGTGAGTTTTAGTGTGGTGAGTTTTTGTGAGGTGAGTTTTAGTGTGGTGAGTTTTTGTGTGGTGAGTTTTAGTGTGGTGAGTTTTGGTGTGGTGAATTTTAGTGTGTTGAATTTTTGTGTGGTGAGTTTAAGTGTGGTGAGTTTTATTGTGGTGAGTTTTAGTGTGGTGAGTTTAAGTGTGGTGAGTTTTAGTGTGGTGAGTTTTAGTGTGGTGAGTTTTTATGTGGTGAGTTGTAGTGTGGTGAGTTTTAGTGTGGTGAGTTTTAGTGTGGTGAATTTTAGTGTGGTGAGTTTTAGTGTGGTGAATTATAGTGTGGTGGGTTTTAGTGTGGTTAATTTAAGGGTGAATTTTAGTGTGGTGAGTTTGTTTTTCTTTTTCTTTCCTTTTTTTGTTTTTCATTTAGTTTGGATTGTGGTTTTATGTGATTGGTTTTGTTTTGTATTTTTGCTTTTGTTTTGTGTTGTGCTTTTGCTTTTTTGTTTTTAATTTTTTTTGTGTATTTGAGTTTTTTGTTTCATGTTCGTAGCTGATGAAAGTGCCGAGTTATATCGTATTGAAAGTTTAGGTTGTATAGGAGGTGCCACGCCTCTTTGTCCAATCCCGCCCATATATAGCCTATCATTCCTCCAGACCATACCGCATCTGTGGTAAAAATTTCAAGAAAATCGGATCAGCCGTTTAGACGGAGAAGCGGAACAAACGTACAAACGTACAAACGAACAAACAGATTTATTATATTAATAGGATTGATAGTATAAAAGAATACCAAAATTAGGTTCTCAGGGCATTTTTAAAAAATAGATTAATAAGAAAAAAGTAAGTAATTTTGATAGTTAGTTTGGACTATTTTTAATACATTAATTATTAAATCCTAAATTATAAAAAAAAAAAATCAAAAAACAATCAAAAACTTCCGAGTTTAGAACCTTTTATGTTAAAGACTTATTGGAATACTAGACAATGAAAACAAAAATTAAATTTTAGTTTTTGCCACAGAACTATATTTTTTATTCTACACAGAAAAAAAAATGTGTACATATAACAAAAATGTTAATAATTGAAACTCAGCCGATGCAACTTTTAATTGTATTGAGTTCAATATTCGTAATAATGAGAAGCCGTTAATTGAACTACTTCAACAACTTATGTTATATTGATATAAAAGTTGTTATATATATTAAATGTTTAATTGAGAATTAACTTATCATTAATTACTCAGTAACATCAATACACATTTTTTTTTCGATTTTTAAAGAAATTTATTATATATTTTGTAAAACCAATTAAATTACATTGATATTATTTTTCAGACCATTTATTTAGAATCCGATATTGGCTACATCGCTTCCAATATTCTGCGAATTCATCGTTGCATCATGAAAATATCACACATCCCAGAGTTGCATTTTTACAAATAAATAAATGCAATTAAACATTTAATTGTATTCACGTGATATAAAATGTATTCCTATTAATATTTTTAATATAAAAATGTGTGAGTACAATTAATTAATTAGTAAATACATTCATATTTTTAATTGGAATACGTTTTTGTTTTATATTAATATTAACTGTTATATAACGTAAATTATATTGTTCTAAGTAAGTAGAAGGATCAAAACGGTTTAAAAATACTATTGCAATTTTCTCAAAATCATTACGTAATAGACAAAACTGAGTATGCAGTCAAACTCAGCACCATCGAATTATATAGAAATAATCCTAAATTATAAAAAAATATACAAAACAATCAAAAACTTCCGAGTTTAGAACCTATTATCTTAAAAACTTATTGGAATACTAGACAATGAAAACAAAAATTAAGTTTTAATTTTTTTTTGTTAAACTGTTTTGCCACAGAACTATATTTTTTATTCTACACAAAAAAAAACGGTGTAGATATAACAACAATGTTAATCAATGCAATTAATTTTTTATTGAAACTCAGTCGATGCAACTTTTAAAAAATCGTGTTGGATAGTGTAATTAATTGTTCATATATATTGTAAATATAAAAACGTATGCATTTGAAAAATCCCATAAAAATACAATATGAATTAATAACCAGTTGGGAAGGTTAGATCACATGGGAAATTTTAAAGTAGGTGTAATTATGATAGTTAGGATTATCAAAATTATAGTCGGTCTAAGCCGACTATAAATACCCTACACATATGTGTGGTTACCATTCAAAGTGATATATAGGTCACCAGGGTATACGAATCCTGAAAATAACTACAAACATTCAATCGCTGAAGAATTTCCATTCATTTGATACCCATATTTACAAATGGGTAGGTGTACCGAATTTCGATTTTTTTTTTTTGTGAACCACAAGTCTTTTCGCCGGAAAACATTATTATCATGTATTTGAGCATGATGTCAATATATATTTGACCAACAAAGTTTACCTAAGCACGTATACATAAAAATTGATCTTTATATGTACATTTTATATGTGGTATTTGAACATAAGTGGTCGGATCATAGGTCACCATGGACCGATCTCGCCAATACAGCGTAGGTATATTAGTAATCTAAGTTATAAGTTTCATTTATCTAGCTCTTCAATTTTAAAAGTCTTAGGGATTTCAACAGACAGACAGACGGACAGACAGACAGACAGACGGACAGACAGACGGACAGACGGACATCGCTAAATCGACTCAGGAGGTCATGCTGATCAAGAATATATATACTTTTCCATACCGGAGATGCTTTCTTCTGGGTGTTACAAACGGCGTACCAAACTGAATATACCCTTTCACTCTTAGTGTAGGGTATAAAAACCACGTTGGATTAGAAATATTATAGTATTTGTTATCCCACAACAATTAAAAAATACCACGAAATGCATTTATCACACAGAACTGGAAACTATGGTGTAAATAGAGTTAGGAAATTAATTTATATATCTTCTTTGTAATTCCACAACTTTGAGGAAAAAATGGTCCGACGACCGGGAAATATTCATGAATCAAATTTCCTTGAAATGTAATTGATATGCGATATCTGCCCATTTTGGTGTAACTAATATAATATAAAACGTTGGTGTCTCGATTGGTCAGTGCGTTGGACTACGAACGAAAAGTAATGTAATCCCTTAAATAGGCATGATCTACCAACCGACCACTTATAAATATCAAGTTAATTATTAAAAATCGTATCTGCAATAAGGAATTCTGTCATTATAAAATGTGGACATCATGTTATGCATTTATTCAGCAAACTGAGTATTTATAAAATATCGCCACAACTGTATTTCATAGTCGGGTCATTGTAACAAAATTTGGTCGATGGCATCTTAAATTTTTACTCCTGTTTTTCTATTAAAACCGATTCCAGAATAGCAAAGAAGATATTTAGAATATATTTGAAAAATACATCAGTCCTGCTGTTTGGCCACATGACATCCGTTTTTACACTTGTGCCCTGCACTTGTCCGTGGTTTTAAGCTATTTAATCGACACATAAACAATTAGTAATTATTGCTAATAACCTCCGCGTTCGTGCCACAACTGCCAGATGTTGGTAGTCATGATCTGCTTTTCACACACATCCACCTTCGCGTAACCACAATTACGTCAATAATGAAGCGCAGCCGCTGTCGCTGTGTAGAGGTCCTTTACCTTCGAAGTCACACCTCGTCAGCTGTTACACGTTTCTAAAAATCAAGACTCTTCTGCCACTTCTTCTTCTTCGTTCTCTCCTACCAATACATTTCGGCTGCAACAACAGTAACAAAAGGACTTCCCAACAAAAAATACCTAATGCAAGCAAATCCTCTGTCAATTAATGTTTTCTTTTCCTTACTGTGCTGTCAAAGAAAACTCGTTAAATGCAATTTCAAAGATGCGAGGGTGACTTCTTAGACTGCCGTTGCCGTTGCAGCAGCAGCCGTCACAACGCATGCTGCACGTAACAGCTGGCTGCAGCAAGTCTATCCTGCAACATTCGCAATTTTTGCGTGCTCTATGAAATGTTTACACTGAGATTTGAAGTGATAATTGACAGTTATTAAATCAATTAATCATGTATTCGTCAAATACTTGCCACACATTTCCAAATCAATTAACTGAATATTTTTGGGAAACAATCTACGTTGGACTCAAATAAATTTGTTTGCAAATTGAAAATCCCTAGTAGAAATTTTGGTAGGGCCATGGTCATGAAGTGATCATGTCATTATTTGAGATGATCGGTATATGGCGAAGCCCATAATGTCCTTGTAACGCAGAGTCCTCATCATGTATTGACCTCAGGCCATGATCATGTACTGATCGGGCAATTCCCCATTTTAATATTTACCCGACAATTGCCTTGTCTGAGCCCGAGCATAATAGGGTTTCTCTCATAAGTCTCGATCATTGCCTGATGATAATTTCATTATCAGGAACAAATAATGTAGCTATGATCGGGAACATTGACTGTTTAGATAATGTAAACTCTGCTATGGTAAGCATGATAAGGGCATGCAAAGGCAATGATCATATTTTCTCTAATAGGGATTACCCAACGAAAACCCGATCATTTCCCGATGGCGCATCGGGCAAATTTCTACTAGGGATGTTTAATGTTTTATACTAGTTTAATATGCAAACATTAGTGTATCCAAAATTAATAATATTCCAGCTTTCGATCACAGAAGTAGGGGAGACTGCGGTAAAGCAGCACACGTTTTGATCTGCACATTGGAATATTTGTTAAATGCTTTTAAAGGGTATATTTCATGTAGTGTTTCTTGATCGAATTTTTTGCATCACAGAATCCATTTTTGGTGTTTTGATTTTTTGAACTCTTGAAAAATGTATTGAGGAAAATGTTAAACATTTAAACCAATAGCAAATAAATTGCTGTTTCTGTATTATTTTGTGTTTATTTAACACTTGCCAGTTGTTGTTTTATTTTTTCCAAAAATGTAAATTTTAATTTCCCATACTACAATATGTACCACTTTACTTCAGGTTCCCCTATTACATTTTAGTTTCAATCGAATTTGATTTTGGTGATTTAGAATATCTACTCAATTAGATATCTACTCAATCCGTTTAACACGGGTACATCTATCAAACTTTGTTTGTATATATCTTTAAAACGGTTAAAGGTATCGCTCTGAAAATTTTTATCGGTGAATTATTTCAGAAAAGGGATATATATTCGATTTTGAAATAAACATATTAAAGCTAAAAATGCCTTATTTAGAAAAAATAACACATAAGTCAGTTTGGAGCAAAATGGTCCCATAGTGTATTTTTTCAGTTCGCGTATACCAATTTATTCTTTTTCATTTTTATTCATTTAGATTATGTATTTTCAAATCATAAATTTATTTTGGAATATTCCCGGTCGAAAAAAAATGCTCAATATTTTCACGAAAAACTATAATGAATATAAAACGTTTTTCGTCAAATAAAAGGTTTTTCAATAAGAGCCGCTACAAAAGTTTAAATAAAACAAAAACGGTTTTGGATATCAATGAAATTTTTTATTCCTGTAAAAGTACGTTCGATGCCATTATGTATAGAACTTGATTTCTTTTGCATTGCCACTACGGGCACGCTTGCAGAAGTCCAGACGCTGAACCCAATTTTCGACGGTTTTCAAGCATAAATCGGCCGATACTGCTGCAATTTCACGTTCGATATTTGTACGAAGTTCATCAATCGTCGCCATAGACTTGACGTTGCCCCACAGGAAACGGCGATAAGTCTAACGGCGTCAAATCGCACGACCGAGGCGGCCAATCGACTGGACCATTTCGTGAGATAACGCGTTCTCCAAACTTGGTTTCCAATAAATTGATTGTGGCATTCGCTGTGTTGCTTGTGGCGCCGTCCTGTTGGAACCACATGTCCTCCAAGTCCATATCATCCAATTGGGGACAAAAATATTCGGTTATCATTGAACGGTAGCTATTCCCATTCACAGTAACGTGTCGGTCTTGATCATCACGGAAGAAGTACTGCCAAATGACGCCGCCGGCACATAAACCGCACCAAACCGTATCGGGATGCAATGATGACTCATGGAGTGCGTGTGGATTGCTGTCTGACCAATAACGCATATTTTGTTTATTGACGAAGCCATTCAGCCAGAAATGAGCCTCATCGCTGAAGATGATTTTTCGAATTTTTACTACCGAATTTCGGTAGTACATATTAATAATTTCGACTCGTTGTTGGCTCGTTTATCTTTCCACCATGAAATGTCAAACCTTACTGAAGTGAAATGTCAAAAGAGCGGCAAGAAATATGGCGTCGTTTGCTGTCCCTGTCGCTCTACTTTTGTGGCGTCCCTGTTGAAAAACCCTTTGTTCTCATAAATGATATCGACACTCCAAAAATTGGTTACTATACCTAGGAAATTATAACATTCAAAAACTTCCAAGAAAGTATACTAAGTTAATTTATGATAAGAACATTTTTGGTTATACAGTGGATCACAGCTTATTTCGTGCAGGCGCTGTGTTCAACTTTAAAATGCTATAACTCAGTAACGAATACCAATATGGAAACATTTTAAACAACATTTTTTTACTTGTATATATATCTTTACATAGAAACTTAAATTGCTTTACATACACTTCTTTAAAAAAGATAAAGCGGAAAAACAGAAAATGTTGCAAAATTCAACGCCACACTTATTTCGTGCACAGCACTGTATCTTAAAAAAAATTGTGATATGCAAGTCTATTAATATGTTGTGTGGACGCCCTTTTGTTTAATTACATCTTAAACACGCTTAGGCATTGATTCCACAAATTTGACTGTAATCTCTGGTAAGAAAATTTTCCATTCTTCCATCAGTGTATATATCAAATCATTTTTATAGGAAATGTTCCGCTTGCGAACGCCATTCCCCAAAATTGTCCATAAATTTTCAGTGTCTGGTGACTGTACAGACGGAGTCATAAGATGCGGCCAATTCCAAATCACCCATGACTGGACAATTCCCGATTTATGTTTTGGGTCGTTGTTATGAAAGAAGCGAATTCTTATCGTACACCCAAGGTAAAGGCACATTGAAGTAAATTTTTATTTAGAATGTTCAGATACATTGCCTTGTCCATAATCTCATCAATAAAAACTAGTTTTCCAACACCGGATGCAGCCATGCAGGCCAAACCGCAACCATGCTTTACTGTAGACTTGAGGTGTTTATATATTGAATTTGGACTCGTCTGAGAATATGACGTCGTTCCAGAATGTACCCGGATGGACAACATGCTGTTTGGCGAAGTTCAGCCGACATAGCTGATTAAGTTTGTTTGTGAAATGTTTCTTGCGTGCTAATAATATAATAATAATAGTTTGGCGCTACAGTCCTGTACAGAACTTCGGCCGAGCTCTCTCACCATTTTGAGCTGTGCGTGTTATATTTGTACTCAAAGTGGTGGGACCTACAGTTTATTGCCGAATCCGAACGGCGGGTGAGAGCTTTTTCATACTCTCGTAGGTTTGCCATTTACTGACGAGAGGTAGCGCGGTATAGAAAAATGTTTCTATGAAAAGATGTTGTTAGCCCCAGTCCAGGCTTGAACCGGGGACCTTTCGACTCGCAGTCCAACGCACTAACCACTGAGCTACCGCGGCATACGATTGCGTGCTACTCGACCATTAAACTCGTTGGCCCGCAGGACTCGGAGAATAGTTTCGGCAAAACATTTATTGCCCAACTGTTTCTCAGTATCCATGGCCAATTTTGGAGCCGAAAGCTTCGGATTTTTCTTTGTTTTACGCAGAACAAGTCGCTCCTCCGCTTCAGTAAATATTTTATTCATAGCATTTCTTCTCTTATTGGCCACACGATTTTCGTGTAAAAAGCACTGGAGAGTTCTCTGCACTGTAGAGGGACTCAAGTTTACGATTTTATCCATTTTTCGTTAGGTGTTCTCATATTTGAAGTGAAATAAGACTCATTTGCGCTGTGCTATTGTTGTGCGGTGACCCTTTTTTAAAATAAAGCAGAATTGACATATATTGTAATGAATTCCGACTAAAATTAACTGCTAACTCCGATCACCACTGAATGGACATAGTAAACAAAAACCAGTTGGGAAGGTTTGATCACATGGGAAATTTTAAATTTGGTGTTATTATGATAGTTAGGGTTATCAAAATTATAGTCGGTCTAAGCCGACTATAAATACCCTACACATATCTGTGGTTACCATTAAAAGTTATAGGTCACCAGGATATACGAATCCCGAAAATAACTACAAACTTTCAATCGCTGAAGAATTTCCATTCATTTGATACCCATATTTACAAATGGGTAGATGTACCGAATTTCGATTTTTTTTTTTTTGGGAACCACAAGTCGTTTCGCGGGAAAACATTATTTCCATGTATTTGAGCATGAAGTCAATATATATTTGACCAAAAAAGTTAACCTAAGCACGTATACAGTAAAACTGAACTGTAGATGTAAAATTTATATGAGTTATTTGAATATAAATGGTCAGATCACAGGTCACAATAAACCGATATGCCTAATTCGTACATACAGCGTAGGTATATAAGTAATCTAAATTATGATTTTCATTTATCTAACTCTTCAATTGTTTAAGTAGTAGTGATTTCAACAGACGGACAGACAGACAGACAGACAGACAGACAGACAGACGGACATCGCTAAAACAACTCAGGAGGTCATGCTGATCAAGAATATATATACTTTTCCATACCGGAGATGCTTCCTTCTGGGTGTTACAAACGGCGTACCAAACTGAATATACCCTTTCACTTTTAGTGTTGGGTATAAAAACAGCGAATATGGGACCACGATCGAGAGCTAACATCTAAATTAAATGTATGCACGAAATAAGCTGTGAGCTTAAATTTTCTATGTATATTGTAAAGTCCTGTTATACCACGAGTGGAGCACTTTTCAAAATCCAAACTCAGGTATTATGTTCGATGAACATTGGTCTACAAATCTGCGTTAAAATTTCGTCAATATAAGTGCATATTTAATAGCTAGAAACTTTTAAAGAATTGTGTACTGCACGAAATAAGCTGTGAGCCACTGTCATTTAGAATAGTATCGACTGATCCGCACCAATATAAAGAATCCAAAATTGGAATATCATTGAAAACAGCGTTATTCGAATTAGCATGCTATTTCATGCATGATTTGGATTGGAATGGTATGGTATATTGGTATATTTTCATGAATTTAAAATTTAGAAGATATTAATTTATATCTTTGTATATATGACTTTTAGAGATGGAAAAGAAAATCATTGAGCATATTGATCACTTTAAAGATTAACTATAATATGCGTCATTGGATATATTTTTGTCAAATTGGATCATTATGAGACGAATACCCAACTACAAAAAAGTGCAATAACGTGGTGGGTTCTGGGAATATTTTAAAAAAAGTCTCATTCTATGAAATAAAGGTCATATAAAATTTAAAAATAGAGTTAATTGAAAAGAGGAAAAAAAATCAAAATCCTTATTTAGGATTTTGTAAAAATTTGATAGAAGCGGGAACAGCAATAAGCAATAAGAATAAACCGGATTTTTGAAATCGGAATCGGAACCGTTATTAAAAAATGTGTGGAACCCGAATCGGAACCACTATTACAAAAATCTTGGAACTAGATCCGGAAATGATAATCCAAAAGGGGTTTTAGATCCTGGATAGATAAATAAGTAGTCGTGTAAATAAACAAAAAATGTACTTAGAACCAAATTACTTTTTGAATATTTCAAATCGTAATCAAAATTTGGAAAAAAATACAAAAAAATATAAAAAATATATGCATTGTCTAGTTCTTCAGAGTATTTGAAAAACTTAATAAAAGGTAATATTATTAAGACCACCTTTATTTTTAGTAATTTCGTTTAAACAAAAATTCATGCTTTTTATACATGTTTTTAATCAGTAATGCAGCTCTAAATCGTAACGCAGAGGAGATTTTTGAAATGTTTTTTCTCAAAATATTTAGATAATAATAATTTGTATGTTTTCAAATTATTTTTAGATTAAAAAAAAATATAAAAAACCAGAAATTAATATTTTTTAATAAAAAGTTTTAATTTTTCCGGAACCCCTTCCATTAATGTTGTAATAGTAGTGTCCGACATCCTCACAGCTGCTGAAGACCACTTTCTTTTAAAGTCTTGAAGGTCTTTGGCCACTTTTTTTGTTGTCTTCATCTCCCTTTTTACTAAAGCCCAGTATCTCTCAATCGGCCTGAGTTCTGGACAGTTTGGTGGATTGGCTTCTCAAGGCCCCAAAATCACTGCATTTTGTTGGATTCACTCTAAGGCCGTTTTGCTGTAGTGACATGAAGCGAGGTCAGGCCAAAAAAATGTGGACACTTCATGTTGGCGTAAAAATGGAAGCAATCTCTTTTGCAAGCATTCCTTCACATATATTTCGCTATTAATTGTACCCGATGTCACGAATGAGCTGCTCCTTTTTCCACAACTGCAAATTGCCTGCCAAACAAAGCATTTCTTTGGGAATTCTGTCATATTTTTGATTTGAATTTTTCAGCGACATTTCCTAGAGAATCGGCTGTATAAAATTCCTGCCCAGGTAGCTGAGAAAAGTCCGCTAAAACATAAGTTTCGTCGTCCATTATGCAGCAATCGAATTTAAAAAAAAATCTTGGTTCAGCTTTTTAGCTCGTTGTTTTGCGGTTTCATTCTTGACGGCATTTCTATCCGGAACTTTTTGGGCCTTGTACGTCTTCAGCCCAGCTTCTTTCTTAGTCCTGCGCACGAAAGATTCTGAGCAATCCGCCTTTCTCGCCAATTTACCTTCTTCGACTTTTCCCTTCTTTTTTCCCAGAACCTTTCTTCCGATCAATATTCAGGTCTTCCTTAAAGCGGTTGATAACGCGAGAAATGGTCTTTGGGTTAGCCCCTACCTCCTTGGCAATTTTTTTAATAGACCAACTAGGTTGTTTTTGAAAATTTTTAATTATATTTTCTCGCACTTCCACTTCGTTTGCCATTTTCGCGTTAAATAAATTTTGTATTGACTATAACTGACACAAATTATGTTCTGCCATTTAATTCACAGCTACTATGATCAAATTTTTTTTATTTGAATCTTGCAATAGCACATTGTGGGAAGATATGTAACGGACAATTTTATTCGACGCAGTCCTTATTTAAGACCAAAAAATCTATGAATTTTGTGGTGGTTCGTTTGAAAGATCGGAAATATATTTTATTAATTCTCTAAAACTGTGTTCGACGTTCGTTCGTAACTCCTGCGTGATATTTTTCTTTAATCATTTCCACTGATGGATTCCTTCTTCTTTTTAGTGCCAATTTGACTACCATTCTTTTCAAATTTTTATTTTGATTACCAAAATTTTCGTCCTATTTTATTTTAACTCAGAACTCTTGTTTCATCAATTTTTGCGATCCTGGAGGGAAAGGATAAGTGATATCGTTTGATTTTCTCACTTTCCTATTAGGCAAATGTGTGGTCTGCAAATATCCTTAAATTAGAGTACTTTTTGTTCAATAATATGCTTTTTATTTCCATTCATTATAAAACCTTGGCGAATGTTCAACAAATTTGAATACAATAATTATGTTTTCGTTAGAATTACTCTTTATATCACAGACAATACAAGCGTACAAAATTTAAATGCTATCTATTTGATTAACAAGCGATAAGTATAATCTAAAGGATCAAACTCAATTAAAAACATTCCCTCAAAAAATTATTTTGACATAATTCCCAAATATATCATTGATATGTTGTCGAAAATTCCAATATCCAACCAAATTCCAATATACCCCATGGACGTATGGTATGAAAAAAATATGCCAAAATCTGGAGTAATTTTATCAAATTTGATACAATTTGGTTGAAATTGTTCATCCACGGTGTTTCACAATTTCTACAATATATTGAATAAAACATCCGAACACAGTTGGCATGAATCAGCGTAAATGTAAACGGAAATATTATTTTAGATGTTCTCCAATTGTATTGGACCCAGGCACAGGGAATGTCACACCGACTTTTACAACAATAGCGATTTACATTTGATCTATTTAGTATCAATGTAATGATGATTTTATTCCAAATCCCAATATCAATAGCATCTTAATGATTACAATCCAACAAATTACTAAATAAAATTGAAATTAAACACGCAGCCAACGGAAGCAGAAAGAAGCTGCATGTCATGCGTTGACCTTTCAGGGCTCCTGTTGTCAGGTAAACAGCTAGGTATCTCTTCGTTCGAATCAAAATTCATTTGTATCCGTATCTGAGCTCAGAGCCATGACGAAGCGCGGTGACATTCGTTACTGTTTGTATACAAAGTAATACAAAAACTGATGAATGCGGGTGTCCCTACAACAACAACAGAAACAACAACGACAACAAATTGCTCTTCCGCTGATCTTGCCCTCTCTTCGTAGAGTATCTGGAGAATCTTATAGGCAGCAGCAGCCCGTTTCGAAGCCAAGAAAAAGAAACGAAAAATCGAGATATTGCACCGGGCCGATTATAAGAAAGCAGAGGCGGCAGCTGACACAAACACAGTCGCAGATACTCTGCGAAATGAAAAAAGATTGCTCAATAACTCGTGATCCTTTGTGCAAATAGGATTTTTGCTTCAGGTGATGTGCGTTGTTTTTTCTGTCTTTTTGTCTTCGGCAACTGAAAATCTGCAGACAGGCGAGGGAGTATTTGCTGCCTGCCTGCCTGCTGCCGGCAGAGCACGTGTCCCCAGCCGTACCGAAGTTGGCGCCTTTTTTGAGTCCTTAACTAGTATCAGTTTACGTGAAATTTGCTGCATGCAGCCAAATTGATAGAAAAAAAACTACAAGTTATGTAAAAATGCGTTTAGCACGTGAGAACACTGATTGCGTGACGACATTCAACACCAAGTTGTCGAGATTCAAAACTACGAAAGAGTTACAAAAAAAAAAGCGCAATAACATCCGGTACCTCTGTGACGGAAGTTTTCAGTTCAGATTTTGTGCGAAAGGGTTGTGAAGTTTTGTAATTTTATACACAAATTACGATATTTGTTGCAGAAAATTATTATATGTCATTTGATACTTTGTACTTGTCGCAGTTTTTTTCTTTTCTTTTTTTTTTTTGAGGATACTCTTTTTGTTTTCAAATTCACATAATTACATGCATTAAAATAAATGAGTTGATCATGTTTCTGTCGTATAGAATTCGGGTTTCAATTTTTTAATTTACTTTTAATTGGAGTTTTTGATGAACAAATATTTTAAACATGTATTTTATAACAAAAAAAATAAAACAAAAATGATTAAAAAATACCAATATCCGTATTAACTCTAGTGAATTGTGAAATATTGCTCATACTTTCAACTTTAATTTGAAGTTTTTTTCGCATTTTGTATATTTAATACAACAATAACTACAAGATCTAAATTATAATATACAATTATTTTTATATCAATTATAGTTAATATAAAACCAGTTTGGTCACATTTAGATAGTTTATTTTAGTAAGAATTATGAAAGTTGTAGTCGAATTAAACCGACCCTACATAGGGATATAAATCCCGGACCATTTCACAATCCCAAAAATTGGGGACTATAAAATTGTCGGTTCCTTTCTTGTTAAACAGACTGTAAATCCATATACATGTTGTCCCCTCATTGGAATAATATAATTTAGCAAAATCGATCCACGATCCAAGATTCAATATATAAATATGTTCCTACAATATAAAATTCAAATATATACAAAAAAAAAACATTAGTCATTATACTCAAAATAGAATAGGAGTTGAGACTCGAGAATCAAAATATGCATTGTCAATTTCTAATTTTTAACCCCTATCTGTAAAGGTGCCAATTTTACAAAAAATAGACCAAAAGCACTCTTGCATGGTTGTTCATATAAAAATATTTTTTGACAAATAAATCCTATAAACTCGGTCGACATCTCTTTCAATATGAACAACCATTAAAAAGGAATATTTAATTAATTTGGTATAAAGAGTTTTGAATACGGGATCCGTACGAAATGTCGAAAAAAAAATGCCGAAACCTTAAAATGTCGAAATTATAAAAGCCTTAGAACGCCGAAACAATATTTGGCCGAATCACAAAATGTCGAAAAATATGTTAAAACTAGAAAATGTCGAACAATCTTTAAAACTATAAACACAAAATTATTTTTATATAGGATCAAAAATGTCGAAAATTAAAATGCCGAAATATAAAAATGTTGAAATACAATTTTCACCTCCTATATGAGCAAGTCCACACCAAATCTCGCAGGATTAACTCACTCTTTTCGATTTCAATGATATTTTGGCAACTGATAAAGGGTATCGGGATCTGCATTCACCACACTTCCAGAGATACAGTCCAAAGTTAAAAAATTGTCAATGATAACTTTCGTATGGTGGTTCCTATTGAAATTTCTCTTGATGCTAGAAACATCGTTAAGGTTTCGTTTTAAAACTAATAAAACAATCTTTTGGAAAATTTCTTCTTAACATGAACATATGCCCATCGGTCTTTATTCTTGAACTTCAAATTGCATGTACGTAAAAAAAGTATTTAAAAAAAAAAATCGAAATTTTTGTTGATTTATTATAAGTGTTAAAGCTAAATTCCAAGATGGAATTTTGAAGGCAGATTATTTATCAGAATTCGTAGAGGAGATTCTGATATTCACGGGACTCATAATGATGGTGTCTACGTTGTTTTTTAATAAGTTTGATCTTTTTTAATATTTTTTTCTTCGTGTTTTATTATATTTACTTGAAATATATATTTTCGACATTTTCTATAATTTTTTTCGACATATTAAATTTCGACATTTTTAGTTTTCGACATTTTAGTTTTCAACATTATTTTTTTCGACATTTTTGTTTTCGACATTTTTGTTTTCGACATTTTTGTTTTTGAGATTTTTGTTTTCGGCATTTTTATTTTCTACATTTTTGTCTTCGGTATTTTTAGTTTCGATATTTTAAATTTCGACTTATCGTACCAGACCCTTTGAATACATATTAATACTAATAAAAAGGGGTATCTGTGGTAAAGTGCGACATGGGGTAATGTGGAAAATTGGAATTTTTGCACCCGTTTCTTCAATTAAAAAAATAAAATCAATTGTCAAATGTTTTTTAATATTGCATTAACTTTTCATCCTTGGTTATAATCCAATTAATACCTTTTTATTGCATTTCGAAAAGAAGTGAAAAAATGTTTTTAAACGTTTTTTATGGTGTTGGTGTTTGAAATTGTTATCGTTTTTAATTAAGACGTTATAATTAAAAATATCGCATATTCTATATCTCTTGAAATACAATCTGGTTTTGCAATAAAATTAACATTTCTTAAATGGCGCTAAGTTATGTTCAAATTGCGACAACAGAATTAAACACTATAAAAACAATAGTATTTTTGTTACTAATATTAGTCAATAGGATAAATTATAATTTTATAGATAAATACTATAAACAATATTACAAAATACTATTAAACTGTTTTTGTGTTTATATTAAGGATGTCAAAAAACCATCACTTTAAAAAAACCTGTTTTCAGGTTTGTCTATTTAAAAAAAAACCAAACCGGTTCGGGTTTTAAATTTTACAAAATTAATAATTTTAACACTTAAAATGGAAAATGTATACACCCAGAAAAAAATCATGGTAAATTAATAGTATTTCAATAGAAATCCAACAATTAATACTATTAAAATTGGTCAATAGGAAGCGTACCATTTGTTTAATAGTATTCAAATTTTTAATACAATATGATGTTGTACCATACATTTTATTATGTATTATTTTAATTACATAAAGAAAGACCTATAAATATTAAATGATACGTATTTTTACTGTTATGGTATAGTCGAATTAAATTTTCCTAATAATGAATTAAAACAAAAATGGATGTTAGTTAATTTATTGTATATTTTATTTTGTTTATATGTCGAAATGAAAATTCACTTTCATAAATCACACACATAAAAAGACACTTCTCGTTGCAGAAGATTATAACACACCCAGAAAAAAATACTATATAAATAATAGTTTTTTACTATTAATAATAGTCAATAGGATAAATTATTTTTTTCATCGGAAAATACCATTAAGTACTAGAAAATACTATGACATTGCCATTGAGTTTATATGAACAGATTTATTTTTTGTATACTAATAAATCAATAATTGTCCTATTGACCAATTTTAATGCGATTTTAGGGAATTTTTTTCTGGGTGCACATTTAATGTTCGCTTCAGTTTCCAAAAATTGATTGTAATACTTGAGTCTGCATATATTTTTGAGTCCGTTGCCAAAATAGAAATTCGCTGTATTATTTATTTTCTGTAATGAATAAAACAAAAATCTTAAATATAATGAAATTACATTAAATACATTGAGTTCTTACCAATGACAAACGCGTCATTATGTCGATTATCACAAAAAAGTCATGCGATCAATTTGAGCAAACACGCAGCAATGACGCACAAAACGAACATGTTTTTATAGTTTACAATTATAGGAGGAAACCATTAAAATAATAGTATTTATTCTATTAAAAATAATAATATTGAAATATTTAATTTTATGGTGCTAAATTTTTCGAATACTGTCAAATTAATAAGAAAACTTTTGATTTAAAAAGAAAAAACTACTAATACATGAACCATAAGATCAATGGTCGTACCATTAAGTACTTAATGGTACAATTTCTTCAGAGTGTAGATTTAAATATAAAAGTAAGGGTTTTTTTTTGTGTTGCACTCAAATTTGTAGTTATTTCAGTTAAAAACATTTTAAAACACAATTAAATGAAAACACATTTGTCATAAAGTACAATTTGATTGATGAAAATATTTATTAGTTATTTTCACATATAAATCGACAAAAAATTTATGAGTTTATCGTAAAATATTCACATAAAATATTTGGGTAAATTTCTACTATTTAGGAGATTCCAAAAACTGCGAATTTTTCCGCGCTTGATATGAAATCCCCTTATTATATTTATTTAATACTTTGAGGATTTAAAATCCATTTTTAAAATAATACTTAACTAAAAGAATACAATCTAAATGTTATAGTTTGTTTTAAGTATTCCCATTTGAGCCTAAACTGCCTGGATATTAAAGACACATTTTGTAAATTAAAAAACTGGTTACACCGATTCAAAAAACCGATTTTCGGTGTGTGCAAAAAACAAGTTTGACGGTATCGGTTTCTGGAAAACCGAACCACCGTAAAACTGGTTTTTGATATCCCTAGTTTTTATAAAAATATTTAATAACTGTGCTATTGATTAACTTTAATAGGATTTTTTGTGTAGGCAAAGTGTAGAAAACAGTTTCTGGGGTAAAGTGGGAAACGTAATTTAAGCACTGTTTTATGTAATATTAGTGAAAATATTGTGTTATATGAATTATATAATTGTTTTTTTCCAAGAAAAAACTTCCATCCTGGCCACAAACCAATAAAAGCAAAATTTTGACTTTATTGAGATAAGATTTGAATTGTAGAAGGAAGCCGAGAAGCAAACCTTGAACAGGAGAAAAAAGAATGCATCGGTAAATATCCATCAACTTCATCAGAAGAAGAAGAATTTTGTACGATTTGCAAGAATAAAAACAAAACATGAAAAAGAAAGACTAAAATTGCATTTCGGTAAAAATTTTTAAGTTTCCCACTTTACCCCAATATTTTTTTACCAGTCGTTGTTATAAATCGCTCTTAAATTAATTAAAGGCATGAAAAGGTATTTTGTTGATGCAAAATACTAGATCATAAACAAGTCTATTGATTAGACTTTTGAAAAGAATTTAATAAATTATTTAAATGTACTTTTTTGGAGGAAAATCAAAACGAGTCCCATTTTACCTCAGGCTTCCCTATACATATACAATATATTTATGGATGTAAATTACTGACATGCCATGAATTGTCATTAACGATGTCGTGCACGTCATTCATAGAATCAGCATTTTAGACATCATGTGTTTGTCATGGCATTATTTATGACTTAATTGGCAAGATGTACATAATATCCTTGATAAATCTATGATGACATATCGTCACTGTCATGTAGACAAATTCATTAATTGTCCTCGTCGTCAATGATACTGGGTTGTGAATCACGAATTTTAGATGCTAATTAAAATACTTACTGGCATAGGCTAAGTCTCTCAATTAATATTGATAATTTGAATAAATATTCAAAATAAATTCGATATTTCAATGGGACCAAATGATTTATTTTCAAACTGCCCAACATATTTCCACCAACAAGCAGTAGCCATGAAAAACATCCATCCGTTGCAGCCGATTATGTTGCATCTCATCTGTCAACCGCCTGCTATATAACTCAACCACTGAGTTATGCACGAGCCGTACGCCGGCGACAGCTCAGCATTAGATACATTTCGCGATCACAACAACGTTCTATAAATCGCCAATAAAATTGTCAAAACTTCAAGTACGCTGCGCTGCGAGCGAATGTGGTGCGCGTGCGCCTGACCCAGCCTCCATTGAAGTGTCCATCAGGCGGATGGTGCTGCGTTTGATTTCTTAATGTGGCAGGGTGTGAAATTCAAATTGAAATTGAAA
The DNA here is from genome assembly GCA_951804985.1 of Dryomyza anilis. NCBI lineage: Eukaryota > Metazoa > Arthropoda > Insecta > Diptera > Dryomyzidae > Dryomyza > Dryomyza anilis. Next base: position 41,361,223 of record OX638134.1, on the reverse strand, counting down.
TTGCAGGTTGAAATGCGCTGACGCGCCAAGTGTGAACACGCCGCGAGTCTCCATTGAAATGTCTGCCAGGCATTTGATGCGACTGTTGACGGCTGGACAAGCAATAAAGTGGCTGTTGTTGCTGCTGCTGCTGGTGGTCAAAGTGTCACTCAGCTGCTCTAATAAGAATCGCAGCATATGTGATGCATTTTTGGCTGCTGAACCGGCAGACAGAGAGACACGCATGCGACGACTTAGCAGTTTGACTTTTGCGTGCGCGTTTGTTGCCCAAGTCTTTTGTGTGCGTTCGCTGCTTAAGTCTTTCGTGTGCGTTCGCTGTCCAAGTCTTTTATATTGCGGAATTTAATTGATTGCAAATATTTATCGCACTGCGTTTAAATGGTGTGTAAACAGTGACAGGGACTGCGGTTGGCGGTCTGACAAAAAACAACAACAATAAAGTTACAATTTTCAACACTTATAAGGCCGGACGGCCGGCAATAAAGCTGCGCGCGTTGACAAGAAGTGGCAACATAACACGCGTCTTACCAACAGCAACACCAACAACAACTAAGGCAGTGCAACAAACTTGGCCGGTTAATGTGAAATTGACAACGTCGATCATCACACCTCTGACAAAAAGAAGCGAAATGCGACTCAAATAACATGCTGTTGTTTGCCTGCAAGCAACAATGACAGCAACAACATTATTGTCGTCATCATCGTCATTATGTTGTTCATCAGCCGCAATTGGCAACGGCAACCGACTGCCAAAACAGTCGCGGCAACAGTCGCTGTCAGTCTGCAGCCTAATGGCGATCCAGCAGCTGAATTGCAATCGCTTAATTAGCAGCAACAACTGACAATTGACGACGGTAATGCGCTGCCACAGTGGGCCGCACCATCTACCCGGCTATGGCACCAACTACGCTGCTTTTTCCCTTCACTTAATTATTTGGCACAGCCGCCACTGTGCTGCGCAAACGCTGTCTTTGCCTAATGACACAAATGCAATTGGCTGAAAATCAATTCGAAAATAGCGTCGTTGCGTCCATAAAACAATCAGTGTTGCCCATAAAATCGATCCGCGCGCTGATCAGGTGACAGCGCTTCCGGTGGACGTGCTACGGCTGCTGCTGGTCATGATGCTGCTGTTAATGAGCCGCATCTGATCACCATATAAAGACGTCGTGTAGTCGTAGTTTTGTGACAGAGTCTAAGGATGCGACCAGCATTCCGAATTCTCTTAAGGTTCAAACATCTAATGGCAACCAGCAAATGGACGTTTATTGTACATTTCACGTCAACACGTCTGTCTGCGGTGCTCGACAAGCAACTGTAAAAAAAATGTATGTATTTTAATAGGAGATGAAACCAAAAAATTCTTCAGCGAAATATATGTGTAAATCTTCCGACATCAATTCATATAATCAAATTAGAATTTTCCAGTTTAATCGAAATTGATTCGGCAAACGGCTTTACTTCGAAATCCTACTGGAAAATATTACTAGGTACGATTTATTTTGTTGGGTTGGAAATTGGTTTTCGAAGACTTAGATTCTAATTTTGTAAATCGCAGTGCTCATTGTGTGTGGTAACTGCAGAAGGACAACAACTAATATTATTGAAATTTGCTATAAATTAAAACTTTTAATCTACGCTCCCCCAAAGAATTTTCTAATTCTACTAATAAAATAATCATCATATTTATGGATATTCATTCCACAATATGTTAAAGTTATTTCGTTTATATAATAATAATAGTTTGGCACTACAGTCCTATAAGAACTCAGGCCGAGCTCTCTCACCTTTTTGAGCTGTGCGTGTTATATTAGTACTCAAAGTGGTGGGACCTATAGTTTAATGCCGAATCCGAACGGCGGATGATAGTATTTCATTGGCATGTTTTACCCTCGTAGGCTTGCCATTTACTGCCAAGAGGTAGCGCGGTATAGAAAAATGTTTCTACACACAGGGAAAATCTATTTTGCAGGTAACATATTATGTTTGCTACAATATTTTTAGAATTTCTACACTTTTAAAATAAATATGTATGTTTGTAATAATATATAACCATAAGTTATGAAATGAATTCCAAAATAAGTTATAAAATTATGATTACTTCTAATTATGATTTCTTCTAATTATAATTACTTCTAACCGACGATTGAGCCTTTCGGTTATAAAGGGTTTATTTTATTTATTTTTCGATTTTATTCATGCGATTTATTATGGTTTTCAATTTAATAAGTCCTATATTATCTTTATTATCTGTCAGTCTGTCGGTTTGTCTGTCTCTGTTTGTTCCTGCATCACGTCTAAAGCGCTGAACTGATTTAACTAAAAAAGATGAAACAAAAAACTGAAATACAAAAAAAAATCAATAGGTAAAACACAAAAGCACAAAACAACAAGAAAGACAAAAACACAAAAACAAAAAACGAAAAACAAAAAAAAAATCAAAACAAATGAACATACACAAAAATATCAAAAAAAACAGACAAAAGCAAAAACAAAAAAACTAAAAGCAAAAATACTAACCCAAAAACAAAACTTAAAGCACAAAAGCAAAGACAGAACAACAAAATTAAAAACACAGAACAAAATTAAAAACACAGAACAAAATCAAAAACCAAAAAAGAAAAACACATAAAAAACACAAGAATAAAAGCAAAAAACACAAGATAAAAGCAAACAAAAGCAAAAAAAGAAACAGCCTAAAATACTAACACAAAATCAAAACTTAAAGCACAAAAGCAAAGACAGAACAACAAAATTAAAAACACAGAACAAAATCAAAAACCAAAAAAAAAATCACAAAAACAAAAGCAAAAAACACAAGATAAAAGCAAACAAAAGCGAAAAAAAGAAACAGGAAAAAATACTAACACAAAATCAAAACTTAAAGCACAAAAAGCAATAACATAACAACAAAATCAAAAGCAAAAACCAAAACTAGAAACATAAAAAACACAAGAACAAAAGCAAAAAGAAAAAGAAAGCAAATATATTTTTTTTTTTACAAATTAACCAACGCTCAGGGGATGCCCGCTATTCATGCAATGCAGAGTGTTGATCGTAGCAAAGGACTATTAGTTAGAGGGAAGGAAGAAAAATAGAGCAGTGACGGTGAATGTTTGTTTTTACTTTTCCAATATCAACCAGTTGGGAAGGTTAGATCACATGGGAAATTTTAAAGTAGGTGTAATTATGATAGTTAGAATTATCAAAATTATAGTCGGTCTAAGCCGACTATAAATACCCTACACATATGTGTGGTTACCATTCAAAGTGATATATAGGTCACCATGGTATACGAATCCTGAAAATAACTACAAACTTTCCATCCCTGAAGATTTTTCTTTCATTTGATACCCATATTTACAAATGGGTAGGTATACCGAATTTCGATTTTTTTTTTGTGAACCACAAGACTTTTCGCCGGAAAACATTATTATCATGTATTTGAGCATGATATCAATATATATTTGACCAAAAAAGTTTTCCTAAGCACGTATAGATAAAAATTGATCTTTATATGTACATTTTATATGAGGTATTTGAACATAAGTGGTCGGATCATAGGTCACAATGGACCGATCTCGCACATACAGCGTAGGTATATTAGTAATCTAAGTTATAAGTTTCATTTATCTAGCTCTTCAATTTTAAAAGTAGTAGGGATTTCAACAGACAGACGGACAGACAGACAGACAGACAGACAGACAGACAGACAGACAGACAGACAGACGGACAGACAGACAGACGGACAGACGGACAGACAGACGGACAGACGGACATCGCTAAATCGACTCAGGAGGTCATGCTGATCAAGAATATATATACTTTTCCATACCGGAGATGCTTCCTTCTGGGTGTTACAAACGGCGTACCAAACTGAATATACCCTTTCACTCTTAGTGTAGGGTATAAAAATGTCGGGAAAAACAGACACAGGGAGATTGTTCCACAAACGTATCGTGCGACTGAAGAACGAATTCTCTCTGTAATGCGTGGTTCGATTGAGAGCCGAGTGGACTACGAAGGCGTGGGTTTGGTTCGTTGCCCGAGTAGAACGAAAGAACACACGAACTGGTGGAATCAGGCCATGTGTTTCCCTCGAACACTTACCATTGTAATACCTATAAGACAGGCTTACACACCCAACGGTCCTTCGGTGCTCAAGAGAACCAATAGATTATGAAATATTTTCATCCCCTTTTAAATATATCGCACGTTTTTGAATTCGGTACAGGAACTCCAAGGAAGATTTTGAGGCCCCTGCCCAAATGTGCGAATTGAAATCCATCTTAGGCCGAATATAGGTAGTGTATACAGTGCGTCAGTCAACTGGAGTGTAGTATGTCTTACACCGTTTTAAAAAACCGAGGCACTTGGCCGTTTCTTTCGACACATCAAAAATATGATCATTCCAGCGGAGGTCACACTGTATTGATATGCCCAGAACGTCAAGAGCGACTGACTCCGCAATATTCACAGCGCCCATATTGAGGGGATGGAGTGGTGAATCCATTCTTTTGTGAGATAGTGAGAACATAAATGCATACATACAAAAACAAAAGTGGAAACACAAAAACAAAAACAGAAACATAAAAACAAAGGCAAAAAAACAAAAGCAAAAACACAAAAATAAAAACAAAAACACAAAACAATAGCAAAGACAAAGACAAAATCAAAAGAAAAACGAGTTGGGAAAGTTAGGTCACATGGGTAAGTTCGGTCACATGGGGCGGATTTTTATAGTCGGTCGGGCCCGACTATGGAATACCCTACACCTTTGGTGGGGATATTAATGTGGGATATTTAATTGCATACCTTAATTTTAAAGTTTTTAATTATGCTGAACCTCCCCACATATCACATATCAGAAATGTACGTCTTATATCCCCATAAATTAAAAAATTTATATAAAAGTATAAAAAAACGAAAAAAAAATTGAAAAATATAATTGGGCGCCTATATTTAAAATTTTAAAAGGCTAATATTTCATAGATTTGATTTTAATAACTTACGGATCAAATTTCCACTATGAAAACCCGGGAAATAATAAAAAAAAAGTAGGCGTATCACGCCCATTTTTGGACCACATATTTTTAGGTGAATTATAACAATACGTTTTAAATTTTATACCTATATCTTGAATACTTTTCGAGTTATTAGTTTCGAAAGAGTTATATAAAAGTGACTTGTATTGGAGGTGGACGTGTCCGTTGACCGATTTGGCGATTTGGTATTCGGACAGCAAGACAGCAAAACGGACAGACAGACGGACATGGCTAAACGGACTCGGGTAGTGATGCTGATCAAGAATATATATACTTTTCCATACCGGACACGCCTCCTAAGGGGCGTTACAATATATGCACAAAGATAATATACCCTGTACCTCATAGGTGCAAAAACAACAAAATCAAAAACACACAAGCTAAAACTCAAAAAACAAAAACAAAAAAACAAGCACAGACACGAAAACAAAAAAATAACAAAAGCAAAAATACAAAATCAAAAGTAAAACACAAAACCAAATGCAAAAGCAAAAAATATAAAACAAAACGAAACGAAAGCAAAAACAAAATCAAAAACAATAGTAAACGCAAAATAAAAAACAAGATTAAAAACGAAAATACAAAAACAAGAAAAATTAAAGCAAATACTATAATTCCCAAAAAACACGAAAAATTAACAAAACAAAAGCGAAAACGTAAAAAATACATAAAAAAATCAATAACACAAAATCAAAAAGAAAAGCAAAAACACAAGGACAAAAACATGAAAAAAATCAAAAACACAAACACAAGAACAACAGCAAACACACAAAAATGAAAACATAATGTCTAAAATAAAACACACAAAAACACGAAAACATAATCAAAAATACAAAAATAAAATCAAAAACACAAAAACAAAACAACATTAATGCAAAAAAAAAACTTAAAAACACAAAAACAAGAGCTAAACACAATCACGAAGTCAATCTCAAAAACAAACAAAGAACAACACAAATAACGCAAAAACCAAAACAAATAACGCAAAAACCAAAACAAATACGTGAAAAACACTAAAGTTTAAACATAAATTAAAACATAGGAAAACCCAAAACACACTACAATAAAAACAAATTAGCCAAAAGTTTACAAAAAATATGAAACAAAAGTAAAATAAAAACCAAAGTATATAAACACCGAAAATAAAATTTAAGAAAATCCAACATAAAACCAAGCATACATTTTAATTTTGTTTTATAATTCTCAAAATATTTTTTGCTACACAATGTATAAGAAATTCGTTATCTGCATATTGCAAAACTATTGGTATTGTTGTTTTATTTTATTTTTTTACTTTTATTTCAATTATTTTAAGTACGTTTAGAAACTCAACGAACGCGCTGCATAGGTACGTCGTCGGACAGCTATAATCGAAAATATTTCTGTTATATATAAATTCTTTTCCTACATATTTCAGAAACCTAAAGGTTATGTTTTTCCGGTATTATTTGATGAACATTATCACAGAAAAAGGTTATAAGTGATAAGTGAGCAAATCCAAAATCAAGCAAGCCCAAACATCTGACCGAAACGGTGATTAATGGAAGAATACTACTGATGCCAACTAATTGAGACTCCCTCTATTAGGAAATGTTTGTTTTTGAAAATAAAAATGCAAAAATTAAACTAAGCATTTAGCTGAAAGCAAATTATATTCTAATTGCGTTTCATAAACTTCGGTGCTTCATTGAACCTGCCCTTCTATTTTTACTGTAATCTCGATTTCAACGGACAGACACCAGTGCCCCAGACATCATTAAATCGGAATTTCACACTGATCTAAAATAACATACCGGACCAAATAAACCATTCACTATAAGTGAATATATTTCCCATTGAACTCCCAAGGCCTATTTTTTTGTAGTTTAGATAATATTCTGACGTCCTGCGTTTGAAGACTTCAGAAATACACGAACTTTTAATTAATAAACTATTTGCATTTTAAATATTGATCTCTGTAACTCAATAACCACACAGGCTGCTTTTTCGTGTAGCCTGACCAGATGACCATGTTAAGTGTGGCAAATGGCTAAAAAGGGATTCTGCTCAACTGCACCCGAAATGGGAGCAAATTCAGTCGACAAGTATTGGCAACGCTAGTGACTGCCGCAGTAGCAGCAGAACATCGGGAACGACATTGTTCATGTTGACGACGACAAAGATGCGATGTTTGTTCGACGTGTGTGGTCCATCGGTCTGTCGGCTAATGGCCCAGGGAATAGACAATGCGAAGAAATTGTTGTTGCAACCATGCGACTTGCGGCCGGCGGCAGACAGTGAACATATAGCTGATGCGTAGACCGCAACCAAGTCGATGTGTGTGTGCGTGCGTTGGTGCGCAGGGACATGGGACATGCGCCACATTTGGCTGCGGATCCCCGTGAAAAAGTCGGTTCTGGTCGTTTTTGCGTTGCGCGAAATGGTCTGTGGGAGCCGCCGCAGCTAGTAACAACTGACCGCCGTCCGCCATTGGGGACAGTTGTCAGTGCGAGCAGCAGCAACAGCAACAGACTCAGCAACACGGTCGTCTGACAATCACTCGCAACATTTCGTTTATGCGTTGTTAACAGCGTTGTAACGCATAAATCGTGTGAAATATCGCATTACGTGCTTAACTTTGTTGCTGTTGCTGTTGATACTGATATTGTTGTTGTTGCTATTGCTGTTGCTGCTGTCGCTGTTGCTCTGTGTTTGTTGCAAATTTATTGTGCTTTTTGAGCACTGCGTTGTTATCTGCAGCAAGCGCATGTTTCGCCTGACGCGCTGTTCGGCGATAATGTTGCTGCCAGTGACACAGTCAACACCAGCTGATGGTTGCCACCTGTTGCAATTAGTGGAAAAAATAAATATTTTTCTATGTCATAAATTTATGAGCCTTGCATTTGAGACCAGCAGTATTTGGCACAATCACTTATACAACAGTAACTTCAAAATCAAGTATGAGTCATTCCATAAAAAAATAAACGAAAAAATTCAAATTCAGAATTTGATGAAGAATAACACAAAAAATTATATTGGAAAAATGTCAGCTTCCCAGATGGTGTGGTTTCAGAGATTTGGTGCTTTGAAGTTAGGAAAAACTGTATAAAAATCACAAAAGTGTTGTTAATCAAATAAATGTAAATTATCAATAGTGATTTCATTTAAATTGTGGATTCATTTAAAAGCCAATAAAATTGTCAACAAGTAGTCAACAATGGTAGTGGTTAGTTTTGAACAAAGGTGGACATTTAATATATTATTTAAGACCTTAATTAGAATGGCAAATCAACGGGTTTAGAAGTTATGAATTAAAGTATTGACAAAGTAAAAATTTTGTATGAAAACATGTTGTTTACAAAAAGTTTTTGCTGCCAATTGGATGGTCTTACTAGAATAAACACATGTAGTATAAGTGTGTCATGCGTCTGTCTGCACGAATACAGGGTATAAAGAAAACATAAATATGTAGGTACATTTTACAAGGGATTTATATATTTATTTTTTATTTTTTGTGAGTTTCAAGAATTTTATAAATTCGAGATTCCAAACCTCGTTGTCAGAATCGGTTCTCGTTCTCGAATATCGTTTCAACTACACGCATGGAAAAATGTAATTGGTTATGTTTGAATTCAAATATTATCTGCTTCATAGTACCATAATTATGTTTGCATAAAAATATATTTATGTTTGGATATAAATATAATATATTCCCATTAGCTCTGTATATATCATCTATTTTCACTAAAATGGAAAGCACGATGAGCGAAGTATTTATTGTTTGATATATTCTCTTTATCGCGACTGGTTGTCGTCGCCGTCTTAAATAAATAAGTATAAAATGCGTTAAAAAAGGAAATTAAATGAATAAATTAAAGGGAAAAGTTTATTACTTGTGTTTAGTTTAATAAATAAGCAGAAATAAAATGTCTAAAAGTCATTTCACTACAATTAAACTTATATTTGCAGCTTAAACTGAAAAGTAAATTATGTTTGCGAAAGAAAAGGACGCGCGGTTTGCGTTTATACATCTCATCAGCCAAATATAAATTGCTTGCAAATCAATTTTCAAATAATCTTATATTTGGAGACTAAATTATTGGCTTTATTTTTTGTATTTCTTACTCAGTATCTAATTAAACAATATTTTATATATTTACAGTAAACCTTGCTAGGAAATATATACCGGATAATGACCTCAGCATTCAAATCAACCACGACAAGTCTACACCCGAGATGGCAGGGGCTTAAACAAAAATAAATTTCTATTAAAATAATTATATTTAGATCAAAATAAAAAAAAGTACGCAAACAAAACTTTTAATTGAATATAAATATAATTTTATTGGAAGCAAATATTATTTGATTACAGTTGAAAAATATTTATATTCCCATTCCATTATATGTTAAATTTAGAGCCACACATATTATGTTTGGACTATAAAATTGTATGTTTCCGTGCAAACATATTATGTTCAGAGATAACCGTATTAACATATTATATGTTTACATATGGGCATCACATATGTATCCGCGGTAGCTCAGTGGTTAGTGCGTTGGACTGCGAGCCGAAAGGTCCCCGGTTCAAGTCTGGACTGGGGCTAACAACATCTTTCCATAGAAACATTTTTCTATACCGCGCTACCTCTCGTCAGTAAATGGCAAACCTACGAGAGTAAAACATTGCCTATGAAAAGCTCTCATCCGCCGTTCGGATTCGGCAATAAACTGTAGGTCCCACCACTTTAAGTACAAATATAACACGCACAGCTCAAATGGTGAGAGAGTTCGGCTGAAGTCCAATACAGGACTGTAGCGCCAAACTATTATTATTATATTACATATGGGCATTTCCAGAAAAACGTCAACCACGACCGTAAAATTCAAAATGCTCAAATCTTTGAAATAACCACTGTTTCTAAAGCAGAATTTCCTCAGCATTTCCAAAAATGTGAACATCATTTTCCTAGTAATTCTAGAAAATTTTTGATAGCTAGTTGAAATCTGTCCCGTCCGGAACTTTGAGTACCAAAAAAAAACTACAGTACTTATAAAAAAAAATCAAAAAAAAATTAAAAAAAACTTAAAAACCATCTGAAAATTTGAATAGTACATCACTTTTCATTTCGTAATAATGATTATTAATATTGTCAAATACAAAATTATTTTTAGCAAAAAATCGTAGTGCAAATTTAAATACGGAACGTCCGAAATTATTCTACGATTTATTACGAAATAACTGTAAACTTTAGGAACAAAGTGTATATAAACAAAAATATAGTAAATTGTCTCAGCTACGTTCAGAGATAGTACACAAAAATATATTGTACGAAAAAAGTATTTTTAGAATAAAAATCGTACTGATAATTTTTTGTCCCGTTCGGAATGTCCCGTCCGGATTTTTTCTGTGATTTATTATGAAACAACTATAAAATTTAGGAACAAAGTGTAAATATACAAAGTAATCACATGATTTCAACTATTTTTCAAAATATATCAAAAAAAAAAACATTTGTACGTAAAATTCGTTGACTTTTTGGAAAATCCATATAAACCTTGATATTTACTGCCTTTTTTGTCCCGTCCGGAAAGCCCACCTTTTTATTTATAACTTTGATCTATGGTATAAAATTCGATAATTTTTTGCAGACACTTAGTCCTATTTAAATACTATATGCACAAAAAAAAATTAAGTAAATTCATTAATTTTCCTTTGAGATATTAAATTTTTAAGCGTACGAATGTCCCGTCCGAAACCCCAGGAAATGCCCATATGGAACATCAGTGCTCTCCAAACATACACATTGTTTGCTACTAATTGTGTTTAGAAGATCCAATTTTTTCCCTGCGTGTATCAATGTTCATTCTCTTTCTGGGTTTTAGAGACGAGATCAAACGAGATTTAGAATTGTCTCGTCCGTATCACTTGATTTCGTACATTTGACGATTTTTTCACTCTAATGATGATTTATCTGTTGAAATAACGATTTTTGAATAATTAATAACTGAATTTTTTAAAATTTTGTTTAGTGGATATGACGCTGGATTAGAAAAAGATAGCTTTCGGGTGCAGTAAGCTATTATTGATTACATTTGTGGTTCTGATTCCAAAAATGTCCTCAGGTTTGTCGAAATTTGATATAGTTTTTGAAATAAACTCCAATTTAAAATTTCCCATTATTTTGGTCATCTTTTATTTTTATTTCGTTTGCGAGATATAGTCAAAGGAAATTCAAAACTTTACAAACAATTACATGTTTTTTTTTATTTAAAAACATTATATCTTGTTGGAAAAATCTTGGGCAACAATTTAAAAACAAAAAGTAAAAAATTACATTTGCGAAAAATCGTGTTGAGTAGTGTAATTAGGTATATGAAATGAAGGAATTCGGCATTAGTTATTGTGTTTGAATTAAATACTTTAAAGCTCATATAAATACCTATATTTTATTTTGTCTGTCGTTGTTTTAAAACATTCGCATCCACTTCAAAGTGCGTTAGTGTGGCAACGCTGTGCTGTTGAAAATGCAAATCTGATATCATTTCGCTTATCAACGCGCACTGATGACGTGCAAGTCGCCCACAACGCAACATAGCTATTGCGTTGCAACAACAGCAGCAACAATAAAGCAACGGCAACAGCAACATCAACAACATGTTTCAGCAATTGCACTGACATCGTGCGCATTCGATCCGTTCATGTTGCTCGACCACAAAGTCATGTTGCACGTCAATTGAACACTGTTGCCGCGCAAGTTGTTGCAACTCATTCAATGGGCCAGAGCAACAAAAACAACCAAACGTTCAAAATCATTTCGGACATTTTTCGCCCCTGAGTCTCAAGGACACATCGTATGCAACAGCAACGAGCCGAGTGAACAGGCCAGCAACACGAACAAAAGCCCACCAACGCACGAAAGATCGGTTTCGTCCTCCGTCGCCGCCATTGATTTTAACCAACATTTGACGTTTAACATGTTGCAGAAACATGTCGTTTGCTGCGAATGATATGCGCAACATTCGCTATAGTAGTTGCTGTTGTTGTTGTTGTTGTTGTCGTCGTCGTTATTCTTTTATTGCTCGGCTTGCATCCCAAAAGCCACGTTTGACAAATTGCTACACGATGTCGAAGCGCATGTTGCATGTTGTTCGAGTGGCTGCAATTTTGCGCTACTATTGCGCGCCAATTGATTTGCATGCGTTTATTATCGATGTCAATGCGTAGTGCACAGTGGAACAAATACGCATTTTTGCTTATTTTTGTGAATATAGCAGCGTAACTAAGAAACAGGTCACAGCAGGTAGATTTTATTTTATTTCTTTTGAATTTTTTCATTCACTTCCAGTAAGAGAATACCTCATTTTTGGAGATTACAGTTTTCATTTTTAAATAAATGCAGAATGCAAAAAATAAATAACAATGTATTATGAAGACAAATGTTTGATTGTAGTAAAAATAAATACAAATGCAGTAATATAACTAAATTGTTCCTGGCACACAACTAAATGCGAAATGTTTTGTATTAAAATGCATTTAATTTATGTAGTCGTCCACAAAACAAAAATTCTGTGAACCAGTTCCCTACTTTTTGTGGCATTTCTTAGATTCAGAAATATACCAGAAAACATTGACAAGAACTATGTTTTAATCTTCAACAGATTTGGATGGGTTCGCCCTTAATGAAGATTGTCAAGTGGTGGTAGGTGGAAAGGCACCCGTAACATCTAGACACACGATACTCTGAAACTGGGCAAAACTACACAAAAAAAAATATATGTGTAAATATGGCAAGAAATTTTATCAATACAATTAATTTTTAATTGATTCATCGCCAATACGACCTTTAATTGAATTGATTAAATATTTAATCATATTCGTTAATAAATTAACAGAAAATAAACAAAAAGTTACATCAATACAATTACATTTTTTTGCTGAAACGACTATGGAATTAATTGTATTGATTAAAAATTTCATCATCTTGATTAAAAATTTCATCATCTTAATTAATAAATTAACAGAAAAAACAAAAAGTTACATCAATACAATTAAATAATTTGCTGAAACGACTATTGAATTAATTGCATTAACAATCGCCGTTGCTGAACACACGACGCGACGCGGCGTCACCATGAGAGCTTGCAGCCAATGAAACGAGCTTGCTTCCAACTTCATCATCAGTATATATGTTACGTACTTTCACAAGAATTTACAACATTCTGAATTAACTGAATGAAAGAATAAAGACTGTTAAGATAAAAAAAAAATAACTTTAAAACGTCGACCACACCAATTAAATAGTTTGCTATTTATGCAAAGTCCTTAACTGGTATATTTTGGGAAGCAAATCACATTTTTAGCGAATGTGTTTGCTAAATACATTAGAATTCATTGCTAGGAAAGTTAATGGTACACAATTATTTATGGTTGCTGTATTTACGTCGATTATTTTTTCCTGTGTAGTTATCACGCTCTTTCGCGATAGCTTATTGCAGACAGGCGATGCGTATGATTACATCGATCTTATCATTATCAAGCAAATCCATTAGGTTTCTTTTCGCGATAGTCTCCACGTATTTCCGTAAATTCCTCTGATTTGCAAGAAATCAGAAGGCTCGAATGTTTTTTTATCAACATTTTTGACTAGACATTTAAAAAAAGGCAGATTATTGAGGAAATTGTTAAAATATTTGTGCAAATGATCCATGAAAACATTTGTACATAGCACGAATGAACTTTAGTAAAATTACGAATATATCTATATTTTTATTCGTATACATTACGTCAATTATTTGTCCAAATAATCTAGAAAGTAATATATATATCTGACGAATAATAAATAATGAACACTTGTACTCTCGTAAAATAAAAAATAAATCTTTGGAGTTCCACGACCGAATACAAAAACGTGTAATATATTTAATAGTGGATGAAAAATGTCATCGTTTATTGGTTCTCTTCAGCACCAAAGAACCATCGGTGAAGAACCTGTTTTGAGTGAAGGTAGTGTTTACTTCCCTCTCTCCACCTATAGAATTACCCTAGCAGGTCACCAATGACGACCTCACAACCCAATTGAGTATTGAGTCGAGTCGAGGACGACAGGACTGATATCCCCTTTATCCGAAGATGGGTATCATTAGTCGACCTCATGATTGATTTTATGAAACCCTTAAATCGATTGTATGTATTTAACGACAACAAAGCCCGCCCCACAGGGATCAGAGATCTATAAGTGTTTAGAAATCCTACTGTCGGAAGAGATTGCCGTCCCAGTAGGTATGTTTTGATGGATGTATCTGTCTTAGTCTGGTCACACGTCCAAGAACCTGTCCCATCAATAACCTGCTAGTATTCCCCTTAGAGTCGACGTGACAAACACAAGTTCTCTCTCTCGCTTCTAAAGGGACTTCGACAAAGTGCGGGTACGTCGAGAGGGACTATGTTTGGACTAAGTTTTGGAACGTTTGGTAGATATTAAAAATGTTTGATATTCGTCCCTAAAAATGAACATTAATTTTTGTTATAATGTTTATCAAAGTATTTTTGCCATAAGCAATAAATCGTTATAATTTTACATTGTTTCAGAAAAAGTTCTCGTTAAGCAATAGCTGGTCATAAAAATTATCATATTATGTAAAAGAACTATAAGTATTCTTGTGGTCTATATATTTTTTGTTATTTATTTTTTTGAAAGGCTTGGTATACATGTTTTCTTTTTCATCTTTTTCAAATGGTTCATTTTTTACGACCAATCTCGTTTTTAAGGTAATAAATAATAATGGCGCTACAGTCCTATAAGAACTTAGTCCGAGGCCTCTCCCCAATTTGAGCTGTGCGTGTTATATTTGTACTCAAAGTGGTGGGACCTACAGTTTACTGCTGACTCCGAACGGCGGGTGAGAGCTTTTCATAGAAAATGTTTTACTCTCGTAGGTTTGTCATTTACTGACGAGAGGTAGCGCGGTATAGAAAAATGTTTCTATGAAAAGATGTTGTTAGCCCCAGTACAGTCTTGAACCGGGGACTTTTCGACTCACAGTCCAACGGACTAACGTTGAGCTACCGACGCTACAAGAGTGTTAATAAAAAAATATTTAATGGGAATATGTTCTAAAACCAATCTAAACACCAAATCGGATATATCTCTGTAACTGGTTTAAAGTTTTGTATGAGTAATACGAAATAACACGATTTTCCATCATAAATCTGAGCACTTTCTGGTCTATTTTCGCAATTTTGCTGCACTTTATAGACTACCTATGTCTGCTAGTGATAAGATGCATGTCTATTAATTCGCACTATGTTATTTGCATATTTGCAACAAATATATAATACTTGCTGTGAGTACAAAAAGCTAAATTTTTGATGTCTTGGATTGACTCACGTGCGAACGATTTCGTAATCCAACAACATAAGCAGCAGCACCACCACCACCACTAGCAATACTAGCGACATTAAGAGCAACATTCGTCGACGAACAGAAGTTCATTTGATCCGCACAACCAAGTGGAGGAGCTGCTGAAAGGTGATTTTTTTTTGTAGCGCACAATTAAAAGTGGAGCATGCAGCAGTGTTTGCACTGAAAGAAAAAATATTTCATATTTTTACTACTTAAGATTTTTTTTTTCTTTGACCAGATAATATAAAACAAATCGGTTACTTTTGCATCGCTTTGTCATAAGAAGTGACGAATTCACCTTTAGACACCACAGTTCTCTGCTTGAAATGATGTCCTAAACTCCCGAAACAAAATGTTTCTCATTTTACAACAGTATTTTCAGTATATTTCCTGACAGACACACAGATAAATGGAAGTTTGTGCACATAGAAAAAACCTCCTTTGGCATGAGGTAAATTGAACCAACGTTTCAGTGTTGCAACCGAAATACATTTGTTGTAACCTGAATGATATGCATTAAAATGAACGTAACATTTGTTACTATAACCGGAATGTTAGTCCGCGCAACTGCACGTTCGGTTGTCGGAACCTCATGAATGTGCGCTATGCAAACGAATATATATCCTACAGACCCACAAGAAGGTCACTACATAGTTTTCGTTGACCACACCCACTTTTACGCACATTTTTATTTTTGGTGTATAATTCAGATTCATAGCAAAACCACTGAATGTATTTTTCTGAAAATTTGCACTATGCTATAAAGTCCAGGGAGTATCCTAAACCATATATAAACTAGATTGGGCAAAGGGAAGTGGCACCTCCTATAGAACACAAAAATTCAGTACGCTATATCTTAGCCCTAATGATATCCATTTCAACTAAACTATAAAATTGGATGTTACTCATCTTACTTAATCTCACCACACAAAAACTCACTACACATAAACTTACCACACCGAAACTCACCACACTAAAACTTCTACTGGAAAAACACTACGGGGAAGAATTTTACGGAATGAATTCTACCGGAAATAGTTCTACGAGAAAGCGTTCTATAGGGGGAATAAGTTTACGGGGAAATATTTTGGTTTGGTTACTTCATTTATAACACCAATAACCAGTTGGGAAGGTTAGATCACATGGGAAATTTTAAAGTAGGTGTAATTATGATAGTAAGGATTATCAAAATTATAGTCGGTCTAAGCCGACTATAAATACCCTACACATATGTGTGGTTACCATTCAAAGTGATATATAGGTCACCAGGGTATACGAATATAATACACGAATATAAACTACAAACATTCAATCGCTAAAGAATTTCCATTCATTTGATACCCATATTTACAAATGGGTAGGTGTACCGAATTTCGATTTTTTTTTTGTGAACCACAAGTCTTTTCGCCGGAAAACATTATCATGTATTTGAGCATGATGTCAATATATATTTGACCAAAAAGGTTTACCTAAGCACGTATACATACAAATTGATCTTTATATGTACATTTTATATGAGGTATTTGAACATAAGTGGTCGGATCCTAGGTCACAATGGACTTTTTCGCACATACAGCGTAGGTATATTAGTAATCTAAGTTATAAGTTTTATTTATCTAGCTCTTCAATTTTAAAAGTAGTAGGGATTTCAACAGACAGACAGACAGACAGACAGACGGACAGACGGACAGACGGACAGACGGACAGACGGATAGACAGACGAACAGGCAGACGGACATACAGACAGACATACAGACGGACAGGCAGACGGACAGACAGACAGACGGACAGACAGACAGACGGACATCGCTAAATCGACGCAGGAGGTCATGCTGATCAAGAATATATATACTTTTCCATACCGGAGATGCTTCCTTCTGGGTGTTACAAACGGCGTACCAAACTGAATATACCCTTTCACTCTTAGTGTAGGGTATAAAAAACGTCCACAGCGAAGCATAGGTCCCATATACAAAATCTTTGCACGAGTCGTGCACGGCTCCAGCTATAAAAAAATAAATCTTAATAAAAAAATAAATATTTTTAATACAAATTGCTCTGTAACTACACGGATAGAAAATATTCGTTTGAATATGTTTGAATGTAATTAAAAAGTAATACGAAATTACCATACATGTATTAGGAATGAAGTGTAATTAAATTATAATCGAAATTGAATTTATTTTTCTTCACGTGTAAACATTATTATATTGTCCAGCAGAATCTATCAAATTTACCATAAAGATGTTACAATACCAACATAAAATTTTAATTGCATTTGAATAAACTGTTTCTTGGCAATTTACTTGGTTAAAACTATGTTTCGAAACACAGAAAATGCTAATCAAATCTAAATACAACGTATGTTCGCGACGCTCGTCTTAATTCGATAATTTATCGACTGACGAAATTGGCAACGTTGTGCAGCATTTTCTACCTACGCCATCTTTTGTCATCGTTTGAACATGTTGATGTTAAAAACAAACAAAAAAAGAAATTGTATTTAAATAAGTGTATTCATCCAACATTCTTCTCGCATACGAAGTTGGCACTCGTTGAGCAGAATTTTCTACCTACGTCTCTTTTGTCGTCGTTTGAAGTATGTATAGGGTCATTTTAAACATACTGCTGTTTGAAAACAAACACAAAAATGAATTCAAATGTAAATAAAGATATTCTTGCAGCTCTCTTCTTGTATACAAAGTTGACACTCGGTGATCGGCATTTTCTGCGTACGTGTGTTTTGTTGTTCGTTGAGAAAACGTGTACGTGTCGATAATAATTTTGTAATTTGTAAATTAAATAAATATATAAATTGTGCTACAAAAAGTACAAATAGTAACAGAGTATAATATAGTGTATAATATAAAGCGAGCCTTGATCGTCTGGGTTAGCGTCTGCTGGTGCAATTGTGTATTCATTAATGCTGTCACTTGTACTTGCAGTTTTAAACGAATTATTTATTTATGCATTTAAATATTTGTATATGAATTCAATTATTATAAATTCCCACTGTACATGTTTAAAGATTTTTAATAAAAATTAATAAAAAAACAACATTTTATTTTTATTTTATTTTCAGGATTTCTTTCCAAAAATATTTAAATATGTTTCCAAGCAAACCTACTACTTTTTGAACTGAAACAACTGATATGTTTAACTGTAAACATATTTATATTCAGGTCGTTCAAAATCATGTTTTATTTTGAACAAATTTATGTTTCGGTTCAAATATTTATTTTATTTGGATGTAGTAATTATTATGTTTCCATTAGAACATACTCCATTTTAAAGGGACAATATTAAAATGTTTCCGGCATATGTAAGTCAGAGCTCATTACAACACTGTTCAAGTCTCAATACAACCCTGTTTACAAATGATTTATCAGTCAATTATATATTATGTTTACATAAAATTTCAAACATACATGTTAATGCCTGCAAAATTATGTTTTGGAGAATAATAAATTCATGCAAATACATATCGAGGGCTTATATTCAATACAGCCTATCTACAAAAACACAGTTTTTCAGGAGAGCGAAAAAACTGATTAAATTGCAAACCGTAAAAGTGTCGATCAATATTTCTTCTACAATATTAAATAAAAATGATCTTTAAATGATGCAATTAAAAAAATTCAGCAATTTCGTGCTTTGGTAGATAGAGGTTATTGCTATTCAAATGTGATCTATGTTTATGAAAAAACGAGCAGATAGAGCATATTGCACAATATTGTAGTGTATATAGATCAGAAAATAACATTGGAATCAGCGATTTGTTAATTTTTTTATATGCTGGTGTTTCGATTCACGAGGTATATGTTGGTTAAAGGTCTTAATATTCCGTAATCTAACCCGACGGTTTTTAAAGATTAAAATTAAAAAAAAAACAGTTTAAAATCATTAATGTTATTTTAAATATTTAAACTAATATCCTATTACGGAAATACCATAATGGCAATGGTAAAGCTATATTTCTTCAGTACAGACTGAATTCAAGTTTCGTTCTTTAAGGCTTCATATAAGGATAGGAAAATATCTTTGAAAAGTTAGTTTTCCGAATACGAAAAATTCTTTTTAATAGGTCCTATGGCTTCTATGATATTGTATATCCATTCAGAAAATGTGACGTCATCCTTCGTTTACCGATTTCATAGATTTTATATCCTTTTTTATACAAATGAAGTCGTTTCTTTGTGAGTTAGGATGGACCAGACGACGGATAGACATGACGAAATTGACTCATAAAATTACGCTTAAGAAGAATATATATACTTCACAATACCTGCTACGCTTATTTATACTTAGTCATTATAAACTTTTAAGCAAAAATTGTGTGCAGATAGATACTATTGCATTCATAAAAAATCATTCATGTAGATAGACAAATTTTTAAAAATGAAAATATAATAGCAATAGAAATATTTTTTTGGTTCTAAATTGATGTCATAGATGCAGCGGTGATCAGTGAAGATTTCTGCCTCACAAACACATTTTCGTCCAAATTGTATAAAAATTCTACCAACAATATTTTGAAAATAAATTTCTGAACTTTCTTGAGCTGCCAACAATTTCATTTGAGGCAAAATAAAAAAAAAAAACTAGAACGCATTGCATATTCATATTTTTTGCAGTGTACTGCATTAGCAACGTAAGCCATCGAGACAGCGTACTGCGAACCCTTGAGGACGTCGTTGGACGTGGGACGGATGACCAAATGTTCAACGACGACCAATACTGACAGCAGGAAGAGGAGGTGGATGCCATCGAAAAAAAAAAAAAAAAATAACTACAAATCAGCAGCAGCAGTATTTTTTGCCCCAAAAGAACGTAAATCAAGATCTTTGCTGCAGGAGCGAAACGTCTCCCGCGCATGAAGCCACCTTAACAACAACAGCAACAACAACAACAAATACATGTACGTGTCAGTGTTGAGTTGCTATCAAACAGGGTGCGCATAATAATTGCAACAATAATAAGAACAACAACAACATGAGCAGCAACATCACCAGCAACAGCAACTGAACTAATAACAGCCACGCAAACGACGTAAAAAGTGGGAGGATGCAGTGAATTTTCGATTCAGTTGGATGGACGGACGACCGACTGACCAAACGACCAACCGACCGACGATCGGCTGGTCTTCATTCGAGTCCGTGGCGGCGACTGCCTCGTGGCCCAAAGGCTGCGTTTTTGCAGCCACTGCATGTTTGAGGCCCAAACCATGTCTGCGCCTGTTGTTGCTTTGTAGCGGCTGCTGTACGTCGTTCATCGGGCCCCAAGGCGCACGTTGCGCGTATCGTCCGAAGATGCTGCAGTTGCGTTGCGGCTGCAATAGCGGCAACAGCAACTGAACAACAGCGGCAGCAGCAAATCAAGTTAAGAACTTTGGCCTGCGGCTAAATTTGTCCGATTTTTTAAAAATTCTTCAATGAAACGAAAAATCTTATTCAATATTTCATGCGGCACAAGAGGAGCAACCATAAATACAACAACGCCAAAATGTACTCCTTGGTGCGCGTATCCTTTAACATCATAACGTAATGCTGCCTCGTAAGGGCTTCTGCAAAAACGGCAGCTAATTACGTTTCGTGGTGTGGCTCCCTCCGTGTGGCAACCGCCGTGCCGCATAGTCAGTCGGCTGCGCTGCGCTGCATTGAGATGCGTTTTGGCGATAATAATTCGTTTAATGATAACTTGTGCCCTATTGTTGTTGCTGTTGTACTGCCCATGTTGCTGCTGCACAAACTGAGCAATTTGCCAACCTCCGCTACAATTATATATAATCTGCAATTTCCGTTGCATTTTCATTCACCCAGATTAACTTCTGGCTGTTGATGATTCCCGAAATTCTTGTACGCCTACCAACCAACCAACCATCCATCCAACCGGAAAAAGCACAAAATTTCATTGAATAACTGCAGCCCAGGCACTTTTTCATTATTTTAGGCATCTTTCAAACTCCCAAATAATGCAATAATCTTAAAATATACCATTTTAGCTAGTCTTGCATTAACTCCTCCCGCATAATCATTACTCTGCTCCGATTCAAGTATTTCCCATTTTTACACAGAGTCGGGATCTTCTCTTTTAATTTATAGTAATCAAACTCTGTGTCGGAATATGTATTTCAATACCAAGAATATCAAAACTATTTATTTAAATTCCATCAATTTTTTAAAAATCAAATTGGTCAATAGGTCAATAGGGCATTTATTGATTCAATAGTTTACAAAAAATAAATATTTTCATGGAAACACAAAAACAGTTTAAGCTGACGTTATTAATTTAAAAGTTTGGCGAAATTAAAATTGAATGCATTTCATTTATCACAATTTAGATTCATGCCAGTAGAACACGCAGGCAATGGATGAACGATCTTTTGCTCATTGAGAAAGTATTTTCTACTCTTACCTAATATTAAAAGTGACACTTTAGAAGTAAAAGTAACACTTTAGTGCTTTATTAAAATTAATTAAACATTATGAACTTTAATGTTTTCAACTACGGCTAATTTCATACATGCACCGAGAAATAAATATTGGCAGAATCAACCAAAAATCATTTTAATTGCATGTTTTTTGTTTGAAAATATGAAAATCGTTAAAATATTAAATAACAACTTTTTATTGTTGTTTTAACCAAGGTTTTTTCTTAGTGTGCCCTCTTTTAATAACAAAAAAAATTGTTTCACACAAACCCAATGTAGGTGTTCTGATTGTGTAATTGTTTTTGAATACCCTACACGCAAGGAAAATGTAATTGGATATGTTTGAATTCAAATATAATCTGTTCTTAAAAATCAATAAATATGTTTGCAATTTTGTTCTAAATATAATATATTCACAATTTTAATAAATTAGTTTAGTTGTAAATATAATATGCAATATGTGAATATAATTATTTAAGCCATAAACACATTTTATTTGCAGCTTCATTATACCATAATTATGGTTGCATAAAAAATATATATTGTTACGATAATTCAGTCTACGGAAAACTGTTCTACGAGTTTGTATCGCTGGATTGTGTACAAAATAAAAACACTCTTCTGTTTGGTTTAAATTATAACAATTAATTTTATTAATTCACTTTAATAAACAACTTTACTAATAACAAATTCTAACAACTGCTGCATGTCTAAAATTTAACTTGACAATTATCACACGAGATGCCCTCGACCACTTTACAATCACTACTGAAGTGCTGTACCTCTGATGCGGCTCCCTTATATACTGCATGCATCAGTTGGACACGTTTTGACAAACTTCGACTTGTTTCGAGAACCTTCTACTCGTTTCGTGAATGACGCATGCTATTGGCAACTCATTCGCACTCATGTGTTTTAATGCGGTGATCTTCCATCTCTTTCTCACACACTGCCTCAGTGCGCTGAATGATCTTCCGTCTCTTTCTAACACATTGCTTAGTGCGCTGAATTGTCTTGCGTCTCATTAATTATTGTTGATTGCTTGCACTATGGGGCAAACTACATCTTATCGTAACAATATTATATTTCAATATAAATATATTATATTTGCCTAAACTCTGTATATATGGTTGTCTCTTTTTCACTCATGTAATATTTGCATGCGAGTGAAATAGATAAAATTGAGAGCACAGAGAGCGAAGTTGTTATGGTTTGATTTATTCTCTTTATTTGCTGTGTCAGTTAAACAGTTGAGTGCAACGTGAGTAGTTGTCGTCACCGTCTTAAATAAGTAAGTATAAAAAGTGTTAAAAAAATCGAAAACTAATGAATAAATGAAGTGAATAATAATTATAATATGTGTTTAGTTTAATAAATATATAAAGAGTTAAAAATGTCCCTATAAGCAGACAGAAGAAAAAAAAGTCTAAAATTCATCAATTAAACTTATATTTACAAACTAAACCGCAAAGTAAATTATCTTTGCGAAAGAAAAGGACGCGCTTTTTGTGTGTATAATAATAGTTACATCTCATAAGTCAAACATAATTTGCTTTGCAAATCAATTTGCGAATAATATATGTTGGGAGTTAAAACTATTTACTTTATTTTTTAATTTCCTGCTAAATATCTAATTAAACTATATATTACTTATTTTCAGCATCCTTGGTTGTGCAGATGTACTGGATAAAGGCCTCAACATCTAGATCAGGCCACCCCCGACAAGGCTGGGGCTCTTTGTGCTGAAGATGGCGCAATACATATGATTCAAACATATGATACAAACATAATATGTTCACACGCGAAACATATTTATATTCCCACCCAAATATATATTATGTTTAGAGCCAAACATATTATGTTTGTAATATAAAATTTTCTGTTTCCACCCAAACATATTATGTTTAGAGCTAAACATATTATGTTTTCACTATCCCAAATATATATTATATTTACAGTGTTTTCCAAACATATACGTTATTTGCTGCTAATTATGTTTGGGAGAGCCCTTTTTTCCCTGCGTGTACACTAAGAGTGAATGAGTATATTCAGTTTGGTACACCGGAAGAATATCCGGTATGGAAAAGTATATATGTTCTTGATCAGCATGACCTTCTGAGTCGATTTAGCGAGCTCGGCCTGTCTGTCTGTTGAAATCACTACAAAAGCTAGATTAATGAAACTCCTAATTTAGACTAGTAATAGTCTAATACCGACTTAGAACTTTGATGGTCAAATATTAATTGACTTTATACTCAAATATAAAACCAGTTGGGAAGGTTAGATCACATGGGAAATTTTAAAGTAGGTGTAATTATAATAGTTAGGATTATCAAAATTATATTCGTGGTTTCCAGCGAATCGACTTTTGATTACCGAAAAAAATCCGATATTCGGTATACCTACCCATTTGTACATATGGGTATCAAATGAGAGGAAATTCTTTAGCGATTCCACACAGCGATAGCGATAGTTATTTTCAGAATTCGTAAGTCCAATGTCAAATGGGAACTGCACACATTATCACATATATATGTGTGGTATTTATAGTCGGCTTAGACCGATTATACTAACTTCATCACTCCAACTATCAGAATTACCCTATTTCAAAATTTCCCATGTGACCTTCCTTACTTAGGGTGTAGTGTAGGGTATAAAAGGGTATAAAAAACTACATATGTATGTTACTAGTTCAGTGTTACACTGCTGGATACTTCGAAGCTAACAATTAATAAACAGTAAATTCTCTATTGCCGTCTAGTATGGCCTGACATGTCCTGGACTTACTTTTGATCAGTTTTTCAGTGTATTCAGTATAAAATGAATTTTACTCTGTGAACAAACAATTCAAAATTTGCCGTATTGCCGAAGATTTTTGCTGATATGTACATCAATATCAGGATTGCCAGCTAATGGCTCTAACCGTCATTTTCGCTCACAATAAAACTTTTTGTTGTCGAAAAACTAGGGCTGTGCAATTAATCAGTACTCAAATTTTTTGATTAATTAATTTCTGATTAATTGATTAATCAATATATTCGATTAATAAGAACATTGATTAATCAATTAATCAGGATGTTGATTAATCAAAATTGTGATTAATTGATAATTCAGCATTTTGATTAATTAAAATTTCTGATTAATCAACTTTTGGGTCACGAAATATTTAAAAGTACTTTACTATATGGTTGTTGAACATTTAAAATAGTTCTTTTTATTTTTTAATTATTTCAAAAATAAATCATCACTGTATTTAAGTTGACAACATTTTCAAATTTTATGAAATGTAATTGTTTCATTTTTAATTAATCAAAGTTCAGGTTAATCAGAGTTTTAATTTCATTTCAAGTTTGGGGTTTAAAATAATCAAAATTAAATAATCCAGTATAATATTACATTTCTTTTGTTTTTTGGTTTAATTTGCCACATCGAATTTTAAACTGTATTTAGTAGTAAGAATTCACATGAAATGTAAGACTTAAACATACATAATACATTTTTAGAATATTATTTGAATTCTAAGACTATGGAAAATTACTATATTTAATTTTAAGACTATGGAAAATCCTTTTATTTCATCAAACGCACTAAATAAACAGTCCGTCCTTGCAACACGCAATTTTAATAAATATTTTCTAAAACAATCGAAGCATTTTCACGCTTGACATGGTGCATGTGGCCGCACAGCACATTACGGCAGGTACAGTCCAAGTCCAACGTTTTACGTTATTCCTATGCAAATGCAGAGCACGACAATTGCTATGGATGGCGTGATTATCCTATTGACCTCCCGCATACAAAACGCACGCACTGCACAATGTAAACAGAGTCAGCGAGCGTCAAGCCCAGAGTCAGAGTCCACTGTATAGATGGGGTTTAAATGGGCTAAGGTGGTACTTGGTACTGCATTTGAAGAGGGTCGGATAGGGAAATTATCGTTTTAATGTAGGACAAAAAGGAAATGCGTGGTGCGCAAACTGCAGACTATTTTATGCAAATCTGGAAATGCGGATAGGCGTTTAATGACGATAACGGGTGCTGCAAAATATTTCAAAAGTTCTTACAGAAAAACGACTATAATGCAGTCGAGACATGTAAGTAATTTGATTTTATAAAATTTTACAATATATACAAATAGTGATGCGTGAAATAACTTGTATCGTGAAAGATAATAGCAATATTCAATAAGACGAGGTCTCGAAAATTGTTCAAACTCCCTCCGATAATTAATATACGATATCGTTATTACGGGTATCGGTTCAAGTTTGCTCTTTCTAGTAATATTTGTTTTTTATTAAAAGAGCACGAGAGATATCTCTCTTGGTTCGAATCTATATTAGGTATATGAATTGGGATTAATCTTTAATTGAAGCTTTTTGATATGGTGTAATGTTAGTAAATGCATTTTTCTACGGTTATGAAATGTTTAGTAAAAACTGCATTAACGACAAAATTTAGTTTAGTCAGCAATTCAAACCTAGCACACCGGAGTGGCTTGAAATCCCCAAAAAAACCAAAAAACAAAATCCAAAAACACCAAATCCGAAAATATTAAATTGTGAAATACATAAAAATCCACAAAAATCCCCAAAATCTGAAATTTAATTTGAATTTCTGGATATGTTTGTTAAATTTTGTTTATTGGTCGAAGTGAAATTGTTTATAAATGTCGAGTCAAGTCCGACGACGCAGAGTCATCGAAACCGACTTCAATTATAGCTGATTGGTGACAAGTTGGATAATTTATATACATAAAACTAATTTCTCGTTTGTCTCTTTGTTTGTGCGCTATGCACTGTGCACGGATTTCCTTAAAATTTGGAATATAAATCCTACAGACCCATGAGAAGGTCACTATATAGTTTTCGTTGATCACGCCCACTTTTACGTCCATTTTTGTTCTTGGTGCATAATTTAGATTTATTGCAAAACCACTGAACGTATTTTTCTGAAAATTTGAATTACTATGATATAAAGTTCATGGAGTATCCTAAACCAGAAAAGGGGAGAGGCACCTCCCATAGAACCCAAAAATTAAGTACGCTAAATGTATATCAACCCTAATGTTATCGATTTCAACTAAACTTTAAATTTGGATGTTACTCAACTTACTTAATCTCACCACACCAAACTCACCATCTACTATATATTTGTGAATGTTTGTATGTTCCGAGTAGACGTCAAAACGGCTGAAACGAATTGAATAACATTATTGAATAACAATATGTATGTTGGGTACGGGCAGAGTATAGGCTATATATCGGTGAGATTGGTGGACTGGGCATGGCATCTCCCTTATAGCACCACAACGAAACTCACCACATCTAAAACACCACACCTAAACTCACCACATCTAAACTTACCACATCTAAACTCACCACACCTAAATACTGGAAAAAAACTTTACGGACAAGAATTTTACCAGGAAGAATTTTACGGGAAAGCGTTCAACGGGGAAGAATTTTACGGGTATTTTTTTTTTTGTTTTGGTTACTACATTTATAACACCAATAAAAAAACGTCCACAGCGAAGCATGGGTGCCTGATATAAATAATAAAAATGTTTTTTATATTAATAAAAACACTCTATATCCTTGCATTCATAAAATCTTTGCACGAGTCGTGCACGGGTCCAGCTAGTGAGAGATATATACGGGCCATTCCAAACCAAATCGACCAGCGGTTGGAACTCACCTTCTTCGATTTCAATGAAATTTTGGCATCTGATAAAGGGTATCGAGACATGCACTAAACAATCACTTCTGTACTGTTGTTCATATTTAAATATCTCTTGAACTAGAAATGCTAGAATTACAACTTAATTTTTCAAAAGCTTGTTCTATTAGCTTTAAAACGAGCCATTAACGGAGTATCTAGCATTTCTAGTTCAAGAGATATTTAATTATGAACAACAGTACAAAAGTGATTTTTTTGCCCTTTTTTTCCAACTTTGAGCCACTGTATCTCTGGAAGTAGTGGTCGGAAAAAATGTTTAGTGCATGTCTCGATACCCTTTATCAGTTGCCAAAAGTTCATTAAGATCGAAAAGGTAAAATCTCAAATTTGACTTTTTTTGGTCGATTTGGTGTGGAATGGCCCATACACTAAGTAAACAAAGTTGTTTACCAGAAATATCACAGCCATAAATATCAATTTACTTACAAAATATTTAAATCGGCTTTGAGAAAACATCTTTGAAACATCCAGTACGCTATTACCCAAGCAACAATTCCTACAAGTTTCCTACCAGTGTCTAGCCAGTTTTACTAATCACGTGCCAAGTAACTCGCAAGCGATGCCACGTACTTTCCGACCAGAAACTAGCCAGTAAATCTGGCTAGTATATACTCTTCAAATCCCTTTTATTTACCGATTAGTTTTTCTGGTGACAAACCAGTTTTTTAACAGTTTTTTGACAAGTTTTATATACTCTTCAAATCCCTACCGTACATTTTACGAAAATATTGATCAAGAATATATATACTTTCTATACCGGAGATGCTTCCTTCTACAAACGGCGTATCAAACTGAATATACCCTTTCACTCTTAGTGTAGGGTATAATTACGGAAAAATATTTCGTAAAATGTTCTCGAAATTATTTTGAGTATAGTTGTGGAATATTTGGAAAGGTACTTCATAAGAAATCGCGAAGTAATTTTTATTGAAATTAAAGGAATTGATTTTTATTTATTTTTGAATTAATACACCATCCTTGTTGTACAATAACATCTCCTTTATAAAGCCTTCTGCGTTAAATTTTAACAACGACTTTTTCGCAGATAAACCAGATCTGGCTGTCATCAAGATGTACTCTGAAAAGAAGCCATTTTCCATCACGTGTTGAACATTTCAATCCCAAGTATTTTTCAATTTTACCATTAAAATGAGATATTTGAGTTAATACCTTTATATACCCTTGCATTTATTTAACAATTCATATAGATAATTCGAGCGTATAGTAAAAGTATGAGCTTTGTCTTTTTATATTAGCCAGATGTCCAAAAACGCCAATAGTTTTGCTGCAAATGTCCCTCAACTCTGGATGTTTGCTATCAGTCAACTGTAAAGATCTCAATTTGCATTGCTGTTCTGCATAGATGTCATATTTATAATACCAATAGTTTTGCTGCAAGTTTATTCAAAAAATTGTGGAATGTTTGAATTTTTGCTACAAGGCGTAAATTTAAACTGATAGTTGCAGCAAGACTTTGAAACATCTTGTTTTCTTAGTGTATATATAAAACAAAACAAAACAAAACAAAACATGCCCATTTCTCAAGTCGCTTTCTCAAGGCAATGTAAACTCTTGGAGGTTTGAGGATTTGTTTGACGATATGTTTAAGAAAACAAATTGTCTACTATTGACAGACGCGGGGACTTAATCCGGTTACCTTTTGGCTCGCCATCAAGCACTCTAACTACTGAGCCATGGACGCCAATTATGTTGTTTATCAAAAGACCCTGTAAACAGTACCTCCATTGACTTGATGTTGACCTATGCAAATATTTGAAAGAAACATTTCCGTCTTTTTTGTTTGTGTGCGAGAGTTTACGTGTGTAAGCAAACAATTGCTGCCGTTGCAACATGAAATGCATTGCGTTGGAGTTTTGAATGTCGTTCGATTGTGTCGTTTCGATTATGAGACCGAGCGATAGCGATCGTTCGTTCGTTCGTTGCAGGGTGGCGACTCAAATGTTAAACAATGGCGTCAAACGCAAAGCGGCCACATTTGTTTTGTCACCTTCGATATCACGGCAATGATACGGCGTCGACTGACGTCTCTAAAAATTTGCATAACATTTAATATATTCGGCAGAAAAAGTGTCCCAAACGAACACAAACATATATGACAGACTCAGAAGTCACCCCTCGTGCGGTGCGTGGTGCTGAATGAGGT
The DNA here is from genome assembly GCA_951804985.1 of Dryomyza anilis. Lineage (NCBI taxonomy): Eukaryota > Metazoa > Arthropoda > Insecta > Diptera > Dryomyzidae > Dryomyza > Dryomyza anilis. The sequence continues at coordinate 41,331,466 of OX638134.1, read as the reverse complement.
CAGACTTTCTGCATTTGCAGCATATTTAATGCAGTTTATTACGTACTTTCTGGTGCAATATGTAGAGAGGTTCTTGACCCATTCCTACTATTACTCTGTGTTGTAATATTTACCATTTCCCAGTATGCCATTCGGTTGAAAATCGTTACGAGATCAATGCGAGAAAAAGGATAAATTACACAATATTGGACACTTCCTCGTACCGATATCGAGCGTCAAATTGTACGTACGATTTGTCGGAGTTTTCTCGGCACGAGACATTTTTTGCAATCGGAACGATATCGATGAAAAAATGATCAAAGTTCGATATTGATTCGAAACATATTACGATATCGATGCGATAATTGTTTATATATCATATCTTGATAATGAATTTGAATGTATGAGAAATTATAAAATTTAGAATCGATAAAGCAACGAGATCGAACTTTTTCTCAAAGTTATTCGATAAAAATTCGAGCCATCGGAGGTCTCCGACACATGGGAGACTGGGTTTATATGGTATAATTTTGCGTTCGTTCAATCATTGCTGGCTCACAAAACGTCCCTCGGTGACAGACGAGATTGCGTCGCGCTTAATCTGCATGTTCGCCTTAGAACACAAAACATGTCCTGCCTGAATTCCGCATGCATTAAATTAAATGAATACAAATGGCCGGCATAAAAAACAAATGCAGTTCTTAATTTTTCACTCGATGTCGATTTACATGGATGCCGTACAACGCAGTAACTCCTCCACTTCATCAATTAGCCCCTGAGCGAGAATGTGCTGCCTACGTTGCGTTCGATCACACAAATGCCACCGTCCACCGCGTCATCGTCGGCAGTTGCAACAACAATGAGCGCAAAGTTATTAAAAGTTCGTTTCTAATTATTTTGATTTTTATTTTTTTCTACCTGGCACCAACCAACCAAAGCACAGCCCAGCCAAGCCAAAGACCGAAATGGATCATTGTCTGTCGGCAGCGCCCCCAAATGCCAGCGGGCAATTGAATAACTTTCGTGCAGTGGAACTCGTACCGCCACAGACCGTTGTCTGTCGGAAGGGAGCTCGCGTTGATTTCGGACCATGAACGCCCACACAATCTTCGACGTTATTAAAACTATATTTACACGATCTGCACATATTACTTTTCATGTTCTTCTTGTCATAATCGTTTTTCTCTTTTTTTGTTTGGTCTCTTCTTTTGCTGCCAGTAGTCTGGGCCCAGTTATGTTGTTTCTCAGAATGGCCTCTTGGCAAAATGTTTCAAAAATGATTAAATTTAAATAAAGTCTTTCAGAAACTTTATGCCAGGGGTGGGATGATATTGTATTTGCATATTTTGTGCGCCATTTCCTTGGAATTCTAGGGATTAGTGCAAGAATTTGTAGCCCTTAATTATTATAATTATGCTCAAGATGCATATTGTCTGGTCCAGTGTTAAGCCTGGATAATCCATTTGAAGTTCTTTGTCATTTGTGACCTGCTTTTCATGTCGTCAAAGCGCCGCATTTCTTCTGCCTTTCTGATGAAAGCTCTACATGCAGCACCGCTTTGCGATGTTGCAACGTGGTATTTGCGGCACATGTCATAGCAGCAATCGGAACAACATCGGCCAGAGTCAAAGCAACAATGACAACTAGACAGACTTGCGGTGCAATGAGAAATATTGTCGGTATTTCGCGAATGTTGCCAGATTGTCGCACAGAATGCATTTCGTTGAGCAAATCAACTGCAACTGTTACTGTTGTGTTTGAGTTGCATTGAATGAAATTGAATCTCAAGTTGCGAGTGTGACTTATTTTTTATTTTTCTCAAAGCACAGTGAGGCTAACAGAATTTTTGACGGCCAAAAATTCAAATGTAGTCCATAAAACTCAGTAGTAGAACTCAGTAGAACCAGTTGGTCGGATAAGTCACATGTGAAATATCGAAGTAGCGACCTCAGCATACATTGGGCCATACACTCGAAGAATTTTGACAGATAACTTGTTAAACAGACTCATGTTAATTTTACATGATATTTTTGACTATGAAAAACCACAACAATTCTACAAATTAAACAAATATTCATGTTAACTTTACATTTTCAATTTTTAAAATTTAGGATGTTTGCGAATTCGACTAAATTGCTGACTAAACTAAATTGAATGAATTTTTAATCGACCTCCATTCGGTAACCAGTAATTGTTATAGTCCATAATCAATCGGTTATCATTTGTCTGTTTGCTGTCTTCCAATTTAGTTGAATTGAAATTGGAAGACAGAAAGTTCTAAATTGAAAAGTTGAACACTGCATTACCGACAAAATTTAGTTTAGTCAGCAATTTAGTCCAATTCGCATACACCCTTAGTATCACATGTTTAATCTGTTTAAAAAAAAACAACATGAAATCTGTTTAATTTCTGTTTTACTTTACAGGATTTTTCCCTGAGTGTGTATTAAAAACACTACCAAAACCTAATACCAAAACCCTACACACCAATATACTTTTCAAACATTCAACAAATAAGATAATGAAGATACCAGTGGAAGAAGCGGGTAAGTAAATTTTTTCGAAAATTAAGTTAAAGAAATATATTAATTTTTAAGAGAGAATTCCAGAAAATAGGTCCGCGCATACAATTTAATTCTTTTCATTCAAATCTTAAATTTATCTATCTATATATATAAAACTCTTGGTCCGTCTGTCAGTCTGTCGGTCTGTTTGTCTGTCTGTTTGTTTCAGCATCACGTCTATACCGCTGAACCGATTTAACTGAAATTTTGCACCAGGATACTATGGAGTCCGGAGGGTGTCATAGGCTATATATGGGCGAAATTGGACAAAGGGGCGTGGCACCTCCCATACAACCTAAACTTTTAAAACGACATAACTCGGCACATACACAAGCAAAGAAGATGAAACAAAAAACTCAAATACAAAAAAAAATACAAAAGCAAAAACTCAAAAGCAAAAATCAAATACAAAATAAAAGTAAAAGCACAAAACTTAAGCAATAACTCAAAAACAACAGAAAAATAAAAAAGGATAGATTCACCACACTAAAACTCACCATACTAAAATTCACCACACTAAAACTCACCACACTAAAATTCACCACACTAAAATTCACCACACTCAAATTCACCACACTAAAACTCACCACACTAAAACTCACCACATTAAAACTCAACATACTAAAATTCACCACACTAAAATTCACCACACTAAAATTCACCACACTAAAATTCACCACACTAAAACTCACTACACTCAAATTCACCACACTCAAATTCACCACACTAAAACTCACCACACTATCTCACCACACTAAAACTAACCACACTAAAACTTCTACTGGGAAAAACTCTACGGGAAAGAATTCTACGGGAAAGAAATCTACTGGGAAGAATTCTACGGGTAAGCACAGTCCGAGAAAGAATTGTATATGAGATAAGTTGTTTTAACGGAGAATTAGTATGGTTTTGGTTACTACATTTATAAAACCAATAAAAAATACGTCCACGGGTCCCTGATATAAATAATAAAAATGTTATTTATATTAATAAAATTGCTCCATAACCTTGTATTCATAAATTCTTTGCACGAGTCGTGTACGGATCCAGCTAGTTTTGGAATATTCTCGGCCAAAAATAATGACTCTCAATATTTTCACGAAAAATTTAGGTCACTGGGATGCCTGTTTAAATAATCACTGCTTCTGTATTTTGTATCCGATTTATAGTTTTTAGTTTAGTTTTTTTAGTTTATTACGTTTGAGGGACGTCTTTCAATTCAATTTTGAAATTGTTGATTTGGGGTACGAAAACGACTACTCTGATACGCCTAATCCGAATATGGGAAATGGACCCGCCGGGACCTCAAGGCGGGTCCATTTCCCATATTCGGATTTCGCTGAAAATTCTCCATATCGATCTTCTCATGCAATAGAGCATTTCCACCTAGTGACCTTCAAAATCAAACCCGAAGATTTTTTTTTCATACAAAGTCATTTTTAGTCTAGTGTCCATAGATGTCAGACAGCTTTGGTATAGAAGTGATCTAAATTATAAGGATGACCAATTTGACTCTTTTCGGTATGTGCCACGCCTACACTTTCACTTTCATTGTACGGTATAAAAATGTGCAAATTGTCCGCAATTCAATAATGCAATAAAAGTAATCATTACAAATTCTACGAAGAATAAATTGCTAAATTGCTGACTAAACTAAATTGAATGAATTTTTAATCGACCTCCATTCGGTAACCAGTAATTGTTATAGTCCATAATCAATCGGTTATCATTTGTCTGTTTGCTGTCTTCCAATTTAGTTGAATTGAAATTGGAAGACAGAAAGTTCTAAATTGAAAAGTTGAACACTGCATTACCGACAAAATTTAGTTTAGTCAGCAATTTAGTCCAATTCGCATACACCCTTAGTATCACATGTTTAATCTGTTTAAAAAAAAACAACATGAAATCTGTTTAATTTCTGTTTTACTTTACAGGATTTTTCCCTGAGTGTGTATTAAAAACACTACCAAAACCTAATACCAAAACCCTACACACCAATATACTTTTCAAACATTCAACAAATAAGATAATGAAGATACCAGTGGAAGAAGCGGGTAAGTAAATTTTTTCGAAAATTAAGTTAAAGAAATATATTAATTTTTAAGAGAGAATTCCAGAAAATAGGTCCGCGCATACAATTTAATTCTTTTCATTCAAATCTTAAATTTATCTATCTATATATATAAAACTCTTGGTCCGTCTGTCAGTCTGTCGGTCTGTTTGTCTGTCTGTTTGTTTCAGCATCACGTCTATACCGCTGAACCGATTTAACTGAAATTTTGCACCAGGATACTATGGAGTCCGGAGGGTGTCATAGGCTATATATGGGCGAAATTGGACAAAGGGGCGTGGCACCTCCCATACAACCTAAACTTTTAAAACGACATAACTCGGCACATACACAAGCAAAGAAGATGAAACAAAAAACTCAAATACAAAAAAAAATACAAAAGCAAAAACTCAAAAGCAAAAATCAAATACAAAATAAAAGTAAAAGCACAAAACTTAAGCAATAACTCAAAAACAACAGAAAAATAAAAAAGGATAGATTCACCACACTAAAACTCACCATACTAAAATTCACCACACTAAAACTCACCACACTAAAATTCACCACACTAAAATTCACCACACTCAAATTCACCACACTAAAACTCACCACACTAAAACTCACCACATTAAAACTCAACATACTAAAATTCACCACACTAAAATTCACCACACTAAAATTCACCACACTAAAATTCACCACACTAAAACTCACTACACTCAAATTCACCACACTCAAATTCACCACACTAAAACTCACCACACTATCTCACCACACTAAAACTAACCACACTAAAACTTCTACTGGGAAAAACTCTACGGGAAAGAATTCTACGGGAAAGAAATCTACTGGGAAGAATTCTACGGGTAAGCACAGTCCGAGAAAGAATTGTATATGAGATAAGTTGTTTTAACGGAGAATTAGTATGGTTTTGGTTACTACATTTATAAAACCAATAAAAAATACGTCCACGGGTCCCTGATATAAATAATAAAAATGTTATTTATATTAATAAAATTGCTCCATAACCTTGTATTCATAAATTCTTTGCACGAGTCGTGTACGGATCCAGCTAGTTTTGGAATATTCTCGGCCAAAAATAATGACTCTCAATATTTTCACGAAAAATTTAGGTCACTGGGATGCCTGTTTAAATAATCACTGCTTCTGTATTTTGTATCCGATTTATAGTTTTTAGTTTAGTTTTTTTAGTTTATTACGTTTGAGGGACGTCTTTCAATTCAATTTTGAAATTGTTGATTTGGGGTACGAAAACGACTACTCTGATACGCCTAATCCGAATATGGGAAATGGACCCGCCGGGACCTCAAGGCGGGTCCATTTCCCATATTCGGATTTCGCTGAAAATTCTCCATATCGATCTTCTCATGCAATAGAGCATTTCCACCTAGTGACCTTCAAAATCAAACCCGAAGATTTTTTTTTCATACAAAGTCATTTTTAGTCTAGTGTCCATAGATGTCAGACAGCTTTGGTATAGAAGTGATCTAAATTATAAGGATGACCAATTTGACTCTTTTCGGTATGTGCCACGCCTACACTTTCACTTTCATTGTACGGTATAAAAATGTGCAAATTGTCCGCAATTCAATAATGCAATAAAAGTAATCATTACAAATTCTACGAAGAATGTAGAGAAATAAATAATTACAAGGATTTGAAATTCTTTTAATTTCGAAATAATCACAGTTATTAACTACTATTGTATTTTCTGGAACTAATGTATTTTCTGGTGGTGCGACGCACACTGGTCTAAAAGTGAAAAAAGTTAGCCAAAAATCCAATTTTTTTTAATCAGAATGCAAGCAATAGTATTTAATCCACTTATAAATATTCCAGGCCAAAAATGCGTCCAAGAATTTTATTCAAAAAAAAAATACTTTTTTTCCAGATATTAACTCTCAAAGTGAGTACTTTTTTCATTACACCGGATGACCGCAGACTTCACTTCGCCTTAGGCGACAATGCCTCGGTATTTCAAGCCGAAGTCTATGCTATACTTATGGCTATGGACTACATTGCGGATAATAGATGGCAGAACAGGGCTATATCAGTTTGCAGCGATAGTCAGGCTGCTCTTATGGCTTTGAACAACCAGGTCATCACATCCAAATTGTACGTCAATGCAGATCACGTCTCAATTGAGTTGGTAAATACAATACACTGAAACTGATTTGGGTGCCGGGCCATAAAGGAGTTTCGGGAAATGAAAAATCTGACGAACTAGCACGTGCTGGATCTGAGGATAATCCATTTGGACCAGAACCTGTGCTTGAACTACCTGCATCTACGGGAAAATTCGTCATCAGCTCTTGGGTCGCCTCCGCACACAAGAGCAGATGGCTGAATGAGACGAAATTCAGATCCTCCAAGCTCATGACACCGACGTTAACCAAAAAATCGGCCTCGTTTCTACTTTCCTTAAGTAGAAGGGAGTGCAGAAAACTGACGGGACTTCTAACGGGACACAACGCATGTGAAAAACACATGAACGCAATCGGCCTGGCCGAAAATCTTATGTTCTGCCTGCTACGAAGAAACTGGCACCACAGAGTACTATCTCTGTGACTGTCCAGCATTTTCTAGAATTAGAAGGCAGATCTTTGGCACAGACGTGATGAGAGAGGATCAGCTTCACTCTATATCACAAAATAGCCTTCTTAGATTCAATAACGAATCTAAGAAGTATCATTAAAAACCAGGGAAATGGGTCACAGCACAATGGATATAACCCTGTCTGAGTGCTGTGGCTCTATTTTTTATCCCACATTAAAAGTACTTTTTTCATTAACAAAAAATGTATGTTTTAGCGTGTTTTGATTTTAAGATTACTGCTAATGTAGACATATTATTTATTTTATTTTATAATAATTATATAAAAAGATGTTTTAAAAACTTATAATACAACAAAAAACGGAACTACTCTAAAGGACCAATAAGATATCATACAATATAAGTTAGCCTCTAAAACAAAAATAATAAAAGTTAAAAAAGTTAAAGTGTTCGGCATTGTTCCCCTAAATTTTGAATGCAGTTTTGTTGCCAAATGTAGGAGCATTTCAAATCAGTTTTTAAATTTTGCAAATAATTTCATTTGCCAAAAAACTAAAAATAAAAAAATAAAAAATAAAACATGGGATTTTTAATTTTAAATAGAAATGGATGTGAGGGACGATAAAAAAGATTGAAACTCTTGTCATTCCTCATCAATGTCTTCTTTATCATATTTTTCATATGCGTTATCTCTTTTCTCTTAATATTGCTCCTTTTAAAAGAATTTCTTATAAATTGTATGTTTATATTTGACTAAATAATAAATTTTTTGAACTTTTTCTAGACAGAAACGTTTTGAGACTATGGCAAATTTACAAATTTGAATCACACACTGAACGTTTAATTTGTCTTTAATTCAAATAGACGATTTTTAGAACTTTGGCCAACTTTTTTCAATTTTCGATCACTGTGCGGCGTATAATTATGCGATATCTAGCGGCGCTTGACAATCGTCCAAATGATTTTAAGTCGAGTTGACAATGACGGACGGTTTTAGTTTATTGTTTGATTGTTTTTAAACTGTGCGACAATTTCGCATCACCAGTAGCAGCAGCAGTAGCAACTATTGCTGTCAATAGTTAAGAGAGAGAACGAACGATTTGAAAAATGACAGGCTACATTGGAATGAAAAAAACATTAATGGAAATTCCATGACTTTCTGAATGAATAAGAGATTGTGCGATGTCGAATTGACTCGCCGATTGTGTACTTCCATGGAAGATGTGACTCTTGCACTCGGTGACAGTTGCTTCCGTCACTTAACACTTGTTGAACAACCCAAGAGTCAGAACAAACATAATTTTACAAATCAACACATAGATAATGAAAAAATAAAAAATACTTATAAACATGATCAATGGTTCATCAATTGATCAATTGCACACTAAAAAAGTTTATTTCGAGCGGTATATAAAAAAAAAATCAACCATAGAAGTCAGTGTTATATGAGGTATTTGAACATAAGTGGTTGGATACAGGTCAAAATCAACCGATCATGTTCATTTGACAGATAGCGTAGGTAAATAATTAATTTAAATTAGGAGTTCCATTGATCTAGCTCTTCTAGTTTTTCAGTAATCGTGATCAACAGACAGATGGACATAACTAGAGAGCGGATTTATATGCAAAATGATATTCTGAAAATATGCAAATTATATGCATAATATGCAAAAATATGCAGTTTTTTTATATTAAAATAAGAGTAAAAATATGTGTATAAAATTTGTTCCTTATAATTTCAAAATAAAACACGTTTTTCTTCAACCTTCAGACTTCGGCTTTGTATCAAACAATTTCCATAGAATTTTATTGAAAATGACAACTCCTAAGAATTTTTTACTGGATAAGAAAATTATGAAGAATGATGTTTTTTATGTCATTAATTTCTCATTGGAAACATTTTTTGAAGTTCTACACTTGTTTAAATAAACAGCCGATAATATTTAGATAAGTTATAATCAAAATTTTAAACATGTTTAGAATATAAGCAGAAGTTAGTAAATCACTATTTAAGGAAGTTTAACTTTTGAGATGAGATAACGGGACATAATGTTTTTATCAATGAAATCATATCAATATTAAAATTAGTAACTTCAACTAAAATGTATCGAAGGACTGGGTCAATACTATTTTGAAGATCCCTAGTAGAAATTTACCCGATGCGCCATCGGGAAATGATCGGGTTTACGTTGGGTAAGCCCTATTAGAGAAAATATGATCAAGTCATTGTTCCCGATCATAGCTACATTAATTGTTCCTCATAACGAAATTAGCATCAGTCAATGATCGAGATTAATGAGAGAAACCGTATTATGCTCGGGCTCAGACAAGGCAATTGTCGGGTGAATATTAAAATGGGGAATTGCCCGATCAGTACATAATCATGGCCTGAGGTCAATACATGATCAGGACACTGCTTTACAAGGAAATTAATGGCCTCGTCATATCCCGATCATCTCAAATAATGACATGATCACTTCATGACCATGGCCCTACCAAAATTTCTACTAGGGATGCGACAAAACACATACGAACAATAAAAAGAAATAGTCAAGAAATGTCGGATTGTTGCTTTTTTACTTTAAATTACTCTACTAATATCTAAATTCATTAAACGCGCATATATACGAGCAATTTGGATGATTTATGCAAAAATTATGCAATAAATATGCAAAATATGAAAACTATATGAAAAAAATATGCAAAATATTGAAAATATGCAAAATATGCAAAATATTCAAAATATGCAAAACAGATTGACCATAATTCAAATTAGTTTTAACGATAATTAATTCCGTTTTTGTCCGACTTAAATTTGTCCGACTTTAAATTTTTCTACATTCTGAATTTATTTCACATCAAGCTTAAATTAAAATATAACTACGTACTCATTTAATTTTACAATATTTTGGATTTATTTAAAATTCGAAAATATTAGTCTCTTAAAAAAATATTGTTTTTATGTATTTAACTTCTAGCTAAATATTAAAATATTACTACATATACAATAAATTTTTACTACATACTGCATTCTTATTAAAATCAAATTAAAACTTCAGAATAGTCTTCGTTACCTCTACGAATGCAATTGAATAAAGTAAAATATTTAAACATTGGTTAATTTAGATATGAAAATACTTGAAGTCTCCTTTCTACAATGTACATTTTGACACATTGAATACAGAAAAAAATGATTTTAATTCAGTAGATAACTTCCGTCTTTCCCCATACAAAGATCGTCTGAAACTACTAAATATAAAGACTCTTGGAAAACGTAGACAGATTGCCTATATAACTTACATACACCAATTAATAATGGGTAGAATAGATCCACCAGAACTTCCTAACTAAGTATATTACTTTTAACCACTATCGTAGATGTTTTAGAAATGGGAATACTATTTTTTATCTACTGTATAGTATAACTAATTATTTTTCAGCATCACCTTTCAATAGAATCTGTAATTTAGGTAACAAATGACCACAGCATATATGTATTATCTAAAACTCAGTTATTTATTCTTTTGTATAGTCATTTTTAAGAGTAAGAGTAATTTTTTGTCGACTTAAGGGTCATTTTTAACTATGTTTAGGTCATCAAAATGCGAAATGAGACACAACACAGTTTTTTTTTTTCTTCTGTAAAATTCATTTTGTAAGCGGTCTTCGAAAATGTAGATAGGCGGTATTGCTGTAACACCGACGATATATATTTTACCATACCGGATATGCATCATTCTGAATGGCTTACCAAACTGAAAATACCCTTTTACCCTTATTATTATTGCTTCGGGGTAATGCACTGCGACCTCAATAGAACTATTGTGCCCCGCTTGATACCATAACTGAAAACATTCTCAGCTGAGGCATCTCCCTATACTATTTATAGGGGGTGCTGGCTATAATAGCTCTATGGGATGTCCGTCAAGCCTTTCTGAGTTAAGAACATGATTATATGGGTACATCTTTCTAATATCGATCGGACTTGGTTGTCGATTCCCTAGTATTTGCATTCTAGTACGCGTTAGCGCTGCCCGTGTTTCTAAAATGTGTTCTGGATCTTTATCGTCTTCTAGAGATAACTACATGTACTGTCTGTTTGTATACCCATCCTAGTCAAATGTTTAGCAAGCCGACAGTGACCTGTAAGAAGTCCAGTTACTATTCTCAGGTTTTTCTTCGATAGTTTAATGTATTCTTTAAATCTTCTCAGGTCATCGGACCGAATAAATTTCTTTGATTGACGCATTTTAGCCTGCCCCTACCATAGTTCTTTTCTGGTGTTATATAGTACTTCTCGTAATATCTTTTTTACAACACTGTCACCGATTCCACAAAAAGGTTTAGGAGCTATTAGCTTTGTGGGGGCTCCTTTCCGTGCAAGTTTGTCAGCTTCTTCATTGCCTTCTATTCTATTGCCTTCTGGCCAGGGACCCTGAGTATGGTGACGCTGTTATTCATACCTATACCATACTAGTTTTGAGTTGATCTCGTAAGATTCTAATGCCATTATGGCTGCTTGGCTGTCCGACAGGATTGCTATATTTTTATGGCTATATTTCCTGTCCAGATTGAACTGGGTGCATCTATCTATAGCATATAATGCCGCTTGAAAGATGCTGGTGTATTTTCCCATGGCTTCCAAGTATTTGGTTCTAGGCCCATATACTCCTGCCCCGGCTCCTTCATCTGTTAATGATCCATTCGTGTACCACGTGATCATATTCTTGTGTATATCATATGTATCAGATATGTTTTTGTTACTGCGTTTCGTCTTGAAGTTTTTTACGAAGTTGAATTTCTTCGTTTTATGGTCTAATGGAGTTGGTAGCGTCGACAGTCGGGTCAGAAGACACGCTTTCCCGGGCTCCATAGGTCCTCCATTTTCAATACCTTCCATTGATATGCGGTGAAGTGCAGGAACAGGTGTAATGGTGCAAATTCATGGAATACTTCCACTGCCGCCGTGGGACATGTTTTCACCGGATTGGTTTAGACCAATAATATTAGTATTATGGTTTCTTTTACCCTTACTGTTGGGTATAAAAATGCAAAAGGGTACCTCGTCACACACATAACGATTATTAAATACATACTCTCTGATTGAAGAAATTGAATTTATTCATGTTAAAAACAAGAATAACTAATCATTTTAAACTTAACATTTTTTTTCATATTTTGACATTTTTCATTTTAATTAACTTGGAATTTGTACTCAATAAATACAAATAAAATTTAAGTTATTTGTAATAATAAATAACACTTTTATTATTACTTCGTAATTCGTTATTCTTATAGAATATCATATTTTACAACATGAAGGACGATGAGTAAGTTAAATTTGATAAACAAAAATTTGTATTATTAACCAATTTCAATTAAAGGGAAGATGATTACGATCCATATGCGGCGCGTGTTACGCCGGATGCAATGAAGTGAGTTACATCGCAATTTGAATATGGACGTCTCATTTATTGCGTGTATTTTCAGCAATGTCGAAGCCTTTATCAGTATCCTTAAGTGCGCAGTGGGTACCGGAGTGCTTGCCATGCCCAGGGCTTTCTACAATGCTGGCTACATTAATGGATTCATTGGAACGATCTTCATCGGAATTGTCATACTTTACGCTCTGCACATTCTTGTGAGTTTTTATTCAGAAATACGTAAAAATAATCTATTTTGAACTCGTATTCATAGCTCAAAAGTATGTATATAGTTTGCAAACGGCATCATGTGCCCCTTCTCAACTACCGAGACTGCATGGAACTGGCTCTGCAGGAAGGACCTCCAGCATTTAGATGGTTTAGCATAATATCGGGGTACTTTTTATACATCATACAGCATACTAATCATCTAAGTTCACTTTGACTTCTGATCTCATCTTAGAGTTATGGTGGAGTGTTTTTTGTCGCTGTACCACTTTGGAATTTGCTGCGTCTATGTTGTCTTCATTGCAGATGCAATTAAACAGTTTTTCGACCATTTCGCTTCTGAGATTGATAGTCGAGTGTATATGGTATTATTGATATTTCCGCTTATTTTGATCTATTCTATACGAGACCTGAAACACCTTGTTCCTTTCTCAGCCGTGGCGAATGTATTCCTATTCTTCGGTGACATTGAACTAAAACATTCAGCTTCAAATCTCTCTAAATGACTGTATCCACAGGTTTCGGCGTCGTTCTTTATTATGTCTTTGAAGATTTGCCAGATATTACAACCCGCACTGCTTTTCAGGACCTAGCACAATATCCACTTTTTTTTGGTACCGTCCTTTTCGCTATAGAATCCGTAGGAGTGGTAAGTGCGCGAGAAACCATTTCGGGGTCAATTTGGGTCACCATTTGTTTCTATTTTAGATTATTTCCATTGAAGCCAACATGGCGACACCAAAAGATTATCTAGGTCTATTCGGCATTCTGAACTGTGCCCTGTTTGTTGTGATTATTCTCTATGCGATTATGGGGCTACTCGGTTACTGGCGATACGGTGATGATATAAAGGGTACCATTTCGCTGAATTTACCAGATGAAATGTGAGTATTGGGAACGTGCTGCTTACGTTGGCATTATAACTGAGCCTGGTTCACTTCTGATAGAATGCCCCGAATAATTCAAATATTATTCGCTATGGCAATATGGTTCTCATATGCGTTGCAGGGCTATGTTGTAATCGACGTCATCTGGCATGATTATATATCCAAACGAGTGGCCGACGATAAAAAGTTGAGGATGGAGTTTGTGATGCGCTGTTGCGTTGTATTGGCGTCGGGTAAGTGAAAATATAAAGGAAAAATACATAATACACATTTATACCAGTAAGAAAGGTTAGGTCACATGAAAAATTTTGAAGTAGGGAAATTGTCGAAGTTGCTGTGATGAAGTTCGTAAGCATTATAAAAGTTATAGTCGGTCTAAGCCGACTATAAATGCGATAATGTGTGCGGTTACCATTTAAAGTCGTGCATAGAGATCACCAGGGTATATAAATCCTGAAATAACCTACAAACTGGCAAGCACTGAAGAATTTCCTTTCTATATTAGATGTGGGCGCGTGCCGTGCTTTTTTCGTATCACGCCCGAAAATCTGAGTTCGTGCGTGCAAATCTCCAATTAAAAAAAAAACCTCCTGAAAATAAAAATGTTGTGGTATTTTAACCTTTTCTTAAAAATCTATTGTTTTTGTTTTACTTATGCATTTAAGAGAATAAAACAGTATCAAACTTAATTTTTGAATTGTTTATTACAGGGACTAAAACCCATTTGAATATCGGTTCCGGTTCGGGTTCCAAGATTTTTAAAATTGTGCTTCCGATTCCGGTTTCAACCAAAAAATTAAATGGGTTTCAATTCCAGTTCTCTACATTTTTTAATAACAGTTCCGGTTCGAATCCGGTCCTTTGTATTCTCTGACAGGTACTATAATATCTGTTCCGGTTCCGAAATTTTTAAAATAGCGGTACCGATACCAAGCGCTACCGATTCGAAAAAAATATATGTGTTACGATTCCAGTTCCGGTTCCACACATTTTTAATAATGATTTCGGTTCCAAAATCTTAACGGTTCCGGTATTAATTTTCACATTTTACTTGCTTTTTCATGTTTTTCCGTGCTATTTTCGTATTTTCGGTGTTTTGTCATGTTTTTCCGTGTTTCTTCGTGTCTTTTATATACTTTTCCATACCGATGCTTCTTTCTGGGTGTTACAAACGGTGTACCAAACTGAATATACCCTTTCACTCTTAGTGTAGGGTATAAAAATGATTTAAAGCAGTATGTGTATTGATATTAAAGCACTAAAATAAATTCAGCATCTTGGTAAGAGAAAATGAATGAGGAAATAGTAATTGGTAATCCCGGAATTTAATTTCGGGATTTTCGGTACTAATATTTCTTTTAAAGCACTAGAACCAATCCAGCTCCTTGGAAAGAAATAATGAATGAGGAAATTATAATTGTTAATTTTGGCATTTAATTGTGGGATTTTTTGTATTAATATTATTCGGGCTCCCTAAATTTTACAGGATTGGATCCCGAGATTGGTAGCACTAATACAGGGTGTTTGGTTCATCCATATCAATAATCAGAGGTCAAAATATGACTCAAAAAAATAAGAAAATATAAAATAAAAAATGTCTAATTATGCACCCAGTTGAAAATAGTGTGTTTTAAAAATATTCTGACATAACTTAGTCATGTCTTAAAAAATTAAATTACCTTTCCAATGTTGTTCACATCTATGAACCGCATGATTTCTTCCTTTTTTGAAAATTTACGCAAGTTAAAATTTAATTTTAGATTTTATCAATATTTCGTTACGGATAAGCCAACTTTTTTTCAATTTAAAATGATAGACTAATTCATTTCAAAAAAAAAAAAATCATTTATAATGATTTTAACCTCATAAGAAATGCTGCGGAAATAATTAAACATTTTTGGTCTTGTGATTTGCTGCTTGAAATAAAAAAAAAGAATCGAAATAACCAAGAATTGGGTGATCCTTAACGAAATTTTGAGAAAATCAATGACAATGTCATAATTTGTATTTTTATTTTTTGTAAATTTCAACTTTAAAAAGGAAGAAATCGTGCTATTTGAAAGATAATTTAATCTTTTAAAACATGACTAAAGAATTGATTTTCATTTAAGAACATATTATACTTTATAACTAATTGTCTCGACTAGGTTATGTCAGTAATATGCATTTATTAAATACCCTGCATCTTAAACTGGGTGCATAATTAGATATTTTGATATATTTTCTTATTTTATTGCGTTATGGAATGATCCCATAAATCATTGAGATGAATAAACCAAACACCATGTATATATTCTTGATCAGCGTGACATCCTAGAGTGGTCCACCTCTCTATTAAAATAACAATTATTCTAAAACTAAATCTTTTAGATCAATGAAACTGAGAAGTTTGATTAATTATACACCTGTGATATTTTCGTAATTATACCCTACACTAAGAGTGAAAGGGTATATTCAGTTTGGTACGCCGTTTGTAACACCCAGAAGAAAGCATCTCCGGTATGGAAAAGTATATATATTCTTGATCAGCATGACCTCCTGAGTCGATTTAGCGATGTCCGTCTGTCCGTCTGTCTGTCCGTCTGTCTGTCTGTCCGTCTGTCTGTCTGTCTGTCTGTTGAAATCCCTAAGACTTTTAAAATTGAAGAGCTAGATAAATGAAACTTATAACTTAGATTACTAATATACCTACGCTGTATGTGCGAAAAAATTGGCGAGATCGGTCCATGGTGACCTATGATCCGACCACTTATGTTCAAATACCACATATAAAATGTACATATAAAGATCAATTTTTATGTATACGTGCTTAGGTAAACTTTGTTGGTCAAATATATATTGACATCATGCTCAAATACATGATAATAATGTTTTCCGGCGAAAAGACTTGTGGTTCACAAAAAAAAAAATCGAAATTCGGTACACCTACCCATTTGTAAATATGGGTATCAAATGAATAGAAATTCTTCAGCGATTGAATGTTTGTAGTTATTTTCAGGATTCGTATACCCTGGTGACCTATATATCACTTTGAATGGTAACCACACATATGTGTAGGGTATTTATAGTCGGCTTAGACCGACTATAATTTTGATAATCCTAACTATCATAATTACACCTACTTTAAAATTTCCCATGTGATCTAACCTTCCCAACTGGTTTTTAATTTCGTAATATACACGAATAATTCGTAGAATACACCAAATTTCTATTTTTTTTCCCAAATTATTTTTTACGAACGATTCGTTTATATTACGAATCAATATTCGTAAAATAAAATCCACAACAGTATTATGAATATTTCATTTAAATTACGAAACATTCGTTATATTATTTTCTATTACATTTTTTTTTACGAAATAATAACATATTTTACGCGAGCTTTACATTTTACGAATAAATTACTAAACTTTCGTAAATTGTGAGGCTATATGTAGAATTTTACGAAACATTCGTGTTTTTTACGAAAATTTAGTAAAAACAGAAATCAGTTGCGTCAAAAAACAACTTGAAGCTGCATTTTATTTTAATTGGTATCACGGTCACAAGCAGATAGTTATAAAATGCAAACAGTTTTAAAATGTGTTCTGTTTGTTCTAAAAGTGCAAAAGTATCATATCAGTGCAAAATGTTTCATATTTTTATGAATGAATCGTCATTTTCATCGAGAGTTTTTTAAGCAAAATATTTTATTTAACTAATATCGCGGGCGAAAATAGATAGTTATATCATAGTATCATATTTTTTATATTTTTATGAATCGTCATTTTCATCTTCAGTTTTTTTAACAAAGTATTCGTGTATTTACGAAAGATTTGTAAACTGTTTTATATGTTTCATTAACGTACGAAACATATCATTTACTTTCGTAAAATGTACGAATATATTCGTAAAAAGGTACACAAGTATTCAATAAATTACGAAACTTTCATAGTATGTACGAATGGCGTTCGTAGATAAAATCTACGAATAGTTTCGTAAAATAAACAATTAATATTCGTAATTTTATCATAAATTTACGAAAGTACTTTCGTGTATTTTACGAAATATTTCGTGTATAAATTTTACGGATTTTATTTTGAGTGTACATCTAAATATCCAATGTGACTTTCTTCCGTATTGATAACCTGTAATGTTTAACATTTTTTGTATTTTTATAGTTGTGTGCGCTATATGTGTTCCAGATGTGGGTATGTTTCTCTCATTGGTGGGTGCTTTCTGTCTCTCCTTTCTGGGCATCATCTTCCCGGCTTTAATTGACGTATGTGTGCGGTATCACCATGGCTATGGCAAGTGGTACATTTACATTGTAAGAGATGTACTACTGATCTGTTTTGGAGTACTCGGAGGAGTTTTGGGAACCTTTACCAGTGTCGATGAGATCTATCATTATTACGTAGGCGCAGAGTAATTCTTCAATTCTTCTAATGCAATAATAAAATATACTTTATACGATTAAGACTTTTTATTTTATTTAATGGCAACGACCAAATTAAAAACGTGCAAACCACGCGTCCCAGATGAATTAGTAACAACGCGCGGAAGAGCAGAGATTCCATCACTAATTAGGCGATAGCTCAATTAAGCCAACAAGGTAGCAATTACCCAGTTAGATTTACGTGCAGCAGTGATATAACTTGTTAAAAAAAAGACAAACATCGAGTTCTGACTTCCGCCTTTTAAGGCGTGTTCAATGCAATTTTACGGAACTCTGTTATTTTTTCCATACTTGCACTACGAAGCAATTGCAATTACTTCCCTTACAGAATGCTCTGCAGTAACCGGCTTAAAGTGCCTACTTTATGGCATGTCTTTGCAATCCATACCTGCACTATGTATGGGTTGTATTATTCCTAGTCTTTCTGTTGTTTTACTTGCGAACCCTAAACAATTTATGGATTATATTTATTTTCTTGTATGTCGAATATTTGCTCAATACAATGGTAGGTCGTTCGGTCAGTTAGTCGGTCGTTTGTTAAATAGCCCATTATCTCTATCAAGTTCGTCTTTATTTTATCAATAATTCAACGTATTTTTGGTCAACCTATCTATTTGAAATTGAGGTAGGTATAGAGCTAATATTTGCTTGTTTGAAAAGTAAATAATTATGAAATAAAAATTTAAAACCCACGCAATGAAACTCTTATCGATCGATAATAATTTCGGAAAAAGGGTTTGTTATCTTTGACTGTGCCAAAGTCAAAAATAAATTCCACAATAAATTCGACAACTTTGTCCAGTTCAAGCATGCCACAATCTCACCAAGTATTTAATATGTCATCATATATAAAAAATACTATTGGATTTGAATATACACAAAAATCATTACTACAGAGCCTGCGACACACACGGAATCACAATACCATTAATGACGTCATGTTTGTGGAGCATTAGCAAGTATCCGTCGTAGCAGATTTGAAAACGGAACGTAAACGTTTGACTCCGTTAATAGTCCATCATATTCAGTCTTTTTTGTAACCGTTTACGTAGCGTTGGAGATGGCCTACACCGATTTGTATCAGTAAAAACTATTGCGGAGAAAATCCGGGAAACAATTAGAGAATTTTAATAGACAATTCTTAATGAAACGAACGAATTTTTAAGTTATGAATAAAAGTGCTGTTTTGTAAAAGAAATTGTTTGTTTTCTTATTTATCATTAGATCCAAAATGTAAAAAAAATAGTTCAAAAATAGCCAAACAAATATTTATTGAGTTTAGATTCAAATATCATAAATATCCTAAGTCTTGACAATTAAAAGAAACATTGCGAAATCTAGTTGTATAAGGGACTGTATTTTTTGAATTCTAAAAAGTAGGACCTAGCATATCGATAGCAATGTTCTTAAAAATATTACGTAATAAAAAAAAAACTGAGTATGCAGTCAAAATCAGCAACCGCGAGTTATATAGAATTCACGTATGGCAAACATTTCCACGTTTTGTTGTTATTGTGAAGTTTTTAAATGTTCTATTTATGAAATAGGTGTTATGAAATATGTTTTATAACGCCTCTATCGTTCAGGGTCCGCACTATTCGGTAGTAAAAGTGGGTATCCCAAGAAACATTTTGAGTCATCGTCCCATTTGAGTCAAAACAGAGAATTTACGCGAATACTCCAATTTAAGTTTTATTTTTGTTTCACTCAGGTAGTCCCTCCTGCGACAATCCCACTTGCGTATATTTTGCGGGTAAACCTGCCATAATAATTTAATGTTATCGCAAGGAGTGCTCTTAAAATTTACGAAAAAAGGAAATGAGTCGTACTGCTGCAAACGATGTCCCAAACCAATTTTGTAAAAAAGAAAAACTTATTAAATACATTTTTTTAAATTATATATTAAACTAGCTGGACCCATCCACGACTCGTGCCAGTAAAATTCTACCCGGTAGAATTGTTCCCCGTACAATTCTTCCCCGTAGTGTTTTTCCAGTAGAAGTTTTAGTGTGGTGAGTTTTAGTGTGATGAGTTTTAGTGGGATGAATTTAGTGTGGTGATTTTTAGGGGTTGGACTTGAAATCCTCAAACACAAAAGCCCCAAATCAAAATCCATAAACACAAAATCCCCAAATCAAAATCCATAAACACAAAATCCCCAAATACATAAGCCCCAAAACACAAAATCCCCAAACACAAAAGCCCCAAACACACAAAATACCCAAACACAAAATCCCCAAAACACAGGAGCCCCAAACACATTTTCATTGATCCCAGAAAAATAAAGAAATAAATAAAACATAAATTGCACCTAACCCTTCAATGTCTGACTCTGTTTTGTTCAAGTATAAGTGGATGGACTTTTTCTTTTTCACTTTCACCAATAAAGAAAATTTAACTAACATACTCAAAAATTTAGAGTAAATTTCAGATTCTGGGGATTTTTATGTATTTCACAATTTAATATTTGGGGCTTTTGTGTTTGAGGCTCTTGTGTTTGGGGCTTTGTGTTTGGGGATTTTGTGTTTGGGGCTTCTGTGTTTAGAACAAGTGAACAAAAATTAAAAAAAAAAATTTTAAGAACTTTTATTTGGCGCCAAGTATCCTCTTAAAAAACTTATTTAAGAAAACAAATTACAACTTTTGGTTAAAAAGTTATAAATACAATATTAAATAAACACAATATTTTTTTTACTTGATAAATTAAAATCGGCAAAATTTACAAAATCAGAAATTTAACAACACACAAATATTCAAAATTCAAAATATCAAAATTTATTTAGAGCTTTTATCGCAAGAGAAGTGTTGTTAATCGTTCAGTACGTGTTCCTAAAACATCGAATCAATTGTACTATCCAGCTGGGTAATTTTTTTAATTTAATACTTTTTTTTTTAAATAAAAAAAAAAAGAAGACTAAAATTTGTGTCATTTTCGGAATCAGCGCTAGAAATGTATCCAATATTTGCTGTAATTTTTACAAAATTTGAATTTTGTCGGGAAGTGTTATCAATCAAATCAATTTACAGCTCACGCAATCGACGAACAATTTGATTTTTGCACTGATGACTATTTCAGAAATTTCGTTTTCTATGCTAAAAATCAGTTCCAACACAATTTTGGCTACTTTGTTTATCGAAAACATGACTCAAACTCGGCATGAAGTAAATGTGTCATCATCTCGTTAATTTTTTTATTAGAAATCGTAAAGTTTTTCCTCGAAAAGAATCTTACTGAACGTCTGCAAGTTTTGCTCATACTCAAGACATGTTTAGTCGTAGTCTGCAGAACGCGCCTTATTCGATAGTGGGAGTCACATGTTGCTCTAAATATAGCCTTCCTCATAAATGGACATGTAGCTCGTCGTTCGATGTATTCTCTGATTTTCCGTAGAATGGCCAACAATTCTCGTCAATCAACTGGCCAGACATACACTTCGGCATTTCACTTCGCTGCATTCCGCCACAGTAGCATCCAGAACGATCCAAGCAACACACACAGAGAGACAGTAACCGAGGATGTGCTGCACCCCCTTCTCACGCTTTGAACTAACCGCTCCTAGACAATTAGAAGCCTCTGCCACTTGATGCTTCAGTCTTCCTTTGAGACGTTGCCTGCGATCGAGATGCTTTCAATGTCAATGTTTGGCAATCGAAATAATTCACGTTTGGCTCACAAAGCCTTTTGGAGGAGTCGGCGAAGAGGCCAAAACTAAAATATGTCATATGTTGACAATGTTGATGCTCAGAGTTCCTTGGTATGGCACCAAATACCATGGGCGGCTTTTAGTATTCCGTCGCTTTTACGACTTTTTGGGCGGTGCACATGTAGTTTTATAGCCGCCAGTAGCATCTGCCGCGGTTTCTCTCAGAAGTCTCAAACGATGCCGCAGGCGAAATGATTTTGTAAGTTAATTTTATTATCGATTTGGGTGATCGGCTGCTTCAGTCAACTTAAAGTTGTCGCACAGATTATATGAGGTCGTTTATAAAAGGTAGAATGGATCAGGTTTAAGAGAGTAAATGCTAAATGACATCACCACTGATGTAATAACGGTCAGGTGGATTTAAAAATTGCTAATTTATATAATTGAACAATGGAAATGTGAATAATTTAAATAGAGATTTAAAGATAGAAATGTTATTTGTATTAACCGACTGCAATCAGGCTTGATTGTGCTTTTGTACTTTTTCAGACATTACATCAAATTGATATTTTGTTATGAATTGTACTTCAATACACTGAATCATGGTTTGAAGAACGAAATCAATCAATTTAAAAACATTTTTTTTTTTTTTAATTTTTTTTACGAAAAACATTTTTTTTTCCATATATTATAATAATTTTTTCTGAGAAAATGTTTTTTCAAACAAAAAAAAAAAATATATATATATATATATATATATATATATATATATATATATATATATATATATATATATATATGTATGTTTTATTTTGATATATATATATGTTTTATTTTGATATTATTTAGAATTATTAGTTTTTTTTTAAATAAACGAAATAAAATTTCAAATTAAAACAATATCAATATTATACATCTGCACAAATGCATTTGAAACTCACTGTCGCCGACTCTATGATTGAAAAAAATGAAGGTGTTGCTCACAACATCAAAGCACACGTACTGTCAAAACAAAAAAAAAACAAGTCGTAGTTGTAGTGAAGAGGTCTATTACACTGTGCGCACCCATTTTGCCACCAGAAATGAAAGTTACATATTCTTATGGATTTTGACATTCTAAGAATAATGGCGTTTTCAGTTTTTACCCTACACGTACAGTTTCAAGGATATTTGAGATAAACGAAAAACCACGTTTTTGAGGATTCTATAGGTTGGTAAGCGTTGATTATAATGTCAGACTAATTTTTATTTTATTCAGAACATGCATAACAGAACACAAATAATATGTACATATCAATTTTCAAAATTCCTTTAACAGGATCTGAGATATGAAGCAAAAAGGACTCATTTTTAGGCTAAAAATAGACCCATTTTTGAGCATTTGTTTCTCAATATCCAGTTGAGCACCATTCTTGTGCTTTGCATTATAACTTAGCAAATCTCATAGATTTCAATCCTGTCTTAATCAAAAAAATCGTAAACGTCAAAATTGGGCATACGAATTAAAAAAAGGGAAAAGTTTTAGAAAATAAAATAAAAATTATTATGCATAATAAATTCGTAGAAATATTTTTAATTCGTATTTTTTTTACTCTTTTACTATATTATTGTAGTAAGGGAGATAGTTGGGTCAATTCATTGATCCTCTTGATCCTGATTCATAATAAAATTTTACAAATACGGAAACCCATAACCGGTATCTAAAGGTCCAATGAATTGATAAATTCACTTACCACAATAATATTGTAAAAAATACGAATTAATAACTCGTACGTTTTGAGTTACTAATATTTCTACGAAATTATTATGGTTAATAATTTTTGTTTTATTTTTAAAATTTTTTATTTTTTTTATTTTGTATGCCCAATTTTGACGTTTAGGATTTTTTTGAATAAAACAGAATTGAAATATTTGAGATTTGCTAACTTATAATGTAAAGCACAAGAATTGTGTACAACTGGGAACTGAGAAACAAATGCTCAAAAATGGGTCTTTTTTAACCCAAAAATGAGTCCTTTTTGCATCATATTTCAGGTCCTGTTAAAGGAATTTTGAAAATTGATATGTACATATAATTTGTGTTCTGTTATGCATGTTTTGAATAAAATAAAAATAAGTCTGACATTATAATCAATGCTTACTAACCTATAGAATCCTCAAAAACATGGTTTTTCGTTTATCTCAAATATCCTTGAAACTGTACGTGTAGGGAAAAAACTGAAAACGCCATTGTTCTTACAATGTCCAAATCCATAAGAATATGCAACTTTCATTTCTGGTGTCGAAAATTGTTGTCAAATGTGCGCACAGTGTTATGATTGCCCTACCGAATCAATTCGGTTGCAGCGACAACTGATATAGTGAACATGAGGTTGTGGTAACCTCCAAGTCGGTGATCATGAAGTTGTTATAACCTCCTGATCACCGACGCTACATGCGCTACGAAATAGTTCCCAAAGTAAAATGAAATAAGTAAAAAAAAAAAATTAAAAGAAAATTAATGATATTAACAAACAAAACGATATTAACCCCAAAAACATGAAACATGAAATGCACTTTATTTTTTTGGTTTATTTCGTAGCGCTTTTTCATTTCTATTAATATCTTGCATTAACATAATTCGCATAGCTTAAGTTAAAGTTGTGTGATTTATATTGTCTTTTAATGGCACCAATATGTAAAAATAAATTTTCATTTACATTGGATGAAACGGCTACCATTTAAAAAAAAAACAAATAGACATATTATTCAATGATAGAAAATATATATTGATAAACTACCAAACATTGATTTGGTGGTTTATAACACCGCCCTATACGTCAAACTAAGAATCATTCTAAGATATTTGTGAACCCAGTATTTTTTTCAATTTTCATTTTCATATTCATTTTCATATTTTCATTGTTACGGATACTTTGTTCATAAAACACTTGGTTTCAATTTCGATAAAAAATACTATATTATTTTACTATTTATTTTGTTTCATTTTATAAAAATATTTGCAAAATGTTCATAATTATTATTTTAAAGAAAACTTTTTGTTAGAAAAACACATAATTTGAAGTTCTTCTTCTCCTTCTTATACCCTACACCCATGAGGTACAGGGTATATTAACTTTGTGCATATATTGTAACGCCCCTTAGAAGGCGTGTCCGGTATTGGAAAGTATATATATTCTTGATCAGCATAACTACCCGAGTCCGTTTAGCCATGTCCGTCCGTCTGTCTTGCTGTCCGTATACACGATAACTTGAGAAATACTGCTTAGAAATGCGTTTCTATACTTTTTAGCCAAAAGTTAGTTTTGTCAATGTAAATGTGCCAAATTGGTCAACGGACACGCCCACCTCCCATACAAGACACTTTCATATAACTTTTACGAACCAATAACTCGAAAAGTATTCAAGATATACTTATAAAATTTAAAACGTATTGTTAGAATTCACCTAAAAATATATGATCCAAAAATGGGCGTGATACGCTCACATTTGATTTTTTTATTACTCCTCGCTTTTTCATAGTGGACATTTTATTCGCAAATTATTGAAAACAAAATTATGACATATTAGCCTTAAATCTCTACAAATTTTTTAAAATTGGGCGTGATCCGCAATTTAGCGCACTAAGCAATGTGTTAGAAAGAGACGGAAGATCATTCAGCGCACTATGCAATGTGCGAGAAAGAGATGGAAGATCAGCACATTAAAACACATGAGTGCGAAGAAGATGCCAATAGCATGCGTCATTCATGAAACGAGTAGAAGGTTCTCGAAACAAGTCGAAGCTTGTCGAAACGTGTCGAACTGATGCCTGCAGTATATAAGGCCGCGCATCTGAGGCACTGTACTTCAGTAGTGATTGTAAAGTGGTCGAGGGCATCTCGTGTGATAATTGTCAAGTTAAATTGTGAACATGCAGCAGTTGTTAGAATTTGTTATTAGTAAAGTTGTTTATTAAAGTGAATTAATAAAGTTAATTGTTATAATTTAAACCAAACATAACAGTGTTTTTATTTTGTACACAATCCAGCGATACGAACTCGTAGAACAGTTTTCCGTAGACTGAATTTTCGTAACAATATTTTTATCCTTAATATATTTGACTTTTTTGTGAAAAAAAATAAAATAAAACATGAAATAGAAAGACTAAAATAGCATATAGGAAAACAATTGAAGTTTACCACTTTTTTTTCAAACAAGTCTGAAATTAAGCTGTTTTGACAAATGTCTCAAAAATCATATAAATTTTATTCAGTTAATGGAATAAGTTAGATCATGAACGAGTCTGTGGAATAGATCTTTCAAAGAATTTTAAAAAAATATTCAAATGTATTTATTGGAGGAAAATCAAACCATACCACACTTTACCGCAGGCTCTCCTATATATTTAAACATGTTGAAATTCTATGTGTTAAATTTTTCATTTCGGAAGTTTTCAGTATATTCGCAATGGGTATCCTGCGGAGGTAATCAAGTTTTACAGAAGTGGGATTGTCTGAAACGAAATACTAAATGCTTTTACAATTATAAGTTTGCTAAAACTGCTCCGACTAAATTATCTGCTGCATTGACGTATAAATATTCATATTAGCGAACGCAATTTCTTATATAACGAGGAATAGCAAATATTTTTTTAAATTATGTAATTTAATTGCTAGATATTTATGTCGATTATTTTTTTTCTGTGTTTATTTTCAGATTTCATAAACCCCGGTGACATCTTTACCACAATGTAACCGTGTTTTAATTTCCCTTACTTCAAATATTACCAGGTATAAGGTTTTTATAGTTGACATAAAACGAAGTTATCATTACACGTACTATCAAAATGTCGCCACCTTCCTGTAGCTCAGTGTATCATGGATTTTAAACTCATGGATTTGGAAATATTTTGATTGGAATTTTGTATAATAATTGTTGTGATGTTTATATTTGTTTACATTTAAAATAATGTCTTTGACCAAAATTACAGCCATGTATGTACTAGTCAAACATTCGCAAATTGCCTTATAATTCCTTGATCCATTTCGCTTATAGCAATGATGATTTTGATCCACATTTAGAACGTAATGTTGCAGAACCACTAACGTAAGTAAAGTATGTCCTCATCTAGTTCAAATTCATGGTGTATTTACAATTTCAATTTAGCAATTTCGATGCATTTATCAGCATTCTTAAATGTGCAATTGGAACCGGAGTTCTTGCCATGCCGAAAGCTATTTATAATGCCGGTTATCTGAATGGAATGATTAACACTGCACTTATTGCCATAATTGTAGTATATGCTTTACATATTTTGGTTAGTTACTGAATAACGATGGTTGTAGAGCTTACACAATGTCCTTACAGATCAAGGCCATGTACGTGATGTGCAAGCAGCAAAGAGTGGGCAGTCTCAGTTTCCGTGACAGTATGATATTGGCGACGCAGATCGGACCACCAATGTTCAGATGCTGTAGCCGTTTCTCCGGGTAACTTCAATAGTGTTGATCAATTCAAAATTACTTATGGCATCTCTGAAATCAGGGTAATGGTAGACTTATTTCTGGCACTTTACCATTTCGGCTCTTGCTGTGTCTATGTCGTCTTTATAGCGGATTCATTGAAGTTAGTTTTCGATTATTATGATATGGTAATGGACAATCGATTATACATGGTGGCACTGACTTTGCCGACAATTCTGGTCATGTGTATTCGCGAATTAAAACGCCTGGTGCCATACTCAATTGTGGCCAATTTATTTATTTTATTTGGTAACCTTTCGTGACTTTTAAAAATGTTTAAAAACATGCATTACCTAACACAAATCCTCAGGATTTTGCGTTATCTTTTATTACGTCTTCATCGCTTTGCCGCATTTATCAGAACGCACAGCTTTCCAGCATATTGAGCAGTATCCATTGTTTTTTGGCATTGTTATGTTTGCTTTAGAATCTGTCGGAGTGGTACGTATTCTGTGTTTTAAATATTAATTTTTTATTTGTGCCGAATGTACCAGGTTATTTCAATTGAGGCGAATTGTAAAAAGCCAAAGGACTTTCTGGGTATTGGTGGCGTGCTGAATGGTTCTTATTTAGTGGTGACAATAATCTATGCGCTTATTGGATTTTTTGGCTACTGGCGCTACGGCGAAGATACTAAAGGCAGCGTATCACTTAATCTACCGCCCGATGATGTGTGAGTATTGCCAGTCACCAGGGATTTTTAATAATTCAGAATTTTAAATTCCAGATTGACCCAAGTCGTACAAGTAATGTTTGCCCTCGCGATATTCATCAGTTACGCTCTGAATGCGTACGTTGTAGTGGATGTCTTATGGGTCCGTTTACTGTCGAAGCGTGTACCGGAGACGAAACTTAAGATGATGGAGTTTGCGGTGCGCATATGTATCGCAGTGGTATCAGGTTTAGCTTTAAATGGAATATCCATATGTGGCACTTTATTTCAAATAGTAAAATATGGTTGATTTCACAATTCGTATTAACAACTACGTTCACATATGAGGCTTTGGGAATCAAAACGTCCGTACCTAGACAGTTCACAGAAAGCCATTTGCTCGAAAGCCATTTTCTTGAAGCCGTTTGCTCGAAAACCGTTTGCCCGAATTGTACATTTGCCCGAATAGACGTTTGACCGAATGGACATTTGCCCGAATGGACGTTTGACCGAAAGCCATTTGACCGAATGGACGTTTGACCGAAAGCCATTGGACCGAATGAACGTTTGACCGACAGCCATTTGACCGAGGGCCATTTGACCAAATGGACGTTTGACCGAAAGCCATTTCACCGAATGGACGTTTGACCGAATGGTACATTGGCCGAATGGAGTCTAATGGTGCCATTTGGAGTGGTGTATGTAGTGGTACCCAAAAGGGGATCAAAAACCGTTTTTTAACAACATTTTTATATTATGGAAATCGATAGCGGACTGCTTTAGAAGTCGAATGTTGCCATTTGGAGTGGTACATGAACCCCAAAAGGGGATCAAAAATCGATTTTTTACCACACTTTTTAAATGCCGAAATCGATAACGGGATTCTTAGAAGTCTAATTGTGCCATATGACCCCACTCCAACCCACTGAACCCAAAACGGCAAAGTCCATGCTATCGCATTTTCAGAAACATTCGAAAAATCTAATTTAAAACGGTAATTTAAAATGTAAACAATCAAATCTGACATCTTTTACAACATATTCGCCAAATTAGAGTGACATAATTAAGAAACTATAAAGCTCTTAACTGTGGACTTAGTTAAAATGTAAAAATCCAATAATATCTAAATTATACCAACAGCTGTAAAATACAATATTCCGGGTTTAACACAATTTTTCCAAATATGCCTGTTTTAATTCTCAATGCCTCAAATTTTTTCTAAAGAACCGAGACTAAATACTGCTAATAAAGCGTTTGTATTCAGTTTGTCCGTCGAAACTAACTACCCCAAATTAAGACATTATGTTCTTAGGTATCAAAAAATGAACGAAGTAAAATTTGTCTTGATATGCAGGATTTTTTTTTGTATCAAAAAATGGCATGATATATTTTGTACGTATGAATTTATGTCTGTGTGTTTCACAAGTAGAACAAAGCACAGCCAAATTTGGGAAGAAAACAGCAACAACATTTCATTTATACCTCAGAAATTAATGTCTTCATATCAAGAAATCTGCATATTAAGAATAATTCCACCTAGTTACATTTTTGACAACTCTGTAGATCTGCTTCTTAAAATTAAGAATTTTTCCGTTTAGCTGTATATCACTCCGTATAATTCTTGATTCCTACTGAATTGTAGAAAAAATGTTTCTCCGTGTAGCCCCACTAGTTGGAGTACAAATAAAACACGCTCAGCTCAAATGGTGAGAGCTCGCCCTTAGTTCTTCACGACTGTAGCGCCAAACTATTATTAATACATTTATAAAATCCATCACATCGAGGTATATTATTCGAAATAACCAACATTTAGATATTATTCAATTCACAAAATCGACTTTCAAACGAATATATGAAATCCCAATTTAAAATAAAGTTTCACAAATGCATTTAATTTACATTACATAGGTATAAATATAATATTAATATTTTCCACTTTTAGTTCTGTGCGCCATAAGCATTCCAAACTTGGGTCTGTTCCTCTCATTGGTGGGAGCATTCTGTCTTTCCGTCTTGGGCATCATTCTACCGGCCTTACTCGATGTTTGTGTCAGATATAACTATGGCTATGGCACTCTATACATATATATGATACAAGATATATTACTAATACTTTTCGGCATTGTCGGTGGCATCTTGGGAACCTATGTAAGCCTTGTGGATATAATAGAATTTTATCAAGAAATTTGATTTGTAAAAAAAAAATATTTATCGCAATTTGTTCAATATTGCATTTGAATAAATGTTGGTCAACTCATTTTGATATATAATTTGATCTCACTTTAAATATGAAGTGTTACCAAAACACGTGTTCTGTTATATGATTCTGTGATATATTAGTTGTTAATGAAAAACTATGCCGTCTTTAAATAGTGGATACATGCTTTAAATTACATCACGCCCACATGGAATGTGATGCTTGAAATTGTCTGAAATTATAACTAGGATTTTATAGTAGGTGAAATTCGAATATTTTATTAACCAATCACGCCCACCTTGAACGTAGCTGTTAAAATGTTAAAAATGAACCAGAAACACTTTTTCGACATTTTTTAAACAGACAAAGACGGTTTGTCACAAGCTGTTTATTTTCTGACCGTTCCTAAAATTTATATACACGGATTATATAAACATATACATACTCAGTTAATCAATATCAATTTGGATGGATTAAATATCTTTTGTTCAGTTTATCATGGACTTTATACTCATGGAATTGGAAAAATTTATTATTTTGTATCATAATTGTTGTGATTTTTACAATTGTTATATTTGTTTATATTTAAAATAATGTCTTTGACCAAAATTAAGGACAAGTAAGTACGACTTGGACATTTTCGAATTGTTTAATAATTTCTTGACCCATTTCGCTTATAGCAATGATGACTATGATCCGCATTTAGAACGTAATATTGCAGAACCACTGACGTAAGTAAAGTTACTCAACATCCAGTCAATTTGATGGTGTATCCACAATTTCAATTTAGCAATTTCGAAGCATTTGTCAGCCTCCTTAAATGCGCAATTGGCACTGGAGTCATGGCCATGCCCAGAGCAATGTATAATTCTGGTTATCTGAATGGCTTGATTAGCACTGCTGTCATTGCTATCATTGTGGTCTATTCGTTACATATTGTGGTTAGTTACCAAATAATAAAGGTTTTAGTAATTACCACGGTATCCTTACAGATTCAGGGCATGTACGTTATGAGCAAACATCAAAGAGTTCCCAGCCTCAGTTTTCGTGACAGTATGATATTGGCAACGCAGATCGGACCACCAATGTTCAGATGCTGTAGCGGTTTCTCCGGGTAACTTCAATATAGTATTGATCAATTCAAAGTTACTTATGGTATCTCTGAAATCAGGGTGATGGTAGACTTATTTCTGGCACTTTATCATTTTGGCACTTGCTGTGTCTATGTCGTCTTTATAGCAGATTCCATGAAGTTAATATTCGATTATTATGACATGGTAATGGACAATCGATTGTATATGGCGGCACTGACTTTGCCGTTTATTCTAATTATGTGTATTCGTGAATTAAAACGCCTGGTGCCTTACTCAATAATGGCCAATTTATTTATTTTATTCGGTAACTCTTCTTGATTTTTAATGTATTAAAGGTAGTCTTAAAAATATGCTTTACCTAAAACAAATTCACAGGGTTCTGCATTATTCTTTATTACGTGTTCGTCGAATTGCCTCATATTTCCGAGCGCACAGCTTTCCAGAGAATTGAGCAGTATCCACTGTTTTTTGGCACGGTTCTGTTTGCTTTAGAAGCGGTCGGAATGGTCAGTATGCCTGGTTTCGAATGTTTTTGTTCATTTATTTGTGAAAAATATTTCAGGTTCTTTCAATTGAAGCGAATTGTGAGAAACCAAAGGACTTTCTGGGTATTGGTGGCATCCTGAATGCTGCTTATTTGGTTGTGACATTAATCTATGCGATTATTGGATTTTTTGGCTACTGGCGCTACGGCGAAGAAACTAAAGGCAGCGTATCACTTAACTTACCGCCCGATCAAGTGTGAGTATTATATGACTCCAATAATTTTTAATCAGGATCTTCAGGATCTGATTAAAAAAAAAACGCAGTTTGCATCACCCAGAAGAAAGCATATCCGGTATAGAAAAGAATATACATTCTTGATTAGCATGACCTCCTGAGTCCACTTCGCGATGTCCGTCTGTCTGCCTGGCTGTCTCTTGACATCACTATTACAGAGAGACAAGAAGATATAGATCACGGAAACTTTTAATTTATATATCTACTCTGTTTCAACAACCGATGTTCAAATATCTCATATAAAATGTACATATACAGATTAATTTAGCTTTATACGAAGTTAAATGATCTTTTTTGGCTAAATTTATATTGACTTTATGCTCAACTATATGAACGAACCGACTTGTGGTTCCAAAAAAAAAGTCGAAGTTCGGTACACCTACCTATATGGGTATCAAATGAAAAGAAGTTCTACAGTGATTTGCAAGTTTGTAGTTATTTCCAGGATTCAAGGTATACGAATATGCCAAGGTGACATATGCACCACTATAAATGGTACCTCTTACATTATAATACATGGGCTTAGACCGACTATAACTCTACTAATTCTTACAAACTTCATCACACCAACTACCACAATTTCCCTACTTAAAAATTTCACATGTGACTTAAACTTCCTTACTGGTTTTAGATTGGCCCAAGTCGTACAAATAATGTATGCCCTTGCGATATGGATAACTTTCGCTCTGCAGGCGTACGTCGTAGTGGATGTCTTATGGATCCGGTTACTGTCAAAACATTGTCCGGAGACGAAACTGAAGAAGATGGAGTTTGTGGTGCGCATTTCGATTGCAGTGGTAGCAGGTTCAGCTTTTAAAAATATCTACTTATATGTGGGACCTTGTCTCAAATAGTACAATGTGTTATGCAGATAGATTGCGGCAATCCTTATGAACAAAAATGCGCAACACACGAAGTGAAATAATTTAAATACTATTTTATTTGAGCTGGTCATAACTTTTTTTTGTTATTCTTGAAAAAATACCAAACTATTATACAGTTGACCGCATATTTTCAAATCAGTCCTCATCTCTAATATAAATTCATGATCGGGAACTTGTATTTTTACCTAATCATAATTCGACCAGTTACATGATCAAGATTATCTGGCCATGTTC
This sequence comes from Dryomyza anilis, assembly GCA_951804985.1. Classification (NCBI taxonomy): domain Eukaryota; kingdom Metazoa; phylum Arthropoda; class Insecta; order Diptera; family Dryomyzidae; genus Dryomyza; species Dryomyza anilis. The sequence continues at coordinate 41,298,334 of OX638134.1, read as the reverse complement.
ATGCTTTCCCTAATAGGGTAAACTTCTACTAGAGTATTTTTTACAATTTCTATATTTTTCATTACACGAGTCATAACTGGGGTTTGATCCATCTAAATTACATTGGGTCCATTTTAAAATATTTTCATTTCCATTTTAAAATAAAGGAAAATAAATCAAGGGGGAAATTTTATGTTGATAAAAAGACAAAGTCCAAAATATATATATTAAAAAAAAGAATTAGAATTTGTTTGTTTTAGGTAATTACACTAGACAACAATTTCAGGCCTTTTGTTTTTATCCATCTATCCTAGTATGATTTTTCCGATGGACTTTAAGATTCTAATCGCGACCTCATACTCAGTTTTTTTTAAAAATTTCATGAAGTATTTGAGTTATTACGTAATTCAAATATATGACAATTCTTGTGTTTTTCTACATATTTTAGTCTTTAACTCGTTTCGGATTTGAGTTTGAGATTTGAGATCACATTTCTTTTATATTTTATTGAGAATGCTTCAGCTATAATACTTCAAAAATAAACCGCAAGAAATTCCGATTGATCTGACCAAAGTTATGATCAGTCAAACACAAAATATATTAATATTAAGGTGTACCTACTATTTAATGCATAACATCGACGATTTTCATAATTAAATAAAAGTATATATCTTATATCAGACCCGATCTATAAATCTATGCTTTCATTTACTTTGTTTTTGCAAATCACTCAATCTGAAAAGACTGAGTATGAGGTAGTGATTAGAATCTTGAAGTCCATCGGAAAAACATAATTAGCTAGCGGATAATTTTTTTGCTGTTGTGCTGTATTACTGAAGAAAAGCATGTATTAACATGGCATTATATCGTGCGGCCCCGCGATTTATAGGGTTTGAACGATTTAATTGCCCACATTATCATTTTGTTTGTTAGCATGTTTTCCACGTATTGTCCAGCGAATTTGCATCCTGTAAAGTGGACTTCCATGAAAAGCACATGATATTCTTGACTTGTTTCGGTCCAGATGTTGTCTGGACTTTTATGGTATCAGCGGGTCTTTGCGTAATCTAGCTGCCTCATAGTTATTTTTATAAGTATCACAGAACATGGCTAAGATCGTGGATAACTTTTTGTGTTGTACTATCTTCTATAAGAAATAGGCTTTGTTTTTTCTATTTGCATTAAATTAATTTTTTGAAATTCACGAATGTCTATCTGAGATGAATACCTATATGAGATAAACTTTCACAAATCTATCTTTAATATTTTCATTTTATTTCTTATTTTTTTAGTTTTTTTCGCCATATGCATTCCAAACTTGGGTCTGTTTCTCTCATTGGTGGGAGCCTTCACTCTGTCCGTGTTGGGCATCATCCTTCCGGCATTTCTAGATATTTGTGTCAGATATAACTATGGATATGGCACTCTCTACATTTATATGATACAAGATGTGTTACTAATACTTTTCGGCATTGTTGGTGGCATCTTGGGGACCTACATAAGCCTTTGGGATATAATCGAATATTATCAAAATGATTAATTTGTAAAGATTTTAGTTCGAGTAATAGCAATGCTAATTTTATTTAGCTAAAATATAATTTAAAGATTTTGGAAATAACTAGTTTTAACAAAACCCATTCTTTGATTAACTATGCAAAGGTTTGTCGAAATATAATCAGTGAATCAGTAAGAATTTGTCTGGATTCAATATCATATACATCGAACTTTTAATTCGCAACATCCCTATATAGCTGCCACCTGAGACAATATGGATGCATCTGGGCTTCGATTAACAAAAGTCTCTACTTTGTCATTAGCAGGTACTGGGTACTGTTCGATGATAATCTTGTTGCTGCCATAACAGATTCAGAATCACTTCCAACATATGTAATGTGCCGCCTTTATTGCCGCACAACGTACATGGATGGCTACGAAAATTGCGAACACTTTCCAGACAACTACAATTTAATGGCATCCTATGGCGAGCTGAATCATTGCAGTTGAGACCGCGTATGATTTTTGCATTTAGCATAAACTGTTAGGCTTTTTCTAACGCTGGAACAGCTGAGAAATTACAGCTCATAAGTTAAAAGTCCGTTCAATGGTCAACAGTGAGTCATAAATTATGCGAACATATTCCGTCACGGCAGTCTGGTGGTGCTGGCTAACATCGCTTAGTAAAAGTGTGGTGCTTGTTGAGCACACCCGCGCTGAGACGTACTCAAAATTTAAACGCTAAACAAAACAAAATTTGAAATAAAATAAAAATCCGAAAAAGCAACAGTCGTAAAACCATAAAATTTATTATGGGAACAGCAACAGGTTCCGCGAAAATCATGGAGCAGCAGTGGCGTCAACATCGGGTGATAGACTCACGTAGGTTTTTTTTTAGTTTTCAAAAACTTGTAACGCCGCTGGCTTGGTGTGAAATGAACACAACCGAAAATTGGACAACGAAGTCCAAAGCTACGACTAGTTGGTTGAATCTTATGCTGAGAATTTGTTGTCTGGATATATTTAATGATGAAAACACTGTTAATTGTTTTCACTACTGGCAGGTGTTGGCAGAAAATATACGGTAATCCGTTTTCGCAATGTCAGTTACATTGGACCCAAAATGTATTCCACGTAATATATACGTAATAGAACATTATTTTATTTTATGTTTTATTTTTTCTTAATGTGCCTTGATGCAGATATTTTCAACTCAGACACATCGTCACCACATGGCTATTGAGTCCCAATCGATCTGTGAATCCGCTCTGTCTTGCCTTGTCTGACCTTGCACAATGGAACTTTTCTGCACTTACGTCCTACAAATACTTTAGAACAAAGTCGTCAGAAATTATTCAAATAAGTGGTTCGATGGTCATTTTCGCCATCTTCGGTTAAGCACTAACTGCCAGTTTAACTGATAGTTACCATAGAATATATAAAATTAAAACACCTAACTGAACATTGTGAAAACGGGTCTTTAAATGATAAAATATTGCGCAGAATTTTTTGTTTTCCTTTAATTTGATTGCATTTTAACTGAATTTTTTCATTATCATAACCCGACCAATTACGTGATAAATTTGAACAGGTCATGTTCATGTCTACCTTGATATGGAACATTGGATAGGAAAAGGTGGGAGTTTTGTGTTTTTAATACAGTTTTTACCGATTGCTATGCCGTAATAAATATTAGTTCAATATATTAAGTAGTTGTAAAATTATACAATTTATTACGGGTAGAAGTGTGTTAAACCCAAGTCCATACTTTCCATTCTTCCCATTTTTTAAGTGCGGATTGATACTGCGAATTAAAGTTTGTGGTTGATAATGCCAATACAATTGAGGCAGTTAAATCATCTCTTAAAATACAATTGATTAATAAGTGCGAACATTCATTCCATTACCCAAAAAAATAAGAAAATTTTAATTAAACAAAATGTTCTAATATTGCACCCAATTTACGATACAGGCTGTTTATGAGATGCATATTAGTGTCATAATCTAGTCAATAACATTGGTTATAATGTATAATCTGTTAATAAACTAATAATTTTTCACTCGTGCTCTAGACAATTAAATTACCTTTCCAATGATATATCACATATTCGAACCCCATGATTATTTCCTTTTCTAAAATGTAAGTAAAGTTTCAATTTACTACAATAAAAATAACCAGTTGGGAAGGTTAGATCACATGGGAAATTTTAAAGTAGGTGTAATTATGATAGTTAGGATTATCAAAATTATAGTCGGTCTAAGCCGACTATAAATACCGTACACATATGTGTGGTTACCATTAAAAGTGGTATATAGGTCAACAGGATATACGAATCCCGAAAATAACTACAAACTTTCATTCGCTGAAGTATTTCCATTCATTTGATACCCATATTTACAAATGGGTAGGTGTTGAATCATCAGTCGTTTCGCCGGAAACCATTATTTTCATGTATATATTTGAGCATGAGTCAATATATATTTTACCAAAAAATATTTGTCTGTGTTTATAATGAAATAATTTATTTATGAAATAATAATAAACTTTAGGAACAAAGCAAAATAATGGAAATTATCTCTTTTTTCTAAATAATTAAAAAAACGAGTTGGGAAAGTTAAATCACATGGGTAAGTTAGGTCACATGGGACGGACTTTTATAGTCTGTCGGGCCCGACTATGGAATACCATACACCTTTGACGGGAATATTTAATTGTAAACCTTAATTTAAAAGTTCTTAATTATGCTGAACCCCATCAACCTCAGAATATTATTAATATATCGGAAATGTGTCTAATATCCCCATAATTAAAAAAATTGATCTAAAAGTATAAAATAACTAATAAAAAAATTTAGAAAAACAAAAGTGGGCGCCTATATTTAAAATTTTGTAAAGCAAATATTTCATAGATTTGATTTTAATAATTTACGGCTAAATTTTTCACTGTGAAAACCCGGGAAATAATGAAAAAAAAATGTGGGCGGATCACGCCCATTTTTGAACCACATATGAATTCTAACAATAAGTTTTAAATTTTATAAGTATATCTTGAATATATTTCGAATGAGAGGTGGGCGTGGGCCATTGACCGATTTGGCTCATTTCCAAACTCAGTTCCTACTTTTAGCTAAAAAATATTGTGACCAAATTTCATCGCATTCTGACCAGTATTTCTCAAGTTTTCTCGTATACGGACAGCAAGACAGACAGACGGACATAGCTAAACGGACTCGGGTAGTGAATATATATACTTTTGCATACCGACCACGCCTACTATTGGGCGTTACAATATCTGCACAAACTTAATATACCCTGTACCTCATAGGTGTAGGGTATAAAAAAAAAATTAGTACGCAAATTTCTATACGGAACTTCATATTCCGTCAGGAATCTCACGTCCAGAATTTTTCTGTAATTTATTATGAAAAACTGTTAAATTTACGAACAAAATGTAAATCTATATATATAAAACTCTTGGTCCGTCTGTCAGTCTGTCGGTCTGTCTGTCTGTCTGTCTGTCTGTCTGTCTGTCTGTCTGTCTGTCTGTCTGTCTGTCTGTCTGTTTGTTCCAGCATCACGTCTAAACCGCTGAACCGATTTAACTGAAATTTTGCACCAGGAAACTATGGGGTCCGGAGGGTGTCATAGGCTATATATGGGCAGGATTGGACAAAGAGGCGTGGCACCTCCCATACAACCTAAACTTTCAAAACGACATAACTCAGCACATACACAATCTAAAAAGATGAAACAAAAAACTAAAATTCACCACATTAAAACTCACCACACTTAAACTCACCACAATAAAACTCACCACGCTAAAACTCACCACACTAAAAATTCACCACACTAAAACTCACCAGACTAAAAACTCAGCACACCGAAACTCACCACACGAAAACTCACCACACTAAAACTCACCACACTAAAACGCACCGAACTAAAACTCACCGCACTAAAACTCACCACACTAAAACTCACTACACTAAAAATTCACCACACTAAAACTCACCACACTAAAACTCACCACACCAAAACTCACCACACGAAAACTCACCACACTAAAACACACCACACTAAAACTGACCACACTAAAAATTCACTAAACTAAAAATTCAACACACTAAAACTCACCACATTAAAACTAACTACACTAAAACTTCTACTGGGAAAAACTCTACGGGGAAGAATTCTACCGGGAAGAGTTCTACCGGGAAGAATTCTACGGTAAAGCGTTCTATGGTAAGAATTTTACGGCGAAGATTTCTACTGGGAAGAATTCTACGGCGAAATATTCTACTGTCTGAATATTCTACTGTCTGAAAAGTTGTTTTGGTGGAGAATTATTATTTGGTTACTACATTTATAAAACCAATAAAAACTTCCACAGCGAAGCACGGGCCCCTGATATAAAAAATAATAATAATATTTTTTTATATTAATAAAACGCTTTATATTTATGAATTCACAAAATCTTGGCACGAGTCGTGCACGGGTCCAGCTAGTATACAAATAAAGCACATTATCTCAACTATTTTTTTAATAATTTATATAAATAATTTTTACACACAAAAACACAATATTGTTTCCTGTAAACACTTTCTCAAACAAACACTAAAGTGAGAAATAATCGAAGGGTTTCTCACAAATGATCAGTAGTGATTCCTACAAATAATTGTAGTGTTTCCCACAAATACGAAAAATGTTTCCCACAAAGATTTGAAGTGCTTCCCACAAATATTTCAAAATTTGGTAGTGTTTGCCAAAAATCTTGAAGTGTTTGCGTCAATTATTTGTAGTGTTCGCCAAATTCAGTCAAAGCAAAAGGTTTGTTTTTTTATTGCGGAGGCCCACTCATTTACGCGATATGTCGAATAACACAGAATTTCAGAGTAGATTATTCGACAAGTTTAGATCTATTTAAATACCACTTGTACCAAAAATTATGTAAAGTAATTAATTTTCCTTTTTTAAGCGTACGAATGTCACGTCCGGCACCCTTTGAAATCAACATATACTATATCGCAAAATACAAACATGTATAAGTAAATCCGAAGATTTATCTCCTAAAATACAAACGTTATAGACAACAATTGCATTTGTAAACAGTGCCACTGCTTCTTTTCCAAGTCATGTGTGGTTCATTTATCTCATGCCCAATAATAGGTACGGATTTTTGAGACGAAAATGTTGCTTATGTCCCACTGTACCTCGTCTCGATGCTAATGTCAGTGAGTGGGCCCGCTTAGTGTCATAAAACACATGCGACGCAAGCACAGAACAATCGCGCGCTAACCTATTGGACGCGCTCTCAGCAGGACCTCCAATCGATTGTAGTTGTGGCCAGTGACGAATTTACGGAGGGAGGATGTGGCAAATCTGTTCCCCCCTATTCTCTTCTTCATATGAAATAAAACTTTCAAAAAACTACAAATTTTATAAAATCGAAAAAATCTTCTAAGGTCCAATCACATCAGACAGCACGTAGAGTATCATGCACGATAAATATTCTTCAGTACATTTTATAGGAGAGTGTTCATATCATGCGTTTTGGGTCGTATCGTATCTTGCAAAATATTTTTGCAGGAGCCTACTGCATGCATTGTTGTAGAAATATAAAATATTTACAGCTTTTTCTTGTTTTTATTACAAAATTTTTGATATTGCAGTGATATTGTAGTTTTTTTTAATTATTTTTTTTACAAGACTACCCATTTATTCAAACGTCAAACGACAAATAATTCTCTCAATTTTGACTTCTGATAAATATCATTCAAAATTAAATAAATAAAAAATAGTTTCAGAAAAAAAAAAATTTAATGTATTTTTAAATTTAAACAAGAGATCGAGCAACTAAAGAGCACGTGTTTTAAGGCGTAGTGTGCAAAAATACAAAAATTAATAATAATTTGTGAAACAGCGCAGCGACAGATAATAGTGAAAAGTGTTGTGAAAAAAATTCATGTCAAAAACTTTGAAATTTTAAACGTAGTTTAAACCATCAGCATCGGTCGTTTAAACTAAGTTTAAACGATGGTTGAAGATCACTGAAAAAATCGATATTGATTTTAAACGAAGTTTAAACCACACACAAAGTTCAACTAGCACTGAAAAACTGGCCCTAAGTAAATGTACTACAAAAACTCTTGCAAGCAGATTCTTGATCGAAATTATGTTGTATTTGTAGAGGCAGCAGTCAAGTTGGGAACAACACTAAATTTGGCGCACAAGACCTCTGGCGAGAAAATGAAGCCAGAGCGGTAGACTTAGCTACGATAAAATGTAAATGTTTAACATGTTGAGTGAAGTGGTCTCGGAGGTTCCGATCTGGTTCCGAAGACTGGCGACGGTCTTCAAGATTAGTATATCCAGATGATTTCAATATATGGTGATAGGATGATGATGTGTTGTGGTGTAATGACGCCGGTGATCGTACTTTGATTCCATCAGGGATTTCAACAAATATCTCATGGCCGACGGTTTCTCCAACTGAATCTTTTTCTACAATTCAGCATCTGCTTGGGTCCAATATTGTCACCGCTGACAATGAAGCATTATGGATATTGAACGAAAAGTGGACCACTTTAATGAAACATGGCTTCCATGCTGCTTTGCTCTCTTTATCCATCTTGTAGCAATTTGTAGAATCAAAACACATTTGTCATTAAATTTTAATTATGTTGACAGTAAACAAAAGTGATGTCGGTTTATGAAAAATGTATAAGTGGAGTTTACATTTTACAGTCCTGAGTGCGTTTGCATGATGCTGATATGAACGCCTTTGCATGAACGTGTATGTTACGCTACGTGCATGATACGCAACGTGCTCTCTGACATGAGCCGGCCTCAGCAGTCCAGAGGTAGCGCGCTGGACTTGCATTCTGAAGGTCTCGGGTTCGAATTCCGGCTTGGTCATGGGCGCTCGTGGTGATATTAACCACAAAATTGTAGGGAATAGATTTCACAGTACAATGGATAAATTCTGTCTGAGTGCTGTGGATCTTAGTAGATAAAAAAAAAGATATGAATGGACCTCTAAAGTTGAAATACTTGCGTGAATTTAATATGTAAACATAGAAACATCACAGATTTAGATTTTTTTCTTTTATTAAGTTTTTGTTATCTTGGTTTTCAAAATGGTATTTGTTATATATATTTTTTAATGTATTATCTTGATTTGATATTTGGATTGTTTCATACCTCCTACTGGCATATCCTTACACACAAAAAACATAAAAAACGTATTCGAGATCTTTGGGTCCTAATTAGTAAGTCTATGAAGTTTCATTTCAAATTTCCGGAGGATTCGGGTTAAAGCGGCTAAAAACATATCCTCCGTCCGAGGTTCCCCCTATTTAAATCTCTTAAATACGCCAGTGATTGTGGCAAGAATCGCAAAAGTCTCGGGCGCACTCCGTGAAAAAGGCGCATTAAGCAAGTGTTTGACCTCTTGGCCCAGTGTGTGGTTGGCTTGATCAGTCGTCCAACAAACAACCAACTTCACATGCAATAAACTGCGTATGAAAACACTTGTTTGATTATTTCAAATGCATTGGCAGTTGCTTGTTATGATAAATTAAATCACGATGAATCGCAATAATTCTCGGAAATTATTAGATTTTCTGAATTTGAAAATGTGTACGCAATACTAATTTCCTCCTGCGGCTACGCACCTGCTTGAGACGCGACAGATAACTGTACGGTGGGTCTTTGAAGCAGTCGTGCAAACGGACTAAACTATTTACAGGGAGGGACATACATGATATATTAGAAACTCCGACAAACAAAAACCCTCAACATTATATTACCAAATCTCATTTCAAGATCCTTCATTTCATTTAAATGTGAGTAAATCGACTGTAACATTATATCGATAACAAAATATATTATTTTTTTTTTTTTTTATTTTTGTTTTTGATGTCAGAAATATTTTCGTTCAGAAATAAAAAAAAAATGTAAACACATGCTAAGTTCGTAAAATCATTTTCGAAAACTATTTTGTTTAAATTGAATATGAAAATAATATACGACAAATTAATATAGAGTACCCAGTAGGAGCAACTAACAGGAATGCAATGGAAAATGATGATGGTTAGTAAATTGTGTTAAGAAATTAAATTCAATAGAATAAAAAACCAATTGGGAAGGTTAGATCACATGGGAAATTTTAAAGTAGCCGGTCCGGTCTAAGCCGACTATAAATACCCTACACATATGTGTGGTTACCATTAAAAGTAGTATATAGGTCACCAGGATATACGAATCCCGAAATAACTACAAACTTTCAATCGCTGAAGTATTTCCATTCATTTGATACGGTAGGTGTACCGAATTTCGATTTTTTTGTTGAACCACAAGTCGATTTGCCGGAAACCATTATTTTCATGTATTTGAGCATGAGTCAATATATATTTTACCAAAAAAAGTTTACCTAAGCACGTATACAGTAAAATTGATCTGTAGATAAACATTTTATATGAAGTATTTGAATATAAGTGGTCGGTTCTCAGGTCACCATAGACCGATCACGCCAATTTTCTTGTTCAGACAGCTTAGATATATAAGTAATCTAAATCTAAAGTTTCATTGCTCTAGCTCTTCTAATCGTGATTTCAACAGACAGACAGAAGGACAGACGGACAGACAGACAGACGGACGCACAGACAGACAGACAGACGGAATATATATACTTTTCCATACCGGAGATGCTTCCTTCTGGGTGTTACAAACGACGTACCAAACTGAATATACCCTTTCACTCTTAGTGTAGGGTATAGAAATATATAAATGCGATGGTGCCGACCATAGAGTGCAAGAGATAGAGATAGGTAAAGAAATTTCTTTTTGATTTTTTCTGTTTATTCATTATCTCGGTTCGATATCGGCCGACCGTTTTGGTAGGAATTTTCCTATATTATTATTGCGAAAAACGGCATCGATATCGGAAAAGTTCATCGACATTTCGCAACATTTTCGTTGCGATATCGAAACAGTTTGGTATACTGGGCTACAAAAACTATTGAATTAATAGAAAAATTATTGTTCTATGTCATTTAGAATAATCGTACTTTTTTTTACTTTCTGAGTGCACAGTACGAGCTTTATCAAGTCTTTTTATTCTTAGTTTAGATTTGCGGATTACTTGTAGTATAAGTCTTGTTCTTGCTCGTGCCCTTAAATTTGCCAGCACAAAGACGAACTTTATGTTCGTCTTGCAAGAACTACATCGACCATTCCATTCGATAACATTCAAATAAAATTTTAACATAAGGGCTTTTCCAGAAAAACATCAACCACGACCGAAAATTTCAAAATGCTCAAATCTTTGAAATAACGCTGGATTTGGAATCTTAAATACCTAAATCTAAATATTTGAAAAGAAATTTCTATTCCGTTAACGGTAACGTATAAAAAAATACTCATAAAGTTACGTTACTATACAATATGTAAATATACCAATTTTTCATGTATTTTGAGTAACCAAAAGTTAATTAACTTTAAAGATATACAGATACAAAATATTATTTTCTGGTTTTCTGGTAACAGTAATAATTATTTCGAAAGCTTAAAAATAATAATCCAAATTAAAATAACGGAAAAATGTCGATGTTTGTCAAGGTAGTTCAATGTCCCGTCCGGCACCAAAAAGATACATTTATTACCATAGTAAACATAATTTTCCCAGTAATTCTAGAAAATGTTTGACAACTTATTGAAATCTGTCCCGTCCGGAACTTTGATTACCAAAAGTGTGTTACGAGCCTGCAAGTTCAATTTAGTCCCGGCTAAGGATGGGTTCTTGAACAGGTTCATAAGCAAATTTTTCTGTTTTTCAATTCATTTTTATAAACATTAACTACACAAAAACCAAACAAAACTTTCATTCTGTCATTCTGTCATGAGGTATCTTGATGTTATTAGTTACCCCTGGTCCTAGCCCACCCCATTCAGACAAGTCTGACCATGGTTATTGCTTGACCATATACGCAATAACCCCTAATGTGATACCATTAAAAAAATATCTGTGCTAACCTGTCTTCATTTTGTTTAGTTCCCTCCTCCTCTAAAAATAAATTTAGTCACTCATTTCTAATATCGTTTCAATTTTCATTTAATACATGAAAAATTCATAATTATTCAAATAATAAACTAAACATTAATGACAAATTGAACAAACTTAGTAAATTATATATAGATTTAGATATTTACATAATTAAGTTAAATAATTATCAATATATTAAAGAAAAAAATTGATTTAGAAAATTAAAATTTACGATTAAGTTAAGCACAATTGAAGTTTATGATTAAGAAAAATTTAATTTAACGAAAAAAGTAGCAAAGAAAAAAAATGGTGTCAATCACACTGTTATTAGTTAAATATCATTTTACTGTAATGACTAAAATTTATTTATCCATTCTTATGTTGTTTTATTTTGCACAATAAAACATAGTTTAGAAACAAAGAGAAAACTTACTTATTTTGATACATTTAAGGATGTCCGCATCTATAAAATTTAAAAAGCATCGTCCATTTATGTCCGTTGAGCGCTCAATGACTTGATGTGACTTGCCAATGCGAAAATTTCATTTTGTTCTAAAAGATTGTAGAAATATGGATTAATAAATTATAATTAATATTTAAAGAAACTAAACTAAATACTTTGCTAAATTTTATATACTAATTAAGTTACATTACATTAATTTAAATATTAAATAGTATTTAAAAAAAAATTAATTAAGTCATGAGAATAAAAAAAAAACAAATAATTTATAATACAAATATTAGCAATTTATATGATGAAGAAGTCACGTCCATGATGATAACTGCATGAAGATCCGCTGCCTACATAGGGCTGATGTAGTAATGGTGTGCGATAATTTCACCTAGATGTATGTGTGATTTGGTGACGTCATGTGCTCGTGGTCAATAATGAAAATTATCTGCGTTTAGTGGCGGTATACGTGCAATGCGAAATATTCAAAATGAGAACTTCCAACTTCCGCTATGATATTATTTGCAACATGTTGATGACGTCATAGAATTCGTGAACGCAACAAGATGTGCACGGAAAACTGCTGGATTTTAGATGCGTTAGTACAAATGCATGATTTTGAAGAATTTGCACTTTCGACGCACTGCACTTCCACGTACTGTACCTTCAACGCACTGCACTTCCAACGAACTACCAGCGCTGTTAATTAACCGCACCCTGTTTAGTTATGTAGATGAACAATCTAATATCTTCGGTCGCCGTAAAGTCTCAAAAAAAAACAATTTTCAAAATCAGCAGAAAGTAAAAATATCTCTCCTCTACTCAAGTTTTTTTTTTCTCTCTCCTCCATTTCAAAAAAATTTTTCATTTGACAATTTTTTAAAATTTCAAAATTTCAATTTTTTTTTTTTTTTTTTTTTTTTTTACAAAGTAGAAAATAGTAAAGTGGAGACATTTGCCACAAGTGTAAAACTACAGTATAAAAATCTCATAAAAAAAAAATCGGAAATAGTAAAAAAAAATTACTAAACTTAAAAAAATATCTGGAAATTTGAATAGTACATCACTTTTCATTTCGTAATAATGCTTATTCATATTGGCATGTATAAACTTGTTTTTAGCAAACAATCGTAGTGCAACTTTCCATACGGAACGTCCGTAATTATTCTGCGATTTATTACGAAATAATTTAATTAATACAAAAATAAAGTAAAATTCAGAGATAATTAAAAAAATATATTGTAGAAAAAAGAATTTTTAGAATAAAAATCGTACTGATAATTTCAATACGGAATTTTTGGTCCCTTCCGGAAATTTTCTGTGATTTATTATGAAAAAACTATAAACTTTTAAAATAAAGTGAAAATATACAAAGAAAGCACCTGATTTCATCTACTTTTTATAATATTTCAAAAAAATAATTTGTATGCAAATTTCGCAGAGTTTTTGGAATATCCAAATGAACCCCAGGAAATGCCCATATGTGTATATGAGATAATGATCAGGATTTTTCTAGTTTCAGTGTAATCCTGATTTCATATAAGAACTATGAAGGCTTCTCTTGATAAACTAAGTTATTAGACTTGCAGTTTATGGAATGGGAGGTCTCATCACTTCGATTCGAGTATTGTAATCGCTATAAATTTAGTAAATCGGAATCGTACTAACCGCTATGGTATTCTAAGTAATAAAATAAACACATAAACCTTTTAATTATTATATTGACTTTTACATGTAGTTTTGTAATTTATGCAAATACGATCTTCCATATTCACTTACCCAAATCGCCTTCTCATGAATGAGTATCTAAGAGTATTTGTATCTCAAACAGTTAATTTAATCATAACGCCCCGTTTATTTCGCTAAATTTACAACTGTCCTACCCAGGATTGGTAAATGGTTACACTAAATGGCATTCCACTGCCACCACCATCACTGCCACCACGATCGCACTTTTTTCTTAAAAAGCTACTAATGCGACTGCAAATATTTATGCATGTCGCGTAGCTAATTAAGCGATCTGCTTGCAGCACGAACGGCCTTTAAAGTACGCACAAAGTCCCCAATGAATGCAGGAATGTTGTAGTAAGTGAATGTTTAGTGCTAATGTTTGGCTAAACACACAGACTACAACATTCCTGCTGCCAATATTCCTATTGCAACAAACACCCAGCGGACAGAGAGCAGTCTTCTTTCTTTCTAATCATTTTTGCAATTGTCTCGTACTTCGTTACGTTTCGCCATCGCCGGCATCGCTAATGATTCCTGGAAGTTTTTCACCGCTGCTACGCAAATCCCAGCTTGAGCAGACAGCCGTCGCATGCCATAGGAAGCGTCAATATCGCACACCAACACCACTTCATCAAGCGAGCGCAAACAATAAATTACGCAATCCGAGCTGTCCATCTGCAATCCATCAATGGAGGAATGGATGCACGCACTACACGTCTAACATAATGAGGCACCACGCTGACAAACATAAGGAAGGACAGACGGTTCAACTGATTGACTGTCAGACAGTCCGACGCACAAACGAACGAATGAGCAAACGAACGAAGGCATGCAAACGACGCAGCCCCATATCTGACTAAATTTCAGGTGATCGCCAAGTGGGGAGTCAAGCTCATCAAGTGCTGCTGTGACTCCCGCTGCCAGTAACAGGCACTTCGCCTAATAAGGTAATTACCACATCCCAAATGGTCCAACAGCTGACTCCTAGTTCAGCCGAACAACCGACAGATCGACCCACCGATTGTGCATCGATTCAACTTAAATTATTTTCGCACCTACTTCGCGAATTCTTGACTTTTAGCCAACTCCATGAGTTGCCGCACACAAATTGGTAACACATGTTGGTAGCACTTGCTGCCACATGCGCGCTGACTGGAGTCAAACAAGGGCCTGCGGCACGCTAGTGCATCGTATGTCCACGAAGTGGCGAAGAATGTGTTGGTCTAACCTTTTAACCCGGCTCTTAATTTACGACACCGTGGCAACAGATCTTAATTAGACACAAGATACGCGCGTGAGACTAAGGAAAGGCGCAATCACGTGAGATGTGGTGGCAGCATCGAAAAAAAGCAATGCTAAGCACGCCACACCACCGCCTCCATGGGATGGCAGTTGGTTTGCAACGATCTATGGCGCATCTACAGAAAAGGGTTAAAGTTAGTTACCTTAAGTAACAAGAATAGATTAGAGATGTCATATGGACAACTTGGATTTTTGAGAAAAAAATATAATTATTTCACGGGATTCAATTAAAGATTTACACATTTTTGTTCCATTGTCATAATTGTTGTAGTTTAATCACCACAAAATAACCCCAAGTGGAATAAAACCCGAAAAATATTAATACCCACTTTTTATACCCTACACTAAGAGTGAAAGGTTATATTCAGTTTGGTACGCCGTTTGTAACACCTAGAAGGAAGCATCACCGGTATGGAAAAGTATATATATTCTTGATCAGCATGACCTCCTGAGTCGATTTAGCGATGTCCGTCTGTCTGTCCGTCTGTCTGTCCGTCTGTATGTCTGTTGAAATCACTACTACTTTAACAATTGAAAAGTTAGATAAATCAAACTCATAATTAAGATTACATATATACCTACGCAGTATGTGCGAAAAAATTGGCGAGATCGGTCCATTGTGACCTGTGATCTGACCATTTATATTCAAATACCTCATACTAAATTTACATCTACAGATCAATTTTACTGTATACGTGCTTAGGTAAACTTTTTTGGTCAAATATATATTGAAATCATGTTTAAATAAAGGAAATAATGTTTTCCGCCGATACGACTTGTGGGTCCCAAAAAAAATCGAAATTCGGTACACCTACACATTTGTAAACATGGGTATCAAATGAATGGAATTTCTTCAGCGATTGAAATTTTGTAGTTATTTTCAGGATTCGTATACACTGATGACCTATATACCACTTTGAATGGTAACCACACATATGTGTAGGGTATTTATAGTCGGCTTAGACCGACTATAATTTTGATAATCCTAACTATCATAATAACACCTACTTTAAAATTTCCCATGTGATCTAACCTTCCCAACTGGTTGTATTTCAAAACGAACGACGTCAAAATCTCGTCACACAAATTTTTATTTCATGTTATTTGACATTTAAAGCTTTGAAATTTAAAATTACGTCATTTTCGTCTAATAGTTCGAAATACAAAAAGAGGCAGTAGTAGCATTGATTTCATTGATAGGTTCCTTTGGGATTTGCCCAGAACCGAAATAAAAAAGAAAAGAAATACAAGTACAACTATTAGAAATTCACCTAATTATGACATATTAGGACATGTTCATGGCCAGATCATCTTCGTCATGTCGGTTTATGACAAGAATAAAAATATAACTATAATTTCCCTATCATGACTCTAGTAAAATTTCTTCCAATGCGAATCGACGCTTTTTCACCAAAGATTGGCGATGTTGTCAACCCTCGCAGTACCTAAATGGGGAAATTAAATTTCGCAAAATGTGTCGTATTCAATATGACAATTCCTTGTCATTTGTAATCAGAAAAACATATGTTAGATATCAAAGTCTACCAAAAATTTGCACAATCCTCATTTTTCCCCATCGCTGGTATCTTTGAGAACTATGCTAACTCTTCCACTCTTCGCATAAATAAATGTCCAATCTGCTCAAGTTGGGATTTGCTCAAAAGTTGCTCATCCGAAGATCCAGTTGAGTACTATTTTAATATAATAGACAATTTTCACGATAGTTGATGTAAAGTGGGATACCTCAGTGCGAACCAATAATGGTAGACAATGGATGCTTTGAGTGAAAGACAAAGACGTAGTACGATTGATGGTTAAAAGAGCACTATGTGTGTTGATGTTGTGACTTTTGCAATTTTCAATATGTTTTTCAATAGGTTTTTCCAATGTCATTTTCACATTTATTTTCGAAAATTTCACAAATTTGTAGATTTTCAAGAAATCAAACCTTTTAAAATGCCATATTCTTTTTAAACAGAGCAGCTCAGAGTATTGAGTTGAATTCTAATAATCACATATTAATAAAATAAATTTAGAGAAAAGTGATTTCACTTATTTCTTTTTTTAAACATTTGTATTTATTTTACTGTTTTACCTAAAATTGTCATTCAAATACTGTTTCCACAAAATACTAAAAATGTAATGTGCATTTGTTTTGCGTATTTCACGACATCCCAAACAGAATCGTAGTACATTGCGTTTTTTGCATTAATTTTCAGCATACAGTTTCAGTTGGCAGACGTAGGAACTGTGTCGCATGAAATATTAAACGGTGGCGACAATGGTAATAGATGGACATAGATGAACATGAAAGAAATGATGCCTCTGATGAAAATTTACCATAATATATTAGACATTTAATGCGGTGGTCATTAAATCGTTTTTTTTTTTTAAATCGAGGGAAATAAAGATGTATTTTAAATGAATGCATTATATATTTGTTTTATTTAATATAATAATTTATTGTGTTGAAATTCGAAAAGTGTATGCAGTTGTTTTTTTTTAAATAGAATAACATGAATGCAGTTAAAACAAATGCAATTGTTTTTGGAAGTAAAAACAAATGTAAAAACTTTAAAGATATTTTTATTTGTTTTCAATATAATAAATATATACTATATTATCAGTGTACTTACTTGAAGTATATTGTATTGACATATGCACAAATGGTTTTGAAGTTTCCTCTGCAAATATGTACTACTGCACTCTACAGTTTTGAATTCATTTCGCAAATGACAGTCGACAGTATTATGGTGAAGTATCTCTGAGCGACTTCACTTCACTGCAGTATTTGTTTCATTGGTGTCAAGTACTGTCAAAACATAAAGCCAGAGATGTTGTTTTGACAGTACTTAGTGCGTTGTTGTTGTGAGCAGACATTCATTTTCAAGCATAGAGTTGACGACAGTAAATGTTTTGAAACTAAGTGAATGTTTTAAAGTAGGTTTCAAATGCACTTGTGCAGCTGTCTAGAGTACATAATATTTTCATGTACACATAATACATACAAAAAAATTTAATTTACATATGTTTTTAATAAAACTATTGAATTCACTTACAACAGAATGTAGGTTAATTAAATAGAGAAATATTTATTTTACCTATAACAATTCACGCTCATCACCAACATCAGTCATTCATTTACATTTATGTGCACATAAATTCATCAGGGTAAATGTGAACATTTGACCCGCCACTCGATGCATTATCACGACCACATCGAAGTGCAACGAGTGCCGTCCAGCGATGCGCATTGCTCGACACGGCCGGAGCACACAGGCGAAAGGATTGTAAATGCGTCGTCGGATGCGTCACCCATTAAGGCCGGACGATGTTGCAAATGGTCAACACAGTGATGCAGAGCAGAGTACGGTGTTGTTAGGTTTGCAGTTGCCTTAGCAAATGCAATGACAACAACTACAAACTACAACACTTTGCAAAATGATGTCAATTACAATGGATAAGTATTTTATGACTTTTGCTCTACGCAAATGAGTGCGTCCACAGTATTGTTGCCAGAAGTATTTTTCCGGAAGTGTTGTCAGGAAAACATGCAAATGTAAAAACAGTTGAAAGATTTGCTTATACATCCGGTTTTAAAATGTTAGGTTTAACCTAACCTTATGTTTTTTATGGTTATGATTTACAGAGTATGTTTAAACCTAGTTTTATCTTAGTTTAAATAAACGTCTCTTTATACTACTAACTTATCATACGTTTAGCTTTGTAAACTGTTTTTGAATGTGCTTTTCAATGAGTACAAAATGAACTGAGTTCAAGTAAAATAACATGGCATGTATCATCGAATTATTGACTATATCTCTCATACGGAATCTCTAATTGTTGTTAAACAAGAAATTGAAAATAGATTTTAGGACAATATAATATAATAAATACAATACGATCGGTCAAGTCCAGTGTTTGAGAATATTTAATTTTTTATTTGTACAGTCTTGAAATACAAGACAAAGAATATACGAAAGCAGGCGGACAGATAATCCACCGACAAGAAATATATAGCGTGAAGGGGCAGTCATTAACATTGAGTTTTTAAACGATGTTTAAACTACAATCTTATGGTGGTTAAACTTATATTAAACAAAGAATTTAAGTCACTGTAAAACTGAATTATAAGATTAAACTATGGTTAACACAGAAAATGAGTTAAACTTTCAACTTTACAGATTTTAAACTCCGTAATCATTAAAGATACAATCTACAATTTCCAAATAAAAATTCTTTCAAGAATTCTCTGTACAATACTTTTTTGATTTTTGAAATCAGTTGAGTGATTCTAAAAATAATTAATTTTTGCCAATTTTAGAACAATTGGGCAGACTGTGCGGTGTACTTTTGGCCGGCTACACGAGAAATTGGGATAGTTCGATAGTATTACCCGATTTCCTAATATTGAAATAGTGACTTTTTTTTGTTTAGTAATAATTTGAAAATAAAGAAAATTTTGTGTATAAAACAAAAAATTATTTAAATAAATTAAATGCGTCAGTACAGCGTTATTAGTGTAAACTGGCAACATTGGTCCGCATTCAATGATCCCGACTTTGCAGTGATATCCACGCCATCGCTTTGCAACGTCATCAGCAACGATTTGCGTTGCAGCATCATTTGATGCAACAGCAACGTCAACATCAACAGCAACAATGAGTGTTGCAGTAATTAACATCGAGCAGATAATTGAGATTAATCGTCCATGAAGTGAGGTGATAAATTCACTGGGCCTGTGATTTGAATCGTGGGCCAAGGATAGCGCACACAAATGTTTGTTGAGTTTTAATCGATGCTGACTTTTGGCTGAACATCGCATCGGCAAACAATATGTGTCGGTTTTCTGAATATTTAAGTAAAATGGCCCAAAATGCACGAGGGGTGAAATGGAATTTTAATCCCTACCCTATGAGAAAACGAACTGATACTAGCTAGGTATATAACTGGTTCCTCGGAGATACCCATGTAGGAAAAAACGAAGGGCGCAAGACTGGCTCTAAGTATTCGGCCAAGACTGGTAAAAAATACTTGGACAATATAATTCGGAAATTCTGGTTCGAGGCCCGTTCGATTTTTTTATTTTTTTTTATTATTTTTTTTTTATTATTATTTTTTTTTAATATGAAGTATGATTTGGCCGCTTGGTTCTGGCTAAAACTTCATACACGAAGACATATTCAATAAGTTTTTGGAAAAATATCAGTTATCTAAGATTGGTATTCCTATCATGGCTGAGACTATTAAAGTCTAATCAGCCATGCCTTGGACGGCAAAGGTTGGATATTCCTTACGCCCGTTGCCAAGCCTGGCGTTTCCTACATGGGCACCCAAGCATATGTCTGTTAGTTCTGGCTGAGTCTTGGGCGAGAACTACCCTACCAGACCTGCATTTGTCACTTCTGGCTGAGTCTAGGGCGAGAACTTCTTTATCAAGCTTTCATTTGTCAGTTCTGACAGAGTCTTGGGCGTAGGTTTATTAACCAAGCATTGGTCTGCCAGTGCTGGTTGAGTCTTCTGCCCGTCGTCAGGCCTGGCATTTCCTATATGGGTAGTGAACCGGTCCTAGTTTTGAAACTTTTTTATATGAAACCAATCAGCAACTTTAAAATGACGTTGTCCTAGTAAAGGCATATTAGCACCGCCTGCAGAATTTTAGACCTATTACAGAACTGGCCTTCAAATTCATGTTCTGTGACTGGATGGAGAACTGGCACCAAAAACAACCAGACAAAGAACCATTTTAACTGATTAAAAAAATTGCTGTTAACTCCAATTCATTAAAAAATATATATATTTAAATATTTTTTTATTTCTTTTATATTTTAACTTTTTTATATATATGGGCCTTTCCACCATATTCCACCAAATCGACCAAAAAAAGTAAATTTGAGATTTTACCTTTTCGATTTCAATGAAAATTAGGCAGCTGATAAAGCTTATTGAGATATGCATTGACTTTTTTTTATTTTTTTCGACCACTACTTCCAGAGACACAGTGCTTCAAAGTTACAAAAAATGGGCCAAAAATCATTTTTGTATGGTTGTTCCTATTTCAATATCTCTTAAAGTAGATATGCTAGAAACTCCATTGATGGCTCGTTTTAAAGCAAATAGAACAAGCTTAGCATATTCCACCTTTGCATGCATTAATTGGAAGAAATATTGTATTTATATCAATTGTTTTTCAAAAAACAGCCTACGAATTATAGACCCATTAGCTACAGCGTGCAAAAAGGTCTCGTGACTATGGTGCCACCTGGTGCCTTTTGACCTCACTAGCGATATACTTAATAGGGACATGATCCGTTCTTATACACGATACGGAGAAACGAACTGGTTTTAGACTAGGTTCGTGACTGGTTCCTCGGAGATAATTAACCCAGTGGGAAATGACATCAATGATTACTCTATTTTTTATATATGATTTGTATATGTCAGGTCAGGACCATCGATGGCCGATAGCATTTTCATCAAAGTATTGATTAGATTTTTATACAAATGTTCACCATTTCCCAGGCTGCCACACGCAAAGAAATAATATGGTTGCAACATGATCGCGACAACCATGTTATGGTCTTTACAATCGTGCATGGTTGTCACAATCAAAGTATAGTATTTTCAATTTTATTTCAACAATAATAAGGTCGCTAAAATCATATTATAGTAGACAATTTATTATAATATAATTGTATTTCTGAAAAACCAAAATATGGTTGATAAGAACCATGTTATGATTACGATAAAGACTGCCACGAACATAGTATGGTCAATACCAATAATACCATGATATTGACTGATCATAATATAGTAATTTATTATTTACAACTATATAATTCTCACTTTATGGCATTTTTTACTCTCTCTTACTTACTTTGATGTTGGCTATGGCGGTGTGACAAAGTGTCTTTTAATGTTTAAAACATCATTATTAAAAATAAACATATATCCTAAAGTTAAAACGTTAATTGTAAATGTTTAATATGAAGACAATATAGTTTAAAGAAATACATTAAATAACATTAACTGCTCGTGTTTAATACAAATGTGTATAACAAATTAGTGATTAATCGTGTGCTCGCGTTGTCAACTTCATGACGGCGACGCTGTACTTTACACGAAAGTTCTTGTGCACGATAATACTCGAAAGATGCTGTTATATAATAAAAAATGTAGATAAAATAATGATTAATTAAATATGTGTCTTGTTTATAATTTCTTTTCAATCCGCTTTTTCAGGAATGTTGGATAATCATAATATAATAATATGACCAATGGTCACGTAGGACCAAAGTATGGTTGTATGAAATCGAAATATGATTACTGACAACCTTATTATGGTTGTGTGGAATCATGATATGGTCACTGACAACCATAGTATGGTCACTGACAACCATAGTATGGTCACTGACAACCACAGTGTGGTTGTGTCAAATCGGCGTATGGTCACTGACAACCATAGTATGGTCACTGACAATCATATTATGATCACTGACAACCATAGTATGGTCACTGACAACCATAGTATGGTCACTGACAACCATAGTATGGTCGCTGACAACCATATCATGATCACTGACAACCATAGTATGGTCACTGACAACCACAGTATGGTTGTGTCAAATCGGCGTATGGTCACTTAGGATCATGGTATGGTTGTATAAAATCGTACTATTGTCATATTATAGTACGCTATATTATGGTACGCAATATTGTCACTGAAGATCATATTAGACAACTTATATGATTTCCTACAACTAACCCCCAATCATAGTATGATGCCCTTCAAATATGATCATCACAACCATGTTTTTTTTCTGCGTGCGGTAGCAAACAGTTTTGAATATTTTTAGAGAAATTTACATTTTATACCATTTTATATAAAGTAATGAATATCAAAGAAGAGACAGTTTGATTACTGGTGTAAGGAATTTTGTAACAATTTTAAATACCACTCAAATATATGTAGATTAAAACATATATGTATAACGCGTTTACCGTTTAAAGTTCTTCAGAATCTTGAAAATAACTTGAATCTTGAAAACAACTGCCAAATTGTAATCGTGGGACAATTTTCATCATTTGAGTACCTACTATAGAAAAATTGTATAACCCAGTTTGCCATGTCTAGACGATCTCCGATACCTCAAAGCTAACTCGAACTAACTTCAATAAAAAAAGTTCAATCTTTTAGGTTTTATCGCTTCTACTTGTTAACATTTCTTTTAAATTCAAATTATGGACATTAGACTGACAATGGACTTTCATGATTTCCAATTGAGAAAACCCCTAAAAATGCTCTATTGGATGAGATTTCGATGTGGAGAATTTCAGCGAAATCCGAATATGGTAAATAGATCCTCCGGGACCTCAAAGATCGCGTTATGGTATCCAAATCGACAATTTCCAATAGTAATTTACTAAAACTAAAATAAAGTGGATACGGCATCTGTTAGACAATTTAAATACGGTTTCAAAAAACGAGCAAAATCGGATTAAAAATACGGAAGCAGGGATTATTAAAAACGGTATTTAAAAACCGACATTAGAGACATACTAGGTATAAAAAAGTATATATATTTTTTGATCAGGTTCACACTTTGATTACCAATTTAATTTCGATTTACGATGGGAATGCAATGTTTGAAAATTCGCGGGACGAGATCATCAAGAACAAGCATTTTACTTTCAACAAAAAACTGAAACACTAAATAAAGTCAGAGTGTGACCATGATCGAAAAAATATATATATATATATATATATATATATATATATATATATATATATATATATATATATATATATATATATATATTTCTATACCTATTATGGTTATATTGTTGAATTTTGTAATATTGATCAAAATAAAAATACAAAGAGATCCTGTAAAATAAATCACAGGAAATTTTTTTTTATTTGATTTTGCATGTTAGCCATTTCAATTCAAATTATAATTGTTTATATACGCGAACTTTGAGGTCCCGGTGGATCCATTTATCATATTCGGATTTCGCTGAAAATTCTCCGCATCGATTTTTTCATCCAATAGAGCATTTTTTGGGGTTGATCTATTAAATCAAATTCTATAAAAATTTGTTCATACAAAGTCATTGTCAGTCTAATGGACATACTACGATATTTAAACATATAAAACACCGATATTTCAATTGTTGTCGAAGCAGTTTAGAACTTTGTTACGAATTCGTGTGAATTCTCTAAACGAACTCGTAACAATATCGAAACAATTGGCATATTAAAAATTTATTGAAAATATGGACTAAAATGAACATTAAACCTAATCCGAAATCGAAACCTTAACTTGTGCCATAAGCAACACCGTTTAGTGTCTCCTTAACATTGGATACGATTTCATTTTATTGCCTACTAATTGCAAAATTAAAGGGGGCAAAAAAGTAGTGGAACCTGAGCGTGCGCCTAAAAAAGTCTCTCGGCCGTTTACGGACGTTTTAGGCCAGGCCAGCAGTCGTCTGTCTGTCTATTGGATGCTGCAGCTGGGCGCCACACAGCGGCTTAAAAGGCGCTGCAGACAATTTTCATTAATATTAATTTAAATCAATTTATATATTCTGTTCGACTGGCTGACGGACTGACTGAGTGGCTGAGTAGCTACCTGTCTCTTTGCTCGTTGAAACTGTTGGAAATTTCATAAGCATTTGCGTTGTTTATCAACGCCGACGAATCTGTGTCAACGCCGCAAGTGGTGTTCACCGCGGACACAACAATTACACGATGTGCG
The DNA here is from genome assembly GCA_951804985.1 of Dryomyza anilis. Classification (NCBI taxonomy): domain Eukaryota; kingdom Metazoa; phylum Arthropoda; class Insecta; order Diptera; family Dryomyzidae; genus Dryomyza; species Dryomyza anilis. The sequence goes on along the minus strand of OX638134.1, from coordinate 41,273,574 downwards.
ACAAGAATTCGAAATCAGTGGCGGACGCACTGGACAAATGATTCGAGCGCTCCACGAACGTGTAGCAAATGCTTAAAACTGTTGCCCAAGCCACTGGTGCCTGGTGCAGCCGAAACGCACGCATGGACCCCACATGAGATCAGCGCCGACATTCGATGTTGTTGCGTTTTGCGAAATTTTAATGCCATTCCGTTTGCTGTTGTCTAATCGCATCAAATTGATACTAAATTAATATAAAAAATAAATAAAAAAAAGGAAGAAAAAAACTATTTTACAATTGCGAAACTCGCCAAACTGTTGCTTGTTTTATTTTAAATCATACAAAGAGCCAGTTGTAAAGAAAGCATGTTCGCCATTCGCAACACACTGAATCATTAATTAGCCATTTGTCATCAGGTGCTCGTCCTGCATCCGCATCTGTCAAACACTTGTGCGCTGGCAGCATCGATCAAAGTGTTTGGCACCAAAAGTTTTTTGCATCTATTCAGTAGCTCTTGGTTGTCAGGACGCCCCGCGTGCCCAGTCCACGTCTGCGTCTCTTTTCTAATATTTCTAATTCATATTCATTTATTTATTTATTTATTTCAAATGCTTTACAGTTTTCTTTTGCAACTCTTGGCATAAGGTGCCCTGCACTTATCAGCAGCCAAATGGCCTCGAGCATTTGACCATTAATTCTTAAAGTTGAAACATTTGACAATTGCTAAGAAACTCTATAAATTTCGATTTACCTCCTATCTGACTTATTTGAGTCTTTCTGTAAACAAAGAAACACCTTCTTGGCTGCCTCAGAACTTTATATTTAGTGTTTCGAACTCTGTTTTTGAACCGAATGTTTTTATAAAGTACCAAGTACAAAAATATCTAAAAGAATCGAAGTTAATGCTACGAGTTTCTTATCGAACTTATTAACTTTTGTATAAAATATGGACAATTTCACATCATATAAATTTATAAACTTAATTAACTTAATCATTTATGACTCAGAAGGTGATGCTGATCAAGAATATATAGACTTATTGGACTAAACCGGCAATTTCTCCGTATAGATTTTACAAACGGATAACTAAATTAAATATTCACTCTATTTTTTGTACATATAACTACGTTGACCATTCTTCATTTTTTACAAAAGACATTTCTTTCTCACTAAATCTGCGAGAAACTTTTACCGAAAGAAGTCTACTTTTTTTTAATACAATCCTTTATTTTATGCTAAAACATATAAAAACACTGCACTATGGGGCAGAAGATTAGTCTAGCTTCTGTCCCATTTTTCATTTTATTAATAATTTCTGAGAACCTAGAGAACAAACAAAAAATAATACACCCTAGTGAAAAAAATCCTTCTGTAGGCTAGCTTAAAATGAAAAAATTAAACAAGTGCTTTTCCAGAAATAACGAGTTGGGAAAGTTAGGTCACATGGGTAAGTTCGGTCACATATGGCGGATTTTTATAGTCCGTCGGGCCCGACTATGGAATATCCTACACCTTTGGTGGGGATATTAATGTGGGATATTTAATTGCATACTTTAATTTTAAAGTTTTTAATTATGCTGAACCTTCCCACCCTCAGAATGTTATTCACATATCAGAAATTTACGTCTTATATCCCCATAAATTGAAAAATTTATATAATAGCATAAAAAACTAATAAAAAAAATAGAAACATATAATTGGGCGGACAACGTCCATATTTAAAATTTTGAAAGGCTAATATTTCATAGATTTGATTTTAATAATTAACGGATCAAATTTCCACTATGAAAATCCGGGAAATAATGAAAAAAAAAAGTGGGCGGATCACGCCCATTTTTGGACCACATATTTATAGGTGAATTTTAACAATACGTTTTGAATTTTATAACTATACCTTGAATACTTTTCGAGTTATTAGTTCCGAAAGAGTTATATAAAAGTGACATGTATGGGAGGTGGGCGTGTCCATTGACCGATTTGGCTCATTTTCAAACTCAGTGCCTAATTTTAGCTAAAATATATTGAGACGAAATTTCATCGCATTCTGATCAGTATTTCTCAAGTTATTCTGTATTCGGACAGCAAGACAGCAAGACGGACAGACAGACGGACACGGCTAAACGGACTCGGGTAGTGATACTGATCAAGAATATATATACTATTCCATACCGCCTCCTAAGGGGCGTTACAATATATGCACAAAGTTAATATACCCTGTACATCATAGGTGTAGGGTATAAAAATGGGTTACATTAAAACTGTTATAACTCCTTCAATATATACTCCACATGCAGAGTGTTAGTTTTATATTATTGGGAATTTAGAGAATTATCATCTTGTGTACCAAAAATGGATATTTATGTTTTTCCTGATTATTTGTCAAAAACATAAAACAAAAATTACATATTTTTTATACAAAAGTAGACATGAAAAAAAAAGCTTCCAAATGCTCTAAATCTTTTTACATGCATAATGTCTGAAATGTCTTCTTTCTAATGGTGTTAAATATGCCTGCATTAGTTTGCCACACCTCATTTAAAATGAGTTTAAGTAATGAGAAATATACGAAAATCGTAAAATAATTTAACTTAATTTTGTTATTTTAATGTGTATAGTAGTCGCGGTAGCTCAGTGGTTAGTGCGTTGGACTGCGAGCCGAAAGGTCCCCGGTTCAAGCCTGGACTGGGGCTAACAACATCTAACAACATCGGATTCGGCAATAAACTGAACGTCCCACCACTTTGAGTACAAATATAACACGCACAGCTCAAAATGGTGAGAGAGCTCGGCCGAAGTTCTATACAGGGCTGTAGCGCCAAACTATTATTATTATTATTGCCGTTTGCTAGACTGCAAGCCCATACGGTCATAGTAGACTCCCTTCCTCAAGCATTAATAGAGATTCCTACAGAGTACTCCACTTTAATTTTCAATTTTGAAAAACACTTTGCCACTGGTTTTTAAATGCGAAAAGAATGAAGGAAAAGCTTTGCGTTTCGACACAATTATCCTCACTGACGAATTGAAAATGGACTGTGGAACTGATGCAGGTATCTTTTCGGTTTCTCTTAACATATCCAAATCTATAGGACTCACAGATAACGCAAGCATTTTCGTTTAAAGTAAATACTCCATTGTTTTCCATGACATAACTCAAAAAATTTTCTGGACATTTTACGAAATATTTTGTCGTATTTTTTAATTTCGTAAAATACACGAATAGTTCGTAGAATACACAAAACAATTGTAATTTCTATTATTTCACAAATTAATTTTTACGAACGATTCATATATATTATGAATCAATATTCGTTAAAATAAAAAATATTTCGTTAAAATTACGAAAAATTAGAAAATAATATAACTTCTATTACAATTTTTTTACGTAGGAATAACATATTTTACGAATGAGTTTTACATTTTACGAATAAATTACTAAACTTTCGTAAATTTCGAGGCTATATGTAGAATTTTACGAAACTCTCGTGTTTTTTTACGAATCATTAGTAAAAACAGAAATAGCAACTTGGAGCTGCATTTTATGTTGTGAGTTCTGTTTGTGCTAAAAGTGCAAAAGTATGAAATCAATGCATAATGTTTCATATTTTTTGAATGAATCGTCATTTTCATCAAGAATTTTTTTAAACAAATTATTTTATTTATTTATATCGCGAGCGCAAATAGATAGTTATAAATATAATTTAGTTAATAATTGTCCACAGTATAATATAAATCTGTCAAAAAATCAACTCAAATGTAGACTAAAACTATAATGTAACAAATGCATGTGTTGTTCACGAGCCCAACTAATTTAGTGGGTAAATATTTTCCAACATTATGCTGTGAAAGTGCAAGCTAGCTGTATTAGCTAAAACTCGATTATTATTATTATTATTATTATTATACTTTCGTAAAATGTACGAACATATTCGTAAAAAGGTAAACAAATATTCAATAAATTACGAATCTTTCGTATTATGTACGAAAGGCTTTCGTAGATAAAATCTAGTTTCATAAAATAAACTAAAAATATTCGTAATTTTATCATATATTTACCAAAGTTCTTTCCTGTATTTTACGAAAAAAATCGTGGACAAATTTCGCGAATTTTTTTCGTAAAATACACGAACGATTTAAGCAGATTTTATTTGAGTGAAGCAACATAGGAAAATTATTTCTAATACGACATTCCTCACTCCGCATTTCCCAAGTGGAAGGGTGTTGTAAAAGGAAAATTATTCTCTCACTACCACTCCATAGCTAATACAAGGAAGACAAGACACTCTTCTTGTGCCATCACTAGAAAGACCTGGCCCACGTAGGACAACTGAACTCTTCGCGCCTTTGGCAATACTTCATAGGAATATTATTTGTCAGACATCTTAGGAATATTTTTTTTCAGACATCTTAGGAATATTACTTATCTTCCTTAATTCCGCAAAATGGATCTAAAGTATCGATCCTTCCCACACCTTTAACAACTGTCAAGAACTGGGTTACATGAGTTGTGGTATCAAAAAAACTCTTTCAGAGCAAATAGGTCCCATGCACATAAACTGGGCCAGTACTTCCAACAATCAACCATGATATGGTTACTTAAATTAAAGAAAATTGTCTCACGATAACAAGTTTTCACGATTCGTATACCTTAGTGACTGTCGGATCACTTTAAACGGCACCAACACATTTTATGCAATTTATATAAATAACCGGATATATAACCGGGTTTTTAATAAATCATATAAATGCAGTATCGATTCAATATACTCAGTTGCAGAATTGGGTGCATCATTGTATTGTTTGTTCGTGCGCTTGGGTCACATTACAAGAAAAGATAGCCAAATATTTCTTTGTGCCTCCTTACTTTTGACAAGTAATTGCTCATAAATAAATATTTACAAATCAAACACATATATCGTCATAATATATAGGCATGGGTAGGTGTTTACCTAGTACTGTCAAAATATAATATTTACATTATTCAAAATTATTCACAATACATTACTTAAATAGATGTCATGAAATTTAAAAGAGTCAATAAATTCCTCAATGTAACTTATTTTGTAAGTAATATAATAAATCTTTTTTTGTTATTTTAAATATTATTGGACCATCGTGTTGCAGTCTTAATCTAGCAATATTAAGTACCTTGTGTCTCCATTTAGCGGTATGGTGTGCATATGCAGTTTCGACACTTATTTGGTAATTTGCAGATATCACCGATTTAATTAAATTGACTAATTCTAAAATAGTCAACCTTATTGTAGCTTATACAATGTAACCAACTGCCAGAAACTGAATGAATTCCTAACTCATTTACTTTCATAAATTATCCTCAATTTCTAGCAGACACCCACATAATTGTTACCTTGCTCAACCCGTACGTACTTGGCGTCTGCACGGACGCAACACGCAATGACATCCTTCCTACCGACATGTTTCACGAAAATAAATCATGCCACATCAGGCCCTACAATATATCGAGGATGAAGTCTTAATACGCGTTCTTTCGTGAATGTGTGGCGCGTGTATCATGTTTATTTATTGCGGAGGAAATAAGGTAGATGCGCTGAAATAGAGACTTACTTATTAATTCCAATATCACACATTGTACATACTATTTATGATTTATTCATTACACTTGGAAACATTTCATAAAGTTTGTAAATTGAGTTCAAAACATTAATAATGTTACATACACTCGAAATAAAAACTACCAAAACTTTTTGCTGGAAAGAGGAAATCGCCGGACAGTTTCAGATCACTGTTTTTGAGGCGCTGAATATATCGATTTGGACAAAGGGTGGAGTTATGATACAACTTTTGGAATAAAAAGGAAAATTTCGCCTTGTTTTCAACGTGTGCCGCGGCGGCTTGTATCTAATGTATCTTTTTGTATATAAATTTTAGAGGAGGTAAATATAAAGATATTAAGATGTGAATTGTGAATGTGCCCCTAACACCAATGAAAAACGAGTTGGGAAAGTTAGGTCACATGGGGCGGACTTTTATAGTCGGTCGGGCCTTACTAATATATCCAACTCTTGTTGGATATATTAGTAATATAATTTGGTGGGCAAATTTTTAATAATTTACGACTAAAATTTACAAAAATCGGTAAAAAATTAAAAAAAATTCAAATGTGGGCGGATCACGCCCATTTTTGGGACATATATTTTTTATGTGAATTATAACAATATGTTTTAAATTTTATAAATATATATCTAATACTTTTCGAGTTATTGGTTCCCAAAAAGTTATATATAAGTGAATTGTATGGGAGGTGGGCGTGTCCGTTTACCGATTTGGTTCATTTTCAAATTTAGTACCATTTTTTGGCTAAAACATATTGAAACGAAATTTCAACTCATTCTGACAAGTATTTTTCACACTGTACCTCATAGGTGTAGGGTATAATGAAACGCTGGAACTTTCGAAAAAACGTGATTGGCCCGGAAAATGCACTTTTATGCTAAGGCACATCTAGAATTCCATCTGAATTTAGCTGGACATAGGTGTGATAGGAAATTTATGCCACAAGTTAATTTAAAAAAATACAATGCTGCTTCAGTATTATTGAACAATCATTATTTATTGAGAAAACAAAATTTCAACATATGAAAGTCCCATGTTCTCTGACATTTTATCGACTGTGTCAAGCGCGGCTTTCAAGAAATCCCTAATTTGAAATTTTTTATGAACTGATAATACAAGTACAAAGATTTTAAGGTATGTCGCGTGAAAGTTCCCCTAACATTAAAAATACCGAGACTTTAAATGTGAATTTTATGCTTAATTGTACAAAAAATAACAATTTCCTCAAAATAACTATTAAGATATCATTTAAATTTAGTCGTATTAAAGTGTGTTTGATCCATTATATTATGTTTTAACCTCAAAATAATACTTCATCATAATTTAAACAACAATGAAATCTATTCCATAGTATAAGCGATCAAAATCCATAAAATACAATTTGCGCCTAACATCGAACGTGTTTGGAGCAGCTTTTGAGGAATTGCTGGTTTGATTTTTTTATGACAACATAATGTAATAGCCCCTAGAATCAAAAATATAGGAGAACTTTAAAATTTAAATTTCGCCTAAAATGTTCAAAAAATCACAATTTCTTAAAAAAAAAAATTGTTTCTTTATATATTTAACTAGCTGGACCCGTGCACGACTCGTGCCAAGATTTTGTAAATGCAAGGATATGGAGTGATTTTATTAATATAAAGAACATTTTTATTATTTATATCTCCTCCGTAAAACGATTTCCCGTAGGATTCTTCCCGGTAGAATTCTTTCCCGGTAGAATTCTTTCCCGTAAAATTCTTTCCCGTAGAGTTTTTCTCAGTAGAATTTTTAGTGTGGTGAATTTTATTGTGGTGAGTTTTAGTGTGGTGAGTTTTAGTGTGGTGAGTTTTAGTGTGGTGAGTTTCATTGTGGTGAGTTTTAATGTGGTGTGGTTGCTTTTGTATTTTTTTTTTGTAAAATTTCAGTTAAATCGGTTCAGCGGTTTAGACGTGATGCTGGAACAAACAGCCAGACAGACCGACAGACGGACCAAGAGTTTTATATATATATAGATTATATAGAAAAAATTATGCCATAAAAAATAATTACACTTCAATTATTCAATAAATATTTTGTAAATAATCTTTATAATTTTGAACCAATAAAGCGTTACCAACCACAATCTTTGACGGCTTTTATTAAAAGTGAAGCACGCAAACGGATTTATATCAGAGCTGTAAAGGTTGGATTCAATCAAATCAAATTTTTTGATTACTATTCTTTAGAAATTGTAATCAAAAGTAATCGTAATCCAACCCTTACAGCTCTGATTTATATTACATAAGGGCTATTGGCTTTTTAGCTTTTTGAACAGTTTGAGAAGAGTTTTTAGTGCGAATAGGCTAATATTTCCCTTGCAAAACTTTGAAAAAAAAGCGGTACACATACCTCATTTTCGAGCACGGCCAAGGTTTTTGAGAAATTCTGAATTTAAATTACAATTTCATTAAATTACAATTTGCTAAATGTTTCGAATTTGTTCATTGACTCATAAAAAGTACAAAATTCGTAAATTTTTAATTGGATAGATGAATCGTTTCTCTGAACACTCGATTACTTTGACTTGTCAGTCGATCACGCTAAAGGAATACAATGAATTACAAATCGATTACGATTATTTAGTTTCATTACAGAACATTTAATTAAGTTCTTCTACCGCAGATAATAAAACAAACGAATAACGATTTTGGTACCCGATTTCTGCCTTATTTTGATTACAATTTTATGTTTAAAACAATACGGTTTCGGTATACGAGTTCTAAGTAACGATATCGATTTCAGGTTTTATATTAATGGTAGTTTTAGTGCATATTATCAATATCTGTAACCAAACCCCCACAAAAACTAAAAACCAATTGTCTACAAATTTGAATTTCTTATACGTTCTAAAACGGGTGTAAAACCCAAACAGTTTTTATTGGTTTTGGATATGGGGTTAAAAAATTAAAGGTGTTTTAACGGATATCGATTTCATAATACGTTACAGTTTCTATCCCTGATTTTAGAAAAGAAAGAACTAGACTTATTATATCTAACTAAGCCGAAAGGTCCCATTAAAAAGCTCTCACAAACTTCTGAATTAAAGTATTGTGATTCAGAAATGATGGAAATTTGTATATTTACCCTATGTGCGTCATTGAACCAATATTAATGCTTTACTTGAGGTTAACATTTCTTAACCGATCGCATAGCTCCGGAATTATTCATGCCGCCACAGCTCAATGAAGGGCAATGATTTACTGCGCGCACGTCGTGCAAAAGGGCTTCATTTCCAGAACATACCACGCAACCTGCACCTACGAATGCAGCAACCACTGGAAACCATGGCGGTTGCAATTCAATACCGCTTCATTGAGCTGCAGCAGCGGTGGTAGCTCATGCTGAACACCCGTAGCTCCAACGACGCGCCATGCGGAGGACTCAGGCGACTTCAGTAGGAGTTGCGCCCCGCAGGATGCGATTGTCTACTTAAGCACAACATGTGGATCAGTTGGATCGGTTGGCAGAACCTGCCATTGATTTCAGACGATGAGTTATTTGCTGCTGTTGTTGTCGTTGTTGTTGCTGCTGATGCTGATGCTGAGACTTTGTCTGTTACTGTGTTGCTGCTGCAGAAGCTGGGTTCGCCAATAGTGGGCGCTACAGTTAGAGCCAAAATTAAGTAACTTCTAGCCAAATCCTTAATTAAAATGAGCAGTTAATAACTCCATTAAACGCTTCCTAATAAGGAGCCACAAATAAATTCACATTTGCCAACATAAAGTCATCGATATAAATTGGCCGACTCATCCGACAACGAGCCCAACAAATTGGTATGAAATTTATTACGACTTCACAAGGCAACCACAACAGCTATCCTACTCCACTCTATGCCATGCGGTATGTTGCCGACTCTGGGTCCTAATCGGCGGCTTTTGATTGCAACTTTGGCTCTGCTTTGGCAAATTGGTAATAATTTTTCAGTTTAATCCATAAACATTGGCCGCTTAGGTTGACGTTAACCAGGCTATAACTCCATAGAAACTACGTATATCAGTCGTCTCGGATCGGCGGCTCAACGAAGATGCCATCAGCGACCGAGACCGAAGCAATGATGTTGTCTCATTCATTAAAAACGCATTCAAATAATTTATTAACGTTGTGTTGTGCTTCTTGGTCTACCAGTGAATTTATTTAGTAATTTAAGTCAGGTGAAGAGCGCATTTCAATAAATCCACGTATTATTTAATTTATTTTTAGGAATTACATCAATATTTGTTTTAGACATTGAAATTGCACAGAATTGAGCAGTGACATTTATGTATCATGTGTTAGTCCATAAAGGATTTAAAATGTAATGATATTATATTTTATTTCAGCAGACTTCATTTATAATAAATTCCATAAAATTTCAGCTAATTAAAATTTTATAAAACGATTTTTTTTGAAATTATGTAAATTTCATTAGGTACATAAAATCTGTAATTTTCATTATATTTGAACCCGTCCAACTTTTTGGGTTCAAGCATTGATTAAACTTACGAATTTTAAATATTTTGACCAATTTCGTACAGTACTTTGAATTTTCCTCAACGACAAAACGGTCTAGGCCTCCAAGACTGAACTCGTACTCTTCACAAATAAAAGTAAAATTGGAAACTTTAAGCTTCCAAAACTTGATGGCTGCACACTCGCTCTATTTAGTGAAACGAAATATCTCGGAACTATACTAGACTATAAGCTTCGATGGAAACGCAACACTATGCTATTTCTATTCATTCTATGCGGTTTCTATTCATGCAAGAAAACTGTCGGTAAACGATGGGGCATGAGACCAAGTATAATCCACTGGATATACACAGCATTCGTCAGACCCATATTAACGTACGGCTCTACAGTATGGTGGGAAGCGATAAAGAAGACTACATTCCATAGGGAACTGAGAAAAGTACAAAGACTGGCATGCACCAGTATTACAGGTGCAGTGAAATCGACCCCACAAATAGGGATGGAGATCATGCTTAATCTTCTGCCAGTAGGCGACTTCATTAGGAATACAGCAGCAAAAAAGGCGATTCGACTTAGAGAATCAAGATTCTGCAACTCTCATATGGACACACGTCTATTCTCGAAGTTTTCAGCATGATCGAACTCCCAAAAACAGACTATATAACACCACAGATGGAAATTAATCCAAACTACTCCATCGTAATACCTAGTAGAGAACAATGGAGCGCTAACTCGTCAACAAGCAATAGCCACTTTCAGGTCTTTACTGACGGGTCTAAAATGGAAATAAGGACTGGATCCGGCATTTACGAGTCACATAGACATCTCGAGGACTGCAGTGTCTTTCAAGCAGAAATATTCGCGATAGAAAAAGCAGTACAGACAATCCAAACAAAGAACTTGGATCCATCGGAGATTACAATCTTTGTGGATAGTCAGGCTGCCATCCTAGCACTAGACAATGCGGTCATAAAATCAAACACAGTACTCAATTGTCGCCGATCACTCAATATACTAAGTCAAACCCATGCGATAAACATATGCTGGACGTAGCAATATAGAAGGAAACGAACAAGCCGATGAGCTAGCGCGACAGGGTTCTGCATGTAGAATAGATGATGCATGTTCTTCGACTAGGATTCCATTAAGTGTCCTAAGAAGGCATATTGACCTTAAAACGACGGAAATAACAAACGCAGACTGGTCATCCAGAGACGACTGCGTTATCTCACGTCGCACGGTGAACAAAAAAGCACTTTTTTTGAACAAAATTATATAACTTCAAAACAAAACGGTAGAATTCGTTGATTTTTTTTTTCTTAATAAAAAAATATCAGGCTATAGTTATGCTTTACAAAATGTCTTCTATTGATTCACAAAAGTTTTGTAAAAATAATTTAACTTCGAGAATTTTGAGGAAATTTTTGACATGTGATTTTTTAAAATCTGGAGCCGATATCGGAATGATTTATTTTTTATTTTTGACCACATTGATTTTGATCTGAAATAAGCTTGTGTTAATAAAGGGTATCATTTGCAGTCCTTAAAATAAATTTACAAAAAAGGTACATATGTATGAAATTAGGAAATAAAATGGTAATTTTTGCCATGTAATTTCTCCTAATCCGTGTAATTTCTCCTAATTAGCATAAAACTGGTTTTTTTTTGCCATGAAATTTCTTCTCATCCGGGAAAGATATCGGGATCATATTTTTTTTATTTTTTATCACATTGATTATGATTAGAAAAAAGTTAGTGCGAACGAAGGATATCACTTGCAGTCCTTGGAATAAAAAAACAAAAAGGAACAAATGTATGAAAAATGGTAATTTTTTCCAAGTGAATTTCTCCTAATCCGGGAACGATATCGCGATGATACATTTTTCATTTTTTACCACATTGATTGTGATTAGAAAAAAATTAAGTGAGAATGAACGATATCGCTTGCAGTCCTTGGTATAAATTTACAAAAAAGGCACAAATGTATGAAATTAGAATAAAAAAGGTAATTTTTGACACGTAATTTCTCCTAATCCGGGAAAGATATCGCTATGAAATTTTTTTTATTTTTCACCACATTAATTGTGATTAGAAAAAAGTTATCGCGTGTGAAGGATATCTGTAGATTTAATTGATATACAATTATTACTCTAAACGCTTTAAATCAAATAAGTAAACTTCTAACGAAAATGTTAGTAATTCACAACAATTTTCTTTTAAACCGGAGATACTTTTTTTCAGAATATGTATTTTGTAAAAGCCTAAATACAATTTTAAGGATTTGAGAGGATATACAAGGATATTTTAGTTATGTTCCAATATGTATTTCCATATATTTTTGTATGGAATGCAATTTTTTTCCTAACTTTGAAGGCTCATATCTCTTAATCTGTTAATGTTATAAGAAAAATGGTTACAGATTATTCTTAGTGGGTCTTTTATGTATGTAACAGTAAAAAAAAATTTTAATTTAAAAATAAAGAAAATGGCGTTTTGTTCAAAAATTTCATTATTTTGTTCACCGTGCGTCGTCTCTGACATTAATGAAAAAAGAACAAAAAGCCTGATAAATAACAACAAGGAAACTATCCGCATCCTCATCGGCGTCCTGACAGGACATTGTGCAATCGGCACATCCCCGCGCCCGACTACTGCAGGAGTTGCAAAGAAATTGAGGAAATAGAATCAATCGTACATCTACTATCTGACTGTCCAAATCTCCAAACGCGCCGACTCCAATACATGGGGAACAGGTTCTTTGGAGAACTAGAAGAAGTAGAAGTTCCAATTGAAAATCTTTTCATAAGAAGATCAGGTTGATTTCGAAGAAACTAACCCACAGTTGTCAACACAATATAGTTACCACACAGATAAAAAGGGAACACAATGGTTAGATTTCAGCAACACCCCCTTACTAACCTAACCTAACCTAAGATACAAATGTTTATCGAGATCTATAATCTGAATCGTTGTCATTATTCCTAAATTATATTTTAAAATCCAGGAAAAACGAATTATCAAAATTTGCACAAATTTCGAAAAGTCTCTACAATTCTTCCAATTAAAAATGTTTGTATCTACTTCTGTAAATTTTGTTTGAATATGTTTAAGGCGAAAGTGGGTTCTATGTTTGAAAATGACCCACATCGGCCAACGGACACTTTCACCTCCCATACAAGTCACTTACAGGACAGGAACCAATAATTCGAAAATTAATCAATATATATTTCTAAAATTTAAAACGTATTATTAAAATTCCTGAGTTTGGAAATGAGCCGAATCGGCAGAACTGTTTCCGGAAAAATGTTTCTATGAAAAGCTGTTGTTAGCCCCAGTCCAGGCTTGAACCGGGGACCTTTCGGCTCGCAGTCCAACGCAATAACCACTGAGCTACCGCGGCTACTTGCCAGGTGTTTATCCTACCGAAAATACCTTTATCCCATGACAGAAAATGAAAACTACTACAGAAAATACCATGGTATTTTTAAACTAAAAAATATCTTTGCAATTAAAATATACCACGAAATAACCGACAGAATATAAAAATGCATAAAAATAGAATAATTGTGAATTTGTACATGTAACTTTGAAGACCAAACTAAATGGTTGAGTTTTCATTTTTTCGCTATTCAATAACCGAAATTCCACAAAGTCGGTAATCAATAGATATCATATGGGCATATCCTGGGGTTCCGGACAGGACATTCGTACGCTTAAAATTTTAATACCCCGAAGGAAAATAAATGAATTTACTTGATTTTTTGTGCATGTAGTATTTAAATAGTACTAAACATCTGCAATAGAATTCTATACGGTAGATCAAAAGATATAAATAAAATAATGCGCGTTCCGGACGGGACAAAAACGGAAGTAAATATCAAGGTTCATATGGATATTTCAAAAAGTCAGAGAATTTTGCGTACAAATAATTTTTTGAAATTTTTTAAAAAATAGTTGAAATCATGTGCTTTCTTTGTATATTTACACTTTGTTCCTAAAGTTTATAGTTTTTTCAAAATAAATCACAGAAAAATTCCGGACGGGACAAAAAATTCCGTATAGAAATTATCAGTACGACTTTTTTTTCTAAAAATACTTTTTAAATACAAATATATTTTTTTGAATTATCTCTGAACATAGCTGAGACAATTTGCTTTATTTTTTGTTTATATACACTTTGTTCCTAAAGTTTACAGTTAATTCATAATAAATCGCAAAATAATTCCGGAAGTTCCGTATAGAAATTTGCACTGCGATTTTTTGCATAAAATAATTGTGTATTGACAATATCAATAATTATTATTACGAAATGAAAAGTGATGTTCTATTTAAATTTCCAGATGTTTTTTTAAGTTTATAAATTTTTTTTTTTTAACTTTTTATGAACTTTTTTTTTTTTTTTGATATATTTTATACTGTAGTTTTACACTTTTGGTACTCAAAGTTCCGGAAGGGACATATTTAAACTAGCTGTCAAAAATTTTGTAGAATTACTAAGAAAATAATGTTTACATTTTTGGAAATTTTTGTTTCCGGACGGGACATCGAAAACCCTTATACAAAAATCAACATTTTTCCGTTATCATTATTTTTAAGTTTTAGAAATAATTACACGGTGATACAGTGAAAATATACTTGAAAAATGACCAAGTGCAGCTTATAGGCCTTGTTGAGTACATCAAAAATCAGTCTTAATATTTTCGGAAACACCCTCAAAATTCAAGTCGTTTTTCAAGTATATAAAAAAGTGCTAATTTGTAACACTGTGTTATTAATGTTACCAGAAAAACTGAAAATAATATTTTGTATCTTTAAAGTTAATAAATTTGGTAACTCAAAATACATGAAAAATTGGTATGTTTACATATTGCATAGTAACGTAACTTTATGTGTATTTTTTTCTACGTTACCGTTAACGGAATTGAAATTTCTTTTCAGATATTTAGGGTGTGTGCGAGTTCGACTAAATTGCTGACTAAACTAAATTTTGTCGATAATACAGTTTAACTAAGTTGGATGACAGCAAACAGACATATGATAATGAATTGATTATAGACTTTAACAATTACCGGTTACCGAATGGTGATCGAATGAAAAGTCGTTCAATTTAGTTTAGTCAGTAATTTAGTTGAACTCGCACACACCCTTAGATTCAGATATTTAAGATTCCAAATTCATCGTTGTTTCAAATATTAGAGCATTTTGAATTTTTCGTTCGTGGTTGACGTTTTTCTGGAAATGCCCATATGTGTGTTTGCTCTGATCCAATTTTGTTCAGTTTAAATTGATAGAAATTTAGCTAAATTGAATAGAAAATACTACATTATCGACAAATTTAGTTTCGCCTTCAAATTAAAAAAGTGTACCAAGTCCCTATACCATTTTCACTTCTAGACTCTCGCATATGATTTTTTATTTTATAAATTAAATATTTTTTAATAACTTACATTTCTGTACATAAACATTTGAATATTAATAATATTGGAATATCGATTTTCGACTTTAAATTTAGAACGAATATTTATAATAAAAAAAAGAAGCCAACCAGACAAACGATATCGAAATACTAACTTTAAGCTAACTTTTGACGGTATTTACAACATACGTTGTCGTAAAAGTGAACAAAGGGGTATCTAAAATTCTTACGAATGTCCGCCTTTTTATTGACTTTTTTTTGGAAAAGATAACTAAAAGTTATGTTTAATTCAACCATTAAGAGGAATCATCGGAAAGTTGTCCTCTAGTCAACCTAAAATATAGCTTAACTATATATTTTAGTCAACCCTATTAACTATCAATACACATGTAAAATATTAGAACACGTTATAATTTATGTATCCATGATTTACGTAATAGATAATTCTAATTATTTTTCCAAAAATCCAAAAATTATGTATTGAATTTATTTGAGCTGCACTGTTTTTCACTGTCACGACGTCATAAGACACCTCGACGACGTATATTCGTAGATGCCGCCCGCAGTAACCTCAAAAAACAAATTCGACAGCGTACAATTAGACAGAGTGTAGCTCGTGTTCCAGCCCACAAACATTATTACCCAACCAGACAAACGATGCCAGGGTTACGAAATCCGAATGTTGTCGTAAAAGTGATCAAAAAGGCATATCAAAGGCTTACGAATGTCCGCCTTTTTATTGACTTTTAGCATACGAAAAGATAGCTATAAAGTTATGTTTAAGTCAACCAAAAAAAGTCATCATTGGTTGCTGTTTTAAGGAAATCCCATAGACCAGTTAACCCTATTTACTACCAATACAAATGAGAATTATGAAAAAAAATATTATCAATGTGTTAGGTTGTCATTTTGATTATTTACTTTTCCAAAATAGTGTGGACATAATCGAAATGACAAACCAATACACACCAAAAAAATAAAATAAAAATAAAAAACAATAATGAAAAAACAAACACAAAAACATATGTTTTCAATTTAACTGCATTTTTATTCGATAAATTCAAATAATGTTTTATTACATTATTTGATATGCACTGTTTGCCACTGGGTCATATTTTGTTCTAGTTGGGTAAATTCATAGAACCTAATTTCTAGCGATTCATAGACGGGATTTATTCGTCGCTGTTAAAATTATTATTATCAAACTGACATTTTTGTCCATCCAAAACACGGGACACAAAACAACTATGAAGTTCAGGGGTTCCACTATGAGGGTATTATACGTTTTGTTTACTTTAAACTTGCTGATAAACGATGTTTAATGGATAACTTTTGTAATAACTTTTGCGTTCCCTGAAAAACGATAGTCACAAAGATAACATTTCCTATTTTGTTCTAGTTGGGAATATAAAAAAACCCCATACCACAAAAATTTAAAAATACCACGTTGAATTTAAAAATACCATGGTATTTTTTATCCCACACCAATGATAAAATACCACAAAAAGTATTTATACCACAAAACTGACAACTATGCTCGTATGCCAGAGTCTGCAGTGCCAGAGTCTTTGGTGCCAGAGGCGCCACTCAACTTAACTCCAATCATCCTTTAAACACATTCGACTGACATTAATGAAAGAATCGCAAATTTGATTAAAATCAACAGCAAAGGTTAATCGGAAAGGTCACCATAGTGCGTTCGCCAATTCGTGAATATTTAATTTCACGTGATAGATGTGTCTGTTGGTCCGTATCCGTGGGTCCACGGGCCTCTCTCTGTCCATGCCATCGATCGAAAATTATGAACGAACGCACTTTATCGCAATAATTTAATTTTGCCAGGCACCGTTTCTGAGTAAATAAAATTCTGTTTATTTAGCGAGTGTTGTTGTGCAGTTTATCGCACGTATCCATCCATCCATCCACCCATTCGATTCAATTCGATTCGAATCGCATGTGAGAAATTATTCACACGCTGCGAATAAACGATTGCGTTAATGTTGTAGGATTGTGAGGCAATTTTTCAATTGAACATAACTTGTGATTACGTCACACATGCTGATTACATTTGCGATCGCGGATCTCATTCTTATCGCACGTTTAACGGTTCTCCACGCCGATCGTTATCAGGATTCGTGCCGATTTCGCCGGTGTCTTTGCGACCCGTGGGAGTATTTTCGACAAGGTTTTCTTTTATGCGCAAGAAATTGCAAAATCACTTGGACGAAGCTTCCTACTTAGTGGGTGATTATGGGGTAAAGTTGATCGTAATGCCCGCAAACACCTGAGCAAATATTTTAGTATGTATTTTGTAAGTATTTTTTTTCTTTTTTTTTTGGGGGGTTCGAATCGTGAGAATGCAAACATTACTATTTTGTTGACTGTTCCACTCGATGTGTTAATATTTTGCAATTTAAAGGTTTAATGTAACACGTAATCAGTGTTTCTCGCTCATGATACCAGCGAAATACGGGGTAAACGATCTTATCAAATATAAATATCGCAAACTCACATGTGATCGAATAGTTCACCATACAGGTAATAAATTTGGTGTATATTTCCAATGATAAAACATAACAATAGGTTAACCAATTCGTTGTTTTTATGATGAGTAAAGACTCACGTGATAGTGGCTCATGAGTTTGATCATATTCTGACCGTTTGCTTAATGTGGAAGTTTGGCAGAAATGGGTGGGCGGAAACTGAACAAAAAAAAAACCGAAAAAAATATTTCGATAGTAAACATCGTGTGACTGGAATGCTTTGGTGTAGTCCACAACCGCCAAAAGGGGGTAAACATCCATTTTTCGAACTCTATCGATTTCTGCAATAAAAAAATTGGGGGGTGATTTTCTGTAATTTTGTTTTTAAACCAGTCACGCCTAGTTTTTTTATTGTTTTTGTGCTTTAGCTTTTGTTTTTTTGTTTTTGCTTTTTTCGGAACGAAACAAACCAACAAAGAGATTTATTTTTTTAATTAAAACGAGTTGGGAAAGTTAGGTCACATGGGTAAGTTCGATCACTTGGGACGGACTATTATAGTCGTTCGGGCCCGATTATGGAATACCCTACACTCTTAGTGGATAAATTACTGATATAATTTTATGGCATATGAAAAAACGGGAATTAAAGTAAGAAAAAATATGAGCGGATCACGCCCATTTTTGTAATACATATTTTTAGGAAAATTCTAACAATACGTTTTAAATTTTATAACTATATCTTGAATTCTTATTTTAGTTATTGGTTCCCTTAAAAGTTATATATAAGTGACTTGTATGGGAGGTGGGCGTGTCCGTTTACGATTTGGTTTATTTTCAAACTCAGAACAAATTTTTGTCTAAAATATATTAAAACAAAATTTCATCGCACTCTGACAAGTATTTTTCAAGTTACCGTGTATTCGGACAGACAGCAAGACAGACGGACAGACAGACAGACAGACAGACAGACAGACGGACAGACGGATATCGCTAAATCGACTCAGGAGGTCATGCTGATCAAGAATATATATACTTTTCCATACCGGAGATGCTTTTTTCAGGGTGTTACAAACGGCGTACCAAACTGAATATACCCTTTCACTCTTAGTGTAGGGTATAAAAACCGAAAAAAATATTTCGATAGTAAACATTGTGGGTCCGGTATACTTTGATGTGTTCCACAACCGCCAAAAGGGGGTAAACATCCATTTTTCGAACTCTATCGATTTCTGCAATAAAAAAAAAATTGGGGGTGATTTTTTGTAATTTTGTTCTTTAAACCAGTCACGCCTAGTTTTTTATTGTTTTTGTGCTTTTGCTTTTGTTTTTTTGTTTTTGCTTTTTTCGGAACGAAACAAACAAACCAACAAATAGATTTATTTTTTTAATTAAAACTAGTTGGGAAAGTTAGGTCACATGGGAAAGTTCGATCACTTGGGACAGACTATTATAGTCGTTCGGGCCCGATTATGGAATACCCTACGCTCTTAGTGGATAAATTACTGATATAATTTTATGGCATATGAAAAAACGGGTAAATTCTAACAATACGTTTTAAATTTTATAACTATATCTTGAATTCTTATTTTAGTTATTGGTTCCCTTAAAAGTTATATATAAGTGACTTGTATGGGAGGTGGGCGTGTCCGTTTACGATTTGGTTTATTTTCAAACTCAGAACAAATTTGTATCTAAAATATATTAAAACAAAATTTCATCGCACTCTGACAAGTATTTTTCAAGTTACCGTGTATTCGGACAGACAGCAAGACAGTCGGTCATGGCTAAACGGACTCGAGTAGTTACTCGGAGGGAAATAAAATTCTAAAACTCGAGAAGAATTCGGTTAGAAAGAAAAAAAATAGTAGAATTTGACTAATATCAATAAAATACTACTAAAATTCAAGAATTTGTCATCTGGATATCAAAAAAGCAAATTACTTAGTTGTCAAAAAAGTAAACAAACTTTATTCAACTGCATTTTCAGAAGTTAATTTATTGATTTTTAAAAACCAAAAAGAACACGCAAAATTGTTGCTGTATTCATCGCAAAAAGAACACGTGTTCATGTATTGTTCTTGTTTTCATCGATATTGCTCTGTCTGTAATATTCGCTCGTATGCTTCGTTTTGCGAGGTCGCCATCTGTTTGTTAGTCTGCCTCTCTGTCTGTTGAAAGTAACTAAGTCAAATTTTTCTGGATATTAAGACATTAAATTCTTAGGTTTCAAAAAAGTAACTAAGTACAATTTGTCTGGATTGCAGATTTTTTTTCTTAGGTATCAAAAAACGGCATGATATACAATGTTTGCATGTGTGTGTTTTCATGAATAGGACAACAAAGCACAGCCAGAAAAGCAACCGTCTGTGTATGTATGAATGTTAAAGATATAAATAGAAAAAACGATTTTTCCTACGAATATTGATATGGTTTCAGTTCGTAAACATAAATTTAGAATAAATACCAAGTTAATTTCATTCCATTGTTATCTAAATACACTATACAATGCTAATGGGTAACGGGCGGAAGGTTTATACATAACCAACAGAAAAAACAACAGAAGAGGAGAAAGTGTATAAGGTAAATAAACGGTTTCAAAATAATATACGTAGATTAAATTAAATAATAATAATAAAAATAAAATAAACAATTCAATTACATTAAGTATTTCAAGAAGTCATTTAATATACAAAAATGCATATAGGTAATGAAATTCTAAATAAACAATACATTGCCTAAAATATATTTTTTTTTATTTTAGCTTCAAAATAATTGCTTTTAGTTACTTTCAACATATCCACAGACAGACAGACACACGAACAAACAGATGGCGCTGACAGACGGACAAAGCAAAGCAAAATATAATAGCGACAAAACAAGATCGATAAACAACAACAACATTGTTGGTACCTAAGAAATTAATAATTAAATTTAAGAATAATTCTACTTAGTTACTTTTTTGATACCTAAGAAATTAATAACTGAATCCAAGAATAATTCTACTTAGTTACTTTTTTGACAACTAAGAAAATCCATTTCTTCAAATAAAGAATTTTTCGGTTTAGCTGTATCACTCCGTATACTTCTTGATACCTTCTGGATTTTATAACTTTTTTCCCTCCACCATCCCTCGTATACATTTTTCTCGTTCCCGCTTCAAAAATTAGTTGCTTTCGATTTCAATGAAATTTAGTGAACTTGTTATAAGTGGACCTCATTAAAACCTGTTAGGAGGATGGGCTAGTATGATGTGTTGTCGAGATATTGGGTACTAAATATGTCAAATTTGACCGACTAGGCTTGTACTAAACTGTTTATAACTTCTATCAGAGTGGCTCAAATTGTTAACATCTATGATTAGCGTTACAATAAAATTATTTATTTAGTAAAAAATAATTTGCCTATTCCCCTTAACAGGTTTTAATGAGATCCACTTATGTTACAAGTTTACAAAATTTCATTTAAATCGGAAGCAACTATTTTTTGATGCAGGTACGGGTGACAAATTTTCCCAAAAATTCTCCACTTAAGGGTGTGTGCGAATTCGACTAAATTGCTGACAAAACTAAATTTGATCGTTAAAGCAGTGTTCGACTTTTCAATTTAGTAAATTTTCGTGTAGACTAAATTGAACTAAATTAGATGACAGCAAACAGACATATGATAATCGAATGATTATGGACTTGTATAATTACCAGATACCGAATGGCGATCTAATGAAAAGCCGTTCAATTTAGTTTAGTCAGCAATGTATTCGAATTCGCACACACCCTAAGCAGTGCAGCAACAATAAAATAAAACGCCTAAAATTATGTGTTAAAAAAATAATATGTAAAATGTATAAAATGTCAAACCACAAAAACTGTTTTATCGACACTGGAATAATTTTAGAATTGCATACTTCTAGGAGAGATTAAATAACTGCTGCCTAGAATGGTAAATAAATAATATTGTCAACCATGTGTCATTCACGATTGCCATTCACGATTGCCATTCACGATTGCCACTATTGGAAAGTACCAACCAAATAAAATGGGCAATACTTGCTTCAAACGTGTGATTTTTTAATAATCTAGGTGGACATAAATCGAATTTTAAAGTTACAGACTTGAAATTTTGTACAGAGAAGTTTTCTTGAAATAAAAACTTCTCCACAAAAAATGGGCGTGGTCAGACAACTGACACGCTTACCTCCCATTGAAAAAATATAAAACACAACACATATTTGTCAAAAATTCTTCTGCAACTGAAATAAAAATGATATATTCTCTGAATTTAGGCATTAGATGTCGTTTTTCATGAATATTCCAATGTCCTTCCAATGCAAAACACGTAGTTTTAGGAATACTCTTGCTCAGTAGGCGTTAGCTACAAAGTCAACTAAATATTTCTTAAATCTAAAATATGCATTTTCAAACAATTATCTGAGTTCCTGAGATATGATTAAAAAAGAGCGAATTATTGTAATTATTACGATTTTTTTCGAATTTTTTTTTAATGTGAGTAGTATGTAGTAAAAAGACGTCTTTAATAAATTATATGAATTCCAAGATATTTATTTCCACCTGTAGTTGCCTCAGAAATGTTGCATTATAATTGTTAAATGCAAATCGTGCTACGATTATTTTTTTTTTATTTTAAATACATTTTTGGAAGTAAAAAATACATTATTTTTTGAAATTCAAAAAATGAATCAAACTTGCATAATATATTTATTAGAGCTGCAACAAAAGAATTTCATTAGTCCTTTCACCTGAACGGTGAAAAATCTCCGTAAAAATGCTATTCATAGAAAACTGCATGTCCTTCCCCTCTGAAAATAATACACAAAACAACAAAAAAATCAGCAGGACATCATCTGATATGACTACACCTTTACAAACTTTGAATAAAATTGGAGATATATTTTTGGGAACATATAAGAAATAAAATCCCATATCAAACAAAATTCGATTTATTATTTTAAAAGCCATTTTCTAAAATCGCGATATTTCGGAAGTGCGCACATATGTGCAGCCAATTTAAGTTTTTATGAGAAGGGTTTTGACCTACCTTTATACTAAATGTAATCTAAAAGGGGAACAATGAAGAACAACTTACTAATACCCCTTTGAATTTCAAATATTACAATTTAAATAAGATTTTAATACTCATGTATTAAATTATGATTGAAGCCCAAACTAAATCATTTACATAAAAATTCTTATTCAACAAATTAAACTTATTAAATGGCTTAAAAAGTTTGCATACTCAAAATGGGAAAAAAACTTCAACTTGTAAAGCATGGAGCATGTGATCTTAAAACATGGATACTTGCTTATTCAAACAATTTTACGTTTGGAAAAATTATCAAGTTTGTTTGACGGTTTTGTAGAAACCATATTTTTTAAATTTATTTCATGTTCATTTTCGGCTTATCGGGACATTTTTCTACTAAATATGCGAAAAAAGAAATCAATTGAAAATATTTTTTTAGATATGAAAAATATCACACTGTGCGACGGCGCGAGAGATTTAATTTTCCGTTTGTTTTGAAACAAAATTTTAATAAAGTCAACTGACGACCATAACTTTCTTTGAATGCAACTATACTATGTTTCTTTTGTACCATATTTATGGTAAAATTGACAGATTCTGCTGGACAATATAATAATATTTAGCATCATAATATGTTATTACTAGGGAGTGGATTTACATGCTAATGCATATTTTAACAAAATTACATATGCTAATGCATATTTAAATTGAATTCGGACAAAAACAGAAATCAGTATCGTTAAAAAATAATTCAAATTATGGTCAATTTGTTTTGCATATTTGCATATTTTGCATATTATGCATATTTTTAGCTTATTGCATAATTTGCATATATTTGCATATTTTTGACAGAATATTTGCATAAATATTGGATACTAGCTGGACCCGTGCACGACTCGTGCCAAGATTTTCTGAATTCAAAGATATGGAGCAATTTTATTAATATAAAAAACATTTTATTTTTTATATTAGGGGCTCGGCTTAGCTGTTGAAATTTTTTTTTGGTTTTATAAATGTGGTAACCAAATAATTCTCCGCCAAAACAACTTTTCTCAAAGACAATTTTTTCTCAGATTGCGCTTCTCCGCAGAATCATTCCCAGTAGAAATCTTCCCGGAAAATCCACATAGAACGCTTTCCCGTAGAATTCTCAACGTAGAATTCTACCGGTAGAATTGTTCCCGGTAGAATTCTATCCCGTAGAATTCTTCCCCGTAGAGTTTTTCCCAGTAGAAGTTTTAGTGTGGTGGGTTTTAATGTAGTAAGTTTCGGTGTGGTGAGTTTAGATGTGGTGAATTTTGGAGTGGTGAGTTTAATTGTGGTTAGTTTTAGTGTGGTGAGTTTCAGTGTGGTGAATTTGAGTGTGGTGAGTTTAAGTGTGGTGTGTTTAAGTGTGGTGAGTTTTAGTGTGGTCAATTATAGTGTGGTGGGTTTTAGTGTGGTGAATTTTAATGTGGTGAAATTTTAGTGTAGTGAGTTTTAGTGTGGTGAGTTTTAGTGTGGTGAAATTTTAGTGTGGTGAGTTTAAGTGTGGTGAATTTTAGTGTGTTGAATTTTTGTGTGGTTAGTTTTAGTGTGGTGAGTTTTAGTGTGGTGAGTTTTAGTGTGGTGAGTTTTAGTGTGGTAAGTTTTAGTGTGGAGAGTTTTGGTATGGTGAGTTTAAGTGTGGTGAATTTTAGTGTGTTAAATATTTGTGTGGTGAATTTAAGTGTGGTGAGTTTTAGTGTGGTGAGTTTTAGTGTGGTGAGATTTTGTTTGGTGAGTTTTAGTGTGGTGAGTTTTAGTGTGGTGAGTTTTAGTGTGGTGAGTTTTAGTGTGGTGAGTTTTAATGTGGTGAAATTTTAGTGTGGTGAGTTTTAGTGTGGTGAATTTTAGTGTGGTGAGTTTTAGTGTGGTGAGTTTTAGTGTGGTGAGATTCTGTGTGGTGAGTTTTAGTGTGGTGAGTTTTAGTGTGGTGAGTTTTAGTGTGGTGAGTTTTGGTGTGGTGAGTTTTAGTGTGTTGAATTTTTGTGAGGTGAGTTTAAGTGTGGTGAGTTTTAGTGTGGTGAGTTTAAGTGTAGTGAGTTTTAGTGTGGTGAGTTTTAGTGTGGTGAGTTTTTGTGTGGTGAGTTTTAATGTGGTTAATTTAAGGGTGAATTTTAGTATGGTGAGTTTTAGTTTGGTTAGTTTTAGTGTGGTGAGTTTGTTTTTCTATTTCTTTCCTTTTTTTGGTATTCATTTAGTTTGGATTGTGGTTTTATGTGATTGGTTTTGTTTTTGTATTTTTGCTTTTGTTTTGTGTTGTGCTTTTGCTTTATTATTTTTAAATTTTTTTTTTGTATTTGAGTTTTTTGTTTCATGTTCGTAGCTGGTGAAAGTGCCGAGTTATATCGTGTTTAGGTTGCATGGGAGGTGCCACGCCTCTTTGTCCAATCCCGCCCATATATAGCCAATCATTCCTTCCAGACCATACTGCATCTGTGGTAAAAATTTCAAGACAATCGGATCAGCCGTTTAGACGGAGAAGCGGAACAAAAGTGATTGCTTTTGTTTTTGTATTTTTGCTTTTGTTTTGTTTTGTGCTTTTGCTTTTTTCCTTTTAATTTTTTTTTGTATTTGAGTTTTTGGTTTCATGTTCGTAGGTGGTGAAAGTGCCGAGTTATATCGTATGTAAGTTTAGGTTGTATGGGAGGTGCCACGCCTCTTTGTCCAATCCCGCCCATATATAGCCTATCATTCCTTCCAGACCATACCGCATCTGTGGTAAAAATTTCAAGAAAATCGGATCAGCCGTTTAGACGGAGAAGCGGAACAAACGTGATTGCTTTTGTTTTTGTTTTTGTATTTTTGCTTTTGTTTTGTTTTGTGCTTTTGCTTTTTTGTTTTTAATGTTTTTTTTGTATTTGAGTTTTTTGTTTCATGTTCGTAGGTGGTGAAAGTGCCGAGTTATATCGCATTGAAAGTTTAGGTTGTATGGGAGGTGCCACGCCTCTTTGTCCAATCCCGCCCATATATAGCCTATCATTCCTTCCAGACCATACTGCATCTGTGGTAAAAATTTCAAGACAATCGGATCAGCCGTTTAGACGGAGAAACGGAACAAACGTGATTGCTTTTGTTTTTGTATTTTTGCTTTTGTTTTGTTTTGTGCTTTTGCTTTTTTGTTTTTATTTTTTTTTTGTATTTGAGTTTTTTGTTTCATGTTCGTAGGTGGTGAAAGTGCCGAGTTATATCGCATTGAAAGTTTAGGTTGTATGGGAGGTGCCACGCCTCTTTGTCCAATCCCGCCCATATATAGCCTATCATTCCTTCCAGACCATACCGCATCTGTGGTAAAAATTTCATGGAAATCGGATCAGCCGTTCAGACGAAGAAGCGGAACAAACGTACAAACGTACAAACGTACAAACGTACAAACGTACAAACGAACAAACAGATTTATTATATTAATAGGATAGGTACTCTTGTATTGGTTTTGCTGATATGCTTTGTGGCGTTTTTATACAGAATACATTTTATTAATTTTTACTGTATGTTACTAATTTATGTATTGGTCAGTTTTCATTGAAAAAAAAAATTAAATAGATAATTTTCTGTATAAAATTTTTAGTTCTCATCAAACTCTTGAAATATTTAAATCTGTAAAAATGTTTTTGCATTGAAAAAGTGGCTCTGAGGAATAAATGATCAAGTTTTGGAAATACAAAATGGAGATATTTGGTGCAATGCTTGTAATAACACGGTAAATATTGATATAAATAATAATTTGGATTACTATCCCTTAATTTTACTTAAAAAACATGATTACTAGTGAAAGAAAATCTCAATTAATTCAACATCTAAAAACAAAAAGCCATTAAAATAATAATGGATTTTATGAAATTCTGATGTTCATGAAATTCGGACGAATTCTACGGTAGAAGATTTCAATTATGAGTTGTGCCAATGGTAGCCATTAACTTACAGTGGAAAAGTCTGAACGAAAATTCTTGGAGAATCATGTAAAACGTAATATTCCAGAAGAAGTGCTACGAACAGGCGTTTGAAGAAATTCGTAGCGATATTGGGAACAACTTTGTGTGGATTTCTGTTGACTAGACAACAGATCCTGCGGCGAATACATCCGTAACAAAATGGACTGCATTTTATCAAAAAATTCTTTATTTTCTGAATTGTATAAATTATCAATTAATGTAAAAGATCCAACCAAAAGTTTTAACATATCCATAAATCCTCCATTTTGAACTAATAGCCCTATTCTGATGTTCATCACAAATTCTCACAACGTCAAAAGTCTCCCAAAAATTGGGGTGAATCTCAATTTGATATGTTTTCGAATTCTGGCAAAAAGTTGAGATGCTGAGAGGGTCACAACAATTAGGAACATTGTGAGGCTCAAAGTAGCAGATCACAACGTATAAAAAAACATCTGAAATTCTTATTTTTTTTATACGAAGTAGTTTAGATATTAATTAATGAAAGTTAGTTAAACGGATAATCACAAAATATCAAATTTGACGCCAAAAAACACAAACTGCAGTCAAAAATCGAAGACGCTTCACTTCGCTTTCACTTCAAACACACCAAACACTTAACATATCACTTATAATGAACTTTTAAAAACTTGGGCCATGAGATGTGACTTGTGAGCTCTCACAATGCCAGAATAGGGCTATAAATATCCCAACAAACATGTTAACGTAGCTCCGTAAACAAACGGAATCACAATTCCGTTTGTAACGGTACGTTTACGATATGTACAAGACGGATCCGTCGTACATGAATGAAAACGGAAATTTTACGGCATGTGAAAATATTTCACTCCGTTCAAATGCCGTTTGTTGTCCGTATTTCGAATATTCCGTTTTTATTCCGTTTTCACTCCGTAGTGACGTATACGATTATATTCCGTTTGCGACGGAGCACACCGTTTTTGTATCGTTTGCACTCCGTTTTATACGGGCATCAAATGCCGTTTTCATTACGTTTTCTTTCCGGTTTTTATTCGTTCAGAATTTTTAATTCAGTTCGATGTGCAGCTAAAGTGTAAGTAGCCATCAACATAAATATGATTTATGAGCATTTCAACATTAATTAAATTTATAGAACTTTTTAAGGCTAGCAATTGAAATGGTTATGCGTTCAGATAGCGGAGGAAAAGCTCGAATTGCGGAGGAATAGCTCAACACGATGTAGCTTAACTGTGTGGTGTAAATAGTTGCAAGTAGTTGACACTAAAAATTTTGAATTTATAATTAACTTTAAAAATGTCTGCAGATAGTGACTTGGGTGCCTTTGCCAAAATAAAGACAGCCTACATGAAGCGGGAAACGGCATGAGCAATTTCGCGAATCTGGTCATAAATGGAACATCTTGTCATATATGGAAGCGACGAGATGCTGCTCACAATATTCGATCCAATTATGAAATTCTGATTCTCCGGAATTGCATCGTGCATCTCCCCGCGAAATATGTAGCGATTTGAAATTTGAAGCCGAAATTAAATATCAAAAATGTAAGTCAAATTGACATTTATAATCATAGTGGCCAGACTTTGGTACATTTTACATTTGTTCCATGGTTGCCATTTATGTGGTATATTTCCCATTTGTGGAATTTTTAATTAAAGTGGGAACATTTTGTAGTATAATATTATTTGTGGGGATATAGGTTTTGATGTTATTTTTGTTATATTAAAAATAATCATAATATTGATTTTTTTTTTTTTTTATTTACAGATAAATTATATCAAATTCAGATATGCACAGCAAATTAACGGACACGTTTTGATAGCAAATTCTTTTGTAATTATTTTTAATTTGAGATATTGTCTTAATTAATTTGTTTAAATATTTGTTAATACATCCTATATTTGAGTTACAAATAAATGTATTATAAATGTTACTGGATTTATTCTAAATCAGTTAAAATTTGCAGTAATTTTCAAAAATTACGGCGTAAAAACGAACCGTATACGGTTTGTTTTTCAATGTACTCAACGGAGTCCACTCCGTTTTATAACAAAAATACGGACCGTATACAGCACTGAAACGTAACGTAGACTACGGAGGTTACTCCGTTTTTTTTTTTAAATACGGTCCGTTAACGGTCCGTCGATACTGTATGAAAAACGGTTTCGAACACCGTTTTCGATGCCACGTTTTATCCGTTCTCTGTACCGTAATACGGTACGTTTACGGAATCTGATTCAGCATATGCTGTACCGTTAACGGCACGTATACGGTAAGTTTTGTTTCCTGGGATACTTTCGCACCTATCACAACTTATAATGTTGAACGATTTTCTCAGCATACAAATTAATATTATCTGATAGTCGACAAAGGTTTACAGTCCATAATTTAGAAAAAAACATTGATTGTTTACTGTAAAAATAAATGAAGTTATATTTCAATCAATAAATATGTTAAAAATTTCATCAAAATATGTTTTATCTTTTAATATTAATGAGCAGAGGTATTTTTTTCATATTTTTAGCGATATTTTAGTACATAAAAAAATGCATATATTTTTGCATATTTATTGCTTTTGTTTGCATATTTTTTGCATATTTTTGGAATATTATTTTACATATAAATCAGCTCTCTACTTATTTATTGTATTGAAGAACCTTTCACAATATTAATGACTGAATTCATTATCAATTTGAATGACAAAGAAAGTGTTCTTTAATGGGTTGAAATGTCTGTGAAGAATACATTTCATTATATTAATGAACAAATATTTAAAATATAACAAATCAAAATATTTATTTTTCGTTCATTTTTGCCATACTTCACATATCATTTTTTACGAAAAACGTTTTTTCCGAAGATTTTTTTTTTTTTTTTTTGTAACAGTTTTTAAAGATTTTTTTTTTAAATTTAATTATTTAAGGAACATTATTTTATTCGAATTTTAAATAAAGACAATTTTGTGTGTGTAAATTTGATGTTTAAGAACATCATACGATCACTAAAAACAATAAATTGCAATTTTTTCTATGTACATAAAAATTATCTACTTCTATATATTATCTTCATTTACGTTCTAAAATTTATTTAAAACAATAATATTTATAAATGTTCAAATATTTAATTTCGAATATTCTTCTGATTACAATGTTCGTTATGCAATACAAATACGAAAAAAATTTGTATAAATAAGAAGAACCGAATTAATCTTCTCCGAATTCAATGATGAACTCTAAAATGCTGACGTACGTGCCAGAGAAAAACCCGACAATGCCAAAGACAATCAGAAATATGTTTTTCCAGAGACGCCATTTTAAAGTTCCATAACCCGGTTTCTCATAGTAAACAGCCAATTCGATGGTCGCAGGAATTATCAATCCCAGGAAGCTGAGGCAAACAGCACCAACCAGCGAGATAAATGGGCCTAGATTGGGCAGAATCGCAGCGATGATGCCGCAAATTATCTATAAATGAAGTAAAATAGGTAAATAGCCTTGGCTTTTTCCGTGTCAAATTTACCACAAGGATAACTCGCAACATATACTCGGAAATATTCTGTTTTTCCTCCGAAAACTTATGCTTAATACCCCTCCAAATAATACTGTTCGGCACGTAGAACTGCAATGTAAACGTAAAGTAAACCGCTACGCCGATCATAATTTTCACAGATTGAGCCAGTCTAAAAAGGGGAACAAAACAATTTCAAAACTAATAAATGTTTGAAAAACAAAACTCACCCTTCCACCACAGGCAAGTTCAGAGTAATACTGCCCTCAGTTTCTTTACCGTATTTTAAGAAACCGAAAAAACCGAGCATCGCATATAAACAAGTGACCGTGGTCATTCCAATAACCAATACGGATGGGCATCCAATAAAGTGCGTAGGGTTCTTCATGTCATTCTCCAATGACATTACTACGCCGATACCTTCCAATGCAAAGATGACGGTGCCGAAGAACAAGGGCCAGTCCCTGATATCGGCTACAGCATAATGATCCGATGGACTAGAGATATCGGTGAAGATGTAGGTGAAAGTAATGATGACGCCAACGAATATAAACATATTTGCGATCATCGAGAATGATGTCATGTACTTCAGATTGCGCACTAAGCACATAAAAATCATGGGAATCGTGAAAATCACAATCCACACCCTTATGTTTAGGTCATATTCGAAATGGTGGTCCATGACCTGCTTCACATTCCTTGCGATAAAAACCAGATAGATGCAACAGCAACCTAATAAGTCAATGACCAGGAATGTATTTACGATGAAGCGTATAAAGGTGGCGAATTTGTGCAGGATTTCCGGTCCATCCAGGAAGGAATTTTCCGCCACATCGGCATAACTCATTTTTGGAATTTTGCGCCGATAGCACAGAATGTGTGCACATTTGACGAGAAGGTGTACGCAGTAACCGCAGATCAGGCCGACAGCAAGAGTAGCTCCCAAACCAAACCACGTGCCTGCGTTCATAAAAGCATGTGGCATGGCCAGAATTCCTGAGCCAAGAGATCCCTTAAGCAGATGTATTAATGTTTCAGCGTCACTGTAAAATAAAACTTTTTGATTATAAGAAGAAAAAAATAAGGTAATTGTTTCCAAGGTGTATTAAGGAATTAAATTAATTAATTAAATTAAATGTTAAATACACCTTGATTGTTTCATTATTTTGATTGTTTCATCAATTTTTTTACTCCAGGTAATATTATGAAATAAACACAATGATATTCGAGTGGATATATCCACTCAGTCTGCCATGTCTCGAACCTCTTCGATGCTTCGAATAGTTTCGAACTCACTTCGAGAAAAGTTTACTAAATTGTTGTTATATCGGTTCTTTTTTCATTTCCGAATTCGTGATTTTTCGTACAAAACACGAATGTTTCGTAATATTCTACATATAGCTTCAAAATTTACCAAAAGTTTAGTAATTTATTCGTAAAATGTAGTGTTCATAGTTTTAAGAAAAACGTATTTATAAAAAATAATATAATGAAAGTTTTGTAATTTAAAAGAAATATTTATAAATTTGTTTTTATTGTAATTTTACGAAAAATAATACGTAATATATACCAATCGAATTTTGAAAAAATGTATCGTGTATTTTACGAACTTAAAAATTAAGAAAAATATTTCGTAAAATGTCCTAAGAGTATTAGAGATATTTAATATTTATTGGTTCCGTTTCTTAAGAAGAGTCGTATATAACACTTTGGACGACGATTCCTGATTAATCAATGTTCTGATTAATCGAAAATGTTGATTTATCAATTAATCAGAAATTGATTATTCAAACAATTCGATTATTCGTTTAATCGCTCATTCCTAATTTCAATACTTACGTTGTTGGATGTGCAATATTCCGATTTTCAAACGGATTATAATTATCATCGGTCTCATCGCCACCTAATTGTCGAGTTTTCACCCATTGTCGTGCTATTACCAATGGATTAGCTGATTTGGCGACCTTCTTCGTCGGTACATCTACCATATCCAAGCTAATTAATCTAAAGGAAGAACATTATTGTTATATATTTATATATGTTATATATAAATTTTGAGTTACTTATTGATTATGAAACGATTACGAATTTCTGAATTAAACCGGAGTCCCAAACACCGAATTGGAATTGATTATTCTTTATCTTTTTAGGAGTCATATAGTAGGATAGCCAGATGGTCAGGCGAATATTATTTGAGTGATTTATATTCGTGTTATTTCTGGTTGTGATATGCTTTGCTGAATCATAGTCCGAAATAACTCTAGAAATTTTCTGCAAATAGATTTAAAAAGGTTCGAAAATAAAATTAAATATTTTAATTAGTTTTTTTTAGTATATACTGCATAAAAAAACGTTTTTTTTTAATCCGAATTTTAAAAAGTATTCTACACCGATTAAATTTATAGTATTAATAGTAAAACAATAGTAGTAAAACAATTAATTATAACCTACACTAAGAGTGAAAGGGTACACGCAGAGAAATAAAATTCTAAAACTCGAGAAGAAAGGTTAGAAAGAAAAAAAATAGTAGAATTTGACTAATATCAACAAAATACTACTAAAATTCAAGAATTTGTCATCTGAATATTAAGAAAGCAAATTACTTAGTTGTCAAAAAAGTAAACGAACTTTATTCCACTGGATTTTCAGAAGTTAATTTATTGATTATTAAAAGCCAAAAAGAACACGCAAACTTGTTGCTGTAGGCTGTAGGAACACGTGTTCACGTATCTGCTGTTGTTTTCATCGGTCTTTCTTTGTCTGTAATATTTGCTCGTCTGCTTTGTATTGCGATGTCGCCATCTGATTGTTATTGTGCATGTCTGTCTATTTAAGGTAACTAAGTGATTCTTCTAGATATTAAGACATTTTATTCTTAGGTTTCAAAAAGTAACTAAGTACAATTTGTCTGTATTGCAGATGTTTTTTTTCTTAGTTATCAAAAAATGGCATGATATACAATGTTTGCATGTGTGTGTTTTCACGAATAGAACAACAAAGCACAGCCAGACAAGCAACCGTCTGTGTATGTATGAATGTTAAAGATATAAAAATAGAAAAACGAATTTTCCTACGAATATTGGTATGGTTTCAGTTCGTAAACATAATTTTGGATTCAATTTTGCATAAATACCAAGATGATTTCATTCCATTGTTATCTAAATACATTATACATGCTTATGACTAACGTGATGATAGTGGTTTATACATAACCAACAGGTAGATGCAGCAGAAGAAAGTGTATAAGGTAAGTAAACGGTTTCAGAATAATATATCTAAATTGAATTAAATTAAATAATAATAATACGAATAAAGTCAAATAAACAATTTAATTAAATTACGTATTCAAAGAATTCATTAAATGTACAAAAATTCTAAATAAGCAATAAATTACCTAAAATATATATTTTTTATGTTAGCTTCAAAATAATTGCTTTTAGTTACTTTCAACATATCGACAGACAGACACACGAACAAACAGATGCCGCTAACAGACGGACAACGCAAAACAAAACATAATAGCGACAAAGCAAAATCGAAAAAACAACAACTATACGAACACGTGTTTATTAAATTTTGGGACGAAAACAACAACAACATTTTCGATACCTAGGAAATTAATAACTGAATTCAAGAATAATTCTACTTAGTTACATTTTTGATACCTAAGTAAATCGTTTTATTGAAATTAAGGATTTTTCGGTTTAGCTGTATATCACTCCGTATACTTCTTGATTCCTTCTGGATTTTAGAACTTTTTTCCCTCCGTGTATATTCAGTTTGGTACGTCGTTTATAACACCCAGAAGAAACATATTCGATATGGAAAAGTATATATATTCTTGATCAGCATGATCTCCGCGGACAATTTAGCGATGTCCGTTCGTATGTCTGTTTTAAATCGCAATTACAGACAAACTAGATCTGACCTGTGGCTGAGAATTTTTCTTAGTCAATGGTTAGCTCTCGTATGTTTGCCTTTAACTACCGAGAGGTTGCGTCGGATAGAAAAGGAATTTTTATTTTTGATGTTGCAGTCACTGGTATTCGATTCAATTATTAATGCCTGATCATGGCCCCAGAAGAATTTCTACTAAAAGTATCAATATTACCGTCGGTATCTCATCTAGTTAGTGTGTTGGACTACGATTATTCGAATTTGATTTGTAGAAATTGTTATACGGCCATGATCGCGCATTAATAATTGAATATTTTTCTAGTGATGACCAGTAATATGAACAACGTGGTAGACAATATCATGACCAGTTGGCATGCGTGAGTCCAGCAATCGACTGCGTTCCTTTTACGTTAGAAAAACACAATAATATCACCACAACTAAACACCAATCTACCCAGCACCCCAACGAGTTTAAACGCATAAATGGCCTGGTAATAAAATGCATTCGATACGCAAAATCCGCGGTGTGATCACAGCAATGCAAACATCAAAGAATCGTTACAGTTCAGCCGAAATAATAAAATATCATTTTGCTTGAAAATATAATACTCACGTTTAAATAAATATAACAGATTAGGTAAATAGTGAAATGTTGTTTAAAATATACGCACGACAGTTCGATTAGATGGACATAAAATAGATATAAATCGAATAAAACGTGAAAAAACGGAAATTTACAAAAATTTGCGAATTTGTTTTGACTTAATCAATTTTATTTTGAATGTATATATTTTTTGTCTTTGCTACATGAAACTAATATCAATTTATTCTTTATTTTACATAAACTCAGAAATAGTCAAGTGTATTCCCACAAACGAAAAAGTTCTTTCGGCTAAGGAAATTTAAGTTTTGTTTGTTTTCAGAGGAAATTTATAACTAACCATATAGTTGTACCTTGTCATTTTTACCTACATAAAGAACATGATCTG
Organism: Dryomyza anilis; assembly: GCA_951804985.1. Lineage (NCBI taxonomy): Eukaryota > Metazoa > Arthropoda > Insecta > Diptera > Dryomyzidae > Dryomyza > Dryomyza anilis. The sequence goes on along the minus strand of OX638134.1, from coordinate 41,238,250 downwards.
GACAAGATCTTGTCCCACATAGAAATGAGTGAACTTTTTATACCCAACACCTATGAGGTACAGGGTATATTAAGTTTGTGCATATATTATAATTTTTTATCAAAATTGTACACTGTGTAAAGTAAATCTGATCGCAGAATCGCAGAAGATGTTAGTTAAAAAAATATCCAATCTATTCTAATTTCCTTAATACTTGGTTCATGTAAAGTTTTGCGACCTCTGTTAAAACGGACATATAGCGCGTGGGCGTAAAGTCCGTTACGCGTAAAATACGTTCTTGTCTATATATAAAAATAAATCGAAAATGTGGCACTTATGTCATTTATTGTAAAATTAAATTAAACTAAATACTGTTCTACAAGTGTTTCAGGAAAAACGACTTTTACTCCCTTTTGGAAAATCCAGGCCCGTAGCCAGGATTTTCGGGGGGTTTGAAAAAATATATTAATTTTTAAAAGATATATTAGAAGAAAATACAATAAATTAATTTATTTTCATTTTTATTAATTCGGATTATAATTTGTCAAATCTTAAATTTATTTTAGAATATTCCCGGCCGAAATGAATGCCTCAATATTTTTACGAAAAACTAAAATGGAAAGAAAACGTTTTTCTTCAAATATATGAAGACGTACCAAATATTGGTAAGTCTACTTAGGAAATTATAAAATTCAAAAACTTCCAGTGTATATAGATTGTAAGTTCTCAAAATTGTTCATTTATGCTTTTTTTTTTGTTATAATTTATGATAGGACCGAGCGATCCGCATCAAATTTTGACAAAATGTAAAGAATCGAAAAATGGAATAACATTAAAAATAGTCTTAATCGAATTAGCATGTTATGGAATTGGGTGGCATATTTTCAAAATTTATAAAATATTAATTTATATATTTTTTATAACATTATAGAGGAAACAAAATTATTGAGCATACTGATCACTTTAAAGCTCAACTAGGATCTACGTCATTGTATATTTTTTTGTCAAATTGGATACTTTTGAGACTTTTCGAATACCCAACTACAACAAAAATCCAATGACGTAGTTTGATTCTGGGAACATTTAAATCTCATTCTATGAAATCAAGGTTCGAACATAAAGGTCGGATCATAAAATTTTGAAAAATAGATTTATTTGAATACTTGAGAAATATACTTAAATATAATTTAAAAAAAATCAGCAAACACTCACGGGGGCCTAGTGGTCCATTGTGTTCCCTTTTTATCTGTGTGCTAACTATATTTTGTTGACAACGATGGGTTAGTTTTTTCGAAACCAACCTCATCTTCTTACGAACCCTAGTAGATTTTCAATTGGAACTTCAACAATTTCTTCCAGTTCCCCAACCAACCTGTTCTCCATGTACTGGAGTCGACGCGTTTGGAGATTTGGACAGTAGTATAGTAGATGTACGATTGATTCTACTTCCTCAATATCTTTGCAGCTCCTGCAGTGGTCGGGCGCGGGGATGCCCAGTCTGTGCGCCATTGTGCCGATTGCTCAATGTCCTGTCAGGACGCCGATGAGGATGCGGGTAGCTTCTTTACTGTTATTTATCAGGCTTTTTGTTCTTTTTTCATTGGTGTGTGGCCAGAGACGACGTGAGATAATGCAGTCGTCTCTGGATGACCAGTTTGCGTTTGTTTTTACCGTCGTTTTAAGGTCAATATGCCTTCTTAGGACACCTAATGGAATCCTAGTCGAAGACCATACATCCTCTATACTACGTGCAGAACCCTGTCGTGCTAGCTCATCGGCTTGTTCGTTCCCTTCTATATTGCTATGTCCGGGAACCCAGCATATGGTTATCGCATGGGTTTGACTTAGATTGTCTTTAGCCATGTACCAATTGCTGGAAGAGCATGTATCAACAAGGCTTATTATTATATCGTCTGTTCCTGCGGATTTGTAGGGCTTGAACGATAATAGCCCATGTTATAATTCTATCTGTTAACATACTGTCTACATCGGAGCTGATTTCATTGTGATTCGGTGCCAAGAGTCTATTGTAAATCGGCTTCGAGATATATGTAGGGATCGTGTCGTCAGGGTCTCTACATCCTGGGAAGTGAACTTCCATTAGGAGTGCGAGAGATTCTTTACTTGATTCGGTCCAGATATTGTCTGGTCGTCTGATGTAGCTGGGTATTACAGGGTCCTTGGATAGAACTCTACGTAGTCTAGCTGCATCTTTGGTCTTTTCAATTTCTTCACAGAATGTTTTCCATGAGTTGAATTTAGCGTCCCTTATGGATTTCGTATAGGTATTTAGTTCTGATCTATACTTGGTCCAGTCAATTTCAAGTAGTTTTCTAACCTCTGTTCTCTGCTTTCTTATTTCACTCGTCAACCAAGAATTTTTAACTCACCTCGTTCGTTGATATCCTTACTACCCCACTGGCTACGATGTGCGTTGGCGTCACAGCCGATCACCAGTGGCAGGTTCCGTGTGTTCGCAAAGTCTGCAAGTTCTCGGACTGCTCTCGGAGGGGAATCTTCTTCGTCGTATGGCATATGGGCTGAACTGAGAATTATCGTTTTCTCGTTGTTTTCAACCTGTATTGCCACCGTGTCATCGTTACTGTACTTGTGTAGGAAGAAAGCATTTAGTGTTTTTCTATCTAGAATACAGCATCTTATCTTACCTCCATTTGTAGAGTGAAACAGATTGTATTGTTTCGATCTTAGCCCTTGTACCTGGTTATGTGCTATCCAGGGTTCTTGGACTAAGACCACGTCTACATCGTCTTCAGTTAAAAGGAGCATTAGGTCGTCTGTACCTGCAACTGGTACGACTTTTTGGCCCTTTTCATCGTCATCCTTCTCGGTCCACGCCCTCACTGACCCAAGCCCGAACTTCACCATGCCATATCTTTCATCGATCAGCCGCGCTGAATGCCTGTCAACAACGAAGAGAAACACCTTCCCTCCGTTGTTATGGCTTTGCCGTGCCTTGAGTGGCGTCCAAACGCCTATCGGAACGTCCCTGTTTTGGACCGCCAACAGTTTGACTATGGAAACCTCATCCTCATGTTTTGCAGGAGGAGGAATCCATAGCCTATACTGAAGGCGAAGTGGTAGCGCGGATCTGGAGATCACTTCCAGTTTTGACCCCTTCCAAAGTTCACCAATTTTGGCGATGGAACTGGTCAAAAATTCCAGTGATCCCTGTGAGCCGCATGCAACGACTTTAACCCCTTTGTACCATCCTGCGCCGTCGAAATTGTAATCTCCTAGAATACCGGCTTCGACGCGCACCATCATCTCCTTGAGGACTTCATTCTCTACAAGAAGCCATATTTCCGAATTGATCCTGCCATCAGGATCCGATTCGTCAATGATGGCCACTTGTAGATCCGCTGGAGTGGCCTCGAAACTGGTGGACTTTTTGGTCCGTTTCAGGGTTTTCTCCTTGCGTTCTTCCTCCGACCTTTGCCTCTTGGCTGACAGCCCCGAGGTTCCGGCCCTTTCACCTACTGAGATTTTCACCACCTGCGTGTGCTTCTTTTTGAGTGCCAAGTCTCGATCAGTGAGGCTCCCCTAGCACTCAGTTTTTTGAGGTACCCTAATGACCCCTTGCACCTCTGGCGTTTGTTGTCCTTCGCCTGTCCTTAGGTACAGCGATGACCGTCGTGTTGTTATCATCAGAGTCCGCTAGCAAATCTTCTTCCGTGTCCGGGCCTGCGATGACCTGTGAGGGAGGGTTTGACTCCTCTTCCTCACTGTCAATGTGCAGGGTGCCGAAGAACGGAAGAGCTTTCACCATCGTCTCTGCGATAACATCGTCGATCATCATGGGTGTATCGCCTCCATGGTTGTCAGGTGGGGCGATACCAGTTTGCCTGACTAGGCCAGGTCTTTCGGTTTTTTCGTTTGTTTGTTTGTTTGTTGTTGTTGTCGTTCATTTTAGGTCCCACGAGTTGCGGAGAAGTACAGTACCACCCGCACAGAGATCCGCTATATACGGGTGGGGCTAGCTAAGTTCGGAGGTCGCGAGATATCCGATCTCAAAGTAAGTAATCAGATATATTTCAAAGTAATATTTGTTTTAAATGAATTTTATTAACAAGAACTTTAAAACAATTTTTTATAACTAAGTGCAGAGAATAATAAAAAATATAAAATTTTACTATTAAAAAAAAAATTAAAAACCCTTGGAATATTCATTCAAGATGTAAGTTTGAACGTTAAAATAAGTTTAAAAAAATTTATTATTTCAGTGCTCAGATTTTCCTCACTAAATAGGGTTTCGTTGGAATAATTGGCACACTTTATGGCCCTTACAAAACCCACTTTATCGAGAAACATGTTTTATATATTTTAATTTGTCAAAATTATTAGTGTTTGAATTACGTATTATAAATTTATAAACATATTTAACTATATTAAAAAAATGATTTTGGAAATGTTAGCATTTCGGGGGGAGGCGGTTGTCAGAACACATACAACCAACCCCTCCCCCCTGGCTACGGGCCTTATCAAAACAGTAGTGATCGTTTTTTTTAGGGCCGATAGGTGACAAGTACGAGCATGAGCCAGACTTCTAACTAACATAATGAGAATTATGTGCATTGAAGATACTACCAAGTAAACTGCATGAAATCAAGATTTTACCAAAGTTTTTGTTGCGTGCAGGATTTTGCTTTTTTGATGTTTTGTACGGCACTTGCATATCCCGTTTCCCGGGAAATGCAATGAAAATGTCCAGGGAAAATGGAAATGTAAAATGGCTATTTTACATCCATTACACGCCATTTGACCTGTGCGTGCTATATTTGCGGAGAAGGAGGAGTTAATGCCAAAAAGAGAGGCTTTTTCAATGCTATGTTTACCGCAATGTATATATTTTTTGATATTGCAGTCACGGTGCACATAGGTCGATTTTTAAGAATTAGCCGGTCAAAAATCAAATTTGAAAAGTGACATTAAAAATGCCAAAAATGACAGACCAAACGAATTGGCCCAGTAAACAAAATGTATCTTCGTCATTCGCAAACCTTTCTTTCACAGTTGCGCAAACTTCTCACATAATCCAAACACTTTTTCTCAGCATTTTTATTGTAACATTGAAACATACAGTAATGTTATGTCTTTTGAAGTGATTGTGGTGAATTCAAACAATTCTGTTAAGAATTCATAATTTTTAATAGGTATATACGATGTTTAATGTTATTTTATATTATTTTAAGAATTTTATATTTTATTTTAAGAATAAAAGAAGTTTTATGCAATTTTCATGTTTATAAGACATTTTTTGTATTATCGGGATCTATCACGCAATGTTTCTTATTGCATTGTATAATTCATAGTTGTTTTGCTAATTTAAAAAATACTGTTCCGAATCCGGTAAAATTTATTATCGATATGTTTTAGCCAAATAGTAGTTCTTAGATTAAAAATGAGCCAAATCGGCCACAAATCATGCTGACTCCCATTCCAGTCACTTATATAATAATTTTGGGAATCCATAATTCGGAAAGTATACAAGATATAGTTTTCCCCTACCTCCTTAAAAGAAACTGAAATTGTACACAAATATTGTACCTTATTAAACTAAGAAATAAAAGGAAATTTGGTACTCAAGCGAAATATGGCGGCTGAAAAAGTGAAAAAATAGTTGAAAACGAGTTGGGAAAGTTAGGTCAAATGGGTAAGTTCGGTCACATGGGACGGACTTTTATAGTCGGTCGGGCCCGACTATGGAATATCCTACACCTTAATGTGATATTCTGTATTCGGACAGCATGACAGAAGACAGACAGACGGACATAGCGAAACGGACTCGGGAAGTCATGCTGATCAATAATATATATACTTGTCCATACCGGACACGCCTCCTAAGGGGCGTTTCAATATATGCACAAAGTTAATATACCCTGTACCTCATAGGTGTAGGGTATAAATAAATAAATTTACAAAGGTGAGTTAACTTAATTGCGTTTATTTTAATAAGAAGTTTACATACAAGGTTAACTGAGATGTCATTTCAATGGCGCTAAAATGGTCTTTAATACGAAGTATGACATGGTTTTTGTTCCCAATGGTTAAAGGTTATTATCACATGATCTAGATTTTTGGAAGATATTTCTCAAAAACACATATTTTTAAAATTATCGAAAAATTTCAAGCCGTTATATTTCTGGAACCATGTAAGCCAGGAGGTAAAATGTTTAAATTTTTCTTAGTTTAGTATGAGAAAACATTCTTTAAAAATTTTTCCATTTCAAAAACGATGACGTCTAAAATGCGTATTTTTTGTTAATTTAAAATGGAATAACCCACAATATTTTTTTTTTGTTTGCCTTTTATTTTCTATTTCATCTCATTTTTCGGGGACACATGTTAATTTTACAAAATACCATACTTAACAAAACAATTTAAAATCAAAACTCACAGTAAAATAATTTCGACCGCATAAATACTATAAATCGAGCTATTTGCGGTGGTTTGAACCAGCGACATTTCAACACATAGTCCTACGCATTAATTATCTGGGTGAACGACGCTAAAAGTTTTGTTTCTAAAATAAAATTTCAAAACAAATATGTCTGCAGATTTATTGAGAACTACGAGGCAATTTCATTACATATGCTGTATAAAGTTGAGTATTATAATTTTCTAACAAATTTCATACGCGATTGGTTATAGGTGCAGCAGCATAGTATAATAAAACAAGTAGTTTAGTGTTTTTATTTATAATATTCTTTAATAAATAATAATTGTAAAATAATAAACAACTTATTTAAAGAAATATCATAAGAGGCAAGAAACAAAACAATAAATCATTGTAAAACTAATAATAATCTACAATTGATTCCAAAGTGTTCGTAAATTTACTCACGATATAATTACATAATTTGGAAAAACAACATTAAGGCCCATCACACATTTGGACGAGAATGTGTTGAATTGCAAAATATGTGTAGATTGCAATAATACATCTCGATCAAATGTGCAATCGGTCCTTATAATTGAGAAACTAACCAATTAAAATAGTCTTTTAATTGCAAATTAAAAACGACACTAATGAGGTATATTCACGATCATCACGGGTTTGAGCCTATTTAATTTGTTATGTGTTACAAATTACATTAAACGGTATTGAACAATTTTAATTTGATAATTTAATAATCGAAATAAATACGTATTTACAATTTTAAAGTTTTCTTGAAGTAATACAATTTAACTAAACGGAATGGGTAATAATTTGTTTAGGAAAGTGAGCTGTATATCTCAGAACCAAAATGAATATCACTACTAAACAATATCTTAAACTTATTATGCTTTTAATCATATATTTAGCAAAAGGTACTTTTTAAACTTATATTATATAGCTGTTCCATTAGAAAATCTTACAATGGTAAAAATCTTTGTTTTCGTCAAATACATTGGTATAAGTTATTCTGTAATAAGCTCTTTGTTCGCCTAAATCTTAATAGATTTACGTTTTGTTTCTTAAATTAATATGTGTTTCGGTAAAAAATTGTCTGGTTTATCTTTGTATTAAATTCCCTGTGTTTTTGTTTTTTTTTTTTTTTTGTTTTTGTTAATTAAAAGCTATAGCATAAACTAATTTAAAATTTTTAACAACTGCTATTTATAAGTGTTTATATTGTAAATTTGTCCTATGTAATGGTTCAACTACTACCACCCACATGGCCACCGCTGAATTCAGCCTTGAATTCCAAAATACTGACGTACGTGCCGGTGAAGAAGCCGACCAGACCGAAGCAGATCAGAAAAATGTTTTTCCAGAGACGCCACTTGAAACGACCATAACCCGGATCCTCATAGTACACAGCCAATTCTATAATCGAGGGCACCATTAAGCCCAGGGTGCTGAGGCATACGGCTCCGATGAGAGAGATAAACGGACCAAGATTGGGAAGAGCAACTGCGATGGCACCACAAAGCACCTAAAAGTGAATTCAAATATAGAAATGCTTTGACTTTTCTGATCTCAAACTTACCACGAGCGCAATACGCAATGCGTACTCGCCAATATTCTGTTTTTCCACGGAAATCTTATGCTGTATACCCTTCCAAATAATACTGACCGGTACATAGAACTGCAATGTGAAGGTAAAGAAAATAGCTATGGCAATCATCAGTTTCACAGATTGCGCCAATCTGCAAGGAACATATTTTCGGTAAATAAAATGTAAAGTTAGTAAATATAACAAAAAAATACTCACTTATCCTCCACGGGCAAGTTCAACGTTATACTGCCCTCAGTCTCTGTACCATATTTCAAATATCCAAAGAAACCGACCAGTGCATACAAAGTAATGACCACGCCCATGCCCACATTCAGGACTGAAGGGCAGCCAATAAAGTGCGTAGGGTTCTTCATGTCATTCTCGAGAGACATAACTACACCGATACCTTCCAAGGCAAAGATGACAGTGCCGAAGAATAGGGGCCACTGCATGACATCAGCCACAGGAACACGTTCCGATGGGCTCGGCATATCGGTGAAGATGTAGGTGAAGGTAATTATAATGCCAACGAACATAAGTAAATTGGCGATCATCGAGAATGGTGTCAGGAACTTCAGATTTCGTATCAAGCACATAACTAGTAACGGACACGTCACAATAATGATCCAGAGCCTTACGGTGATATCATTTTCTCCATAGTAGTCTACGACCTGCTTAACATTAGTTGCCACAAACACCAGATAGATGCAGCAGCATCCGATCAAGTCGAATACCAGAAACGTATTCACAATGAAGCGTATGAAGCGTGACCAGTTGTTTAGACCCGGCGGCCCATCGAGAAAGGCCTGTTCGGCCACATCGGCGAAACCCATCATTGGGATTTTGCGACGCCGACATAGAATATGCGCACATTTGACCAGAATGTGTACGCAGTAAGTGCAAATACCGCCAACGATGAAAGTGGCCACCAAACCGAACCATGTGCCAGCATTGAGGAAGGCCATGGGCATGGCCAGGATGCCTGAGCCAAGGGAGCCCTTGAGTAGATGCACTAACGTCTCAGTATCGCTGTAAATGAAAAAGTATTGATTGTATATTGTTTTATATTACATTGATATTAAATTGATCATAATCATGAAATATTTTTTGAAATATGTTTTTAATTCAATTAAAAATTTTTTATTTGATTTTATTATTTTTTTTTTTGGAAATTTTTCTCATTTTGTAAATGGGTCCTACAAGAATATGGGTCATAAGACAAATGACGTAGAACGACTAAAATACGTTTTGCCCCATTATAATATATATGCTATAAATATTTCGTTCCTTAAATAACATGGGAAACGCGATTCATGCAAAACAATCTGGTAAAATGCCAACAAGAAAATACGTTTTAAGTATTAAATTAACATAATATATATATCAACCACACCAGATATGTAACATTTCGTTTGCATTCATTTCTTACTGAGACAAATTAAAAAACAAAAATCATCAAAGCGCCAATATTCTAAAATTCGGATACTATATGAAAATGCTGAAGGCAATTAATTCTTTTTATTTATTCGATTAATGTAGATTTTAAATTAATGCATGACTAAGTTGTCACCAAATTCAATGTCAGGGACGAAAGCTCAAAAATTAAATATTTTTAAAATCATTGAATACACCGGTATATCCGAGAGAATAAAAAATATACTACCGAGGAACCAATACCCAAGTAGAAATACTTAGAGCACAAATACTTATTGGTTTCTTGTAGGGATTTCAACAGTATCTTCCTATTGGTAAAAGTAAAACTTTAATAAATTTAAAGAAATTCAGACGTGTTGATAAGGAACTTTAGACGTTTTAAAAATATGTAAAAATTTAAACTAAGTTTAAACTTGCACTGCAAAACTAAACCATAATTTTGACTATAATAAACGACTCAACATTTGGTAGAACCGAATGACTAGAACCGAAACGTCTATAGTTGCTAATTAAAACGATCGGACAGTCGGACGGACGGTGGGAATTCGCACAGAATTCGATAATATGAAATTTAAAATATTTCTGATATTTTAAAAATAAATGAAATAACATCTAGTTTAAACAAAGTTTAACTTGAAAATGTATCTGAAAAACTAAACCTGTGTTTCAACTCCAACACACAGACAATTTCACTTTTGACATGAGGTTTGTAAAACGAAAAAAGTTCGTTGTAACAACCAATTTCATTCGGTTAAAACAAATTGTTCTAAAACTGTTCTAAATGGGTTGTAGTCCAAACCAAACACTTTAAGTTTTGACTATAAGAACCGAAAAGCGTTTGAGAGTACCGAATCAGTTGATTGGGCAAATACTTGGTTGGCGCAAGAAATCTCTAAAGCAGCAGACAATTTCTCTTTTGACATGAAATTTGTAGAACGAAAAAGTTAGTTGTAACAACCAACTTCATTCGGTTAAAACGAATAGTTCTTAAACTATTCTAAATTGGTTGTAGTCCAAACCAAAACACTTTTAGTTTTGATTATAAGAACCGACTAAGCGGTTGAGAGAACCGAATCAGTTGGTTGGGCAAATAGTTGGTTGGCGCAACAATTCTCTAAAGCAGCAATAGCGCTGCTTTGACTGAGTTCGACAGCTCGAACTAGTTTCGTTTCGTATCATTTTATAATAAATATTAATTTTTTGTATTTCAACCATGTGAAAATAGATATATCATACATTTATTTTCAATACTTACGATGTCGGATGCGCAACTTTGCGATTTTCGAAGGGATTATAACTTCCATCGTCGTCGTCGCCGCCTTTTTGCCGCGTTATCACCAATGGCAGAGTGGATCCTGCCACCTGCTGTGCCGGTACATCCACCATATCCGAACGTATGAATCTATCCGAAGAAGTATACATTTCAAACATTGTTGTTGATGATTCGTTATCAATATTTTTATACATTTTTTAGCACTTGATTTAGAAACGACTACGTTTTAAATTAAATCAACCGAATTTTTAGATAGAATTGATAGAGAGAAGACTTAGTTCGATAGACCGATTTATTATTATTATTATTAGTGTTATATTATTCCTTTTAGGATAATATTATATAGTAGAATCACAAAAACATACTTTGATTGATTTATATTCGCGTTATTCCTGGTTGCGATATGCTTCTCTGAATCATAGCCCGGAGTTACTGTTGCGATTTTCTGCAAAAAGATTTGAAAAGAGTTCGAAAATAAAATTAAATCGTTGAATTTTCATTGATTGTAGATATATCTATGTAAGTATATATAAAATGCATTAGTGTTTTACGCACATCGTATGTATGGGTGAGATCGAGTACAAAAACATCTATCTAATGTACTGTTTTATTTTTTAAATTTATTTTTTCTTTCTTGTTTTGTTTTGATGTTTTTTTTTCGGTTTTATTTGTTTCTTTTTCTCATTTTGTGCTAGTATAGTAGGAATATTCATTTATTAATTAAACCCAAAATAATAAACAAAATACAACCAAAAAAAAAATGTATACATTGTATATAACATTTGTGAAAAATATTTTTATTTTTGTGCCAATTTCGTAATTTTTTTTTTTTCGTTCATTCAAAAATTTTTTATTTGGATTGGATTATTGTTTATAATTATATCAGACAGACAGTGGCGAAATAAAATGTGTTTTAGTTGTTTTTGAAAGTGATATGGATCGGGATTGGAAATCCCGAAATGAAATCCCGGGATTGCCAATAAAAATACCGTGGGGATAAATGAAAACAACTAAATTTCAAAGTTCAATATTTTTAAATAGATCTGGATGATAAACAATCGTTATTATGTAACGACATCGCTGTTTGTATCAAAGATTTCCTTTTGTTACGTGTAATAAAAATTCCGAGTATCTTGAGATTTCTGTTCTACTACCGAAACTTGTAAGTCCAATTTGACGCACGATATCGCTACGAGAACGTATCCGATATCGTGTGAATTCTCCATCTTATCGCATTGATCTCGTAACGATATCGTAACGAATGGCATATTGGGTAAATTTAAACATTTAACACAGATATCGCAACATTTTTCGAAGCAATCTTGAACTTTGATTATTTTTATTTCGATATCCATTCGATTTCGTAACATGTTACGTAGCGATAAAAAATCACTTCGATTTGATGCATAATATCGCTACGAGAAAGTGGCCGATATCGTGTAAATTCTCGTGCATCTCTCATTGATCTCGTAGCGATATCGAAATGGAAGTTAACAACAAATTATTTCGTGTCAGATTTTGCTGAACTCTTTTGAAAGAGAGCCGACATCTTTAAGACTTTTTGCTTTAATTTTATAAAGTACGTAAGATTCAACAAAAATTCGATTACTTAATTTTGTGCATATTCTATTCTAACGGGCTCTTAAAGAGATAAATTAAAAGTTGAAGAGGGAGTTAATAGGGAATTTTTGTATATGGTTTTATGCAATAATAAAAAGACTGCATACTTATGTGAGATTTGCATTTAAACGATGACGTACTTAATCGGGGTTTAGTGTACCAAATAAAATCAATTACGTAAATTTGTTGTTATATTGTTTTTTTTTATATATAAATAAATCTTAGTTTTAAGTATTTATAATGAGTTAAAACATTTAGTTTTTATATATTTCCGAAGTTTAATTTTCATTTATATCACGGATTTAAACAGTAACCGGCATTGGGAACCATTTTAAAACATCTAAAAATTGATATGAACGTTTCAAATTTACTAAATAAGGCCTGTTATAGTAGAAGATTTTCAATACATTATTTCTAGAAAACGAATAATGAAGAAATTATATTTTTAACAATATAAATCATAAATTTAACTACGGATTTCATGGCAAGTTGAATTATTTCAACAGAAAAATGTCTAAATATTAATAATAAATATTAATAAAAAATATACCACCACTGCTCCAATAACGCACAAGATTAATAGCGCAAGTGCAGATACGTTTTTGGCAGATATTTATCATAAATGTTTTGCGTTCAACGCCGAATTCTTCTTGTTTGGCAGACGCATTTCTCACACAACCCTGAAACGAGTGGGCCAAACATTCGAGTACGTTCCTCGTAAACGAACGTAAAATATATACTATATAAGAAACCACTAAAAAATCAAATAATCATCCACATCACCCCCGCAGCACCCTTAGATAGAATGAAAAATTCTATAGGATATTTGTTGTTTTGGCGTCATCAAGTATTAAATTAAAACAAATAACAAAAAATAAAAATACACGAAAGTAATTGAAAATGTTTTTGGCAAGCACACAATCTGCGGCATGATCACACCAACACAACAAACATCAGAGAATCGTTTAAAATTCAAGTTCAGCCACAATAATATAAAATAATTTAGTATAACATATATAATAAACTGGTGTATACCTATTTTTACACAATAAGAAATATAAAATAAACATTTATATAAATTCTAAATTCAAAATTCTAAACAATTTAATACAAAAAATAATGTCTGGTCAAACATATTTATGTTAGAATGATATTGAATTGATTGAAATTATAGGTATTGTCATAAAATACATTTAAATTAGTAAAAAAAAAATATTAAATTATATCATCGAAATTCTAAAAGTTTCAGGTTCAAATCAAGGCTTGGCCATGGGAACTCGCACTCTGATCTATCCAATTTCAAATCGTTGTTGATATTGCTGGGAAATGCCCAGAAAGAGAAGAGTTTTACTGATTCGTTTCTGGTCGGAAAGTCCGTGACATCGCTTATGACTTACTCGACAAGTGACTCGTAAAACTGGCTGGATACTGGTAGGAATTATTACTTGAGATGATACGAAAACGAAAAGGTTTTCGATTAAAACGAATCTATCTTGAATGTTTCGTTGTTGTTGTTGTTATCTTAGATATCGTAGATATCGTTTACGACAATGTACATTCTCATCATACAAAAGAGTTTTGATGGATTAATGGAGTTAATTTGTGTTTGAACTCAAATACATAATTGTTCAGTATAAGAGATTTATTTACATACGAAAAGTATGATTCAATCAACGCCATCATGAATAATTTGTCCACCTTTATTTCAACTTTGGAAAAAATATTGTTTTAAAAATCATGTTTTTTTTTCAATGCTTTTATTTCGAGGTAAAAATGTCATAAGAGGGCTCAAAAATTAATATAAAACTAATTGTATATTCATATTATATGTTTTGAATACATTTTTTTAAGTTTTTTGATCAATATTTTAAGTTTTATGATCCATATTTGTCTAGTTTTTTAGTCCATACATATTTTACTTGTTTTCGTCTATTTAATTGTAAGCCCTGATAATATATAAATTTTAAAGTATTCAACAGTATATTGTGAAAATAATACACTTTTATTTTCTGTGTATATAAAAAATATAATAGAATCGTAAATTGTGAAATGTTAGAAACATGCGTACAATTGTGCGATCAGATGGTAACTAAAAATACAAACAAAATAGCAGAAAAGCGGAAATGCGAAAAAAAAATGTTCACGAGACCTGCAATTTTTACTTCTAAATTAATAGTTGCGGCATGCTATAACATTTGATCGAAATCTATATGAAATTTTAATTCGACTGCTTTGAAAAACAGCTCTGTAATAAATTGTTTTTATTTTTGTAAAATAAATGTTCATTACTGCCATTTTTACCAGTAATAGAAAGAAGTATTAATTAATTGCAATGCAGTGGAAAATATGATTTTGGAATAATTGTTTCAAATATAACAATCATTGGTCGGAAATCATATTAAATGATCATAATCAATTTTCATTTATTTTGAATGATGCTGTGAATTTTACGTTATAAAAGCAAATGTTATTCAAATATTCATAATTATCAGAATATATCAAAATTATATAGTACATATTACATATTGATTGTCACAATTATCTACTGACTATAATAATATGCCTCTCTTCTTTACAAAATTGACTCAATAAAAATATTAATCGTTTCGTCATTTGTATAAAAATACATGTTTTATGCGATGTTCTCACTGAGCCGAAATTACTTATATTTTGTGACTAACTTGAAATTTATCGTCAATCGTTCACACTAGAATTTGCGTTATTTTAATTAGCCATTTTTATGTAAACATATTAAATATCTTCTTATTAATGTATGTTGCAATAAAATGTTGTTATCCATTCACTTTTTTAATGTTTTTCTAACGTTAGAACAATTATTCATTCAAAACATTGGCAATCTATAAAAATGGAAAAATTTAAATTGTTTTATATTTGGCTGTCAAAAACATTTTTCAGTAATTTTTTGAGTAATTTAGAAAGAATTACGCAGATTGAGTAATATTGTTTGTATGGAATTTTGGAGCGCATTTGAGGTAAAACTACGCAAATTAAAATTACGCACTTGATGATCAGTGAGAACGTAGTATTAAACATTTTCGCTACACAGAAAAAATAAATCGTAAATATAGCCAATATAGACAATCAAATTTTTGCTAAAACTGCGCCGACTAAATTATTAACTGTTTTAGCGAACACATTCTTCATATTAGCAATCGCATTTGCTGGCAACAGCTATGTGTATTCGCTTACCGCGTCTATGTTATAGCAGTGTGCGATCGCTACAACAGTGCGTGGTAGCTATAGCAGTGCGTGGTGTGTGTGCGTGTACTCGCTTACAGCACTGGTGAATTTAGTGAAATTCGTTAAAATTAGAATTTTTAGTTGGCGCGCAATTAGTTCACATTTGGTTCATGTCAAAAGAAACGCTTATAAAGTTTGATCATACTCTATTGGTGTCGTTGAAAATGATGTACAATTAATTTTGATTGCTGTATTTACGTCGATTATTTTTTTCTGTGTACAATTATTTTACGTTTCTCAAATGCTGTAAAGTTTAGCCATCTCGTACAACAAAATTCACTCAATAACAACTAGTCAACCTTGTTGTTTTTCGCACAAAGTATAAAAATAATGCATTGGAAAAATCACTCTCGTGAAAACCAAATTTTGTCAAATCACTATTTCTTCGAGTCCATTCTATTTGCATCCAGTTCACAATTTACAGGGATATCGCCCTGGCACTTACACCCGCTAACTTTGATCCCGCTGCTGTAGCAGTCGGCGTTGCCATGGCCAGGAGTGCCGTGCCCGCTGAAGGCGACGGCGGTGGACCACGTTTTAAGGACATCTTCAGCTGGTTGCGCCTCTCAGCGACCGTCGATAGACGTAACTTGACTCGCGCGTCGTCGGCACCACCGCTAAGTTTACGAACCGAAGCCGAGTGCGTATCCAGGTCCGAGCCGAAGGCGAACGTTTTTAATTCGTGCTGTTGGGGACGTCGTGGCGGCAATGGCGGCTTTGAGGAGATCAGCTTGACTGACTATTTGGGGTAACGTTCGTAGAGCACAGCTACAACAACTATGCGACATATACGACGAGTGTTGCTTTTTTATAATTTGGAGAACAACAAACAAAACTAGCGGTCGGTCGGACGGACGGACGGTACGCGGTAAGGGGTGGCTCGAATGGGGCAAAGTGTACGGCGTTTATTCACTTGTTGTGTCACCGAGTGCAAGAACCTGCTTACCGGAAATTCTGATCTCAACTGATTTTACAGAGTAGTTTTCGAGAGTGCGCGGAAAAATAAAATTTGCTGAATGTTGTTGCCCAAATAAAACAAACAAACACAAAAACACATCCAAAAAGATCTCTTTCGAAGCGATGCAAATGTGCAGGCACTTTAAAGTGAATACCAAATATGCATCGTGATTTCAAACAAAATTAAAATTTTTAAAAATTTGTCAAAGTTTTTAATTTGAAATTTGTATACTTCAATTATCTAGGGATGTAAACCATAACCAATTCAAACCAGATATCGCGTTTAAAAACCGTTTTTATTTTTTAAACTTAAATCGTTAATTCAAAAATCAGAAATAAACCGATATCCAAAACCGAAAAAAAAATGTTTTTGGTTTTATACCCGGTTGAAAATAGTATAAAAACTCACTGAAAAAATTACTTTAGTAAAGAAAATTTTGAAATAATTTTATTTCAATTTTTTAAGAAAAATTAAAGTAAAAAATTTTGTTTTTTTTGCATATTTTGAAAATATGGACAAAAACTGACTTTAATATGTAAAGCGAAATAGAAACCGAAATGAAAGAGAAATTCGAAATCGGACTGGATTTTATATTATATGCAGTTTTTAAAAAATAAATTATATAAATTTGCATGTCACAGTATACATTCGGTTTTTCAATTACATTTTTTTTTTAAAGTAGTCGGTACTAATATTAGAAACCACAAAAAAAAAATAGAAAATTAATAATATTCATGTCTGAGTGGTCAGCATGCTATGATCACTAGCAGATATCGTGAAACACCGCGCTATAGAAATTTTAAAATCATACCTAGTGCAAATTAGAAAATCGCAGAAAAATGTAACAACTCGATAGTTTTATTAACATTTATCACATGTTGACATTTTAAGTTGTGTCACACTGCTGCACCAAATGTCGCTGCAGTTGCCAAATTTCAAAGATGTTCGTCGTTGTTTCAACAAATATATCAACAATTTTTCACTTAAAACATTCCACACAAAATGCAAATTCAACATCAACAGCGCGAGAAACAAGAACCAAACGACAAAAATCAGAAAAACAAGTGCAGGGCCCCAGCATCCCAGAACCACCCGCGCATCTGCAGATCTTTAAAACGATCATCGTCGTTCCGACGATTATCTGCCACGTTCTCAAGTGCACGCGAATACATTAAACTTGACCAGAATACAGAATACAAATTAGGCGCGCAAAGACGTTTGCGGATGTCTGTCTGTCTGTCGCATTGGCGGTCGCAATGGCGCTAGTTGCTATTTGCGCTTCCTACTTAAGCATTGAGTGCGACGAGTGCATTCAATTTTTATGTGTGCCTAAGTATGATTGTGGCTCATTTTCGCACACGAGGAAGCTGCTCTTTTGACAACCCTGAATTGGTGAAATCAGTTCTGAGGCGCAAGGGTCTGAAGAAAAAATAACAAAACTTAATAAAATGTATTTTAAAACATTTTGACACATGTTTGACATCTTTGATTTTGATTCAAATCAAACAAAGGTATGAATTATGAATTAATGAAATTTCGCATGTATCAATGAATTAATCTATGAATTCTTGAACTTATGAATTTAGGAATTTATGAATTTTAAAATTTATAAATTTTTAGATTTATAAAGTAATGAATTTAGGAATTTTTAAATTTATGAAAATATGATTATACAAATTTATAAATTAATAAAATAATGAATTTTAGAATATTTCAATTTGAGACTTTTTAAATTTAAGAATTTATGAGTTTTATGAATATGATAAATTTCCATGAATGTAAGAATTTGGGAAATAGTATCCTAAAATAATATCAAACTTTTTGGGACATTTTGGGACATTGACACTGCCGAAATTGTTCTAAACCCGTTTTAAAAAAGTTTGATTACAAATTACAAAATTTGTTTTTTCCATTTTTTGTTAAAAGAAACGATTTATCGTTTAAGAGAACCGATTTCAATTCTATGTGCAGCATTTTTCGCACAGCATGGTGCTATGTGTGACACAATTTGAAACTAAGTATATAATTTACGCACATTAGTCTTTGTTTAAATATTATTCAACCCTATACAAAATTTATTCAACCCATTCGTATTTGAATCTTCGTTCCCTCGCCACTTAACGCAGAGAACAAATTATATTTATTTTGATTGAAAAATTGCCAACATCAATTGGCAAATAGCATATTTGTTTGTCGAGTTATCAAAGCTAATTTATATGATACATACTCCTTTGAGTCTAAATTAAAATAACTTCCTAAATTTTATAGTATATTTTTTATTTAAAAACAATTTTCATTGCATGAATGGATTAATAGGAGCTTTTCCTCTTATTTGTAATTATTTTGAATTTAGACATATTTCAAAATTTCATCGATAATATATAAGGTATATATTTAAAAAATAAATAAATTCTGTGCCATTCATTGTATTAACTATATTGGTACCATGCCAATTATTTGATATTTAACTAATTTTTTATATTTACATTTATTTTATTATATATAAATTTAGGTATACAAAAATATTTGGAACATAACCAATCGAGAGTGTATTTAAAATTAAGTAGACTATTTCAAAATTAGCAAAATATATTCTGTACGACTAAGCGCCAAAAAAATATTTTTTATTTCATTTACTGCTTATTATATTTAATATAGAAATTGTTTTAAATACCCGACCGCGATTTTACTATGATATTCACATGGACTTCTAATCAAGACCTCATACTCTATTCTTGATTATTGTCTAAAGTTTTTGAGTTATTACGCAAAAAAGAAAAAAGTAAAAAATATTTTGTATAAAATTATTTTCTCTTTTTTCGTTTTACGATACAACTTAAGCGGTATATTTTTGTTGTCCTAAATTATTCATATAAATTCCAACAGAATCTGAAACCTGTAAAATTCAGTTTTGCATAAATCTATGTCTTTAAATTCTGTATCCCAAAATATAGTCAAAAGAATTTTAAATTTTCATACTTTTAAACTTATATAAAATATTTTCTTGTTTTGTTCATATGGAACAAATAAAAAAAAAATCAAATCTAATTAGAATTTATCTATTTTACTTTAATTCAGTACGTATAGTGTTACTTGCAAAATCTATATAGTTTGACATAATTAAAGTTTATTTAATTTCGAAAATCATATATGTTATATTTCATAAGGTTTACTTCATAACTTAAACTGAAGTATTCTTGATGAAATACAAAATAAATTTCCTTATTTCACGTAATAACAATATAAAAGCAGTTGGGAATGTTAGATCACATGGGAAATTTTAAAGTAGGGACATTTTATAGTAGGTGTTATTATGATAGTTAGGATTATCAAAATTATAGTCGGTCTAAGCCGACTATAAATACCACATATGTATGGTTACCATTCAAAGTGGTTTATAGGTCACCAGGGTATACGAATTCTGAAAATAACTACAAAATTTTAATCGCTGAAGAATGTCCATTCAATTGATACCCATATTCACAAATGGGTAGGTGTACTGAATTTCGATTTTTTTTTTTGAACCACAAGTCGTTTCGCGGGAAAACATTATTTTCATGTATTTTAGTATAAAGTCCATAAATATTTGACCAAAAAAAGTTTACCTAAGCACGTATACAGTAAAATTCAACAGTAGATGTAGGTATTTGAACATAAGTGGTCGGTTCACAAGTCACAATAGACTGATCATGACCATTTTCACTGAAAGACAGCGTAGATATATAAGGAGTCTAAATTTATTTATTTAGCTCTTCTAGTTTTTCTGTAATCAAGATTTAAACAGACAGACAGACAGACAGACAGACAAACAGACGGACGGACGGACAACGCTAAATCGACTCAGGAGGTCATGCTGATCAAGAATATATATACTTTTCCATACCGGAGATGTTTCCTTCTAGGTGTTATAAACGGCGTACCAAACTGAATATACCCTCTCACTCTTAGTGTAGGGTATTTAATACATCTGGAATATCATATCCAGATAGTAAATAAATAAAAAAAAAGTCCTCCAGGTCCAGTCCTGCAGTGTTATTATAATTTTTTTTGGAACAAAAAGGACACAATATCAAGTGATGTAAAGTAAAAATTTGTTTGAATATGCTTGAATGTAATTATAACGTAATACGAAATCACCATATAAATATTGGGAGTAATATCTAATTACATTATATTTGAATTGTATTATTATTTTGTTCAGATTGAAACATTGTTTTACGATTTTTAAACATAAATTGCTTTAATCACGGATTAACATGAATTTACTATATTAATGTTTCTGTAGAAATATATATTTTTCATCAGATATTAATATATGTATGTTTGATATTTTTGCTATTTAACACACCCAACGCCAATAAAAGGTTCTTTTAATTATATGTATTTGGTTATTCGTGATTGTTACTGGGTGACAACGAATTTAAAATTAATAGCATTATTTTGATTATATGTATGTTTGGCATTACGATATCACAATTAAATAGGAGCGCTGCCTACTTTTAGCACTCATTAACACTCACATTAATACTTTTCATATAGATCAAAAGTTGTTTTTAGTGGAAGAATTTGTTTAAGTACCGCCAATTACTGTTAATACCAGATAGTGCCTGTTTGTGAAATTTCGAATTCATCCGTAAAGTACTGAACTCAAAATAGGAACAATAGATGTAAATAAAATTATTATGTATAAATAAAATATGTATAATAAATATAAAATAAAAGTTTAGATTTATAATTATATAATATAAATAAAAAAAAAAATGTAATTTTAAAAATAGGGAAAAAATGAATATTGTGTAAAGAAGATTAATGTAAACATAAATATGTTTAGATGTAAATAAAATGTTTTTCACATTCAAACATATATATGTTTGCAAGAACGCCGAACATTTTTTTACTTAACTTGCTGGACCCGTTCACAGCTTTGCCCGTGCTAAGTTTTTGTTATTGTAAAACTATATCATTTATAAAGTGTGGATACATTTACGACCCTTTTTACCTTTTTAGTGACATGACTACGTCGCTATTTTTCGCGCCACATTGAACACAGTACCATGCCCCTTTTTCAAATCCCGCACACATTCCACGTGGCTTATAAAATTTTTAAAAATGATCCTTTGTTTCGATTTGTACAACTCTGCTCTTAGTAAGTCAGGAATTTTTGCATTTATATTATCCAAGATTTTTGTACTTTTTGGATTTTATTGTTTTTTGTACATTTTTCGAACTATAACTTAGGAAATATATTTGTGGTTTTCAGAGTAGAATTTATTTTTTGAATAAAAAACCATGGATTTAATATAAGTCAATTCTGTGCCAACTTTGTAAGCGGTAGATATTTTTTTTCCACAAAGTATGTTTTAAACAGATGTTATTTAGCAGTTCTTGGCATCGAAAGGGTGGGAAGTAATAACTATCTGATAAATCCTATTGAAATTTTTAGTATGTCATTTTTAATGTTTTTTTTATATAAAAGGTGACACGCCCTTTATACAATCCCGCCCACATTATACGTGACTTTTTAATATTAACCTTTGTTTCCATTTTCATAACTCTGATCAGAAATTATAGCCTTTTTAACGTTATGGTTATATCGAAGTGCCACGCCCCTTCATCAAATTCCTCCCATATTTAGCAAAAATATAAACAAAAACACAATACGCTACATTACTGAGCCCAATTTCATGACTGTGGGTATCGTAATTACCAGATATTTTGAATTAAAAGTTCAGTTTTGCCACGCCTCATTTTGTACCTTAGGAGGCGAATTTCAAAAAATCCCTTCGTAGTGCGCTCTCACTTTGGGAAATGAGCACCCTGTACAAATTTTCCTAGGGTCAAATTTATGTTTTTTCGATTTTCCGGCTTTTCCTTTGGGTTTTTCCGACTTTTTCCTAAACCTCTCTTGCATTGACACGAACGAAATACAAAAAGAATTAGGCAAATCCGTTGGTTCGTTCTCCCGTGATGCTCTGGCACACACAGGACATTTCCATTTTATATATATAGATGGAACCTCATCTGACCTGGTTGGAAATCGAATTATTATTAATCCAGTGTGGACATGGGTTAATCCTTTTTTCGCATCCGTCCCTGATCAGAATACGATAAGGTATCCCTACCAAAGGCCACCTGAAATGTTCCTGGGTCGACTAGCGTAATTCTAATTTCAAATCCACGTAAGAAAACCTTGAATCAGGATTGATGGTGGAAGTCAGTCAAGTCTTTTAAATCGTGAACTAAATTTCTACTCGGTTAACTTTTTATACATTGATCTTAAATTTTAGAAAAATACCAACAAATAAAAACAAAGTTTTAAATATTAATAATTTAATATAAAACAATGAATAAATTAAAGCCATAATAAATAAATTAAAAATATAATTATTATAATATTATTATATAATATAATTTATTTAATAATTATACAAATAATAAATTCTTAAAAATTATTATAATCCATACCACAATCAGTAAGTGCGATCAACGTTGTTTTTCCTACAAGGTAGACAAAAGTTCATTAACCCAATTTTCAATCAACATGTCTAGACACAATGTATAACATGTTGCTAGTTATATACTATAAATGTTCCTATATGTTGCTGTGAATCTAACATAAACATTGATTCAGTTCAGTGCGATAGTAGATCTACTCCATTTCATTTGTATTTTTAAAATTTTCTCCTCACCTACGGTAGTAGAATTTTATACTTCTTTCTCATAGTTTTCTACTCCCTTTTGCAAAAGCCTACATCCCTTTTAAAAAATGACTACATTTTTTTAATTTGATTTTTCTTGCGCCTAAAAATATCTCAATATTATAATTTTCCTAATAACTATGATGAATTATCTGTAAATATTTTTGGCATGGTCTTTATATTGTAGACGATATAATTATATATACGTTTGTATTAACTTTTTTAAATTATATTTTGAAAACACTATGTATTTCATTGGACGTTCCAGATGCATCCCAATTCTAGAACAGACCACCAAGCATTATATAAAATCCATAAAATCAAGAATGAATAAAAATGTTAACAATTAACATATCTATTTATTTATTTGAAATCTAATACACTATGTACATTTCTACTCCCTTTTCAAATCAAATTTACTCCTATATATAATTTTCTACTCATTTTTCATTAAATCTATTCCATTTTGCAATTTACTCCCTTTTACTCATTTCTACTCCCAAAATTTTCCAAACCTACTCCGCTTGCATTGGCGAAAAGTGTTAACACTGGTTGTCATTGATCATTACGCTGATATAGAGTCGTGGAGCGTATTTAATTTTCAATACTTCCAGTTCTTTGCCCCACTGCCATTGACATTGTTAACTGCTGATTTTAGAACGTTTGTTACCGTTCATTGCATTCAAAATACTTAATGCTTTGAAATGTTTGCATTAAAACAATATAATCAATCGTGTTGTAGTGCAAAAAGCGATTCTTAATTAGTCCGAACCGAATAAGGTTGCTGATCGACGAGACGCATGTTTCCGCATCATGGGTTTCATTTAATAACAATTAGTTTTTTTTTTTGTTGTTGTTGTAAGTACTCCACAAAAAAAGGCGCAATTTATTGCAATTATACTAAAAATAGTACACAACAGTAACTACAAAAACACTCACTCTGTTCAGAGTAAGTACGAGTTATTGTCTCTCAGCAGCAGCAGTTATGACGAATGAATGCAGCTTCGCAAATAATAAATATTTACAAATGTATAAAATGCACATTTTTTGTCATATTGTGAAATGAAATACAAACACTTTTTGCATGTCAGCAAAACTTTCGTGTTTTATAGTTTATGAAAATCTTCGTGCTTTGCACGTGTCGCGATTCATATAAAATATGGCAAAATATACTACTTATGCACAAAAGAGATTCACATTACTAAGACGTAGTAAAAAATTGAATTTTTGAATATTTTGGCGAGCTTTAAGTTATTCTCGTTACTTTTAATAAACTATTCGTCGCACAGTGGGCAGTGGGTAAAAATTTCATCAAATTCAACTGGAACACTATTTTTTTCATTGCGCAGTATAATAAAATACCTCCAATGTGGCAGCACTCATTAATCGTCAAATATGTCCAACTACTTCCATAATTATTCCAACTTCTTCAAAAATTATTTTGTCAAATTTTATTAATTTTCCAATTTAGCACATTTTAGAGCAATCTAAATTGAACTGAATTCAATAATAACTCGAACTGATGATAAATCGATTGATTAACTACATTACCGATTACCGGTTACCGAATAGTGATCAAACGAAAACGAAGAATGAAAACCAAAACAATTTAGTTTAGTTTTCAAATTTATACAAACTCGCACACCTCCTTAATTAACTTTTTTAACACAAGAAAAGACTGTAATTATAATGTAATTCGAAATTGTTATCGGTTCTGAATTGAATGGAAGGTTGGTTTGCCCGTTGATTTGGCTTATGATAGTCATTTGATAAGTCAAAGCCATTTTTAAAACATTTACACATTGAAACAAAATTTATTTTATTAGTTACTGTGATTTCGGACATACTGACCTCCTATATGTGTAGGTTATAATTACACTACTCTACAAAACGCGAAAAAACCTTTTTGTCATGGACTTCCCATATATAAATTCTATATAATTCACGGCTGCTGATTTTAACTGCATACTCAGTTTATTGCTATTACACAGAAAAAATAATCGACGCAAAAATAGCAACCCTTTTTAATTGCATTCATTAATCAATCCAGCAAAGAAATTCACTAATTTAATGAAAACATTTGCTATTCTTCGTTCGCTAATATGAATATTTGTACGTCAAATTGATCATATAAATGAGTATCAAAATTATGTTCTAAAGGCATATTTTAATAAGTGGATCAATTTGAAACCAATTTGAACATAAGTGGTCGGTTCTCAAATCACAATAGACCGATCATGCCAATTTTCTTGTTCAGACTGCTTAGATATATAAGTAATCTAAATCTAAAGTTTCATTGCTCTAGCTCTTCAACTTTTTCTGTATTCTGATTTCAACAGACAGACAGAAGGACAGACGGACATACAGACAGACAGACGGACAAACGGACATCGCTAAATCGACTCAGGAAGTCATGCTGATCAAGAATATATATACTTTTCCATACCGGAGATGCTTTTTTCAGGGTGTTACAAACGGCGTACCAAACTGAATATACCCTTTCACTCTTAGTGAAGGGTATAAAAAGGAAGTTATTTTGATAGTTAATTTGGACTATGTTCTAGACAAATCATTTTTTGTAAATTATTAATTCTTAAATAAAAACGAGTTGGGAAAGTTAGGTCACATGGGTAAGTTCGGTCACATGGGGCGAATTTTTATAGTCGGTACGGGCCCGACTATGGAATACCCTACACCTTTGGTGGGGATATTAACCCTCAGAATATTATACATATATCAGAAATTTACGTCTTATATCCCCATAAATTAAAAAAAATTTTAAAATAAAAAAAATTTGAAAAATATAATTGGGCGGACCACGCCTATATTTAAAATTTTGAAAGGCTAATATTTCATAGATTTGATTTTAATAATTTACGGATCAAATTTCCACTATGAAAACCCGGGAAATGATGAAAAAAAAAATGGGCGGATCACGCCCATTTTTGGACCACATATTATTAGGTGAATTCTAACAATACCTTTTAAATTTTATAACTATACCTTGAATACTTTTCGAGTTATTAGTTTCGAAAAAGTTATATAAAAGTGACTTGTATGGGAGGTGGGCGTGTCCGTTGACCGATTTTGCTCATTTTCAAACTCAGTTCCTACTTTTGGCTAAACTATATTGAGACGAAATTTCATCGCATTCTGATCAGTATTTCTCAAGTTATTCTGTATTCGGACAGCAAGACAGCAAGACAGCAAGACGGACAGACAGACAGACAGACAGACAGACAGACCTTTTTATACCCTACCTCATAGGTGTAGGGTATAAAAATAATAAATTCAGAAAAAACAAAATTTTCCGAGTTTAGATTAAATTATCTTAAAAATTGTGTTCAAGTTTTTTTTTAATATTTTTCCACAGAACAATAATTTTTATTTTTTTTATTATTAGCACCAAATTCACTTTTATTTACATGATGATACAAATTAAATGTAAACAACGAGATGTTTACCTTTAAATACAATGTTTATCACATCCAAATATACATACATTAAAATTATTCATTTCAAACATAAATATGTTTGAACGAAAACAAAGATATGTTTTACTGTCATTTTAATAATGCTCTGCATTGCAATAATAATTTTGTTTGCATAAAATTCCAAAGACATATGTTATGCCTACCAAATTATGTTTGGGAGAGCTCTTTTTTTTTTGATGCGTGTATATATTTTTCAAAGATGAAAGCAAATAGGTTCCAAGAAAGCTCCAACAAAAGTGAATATATTGTTATTTATTGCACATATTAAACTTTTAAAAAAATAATCAAAATTTTTAGTTATCCTCATTTCAGAGACCGATCATATTAACTATGTCTACGCTCACTTGTTCTATTATGTTCTTCCAATCTCAAGCCAAAAGAAGATTTTTCTATGTGCACTTTTGAGGTTTACGACAACTTTCGTGTGTCGTAACCTCGTCAATATCTTGAAGTTTTCGGTTGAGACTAGAGACAAATATCGATATTGAAATTTTTTTTGAATAATTTATTTTTAATTATATCACTGTTTGTAAGTCTTATACTTCCAATATGTAAAATTTATCTATATCATTTGGAATAACACCGTATTGTTAATTTAAATACTGATTATATAAATTCGTGCCGATTTGTCAAGTCGATTATATTGTTTATCTGCAAAAGAAATTGTCTTTTAACACATTCTATTAAAACCACCTTTAATAAATTCCGAACATTTTTCAC
Organism: Dryomyza anilis; assembly: GCA_951804985.1. Lineage (NCBI taxonomy): Eukaryota > Metazoa > Arthropoda > Insecta > Diptera > Dryomyzidae > Dryomyza > Dryomyza anilis. The sequence goes on along the minus strand of OX638134.1, from coordinate 41,210,813 downwards.
TTAGCTACCGTAAACTACAATTAAAACGATTTTAATGATATTCTAAAAACTAGAGCACGTACTTATATGGTGCAATAAATTCAATAAAATAATAAAAATGTTGCCGTTGAACTGTTACGTTTGGCGCCTTTATTCGAATTAAAATTGAAGATTACAGTGTCAATATGATGTATTTTGTAGTCACTAGATTTATTTCTATATGATAATAATAATTTGACAAGATTATATACTGTATTAAACTCTCACGTTTAACATAATGGATATGTTTGCTTAAGAATAAAAACATTAACAAACTTCAAAAAATATCTAAGAATTAGTATAAAACAAATAAATGTTATATCATTTTAGGTAATAAAACTGTTACACCCAAAAAATTCTAAATACTTTACAAACTACTTGACGATGATATTTATTTATATTCGATCAAAAAATGCTATTTCTACGATATACATCTTACAATAATTAATTAATGAATTATTCTACAGAAATTTTGTCAAAATAAAAATAATTTTCTAAAAAAAATAAATTTTGTTTATCTAAAATAAAAACATGTTCAATTGGTTCATTCAATTAAATAGAATCACAATTATTGAGTATCATTTTGTAGCATTATAGCTTATCGAAAACGATGATTGTAAAGTTATCGTTTGGTTTCCGGGACTACTGAAAATTATAGTGGATTGTACTAACAACTGTGTAAAATAAAGACAGACACACCTACAAATATAAAGTGTGAATGATCAGATACATAATAAATATTGCATACAGCTAATGAAAAACGTAAAAAAAGGTTCGCCATTTCACGTGACTATAACTGAAATAAGTGATATATTTTATAGAAACAAAAATTTCCATTTGATTGTTATAATTCTATGAACAATAGATATGACGACTCATTCGCTATCGTAATTATTAAAAAATGAATATATTATTTTTTATTATTTATAAATAGAATTGGTCGAGCAAATTGTATGAAAAGATAATTATTATTTATAATTACCGAGTCATTGTTATTATTTTCGATACTGTGTAATAAATATTAAAAATTTTCTTTTCAATAGAATAACTCTAGCAAAATTTACTTTTATTTTAATAGTACATTTGTCAGAGAATACCATATATGTGACACATACTTTATACAATGTAAATATCTAATAAATACCAAAGCAACCACGGCTCGACAATTGCCACAAACTATTGTGACATATGTGTACCTTTTAAGTTACCTCTGACACCAGTGTTGCAAACTAATAATATGTAGTCCCCAAGAGGTGACTAATAACATGTATGGAACATACGCAATAATATGTCGCAATGCTGTGATATATAAGTCATTCATAATGGAACATATGCAATGAAGGGCGGAGTTAACTTTGTTGCTATTAGGTGGCAAAAAGTGGCAAATTATTAAATGAGTTATGTTCCATATATGTGGCAAGTATGGAATGAAAAACCTAATAGGAACATGTTTTTTATAATTAACTTTAGTATTTAATAAATGTATATTATTATACATGACATATTTATAATATCCACTACATATGTTTGTGGAATGTTGTGTTGCAAAAATATACATCCGCAAAAGCATAATTTAAAAAATAAAGAAAATCACAATTTTAATAAATTTTCACAAATTTCATTTTTTTTGTGTGCGCGTGTGGGTGTAAAATATGATTAACCCGGAAACTTGAACCGTTTCTTAAATTAGAGTTGTAGTTTGCCAAAAACTATGTTAGTAAAGACTTCTACTTATTATTATGCCATGCATATTTTTTATTATTTTTTACAGGACAAACATTCACGTTAAAGGCACTGCGCAGGATCATTATTATTTTTATTTAATCTACATATAAATTACAGTTCAAGTTAAAATTACAGTTCAAGTTCCAAATAGGTGAAGCGAAACTTTAATGGATCAAAATTTTGTGACAACTAAGCCTCGCCTCGGGGCTTTTTCACTGGCAATTTGGTGGCAAATAAGTATATTTCGCATGATTTAGAACAAACACTTTAATGGCTACTGTGTGGCTACCACTTAAGTTGCCACAAAGTGGTTACTTGGGTATTAGACATCAAAAATCACAAACTATAAAACAAATGAATTAAATTTATATGCAATATAGATATATGAACTTAGTCTAACACAGAGTACGATATTGACAGAATACGAAATTATGACAATTGTGTCTAAACGCAGTGTTGGGTTTGTGATTTGTGACTCGTGCCCGAATAGTTTTCTGATGAAGTACACAGTGGTATGGTTTTATTAGGTTTTTAATACTTCTTCTGTGTTATTTTTATATATTATTAAAATTTTTTAAATCTACGACTTTGTATTGCTATTTAAATATGTACTACCTTAACTTTAATGGTATTATGTGGTTGAATTTGCAAGGAATTAATTTACAATCGAAATGTACATTCGAATTCTCGTAAATATCGATAATTGCAAAAAATATGTCTAAGAATTGGTGTAATAAAGTAACAATAAATAATTTTAAAGTGAATATAATTCAATAAATAATTTTCAGATAAGATAAATGAGAAATTAAACCAACATTTCATACAAAAAATATGCTTTACAAAATGAATTGTAAGAAATAGTTTACATTATGCAAAATTGCTATTTAATTTAAACATAACAGAAATAATAAATATTATGCATTACGATCAATTTGTTCATAGCATTTCTGAACTTTTCATTAGATAGTATGTATTATTTTCATAATCAGCGTGTTGCTTGATAACTTTTTTATTTTCTTTCAAAGTGGCAAAAAAAGGTACGCAATAACGTACCTTATGTGCGTGTGTATATTTACAAATTTTACGATTGCAACAATCGATATCTAACTAATGTGTCTGACACTTAGAATGTTTAAAAGGTACTTTTAAATATAATATAGTGTAGCCGATAAAAAGAATTAACTTTAGTTGATCTTTTGACATGTTTATTTGAAATTTAAAATTTTTAAATTCATAATTTTTTTAGTGTTTATAATAATTAGTTAGTCATTATAAAAAATATTGGTTGTGATTGATAGTATGATTTTTGTATCCAAATATAAGGAGAATTTATTGTGAATCATACTGATATGAGACTCACACATGATAATACATAATAAGTTAATAACTGTTATCGATACAGTGTAATTTAGCAGTGACTAGTACTATTGAACTTATCAATCTGTGTATGTACAAACATATTCTGCGGTAAATCATATATATTAATAAACAATCGTTGAAGTAGTAAAACTAATTACATAATAAAAGTTGTAATATATTCAGAACTTATAAGTGAAACTCAAAAAATATGTATTCATATTCATATATTACTATTCAATAATGTTAATTTTAGTGTCAATTGAGTTTTAATGTTTTATATTTAAAAATGCATAAAATTAAAACTTTAATTTTGAAAGGTATTTTTTTAAAAAAGCCATATATAGTTTTGTTTAGTTTTATCAACTATCAATTATCTATTTTATCATTATAAATCGTATTTAAGTTTTCAGTTACACTCAGCAATCAGTTGTTTAAAAATGATACATTTTACATTTTAACATTTAAAGTGACATTTAAAAGATCGAAATTACTTTTTTATTGACTCATAAATAACAACCGATCGATCAAATACATACGTATATTTAAATTTATCACTTTTAAAATATGTATTTATTTATTTAAAAAAAATGTATTTAGTTAGTCTTACTTCTACAACGATGATATATTCTTAGTACTATTTAACCCTTAAATACTCATAGAATACTATTTTTACAATATACTCAGAAATCAAAAAAAAAGACAATAGTAGGACTATTGATTCTATAGAATATGAAACAATAGTTTTTCCTATTAATTCAATAGTTTTTATAATATTTTGTAACATTGTTTAGCTAATAAGGTGGTGCACATTAATTCAATAGAACATCTTATTGATAAAATAGTAATTTTACTATTGTTTTCATAATTTTTTTTATAGTGCAATACTATTTCTTATTAAGAGTTTGCATCACATTAATTAAATTATTATAGTAATGCGATAAACCATTACAAATAATAAAAAAATAAGAAAAAAAAATAAAAATATATAACTTTATAGAGTTATATAGTAGAGTATATAAAATAACAAATAAGGCTTTTAATAGTTCTTGTGAAGATAAATTCCCGAATTCTATCAAAAAATTAGACAAATATATAGAATATGCCTTTCAGGTTTAAGATCTTTTTAATTGCTTTATATTAAGGGTATTCACATCACTTTGTATCGCCTGCGTATATGAGTAAAAATTGTACACTATAAACCTTATAATGTTTACGACATACGCATATATGCAGTAAATACGATGTGAAATGAATACCGTTCTTGGTATTCTTTAATTCATGTACACTTGTAATAAATATGCAGATATCTCTTTTATTCAAATACTTAACTCAAAAATAATTAAAATTCCAAATAACTCGCTTGACTCATATTAAACATCATTATAGTAAAACTTTACCCAATTATGGTAGACATGATCTGGTTTAAGAGGTAAATAGTCAAGTATGAAAAGTAAAAATTACAATGTTTAGTTCTCAATTTTTGACCTAAAACCATTTCTACTAAGTATTATCAGTATTTAAATTGAATTCTATTTTATATACTATCTTTTCATGATGATATTTGAATTCGATAAATAATAATATACATATGTTCGATAGGATACTCCAGAAAAAAATTTTTATTTCTGTTTTTGTAAAAAGCTAAATATTTTCTAATCTAACAAAATGGGTTTATCACAAATTTACAAATTTTCGATATCATCTCGATATCTAAACTGACAAAAACAGCGATGTTTTGCTAGATAGAAAAGTTTTTCATCGAAAGCCCTCTCATTTTCCTATCATTTTATCATATTATCGAAAACTATACTAAATTTGAGCTATCATTTAATTGACTGTGATGTAAGTAGTCAAGAAGCTTTGCAAATATGTTTTATATTTAAACAATGTCGTATTTGACTATGGAAAGTCACCTGAAAAACTATTTCGCAACCGATCGCAATATAACATAATATTTTAGCATTTGCACAGTTTTATATAACAAACCATGATATAATGAGTTAATTGCAGTAAGTAGAGGTAATATATTCTTAAACTTCCTGACATTCCCCGCAATCTAAATGCAAATATTTGCCAACAACTCGTCAGTCGGCCGCAAACCTCCTACATGCCTAAATAAGAGCGCACTTACGTAATTTTCAAAGGGGACTAGAAGTATGTTTTTAATATAGATCAAACGCATTTGTGTCGAACTTATTAAAAGATAATTTTTATTATTATTGCGTTTTAAAATATAAAATATCGTAAATACTTAATTTAATGTGACCTATTTGCGCCGGTAGCTCAGTGGTTAGTGCGATGAACTGCAAACCGAAAGCTCCCATGTTCAAATCTGGGCTGTTGGACTAACAACATTTTTTCCGTTCGGATTCAGCATTAAACTGTAGGTCCCACCACTTTAAGTACAAATATAACACGCGAAGCTCAAATGGTGAGAGAGTTCGGTCTAATTCCCTCACTATAATTATAGTTAGATCCCCTCTTGTAAACTACTATATGGCGCCCATGCGCACACCGCTATCTTTAGAAAATGCATAGAAATTAGCAAGGTAACCACTAAGTACATAACTCATTTAAACTAGTGTCACTCGGAAGGCAAAAATTGCAAATTCTTATAAAGCAAAATGCTGGATCGCCACTAAAAATAAGACTCGCTTCAACAGCAGCTTTTCAGAAACCTAAGATTGCTGACGTTGTAGGTAGAGACGGCGAACGACGACGAGCGGCGGCTTATATCGAACACCAAGAGCTGCAGATTTTTTATGAGATACCCGACCAGCAAAATAACGTATATCGCATATACAAAGAGTCGCACAGTGGAAATTTCCATTGGATTTGAAATGTGAGCTGGTACAAAAACAGCGACGTCAACAAAGAATAGTGAATAGAGGTAGATAGAGAGAGAGCGAAAGAAACACAGCGAAGGATTCCGAACGGACTTGGCGCGGAGAATTGCTGACAATGATTCTGATATAACATGGAAGCGAGGGAGGACGAATAGTAGGTATTTGTTTATTTAGATATTGATTAGAAAATTTAGACAGCACTTAAGTAGCTCGAAAGTGACTGCAGCAGAGGGTTGTTTAGAAAAGCTACGGGTAGTCAAACAGTCCAATCGAATGACGACAACGAATGACGAAAATTACTACAATTAGCAAATGACTAACAATATTTGTTAATTAGGCAAAAACTTGGATAAGTAGACATTTGCGAAAATTATGAACACTAAGCATTATAAATACTTAATTTTTTGATCAAGTTTTCAAACGTATTTTTATGTGGCATCACCGGTATTTTGCGTTGCACTTACTGTGTATTCCGTGGGCGCCAGAGGCGTCCGTGAGTTGCTCTTGTGAAAACTCATGTTGAGTAACTTAAATCCTGCTTGACGGATGACGGAAATTCCTTAGATATGGCCGCCGCTACTTGTGGCAACCACAGATTTGTTAATCCAACAACGAATTATTCTAGCGCGTTCCAAACTGTGCCACTCGAATTCCAGAACCTTCTAAACGCGCGCTGGTGCCTGCACTCGCTGCACGCAAACAATAAAGAACCCGACTTGTAAACGACGGTTACAATTTAAACAATTACTTAAATTTAAACAAATAACTAAAATTTAATTGAATGCTAACATATATTATATAGTCGAGAACTGAATTTGCCAAAATAGTATAGATCGCAACCGTTAGATTTTTAAAGGCAGAACAACCAACCGTTGTAAAGTCAACCGTACTGTTTGCTATTCGAAACAAGAATGCCGACTCAACTTCAGTTCGATTTTCATTTGCTTGAATTTTGTGCATTTGGTACTTTACGTTTGTTCTGTCATTGTTTGTGGTTGCTGTTAGTTTTTAGTTTTGCGCCCCTATCGTCTGCGAGCCCTTATCAACAGACTGAATGCATGACTACTACTCTTTCTGAGTGAGAGTCGGCGTCGGCATTCATTGTGAGTGCGGTTCCGTTCCGCGTCGAGCGGAGGTTAGAACCACTTTATCGACTGCAATTCCTGCGGAAATCTAATTCCGAAAAGTCGAACAGGCGTTTAAGGATTTTTTTTAAGCAGAGTTGGGCTAATTGGAGTATTTCGGAATTGTCTACATTTTTGTGTAGACAATGGTGTAGATTATGTAGACAATGCATATACCTGTGTGGTGTATAAAAAATGCGGGGTTTTAACTTTATCATTTTAAGTCAGTTTCATGTTCGAAAATTTTTCAAATGACAAAGTTTAAAGAAATGCCAACATATTGACATTTTGAATTCGTTTGACATGGTCAATGAAAAAATGAAAATAAAACAAATATTACACAAAATGACATTGCGAAAACAATGCATAACCTATTGTAACTGAGACATATACCATTCCATTTTTAATTTTTTTTTCATAAATGTTAAAAATTACAAATAGTTTTAATTATTAGGTATTTGCAATTAGAATAAAAAATCTGTTCACTAAATTCATAAAAATTTAAAATAAAAAAAATAATAATAAATTTAATAATAGCATAACAGCAGCTCATTTCTATAAATCAAGCGATAAAATTGTCGATTTCTGTAATGTCAAAATTGTTCAAATGTCAACCAAATTATTCGACAAGATATGAAAATTGCGTCATGTTGACGTAAAATGGACAATATGAGTCGACAACTTTGATCGACAAAAATACAGAAACCACCTACAGCTCTGAAAATTCTGCCCTACTTGCGTTTTTTGATTTTTAGCTCATAGAAACACCGCTTCTGCAATCAACTTCACTTCGAAACGCACTGTCAAAATTTGAAAATTTTACGATCTATGCAAAATCTTTGTCGTTAGACGACTGTGCACATATTATATTTTGGTACTAAAATGGTGTGACCTTTAAGAGCAATATTATACTCTCGGAGGCTTCCATTATCTGCCAAAAGGTAGCGCCGTACGCATTTTTATTTTTTTGATGTTCGCAGTAGTGAGTATTCGAACCCGCAACCTTTCCTTTGTAATACAAACAGAGATCCAACATTATGTAGGTATAAAAGGAATTTCTAATCAATCACACTCACTCACGGACATTTTTTTCTTCTACTCACACTCACTCACAATCAGTGTTGCCAGATATTTTTTGGAAAACCTGTCATTTTCAGAGTAAAAAACTTTTTTTTAAGAAAACCTTGAACTATAAAAACCACTATGTTTTTTTAGCATTTCGTATCAAATGATATATATGAACATTATTTATAGTTTTAAAATGATTTATGGTTTAACTTTTTCTAATTTCTAATAATTTTAAAAATATGACTTCAACACAGTATCCGTTAAAATGTACATAAGTTAAAAATGCCTGTAGGTACTACATATATTAAACATAAATATAGCAAATTTACTACATGTAAGTATTGTATATTTTTTTTTCTCAAATTTGGGATTATGACCGTATCGGTGGGGGAAATTAAACCAAATTTTGTTTATCGACAAATTTCATTAATTTGAATAATAATAGGTTTTAATTTTAGCGAAAACAATTCAGCGTAACTTATATCGATAAATTTTCCAATCCCATAACAAAAATAAATATTGTAAATTATAGAAATTAAAACAAAAATCACAATATTATTATTAATACAAAAATCAATAATTTTCCAGATTATAACATCTTAAAAGACATTTTTTTTAAATCATATGTACACATTTATGTCAAACTTTTATATAATTTCTGAAGACTGTACAAATTTTGCGCGATTCCGTCCATGTTTTTATTAAAAATCTCACTTAATGTGGGGATTTCAAATATGTTTATAATTCTGTTTTTTTTTTTATAAATATTTGAGAAAAATACGTTCTACATTTGCTGTTGCTACAGGAATCGATTAAACAATGTTTTTCAAGTAATGGAAAGATTTATTTGATTCTTAAACCTAGTTAGAAATGTTTTAATCTTAAAAACTGGATAAAATAAAAAACAACACTTGATTTTTTAGGGAAAATATTGAAACCTTTCCACCTTCTCAAAAACTGGCAAAAAAAAGGTCTATCTGCACATTTGGCAACAGTGCGCACAATAACGTGAGTAAATTCGATCACCCGTGATTTCGGCGTGTTTTTTGCTATTCTTTTCCGCATGCATAAAAATACATAAAATTTAAAATTGGTATAACGTAATAAATTACAAAAAAAAAAGTATTCGTATACGAATTTCTTTAGAACTTAGTATAGTTGTATACCTAGGCAGAGAATAGATTATAATGGGCGTGGCACATCGCATACAATCTTAATAAAAAATTTGCTCAGCACTATTTTCCCCATTTTAAACGGTCTCACGGAATGTAGCTGGGCGTGACTCATCCCATACAACCAATTTATAACGGATATGGAATTGTTAAACAGAGGAAGAAATGTACAGGAAATATTATGTTCGGTAAAGAATGATTTCTGGATAAAAACTTGGGTAAGAATTGTCTGAAAAAAAATTTACTCTGGGAAAAATTCTCTCGGGAAAGAGTTGTCAGTGGAAGAATATTCCGGGCATGAATTGACTTTGGGAAAAATGGGTTTAGCAGAGTTTTTTTTGTTACTACATTCATAACTCGGATAAAAAAAACGTTCGTGTTGAAGCACGGCCAGTTCGCAATTCGGATCCATTATAGTCGGATCCATTATAGGCGATTAAAAATTTAAAGGGCTAATACTTGTTGAAATAATGGTCAGCGTAAGTAAACAAAATGTTAAAAAATTTATAGTTGATCAAAAATATAGAAAAAATATCATAAAGTAAAAATTTTATTTTGAGAAATATTCGACTCAAAATCACTAACGTTTTTTCACAATCACGTCAGTACATTAAAATTCATAACATGAACCACGCTATAATCTAAAAAAATACTCTCTGATAATCTAATAATATTGTTACAAATTATACAATTAACGATATCGATGTTATATAAATAATAGGGCTTTCGACAAAATACATCCCATCAAAAATCGATATCGATATTTGATCGTAAAAAGTTTTGTCTTCTATAAACAAATATTATTGGTTCTAATTTTTGTTATTTTACGAAATATATAAAAATACAAAATTCTTATTGTAATGGTTTGCATATTTGTAAAAAAAATATATTTATTTAAATTGGCTACTCAATATTAATCACTCAATAAAACATAAATATATGAACTGAATACATATTCTTTTATATATTTTCTACATTTAGACTATCGTGTAATCTACAATCTACATCTGTATACAATTACACTCAACCGTCCTTTTAAGTAAGTCGAAAACTATTAACTGGAATCTACACCATTTCCAAGATTAATTGAGGATAAATATAATAAATCTATTTAAAATTTAGAGGAAAAATTAGAAATTGTGTTCAAACAATTCATCGCTTAAATGTAAACAAGAAAATACATAGACATTTTTTATGTCATATCCATTTCATGTCCAAAAACGTTAAGACATTCCTATCAAATGCCATAAGTGTTGTTTTATTTTGATATGTATTGAATGAAATATGAGTTATCTAATATTTTTAAATGAAATTTATGAATTTTCATTAATATTTCTGCATAAATATATAGTTATATAATTCAGAATTACAAAGGAAACTAATATGAATAATATGAAACTTTAATCAGTTGTATCGTACTGAGTTGATTTGGTTCCAGAGATTGCAATTTGCACTGTTTTACAACTTATGATATATCAGTAAAACTTTTTTCTCCAAATTGTTTTGAGTCATTAATGTGACACATTAATTAGCATTGAAACAACGAAGCAAAATAATTATTTTTATCACTTTTAAAGTCATAGAAAATTATATGACATCAAGTTCATGACGCGGACTACTCTTTTCAAATTATCCTAATTTATTTATTAAAGTAATTTATAGACATTTAATAGAATCAAAATAAATAAGTGTTTTGAGTATCGTTATATTTTTGATTTTTGTAGAACGGTTACCGTTTAGATTTTTAAAATTAAACTGGTTTAAACGGATATTGTTTTAGGTTACGGTTTTAATTGCTGGTTGTAACTGTCAACGTTTACGTCACATATTAAATAATTTTGGACTCGTTTTCACCCGGAATTTCTTATTCAAATTTAAATATAAAATATATAAAAATCACAATTAAATATTTTTCCAAAATTAAACTAAATATTTTTATTATTTTAATATTTAAATTATTTTTTTAAACATATTTTTTTGAGATTCAATAATTTTACCTTATCTGTTGAAAATGCTGATAAAAAACAAAACAAGTACGAGGAATTAGAGATATCTCTTTCTAATGTAATTCATTGAGTGAATCACTCTTAACATACACAAAATATTCCATAAATTCAATAAAAGACGTAGTTTTCAAATTAACAAAACAAACCAACAAAAATAATTTCAAGTTCATTTAATTGATGGATATTCTTCATTCATAAAATCTGCAGATAGGTATAAATTCAATGCATTTTAAATGTCGTATAAAGTGACACACTCCATCTACCACTATCAATTTATATTAATTGCTCTGACGATGGAATATGTATATCGTTCACACAATTTTTGAACACTTTTAAAAATCAACTTTAAATAAAATGCGTAGAATTTCTTAATTAATTTAAATTGCTTGCAACGAAATTTGGAGACGTAGCGAAACGCAAAAACTAAATTTAAACGATACTGAAAAAAGCAAAAGTTAAGTGCAAAAATTAAAATCAATTTATTCATAATTTATTTATTTATTGAATTGTGTGGAGCGATATCTAAAGAGATTCAATTTTTACAATAAATAGAAAATATATATTTACTTTGTGCTTTTCAGGAATGTTATCTAATGTAATAAATATAAATATATTTATAATAAGAGTGTTCGATAACACCGTTCGACACCAGAAATAACGTTTTCAGTTTTTTTTCAAACATATCCAGTTTTAAGAATATCCGACAATAACGAAAAACCACGTTTTTAGGCATTCTACGTTTTGGAATGCGTTGAATATAAAATCATTCTTATTTTATTAAAATCCAAAACACGCATAAAAATCCAGGCATCGAGTATTTATTTTAATTATAAAATTCTTTTTTTTTTTTTTGAGTTCCTGAGATATGAGTCAAAAAGAACGATTTTTTGTGCTTAAAAATGCCCTTTTGGAGTATTTATTTCTCGGTATTCAGCTGAGCACCATTCTTGAGGTTTGACTATTTTTCAGAAAAAATCATCAGTTTTTATACTGCTCTATTCAATAAATTCGTATACGTCGTGATTGTGCATAAAACTAAAAGAGTTGAAAAAAGTTTATCATAGACACCTTTTTTCCCACAAAAACACTTCTAGAAGTGGACTTTGAATGAATTATAATAATAGTTTGTCGCTACAGTCCTATAAAAACTTAGGCCGAGCTCTCTCACCATTCTGAGCTGTGCGTGTTAGATTTGTAGTCAAAGTGGTGGGACCTACAGTTTAATGCCGAATCTGAACGGCGGGTGAGAGCTTTTCATAGAAAATGTTTTATTCTCGTAGGTTTGCCATTTACTCCCGAGAGGTAGCGCGGTATATAAAAATGTTTCTATCTTGAACCTGGGACCTTTCGGCTCGCAGTTCAACGCACTAACTCTGAGCTACCGACGCTACAGTAACTAAGAATTAATATTTAAAAAAAAAAGAAAAGTCTTCCGAATACTAAAACCTCGACGAAGTGTTTCAAACGGTCTAATTAGACGGAATAAGATGTTAAATAACAGCTTTATTGTAAAAGAATAAAAATATTAGTAGTTTATTAAATTTATAACAATATTTTGCGATTAATAACAAAAAATATGCATTTAATAACATTGAAAGTTAAATGTGATAAAATATATATATAATATATAAAATACAAAAAATAGTGGTTATTTAAAATAAATTTGTTAATAGAATTTATTACAAATTATTAATATTTATTTCGTCGTTGTAGAACGAAAAGTCACCAAATACATTTTTATGAAAAACTTAAATTTCGAGTTTGTTGAATAATATTATAAAAAGTAATTGAAGCATTTTTAAAGTTGAAATAAATTATCATGTGGTAAAAATAATTGAGATCATCGATTAAAAATTGACAGATATGTAAAGATTTTTGTAAATGAATATTTAAGATTTTGAAAATGTATTTGGTGACTTTTCGTTCTACAACGAATTTTATTAATTTATTTTACGCTCAATCACGACAAGAATTGTCATCTGGATTCCAAGAAATAAATATGGTAATCTTTAAGCACAAAATTCAGTCCATTTTTAGTTATATCCCGGGAATCAAGGTTGATAAAATAAAAGCAAATACGAGGAATTAGAGATGGATGAGTCGTTCTTAACATGCACAAAATACATTTGTATAATAAATGTTTTGTAAGCATTTTGTTCGACTTTAATATTTGATGTGTGGACTTTTATGCATATTTTAGATCTAAGAAATATGACTATGTCTTTACATGTAACGACTACCTAAAAACACGGTTTTTAAACTTTGTCCAATATAATTGAAACCGGACGTGTAGGAAAAAAAACTAAAAGCCCCAATGTCGAAATTTAAAAAAAAATCTGGAGTTAAAATGGGTGCGCACAGTGTAATCCAACTTGTATCTAAAGCCAGCTATTTAGTTGAAATTTAATTACGAATTTTAGAAATTATATTTTTTGCAGTAGGGTTTCAATAAATATGTAATATGTATGTATTAAATCGGTGTGAACTTTCAATTATTGTACAACTACTGATATGTTTGTCTAGACTGTAATATTATCTACTACTTTTTACTTCAAACGTTTTTATTGTAATTAAATTTTGCGGAAAATTTTGTATAATAAATGTTTTATATAATATGGAAATCGTATGTGTAAACATTGAGTGATTAAATGCAAAGAGTATTCTGTAATGTTAATGAACTTGAAAGTGAGTATCCCAGTTGGAAAGTTCCCTATTACATAATCGAAGTTTTTATTATTATATTTATAGTAAATATTGACAAGCACGAATTTATTCGTAAAAAATATGAATATATTCGTAAAATTATATATACATTTGTAAAATAAACGAATATATATGTAAATATTTTGACTCTATTTATACACTCAAAATAATAAACGAAATGCTTTTTTCGTAAAATATATGTACGATTTATTGTACAGCACTCGTAATTTTAGACTTCGTCCCATTTAGTATTTTACAGTACAGAAAAAGCAGAAAACATGATAAAAACAAGACGAAAACTTAATATTTCATGTATTTTACGAAGTATTTCGTAGATAAATTTAACAAATTTTTTCGTAAATACATGAAGGACAGGTTTTATTTTGAGCGGTCATTTGACGTCTTTCTAAATTTTAATTAATCTTTTCTGAATTACATTTATCAGTGGTGATCAAATGATTTTATTGATTTATTTTAAATTTATTAAAATATTCCATTTTCTAACAAAGCGTAACAATTGCTGATAGAAATTTAAAATAAAAACATTTACAAACAATGCACTGTGGGACGATATGTTACGAGCCTGCAAGTTCAATTTAGTCCCGGCTAAGTATGGGTTCTTGAACAGGTTCATAAGCAAATTTTTCTGTTTTTCAATTCATTTTCATAAACATTAACTACACAAAAACCAAACAAAACTTTCATACTGTCATTCTGTCATGAGGTATCTTGATGTTATTAGATACCCCTGGTCCTAGCCCACCCCATTCAGACAAGTCTGACCATGGTTATTGCTTGACCATATACGCAATAACCCCTAATGTGATACAATTAAAAATATCTGTGCCTGTCTTCATAACGAAAGTTTCATTGTTGTAACCCAAATACATTTGATGTAACCTCATTTGTTGTAAATGAACGTACCTCATTTTACTATAACCGAAATGTTAGTCCGCATAACTGCACATTTGGTTGCCGTAACCTCAGGATTGCATTTTTCAAACACAACAAGTGATTACGTTGTTGCATCAACGATATAAATGACGAACGGTAATCTTATGTCTATTTTCAGTTTTTATGTCTATTACAAGTCGAAAAAAACAGGGAAACTTTCAATTAAGTAATTATGTGAAATAAAAAAAATATAAATATTAATAAAAATTATAAATTAAATCAATGCAAATATAAAATAAATAAAAAATATGTGACCATATCGACGCCTCTTACGAAAACCCACACGTTTCAATTTGCTTACGAAAGACGGCACATTAAAAAAATGTTTCATTAAAACAAGCATACATTTATTTTATCCACGAAAAGAAGCATTAAATTATTTTAGTCACGAAAATAATCTCATTCTCGTTTTCTTCACGAACTGACGCATAACTTTATATTTCCCACGAATAGAAGTACATTTATATTTTATCTACGAACAAAAGCGCATTTTCAACTTCACCACGAATAAAACCAAATATGTATTTTTGAGACAGATATCCCAACATACATTTTTGTGGTTAAGAAATCACAAAATGTTGATAATGAAGGTGACAGTATTTTATGACCAATATTTTTGATTTTTTTATTGATGCCGTGGTGTGTCAGTGGACATGTTGTTGATGAAACTGTTCCAATGAATAATAGATTCACATCCAGGTGCGTCATTAGAACTTTTTTTGGATGAAACAGTTCCAATGGTCATAGATACACACGCATGTGTGATTTGTCCAGAACCTACTTGCGTCACTGGACATTTTTTAGAAAAATTTGTTCCTTATGGATTTGGCCAGAACCCACTTGTGTCATTGGGCATTTTTTTTGGAAAAATTCGTTCCTTTAGGATTTGAAAAAAAATTCCAATGACGCAAGTGGGTTCTGGCCAAATCCCAATGGCCCAAGTTTGCTTTTGTGTACTAACAGTCTACTGGGATAACTTTCTTGAAGAAATATATATGCTTTTATTCTTGGCGAAACGTATATGCTTCACGTATATGCTTCATTTTTTGGGTATAAAATAAATGTGATTGTTTTTGTGGGGAATCCGAACTTGTGCTTCTTTTCGTAGTTACGAAAAACGTGCTGATTTTCGTAAGCAAATTGAAACGTGTTGGTTTTTGTAAGATGCGTCGATATTGTCTTTTTTCAAATTATGAAGAAATATAATACATAATTTAAAAAAAGCTTTAAAAAAAAAAGAGAATATAGTGCCAACCTGACCCACATAACATAACACTGCGGTAAAGCAAGTCATTATTTTCAGAAAACGTTTGCGGATCTTAATGGAAGAAACATGGGTTCGCAATGCTACGTAAACAATTAGTCGCAAAATTCATCCATCTAGATTTATAGTTTGTCGCAGTGTCGATTTAACAGTATCGCAAACATACTACCACGAGCACAGCTTAAACCAAATCTATTTAAAAAATGTTAATTAAAAAAATTAGAATAATTATATTTTCATACAAAACACATGTCATTTCATGACAAATGAGTGATTTTTTAATAGTTAATTTTATAGGAGTAAATATAAATTCTGTTTCAGACAATTAAAATTTAATACGTAGTAATTTTTATTTTTAAAGCAATCTTAAATTTTAAGTAAAATTTAAGTTTTTTACTATTTTTATTTTATTTATTATTCTTAAACAAAAAAAACTGTTCCACAGTACAACGAAAGCTAATTCTATTTGTTGTACTTAGTGCATACACAAACCAGAAAACAGCTTTTTTAAATGCTTCGGAAAGTTCTTTACTCGACGCTTTTCGGAAAGCTTCAGACAGCTTTTGTGCTGGGGCAAATCTACAGTAAAGGCTAATCTAAGAGATAAATTTTTATTCACCTACATACATTATCTACAAATTATTTTTAGCTGTGCTAAAATAAATCTACTAAAAATAGTTCAGGTAAAGCCAGATATCACAAATTTAAATTTAATTAGATTTTGGAGGGTATTATTTAGTATCTATGAATTTCAGATGTTTTCATTTTCTGACCAACACACACAAAAATATGCATGCATATTTTCAATTAGAGGGAATTCTAATAGATAGTTTATCAGTATTTACGTATACAAAATAATATCATTGAATTTAGATTAAGTTATATTCAATTTAATTAAGAATTCATAGCCTGTTTAAGATTAAGCTTTATATAATTGGTTATAATAAAAAACACACATACGCTATGCAGCACTGATGACATTTCATTCGTCATTTCAATTGTACGAAATTTACATAAATTGTTTCTTGAATTTTACGATTTATTTGAAGGCAAATGTCATTTAGTGTATAGTGTATAACAATGTCTAGGAAATATTACGGTTTTCCTGTTTCAAGTTATGAACTTTACGATGCAAATTATTTACAAACGGGGCTGGACGGTTTAATGCATTTATTACACAAAAAACATTAATGTGCGTAGGTATATAGCAAAAATACTCAACCGATTAAACATTCGTTAATATATTAAGTTGCTCAATTAGCGTATTCACAGTTCATCTTATTTTAGTATGGTATTCGTACCAAGTAGTAAATATATATACGATACAATAACACAGAAACGTCAATTTGTGGTTGCATCCCTTATAAAAGTGAAATACCACAAGTGTTGTATTTGAGAGTAGCCCTGAGGCATGTTTTTTGTGAAATTGAAGACAAATAGTGCTCATAAAATGTTTATTTTTTGTTTTTCTTTTCAAATCAAGTAATATTTTTTTTATATAAATCCAAAATCCAAATTCGTAATATTCGTGAAAATATTTAGTATTTTCCAGTTGTAAACGAAGAAAAATAAATGAGATCAAATCACATTTAATTTATATAATTGCTAAGTTACTAATTTTGAATCAGTTTCATTTTACGAAATTTATTTCCTAAATGTACGATTACAAATGCTGAGTTAAAATATTCAAGATTCACTTAAATAAAATCATTTATAACTTTAGGTAATTCTATAGCATGCTCCATTAATTACTTATGAATCAACGTAAATCCAAATACGATGAAGTCATACACAACATCATTTCGTATGCAAAACACAAACTATCCTTGAGTAGAAACATTTCACGGAGTTTTTACAAGGTGTTAAATTGAAATTTAAAGCATAAAACGTTATGTTTTACGTAGAACAATAAAAATTTCTGGTTTTTCACATTGATGGTGGTTTAATGACTAATATATGTATGTGCCACACACATCAAATATTAATCTTTCTAATCAATGTTAATTCTCATTAAAATGTTTGATTATTTATTTTAACCGAAACGAATAAAGGTTTATTTTTTTCTTTTAAATGTTTGTTCATATATATTTTGTTGAATCGAAATAATTACATTTACAATGTTTAAATGTGATTATGTCCTATTAGAAATTGATGTAGGGGTATCATCGGTAATTTTTTCCATATCAAGACATGGCCATTATAATATTATGTCCATTTTAATAGGCTGGCGCAAGTCACAAACACAAATAGGTCACAATACAGCGCTTAGTCACATTTCGTATTCCGTCAATTTCGTATTCTAGTAAATTTCGTATTTAATAGACGAAAAAAGAGATGACAAATGTGATTGATAACAATTGTCATTGCTCGTTAGAATTGGGCTATCTTTTCGGACTAAAATTGTAATATTATTTGTATTTATGATTTATATTTGTGATTAAGAAAAAACTTTTTTTTCGAAGTTTTGTACAACATTTATCGCTCCGAAATTCTGCATTTGTGTTATGGAAAAATGTAAATTAAATGCCGACAATGTGCTGTACCTTTACCACTCGCGACAAACTCTTAGACATTATTTGGTCTAACGAATTTTCGATTTATTCCATAATTACATAAAGGAAAAACGTCAGAACAACATTTACTTTAAGAATTTTTTGCAAGTCTAAATTGACCAGCATCATGTTCAAACCAAAAGCCACCAATCCGTATAAGAAGGCCAGTTAAGCCGTTGTGCTACAATTGCTGTCGTAGGCTCATTACTCTTTGATCTACTTTTAAGTCATATGCTGAGCCAACTCAAGTTCAGCGTATTTTTTTCTTTATAGTAACCAAAGTTTTATAAACCTTGAGAAAATCTTAACCAGTTTTTTGTGTGCGTTAACATTTTAATTCGTACTCCATGATAAGTAGTAGTATAACTCACCTATTTGATTCTTATTCAATTTAGAAGAAAATGTCCATATAATTATCACAACTCACTAAAATTTTCAGAAGCTCGTTTGCGAAATATATATTATTTAAACAGGTTTATTCCGAGCCCTAATTAATACTAAATTCGAAAAATGTTTTTAACCACAAAGTGAACTCTGTGATAGCAAAATTTAAGAATCGACCAATACGATAAGTATTATATATCTATTTATTTAAAATACATTATATGCAGATATCGATAGTGTCTATGCGTGGTCATTTTCACTAGTCAGAATCTATATTTTTCCCCAGACTGTCATTCAAGGTTCAAACTACAAACGTGGGTGCCGATAGCGTTCTCTATATGGTTATTCTAAAAACAATCAGAAGTTAACACTGTCCAAAATATATATGCATTTGTAGTAGGTACTAAATATATATCGTCTGTATGGGATTAGCTCAGATATGCGAATATTATATACATAGATAACATTTAATTAAAAACCTTGTTAAAAATTCCATTTTTATATTACCAACTTATATTAGGCATAATGTTAATAGATAATTGTTAATTAATTATTAAGAGGTAAAACTTATCAACTGCATTTCAAAATTTGCAATTATTGGTTCGAAAAAATTATACTCTTTCGAGAATGATGACGTGAGTTTAAAAATAATGTAAACTAAAAACGTGATTCTGTGCATAATTAACGCATACGATTCACATGTATTTTACCATAATTTGATATTAATTATGTCATTTATATTTTAAACCGATTTTAAAAGATTTCAAGGTTTTAATGCACAAATATATCTTAACCAAAAGTTTCGTTATCTAACCTAGTAGCAATTCATTCATATAAATACGTAAATATAGACTGCTCGATTGTTTATTACGATAATTTATGAATCGAGTTAAATCTGATAATAAAAATTTACTGCCAAGAAATGATTAAAATACTTGAGCGAGATTTTGCACTTTATTTTTAAGGGTATGAAATTTTTAATTTTAGATACGAAATTATATAATCGTATGTTTACGACTTTAAAGATTAGCTGAACTCACAGATTACACGATATTACATTGTTTTACAAATTACAAGATTACAATTTGATAAATGTATACATGATGCAATAAAACTTATACAATTCATGAAGTATACGAATGAAATGCAATTTAAAAATTTATTTTCAAACATTTTAATTGTATTTTCATTACATATGCGATAAAATTAATACAAGTATTTGTGATTCTTCATTTCAGATATATAACTCTCATATTTTTGACATTGTACAGATCTTATATTACAAACAGTATATAAAAATATGCATTTCCAAATAATTAAGAATTTGTGGAAAGAAAATAAATGTGTATTAACTGGTTTTGTATCGTAATAATTTTAAATACTAACTGTATTATATAATGCACTTTTTTAAGTGAATAAATTACATTTGTGTAAATTTGGTGACATGTTTATTTAATTTATTTTATAATTTGAATTAAAAATATATTTTTATTTTAAGACACATTTTACATGTACATTTTTCAGACATTATTCAAGGCTAAATGTTTTGGATTTCAAATTTGAGACAATATATGTGATCGATACAGTGTGATCAATAAAATACCTGTTACATTTGCAATATGCAGTTTAAATCCAAAAGTTAGGGAATACGAAGGTTCAATATTTATATAAGAATATGTACAAAAAGTAATTTTACTTATTATTGTAAAATCTACAATGAACACGGATAGAAAAGATTTGTTTGAATATGTTTGAATGTAATTAAAAAGTAATACGAAATTACCATATATGTATGTATATATGGAATGAAGTGTATTTAAATTATAATCGAAATTGAATTTATTTTTGCTCACGTGTAAACATTATTATATTGTCCAGCAGAATCTGTCAAATTTACCATACATATATTACAATACCAACATAACATTTTAATTGCATTTGGCAATTTACTTGGTTAAAACTATGTTTCGAAACACAAAAAATGCTAATCAAAGCTAAATACAACGTATGTTCGCCACGCTCGTTTTAATTCGATAATTTATCGACTGACGAAGTTGGCAACGTTGTGCAGCATTTTCTACCTACCCCATCTTTTGCCATCGTTTGAACATATTGAAGTTTAAAAACAAACAAAAAGGAAATTGTATTTAAATAAGTGTATTCTTGCAACATTCTTCTTGTATACGAAGTTGGCACTCGTTGAGCAGAATTTTCTACCTACGTCTCTTTTGTCGTCGTTTGAAGTATGTATAGGGTCATTTAAACATACTGATGTTTGAAAACAAACACAAAAATAAATTCAAATGTAAATAAAGATATTCTTGCAGCTCCCTTTTTGTATACAAAGTTGACACTCGGTGATCGGCATTTTCTGCGTACGTGTCTTTTGTTAATCGTTGAGAAAACGTGTACGCGTCGGTAATAATTTTGTTATTTATAAATTAAATAAATATATAAATTGTGTTATAAAAAGTATTAATAGTAACATAGTATAATATAGTGCAGTATATAATTTCTGAAACTAATGTGAAAAAAGCACAAATAAAAATCAGTGTTTCGATTTTCAAACAGAATTCGGCATGTTTTTTTACAAAAGCCTCCGTGAATTCCTTGCCTACGCTATGTGCTGTACTGAGATCAACTGTATCTGTACCAAATAAAAAGCGAGCCTGGATCGTCTGGTTTAGCGTCTGCTGGTGCAATTGTGCATTCATTGATGCTGTCACTTGTACTTGCAGTATTAAACGAATTATTTATTTATGCATTTAAAAATTTGTATATGATTTCAATTATTATAAATTCCCACTGTGCATGTTTACAGATTTTTAATAAAAATTAATAAAAAAACATGTTATTTT
The DNA here is from genome assembly GCA_951804985.1 of Dryomyza anilis. Lineage (NCBI taxonomy): Eukaryota > Metazoa > Arthropoda > Insecta > Diptera > Dryomyzidae > Dryomyza > Dryomyza anilis. Next base: position 41,188,780 of record OX638134.1, on the reverse strand, counting down.
GATTTTATTTTCAGGATTTCTTTCCAAAAATATTTAAATATGTTTCCATGCAAACATACCTCTTTTTGAACAGAAACAACTGATATGTTTCACTGGAAACATATTTACATTCAGGTCGTTCAAAATCATGTTTTATTTTGAACATATTTATGTTTCGGTTCAGTAATTATGGATGTAGTAATTATTATGTTTCTATTAGAACATACACCATTTTAAGGGGAAACATTAAAATGTTTCCGTGATATTATAATGTAAGTCAGAGCTCATTACAACACTGTTCAAGCCTCAATACAACCCTGTTTACAAATGATTTATCAGTCAATTATATATTATGTTTACGTAAAATTCCAAACATACATGTTAATGCCTGCAAAATTATATTTGGGAGAGCCCTTTTTTTGCAGCGTGTAGATATTATAATGTCCAGATCAATTTTGTCATGTAACTGATCGAATCTTGACATAATTCGATCAGTTCGATCAAAATTTAATGATCAGTTCCCTATCATAACCCTGGTACAAAAATAAAAAATAAATTTCACAAAAATAAAAAAATATTCTACAACACATATTGCATATCCAAATATCTTATAACCACATCGGAATATTAGTATTTATTGGTATATTCAAATAAGTCTTGACAATCAAAAGAAAAATTCTGTTTAAAGTTTTTTAAAACTATTTTTGTAAAGTACATTACTTCTTTTATTCTAAAAAGTGGCTGACATTATCTTAAAAATGATACGCAATAAGAAAAAAATTAAGTATGCCATTAAAATCAGCACCCACATATTATATAAAAGTGATGTATGGATTGTCCATAATACAAATTGTTCTCATTTTGTAGAGTAATGTATTTTACGGAACACAAATTTAAAAAACATTAAAATATAGTTCCCGACACAAAATGCCTGGCATTTTTCAGGGATATTTCCGGCATATAAATGGAAGTTTCTGTCAAGCATATGGCAAATTACCCAATAGTATGGATTATTAAAGGGAAAGGGATTATTAAAGGGAATAGACAGTTTTTGATAAAAACTTCGTCTTTACCTGCTTAAAATCTTTCGAAAATGTGGTTCTAGACTGCCTTGAGCCTGCCAAAAATGTTGTCTAGTGCTGAGAATATAATTTAAATATAAGAAATGGGCTTTGTGTCGTAAACTAACTAGTTTGAATGATAAATAAACAGCTTTGTTCGATACAAACCTATATAATTTTACATAGATGATATCTTCGTTGTAGAACGAAAAGTCACCAAATACATTTTTATGAAAAACTTAAATTTCGAGTTTGTTGATTTATATTATAAAAAGTAATTGATGCAATTTTAAAGTTGAAATATCAATTGATAGATTTACATTTTCTTATCATGTGGTAAAAAATTGAGATCATCGTTTAAAAATTGACAAATATATAGAGATTTTTGTAAATCATGACTTGATGACTTTTCGTTCTACAACGACGATATTTGAGTTTCAACTTTTCTTTCACATTTTCAAAAGATTTTAGTTTAAACCAGATGTCCTTTCGTTTATTGTCAACATATCGCAAATATTTAAAATGTCAAATTAACTGATTACTAATGGTTCTTCTGTCTGCAATTTAAGCAGATTCGGCTTATTATGAACTATAAAAGTGTGGAAAGTTTATACTTAGTACATAACATAACCACTTAAAAAAAACAGCACAGTTTTCTAATAAGATCACATTCACAAAATTATAATATTTGAACAATGATTATATGAAATAGCACTGAGAAATGGTAATAACTATTTGTATAATTTTCTTGTTTTGTTTAAAATGTTTATGCATTCGTGCTGTTCGAATTACATTTACTTAGACGTTTTTTAATAAATTACTAACAAAAATTAGTTTGTTTAACTTGGTTTATCAGTAATTGCTTTTAATTTTTTTAGAACAGGTTTTTTTTTTGAACAGACTAAATTTAGAGCATTTTGCACTTTGATGACTCGTTCCAGTGATGCTGAACTGTTCTATGATGCACTTACGTTATCCATTTTAGAACTGTTATTGGTGGACCAAACCGTCGTATTGTCCGACATGTTTGCACACTTCTGCGTCCAATTGCTATGCCGAAAAGTTTTACTCAATGTGCAATCTTTCCGAATTTAATTTAAGCTAAACCACAATGAATCGCGCTACCACGACGTATGGTATGTTTGTTGTTCGGATATTCGGTGCGGAATGAAACAAATCGAGACTCAACAAACTTCGCAGCAACAGTGTCAACAGGTAGTTAGAGGTAGGTGAGCTGCTCTGAGAGCATCGACGACACTCTTTATTACTGTTTTTTTTTTCCTACTTGATTATTTGAAATGCTTGCGATTAGGAGCCACTTGTTTAATAACTCCCCTTAAAACAATAAGTGTAAAGTGTGCGATTGTTAATGTTGTTGTCGAATTCTTGCCGCTTTAACATTGACCGACTCACATAAGCACCGCACTTACTAGCCGTAGTTAATATTGTAAGAGGCTAAAGTAATTTTATTGCCACCCCATGATCAATGGACTGTCAAACATTTTGATACGTTGTCTGGCATTGATAACGTAAATAACTGTCAAATCAGTGATTACCGTTTAACTCGGTTTTTTATGCAATTTCAACAATTAATAACATTTCAAATTATACGAAGTGCCAGTGCATTAGGTCGGCCTGCGCCAAGTGCCACAATTTTATTGCAAAATAATTCTCAAATCTAGATAAACAGGCGAGAGTTTATCTCTATTAGCTGTTGCTGTTGCTTCTTCTCCAGATATGTTTGTGAGTTGACACAAAATGTTACAGATTAAGAGTTTTCTACTAAGTATCCGATTGTGTTTACTGTATTTTTAACAGTGTTGTGCGATATTGTCTACGTACGAGCTGCTTAATTGGCAAATCGATTCTAAAAAAAATGTAACCACCTAATCATTTATCTTTTTTATACCCTACACTAAGAGTGAAAGGGTATATTCAGTTTGGTACGCCGTTTGTAACACCCAGAAGGAAGCATCTCCGGTATGGAAAAGTATATATATTCTTGATCAGCATGACCTCCTGAGTCGAATTGGCGAGATTGGTCCATTGTGACCTATGATCCGACCACTTATGTTCAAATACCTCATATAAAATGTACATATAAAGATCAATTTTTATGTATACGTGCTTAGGTAAGCTTTTTTGGTCAAATATATATTGACATCATGCTCAAATACATGATAATAATGTTTTCCGGCGAAAAAACTTGTGGTTCACAAAAAAAAATCGAAATACGGTACACCTACCCATTTGTAAATAAGGGTATCAAATGAATGGAAATTCTTCAGCGATTGTATGTTTGTAGGTATTTTCAAGATTCGTATACCCTGGTGACCTATATATCACTTTGAATGGTAACCACACATATGTGTAGGGTATTTATAGTCGGCTTAGACCGACTATAATTTTGATAATCCTAACTATCATAATTACAACTACTTTAAAATTTCCCATGTAATCTAACCTTCCCAACTGGTTTTATATTCGTGTGACTACGATTCGTTACCAGTTACCTTCAATATTTTGTTTTGCCAACTATGTATATTTAATATACAAAATTTTCTAATATTTTCGACCAGTTTTGGTACTTCCTGTTTCAGATGAAGATTAGTTTTTTATAAGTACGAACTATGGATTTCATAGTGAAACTGTAAAAAACTTTGAAGGATGGAATTCCCTAAATGGGTAAGTTCATTTAATTCTCGATGTGTTGATGGTATCATTGACCAGAAAATTAAAAAATATGCTAAATATGCAGTGCTACGAAAAAAGAAGGATTGTAAATTTTTCAAATTGTCAGCATATTTGATTCGATTTGAAATTAGGATAAACATTTGCAGGGACTATCTTTTTTAAATATGATCCTTTATTAGGTTTTTTACTTCTTATTAAGTTGTACTATATTTTTTTATAATTATGTTAAAATATATAGTCATTCACGTCATTCATCAAGGATGTCACAAATGATTGCCATGCATAATTTTTTTTTAGTAAAAAAATATATATATTTTTTTAATTTATATTTTTTTATCTTATTTTATTTATTATTTCAAATTTATTATTTACTTATGTTATACGTTGGAATGGTATGTGTACTTTCTAATGTCAATAACGTATTTTACTAACGGTCATCATCTATCAACATTACTACTGCTTATTATCCCGCTTTTATAAAATTTGGTCCTCCAAATAGGGCCTGTGAATAATATGGAAGGGTGGCATCTTACACAAAATTTCAGTTTTACGCGTAAATTCTGCCCCTTGGATGCATTTCACATTGTATTTTCAACAACATTTTATCAATGATTTTTTAAAATGTCATTAATATATGTATGTGTATGGCATCTTTAATGCAATGTCTTTGATAAATTGTTGTAGACATATTCATCAATGACAAATTTTCTAATATCCTGATGATGATAATTCCGGCTGGGGTATTGATTTAAATTATCCGTAAGGACATTTAGAGTTAAATACATAACATAATGCTGTAGTTTATCAACCAGGCTATTTTTGAAAACAGCAGCTATTTAAAAAGAGCCGCTACAATTTTAGCCTCAGCTTTTTTTACTTTATCCACCAGACTGTTTTTGCTTTTCATTTCAGACATGAACCATACATTTCTATAATTTAAAACTGTATTTTCTCAAAAAATTCAAATTTGTTCGGTGAAAAACAATAACAAATCATAAATTTTGAAATAATTTTTAATATTGACAGCAAGTTGGATATTTTTTCAGGCTAAAAATTTTAAACGACAACCAAGCAGTTTGAAATTTTTAGCTCGGGCTAAACAAGGTGTATTTAACAAGGTGAGGAAAGTATTACTCTTCTAATTTTTTATTTTTCAATTTTAATTTCTTTTTGTCATTCGTTTGTTGATTTTCCTCGTTTCCGGTTAATAAATTCGGTGATTAAAATTAAAATTGTGAAAACAATTAAAAAACGAACATCGCGTACAAACTAATGCCGAGACCATCTTATTCTGCCTGTGACCAGTTGCGATAAATGAAAATTTCACGTTTCCCGCAATATCCAGATGAAGAAATATGGGGTGCACATCGCTATCATCGCGAATTTATTCAACCCCCGGAAAAAAGTTCGCATTTATATCCGTCTGGTGTACCAAAATTATGTCCTCATTGTCACGTGTCTCAAATATATTAATGTTAAATCTACCGCACCAGTAAAGCTGCATCTCAAAAATAGCTACATGATCGTTGAGGCATCACCTGTTCCGAGACTCCCATTTATGCCCCTTTTTATGCCTCCAACTGCTACGACATCTACTCCTTCAACTTTTGATGTAGCGGTTCCGTGGCGTGAAACATTCCATATAACCTATATTTTTAAAATGCTAACACCTGAAGTAGTTACAATTCGGTGAAAAAATCATATTTAACATTTTAATCGTCAAGTAGAGTGTGGACCCTTGCACACTTGGACGAGGAGAAGGGATATTAAGAAATTGCGAGCATGTGTTATTGAAACGCCGCATAACCGATCTAACACTTTTGTACACATCAAGGGGTACATCCTCGCTCAAATGTGCGACGCGTCTGAGTGTCCCTTATTGTCCTCGTTATCTCTATTAAAAAATATAGTCAAAATTGGTCAAAATAGATTTGTAGACAAACTTTGTGTCATTTAAATTATTTAATAAAAGCAAATCATAAAAAAAAACATTTCAAATATAAACAAAAACAAATAAATTGACTTTTATATACAGAAAACCTAAATAAAAACAAATATCGCAATGACTTTTGTACACAGACAAATATTTCAAATTTGAAATATGTGTACAGAATTAAACATATTTCAAATTTCTCGCCTCTCCAAATTTTCCTCACCTTCGTTATACACCTTGTGGCTAAAATTCAAATTTTAAACTGGTTGATAACGTACAAAAATAAAAATAGCCAGATATTTTGGAAAACAGCCACTGTTTTCAAAATAGCCTGGTTGATAAACTACAGCGTAAACGAACAAAAAACGATTCTTGTACATAGTCTAGATATACTTATTGATTAATTAGCTATAAATTGAGATAAAAAGGGCCAAAAACTAAATAAACTTTGTAAAAAACTGACTCTGTAAAATATATTAAAAACTAGCTAGACCCGTTCACAGCTTCTCCCGTGCGAAGTCATTTATATCGTTTAGCATTTAAAAAAAAATAAAAAAAAATTGAATATATTGAAGGTGCCAACACCTATTTGTCCAATCACACATTCATGGCGATGAGAATGTTAAATATGATCGATACTTTGATTTTTATACTTTTAAATTTTTTATTTGGCAAATGTCAAATTTTATAGCAGGTGTAAAGCCCTTTTGTCCAATCAAACCCATATTCAAAGTGACGAATTTAATTATAAATATGATCCTTGCTTTCCATTTTTATAACTCTGCTATAAGGAGGTCAGGATTTATAACATTTTTAAAGTTGTGGTTATATCGGAGGTGCCGCCATGGCCCTTTGTCCAATCTCTCCCAAATTTCAACCATATGGTTGCGATATGATCTCGACAACTATACTATGCTCTTTACAATCATACGTGGCTGTCACAATCAAAGTATAGTATTTTCAAATTTATTTCAGCAATAATAAGATCCCTATAATTATATTATAGTAGTATAATATGATATAATCATATAGTATAATCACATACAGTAATATATTTTAATATGATTATCTTTCTAAAAACCAAAATATGGTTGATAAGAACCATGTTATGGTTACGATAAAAAATCCATGCACAAAATATGGTCACTGAAAACCATAGTATGTTTGTGTGGAATCGGGATGTGGTCACTGAGGGTCATAGTATGGTTGTGTGCAATCTTAATATGGTCACTGAGGACCATGTTATAGTTGTGACAAATCGTAATATGCTCACTGTGGACCATATTATGGTCCACAGTGAGCACAGGTCCACAGGAAATCGTAATAATGTGACTGTCTCTTAGGATACTATTAGACAGATTATATGATTGACTATATGCATAATCCCAATCATAGTACGATGCCCTTCAAATATGATCACCAGAACCATGTTTTTCTCTGCGTATATGATTAATGTTTATTTTTAAGATTTAAATGTTTCTGTAAGGAAATGTATATTCACACACAAAAAACTGATTTGTTGCGGCAACCAACTAAATTGCCCTACCGATTTATTCGGTTGCGGAAACTTACTGATTAGGAGGTTGTACCAACCTCCGAGTAAGCACGAATGATATTGTGATAACCTCCTAATCAGCAAGCATTAAGTTGTGCCAACCTCTTATTCAGCAAGCATGAGGTTGTTTAAACCTCCAAGTCAGCAAGCAATTTGTATTGAATTCATTCATTATTTTATTAATATTCAAATATTTTTTTCGCATTTTTACGTAATTAATGAATTTCCTATACTTGTGAAAATTTTTGATGTTTATTTATTTATTTCTGCATGTATCTATAATTGTTGGCAAGAAACTGGCAACCGAACTGCTGATAGACATGAGGTTGCCGTTTGTCATTTATTTTGTTGATAGTTGCCATATCAAATGCACAAACGTCAAATTTTGGAAAAATGAAAAATGCAACCATGAGGTTACGACAATCGAACGTACAGTTGCGCGGACTAACATTTCGTATGGAGCAAGAAATGGTACGTTCATTTTAATGACATGAGGTTACAACAAACGTATTTCGGTTGCAACACTGAAAAGTTGGTTCAATTAACCTCATGCCAAAAGAGGATTTTTTTGTGTGCAAGACTTGATAAAGAAATAATAAAATTGCAATCATCATTTTTAGCCCTTTTCATCCGTAAAATATAAAAAAATAGTACCGTTGAATATTAACTTTCCAAAAAAACCTTGCCAAAACTAGTTTTTTCCTTAGATTTAGGAAAAATTAACTAATTGAAAGATTCAGGTTCACATATCTAACGTTCGAATTTATTTGAATTTATTTTAATTTTGAATATTTGACATAAATTACTCAATTCACTTGAAAGTTGTCAAATAGAATTTGTGAAAAAAAATCATTTCATATAAATCAAGAAATAAAAATATAATTTTTTTACGTTTGCATTACCTCACAACAAATAACAAGGTTGCCGACTACTCTAACGTATAAAACTAGTAATTTTTGTAGTCTTGAGTTTTTGCATCCTTCGCTTTTGTTTTTTCTTCAATGCACATAATTCATATGGTGTTCATTGGAAAAGGAAGACATTAGCGACTTGATATATAGCAGAGAAAGATCGCTGATGAAGGGGCTTGGGCTTGTAATATCTGAAACTCAATGCATTTTGCAAATTGTTTGTTGTTTTATTTGTTGATACAAAACACCCAATTTGTATCGGCTGGACCTTGAGCACGTTAAGACAATATCTTAATATAATAAATATATAAAAATAAATAACAAATAATGAAAATAGATTTTCATCGGTTGTATTAATTTTCTTTAAATTACGTTCTGTTAATTCATTAATTGTCGTGTCGTATCGGAGATAAAACAATTAAAAATTAATTGTATTGATAATGTGTTTGCTAATATTTTTTCTGTGTGTGTAAAAAGTGGAAAATTTAAAAAATATATAGTACGAAAAATAAGACGATTTTTACGATAGGGGGGCGCATTTAATTTAATTGGTCGTCTGAAGTCCGTACCACTTAGTAATGTGGTAAAAACTTCAATAACCAAATAGTAAAAACATCAAAAGCCTATATTCCACCCAGAAAAAATACTATATAAATAATAGTTTTTACTATTAAAAATAGTCAATAGGATAAAAATCATTATTTTAATCGGAAAATACCATTATAAAGTAGAAAATACCATGACATTGCCATGTAGTTTATATGAAAAGAATTATTTTTTGTATACTATTAAATCAATAATTGTCATGTTGACAAATTTTAATGGGATTTGAGGGAATCTTTTTCTGGGTGTACATTAAACGCTGTGGTACCAGGGTATAATTGATTAACTCCACTTATGCACCTTTGACATGTTGCCGGTGTTTGCTTTCATATACTTTGTCTCACATTCTAATGAAAATATCACTTTTAGTTTCCAATTTATTAATACCCACAAATATATTTGGCGCTATTTAACACATCATATAAATACCTTTAAAATGCTCTCCTAAAAAAAGAAGAAGAAACTGACTTATGCTGTTATGCCGTGTGGGTCACAGAACTTCACACATATCCGTGATTTTTGCATTAATTCATTTACATAACGAACACAAAATGACATGAATGTCGAAAACTAGATACGCAAAATTTTCTGACGAGCCGGGCCAATCATTCAATTAAGTAAATGCATTAGTTAAATAAATGGCAGATAGGTGGCGTGAGTGACAAATCCAAACACACATGCTTTATGCTGGGAATTGATACAGTAGTTAGTTAGTTTGTCTGGCAGTTAGTTTGTCTGACGAATCTAGAGATGCTAATTTAATAATTTTCCCATTATACCGAGTACCGATGAATCGCCATCACTTATTACGTATGTTGAAGAACATTGTCATCATCAACAAAAAATGTCAGGACGGTTTATAACTGATTTCAGGCTTAAAACATAATTCATAATACTTCAATTCTGACATCATACGAATTTTTAAAATTAATACTACTTTTACAAATGTTTGTACTGTTAGTGTCTGTACACTCAAAATAATCAATGCGACAATTAATAAAATTATTTTTCGTAAATATAAATGGGCATTATGATATGAATTGAATATCATTGAATATTTTCATTGTGATAACCCGACCAGTTCTAAGAACAACATGGTCTGATCATCTACATACAGCGTCGGTTACTCAATGATTAGTGTTTTTTACTGCGAGCGGAAAGGTCCCATAGCACAGGCTCAAATGTGGGCTATTCATCATATTTAAAAATTGCAAAAATGTTTTTCTATACTACGTTACCTGTCGATGGCAAACCTCCAAGAGTAAAAAAACACTTCCCATGAAAAAAGACTCAACACACATTTGGCATTTAAAACTGTAGATTCGTACTTGGTAAATTAAAACTGAATTCAACTGTGCATTCTTCAGGGCAAGCAATTTTCTGCTAGGTTTGTTATAGAAATTTTTTAATGTTTTGCGTTAACTTCAAATTAAATATTATCCAATCAAATAATATAACATTGAGTATTAATTTATATCCAAATTATACGCAATATGCAGGTTGTCATGATTAGCACAATATCTATAAATTGTACAACATCATGTTTTAAATTTTGTCACCACTAAAATTAACACTTCCGCCAGTTGTTTACGTCTCATTTATGAACGTATTTATGTACATAGCAACGCGATCGTTTAAAAATGAACTTATTGTAATTACATTCTGAAATTTCCACCAATTTCATTTAACTGTTTTGACACATGTGTTATTCTGTTCAAAAATTCTGAACTTGTTTTATTTTTATTGTGCATCATTAATTTTTTTTATTAACCTTTATTACTTAAAAAGCGAAAACATTAGTCGATTATTTTTATGTTCGTACATGATTCTTTTAAACAAGTGTATCAAATGTGATTTTTAAATCATTTTAGATTTAATAGCCCAATAACACAATAACTATCGTAGAATTTTATGTAGTATTAGTATGTTGCTATTTTATGATAGGCATATTAACCAAAAAAAAAATAAAAAATTGGTACAATAGATCAAAGGTCCTAATATACGTCATAGTTTCAAGTATAAAAATGATCAATATATATCCGTCTGATTTAACGCCGACTTGCAAAAATAAATTCTCCATATATGTCAGATAATAATCTATAGATTATAATCTACTAACGATTATAATAATTTTAATATTATTATTAATTTTAATAATATTATAAAAATAATATTATAACAATGATGACTGTGTGATTACTGAATTTGTTCAGTACGAAAGTTTTTTTCTTAAATCAACTGAATCAATTTCGATTATTTCGTGGAATCTCATTAAAATAGACCGTATCTTGCGTTGTTGACGACACGGTTGGATTATTCGACGAGCATATCATGCTAATTGAGAAGATGAAGTGTTGAATTGAATGACGTCGATTATGACTAGATATTTGATTAAAAAATATATTCGCATTATATCAATGTACCGGGAAAATAATGTATATGGCTAGATAAATGTTTTTTAATATGTTTGAATGTTATTATAAAGTACTTTATATTAGGAATATTAGGAATTAAGCATAATTATTAGGTAAAATCCCTAATGTAGCTCGAAATCATCTCGAAATAACTACGATAAAAAAATTTGATATCATTGCTTTATCGCTACTAATTTTAAAAAATAATAAATAATAAAAAAAAAACTACGATATGTCGTATCGATCTGTACGTGCAATTAGTACGTTTTGACGTGCAATATTAGACCGAAATCTGATTCGATATCGTACGAATTCTCCTACATATTGTATCATTTTCGCATCATTATCAAAACAAATGGCAGCCTGGGAAGTGGTGAACATTTGTATAAAAATCTCATCAATACTTTGCAGGGTGAAAATGCTATCGGTCATCGTTGGTCCTGACCTGAAATATATAAATCATAGAGGAATCATTGATGTCATTTCCCACTGGGTAACTAATGCTATATAGTATAAACAAAGTTCCAGAATAATTTCCCAAAAACTTTTATATGCAGCAATGCCGACTTCTGATAAAAAGCTAAACTTTCTTTGGCGTTGCCAAAAGATATTACATACTACCGCAATACAAAATAAAAAAGACATCGTCCCCAACTTTCTGCATCTACAAGACGCACGTCCTCTCATGTTTGTACAAAAATCATTCGATCAGCGAATATATTTAATGATCGTAATTGCATATTCAGTGGGGGCCTCGGACAAAATCGCGCTTAAATTACAGGTTATTGCCTTAAATCTTTGCCAAATTGCAAACGAAAAAGGAGAAAGACGATCATGAATCAACAAAAAATACCGAATGTTTGAAATTGCAATTGAATTCGAGTTGGTACTGAACGCATAAAATAATGTGTAATATACTACTTTCGAGTGTTGAACTGCACTGAAAATAAATACTAAATCAAGAACTGAAAAAAACATAAATTAATGTTAGGTCACATAGACCAATGATTTTTGAAGTATGGAAACTCTACACATATGTAATACTACTCTACACATATGTAATAATCGTATGGTTACTGTTTGAGGTGGTCCAGATGTCCCTACGATTTACGAATCCTGAAAATAACGGGGAACTTGTAATCGCTAAAGAATTCCTTTTTTTTTTTGTACCCATATGGGTATTGTGTCGAATTTCGATTTTTGTTTTGGGCACCACAAATCAAAATATTATTTTAATATTTTTAATAATAAAGTTTTTATAAAAAAGCATTTCGGCCGGTAGAAAATAAAATTAACCCGTTGATGTTAGTGTTAAATGAAGAATTTGTATTCATAAATATTAAAGTGTTCTTGTTATTATTTTAACAAAATTTCTTTTTATTTTTAAGTTGTGAACGAAATGGACGAGTATCATTTTTGGACATCGATGCATTTACTTTTCTAATCTTCTGATTTTGATTATAAAAATAATTTAAATAATATAGAAAATCAAAAAAGTTGATTCAAAAATCAATGCATTGTTTTTCTCAGAGCAAAATTATACTTAAACATTTCGGAAACGCAACCCCCGTTAAATTAAACTTTAATTTAATTTTACACAAATTTAATTTTAGAAATGCTTCATTTTACACATTTTATGTTTAAGTTTCACACCAAAATAGAGCAATTTTCCACATTTTAATGTTCAATTTTACACACATGTTGTTGATTCTTAAAGTTTATATTTAAACATTAGAGATTCAATTTTAAACGCGTGTTTAAAAAAGCATAAAATTACACAATTTTTCTTTTGTGTGTATTCAATAATTTTTCTATGGTTAAATAATAATATAATTGATTCTTTATACACAACTCAAACAAATATATGATATTCCAGAGTTTTTGTTTTACGACAAGTGATAGCCTAGTAGAAATTTTGGTAGGGCCATGGTCATGAAGTGATCATGTCATTATTTGAGGTGATCGGGATATGACGAGGCCCATAATGTCCTTGTAACGCAGTGTCCTGTTCATGTATTGACCTCAGGCCATGATCATGTACTGATCGGGCAATTCCCCATTTTAATATTTACCCGACAATTTCCTAGCTTGACCTCGAGCATAATCTCGATCATTGCCTGATACTAATTTAGTTAAGAGGAACAAATAATGTAGCTATGATCTGGAACATTGACTGTTTAGATAATGTAAACCCTGCTATGGTAAGCATGATAAGGGCATGCAAAGGCAATGATATGATATTTTCTCTAATAGGGCTTACCCAACGAAAACCCGATCATTTCCCGATGGCGCATCGGGCAAATTTCTACTAGGGTACTTGTGACGGCCGTTAAAATATTTTAGATGGATATAGCAACCATCTATATATCAATTAGACTAAAAAGTAAAATAAATGAATAGATGCTACAAAAATCTTAACTTCTGCAAAGTTTCCCAGTTGTTGGTTTTCAAAATAGTTCGGTAAAAACTTTGACTATTTTTTTGTGACGGGCGTTACAACGCAAAGTACAGTTTTAATTTGGTAATTCTTAGTATTTTGAACCACTAATCAGCAATACAATGATGCCATATTTTTACCAAAAAATGACCTTTCAAATTCTACTAGTCAAGAGTGTTTCATATATTGCATCAATTTTGTACTATAATAAATTTCGAAAAAGAACTTGACATTAATTGAGAAAACTCATCCATTTTAAAACTTTATAAATTTTAACATTTTTAAAAAACTGTGTCTGTTATAGTTTTTGGGCATGTTTAGAACATATAGACAAAAGTTACTAATTTCAATCGATAGTTTGGACTAAACTACTAGAAACAATTAAAAACAGTTTCAGAACAATTTGGTGTATGACAGTTCCAGCAACTAATTTTTGTTTTAACCGAATGAATTCGATTGTCACAACTAACATTTTATTTCCTACAGAAAACCATCTTCATTTAAGTAGTTAAACTGAATTCATTTACCAACTTCTGAGGATGTATCAAGAATTTAACATCTGTTAACTTTTTTTTTGCAAAATATTGTAAATGTTCAGTACAATTCAGTACGCATGTGTATAACGTATAATTGTTTCAGTCGCGTAATACACAATGCATTCGATATACTTTTTATTCTCATAAAATTCATAAGAGCACAAAGTTAGCAGTGCACTGTGGAATCAATTTGATTTCTATGTATTTTTTTGTTTTAATATAGGAATTTAATTGCGCATATAATAAAATTAAATACTTTTCATTTAATTTGAAATTAAAAACGCGCGTAATATTCTTTCTATGTAATATTACGCCCCCTCACAGAATTCACACAGTTCCATTATATCTAATTTTTTTTTTACCGATAATTTGAGTGTTTTTGTGGATTTTAGGTTTTGTGGACCAATATGTATCATATATTCATTCATAAACATGTATACGTATGTCATTTATTGAAATAAAATAATTTTTTTTTAAACATTTTATTTGTGTTTTTCGCGGTTTAAAAAAAAAACACATTATTTGTCATAAAAATCGCTCTAGACCACGGAGGCGTAAAAATGCACAAACCAAATTTAGACAGTCATTGGGACGCCATCTATAAGAAACCACGGAATCACAACCCCTAAAAAATAGATGTATTACGAAGTATTACGAAATTTTTATTTTATAAATTTCAAGTACGTTATATAGTAAATATACTTAATTTAATCAGAAAAAAAGTAAAAACTTTGAAATTTCATGTCTTTTTTATTAATTCCATTTTTTAACATTTCTTTTTTAATCCAAATAAAACTGACAATAAAAACTTGTATAGCTATATTTTAAATTAAGTCCACTTTAAACCCTACGCAGGTACATTAAAGTTATCAAAAATCAGCGTTTTTCGTATTTCATTGTAGTCAGTATTCTTTTCTAATTACCTTGGTCAAATCAGATTAAATTTTCAAGACAAACAAATTTAGACTTTTGGCCGCCTAAATTTGAATTCTGAAACACTGTGCCCTGTGAGATTTGCTTTTTGTTGGTTACGTTTTTATACCCTACACTAAGAGTGAAAGGGTATATTCAGTTTTTTTTTATTTATTTATTGTATCGCTATCGACTAAGCACATGTTGCTTTATAGTAGATATTAAAAATGAACTTTTAAAATTAATTTAATTATATTAAAATTAAATATAAAGTATATGATATAAAAGGAAGAATGTTGGCTAAGACGAGCGAAGTCTTAGTCCAACATCGAGATGTCATTGTAATTGTTTATAACTGAAAGAAGCATGGTAATTATGGCTGAGACGAACGAAGTCCTAGTCCATCAGTTACTGATCCATGTAAGGTATCTAAATAGCTTAATGCTTGATCTTGCTGATAAATATTTTCCATTTTATAAACAATTTTGGACCATATTTTTGATCGATATTATTTTCCGTAGCCTCCATTTTGTTCAAAATTAATATTTAACTTATTCTTTTGCTTAAATGCCACAAAATACCTAATACATATCAATAAAATATATATTTTTTTATTATTATTTTAGATAATTCGGTGTATCGTGCTCATTACAGGACCTCTTTTTAGAGAAGCTCCAGGAGATCTGCTATAGCAGTTTTAAAAATCCTTGTTATTACAAATAAAAATATAAATAAGAATATGAATAAAGTGAAAACAGTGCATACGAACAGCAGTCGAATGAGTGGATCTTTAAAGGCGAAAAAAATCCGAAAAAGTTTTTGAAATGGATACCTATATTCTGAAAGCCGGACATACCCGATTAGAAATTTAGCCTATTAGGGTAAAAATGACCAGTGCCCGATCATATTCGTCATGTATCTGGTTGGGTTATGAGAAGTAAAAAATTCTATGATCACTTCCCTACCATGGCTCCATTACAATTTCTAATATGGATGTCACCATTACCCAGGTAGGTACATGCCTGGGAATTAAGCCTTGGTCCTAGCCTTGAAAACAAGCCTTGGTACAAACCGGAACTATATGCTTGTAACAAAGTTATCATTCCAGTCTTGACGTATTCTTGGAACGAGTCTGAATAACAATGTTGACACACGGTTCAGAACCAGTCTGTGTCAGTCCTGTCCCGGTCGATAATTCCAACTTGGGTAAATGAAGGGTGAAATGAAATTATTTTTACAAATTCAAATTGTGATCAAAAATTGTGGCCAAAGTAAATAATGCAAAAAAATTCCGTAAATTTAAAAATTATCCGATTTATGTCAAACAAAAAAAAAATAACAAGTTTTCAGTTATAAGTGATCGATCATGTCGTCAACATACAAATTCGAAAAACTGGGAAACAAATTGTGGAAATTTTTATTAGCTAACTGTTCTATATTGCATGCAATTATTGTAAGTATAAGAAGTGTATCCCGGGAAACTTTTAGAAACTTGACAATTCGGGTGCGACAGACCATTTTCATAAATATACCCAGAACAAAATTCTATTAAAATTTGTCAATAGGACAGTTATTAATTCAATAGTATACAAAAAAAATTAAATATTATACATATAAATACAAACACGAAAACAATTTAATAGTATTTTGTAAAATTGATGGGATTTTCCTATTAAAATAATAATTTATCCTATTGACTAATTTTAAAGCAAAAAAACTATTGATTTTATTGTCTTTTTTTCTGAGTGCAGTAATTGTGAATCAGATCGAAAATCAGAATTTATGAATCGTAAATTTGCGGTGAAAGTAAAGTTTTAGATCTAAGCCCAACAATCAATAAGAGTTGTGGTCAAACAATATAAATATTTCACATTTTCAAAAAGTAAAGATGAGATTTAAATTGAGATCATTTAAAGTTCGAAATAAAATCGAAGAAATGGATTAAAGAGCCAAATAAACGAGCGAGGGACTGTTGCAACCCTAATAGAACCATATGATACAATTTGCAATCCTCCAAACTGACCTGAGCTAGGTCCAATTTTAAAATGTTTGGCTTATATAAAATCAATTCTTCAAAAAATATTGAAATTTTGTAAAACTGAAATAAAATAAGAGCTAGTTGGATTATCGTTATCAAAAAAGTTAGAAGAAATGGTTTCCAACGGCTGATGGTGGACTGGAACCTAAAATACGGAAATTCAGAAATATAAATCTTGAACTATTTTTAAAAACTACGGAATATTGTTTTTCATTTGTGATATCATTTTTTCCTTTTATCATGTTAGGTTTGTAAGTTATCAATTAAAGAAAATGTAAAAATAATTTCGGTCACACCCTTTATATATTTGGCAGAAATATACAGAGAAGGATGAAATATCAACCGCCAAAGATGAAGCATTCTTCACCAAGCCAACGCAAGCTCTCACACATGGTCTCAAAGAAGTTACGGTATATACGGCGGATGAGTTCTGGGTATCAGGCCTGTCATAGAGCCAAAGACTATAGAGCTATGCATTCTTGGCTCATGACTGGACGAACCTTGGCCTCCCATGTGTATTCAACAAACGGTAATTTAAAATATGAAATGTCAAATAGAATACCATAAACAATCAAATATAATATTGTTCACAATATATTTGCCAAACATAAACATTTTGGACAATTTTTATGAACACTTTTATGTTTTTAATGAATATATATGTATATGTAAATATTATTGAAAATTTATTTATCGGATAAATAGAAAATACACCCTGCGACATAGAAAAATGTGCACTGTGGGAATTTTAGTAAAGTGCATTAAAAACAGAATATTATGTAGAAAACATAGAATTTAGAATTTTTTCATATGAGATTCTGGAATTTATGCATTTTGAAATAAAAAATTTTAAATTATGAATATGTGCAAAATACATCGCTAGAATACGAATCCGAGTTAAACTCATTTTTCCAAAAATGATTCCCAACATATTTTTATTCAAAATATATTCAGCCATCCTTCCCAGTAAAAATTCAGGAAAAATTGATTTTTTTCGGCGTATAACCCCTTAATAGCGATTCTAGTATAACGTTGGGTTACGATTGTTGTGATTTCTGTGTTAAATGCATGTTCTCACATTGCTTCGAATAGGTATGTAGAAGTTGTATCTCACAACTATTCTCTCTAATGCTAATGTAATCCAATTAAATGATTCGATTCAATTCTACTAAGTTGAGTCAACAATATATACGATATTTTATATTTTATACGCTCAGCTTGGTGCGTTATTTGAGTGATTATATGCTGTAGATCTACTTGTTGCGGCGACTGTTTTATTCTTTGCGAGTTTTTCATTGCGTTACTTAAAACAAGTGATGTCCACGGCACAGTGGTTTAGTCGTTATTGCGCGGCCAACACGATCACTTCGTAGCTTTGGCATAAATTGGGAAAACAGTTTAACGATTGCCAAAAAAAAAAATAAAAACAGTGACTCGCGGTTTCCGGACACAATAAATCTTAATAATAAGATCGTCGACAGTGCGTTAATTTTTAGATTAACTAAGTTTAAATTTGAAGGCCAAACGATCAGTGATTTAAAATTGAATTCTATATTAGATGAATGCATTTTATTAAATATAACTAAATTATATCCCAACTTTCACATATATTTGGATATAGTCTGCTTTAGGGTAAGTCATTTATTATGAATTTTTGAAAGAAAATTCATTTACTTAGTATCTGATTTTCGGTCATTTTGAAAATGTGGAAAAGTTTAAACTCGCACTGAAAGGCAGAATTCTATTGATACAATATTTTTCAAAAATATTTTTGTGTTAACAAATATTCTAATTCATTCTTAAAAAATCACTTTTAACATTAACTGGATTAATAGACCTTGGTTAATTTTCTCGATGCTCTCATCATTTTATATGTAAAATTTAAATTTGTTTTCAAATTACACTACCCAACACGATTTTTGCTATGGACATCCCATATATCAATTCGCTGGTGCTGTTTTATTCATATAACGTAACGTTTTTGAGAAATTTGCAATCGTTTTTATAAGCCGTTCTCACCTTACCCACAACTTAAAATATAAAAAATATTCTGTTAAAAAATAGTTTTTCAAAAACCATTAAACCTTTTTAAGCTACAGACTTGAGATTTTAAATATTGCCTCGAACTGGAAGACAATGCAATATTATCGTTTTCTTGCCATTCGGTTCATGAAGGTTATATCGCCATGGTTCCATTGAAACAAGAATATTTTTAATTTTAATAATAGAATCCGAATTCTGTCAGACGAAAATCTAACTGATACAAAAAGAATAAAAATAAAAAATATGAAATAAAAAATATTTTTTTAATATAAAACGTTTTTAAGGTGATTTTTAGTATTATTTAAATGAAACGTGTGGCGGTAGATAATATAATCTATTGGACCCTTAAAGTTCACATGAAGAACGTTTTATATTGAAAAATGAAAAAAAGTTAGTAATTTTGATCATTAGTTTGAATTATGCTCTGCGTAATCATAAACAATTTTCTTATATAATAATATAGTTTGGTTCAACAGTCCTATAAGAACTAGGCACGCACAGCTCACCATTTTGAGCTGTGCGTGTTATATTTGTACTCAAAGTGGTGGGACCTACAGTTTATTGCCGAATCCGAACGGCGGGTGAGAGCTTTTCATAGGCAATGTTTTACTCTCGTAGGTTTGCCATTTACTGCCGAGAGGTAGCGCGGTATAGAAAAATGTTTCTATGAAAAGATGTTGTTAGCCCCAGTCCAGGCTTGACCCGGGGAACTTTCGGCTCGCAATCCAACGCACTAACCACTGAGCTACCGCGGCTAAACAATTTTCTTACACGCATAGAAAAGATTTGTTTGAATATGCTTGAAAGTATTTATAACGTAATTCGAAATCACCATATAAATATTGGGAGTAATATCTAATTACATTATAATTGAATTGTATTATTATTGTGTTCAGATTGAAATATTGTTTTACGATTTTTAAACATAAATTGCTTTAATCACGGGTACACATGAATTTACTATATTAATGTTTCTGTAGAAATATATATTTTTCATCAGATATTAATATATGTATGTTTCATATTTCTGCTATTTAACACACCCAACGCCAATAAAAGGTTCTTTGAATTATATGTATTTGGTTATTCGTGATTGTTACTGGGTGACAACGAATTTAAAATTAATAGCATTATTTTGATTATATGTATGTTTGGCATTACGATATCACAATTAAATAACAGCGCTGCCTACTTTTAGCACTCAGTAACACGCACATTAATACTTATCATATAGTTCAAAAGTTCTTTTTGGTGGAAGAATTTGTTTAAGTACCGCCAATTACTGTTAATACCAGATAGTAGCTGTTTGTGAAATTTCCAATTCATCCGTAAAGTACTGAAGTCAAAATCGGAACAATAGATGGGAATAAAATTATTAGGTATAAATAAAATATGTGTAATAAAAATAAAATAAAAATTTAGGTTTATAATTATATAATATAAATAAAAAAAATTAAATTTAAAAATAGGGAAAAAACGAATATTGTGTAAAGAAGATATTAGCACTAAATTTACTATTTATACCCTACACCTATGAGGTACAGGGTATATTAACTTTGTGCAGATATTGTAACGCCCCTTAGGAGGCGTGTCCGGTATGGAAAAGTATATATATTCTTGATCAGCATCACTACCCGAGTCCGTTTAGCCATGTCCGTCTGTCTGTCTGTCCGTCTTGCTGTCTTGCTGTCCGAATACAGAATAACTTGAGAAATACTGATCAGAATGCGATGAAATTTCGTCTCAATATATTTTAGCCAAAAGTAGGAACCGAGTTTGAAAATGAGCCACCTCCCATACAAGTCAATTTTATATAACTCTTTCGGGACTAATAACTCGAAAAGTATTCAATGTATAGTTATAAAATTTAAAACGTATTGTTAGAATTCACCTAAAAATATGTGGCCCAAAAATGGGCGTGATCCGCCCACATTTTTTTTTTCATTATTTCCCGGGTGTTCATAGTGGAAATTTGATCCGTAAATTATTAAAATCAAATCTATGAAATATTTGCCTTTCAAAATTTTAAATATAGGCGTGGTCCGCCCAATTACATTTAAAAATTTTTTTTTTTTGTTTTTATACTTTATATAATTTTTTAATTTATGGGGATATAAGACGTAAATCTGGTATATGAATGATATTCTGAGGGTTAATATCCCCACCAAAGGTGTAGGGTATTCCATAGTCGGGCCCGACCGACTATAAAAATCCGCCCCATGTGACCGAACTTACCCATGTGACCTAACTTTCCCAACTCGTTTTACATTAAAATTAAATGTAAACATAAATATATTTACATGTGAATAAACACATTCAAACATATATATGTTTGCAAAAACGCCGAAAATTATTCATTCTGAACATAAATATGTTTGAACAAAACAAAAATATGTTTAGCTGTTATTATAATAATCTTTGGCAATGAAATAATACTTTTGTTTGCATAAAGCTCCAAAGATATATGTAATACCTGCAAAATTATGTTCGGGAGAGCCCTTTTTTTGCAGCGTGTAGTTATCATTAAATCCAAAATGCTGAAAATGTCATCCAAAAATAGTCAAAAAATTAAATAGTTTCGAGTTTAAATTCAAATATCTTAAATACATTCGGATTATTAGTATTTGTTGGTATATTGTAACTTAATATATTATAGTTTGGCGCCACAGTCCTGTATAGAACTTAGGCCGAGCTCTCTCACCAATTGAGTTGTGCGTGTTATATTTGTACTCAAAGCGGTGGGACCGACTCCGAACGACGGTTAGAAAAAAACTGAGTATGAAGTCAAAATTAGCAACCGGGAAGTCAAAACATTTTCTCGTTTTGTTGAGTGTGTTATTAGACCTACAGTTTAATACCGACTTTGAAAATACGGTAGTTTGCCAATGTCTGTCTGTCGCAGGTATGTTTTTAAATGTCTTATAATAATTTGTTGTAATACACAAAATTAAAATATTTGTTTTGGAATAAGAATATATTTCAGAAATAACGCGATGTCTCAGAATTTAAATAAAATAAATATAGTGTTTGATAAACAAGTAAATACCCTTTAATTAATTAATTTAATTATACATCCTTTTTATATCTATATATCTAATAATTTTTAATTTAAGCAATACATATTAGATTTATATTGAAAATAGAAGATATAGTTCACTCAAACTGTGTCTTAATCAATTTTTATATCTAAAGTAATTAAGATAAATTCTTTAATATTTTAAAATAATTAACGTTCGTCATTCTGTGTTAAACAAGATATCAACATCTACTATCAATTGTAATATGACCAAAAAATATGATGAAAAATACATTAAATAGTTAGTAGTAATGTTAAAAAGCTATTTTCTGCCTTATATTAAAGTCTAATTTGCCCTCTTTGAAATGGTGCTTTAACCACATGAATATGTGCTGAGTAAAAAGTTGTCGCATCCACCCCATTCCATCACGCATTAATTTTTAACCATCTTGGAAAACTACGTCTCGCCTCGCCTGTATCACATACAATGTAATCTTTAATATCAAATACTGTAAACACTGATTTATTTTATGATTATTATATTAATTTTTTTAACATTAATTCACATACTTGAGTTGCAATTTAAGTACATTTTGAGGGTCAGTCCACTGAAGTACCAAATTCTCTTTAAAAATTAATTTGATGTTTAGTCCTACTGTTACTATGTAATTTATAATAGTCAGGTACTTTTTAATCTTTGTGCTCGGTAACCGGATCATTCAGAGGTCTAACGTTTTGCACTAATTATAAGGCTCATGGGTATTAGTCACAAACAAAGTTTGAACCAATTCCGAAAGATGAAAAAATGTAGGTGACCATTATGATATGGAATGCCCCATATATAGTTACTATCTGGATTTTGTAATTGCAAAACTATTTTCCCGCCCACATTAAACGTAGTGCCATGCCAATTTGTCCAATACCGCTCACATTCCACGTGACTATTACAATTATTAATGTGATCCATTGTTTCGATTTTTATAACTCTGTTCTAAGAATGTCAGATGTCATACCAAGTTTTAGTTATATAGGAGGTGCCCGTTCATATTCTACGTGACGATGGGAGTTTTTAATATTAACATTTGTTTCGATTTTTATAACTCTACTCTTAGTATGTCAGGAATGATTGAACTATTTAACGTTTTAGTTACATTGGAGGTGCCACGCCCCTTTGTCCAATCCCGCTCACATTTTACGTAACGATTGAAGTTTATAATATATAAATTTTGAAATTTTAAATTTTGATTTTTATAACTCTACTCTTAGTAGATCAGGAGTTATATCATTTTTAAAGTTTTAGTCACGCCCCTTTGTCAATTTCGTCCACATTTGGCAAAAATATAAACAACCACAATATATCGTCGTTGTAGAACGAAAAGTCACCAAATACATTTTCAAAATGTCAAATATTCATTTACAAAAATCTTTATAAATATGACAATTTTTAAACGACGATCTCAATTTTTTACCACATGATAAGAAAATGTAAATCTATTAGTTGATTTTTCGACTTTAAAAATTCATTAATAACTTTTTATAATATTAATCAACAATCTCGAGAATTAAGTTTTTGATAAAAATGTATTTGGTGAATTTTCGTTCTACAACGACGATATATCAATGGGCCAAATTTCATGACTGTGGCTATCTTAAGTACACAGAAAGAGGTTCCTCTGTCTACGTAGACTCGCGTCAAGTAGAATTTTTATATTCGCCCACTAAGATACTGCAATGGGCGGAAAATAACTGAACTTTGATCTCGAAATACCTCAGTCATGAAATTTGGCTCAACGATGAAGTCACTGTCATTTATCAACTTTCCAAATTTGGGCGTGATAGGACAAAGGAGAGATAAACGTAAAAAAATTTAAATATATAAAAATTATAATATATAGTTATAAAAATCGAAATTTAACATACTAATGGCCACGAAGAATATGGGCGTGATTTGATAAAGGGGCGCGGTACCTCCCATACGACATCGCCTTTTCTATATCCACTATTTGTGTTTACAAAAACTTTGAACGAGCGAAGCTGTGCACGTATCAAGGTAGTATAAAATATTAGGGTGTCACTTATTTTTGAACACCCATGTCTCACCCCCTAGGATTGTTTATTTGGACTCAAAAATAAGGTGTGCAAATTTTTTTAGAATTTGAACAACGGGAACACGTGCCGCAAGTACATTGAACATTGTACTAGGAGGTACATTTGTACTAGGAGTCGAAATTTAGAATATTTCAGAACAATATTTCGAACACGCAATCATGTAGACCTCTTTGCGAACAAAAATTGTATGTAACCTCCTAGTGCAATTTTCAATGTCATTGCGGAACGTGTTCCTGTTCTTCAAATTCAAAAATATTTTGCATATCTTATTTTTTGTCCCTAATAAAATGTCAAATAAGTGACACCGTAATAAAATATATCTTTACTTTTCCGATGCCAACTTTTTACTTTGTGTGTAAATAGTAAAACGTTGGAAAATTTGGTTGGAAAAATTTACACAGATTGAGACGACGACAAAATTGTTATGTAAAAAAAACAACAACAATGAGTTTGTTATAGACGTAATTTGCCAATTTTAGCATTTTTACCTGTAGTATGCAAAAAAATGTAACAAAAATAAAATAGAATGTATAAAACGTGTCATTATCGAAACTTCTCATATAATTGAAAACTGTTTTATTTACTGCTATGATACCCCTACAACCTAGTTGATACTACGTGCTTTTTTAATACGTTAATTAAATATGAAAAAATAGGTCCAGAGAAAAAAAATGGAATGTTTAAAAAAATTGCTTAATTCGTAAGCAATTCATTTTCAGTATTTTGATGGTAAGTTTAATGTAAATAACAAGGAAAAGAATGCATTCAAATGAATTTAACACAATATGTAATTATTTCTTTAAAATAAGTTAAAATTTGGATATATAATATATTGGTCAAGTTTGAGAATCAGTTTTATAGGGGATACAAGTAATTCAAACTTTACTAGAGAGCAGTTGGTATAGAATTTTAATTTGTGAATGCATAACAAAAGGTGCAACTCAATACTATATAATTTAAATGCATATGTCAATGTTTTAATTGCAAATGTTACTTTACTTAAATTACAATTATTTTCTTTGTTTAAACATGTTATACAATCTTTATCAAGTTAAAATCCTAATGCGGTATTTTCGTTTATTTTAAAAATAAAACAGTTTATTAAAATTAAAATTAAAATTGCGCTGAAATATTGTTGTTCATTAAAATCATTTTCTGACAAAGCATTAATTTAAATAAGGAACAAAAAAATGAACGAAAATGGAACGAAGAAAGGGAGAATAATATTTTATTAAACTGTATTTAATTACAGAGACAGAAATACTTTTATAAGTACTGAAAATCGAATTTCTATTTAAAACGTACAGAAAAAAAATTACATTTATAATTTGGTTCATTAATGTTATGAATTTTTCAACCAATCAGCAAAATTAATCACATTTTTAATTTATTATCAAACTTAATAAAAAAAACGTTAATTATATTGATGAACACGTTCATAATATTTATGAAAAATTGCAAAATCGTCCTAAATGCACACATACGATCATACATAAAAATTACATATTTTGTATTCACTTTTTATACCCTACACTAAGAGTGAAAGGGTATATTCAGTTTGGTACGCCGTTTGTAACACCCAGAAGGAAGCATCTCCGGTATGGAAAAGTATATATATTCTTGATCAGCATAACCTCCTGAGTCGATTTAGCGATGTCCGTCTGTCTGTCCGTCTGTCTGTTGAAATCCCTACTACTTTTAAAATTGAAGAGCTAGATAAATGAAACTTATAACTTAGATTACTAATATACCTACGCTGTATGTGCGAAAATCGGTTCATTGTGAGCTATGATCCGACCACTTGTGTTGAAATACCTCATATAAAATGTACATATAAAGATCAATTTTTATGTATACGTGCTTAGGTAAACTTTTTTGGTCAAATATATATTGACATCATGCTCAAATACATGATAATAATGTTTTCCGGCGAAAAGACTTGTGGTTCTCAAAAAAACAATCGAAATTCGGTACACCTACCCATTTGTAAATATGGGTATCAAATGAATGGAAATTCTTCAGCGATTGAATGTTTGTAGTTATTTTCAGGATTCGTATACCCTGGTGACCTATATATCACTTTGAATGGTAACTACACATATGTGTAGGGTATTTATAGTCGGCTTAGACCGACTATAATTTTGATAATCCTAACTATCATAATTACACCTACTTTAAAATTTCCCATGTGATCTAACCTTCCCAACTGGTTTTCTATTCATTTACTGTTTTTTTTAATTTTTTTTAATCTCGCTTATACTTGCGACCGCACATTCAAAAAATGGTAAATAAAAATTTTGAACACTATCTAAATGAACGTCATTCATTACATTTATGAACATTACATGAGCGATGTTTCGGGGAGGCACGAAGTTTCTACAAAAAATCATCTCAAAACAATACAAAATACACAGAAAAAATGTTGTTCATAAATGTAATGAACGTCGTTAATTGAGACACTGTTCATGATATATGTATATGAAAAAAATCATTATATTTATGAACTATTCTTCGTATATATGGATATAATAAAATGGATATAATAAACGCGTACATAATTGTTACGAATTGCGTTCATTGAGGTATACATATTCATTTGTTGAGGCACACCGCAAAAAGAGCTTAGAAAATAAAACACAAAGTAGGTAGGTAGGTATTTGAGTATTTGTGTATACGTATGAACGTATGTATGCAACTGCAACAATTTTGACCATTCTATGAATAGAACAGTAATCATTAGTGATTATTTCACAGTGATTACTTTCACTGCGCGTCACAACGCGTCGATGATGATGACAGATACAGTTCAGTACAGATTTTTTATTTGTATGTCATTTGGTACTTATATAGCAAATCGCTTCCTTTGTTGTTTGCAACACCAAATAAACGTGCACCACCGGTATCTAACATCGGTCAACAACAAAATTTACTATTAAAAAAAGTCAATAGGATAAATTATTATTTTAATCGGAAAATACCATTAAATACTAGAAAATACCATGACATTGCCATTGAGTTTACATGAAAAAAATTATTTTTGGTATACTATTAAATCAATAATTGTCCTATTGACCAATTTTAATGGGATTTGAGGGTTTTATTTTCTGCGTGTAGTTAAAAAAATAAACACATTAAAATAAAATAAAAAAAAATAAAATACAAAATGTAATATAATAAAAAAAAATAATATAAGAAAATAAAAAAATAGATTTTATTTTTAATTATTTTAAAAGTTTATAAATTTTTTTCATAAATTTATGAATGGGGTGAATTTGGTGATTGGTTGAGTCGTAATGACAAATTCATAGCATTGATGAACAAATTCATTAATGAACTTTTTTTCTGTTTCAAATAACCACATACAATGGTCTTAAAAAAGAGATTTTGAATGTCTTTGTTAAGACGTCGGTGCTGGGAATCAGAGTTACCAATGCCATATAGAGGTGCGTTGTATATCAAAAGGACTTTATGAATTGTTGTCAAAAGTTATAAATATTTTTTTTTTGAAAGAAATTAATAACGAACTTTACCGGGAATTTTAACAATTTCTTTGAAAATTCAGACTTGATTACTTCGATGAATTTAAAAAAAAATGTATTATAAAATTTCATTCATGAATTGTTGGACATTTGATTTTCAGGCATGGGCAGGAGTTATCAGGCATGATAAAGGCGTTTTCCGGAAAGAATTCAAGTCTGAAAATATCTTACATTTTCTGCCGGATATACAGTTTTTTTTTAGTAAAAATAGATATTATTTTGGTCTACATTCGGGAGAGGTAATTGAACTGAAATGTGACACGAAAGCTAAAAAAGATTTGGAGACAACGGACTATGAACAGTTATCGATTTGCTATCAAGATGTTTACCCAAAAGTTGCAAGAAAGAATTTGTATTCACTTATTTATGCGAGCAAGTCTTCAAAGTATTTAAACAAAGCTGATACCTTATATTGAATACCTTGTTAAACAAAAGTAGTCTCAAAATTTCATAAATTTACTTTACTTTAATTCGTATTGTTTGACAGACATTACTCTATAATGGAAATTAATTTAAACTTATATTTGATAGTTTTCACGTGAAAAATAATGTTAAATGAAATATTTAAATAATTATGCGTAAATTATAATTAATTTTTATACCCTACACGTATGCTGTACAGGTTTTTGCAGTTTTTGCAGATATTGTAACGCCCCTTAGGAGACGTGGCCGGTATGGAAAGTATATATATATTCTTAATCAGCATAACTACCCGAGTCCGTTTAGCCATGTCCGTCTGTCTGTCTTGCTGTCTGACCGGATACAGAGTTACTTGAAAAATACTTGTCAGAATGCGATGAAATTTTGTGTAAATATTTTTTAGCCAATAAAATGGTTGAGTTCGAAAATGAACCAAATCGGTAAACGGACACACCCACTTCCCATACAAGTCACTTATATATAACTTTTTGGGAACCTATAACTTAAAAAGTATTCAAGATATAGTTATAAAACTTAAAACGTATTGTTAGAATTTACTTAAATATATGTGTTCCAAAAATGGGCGTAATCTGTCCGCATTTTTTTTTCGCACTTTAAATCCCATTTTTTCATATCCCACAAAATTATACTAGTAATATATAGCCCGGCCGACTATAAAAGTTCGTCCCATGTGACCTAACTTTCCCAACTCGTTTTATTTGAAAATGAACCAAATCGGTAAACGGACACACCCACTTCCCATACAAGTCACTTATATATAACTTTTTGGGAACCTATAACTTATAAAGTATTCAAGATATAGTTATAAAACTTAAAACGTATTGTTAGAATTTACTTAAATATATGTGTTCCAAAAATGGGCGTAATCTGTCCGCATTTTTTTTTCGCACTTTAAATCCCATTTTTTCATATCCCACAAAATTATACTAGTAATATATAGCCCGGCCGACTATAAAAGTTCGTCCCATGTGACCTAACTTTCCCAACTCGTTTTATTTGAAAATGAACCAAATCGGTAAACGGACACACCCACTTCCCATACAAGTCACTTATATATAACTTTTTGGGAACCTATAACTTATAAAGTATTCAAGATATAGTTATAAAACTTAAAACGTATTGTTAGAATTTACTTAAATATATGTGTTCCAAAAATGGGCGTAATCTGTCCGCATTTTTTTTTTCGCACTTTAAATCCCATTTTTTCATATCCCACAAAATTATACTAGTAATATATAGCCCGGCCGACTATAAAAGTTCGTCCCATGTGACCTAACTTTCCCAACTCGTTTTATTTATTATATCCTACACCTATGAGGTACAGGGTATATTAAGTTTGTGCAGATATTGTAACGCCCCTTAGGAGCCGTGGCCGGTATGGAAAAGTATACATATTATATATATATATTTTTTTAAATTTTTTTTTTCGTAAAAAGTATTTTTTTGGAATTTTTTTTTTATTTTATTTATTATTTTTTTCGATCAATTAATTTTTATTTGTATAATATTTTTTCCAAATACGCGAATTATAATTTCAGATTACTAAAAAGGCAAGTAAAATTCAAGCAACCAGTATTTACAATTAAACAACATAAACCTACAAGAATTATAAATACATAAATGCGTATATGTATACAAATTTTTGTTTGTAAATTTGACGTTTACACAGTGTCTACACCTGCCATAATTCTAAGACATAACTATGACAAAACTAAAAATCTTCTAGCCATACGAATCTCTAATCTTGTTGGTTGTGCATTGTATGTCTTGCCGACAAATGTCAACGACGTCCAAACAATTTAAAAATTTTG
Source organism: Dryomyza anilis (assembly GCA_951804985.1). NCBI lineage: Eukaryota > Metazoa > Arthropoda > Insecta > Diptera > Dryomyzidae > Dryomyza > Dryomyza anilis. Next base: position 41,158,748 of record OX638134.1, on the reverse strand, counting down.
AAGTAAATACAAATAAAAAATGTTCAATCCATTTTAAATGCGGTTAAAATTTTAAAACAGAACGAATTACAATGTTTTTTTTTTCAAAAACACACTAGATTTAAAAAAAAAATATGTGACAGTTAATGGCAAACATTTAGCCAGACATAGAAAGCAGGACATAACTCTTGTCATCTATGGCTAGCATAGTTGCCAGTTTTGTTGGAAAAATACAGCTTTTGAGAATTTTCTGTCACTGTGGGATGTGAGAATTCTCACACTAAAAATTTCCCATGTAAGAATTATTTTCCCACCGTGGGAAAAAAAATCTCACACGAGGGAAATTTCCCACAAATTGCTGGTAAAAACAATACAACTGTCAAGACAAAAATAATCTATGTACAATTTAAAGTGAAAATTTAGCTTCAATAAAAATTACATGTCTTCTTGTAGAAAATCGTATGTTAAACATATTTATCGTGTGTTATGCAATAATATGTAAATGGAACTAACAGTCCCATAAACACAGTTAATAAACAGTAAACACAGTAAATAAATTTTAAAAAATTCTGAAGATTTGATTGGAATTAAAGAATTTGCTGCAAATATGTCTAAAAAAACAACAAAACATTAAATATAGACAATTTTTAATATCGTCGTTTTCACAATTTATCCTATACAAAATCTGTCAAAAAGTCGAATTTATTTTTTAAAAATTAAATTGTCTCTGATTACCCGCCATTATATTATATAATTATTAAAATAAAATGAATTTACTACTTTTGTAAATATTTCATTGTTTTATACTGAGAGATTTCGTGGAAAATTGTATCAATTTGAGGTATGGTGGGAAATTGTGAGAATTTGTGGTACGGTGGGATTTTGAAGGATTTGGTGGGAAATGGAAGGAAATGTGAGAATTTGAGGTACGGTGGGATATTGTGAAAAATGCATGAGGGAAAAAAGTATTTCGTGTGAGAATTTTATCTGGCAACCGTGATGTCTAGTAAGAGATTATGACTAGCCATTTGTAGTCTCCACGAGTCATAATGCAAGCTTGTCATATGTTAAGTCATGGGAGATGGCTGGACCCCGTGTTAAGATCATCAAATATTAAATTTTAATTCAATGAATGATATCATCCATATAATGTATCTGGTTGTTGGTGAACAAATTCATAATATTGACGAATGAAATCAGCTTAATAAAGATTTTTTCCTGTGTAACAGGTATTAATCTAACATATGGTTTAGTTGTGAGTTTACAATATGCAAACATACTTTTTTACAATTTGTTTTAAGATGATCAAAGTTTAAAAATGACCATTTCACTGTGCCAATTACACTGACTACAGATTTGATAACTGGTACTGAAAGGTACTCTATTATAACTTTGTATACCCTACACCTATGAGGTACAGGGTATATGCGATGAATGCGATGAAATTTCGTCTCAATATATTTAAGCCAAAAGTAGGAACTGAGTTTGAAAATGAGTTAAATCGGTCAACGGACACGCCCACCTCCCATACAAGTCATTTTTATATAACTCTTTAGGAACTAATAACTCGAAAAGTATTCAAGATATAGTTATAAAATTTAAAACATATTGTTATAATTCACCTAAAAATATGTGGTCCAAAAATGGGCGTGAACCGCCCACTTTTTTTTCATTATTTCCCGGATTTTCATAGTAGACATTTGATCCGTAAATTATTAAAATCAAATCTATGAAATATTAGCCATTCAAAATTTTAAATATAGGCTTGGTCCGCCCAATTATATTTTTTTCTAATTTTTTTATTAGTTTTTTATACTTTTATATAAATTTTTTAATTTATGGGGATATAAGACGTACATTTCTGATATGTGAATAACATTCTGAGGGTGGGAAGGTTCAGCATAATTAAAAACTTTAAAATTAAGGTATGCAATTAAATATCCCACATTAATATCCCCACCAAAGGTGTAGGGTACCCATGTAACCTAACTTTCCCAACTCGTTTTATTTTAATGTTGCCGTTTTTGTAAATTTTTCATGTTTATGTAACTTTTGTGTTAACTACTTAGGTTTTAACTTAATTTAAGGAAAGTGACTAAACTTTCCTTAATTGTTTATTCTATAAAGTTGACCAATAATTTGAATCGCAATTTACTTTAAATGGTAGGAAAAACTGAGTGCATTTAAAATAATAATAGCTTGCCGCTACAGCTTTTCTTAATATGTTTAAGACATCTTTTTAAAAACTAAATGTTGAACATTTTTATAGATTAGTAGTATTCATAACTAGTATTCATAACTAATGCCACAGCATGATCATAGAATTATTGGGGAGACTGGGAAACGTTTTGATCAACCTTCAAAAAATACATTTAAATATTTATTTAATTTTTAATGCATTATAAGAATACATTTTATATGTTTATGATTTTATTTTATATCAATTGATTTTTGGGCGATTTTTCTAAACAGCACATTTTTGAATAATAATAAAATAATAGTTTGGCGCTACAGTCCTGTATAGAACTTCGGCCGAGCTCTCTCACCATTTTGAGCTGTGCGTGTTATATTTGTACTCAAAGTGGTGGGACCTACAGTTTATTGCCGAATCCGAACGGCGGGTGAGAGCTTTTCATAGGCAATGGTTTTACTCTCGTAGGTTTGCCATTTACTGACGAGAGGTAGCGCGGTATAGAAAAATGTTTCTATGAAAAGATGTTGTTAGCCCCAGTCCAGGCTTGAACCGGGGACCTTTCGGCTCGCAGTCCAACGCACTAACCACTGAGCTACCGCGGCTACACATTTTTGAACCTCTTTAAAAATCCTGGGGTAATATGAAAAATGTTAAAAATTTTACAAACAGGCAAATAATTTGTTTTTTCTGTATTTTTATATCTATTTACAGCATAAAAATTTTAAATACATTCAGAATTTATAAAAAATATTAATATAATGAACAAAAAAAATAGATAATATTCATAAATATCTACCAGAAATAATATCTTAAAATTTAAAAAATAATTCAATTACTCGTCTTTTGTTAGAATTGTTTAAAAAAACATATCGCACTTTCCCCATCACAATTTCTACTAGGCTTAGTACCATTTAATCTACGTTTAAGTTTTTGCAAACCGCATTTAGTATTTTTAAAGAGTGCAATATACGCTAATTTCAATTTATATAGTTATATATAGTTGAAAAGGTCCAACTTACACACTTTTTGAAAGCAAACACCCACCACTCTAGAAAACTTTTTCAATTGTTCTCGATAAGCAATAAGATGGTAAAAAATTTATTAATTTTTTTTTTTTTCTAATAATGCAATTACATTTCAAAAAATTGGAATTTCCCACTTTTCTCACTTAATCCCAGGTTGCCCTACTTATTGCGATTTTGGAAATTATTTATTTACATCATGACATATGAAGCTCTATTAATTTTTTAATATTTTAGAAGACTCTAATTATTCAGTTTATTAAAGAGGTTCATACTTTACAATTTATGTATGTATCTAAAAACAACAAACTTTTTAAATTATTAAATTGTGAAATTTATTATAGTTATTGTCAACACGTTGCGAAAACACGTTTATGGACTAAGATTAGTTCCCTCATAAGAAATTTAATCTATGCTTAATGAACACATTTTTGCACTGCACTCCCCCTTCCGCTGACGATGGCGTAAAACTACTTGAGACCTTTTATTATTTGACAAACAGATCTAAATCAGTGCAGCGTGTCACAAGCGAAAATGCATTTTCTCTAATTTTATCACGTTCGGAATGCAGCCAACTAAAAATGCACATTTGCGTTGAACTTGACTTTGTACGCGACAGCGTCAGTTTCAGCGTCAATTCGGATTTTTTTTTATTTCGAAATATTTTATTATTTCACTAGAATATGATTTTCGTGCAGACCAAGTCGTCTTCCTCAACGAAATGTGTGCCAACAATTAAGTAATCTATTTCATTTATATTCCTACGACGATGATGAACTATCTTCGGTTGACGTACCACATAGGTACTTCATACATAGCACATGTCTGGCCATCTGACTTCTAGATGTTAGTTTCTTATGGTTGGGCTATAGTCTCGGGTCTTATAATTATTTATTGTCTGACATTTTGGGTTCTCTGCTTGTAAAGTTTGCCAATTTTTTATTTATAATACAACAAACATACAGCGGTTAGTTGAATGCAATAATATACATAATTATCGTAAAAAATTTTCATTAAAGTTAAAACGGTTCATGTCCATTTTTGGAAGGCATATTTATCGGTGAATTTTAATAATAGTGAACCTGGGGTAAAGTAGGACATGTTTAGAACTTCCTCCAAAAAATTACATCGGAATATTTTTAAAATTCTTTTCAAGAATCTATTCCACTGAGTGGCATTAACAGAATTCAATTTATATAGATTTGATGAATGATGTTCATTAAACAAATTTAAATCAAAATATTAATGTTTCGATAATTTTAGAGTTAGTTAGAGTTCTCAATTATTTCTTGTTTATTCTTTTTCAGACAGAGTTTGCTCGAAATGCATAATTTTATTTGAAATATATTTACTTATCATTGCATTTTTATTAATAAAGAGTTTTTTTTATTTATATTGTTATATTGTTTTTATTTTCTTAATTTTATTATTAATTATTATATAATTTTTTCAAAATAAACGCTAATGAAATATCAGATTATTAAACAATATATATAAATTAAGTAAGCACTATTTAAAAATTAAATAACACAAACATTATAATAATTATAAATACATAAATGTACACACAAAAAAAATATCTTGTTTGGTGCAAACAATAATGCAAACAAATGCTTAAAGTGTTTGGAATATTACTTGCAACAATCAATTTAAATGATTTGTAGCAAATGCTTATATTGTTACTTGTAAAAACAGGTACTAATTGTATCAAACTATAAAAATTGTATTCTCTTTAGCTGCAAACACTCTTGATTACAGAAATGTGTTTCCCATAAATAGTTCTATTGCTTCCAAACAGAATCCACATTCCACACAGACACATTGAACATATTTTGTTGTTATTCATTTAGCCATGGAGTGAAATTTATTATTATTAAACTCTAAACAATCGAAATCAAATATTAATCCAATTTTCTGATTAACAGCTTCAAGCTCCATGATCTTCAATGAGTATTACACAAAATCTGCTAATTTGTCTGAGTCGAATGTGAGTTCAGCAGAGAAATATATGCACATCAATTACAAATTATTTAAAACAATTTGTAATATTAATCCAACTATTCAATAAAAACCTCAGCACAGCTGGATGCACGTAGCACTACAAAATATTGCTTTGGGTTATACTCGTGCAAATACTTCGCTACGAATACTTCAATTAATTATTATTTGAGGCAATTGATGCAAGTGTTTATTCCAAACGCTAACTGAAATATACCATTTATGACAAATAAATGCAGTATTTACCTGAAGTAAAGAATGCATTTCGGAGGAATAATTTATTGAACACTTATGAAGTGTTTAATGAAAACAATAAAAGTGTTTACGACAAATATATGAATATCTCACAAATATTAATAATTTGAAATGTTTGCAGAAAGCACAAAAAGTATTTAGTGCAAAATATAATCACTTATACACATTTGATTGTTTGTCGCAAATAATTCGTAAACAATCCTTTTTTGTGTGTGTAAATAAAGACACGTTTTTGTTCGTAAATTTGATGTTTAATAAAATTATATTAAACATTAAATGCATACAGTTTGAATCCAATGAATGAAATCTTCTATATGATCAATCTAGTAGTTGGTGAAAAAACTTTATAATATTTATGAATAAAATCATCATATTGGAGATTTTTTCTGTGTACATTTTTATACTTTTTAAGTGGTAATTTACATAATTGCGAAGATTATGCACTGAGCTTTGATGTATAAATTTGTTTTTTTAATTTTTAAATTACTAAAATATAAAATTTTTATCATTTTAAATAATTATTTTTTTTTTCATTATATTTATATAATTTTCACTTGCAAAAAATGTTTATTATTTGTTAATATTTTGTAAAAGGTTTTTAAAATCTCAAACTCAACTATATTCTAAAATAGGAGAGACCGGGGCTAAGTCAATATTTGCTTTAAAACGCGAATGGGATGTCAGATCAACTTCAAATTGATACTGTACACGTAACGTTAGATGCCACTGTTACCAAAGAAGAGAAATCCATTTTGTGCTTGAGCTTCAGTTTTTATGTAATAAAATGTGTTTTTTGACTCCAAAAGTTGCATATTGACAACGCAGTAAACTTGTACTTGCCATTAAAGTTTTGATTATTTATATATTTTGTTGTGAGTTTTATGTAGTAAGGGGTTCACTTATCATATCGTGTTGATTTTAATTTTATTTTTCCATTCAATTCGCATTTTTATGCCAATAATATTAGGCTAAGTCTCGTGGGGTAAAGTCGACAAATAAGCATTTGGTCAAAGTAGATTCCGCGAAAATACAATTTATAAAACTTTTTGTTCTATGAGTTTTATAAAATAGTCCATTCTTGCAATATAATGAGACTTGTCAATCAGTTGGCCATAATTTAAGAAGTTATTGCAAAAAATAGATAAAATGTGAATAATATGAATAATGGTCAAACAATTTCGCGGGACCGGAATAAAACAGCACGAATAGTTTTATCTTGGAATATATAATTCAATCAAATTGAAACATATCAGCAAAAAAGAGCATTCGCTGGAAAAGTGGGTAGTGTTGACTTTACCCCAGCCTATTTTCTAAAGCAGGTTTGAGGTTGAGTTGCATATGTTTCGTGGATACTAAATATTGTAGATCTTTACAGCTTATGGAACATTTTTAGCTAATGAATCAATCTATCCAACTTTATTATTATTTTTGTCCTATGTCATTGGTGATCAAAATTAGCATTGAAAAAAAAGTGTCGACTTAGCCCCGGTCTCCCGGTCACATTTCTGCCCTATTTTACTTAAGAAATGATACAACAATGAAGGAAAGTGTACGGTGTAACAAAGTAAAACCAGACATATGTAATTATAATTCGTTGTTTTGTAAAAGAGAGGTACATAGAATTATCAAAAAATTCTATATTTTTGAAGAAATATTATTTTTGCTAAACCAATCTTATTTGTTCTTATTCTGTTTATAAAACAGGACAAGTTAACAAAAAATGTTTTTGCCAAAGAATCAAGCGAATTATTAATATTTGTTTTTTAATTAAAAAGATCTATTAATATACATTAATCGTTAACATACAAAGTATACAATAATAAATGAAACTATAAATATTTAAATCATTAATAAAATGCTATTGTGCGCAGCCGACTTCAACTCTACACAGAAAAAAAAATCGTAAATATAACCAAAAAGGTACATCAACACAATCAAATTATTGCTAAAACTGCGCCGACTAAATTATTAATTGTATTAGCGTACACATTCTTCATATTAGCAATCGCATTTGCTGGCAACAGCTATGTGTATTCGCATTCCTTGTTGATGTTATAGCAGTGCGTGGTCGCTATAGCAGTGAGTGGTAGCTGTAGCAGTGCGTGGTCGCTATAACAGTGCGTGGTGTGTGTTCGTGTACTCGCTTACAGCGCTGGTGAATTCAGTGGAATAGGTGAAATTGGTGGAATTCGCTTAGAATTAGAATTTATAGTTGGCGGTTGGTTCATGTCAAAAGAAACGCTTATAGAGTTGATCATACTCTATTTGTGTCGTTGAAAATGATGATGATGGCAATTGTTGCATATTTAATTATGCTTCATCATCAGAAAAGTATATTAGTTATATAATAATAATAATAGTTTGGCGCTACAGTCCTGTATAGAACTTCGGCCGAGCTCTCTCACCATTTTGAGCTGTGCGTGTTATAATTGCACTCAAAGTGGTGGGACCTACAGTTTATTGCCGAATCCGAACGGCGGGTGAGAGCTTTTCATGCAATGCAATGGTTTTACTCTCGTAGGTTTGCCATTTACTGACGAGAGGTAGCGCGGTATAGAAAAATGTTTCTATGAAAATATGTTGTTAACCCCAGTCCAGGCTTGAACCGGGGACCTTTCGGCTCGCAGTCCAACGCACTAACCACTGAGCTACCGCGGCTACAAGAATTTATATTATACTTCTTTAATAAACTAAAAAAATAAATTATAAGAATACTGTGAAAATACAAAAATGCTTTTAAAACGTCGACCATACCAATTAAATAATTTGCTACTTAAGCAAAATCATTTATTGGTATATTTTTGGACGCAAATAACATTTTTAGTGAATGTGTTTGCTCAATACACGAAAATGGTAAAAATGTCATTGCTAGACCAATGAATGGTGTACAATTAATTTTGATTGCTGTATTTACGTCGATTATTTTTTTCTGTGTACGCATTCAATAGAAAATAGAAATTGTCGACCAATTTTTAAATTTACTTTTTTAGTTATTTTAAATTAAAACACTCATTCTTTAAATCTATCTAATAAAAAACAACAAAAACAAATTTTTTTTAAACAGTATCAAATATATTTTAAACGATTTGTTGCAATTGTAAAAACATCACAAAATTTGCTTTTATTCTATCTAAAATAAATTTAAATTTCCCAAAATAAGTTTCAGATAAAAAAAACATTTAGTCAAAAATTCTATTTTACCTAATCTATACTAATTAATACAAAAGTTACAGATAAATAAGTGCCAAAAATAACATTTTTTTTCCAAATAAATTAAATGTTTATATATGAAACATACCACTCGTTGTATTTTAATTCCACCCATTTTTATGTAATTTTCATCAAATATTTATCTCTCAAAAGAAAGGTATTACAGATAAATAAGTATCAGAAACTATTCTACACAGATTAAAAAATTTCATACTATTTTATACATCATAACGTCGTTGAAGAACGAAAAGACACCAAATATATTTTCAAAATGCCAATTATTCATTTCTCACAAATTCTAATCGAAGAGATCAATATTGGTACCAAATGATAAGAAAATGTGAATCAATCAATTGGTATTTCAACTTTAAAAATGTATCAATTACTTTTTGTAATAAATACCAACAAAGTTGAAATTTACGATTCTCATAAAAATGTATTTGGTGACTTTTAGTTCTACAACGACGATACACAAGTTTTCTGTGATCATGCTTCTCAATATCTTCATCCTCGAGTCTTTCTTTTAAATAAATATGTAAACCATCACACAGAACATATTAATACTGATTGTAAATATTTCCAATTGATTCTAATTTTTATATTTTTTTATTTTTCAAAGTCATAATGAATAAACATGGACACAGCAATCAAGGATATGTTAACGACACTGTTGACAAACCTCCGACCAAATACACCTTGGAACTTACTGAAAAAGGGGCAATAGTCGCAAAGGATCCCGACTATAATCCCTATGAGCATCGCGAAGTGACACATCCCACAACGTAAGTAATCCCGACATTCAGATAACTGTTTCCCAATAATAAGGAATATTTAGAGCAATCGTGAGCAAAATATTCCATCGGAATTTCGATGGGTAAAATTATGATGGAATATTTAGTTCACGATAGGGTTAATTGAATTGATATATAGTCAAATTCTATTTTACTTATTTTAAGTAAACTTTTTTTTCCTAAAAAAAGGAAAATTTCATTATTGTTTTCCTTAAAATATACAAAATTTCCCTTAAATATCCATATTATTAGAAAACTGTTTTATGAGTTCACAAAATAAGTTATCGATTACTTACAATGTTAACCAGAAACAAATAAAATAATTATTACAGTAATTCTGAGACGCTTTTCCACTTACTCAAGGGCTCTTTAGGTACTGGTATTCTAGCCATGCCAAATGCATTCAAAAACTCCGGGTACATAACGGGCACAGTGGGTACAATTGTTATCGGCTTCATCTGCACGTATTGCATACATCAATTGGTCAAGGCCGACTACGAATTGTGTCGTCGTAAGAAGGTATAATTTCCTATAGCAACAAACGATTTATGTACTTATATGTAAGTGACATTATATAGGTACCCAGCATGAATTATCCATGCGTTGCGGAGACGGCTTTAAATGAAGGACCCCCGTTTTTCAAGAAGATGGCTCCTTACATAGGACATGTTGTGAATACATTTTTGTTGATCTATCAACTGGGTACTTGCTGCGTTTACGTCGTGTTTGTGGCATCGAATATTAAATCCATTGCTGATTATTACCTGGAAACACCTATAGATGTACGAATATGCATGTTGATAATTCTGTTGCCGCTCGTATTAATCAATTGGGTTGGTATAGAAATACACTGTCAGTTGTCATAATTTAACGGTGTTTTTTGTGAATTCGACCAGGTACGGAATTTGAAGTATTTGGCGCCATTTTCCACGATTGCGAATGCCATCACCTTGGTGTCCTTTGGCATTATATGCTATTACATATTCCGAGAACCTGTCTCGACAGAGGGCAAAGATGCAGTCGGCGAACTTGCAAACTTTCCATTGTTTTTCGGAACGGTATTGTTTGCCTTGGAAGCGATCGGCGTAATCTTGCCGTTGGAAAACGAAATGAAAACGCCAAAAAAGTTTGGCGGTAATTGTGGAGTCTTGAATGTATCTATGATACTGATAGTATTTCTGTACGTCGGAATGGGTCTATTCGGTTATCTAAACTATGGAAACGATGTCGAGGGCTCCATAACTCTGAATCTACCGGCGAAGGATATGTAAGCAGACGATAGAATAAACCATATACTGTAAATCGTATTCAATGAAATTTTTTTGGTTTATTTTTAGACTCGCTCAATGTGTCAAAGGAATGTTGGCCTTTGCCATTTATATAACACATGGTTTGGCCTGTTATGTGGCCATTGATATTACCTGGAATGACTATGTTGCCAATAAACTGGGTCCACACCGCAACAAATTATTCTGCGAATACGCCGTTCGAACTGGTTTAGTTTTAGTGACTTGTAAGATTTGTCAAATATTTATATATTACCTACATTTAAATAATCTGTTTTGTAATTCTAGTTCTGCTTGCTGTTGCCATTCCAAATCTGGAACTTTTCATTTCCCTTTTCGGGGCTCTTTGTCTGTCCGCATTGGGCCTTGCATTCCCGGCTATGATACAGATCTGCACTCACTGGTATCACGTCACAGGCATTAGAAAAGTCTGGTTACTGTGTAGTAATTTTATCCTTATTATTGTTGGAATACTTGGCTTGGTTATTGGAACTTCCACCTCGTTATCAGAAATTATTAAAACATTTTCAGAATAATATATATATATATATATATCAATTTTTATATAATTAGACAAATAATGAAAGTGACCAGCAACATTCCACAAATAATTTAAAAAGTATTAAATAGAATCATTTTATTTTTAAAAACATTCGCATTTTAGAAAATATTGAAATATTTGTGATATATGAACAACTGATAATGGGCTGAACTCAAGAATGTAAAACACATACAGCCTGAGAGATTTTGGTTTCCTGTTTGTAAAGTCTTGAAATAATAAATAATATCAAGTATTTGATGTTGCCATTTAGTCATAATTAACATATTAGCTACTAAATTTTTAGAATTTGTTATATTAGTGAAATAACGCCTAGTCTTTGGACTAAACTGTGAAAATTCAAATTATGTTAAAAATTTTACTGTAATTTTACTGTATTGTACAAACTACATAAAAAAATATATATACGTAATTTAATTTTAAACGCATTTAATGCAATAAATTAAAAAAAAAATAATATCTTAATATGATAACCAAGATTTTATTATTTGATTTTAGGTCTGTGACATATATTTTCCGGAAACAACGAAAATATTTGAAATTCCCGACATCGCAAATCATAAAAATCCCTGAGACGATTCAACTACGTCATCTGTCTGCAAAAATCAAAATTACTTGAAGATCAATCAAACTTTGTTTTTAAAAAAAGAGCATGATGGAATATTCTATTTTAAATCATCCTCTTTGAAATGGATAAAATTTGTGTATGAGTGTTCTCTCATATTAAGAAATATGCAACATTTTAAACCTCTACCTTCTATGAAACCTCCCAACCTCTACCTTCACGAAAAATGTGAAAAAACAGGTCAAAAATCAGAAAGGTGGAATAATAGCTTAATTGCCTTTATCTTAAAAAGTAGTTTATGCACAAGGTCAATAAAGGTAAAAGCTAGAAGTCCAAAATTTATAAATTGTCTTAGTTTAATAATGTTCAGCATTTGTCACAAATTTAAATTATTTCTGAGTGGGTAGGGGATATCCGTTCGTTGATTTAAAATGGAATATCCCTGTTAATTTTATTTCGGTCACATGTATATAATGTACAGTCATAAATATGTATTAAGGGTGTGTGCGAATTCGACTAAATTGCTGACTAAACGAAATTTTGTCAGTAATGCAGTGTTTGAATTTCCAATTTAGCAAATTTTCGAGCAGACTAAATTGAACTAAATTGGATAACAGCAAAGAGATATATGATAATCGATTGATTATGGACTTTTAAAATTACCTGTTACCGAATGGAGATCGAATGTAAAGCCGACCAATTTAGTTTAGTCAGCAATTTAGCCGAATTCGCACACACCCTAAATATTAGTTTTCTGAGATCCAAAATGTTAAATATCGTGTAAGCAAATGCTCGTGAAGTGCATTCGTTTTACTTATTTAAAAAAAGTAAGTCATTCAATTTGATTAATAAACAACCGAGTTAGAGTTCCTTAACCAATATTTATGAATTCAATAAGAGTTAATAAAAAAATACAATTAAATGGGTCTTTGTTAAAAAATTAAAAATTCGATCTAATATTGAATCACCATAGTCTATGTCCTAAATTCACGCACAATAATGTTTTATCTCTATTATCCAGAGTAATTGTACCGGATTCAAATGAATGCTAAAAAAGATTGATAGCAATTCAACCAATTTCAGACTGTACAGACTAATAATTGAAATATGCTTAGTCTGACTTACGTATAAGTTTTTGTAAAAAATGTTTTATAGAATATTTATATTATATTATTAATTTTTATTATTTAATACTAAATTTATATTTTTATATATAATTTTTGTGTACCATGCTATAATTAATTTTATATTTATCTCTTTTGAATTTTTATATTGCCATCTTCATCATCAGAAACACCTTGTCCCCTGCTTCGAATTTTCTCTAACATACCAATAACATATTTCACGAAGATACATGATCTATCAACAATACTTTCATTTTTTATTACTAATAACTTATTAGTGATATACCCCAAGTACCCAATCAACTGAGAAAGTAAACGTTATATGGCATAAAACTGTATGAACGTTATGTAGCTACTGTAAGTGTAGGTCTTTATAAGTTTATAAGTCCTATTAAAATCACTGTGTAAAGGTTTATTGAACTAATAAAACAACTCGTATACAGTGACATTGGTGACTTCTGTGGCAGGGACTACCCAATCTTAACACAGGTGTCACGACGATTGAATGCCTGTCTTCTATGCACGAGGACGGGTTCGAATTCTGCCTGCTGCATTATATATTTTATAATTCATTTGTTTTTTTTTTATTTTTATTTATTATTATTAATCCCAAGCAACCACGGATCGACAATTGCCACAAACTATTGTGGCATATGTGTACCTTTTAAGTTCCCTCAGACACCAGTGTTGCTAACTAATAATATGTAGTCCTAAAAAGGTGACTAACAACATGTATGGAACATACGTAATAATATGTCGGAATGCTGTGATATATAAGTCATACATTCTGATAATGGAACATAAATTTAGTTCCAAAGGGGTGGCTAAGAACATGTGTGGGACAATGCAATAATATGTCACGATGCTGTGATATATAAGTCATACATTCCGATAATGGAACATATACAATAATGGGCGGAGCTAACTTTGTTGTTATGAAGTGGTAAAATAGTGGCAAATTAAAAAATGTATTATGTTCCATATATGTGGCAAGTATGGAATGAAGAACATAATAGGAACATATATATATATAATATATATAATGTAACTAATTAACTTTAAAATTTAATAAATGTATATTATTATACACGACATATTCATAACATCCACTACATATGTTTATAAAAAGTTGTGTCGCAAAAATATACATCCGCAAAAGCATAATTTAAAAAATAAAGAAAATCACAATTTTAATAAATTTTCACAAATTGCATTTTTTTGTGTGCGCGTAAAAATTAGAGGGGCTAGAATATAAGCTTTAACCCGACAACTTGAACCGTTTGTTAAATTAGAGTTGTAGTTTGTCGAAAACTCTGTTCGTGAAGACTTCTATTAATATGTCATGTATATTTATATTTTTTTTAAAGGACTAACATTCACGTTAATGGCACTGCGTAGGATCTTTATTATTTTTATTTTTAATCTACACATAAATTACAGTTCAAGTTAAAATTACAGGTCAAGTTCCAAATAGGTGAACCGAAACTTAAATGGATCAAAATTTGTGGCAACTAAGCCTCGCCCCGGGTCTTTTTGACTGGCAATTGTGTGGCAAATAAGTATATTTCGCATGATTTAGAACAAACACTTTAATGGCAAATGTGTGGCTACCACTTAAGTTGCCACAAAGTGATTAGTTGGGATATATATTATTATCATATAATTCATCATTATGATATTTAAACATTTGATTTAATAATTAATTCACCAATACATACGTTTGATTATAGTACATCAAAATGAATTGCACAATATTAATGGACAGTAGTCGAGTGGAAGTGGCTTTGCAATCTGAAGGAAGAGAGTTCAATTCACCGCTCGGACTTGGGGAAATAAAAGTAAAAATCATGTTTTTTCAATAATAAAAAATATATTAAATAGTATTATTTTTGTTTTTTTATTCGTTGTTTGTATAAAAGTTGTAACACGGTTCTATAAATCTTTTTAGAGAACACAAATAGCATTTACACGGCATCAACATAGCTTTTATATAGACATATGGTGTATAGACTCTAGGAATTATATTACGAACATTCAAGTGAACTGACAACGAACCGCTTTTCCCAGCAGAATTAATTACTTATAAAAGTTATTTTTTATTATTAATTACGGATTATACATGAAATATTGGATAGATTTTATCAAAACGCCGATAACTTTTGTCACATTATAATTACATCTTTCTATTGATTTTTTAATTAATTATTTTAATTAATAATTAAATATTTTTAATTAATAAATAAAATTAAAAAAAAATAATTAAAATCCAAAGAGAGCTTTAAAAACAATTCCAATATTTTTACCGTGCATAAGTAAAATTGTAATTGTGGTGCATGTAAAAATTATGAATTGTTTTACTTTTAATTTCGGTGAATTTTTTACGATTTTCCGTAATTGAACGTTTTTGGTTTTTACACCATTTTGACAGCTCGCTCGACGGACGCATGAAGACATGCACCTCATCATTATGTACTCGACCCTTTAATTTTTAGATAACTATCAGTCTCAAAATTTGTAAACAAAAATTTGTAAAGTTCAAAAGGATTATAACTTTCCTAATGTGTGAAGGATTGCCAAGAAAGTGCGTACTTTGTACGACTGAAAACAAATTGCATTTGAGATTAAATGAAACTTTATTTGAAATCGATGGCAAACTGCTCACAGCATTGGATGCTCTACAAATTTTTAAAGAAATATTTCCGGTGAGCTATGTCCAAATTAATGGTGAGCTATAATTACCCAGTAGTAAAATTCATTCGTTAAAAGCTATGCTAGCACTGATTGTCGAGCAGGTAGAACCTGACGTGAAGATCGTCACAAAACCGATATTAGAAAATAAAATATTATAACTTATCACTTTGTCCTGGTGGTATTTGAAAAGTATTAGAAATAGTCACAAAACTGATTGGCGCTAGAAGGTGAGAACAATGGGATTGTGGATTTTTGTGTGTCTTGAGGATATCAAATAAATTCTCTTTTTGTATGGCCATTCATTGAGAAGGGCGTGGAATGTCACTTCTGTATTTTTTGAAAATTTTAAGTTTCAGAACGAATGAAAGAATATTTACTCAAGACTAGAAATGTTACCATTAGAAATTGTTGATTTTTGAAAAATAAAATAATAAATTCTTCAAAATATTGCGAAACTAGAGAAAAACGATACAATACAAAAAATATATACAAAATGTTTGATTCCGGAGAATCGGCCTTAGGGCTTCCATCATACATGAAAGCAGAAGGGTGTTGCTTTTGCAAGACCCTCTATTGGGACCAGCATATACATTTCAAAAATAGCTACAAAGGGCGCTAGGGTAGACCGATCCCAAAAATAAAAACCTATTTGTAATTACGAGACAATTACCTTCATTTGATTATCACATGTACCTTTAATTACACAGCACAACAACAAAAATTATTCGGGATCTTAGTATAATTTTCCGTAGGTCTTCAAGATTCTAATCAATACCTCATTCGCAGTTATATTGCATTATTTCAGAATATTAGCTAAAATTATCAATGGAATGCAATAGAAATCATATCAAAAACCGAAATGTTTAAAATGTTGAAAATATATATATAAAACGAACAAAACCTGTAGATATAGTAGATATTGAGTATGAGGTCTAAAAACGTTCTCAACATTTTATTATCTAAATTTAACAATATCTACTCTTTAGGTTACTTCAAAGGAACCTCAACATAGAAGTCGGATTTGCATTAAGTGCTCAGATAATCTGAAATCGTGTTATCTATTTGTACATCAAATTCAACTGGCTCAGCGCTCTCTAGTTTTTATAAAACCGACAAAATTAGTTAAAGCTTCTGATGACTTCAGTCAGCAGCTATCAACGCAACAACAAAATGTATCGAAAATAAAACCACGAATACTCTTGCCAAAAGGCACGGTGGAAAAAGTGTCCGAACATGCGCCACCATCTAAAACGACATCAATAAAACGTGTCTACAAATGCCACGAGTGCCCACAATCATTTAGTTCCTTTCGGCAGCTTAAACTGCACGAGACCACACACGAGTTACAAAGCATTAGTATTTGTAACTTATGTTGCAGTCTTTTTGCGAACGCCGAAGCTCTGGAGAAACACAAGCAAGCGAAGCATGTAGACGAGAATTACGTGTGTTTACCCTGCACAAAAACATACAAAAACAAGGGACATCTCTTAAAGCATATTTCCGACAGACACCAGCGTCATCAGCTTATTTACTATTGCAGTTTGTGCCCAGCGCAGACTCTACCGGCGGAGTATGCCTCAAGACTGGCACTCCAGCAACACTTCCAGGAGGTACACCTTCTTATGCCCAACGACCAGGACGAGGATGATGATGTAGAGATCGAGATGAACGAAGAGTTCCTAGATGAATTTCTACTGCGGCATGCCAATGAAAACTCTTTTCAGTTCTCTGAGAGCTGGGAAGAGCTTGACCTGCATCTACCCGACGTGCTTCACTTAAATGCGCAACAGCACACAGACAATTCCAATGGATTCGCTGAGTATAAATGTCCCAAATGCTATGAACAATTTAATAATCAGAAAACACTTCTGTCCCATTTGGCAAAGACACATGCCCTTAGTCTTTTGATCTGCAGCAAATGCGAAGCAAGTTTCGTACATTGGGAGGAGCTTTGGAAGCACAAAGCAACGCATCGCCTGCATGATACATTCGAAAGCGACAAGACGCAATGCAAAATTTGCGACAGGTCATTCAAATCAAATGCTGCTCTCAACTACCATATAAAAACACACTCACGTCTCGGTTTGGGGCAGCATCGTTGTCCCTATTGCAGCAAGGAGTTCCAAGCATATATAAACCTAAAGCAACATTTGCGTATTGTGCACTCCCAACTGAAGAAACATATTTGTCTTTTGTGCGATAAACAGTTTTCCACTTTAGACCATCTCAAGAAACACGTTCTGAGTCAACATCAAAATGAGCGGAAGCACACATGTCAAGTGTGCTTGAAGCGTTTCACGCAAATATGCCATTTAAAGCAGCACATGGAAATACACACGACCGGCAAGACTTTACATTGTGACGTCTGTAACGCATCCTACTGGAGAAAAATAGACCTCGAACGTCATATACTCGCGAAACACGAACAGAAAACCACTACCATTTAAATGATTTATTGAAGTTTTTTTTTGTCAAAGTCGTGTCTTCTAAACGTGCATCGAACTAAGCCCATCTATTCGTAGTTCAACTCGCATTACAGAGACAATTTGTTCTTTAGTCGAACGATACGTTTGTGAAACAATCTTCTTGCGTATGTTTTTCCCGACATTTTAGATGCTGGCAAATTCAAGACAAACATACACCGACACTACTCCATCTTTCCTCCTTTCACATAACCCTAAACCTTTCCTACTATCAACACTACGCTTTGCATGAATATGGTCCATCAACTGAGCGTTGGTTAATCTGTAAAAAAAAACGATCCCATATGAAATATCGTTTTGATTAGTTTAACTTAAAAAATAAAAAAATGAAATGATATTCGATAAAATCAAATATATTTGCAATGGAAAATTTCATACACTTATTTTATTTATTCGGATAATTAATTTAT
The DNA here is from genome assembly GCA_951804985.1 of Dryomyza anilis. Classification (NCBI taxonomy): domain Eukaryota; kingdom Metazoa; phylum Arthropoda; class Insecta; order Diptera; family Dryomyzidae; genus Dryomyza; species Dryomyza anilis. The sequence goes on along the minus strand of OX638134.1, from coordinate 41,140,181 downwards.
TAAAAAAAAGTCTACAAAATGTACAATTTAAGATAAAATATTTTGAGTTAATATCAAAAATGTCCATTGTATTGTCTTATGACCTTAAGGAGTACCCAAAATTAGGATTCATCCGTTAGATATTTGTTTAAGGAAGAACACAATCTGGTTACTCCATCAATCAATTTCGTCTTGCTATGGAATGCTATCGAAATGCGAAAACTGTTATGGGCACTATCATTCAGCGCAAATCGGTCACCCGCAATAAAAAATATTTGTTCCGTCTTCATGCAAAATTTTAAGAATTCACTTGCATCCTTGTCCGTGGGCATACTGATCCAAATAAAATAACCTCCGCGTGGTCGTAGCATTTTACATGATTTCGGAAGTTCTGAGTCTAGAACAGAAATGGTGGCCAACATACGTTCAGCATATGCTTTATACATTGTTTCAATATGCTTTTGCGCCAAACCCAGCTCGAATAAACTTGATAAAATCCCAGCAGTATAATTGTTCAGGCATCCTCCACTGTTTAGTATGCCACTGTAAAATGGTAAATTTCATTAAGAATAATCGGAATAAAACGGCGATTTTTGTGTGATATTCTCAGTATTTTGTTTATAAAATTTTTGTCAACAGCAAACCACATTTGAAAAAACATTTGAAGTGCGTTTAGAAGGCATATGTAGTAAGCTTCATACAGATTAAAAAAAATATGGAACATATGTTTATACATTTCAATTATGCTTATAAATTATATTCACTCGTTGGTTTTTATGTTTTTGATTTTTTTTCTCACTTTTTAATTTTGATTAATTAAATCTAAATAATTAAATTGTGCATTAAGAACTTTATAATACTAGTATAAATGTGTACCAGGGCTGCGTAAGGGGTTTTTGTTTATAAGCCATTTTATTAAGCATAGCTGTTCATTTTCTTCAATATACATAAGAAAATTAAAGTGTAGTAACACAAATATTTTGTGAATTATAAAACAAAATTAAAATGTATTCTGTTAATAATGGAAATGAGGCTTGGTTTTTTGTTGGATTTTCATAAATTTTATTTTCAGTATTTTTATTCTTTGGTTTTTATATTATGTTGTTTTTGTGTTCTTGCTTTTGTTTCATTTTCTTTGTGTTTTGGCTCATTTTATTTTTGTGTTTATCTTTTGTTTGTTTTGGTTTTTTAATTTGTGTTTAAGCCTTTTGTGTTTTCCCCGTTTTTATTTTGCTTCTCGTTTTATTCTCTGATTGTTTTTGCGTTTTATTTTGTTTTGAAATTCAGTTTTTAGTTTTTACTTTTTTTCATGCTTTAGTTTTCTTTTAATTTCGAATTTTTGTGTTTGCTTTTACTCTTGTTTTTTGACTTTGTTATTGTGTGTGTTTTTGCTTTTATGTTTTTTGAAAAAACTTTTTTCTTTTATGTTTTTGAGTTGGTTTTTGTGTTTTCTCTTTTGTTCTTGTGTTTCAGTGTTATTGCTTTTGATTTTGTTTTTGCTTTTGTTTTTCATTTTGTTTTTTCATTTTTGTTTTTATTTTTGTTTTTTCGCTTTTGTTTTTGCTTTTGTTCTTGTGTTTTTGTTTTGCTTTTGTTTTTTTTGTTTTTGTATTTTTTCGTGTTTTTGTTTTGCTTTTGTTTCGTTCACCGAAAAATCAATATCGCATAAATGCATTAGCAAGTGATTTTTCTAAATATTACTATCTTTTTGCCCCATAGATTTATAGGTTTAATAATATCAAATTAATATTTTATAATCAAATACAAAAGTTGCGCTTTTTGCAGTGTAACCATCGATATATAATTAAAAGTCATTCACTATATAGTTAATCTGTATTGTATATATTACCTTTTGTCTAATAATACTTTAACGCGTGACGGAACTTCAAGCCAGCCCAAACGCAATCCCGGTCCAAGTATTTTTGAGAAGCTACCATTGGAAATAACATTGCCCCGATATGCTGCATCTGCATGATCATCATATGCAAATAGACGCTTTGGTGAACTGCTGTCTTGATAGTATAGAATATTATAGACATCATCACAAGTGATCAGCACATTATAAGTGCGCGCCAATTTTATTAGGTTCTTACAGACGTCTAAAAATAAATATTATTAATTTTAAATTATTACATCTTCATTTCAGTGTCACAACTTTCTGAAAACACAATTCCAGTTGGATTATGATATGTGGGTATTGTGTAATACATTCCCCAAAACTCCTTTTGCTTAGATTCGAATTGTTTTTCTTTCAAAACACGCTCCAAATCATCCAAGTCGACACCATCATCATTGAGTTTTACTACAACAAACAAAAATAGAGCATTGGTAATAGGGTTTATTTTTAAAATGAGAGGGAAACTGCACTTAGTTCGTTTGTAACACCCAAAAGAAGGCGTGGCCGGTATGGAAAATTTTATCTATTTTAAATCAGCATCACCTCCTGAGTCGAGTAATGCTAAAAACAAATTCAGAAGAAATAAACCCATAGAACCCAGAACTAAAGATCATAACATAATACACATTTTATCTGATATTGAGAATAGGCATGATAATATGGACATGCCAAAAAGTCAGCAAATATTTGAATTATTTTAAAAAATAGTTGCGATAATGTGCTTTATTTTTATATTTTCACTTTGTTCGTAAAGTATATAATTTTATTCATAACAAATCACAGAAAATTTCCGAATGTGACATTCCGGACGGGACACAAGAATTCCGTATCATATTTAAGATTCTAAATCTAATTTTATATCAATGATTTGAGTATTTTGATTTTTTGACCGGTCGTGATTGTAATTTTTCTGGAAATACTCATTCGTTTGCAGGGCTATGTAACAAGTAATAGATAAAATATGAATTAATTACACGAGAAGGGAAAAAATAATCATATTGAATTTATGTTTTATATATGTAAAACATAGTTATATGCTTTAAGGCCTTTAAGGCTCGATTATAATAACTAAATAAATTGTAAATAGTGCAGTGCTGTAATATACATTTATTATATTAAAAACAATAATGTTTACATAAAAATGCAGTCAGTAGTCATTTATTTAAAATTAAGCCCAATTAAATTATATACGAATGTAATAAATCATCTAATATTTACCTGATACTATGTTCAATGTTGTGAATTGTTTTATCGTATCCAATGCAATCATATATGTAACTTCGTCTACGAATATGTAGCCATTAAGATCAACCAATGTGGACAGAATTAAATGCAACCCTTGCGTGGCACCACTGGTTATATATAAATCTTCGCTGTCAACGAGATTATCAAAATGCGTTTATAATACATAATAAAATTTAATATTTTATAGTGGCCATTTAAATTTTTTATTTGCCAGTAAAAGCGTTATTTTAAACCAAACATGTTTTTAAAAGATTTAAGTGTTCTTCATTCTAATGCGTTTGTAAAATGTGTCAGCATTTTTTAAGATTAGATAACTGTGTAATAAAAATATTAAAATTTTAAATAGCGTGTACAAATAAACACAAATAACATCATTTAAACCATTTAATCAATTTAGCATAGCTGGAAATCATACGCTTTGTAATTGCCCTTAAATTATTCGCCTTATTACTTTCTTAAATATTTATAATAAATGTATTAAAGAGGAAAGGTCAAAACTTGTAGTCGCCAGACTGAGAATCGTTCACATCGCTGGTCCCCCTTATTTGTTCAATAAAACAACTGGGAGGCTACAGTTGTTCAAATTTATCAATGTAATTAACTTGCCTAATCAATCGAGGGAGCTACTAAGAAAACTTAGTACTTTATGCACGAGGTACCTCCATTAGAAACATGGTTTCCATACTATCTTTCGCTATCATTCGTCATCACTATTTCGTTGTGATACCGAGTGAGCAAAAGTTTAAATGTTTCAATTTTCTCTATCTTTCGTTATCCCCCCATGTTATAAGACGTCGAAATCGTGATGACGAGTGATGGCGAAATATAGTATGGAAACCATTCCTAATTGGCCCTGTTGCGATTAACCAAACTGTCAATTTCTGATTAATTGATAAATCAATATATTAGATTAGTCAAAACTTTGATAAATCAATTATCAGCATTGAATTTTTATTAAAAAAAAACCTTCTGCTACATGAGACTTGATTATTTTAAACACTTTTATATATAAACACAATGGATCAGATATGGTCTAAGTGGGTTTCTGCAACTTATCATGGAAATTGCCAACATCCTCACAACCATATATAAATGTCACTTATTTCATGGTGGCAAATGTTGTTGAATTAAATTGTTGCATTTTTTAATTAATCAAATTTCGTACAGCCGTAGTTTCGATAATTGGTTCACAAAAATCTATGTGAATCTGACCATTTCTAATTTAATTGTATACAAAATCAATTAATGGCTTTCCAACTCTGTCATATTTTTAAGTTAAAGTTTTTTGAAATAATTTAAAAATTTTATTTTATTCACCTTTTCACTTCGCTGCCATACGACGCAGTAAAATATTTTGCAATGGCAGAACGTGCCTCAAATGTGCCGCTAACCGGGCCATATTGAAAGATCATGGACGAATTGTAATCTTTTTCACGATTCTGCAAGAAGAAAATATTTCAGCTTTTGAGGTGGACAATAATCTAAGTCGCAACATACCAAACAATGTGTAGTGGCCTTTTGAAAAATTTCGCAACAGTTTTCAAGCAGATCTGTACCCGGAGCACCAACTCCCAAGTTGAGCACATTTGTGTCGTAAACATTCCAAGTGCCTCCATCAAATAAATGCTTCAGACTTTTCTCCACATTATTAGTTGTCATTGTAGCAAATGAACGCAATGTTTCTTGGGATCTCAAGTAATTGTGACTGTCGAAACGAAAACATTGTTTTCGGCAAGGTCGAAATTGTTATCTCAAAATAAATGAAGACTGATTAGAAAGAAGAAGGCAGCCAACTTCGCACCGACGCGAAGTTGGCTGCGTAACAAATTTCTTAAACAGATTTTAGTTTACAAACTAAAAAAAATACGTAAATTGTTCTATGAAAATTCCAAGATCTCATTTATTTATTTTTTAAGATAAACAAGAAAGTATCAGTCTTTAAAATATAAAATAGTAGATTGAATTTTCTTTTTATTTTGACGTTATTTCGTCAAAAAAACATAAGATAAAAGTGGAAACCTAACATTACTGATTAAAAAATAATTCGTACTGTACTACGACATTTTTGAAATCCGAGATTTACGTAAACTATTTATTGTAATTTTTTTTCATTGTGAATTTGTCTTTAAAATCATTCTGAATTCTCAGTGTTTTTTTCTCCACAATAACAAATAACTAAAATAAGTCAATTCGATGACCTCAACTGATACACAAACAGCATCAAACAAAAATGATCTTATCGATTCGCCAATACGTGGTCCAACTCTTTCTACCAGTACATCTAGCTTTGAAGCGCTCGATCCCCATGATCCCAACCTCAGTCGTTTGGCCACAAAAACATTTCGCAGTACAGAAGAATATATTACTCATGAGTTGAATGCACCGCTGGAAGACTACAAGTTGCTGGAGGACATGAACAAGGCGACAATTGCAAAGTACTCAGATATGCGACAAATTGCTGCAAACCTGGGGGTCTCCACAAACGAGCTCAGTGCAAAGTTTCAACAATTGGTAAGAGATGAATACGAACATTGACACAAGTAATTTTTTTTTATTTTGCAGGTGCCGCTAATGCATCAAATCGACGAAATTTCAGATACGGTAGATAAGTTGGAAGCGGCCGCTTATAAACTGGATGCCTATAGTATAGCGCTTGAAAATCGTGTAAAAGCGGTGCTTCAACGCAAATCAAATACCACAATACAGTAGGAATAAGTTGGATAATTCAGTCATCGACATATTATTGTTGTAGAAGTAAAAGTGACCAACTTCATTTTTAAAATTTCAAGACATTTTACAGTTTCCAATTAATGAAAACAAGTTAAACTTACGAATGGTGTTTCAACTTTTAAATTCTTTTACTAGATTTTATGATACCAATAAACTTAAAAAATAAGATTTTTGGCAAATGTATTTGTTAAGTTTTACTTCCACAACGACGACATGTATTAAAATATATTTTGTGTTAAAAGAATTTATTTTTTTTTTAATTATCCTAAAATTAATTTGAATAGTATTGCGACCACATTGAGAAATATTAGAGGAACTGTAAAGATAGAAAAATTGAATTTTAGTTTTTAATATTATCATGATATATTTTTTTACTTACTTTTGGCCACAGTTCGTATCGATCGGATCAAATTAAGCGCTTGTGCTTTCGCTGATGGTTGTCCAAAATCTTGGTTATTGGATGAGGCACCCCAGCCAACTGTAATATGATTATTTTTAAATTGATTCTGAAGACATAATTACCACTCACTTTTAGCCAGAAATCGTTCTTCGTGTAGCACACATACTGCATTTAAACAGAGCAAAGACGCTTCCATCAGGGTCCACAGAGTAAACATGATTTCAACAATAGTATTTAATCATAAAAATAAGAAATATTCGTGATGACGTTTAATTCATCACCGATTCTTCTTCTTTTATTTAATTCACAGTGAAAAAGGTGACGTCTTTTTATTTTATTCGATTTTATTTTAATGCTGGCAGTACCTGTGATAAAGCAACCCAGTGCACATTATTGTTCGTCATACTGACAACAGACGTACATCAAAATGTTCTAGTTATAAAACTTCAATATAACGAATCGTGATTTTCAATGCTAAACTATCATGCATACACAGAAAAAATGTATTTTATATATAAACACTAATTTTATAGTGTACACTCTCAGAAATATATTGTCATTTCCGACAATCCCGAAATTCAAAATAGATCTTACAACCGCATTGTAAAATAGTGTCAGTTTGACAAATAGATTGTTATGTTATAAAATATGCCAATATGCCACAAGGTAAGCGTTTGAAAAAGGTGTGTTTTTAAATCATTTTTAAATATAAAATAAATATTTGTAGCGCTTATTATGTATTAATGATTTGATAATAACATTAGAAAAAAAGGGGCATGAGGAACAAAAATGTAGTAACGCTAAAATCAGTATGTTTTTATGATTGCAATATTTTTTTTTTCACAGATTAACCAACATTCAGGGGATGCCCCCTATTTATGTAAAGCACAGTGTTGATCGTAGGAAAGGATTAGGGTTAGAGGAAGGGAGGAAAGATGAGGTATTGTCGGTGAATATTTGTTTTGAATTTGCCAATATCAAAAATGTCGGGAAAAACAGACGCAGGGAGATTGTTCCACAAACGAATCGTGCGACTGAAGAACAAATACTCTCTATAATGCGTGGTTCTGCTGAGAGCCGAGTGGACTACGAAGGGGTGGGCTTGGTTCGATGCCCGAGTAGAACGAGATAGCACACGACCTGGTGAAATCAGGCCATATATCTCCCTTGAATACTTACCATTGTAATACCTATAAAACAGGCTTACACACCCAATGGTCCTTCGGTGCTCAAGAGAGCCATTAGAGGATAAAATATTTTCATCCCCTATTAAATATATTGCACGTTGTTGGATTCGGTCCAGGAACTCCAAAGAAGATTTAGAAGCCCCTGCCCATATGTGCGAGTGTATTCCATCTTAGGCCGAATATAGGTCGCGTAGACAGTGCGTAAGTCTGCAGGAGTGAAAAATCAAAAAATCAAGGCACTAAAACCTTTTTAACTGCCTGAGTTCGAAAATTAATCTCCGGCATTGCAGAAGAAACAAAATCGACATCGGGCAGTGGTTGATTGGTATCTGGGAGCGTTGAATTATTTGCAAATAATTCTGCCAAGAGATAAGCTTTATCAACCGGGTCAGTGAAGGTCTGGCCATTCATAATAAGAGTTGGAGTAGACGATGTCGTCTGATTCTTCTTACGAATGACCAGAAATTTTTACTATCTCTGTGGAAGAGTAGGACCTTTTTGCGCGCGTTTTGTTTGTGAAGAAACTTTTCGCGCGAGATCACGGCATTACAGCGATTCTTAGCCTGTATGCGAAGTCTTTCTGTGTCAACACTCTTGTTAGACCGCCAATTTTGAAAGGCTTCCTCTTTCAACCTGACTGGAATCCTGCAAGTCTCATTAAACTATGGGTGGTCCTTGGGTTTAATGCTAATTTTTTTTAGAATGTAAGAAGGACCGCATACCTAATAAAATAATATTTTGTACCATTAAAACCGCGGCATTTATGTCTCTGACTGCGAAACACAATTTCCAAATAAAGTTGCGAAAAAAATCATTTAACGCAACCCAATTTGCTTTTTCGTAAGGCCATACAGTCCTATTCGGGGCTTTAATCGTTTCACTGCCTGGAAATTGCTCCAATATATTTGAGATCGAATCAGATAAGGCATCCAGCTTATTACAGGTGGAAACCCTATCTAGATTCCTCCTAGGACTCCTATAAAGAAAGAACAAGTGCATGATGTGTGCATGGATTTTGAATTTACCAAAAATTGTATTAAATTCGCTATCCGACACACTATGTTGTTGCTGCAGTTGATACTAGAGATGGGCACGTGAGTGAGTTTTGACTCACACTCACTCACGCTCACGAAAGAATATTTCTAATCACGCACACTCACTCACGACATTTTTTGCTCTAGTCACACTCACTCACAATCACGTGAGTAAAATTAGGATTCAATACAATCACGCGTGATCACGCGTGATTCACGTGAATCACATGGTTTTTTTGCTATTGCTTTCAGAATACATAAAAATACATATTTCATTTGTATATGTTGGTGAGATTGGTCGACCGAGCGTGGCACCTCTTACACAACTTACATATTACAAACGCAATACTGATGTAATGATGTTAGGGATCTCAATTTTTAACGGAGATGGAAATGTGAAAGACCTTCGATGTACTGTTTATATAAAAATTTCCTCGAAGAATAATTCTCCGGTGAAGAATTCGTTTAAAATCTTTGAGAATTGTCCCTGTAAAAATTATCTCTGGAAAAGAATTTTATATTTTATATTTTATATTTTATATTTTATATTTTATATTTTATATTTTATATTTTATATTTTATATTTTATATTTTATATTTTATATTTTATATTTTATATTTTATATTTTATATTTTATATTTTATATTTTATATTTTATATTTTATATTTTATATTTTATATTTTATATTTTATATTTTATATTTTATATTTTATATTTTATATTTTATATTTTATATTTTATATTTTATATTTTATATTTTATATTTTATATTTTATATTTTATATTTTATATTTTATATTTTATATTTTATATTTTATATTTTATATTTTATATTTTATATTTTATATTTTATATTTTATATTTTATATTTTATATTTTATATTTTATATTTTATATTTTATATTTTATATTTTATATTTTATATTTTATATTTTATATTTTATATTTTATATTTTATATTTTATATTTTATATTTTATATTTTATATTTTATATTTTATATTTTATATTTTATATTTTATATTTTATATTTTATATTTTATATTTTATATTTTATATTTTATATTTTATATTTTATATTTTATATTTTATATTTTATATTTTATATTTTATATTTTATATTTTATATTTTATATTTTATATTTTATATTTTATATTTTATATTTTATATTTTATATTTTATATTTTATATTTTATATTTTATATTTTATATTTTATATTTTATATTTTATATTTTATATTTTATATTTTATATTTTATATTTTATATTTTATATTTTATATTTTATATTTTATATTTTATATTTTATATTTTATATTTTATATTTTATATTTTATATTTTATATTTTATATTTTATATTTTATATTTTATATTTTATATTTTATATTTTATATTTTATATTTTATATTTTATATTTTATATTTTATGTTTTATATTTTATATTTTATATTTTATATTTTATATTTTATATTTTATATTTTATATTTTATATTTTATATTTTATATTTTATATTTTATATTTTATATTTTATATTTTATATTTTATATTTTATATTTTATATTTTATATTTTGTAATTTATATTGAATGAAAGCTCCGATGACAATGTTCCATATACATTCGATAATCACTTAATATTTAGGTTTTTTTGTTTATTGGGTAGATTGCAACTAAGTTAATTTATTATTTTATTAATAATTACACTAAAGTCAAATTTTGGCTCATATCTCGACATATTTATAATGCATCAAAACTTTTTGTATGCAGTTCGATAGATTGTTTTATTACGCGTCTGCCCCCATCCCAAAAAATGGTCAACCGAATAGCATATACGGGCAAAAAAAAATCAAATTTGAGATTTTACCTTTTGGATTTCATTAATCAGTACTACTGACCCATTTTTTTTCGCCCACTACTTCCAGTGATACAGTGGCTCAAAGTTTGGCCAAATCAAATTGGCCAAAAATCAATTTTGTATGGTTGTTTATATTTAAATATCTCTTAAACTAGAAATTCTAGAAACTGATGGCTCGTTTTAAAGCAAAGAGAACTGGCTTTCAGAAAAATTAATTTGTATCTTCTAAACGTGAACATATGGTCCCTGGTCATTATCCTTGCACTTAAAAATTGATGTCCTTAAAAAGGACCATTTTTAAAATTCTGAAAAAAGTTTTCGTCAATTTATTATAAATGTTCATGAAAAATTTTAAGATGGTTATTTACGGCATCATATTTTAAAAGATAATTTTATAAATTTTTATTTATTTTTTATATAAAATATATTTTTTTTTCTACAGTAAAATTTGTAATAATTCCTGAATATATATGTAACTCTGATTTCTAAAATGAAGTCAGTTTTATCATATTCAATCTAGTTTTTGAGATATTAATTTTGGCATATAGTTTTTACGTTTTTTGAAATATGGTATATATCTCAATTACTAGAGACAATTTGATGAATCTGACGCCATTTTCGAAATCAGAGTTACAAAATCATTGAAAAATTATTGCTAATTTTACTTTTGAAAAAAATATTTTTTTTTTTCAATATAAAAAATATGTAAAAATTTTAAAAATTAATTTTTAAAATATGATGCCATCAAAATACCATTATGAAATTTGGCATGAACATTTATATTAAATCAACCAAAATATGTGATTTATTTCAGAATTTTAAAAAGGGTCCTTTTTAAGGACATCCATTTTGAAGTGCATGAGTTATTTCCACGGGCCACATGTTCAAGTTTAGAAGTTACAACTTAATTGGTATAAAAGCTTGTTCTATTAGCGAGCCATCAACGGAGTTTCTGGTATTTCAACTTTAAGAGATATTGAAATATGAACAACCATATAAAAGTGATTTTTGGCACATTTTTTGTAAATTTGAACCACTGTATCTCTGGAAGGGAGTGGGCGAAAAAATAAAACAAAAATTGATAAATGCATATTTCGATACCCTTTATCAGTTGTGCAATTTCATTGAAATCGAAGAACATGAGTTCCAACAGCTGGTCGATTTGGTGTGGAATGGCCCATACATTTTTAAATTACTTTAATTTAAAAAACTCAGAAAAATACAATCAAATTTTGCTCCACTTAAATAACTCCAGATCAAATTAAGGATGAAAAGCAAATTTAACCATGGATTTGGGGTCAGACGCGTAATAAATTAATCTATCGAACTGCATACAAAAAGTTTTGATGCATTATAAATACACGCTTCAAAAAAAGGGCTCTCCCAAACATAATTTTGCAGGCATTACACATATCTTTGGAAACAAAAGTCTCATTGCATTGCCAAACATTATTGTAATAACAACCAAACATATTTTTGTTTTCGTTCAAACATATTTATGCTCAGAATGAATAATTTTTAGCGTTATTGCAAACATATATATGTTTGGATGTGAATAACACTTTATTTACATGTAAACATATTGATGTTTACATTTCATATTAATGTAAAAAAGTAAATTTAGTGTTAATTTTTTTTTTTACACAATATAAATTTTTCCCTTTTTTTAAATTACATTTTACTTTTATATATGAGTCATTCCATATCAAATCAACCGAGTGATTGGCAGCACCATCTCATAATTTAATTAAATTTGGAAGTATGGTGAAACAACATAAAATTAAGAAATTGGTCAAATTTCAGCTTCCCAAGTGGTGTGGTTTCAGAGATTTGGTGGTTTAAATATTGAAAAAACTGTATACAAATCACAAAGTTTTTTCTAATCAATGGGACGTAACTTAAGCTGTAGTGAACCAAATAAAACTCAAAGGTCTCATTTTAAAGATAATAAAATTTCCAAAAATATATCTTACAATATGCATACCATGTTGCTTTAATAGTGGTCAGTTTTAAACAAAGTATATTTCAAAAGGACATATCTCAAAAAGCAATCTTTTCAAATTTTTCTACCCTACACTAAGAGTGAAAGGGTATATTCAGTTTGGTACGCCGTTGGTAACACCCAGAAGGAAGCATCTCCGGTATGGAAAAGTATATATATTCTTGATCAGCATGACCTCCTGAGTCGATTTAGCGATGTCCGTCTGTCTGTCTGTTGAAATCCCTATTACTTTTAAAATTGAAGAGCTAGATAAATGAAACTTATAACTTAGATTACTAATATACCTACGCTGTATTTGCGGCGAGATCGGTCCATTGTAACCTATGATACGACCACTTATGTTCAAATACCTCATATAAAATGTACATATGAAGATCAATTTTTATGTATACGTGCTTATGTAAACTTTTTTGGTCAAATATATATTGAATACATGATAATAATGTTTTCCGGCGAAAAGACTTGTGGTTCACAAAAAAAAATATCGAAATTCGGTACACCTACCCATTTGTAAATATGGGTATCAAATGAATGGAAATTCTTCAGCGATTGAATGTTTGTAGTTATTTTCAGGATTCGTATACCCTGGTGACCTATATATCACTTTGAATGGTAACCACACATATGTGTAGGGTATTTATAGTCGGGTTAGACCGACTATAATTTTGATAATCCTAACTATCATAATTACACCTACTTTAAAATTTCCCATGTGATCTAACCTTCCCAACTGGTTTTTATTTAAATCGTATGTTTTGAACTCTAAAATATTTTTTTTGTTATCAACATGCTATTTATTAAAAATTTTTGTCAACTAACGCAAAATGCTAATGAAAACGATACCTCAAGTGATGTCGAGCAGCTACTATCGTCAGTTCGATAGAGTATAGAGATACGTGAAGAAAAAACGATAAAAAACTGGTTCGATATCGAGTTACGCGATTCGACTCCTGTTAATTTTGTATGAAAAATTTGTTTTTTTTATATTTCAATATTTTTTTTGAAATATAACAATCATGCTCAGTAACAAGTTATTCTGCCCTACACTCAATTTGGTCTAATTAAACTTGAAACATTTAGGGCCGTTTTCAAAATATCTAGTTAAATATTAACTTCCACTTTAACCGAAAGTTTGCTCAAAATTCGATTTCACAATCATTTGTTATATCTGTTTGTCATTTACATTTTTTTTACCGACAGATACTTAACCGATAGAACATGTTTCCGTAATATTTATAACAGACAGATTTTGACAATCCATTGAAAAAATTATGCTGAAATTTGTGCATAAAATTGTTCCCTAAATATATACAAAATGCAATGTCGCAAAATATCATAAGGTAAATGGCAAATGGTCAAATATGACGACAAACAAATTCACCATTTCATGAAATTTTAAATTTGAAAAATTAAATTTGAATTAATTTATTTATGTCAATTACTTGGCAGATATGACAGAAAATCTATTACAATATCGTTCTAACTGGAAGTTAAAAAGAATTTTTGTTGGTGAAAACGAAAATATTTAACGGAAACTTTATTCTGAAAGTTACGCTATTTGCCAGTTAACAAACCTACAGATAAATTTGAACGTAACCGAACATTGTGAAAACGGCCCTTAATAGGTGTATTTTTGTTGCTGATTCTAAAAATGTCATCAGTTTCGTCATATTTAATCCCGTTTTTGAGATATAGCCCATATATCAAAAACTAAAGTACATTCGACAAAACTTTTGGAATCACCAACAAAAATACATCTATAAAATATTGCCCGTTTAACTATACCAAAATGAGTGTAGGAAGAATAACTTCACCCAGAAAAAAATTACCTTAAATCCCATTAAAATTGGTCAATAGGACAATTATTGATTTAATAGTATACAAAAAATAAATCTTTTCGTATAAACTCAATAACAATGTCATGGTATTTTGTAGTATTTAATGGTATTTTCCGTTTAAAATAATAATTTATCCTCTTGACTATTTTTAATAGTAAAAAACTATTATTTATATAGTATTTTTTTCTGGATGTTGTTACTGAGCATGATTGTTATAAAATAACAAAAATATATTGAAATATAAAAAAAACAAATTTTTCATACAAAATTTTCAACATTCAACAACATTCTTATACATAACTTCTGAACCCATGATTTTATCACTCTAGTTAAATAATATACTCAGAAGAAAATGTACCATTAAGTACTTTATGGTACGACCATTGATCTTATGGTTCATGTATTAATAGTTTTTTCTTTTTAAATCAAAATTTTTCTAATTAATTCAATAGTATTTGAAAAATTCAGTACCATAAATTTAAATATTTCAATATTATTATTTTAAATAGAATAAATACTGTTATTTTAATGGTTTCCTCCTATAATAATAAACGTGGTGTAAAAAAACACTAAAACGAATACAAACATGTTCGTTTTGTACGTCATTCTGCGTGTTTACTCAAAATGGTCGCATGTATTTTTTGTAATAATCCACATTATTAAACGCGACATTGGTAAGGACTCAATGTATTTAATGTAAATAATTATATTTATATATTTATTTATATTTATATTTTTATTTATTACAGAAAATAAATAATACATCGAACTTCTATTATGGCAACAAACTCAAAAATAACTGCAGACCCAAGTACTACAATCAATTATTGGAAACCAAAGTGTTATAACCTTTTGCAGCAAGAAGTGTCTTTTTATGTGTGTGTTGTAAAAGTGAATATCAATTTCGACATTTAAATAAAATAATATATACAATAAATTAATTAAAATACATTTTTGTTTTAATAAATTATTAGGAAAATTTAGTTTGACTATACCATAAAATTAATAATACGTTTCATAAATGTGTATAGGTTTTTCTTATTGTAATTAAAATATAACATTATAAAATTTATGGTACAACCACACATTGTATTAACAGTTTCAATATTACTGAATTAATGGGACGCATCCTATTGACCAATTTTAATGGTATAAATTATTGTGATTTTTTTCTGGGTGTAGATAAATAATAGATAAAAAGTCAACCTTGAACATATATTAATTTAAAAAATTTAAAAAGGTTGCTTTTTGAGATATGTCCTTTTGAAATATACTTTGTTTAAAACTGACCACTATTAAAGCAACATGGTATGGATATAAGATATATTTTTGACAATTTTATTATCTTTAACATGAGACCTTTGTGTTTTATTTTGGTTTACTACAGCATAAGTTCCTATTGAGCTTTTGTTTCTATTGACCTCATTGAATAATTGGATATTTCTGCACACAGAAAAAAATTCGTTCAAATACCATTAAAATTGGTCAATGGGACAATTATTGATTTAATAGTATACAAAAAATAAATCTTTTCTTATAAATTCAATGGCAATGCCATGGTATTTTCGAGTATTTAATGGTATTTTCAGATTTAAATAATAATTGATCCTATTGACTATTTTTAATAGTAAAAAACTATTATTTATATAGTATTTTTTTCTGGGTGTGGTATTAACAGTGATTGGCGGTGTTTAAACCAATTCATCCACAAAAAAAAACTTTTAAACTATATGAAAAGTATTAGTGTGAGTGTTACTGAGTGTTAAAAGTAGCCAGTGTTGTTATTAATTTTTAATGCCAAACATAAATATAATTAAATCGTTGTCATACAAATTCTATTATTTTTAAATTCGTTGTCACCCACTAATAACCAAACACATATAATTCAAAGAACATTTTTTTGACGTTGCATGTGTTAAATAGCAGAAATAACAAACATGCTTATAGTAATATCTGATGAAATAGATCTGTGTCTACATAAACATTAATATAATCAGCCCAATCGAGGTTCCCGATGAACGGAAGCTCGTCGGATTCTAATCTAAATCTAAAACTTCTTGTTTTCACATAAAAATAAAATCATTATAAATAAAATTATAGGAAAACTGGCATTAGTGGCGCGGAGTGTTTATATTTATTTCGCATTATTACTAGAGAGCGGATTTATATGAAAAATGATATTCCGAAAATATGCAAATTATATGCAAAATATGAAAAAAATATGAAGGTTTTTTATATTAAAATAAGAGAAACATATGGAAAAAATATAAATGATTTTCATAATTTAAAAATAAAACACGTTTTTCTTTAACGTTCAACACATATTATGAAGGAAAAAAGAACATTATCCCAATAAAATAAAAAATATTTATTTTTAATGTTTATTTTCACTTAATATAAACATTAAAGGCACGAAATGATGGATTTAAGGAAGCAAGTACGGCATTCGTTTTAATATCAGAACTAAAATATTTCGAAATGCCGATGAATTTATTCGATATATATTTATGACAGTTCTTACACTGATATCATCAGTTCTCACTCGGATATTGCCAGTTTTGAATGTATGTATATTCGGTCCATATCGAAATTCTTTAAAAAGTAGAACCAATCATCGAAATTGATTGAAAATCAACTGCTAAAAATGACTATATAAGAAAGTCGATATTGAGAATTAGCACTGAAATCCAAATTATGAGGATCGAAGCCACTTTGAGGTTAAATATCGTCTACTAAAAATGTAGTAAACGACCTGTTGATCAACTTTAATAGAATTTTTACTGAGTGTATCAAAATTTTGACCATCCCAAAGTGCAATATTGCAAAATAGGTATACTTTTTTTTTGTGTACATCGAACCAGAGAGTATATATTTGATATAGAGTTTACGTACTGGTGGTTTCGCTGCCACTTTTGTCAAATAAATTCAAACATTGGTTATGTGGAAATTGAAACGAAAATGTTGTCAACAGACACATTTTCAAATCAATATTCTGATGTTTTCTGGCACATTTTTGGCCAGATTAATCAATAAAATTTATAAGGCGTTGGATTGCAATATATCTTGGTAAGTTTGGTTGCAAATTATCCGCGGACAGATCCAGTTTTGTGCACTGTTTTCCTCTGTTAACTTTAATCTGTAAATATCCACTTCCACATAACCAATGTTTTCGGCAGCGACGCCAGAAAACTCGGAAGGAATCTCTATTAAAAATTTATACTCTCTGATCGAACTGTAATAAAATTTCTAATTCGTTGTTTAAAAAATATTATTATATAAAATTTGTACAATAAAAGAAATCTAAAATATTTAAATGTATAAGCATCTAAGTTTTTTTATGTTTAAGTTTGTTTCTTTTTTTGTTTTCTGGTTTTTTTTGTTTTCTCTTTTTCAATTATCAATTTTCTTGATTACAAGAAAACAGAAAGCGCCACTGATTGGCACAGGTTGTTGCGACAGGAAGACTCCCCTATCTGGCGAATCCTTAAACATTCGCAAAATATTTGGTTTGTCTTCATCCTCAGCCACTTTTGCAGAGTGTACCCTAAATTTTGGTGGCTAAAATCAAAAATATTTGACATGCCTGAAAAATTAGTATAAATTTGACTTACCAATAAATGTCTCAAACAATTTAAACCACTCGATGGCGGTATGTTATTAAATGGTTCAGTGGTAAGAGTTCCACATTCGCTGGCTTTAATTAGGAACATCAAGAAATCATTCCGTATACGCATTTCCTCCAAGGAAGTATTTGAAGCTTCTAACTTTGCCATCCATTCTGTTAGAAGTAATTGCTCCCGAAAAGAAAATGTCACAACAATGCATTCCAATTCATGGATTTTAGTTTTAAACTCGTTATTTAATGCCTCCATTTTTTAGAAATTAAAAACTAAAAAAAAAACAAACTTAATTTTATAGAATTTTTATTTTGATGTTATTTTGACAAATTTAGCAGATTTAAAAGAAAAATCTATTTTTTTTCTTTATAGTTGTCAACTCAGTAACCCAACCAACTATTTTATGATAATTTATAATATCCAATATGGCAATATAGAAGCGCTCTGAAATTGAAGACATAAAGTTAACCAATTTTTGAGTTTTTTTACATATTACATATGTTAAATTAAAATTTTAATATTGTTTTTAATAGTTAATAATTAAAATTTTAAATTAAAATACCAAACATTAAAAAGGTGCACTTGTTTTAATTTACAAATATAAAAATAATAAGTGTAGCTAACATCCCAATTTACCTTTTTGTGGCAACGTGGCAACCACACAATTGCTAAAAAAGTGCTTGTTATAAAACATGCGAAATATACTTATTTGCCACCCAATTTCCAGCCAAAAAGCCACGATTTTTTTCTGACTTCATTATTACTTAATAATTTCAATTATGTTCGTAATTATAAACATCTTAAACAACTTTGGCATCAAACATGATTGATTTAAATATGAATATCATTGATATTTCTCTCTGTGTAAATGTTTGTCGTGGCATAATGCTAAAAGTCTTTGCGAACAGAGTTTGGTGAAAATTACTACTCCAATTTAACAAACGGTTAAAGTTATCGGTTTAAAGCACCACTATTTTTTTCGCCCAAAAAAGAAAATTTGTGAAAATTTATTAAAAAGGTGATTTGTCTTTTTTACACACAAACCCTACACTTTGGTGAGGATATTAATGTGGAAAATTTAATTGTATACCTACCTTTTAAGTTATTAGTTATACTGAACATTCTTACACTCAGAATATTATTTACATACCAGAAATTTACGACGTATATCCCAATAATTTAAAAAATTGATATAAAAGTAAAAAAAAATAATCCAAAAATCTTGAAAAATAAATGTGGGGGATTATATGTCGAGATTTAAGGCTAATATTTTATCAATTTGATTTCAATAATTCGCGAATAAAATGCCCACTATGAAAAATCAGAAAATAATAAAAAAATCAAATGTGGGCGTATCACGCCCAGTTTTGGAACACATATTTCTAGGTGAATTCTAACAATATATTTGCTTTGTATTTAGTCTTGCCCCATATGAAAAGGTTAATTTTTATTCATCTTCACACAGAAAAAAAGTGTGTAAATATAACTAAAATGTTAATCAATCCAATTCATTTTTAATTGAAACACAGCCGATGTAACTTTTAGTTGCATTGAATTCCATATTCGTAATAATGAGAATATGTTAATTGGAGACACTTTAATTAATTTTTTTGTCATATTGATATTAATGTTGTTATACACTCAGAAGAAAATGTAGCATTAAGTACTTTATGGTACGACCATTGATCTTATGGTTCATGTATTAATAGTTTTTTCTTTTTAAATCAAAAGTTTTCTAATTAATTCAATAGTATTTGAAAAATTCACTACCATAAATTTAAATATTTCAATATTATTATTTTAAATAGAAAAAATACTGTTGTTTTAATGGTTTCCTCCTATAATAATAAACGTGGTGTAAAAAAACATAAAACGAATACAAACATGTTCGTCTTGTACGTCATTCTGCGTGTTTACTCAAAATGGTCGCATGTATTATTTTGTAATAATCCACATTATTAAACGTGACATTGGTAAGGACTCAATTTATTTGTAGTTTATTTATTTATAGTTTATTTATATACTTATTTAACTATAAATTACAGAAAATAAATAATACATCGAACTTCTATAATGGCAACGGACTCAAAAATAACTGCAAACTCAAGTACTACAACAGTGTAGGGCATTATTGAATAAATTTTTATTCAAATAAATGATAACAAATACTTTTTTTATTTGTATTTTTTACTTTTCGTTCAAATATCAAATTTTTATCTTTCATCTTTTTATTTGACGCGAAAAATAAATTATTTGTTATTTGTTATTTGTTAATTAAAATAAATTTATTTGAAATGTAAAATGAAGCAATAAATAAAAACAAAATTTGAAAATTATGTTCTAAATGATCGCCATGAGAATTCGTGCCATCATTATTAGAGTTAAATATACCAACAAAAATAATAATTGTAATAGTTCACGCTCGGCTCAGAGCTTTTCGTGGGCAGTGTGGTTTGCCATTGTCTGCCGAGAGGTAGAGCGGTATATAAAAATGATTTTTATGAAAAGATGTTAGTCCCAGCCATTATCGCTGCAAATACCCTTAACAAGTACGTGGTTTTTAATTCACATTTTAATAAAATATTTGAAAACAAAATCATTTGTATTTTTATTTGAACTTTTCAAATAACGAATAAAAAGATAAGAAATAAATTTAATTTATTTGTTATTTGAAATACAAATAAATCAAACATTATTTGTCACTCAAAATAAAAAATAAATGAAAGTTATTTGATATTTTTTTATTTTTTATTTGAAATAATTTTTGCCCTACACTGTACTACAATCAATTATTGGAAACCAAAGCAAACATTAAATGTTTTATAACCTTTTGCAGCAAGAAGTGTGTGTGTTGTAAAAATGAATATCAATTTCGACATTTAAATAAAATAATATATACAATAAATTAACTAAAATACATTTTTATTTTAATAAATTATTAGGAAAATGTAATTCGATTATACCATAAAATTAATAATACGTATCATTAAATTTGTATAGATATTTCTTATTGTAATTAAAATATCACATTATAAAATTTATGGTACAACCACACATTGTATTAACAATTTCAATATTACTGAATTAATGGGACGCATCCTATTGACCAATTTTAATGGTAGAAATTATTGTATTTCTATTGAAATACTATCAATTTACCATTTTTTTTTTCTGGGTGTATATATTATATTTTTTATTGGGAATTTTTAAATCATTAATTAATTAGTAACATCAATTAAAAATTTCATTCGATAGAAATTGGATAAATTAAATATTTTGTTAAATTAAATAAAATATTTGTCGAATAGAAACATATGAAAATAAAAATAATTTAATTCAATATATAACATAAAATAAATATTAAATAAGTATTTATACTGTTTGATATGCTTTGTAAAATTCTTTCAACCTAACGAATGTTTTACCGAAATCAGTTTTCACAACTTCTACAGGTCAATTAATTGAGTCAAACATAAAATTTGATATTCGCTTTTTAATGATTCAATATGCAACAAAATGAGCATCATAAGCTGCAACTAAATAATGCAATATCCTGTTTTAAAATAGCAAGAAAAGAAATGTTAGAAGAAACTGAACGACGCACGAAACGCACAAACAAAAAACAAAATGAAATCCAGAAGAAAAAACAGTGTTGCAATTTAAGAAAATTAATAAATCAAAAGTAACAAATAAAAGTAGTTAATCTTATTAAAGTAGTTAATAATATTAAAGATTTAGTTGTATTTAAATTATATTAAATTAATTCCTATCAATATTTTAATTAAAAAAATGTGTAAATACAATTAATTAATTAATAAATACATTCATACACACACAGAAAAAACTGTTAAAAAACAAGCATTGCCGAGTGTTGTTTCACATTTGAAATGAATAACAGTTTAGACTGTTATTGTTAGTCGAGAACTGTTATGTGATGTTTAATTTAAAATATTTAACGAAATATAATTTTAAAGAATCAAAGTTACTTTGCATTGATTGTTGAAGTGAAATTAAAATATAAACAAAATATTTAATGTCAAATAAAAAATACATACATTTTTTGGCGTGAATAAACGCAAACAAGATATCAAGTCAGCAACTTTTGAGATATTTTCTTCGCAACAATTATACAAGCATCAGCATCAACTCCCATGGAACATGAATATGAGCATCATCACCAACCATAGAACGCCACTTAGAGAATTCCACTTAGGTTACGCCTCATGTTTTCAAAACCCACAACTACACCCAACCAAGTTTTTATATAATTGGTCTGCATCTGGACCGAAAACATTCTATTCAACCGCCGGCCACCATTTCATTTAAGTAATTATCGTATTTGCAGGAATATTTTCAAAATCCAATGTAATCAAGTTGTGTGTTTCCAAAAAAAAAAAAAACAACAAAAATATGTGTTTATCTATAGACTTTTATTTAAAACAAAAAAAACTATCATGGTTTCTATATTTTGGTTTAAACGTCAGTAACATACTCTCATTGAATCGACAGTTAAAATTGTCAATATTCATTCAACAATAACAAATTTATAATTAACAGTAGCATCGGTTGTCTCTATTTGTGACATTAAAGATATCGACCCTTTTTCATGTCGTTCTAACACTTTTTTTAACAGTAACTTACTGCGGGCTCCATTTCAGCACTTTAAAGTGTCGAAAAACAGGTCCAAACGATAGTTTTTTTCTCTGTGTGTATTTTTAATTAAATACAACCAAAAAACTGTTGTTGTACTATTAACAGATCAGCTTGGTTAAATTTCTCTTAAAAAATATTGGTATTATAAAAGCATTCATGTTGTTGCAACAGGATTCTTATTAATTGAAACACATGTAGTCATGTTGAATTACAACAGCATTTATAATGCTAAGATATTATTCTTGTTAATAAAAATAGATTTAAAAAAAATTTAAGCATGTGACGCTCTCACTTTAAATAAAATGTAAACAGTAAATCAAAACATTTGAAAATAAACACAGGTAACAATTAAAAAATTAAACGCCTTATTCTACTAATGTATTTCATATTTGCAAGAGCATGGAACATTTAATCAAGCCACTCAGCAAAAAGGATCACAAAATGCAGAACCATGAATTAAAATTTTTCAGACGCAACGGCTGTTTAATTCGCACACACCCTAAATACAATTTTTTTTAATAGTACATGATTTTTTTTGGGTGTACGATTTTGTTTGATATTAATATCAATTGTTATATATACGTACAATATTTTTTTCTGTGTGTCAAAGTCATGCAAGCAAAGCAAGTCGTATTGAAACATCTGCTTCAGAAATATATTGTTGCTTTTTAACAATATGAGATTGTCATTTCACTATGCAGTAATTATGTGGCACCTCTATCTTCTGGCAGCGAGATACATCCCAGCAAGACATGCCTTACCGAAACTCCAACACAAAGACAATATTTTATTTTCTTACTCATACATAACTAATTTGAAATACATCCCTGCAGGACCAATGATGGATAAATTACCCATAATTTTACTAGTAATAAAAACTAATATATTTTGCGCGTTGGTTTGTAGGTTATTCTTTACGTTTGCTTTTTTCTTCGAATAGCCGCTACATTGGAAGGTAATAAAAAGTTTTGGATTAAATAATAAACAATTGATAAACATTGAAATAAAGTATATTGAAAAATATTTCTTATTTATCTATTTATATTATAGATATCATCAAAGTGGAAGGGTCCTCTGCATTGAACAAATGCATCGAGCGAAGCAAAACATGGGCAAACAAAACAAAAGGTGTTTTAATAGAAAATGTGAAAAGCAAATATTACATTCAACGCAATAAAAATTAAAACTATGGAATTTTAGTTTTTTTTTTGTTTTATTTGGTATAATTTTGCTTAGTTTATTAGTTATTCAGCCGTCTCTAACCTCAAAGTTATAATAGTTTATGTTACGTAAAATATTTCGTAAATTTACCAGTAATTTTATCGTCAATTATTACCAAAAGTGACAAAAATATATTCAATTGTATCTCATTGTATGTGAGTGAGAAAGAGATAAAAATCACATGCACACAAAAGTTTCTGTCAATTATATCCCGACGCTCTTAACAACGTTATAGAAACTTTTACTGAAACTTTCAGTTTTGATACTTGTAATATTACTGCTCATATGACCTATAGTCAGTGTCGCCAGATATGTGCAAATTTGCTTAAAATAAAAGGATATTAAAAACGACTACGAAGGAGAATTTTAAAAGAATTTCTCCAACCTGTACGTAAGTTTTAATGTTTGGATTAAATAAATATAAGTCTAATATAAAATATATATATAGTATGAGAAATGGAATTTGATCGGCAGAAAATACATGCATTTGTCCCTCAACATCTCAGAGGACAGAAGTTGCAGAGATACTAATTGACATGAATCCACTAATAAGAACCGAAAACACAAATGAAAGAACAGTTGTGTTGAGAATAAACGACTTCCACCACCTTGGATGAGCCCACCTGTGCCTTTAGATTTAAAACCGTCAGAATTATTTTTCTTTGATAAGAATTCAAAGATATTTCGATCTTCTTTATTTCAACTTTTACTTGCTAAAGCATTTGTCTTTAAATATTGGTTTTTCATGAAAATATATTAAAAATTATGTAACTGAATTATTTTTTGATATTATTTATAGATATTTAGTAATTTTTCATTAATATATTGATTTTATTCATATAATTCTTATTTAATATAAGTTTTAATTATTTTGATGTAAAATGTGATAATGTGAGGTATTTTGTGGTAATATGTAGTATTTTTTGATAATTAGTACTATTTTTTGGTACTGAGGTATTTTGTGGTAATTTGAGGGAATTTGTGGTAAATATCCTCTGTGGTAATTTGTGAGAATTTGTTGTGGTAAAATGAGAATTCTTGTGTTAATTTGATCTGGCGACACTGCCTATAGTGTTCTTGCTGGGATGTCAGTTTATTTTTGTTATTCATTTTTAAAATCAATCAAAATGTAAGTAATATTTAACAATTTTATAATTTAGTAATTATTATAGCTTTATTAATTTTGTTTAGATACGAGAGAAAAGTCTTCTGACCCATTTGGATGGGGATTAATAAGCCAAATTAGTAAATCTATCTGCCTGTGGACGGGCAGATAAATCATGTATGCCAGCAAGCAGTCCTTCATGCAGCTGTCCCATTGTCTTTAAGATCTTGGCGAAACAAGTGCAAATATTTCAAATATTGTTTCATTGACAATATCGATTGTTATCAACAACAATCTCATGGCATTTTCCATATTAACAATCAGAATGTTAAGCCGACAATAATTTGACAATAATCTGATCATGAGATCTATTTTGAACATCAAGATTGTAACAATATTGTCAGAAATGACAATATATTTCTGAGAGTGTATGCACGAGTCGTGCACGGGTCCAGCTAGTATTGAAATAAAGTATGACATAATTTCAAATTAATTTCATTAACGCTAATTGGAAAATTCATTACTATCGCAACAAATTGATATCGATACACGAACAAAAATCGAATACAAAGTATTGGGTACCCAACAAAAGAGACATCACTAACAAAACATGGTTGTCAAATATAATAGTTCGGTCGTGTGTCATCGTAGACGCTAACATTTTCAGCATCGGTCGCTGGTAAATACATTGGGCGTTTTTTTGTAACAATCTTCGGACATATTTACAAAAAATAAAAGTGTACTATTTTGGACTGTTATATTATTTATATAAAAAGAGTTAATAATTTGTTTATTGGTGGACTGAAAGCCATAAATACAGAGTGTTTTCGGTACAAGGCAAATGCATTAAATTCAATAGAAAAAAAAATAAAATTTTCAATGGGAAAAAGGAGAATGCACAAACTGTTGTATACAGTGATTGTCTGCTGCGGATTGTTTCTCAATTTAGGCATAAGGAATGTTCGTGCAGGTATTTACAATCATAATAAGAATACTAATTATGTGATCATGTATAAATGTACGTTTGTTTATCTGTGTAATGAATCCTGCAAGATTTTATATGATTTAAGTCAAGATTTGGGCGTGAACTGCTTCAGTAGTAGTTACATTGATTAGGCTTTGAAAGCACGATGCCGACCCAATTAAAAACGGCTACGCCGAAATATTAACTGAATTGTTCAGCCGTCATTTAATATGACGGTTGGAATAGTAAGATCAACCTGTTTGTTCTACTGTGAACATGCATTAAGAAGAAGAAGGTCCTAGGATCAGTAGCAAATTTATGTACGAAACAAACATTACAATTTTTTGTTGAGTTATGTAAAAGTAATGAATAAAATGTAATGCAAAACAAAAAATTCATTTATACATTTAAAAAAATATCATATTGTTTGTCTACTGCTCATCTTTTAGCCGCCTTTGATTAAATGTGAGCGTCACACTGCTCTTGTGTGTATGTACAAATGTTTTTCTCTCCGTTCAGTGCTATCATTAGTATCATATTCTTAATTCGTTTCATTGTTTTTTTCGTCTCTCTTTTAATTGGGCAGTGGTCGATGTTTGTGTCTAATCATCAACTTGTTCCTTATTTGGTACATGGTTATGAATTGCGTAGACATGCATAACAGAGATTCAGAAGTGTGTACAATATTGAGTTTATCACACTCAAAAAACACTTCTTAGTATTGTGCTAATTGATTAAGAATACCGTCAAATATTCTGTACCAGTTGGCTTTAATAAATGACAATGGCCCTTTAAATAAGTAGGACTTTTTGCAGCAAACTCCTCTGGAACCTGCTAAAAATTAATACAACAATATGACCTTAAAAAATTCTACTGCCGTCAAGTTCCCCAGAGCTGAAATTTTGTTTAGATTTACTCAAATCGCACCGATTATGGATACACCTTTATATAATAGTATAAACACTGAAAAATTGATTGTTTGAATCCCTTGGAACCTGTAAAATAAATAATAAAAAAAAACACTAAATTATGACAGGTTAGTTGTTTTTATTTTTTATAAAATTATAGCAAATCGAAATCATAGAATATCATCCCTAAACAGAAATACGAAAGCCAAGTGTTTAATTGTATGCATTGCATACGTCATCAAATGTCAATGCATAATCAAGAGATCTCCTCGTATTGGTCATCGTTTTTAACAGAATGCCATACTGTGACCCACTAGAATATAGTATAAATTATGCAATGATTCATCAATCAAATTAATATTATTTCGTATTAAATCAACATATGGACAAAGTGTTAATTTCAATAACGAAGATGATTTCTAATTTTAAAATGTACATAAAAAAAACATCAAATGTGTACTTTCTGAAAAATTAGATAAAATGTATTTTTATTGCAATATTTTTAAATGTAAAAAATAGGACAAAACACGCACTATAATTATAAATTAATATAATTCGAAATTGTTTTGGATAAGCGCCAATTGTTTCATAGAAACTATTTGCGGTGTGGTATGTGGTTTTTGTGTGTATTTATAAATGTTTATTTCTTTATTACAGATTCCTATAGCGACTACTTCTCTGACTATGATTGCAATACGCCATTGATGGACAATGCGGTGTTGACTGCCACTTCATCTTTAAATGATCGTGGTCCGGACAAGGCACGACTTAATGGTATGTGCTATAAAAATTATAAAAATGATTGGATGCTATTAAAGAAGTGTGAATGTGAATTTTTATTTTAAGAATTAAATATCCGAAATTTATAAAATACAGTTCTAATTATACGCACTTGTATGTCTTGAAAGTATGCTAGAATAATTCTCGTTTTTTGTTTTTATTTTTTTACATCTGTATTCAATAATCCTATACACATTTATGCTTGGAAATACGTTTATTTTACGCTTAGTCCACTTGAATAGAAGCGTATGATTTTCTGTTATGTTTTCAAATGCTGGATGTTTAATTATTAAAATATTTTCAACAGCTGACATAGGCAATGTTTACTCTCGTAGGTTCCCCATTGCCTGCCGAGAGGTGACGTCGCATAAAAAAATGTTTTCTCTGATAAAGATGAATCCCAAAATTTTGAATATGTAGTTGGTAGGCGTTGTAGTAGACCGGTTGCAACATAATTATGTAGGGGAGATTAGGGTTTTTTTTTTTCTTTTATTATTTCTTTATTTGCATTTTATCTTAAGACAATAAGCAAATTTGATAACATAATTATTACATAACATGATTTAATTAGCCTTTAAAAGGCAGATTTAACACGTGTACTCGTTTCAGTCTTCTCGTTTCATCACTGTCATCTAGAAGAGATATTGACTGGAGACATATTGAGATCGTTTTTATACCCTACACTAAGAGTGAAAGGGTATATTCAGTATGGTACGCCGTTTGTAACACCCAAGCATCTCCGGTATGGAAAAGTATATATATTCTTGATCAGCATGACCTTCTGAGTCGATTTAGCGATGTCCGTCTGTCTGTCCGTCTGTCTGTCTGTCTGTTGAAATCCCTACTACTTTTAAAATTGAAGAGCTAGATAAATGAAACTTATAACTTAGATTACTAATATACCTACGCTGTATGTGCGAGATCTATCCATTGTGACCTATGATCCGACCACTTATGTTCAAATACCTCATATAAAATGTACATAAAATGATCAATTCTTACGTATACGTGCTTAGGTAAACTTTTTTGGTCAAATATATATTGATGTCATGCTCAAATACATGATAATAATGTTTTCCGGCGAAAAGACTTGTGGTTCACAAAAAAAAAAATCGAAATTCGGTACACCTACCCATTTGTAAATATGGGTATCAAATGAATGGAAATTCTTCAGCGATTGAATGTTTGTAGTTATTTTCAGGATTCGTATACCCTGGTGACCTATATATCACTTTGAATGGTAACCACACATATGTGTAGGGTATTTATAGTCGGCTTAGACCGACTATAATTTTGATAATCCTAACTATCATAATTACACCTACTTTAAAATTTCCCATGTGATCTAACCTTCCCAACTGGTTAATTATTGGAGCATTAAAGATCAGTCTTCATCAGGACTGGTATTTTTCAAGTATATCAATATTTGAGTTGCTTGATGTTCCCCAAAGCTGAATTCCATATGTCCAAACTGGTTTCAGTATAGCCTTTTAAATTAAGCCGTTTAAATTAAGTTCCGATTTTGGTCCTAATAGCCAGTACAGTTTTCGAGTTGTTTTCTTTTTGCTTTTATATGTGATTTCCATGTAAGTCGTCTATCCAATGTCATTCCCAGATATTTCACAGTATTTTGTTTTTGGATTTCTTCTCCGTTTATATACACTGAGGAACAATCTTCTCGTCTTAATGTAAATGTTATATGCTGTGATTTATTACAATTTACTTTTATATTTCACTTTTTAAACCATTTCTCAATGAGTATAATTTCATTCTGTACAAACATTGATGCTTCTGTTGGACAGAGACTTGAAGCAATAATTGCTGTGTCGTCTGAATATGTGGCTACTGTAACGTCATTAGTGCATGGCATATCTGCTGTAAAAATTGTGTACAGAATTGGCCCAAGTACGCTACCTTGGGGAATTCCAGCTTTAATTTCAAATATATATGATTTTTCATCTTTGATTTTCACAAAAAAGTGTCTGCGAGTGCGTGACTCTGTCGAAGGCTTGTTGAATATCAAGAAAAACGGCTGAACAATACCGTTTATTCTCTAAAGTATCAGATACTACATTTACGATCCAGTGACATTGTTCTGGAGTTCCATGTTTATGTCGAAATCCAAACTGATGATCTGGAATGATTTTTGCCTTATCTAACACTGGCAACAATCTTCGTAAAAATATTTTTTCAAATATTTTAGAAAATGTCGAAAGTAAATTTATAGGTCTATGTGATGACAGTAAATTTTCAGGTTTATTTGGTTTTAGAATCATAATAATTTCGGCGCATTTCCACTGTATTGGGAAGTGGTTCAATCTTAGTATGGAATTATAGATTAGCGTTAAAAATATTATACTTTTTGGAGTTAGCTTATCAACAACATTGCCATTAATTTGATCATAACCAGGAGATTTCATTTTATTTAATACTCTTCATTGGGTGATATATGTCTTATTGGTAAGTCCATTTGGCATGGTGGGTCTAGAAACTGTAGTACATCATTATTTTCTTCTACGCTATTAAGGGTATATGGCTGAAATATATTTGTTAAGTGATGAGAAAAGGCATCCGCTGTGATTTTATCGGATCTACACCATGTACCATCAGTATTTTTAATACGAGTACCACGCTTCGCCGACCTTTTCAAATATTTTGTGGATTTCCATAATAAATTTTCATCATATTTGAAGTTATTGATTTTTTCAATGAAGTTTGCAGTTGCTTCGTTTTTATGTTCATAGAGTAGATTTTTGAGTTTCTTAGAAGCCTTATTGAAGAGTTGTTTATCGATAGGATTTCTACTAAGCTGCCAAATTCTTCGAAGTCTCCTTTTTTCTGTTATGAATTCTCTTATTTCTGTCGATATTTGAAAACTACTTTTTTGCACCACTGCATTTGTTGGTGTTGAGAGAGAGGCAGCATCGTGAATGAGTTTCGTAAAGCGTTCAACGGTCTCGTCAAGATCGTTTCCATTTTTGAATCGTATATTCAAATTTATATTTTGATCAAGATAGTATTGAAATGATTGAATGTCAGTGAAATGAGTTATAATGTTGTTGTTATTTCGATTAACATGACAAGAGGTTAAATAGTTTAGGAGTATTGGAGTATGATCAGAACTCAAGTCAATTATTTCCTTTATTTCCAAGCGATGATTTGGAATTCCTGCATATACTGCAAAATCCAACAAATCCGGAATTTTGCAGGGATCAGATGGCCAATAAGTTGGTGTTCCAGCGGAGAGTACGGAGTATGTGATGGTTATGCATTTATATAACTCTCTTCCTTTTGGATTAATAAGCCTAGAGCCCCACCACAGATGCTTTGCATTAAAATCACCTCCTACGATAAATTTTTTACCCAATGATCTAAAAAACTCCTTGTAGTCATTACATAATACAGTGTGCCTTGGAGGGAAATATATAGATGAAATAACGATGCCACCATCGTTTGATTTTATTTTAATGTTAGTAGCCCGCAGAAAAGATTTCTTAACTTCAGGCATTATTTCATATTTAATAGAGCTTTTTATTAAAATACATGAACCTGCATGAGCACGGTTGTCAGGATGGTTAAGTCATAACCCTTAATAAAGAAATAAGATCTACTCGTAAAATGAGTTTCTGAATCTAAAAGAATATCAATATAATTTGTATTGAGAAAAACTTCAATTTCACGTATGTGATTGGAAAGTCCATTTGCATTCCATATTGCAATTATTAAGTTTATTTGCATAGTTTTGAAATAAGTGTCGACAACATATTGAGTAGAGTGCTAGTGTTCTCTATTTGCTTCACTAACAATTCTTCTATTCTTTGAAGTGAGCTGGGTGGCGCTTCATGTTGATTATTACTATTTCTTATAGTTTGAGAATATGAATTTTGATTTGTGTTAAAATTACGTATATTGTTGTTTGCACTTGCACTATTCATACTAGGAAAATTTTGTTCATTAATTTGAAACTCGGGTTCTTGATTATTTAAATTATTATTATTTTGTTTTCTTATTAAATTCCTCTTTTAAAGAAGTTTTTTATATATTTCACAACCTTTGTAACTGGCGGTATGTTCTTGTAAACAGTTGGAGCATCGGGGTGGAGTATTTAAATCTTTTTTACATTGGATGATCCAAACTACATTTTACGCATCGAAACACTTTCCTGCAGTACGTTTTGGTGTGACCAAATTGTTGACAACTATAGCATTGAACAATATCGTTATTTTTTAAAGGAGGTTCAACCTTAACTGCAGCATTAAACAAATATTTTTCATTATATATGTCTTTGTTGTTGTTATTGGGCACTAGATCAACAAAGAAGATAGATAAAGGGATTCGTGTGACTCTACTTCTTACATTTGCAACGTTTCTAACTTGTGGCCTAATATCTCGATTTCTTCCTTTATTAATTCAACGGGTGTCGAAAAGTGTAAATTTTTAATTACAACACGATAAGCTCGTTCTTGCTTCATCTGATAAGTATGAAAAATTATTTTTTTTCATCAAGATGTTTAACGATAGCCCTGTAGGTATCAGCTGGGACTTATATGTGAATTCATTGGGTTTCATTACCTTTAGAAATTGTTCAACCATTTACTTAATATTATCTACATCTGGTATGAATATTGGTGGAGGTTATGGCACAGCGTTTACGTTGTTTGGTTGATTATCATTAGTAGCATTTTTCAGTAAAACAAATCTATTACTGGTACATGGATTACCAGAAGATGTTGTGTTTGATTTTTTTTCGCAGTTGTATGTTTAGTGGTTTTGTGATGCGTCGTTTAGTTTGGTTCACTATTTGCCAGACATCGCTGTCACTGATATCACTTTCTTCACTAACCATGCTGGGAGATTAGGGTAAAGAGGGAAACATTTTGATTTGCCTAAATACATTCTGAATATATAAAAATATTAATGTAATGAACAAAAACGATTTTTTTTTTTTTGAACCACAAGTCGTATCGGCGGAAAACATTATTTTCATGTATTTGAGCATGATTTAAATATATATTTGACCAAAAAAAAACTTTTGGTAAACACCTAAGGTAAACACCTAAGATCTGTAGATGTAAATTTAATATGAGGTATTTTTCAATATAAATGGTCAGATCACAGGTCACAATGGTCCGATCTCGCCAATTTTTTCGCACATACAGCGTAAATATTAGGGATGTCAATCCCGGACTATTTTTCAATCCCGAAATTTCGGGACTAAAAAATTTGAATCCCGGGATTAGTCCCGGGATTTTAAAAAAATAATAGCAAAGGCATAAAAAATTATAAACAATTATAATGCTTAAGGCTCAAATAATACTCTTATATTCAAATGCATCTGTTTTCAGGTTGGGTATCCAAATATACATGGTATCCAAAATACAAAATCCGCGATATTTAAACCCCAGTTGAACATCAAACTTTTTTCAATACTTTTTATTGAAATATTATTTTTTAGTACAAATACAATAAAATTTTAATTTTGAATGAATAATAAAATTTTTATTGGTTTTTTGTGGAAAACAATAGTTCATAAAAAAATTAAAATTAAGAAAAAAAAAATAGTTCATAGTGGACACATTTTTATACCCTACACCTATGAGGTACAGGGTATATTAACTTTGTGCATGTATTGTAACGCCCCTTAGGAGGTGTGTCCGGTATGGAAAAGTATATATATTCTTGATCAGCATCACTACCCGAGTCCGTTTAGCCATGTCCGTCTGTCTGTCTGTCTGTCCGTCTTGCTGTCCGAATACAGAATAACTTCAGAAATACTGATCAGAATGCGATGAAATTTCGTCTCAATATATTTTAGCCAAAAGTAGGAACTAAGTTTGAAAATGAGCCAAATTGGTCAACGGACACGCCCACCACCTTACAAGTCACTTTTATAAAACTCTTTCGGAACTAATAACTCGAAAAGTATTCAAGGTATAGTTATAAAATTTAACACGTATTGTTAGAATTCACCTATAAATAGAAAAATGGGCGTGATCCGTCCACTTTTTTTTTTTCATTATTTCCCGGGTTTTCATAGTGTAAATTTGATCCGTAAATTATTAAAATCAAATATATAAAATATTAGACTTTCAAAATTTTAAATATAGGCGCCCAATTATATTTTTTAATTTTTTTTTTAGTTGTTTATACTTTTATATAAAATTTTTAATTTATGGGGATATAGGACGTAAATTTCTGATATATGAATAATATTCTGAGGGTGGGGAGGTTCAGCATAATTAAAAACTTTAAAATTAAGGTATGCAAATAAATATCCCCACCAAAGGTGTAGGGTATTCCATAGTCGGGCCCGACCGACTATAAAAATCAGCCCCATGTGACCGAACTTACCCATGTGACCTAACTTTCCCAACTCGTTTTAATTAATTTTTTGATTTTTAATTAATAACAATTTTAAAAATTAACTCAATTTAGGAAATTGGTTTTATTTATGTAAACTCAATCGTTTGAGTGGATTTTATACTGTTAGTTTAATCGAATTCAGATTTTGTAAAAAATTTATTTTCGGTCAAATAAATTTATATGATTGAGATTTGTAGTACACACAATTTGATTGTAATGAATGTGAAAAACGTTAGTGTTAAACGCAAATGAAAAAATTTAGGGTGTTCAATTATATTTATTTATGTATTTTGTTATTAATAAAGGTTACATTCAGAGACAACGGTTCCAGTTTTATCGCTATTCGAAACCTGGAATTTATTCGCCACCATATTTGATAGTAAATCTTTCGACTGTCTTTAAAATAAAAATTTGTTTTAAAAGACGTCATTATTATAACTATTTATTATTTTAAGTACTTTCTGTATTTCGAATCGAAATATTACACTGTTCGGCTCAAAATTCTCTCTGTTTTCATTCATATCATTTCTATATAATTTTAATGTGCTGATTCGAACTGCGTCTTTAGTTTTTTACCTATACGTTTCACTGCATTTTACAAACAAAATTTTATATGAAAAGATTAGACAGCTATTGATTTCGAATTAATACGGTTATAGCCCAGGAATAAATCATGGAATGTTATGGCATTAAGTCCACTTGAATATCGTTTATGGTTTGGTTAAAATAATCGATTAAATTTGAATTTAGAAAATAAGGGCAATTTATGAAATTATCGGAAAAGAATATTTAGTAAAAAATAAATGTTATATATTAAATCACTGGTAATACTAGAGAGAATACCTATTTCGACCATGGTATTGCTTTTTCTGTGTCCTTTCTACTTTTTGAGTTATATGCATTTAAAAAACTTAACTGTGAATTAAAATTGGTCTTTTAAATTAAGATATGAAATATATATTTATTAACATATTTCTATAGAATTTTTGTTCTGGAGATATTGCAACAGAATATATTGATGATGTAAATGAAATATATGGTCGATTATATTATTATTATAAGGTTTTAAATTATGTTATTTAAAAAGAACAATTAAAATATCGCTTGAAAATAATTGATATTTTAATGTAATATTACAAAAAGTACCAACACAGTTCGCATTATTATAGAACATTAAAATTAGTATGTTTACAAACCCTAGTACTTAATAATTGTTATCATATATTTAGAAATAACAGTAAAATACTGCTATAATTAATATTTTTTTTTAAATAAAAAGTCAATAAATTTATACAGTTGAATTTCAATCAAAAACTTATTTATCTCAAAAATCAAAAAGGTACCGAAAAGTAATACCATTGTCGAAATGTGTAGAATCAACAGTAATTTAAATATTTTAAAATAAAAATAAAACATTTTTTATTAAATATGATTTTTCGGTGATTTCACAAATTTCTTTTTTTTCACAATTTTTAAACTTTAACCGGTTATTGCAACCAAATCTTAAACGATTTTCAAGTCGACTTATTCATGGACAATAACTATTTTAATTTTTATTCAATTTTTTTGTAAAAAAAAGTTTTTTTTTAAAAGCAGTGAAAAATGCAAAAATAATAAATTGAATTTTTCTCCAAAACATTACGTATAGGGAAAAAACTAAAAACGCAGTTTGCATCAGCACATTAAAATTATGTAGAAATGATATGAATAAAGACAGTGATGAACAAAAGTGCTAATTTTGCCGAAGTTATTAGTCGTGACGTAATTTTTATGAATTGTGAATTTGCTAAAAGTCAAAAAGCATGTAATTCTTTATTATTGACGTCATTGTTTTATGATTTTAGTCCATTAAATGTTAAATTTACATTTTCACGAAATGTGTATAAAAACATAGAAAGACTTTTGAATAAACTATTGATCTACTAGCTAAATCGACTTAGGAGGTCAGGCTGATCAAGAATATATATACTTTTCCATACCGGAGATGCTTCCTTCTGGATGTTACAAACGGCGTACCAAACTGAATATACCCTTTCACTCTTAGTGTAGGGTATAAATATACAATACAAAAAAACGAATACGTGCATAATTTCATCAGTATATATCACATATGAGACCAAATATAATCTTTATATGGCAGGTATGGGATGCAGAATTCCATGTAGGAACTTTTGAAACTACTTATATTAATGGTTACTATGGAATAATTTTTGTAATTACTTCTAAAAATGGTTCATATGGAAAGACTCTTGGAACTTTTGGTTTCCGTTCCATACATGTACAGCTGTGTGAAAATAATAGCTGCGATCCCCTATAAATTTAGAATTCAATTTTTTAGAATTGTTGCGGCATAAGAACAACCAATTATTTACATATATTGGAACTAACTGGACACGTGCACAGATTAGTCCATGCTAAGTTTTTGTAAATGCAACAGTATATCGTATTTAAAGTGTGTATTCGTTCATGCCCCTTTTTCCATTTTAGTACATGCTTACGACGTAATTTTTTCTCGCCCATATATAATGTAGTGTCACGCCCATTTGTCCAATCTAGCCCACATTATATCCATATATATGGTCCTTTCAATTCTACTCTTAATAGGTCAGGAGTTATAGTATTTTTAATGATTTAGTTATATGTGAGGTGCCACGCGCCATTGTCAAATCCCGCTCATATTTTACGTGTCTATTCCAATGTTTAATATGATCTTTTTTTCGATTTTTACAACTCTGCTCTAAGTAGGTCAAGA
Source organism: Dryomyza anilis (assembly GCA_951804985.1). NCBI lineage: Eukaryota > Metazoa > Arthropoda > Insecta > Diptera > Dryomyzidae > Dryomyza > Dryomyza anilis. Next base: position 41,103,650 of record OX638134.1, on the reverse strand, counting down.
GTTATAGCATTTTTTAAGTTTTATTTATATGTTTAATAAGTTAATAGGTCAGCAGTTACAGCATTTAAATTTTTCGGTTATATGGGATGTATGGCCCACATTGTACTTGGCTATTGAAGTTTTAAATATGAACGTTTGTTTCGATTTTAATAACTTTACACTTAGGTCAGGAATTTTACCATTTTTAAAGTTTAGTTATATGGGAGGTGCCCCGGGTGGTTCCGCCCACATTTGGCAAAAAGCTAAAGAACCACAATAAACATCACTGGACCAAATTTCAAATTTTTTTTTTTTGAATTTTACATATAATTTAAGTAATCTTTATTGTAAAATGTACCAAAGTATAAAAATCTTAATATGGAATTCGATAGATTAACTTTTAGAGAACAACTCATAGAAGATTTTTTTCCGGTAAAAAGCCCTTAAATTTGATTAGTAATTTGTTAGTAACAGGAGAGAAGTTATTCTGAAATCAGTTGCTGTAGAATTGGATGAAAATATTCATATTCAACCAAAAAATTGTAATTTGTATGCCTTTTACAACTCTCGAATATAAAGTGGTTCCTAAAACCATTTCACTAGAAGCGGACTTCACACGACTCTTTATCTTTGTAATCTTAATAAATGTGGTTCTAGAAGTGGTTATTTGCGGAACAACTTGCGGTTAATTCTGCTGGGTTATGGATAAAATGATCGATTTTATACATAAAATAAAATTAATGAACTGTGTTTTCAACAATCGTCGATAAAAGATTAATCGGGTGACAATTGTCCATCCCAAGCTAAACAGTGTTGTAGATATGCTTATAAATGCTTGTTAAATGAAGTTTTAATGAATACCAAACACTCGAATTCGCGAGATTATAATTTCTTTCACCTTTTTATTATATTTTTAAAACTAATTATTTTGCTTAAATTATTATATTAAATTCTAATTTCCGTACAAAAATTCGAATAAACTTTAATATTAAATTTAAAAAAATTAGGTAAGGTACTCTATATAATTAGTTAACGTATTAAGTACTCTTCAATAGTTCATCACTAATACTTTGCTAGTGTCACGATTTATATTTTTATTTATTTTATAAACAAAAATGACTCAATGCGTCTGCCGTCGTTGGGCTGTAGATCTGTCGACTTGGTCACCGACACTTTTACAATTAACAAAGGCTGTGGCTGCCGTTCAACCAGAGGAACGAAACCGCCTGATGAAATTCCATTTTATTGACGACTTTCTGTCCTCACTTGTTGGCCGTTTATTAATGCGCAAATTTGTGAGTGATTCCACTGGTATCAACTACCACGAAGTAAAATTTTCGCGTGATCCGCGCGGCAAACCTTTCCTAGATATGGAGGTGGACACTCAACAGGGAACACACACCAGTTTTAATGTTTCCCATCAGGGTGACTTTGTGGTGCTCGCTGGAGTGATAACACAGAGCGACGTTACTAGTAACAGCACAGATTTTGGTGTAGGCGTCGATGTTATGAAACTTGAATATTCAGGTGGAAAAGATTTGACAGAATTCTTTCGTTTAATGAATCGAAAGTTTGCAGATAATGAGTGGCGCTACATAAATCGTGGGCAGCATAATACCTTTGATAAGCTTAAAGCGTTTATGCGTCATTGGTGCCTCAAGGAAAGTTATGTGAAGGAGTTGGGAGTTGGAATAACGATTGACCTGCAAAAGATTAGTTTTTCAGTTGATCCCGATGCAGAACTTTGTATGGAGTCAACGCCTCTGACGAATACTACTTTACGTTGTTATGATGTTGCAATGGCAGACTGGCATTTCGAGGAACACCTGTTGCATCCTAAATATTGTGCTGCTATTTCTTTCAGAAATTGTTATCCGGCGAAGGGATATTTCGAAATATTAAAAATTGAAGATTTGTTAATGCAACAAAATTTTGACGATGAAGATATTATTGTATATTGCAAAAATGTTCTGAAAAAACAAAAAAGAAGGACATAGTATCTATGCTACTTAGTGTTAAACAAGTTTCCAAAGTAGAAACTAGTGTATTTTGTTGCTTTTATTTTATATAATTTATAATATTTTTTGGTAATATTTCGTAAAATATGAATTTGGTATAATAGTTTTTATAGTAATTGTAATAAAAAGTGTTTTTACAAATTTGAGGTGTGTTTTGTTTATTAAAGTACTCTGTTTTCCATAACAACGAATTCTGTTTGGGTTCGTTTATTTATATTTGCCAAATATAAACAGTGTATTGCATAATTATGTTGTAGAAAATACTACATGTTCAGATAACGAAGCAGGAAACAATACTACCCTTCATGTTTTGTAATGTCATGTGTCATAGCAACTATGTGCTTTTTGTTTTATCAATATCTTATGCTGCAAATATGGCTAATGTTTGCGCTCGGTTGCAGTGCCACGGCATAGGGCCTGTTTAAAATAAAAAAAATACTGCACCCTTCGAAAAGGGTGAACAGCTATAAATGCTGCCTGAGCCTAATATAAATATGGATGTGGGGGAAGGTAAGGTATGCAAAAAATAAAACCAAAAAGGTCAGATATAACGCACAGTATGCCGAAACGCTCTAAAAGTGATGAAATTGATTATTTTCGGAACCAGTTTACCGATTTTAAAAATATTATATAGAGAATGGTTGAGAAAACTTATGTTTTGAAATTGGAGATTGTATGAAGTTTTTTGAACATTTTTTAGTTTAACTTGTCAATTTCATTTGTCAATATGTCTTATTTTAAAAATGTTAAATTGCGAACACCTCAAAAATAATCTGACTGCAGTACATCCCCTTAAATTAAAAAAGTGTTTATTGAAAGCGGACAAAACAATTAAAAATTTATTTATATTCAAAGAAAAAAAAAATTGTAAAATTAAATTTTGAAAATCAATTTTTAGAAATATGGGTCGGACAAAGCATTGTTCATTTAAATGTTAAAAAATGAAGGTCAAAGTCATTGCAAAGCAACCAAATCTATTGAAAGGTCACATAACTTTGTACACAATGCATTTCTATCTCCAAAACCACATATTTTTAAAGATAAATCATAGAAAACAACAATGAATGTGGATAATCACATAAAGGTACGTCTGAAGAAAATCCTAAAATAAATTATTCGTTCATTTTTAACGAATTATCTAAATTAGATAAAAGTACATTGGTTTCCAATTGAACCAGATAAAATTGCAATTTCAAGAAATTGATTGAAGATTTTCCGTAGAAGTCGAATGCTACTCAGATGTTCGAAACTCTATACATCTTTCCACATATTCGTGATACATACTATACTACATATACTTCCATTTCTGTCTTTTTATTTTATTTTGTCTTAGTCTGATCACATCTTATTAGATTTAATCATAGTCTTATTGATTTAATGTTTTTTGATTTTGTACATTTATCGTAGTTTTCTTTTATTTTTATATTTAGTTTTACTTTGTTTGTTACTATTATTTATATTATTTTAATTTGCACTTTACAACATTAAATAGCTGGTACATCATGGTCAGCTAAGAATTCCGATTTTGATCAACGTTTAATAATTGATTTGGCCAACGTGAAAAATGTAACGCACATAGCGTTGCAGGGACGTCCGCACAGCGACGAGTTCGTAACAGAGTATTCAATAAGTTATGGCATCACGGATTTAGAATTTGCCGATTACAAGGAACCTGGAGGCAACATAAAGGTAAGCGATGTGGCGTGGTTGTCTCTAAGAGCGGTATACATGCTTCAACACTCTGAAAGGGCATTGCTTAAATATGCTGCAGGCTGCACAAACATTTATAGAAACTAAAACCTTGTTACTAAATTATCTAATTTATAGTTGGTAATGGTAAATTCTTTAATGGGTACACTTTTTTATTATATTTGCACCATTCTTTATACTTGCTATTTTATTTAAACAAATTCATAAACATTTATTTTTGTGGTGTATGTGGTTCTGCTTTTCACATTGCAACATTGTGAAAACGAACTTAAATGTATTATATTGCAAAATCTAACATTGAATTTTCTCGAACTAACTAACATAACTAAAACTAAAACCACAAAAGGTAACTCTGCTTGGACTCCGGTCGAAAATACTTACAATCACTTTTTAACAATTGATTTGGGCGACAAACGCATGGCACGCAAAATCGCTACTATGGGCCGTACACATGCCGATGAGTTCGTCACTGAGTACATTATTCAATATTCGGATGATGGCGAATATTGGCGGTCTTATGTGAATCCGTCAAGTGAACCACAGGTAAATTTACAACAGTGATTAATTGTGCTGTAACGTGACGTTTTAGATATACTATATTTAGTCGATACAACTACAAAATTAGTTATGTGTGCTCTATCAACTCTTAAGAAAATCTTCAGCTCGAAATCAAATTTGTCCCTGAACAATTTATATCATTTTAATGTGGATAACGATAGATATATTGATAAAAAAGTCGGTTTATAAAATACTTTATAAATACTACTTCACGTGGTCATTAACACAACTATATTTTTGTAAGCGTATGACAATATTTTATTTTTTGGGGTTTTCATTTCGTAAGTTACTTAACATTTCGGGTTTATATTGTACATATTATGCATCTATATAATACTGCACGTGGTTTAAAATCACATTCAGACTAAGTGAGACACACATTTTTAATCGAAATCAATAAGTTCAAATAAGCATTCGAATAAAATGTCAATGTTTGCTGTTTAAATTGATTCTGATAGAATTTGATATTCAGAACCAGTCCAAGAATGCTTAATATACGGGCATGTTCCAGCTTTCGATCGAATTTCATATAAAATTTGTAAACAAAAGTTTTTGAATTCGATGTCTCAGATCAAAAATACGTTTTTCAAGTTATTGCAGTCGCTATCGAGTAAGCAATCGTGTCAAATAAATATTCGTGATCACGTCACTCGATACGTTACGATTCGAAATTTTGAGAAAACATAATCGATTTTTGTTTAATTTTTGAAAATTGTAATGGGATAAGTGTCAAAAGTTATCGAAATAAGTTCAAAATATAAAATAAAAATTATGTTCGACGTCGATTCCGGGTCCGCAAAGGCCACTTTTTATTAGTATTAAGGGCACTGCATGATTTAACGACCATTAATCGCAGCATCCATTCCGGTAACCGCAAGAAGTTACTCCTATGCAGCATTCAAAACTTTGATGACCTTTCTTTGATCGCAAATTTAATTGTGGTTCTTTTCAAATGTATTCATAATATAACTTTAATTTGTGTATTACAAGACGGTTTATGTTGAAAAAGTTTAAATTTGAAATGTTTTCGATGGCTGCGTATTTATCGAGTAGAACTACGTTGGTGTTCACTCGTTATCGAATGACATCATCCCAATATTTTTGATTTTTTACTCTATAACGAGTGCCGTAATTTCAAACTCAAAAATTTCGAATGCTTATACTTGATCACGACTGCTGTAATTCGGCCCCTGCTTGGTTTAATTCGAACGATTTGTATGCGTTTCGAAAATATATTTTTTTGTTTTGAGACAACAAATTGTTTGTTTAAACATTTCCAGAAAGAAATAGGCACGATTTTTAAAAAATGGAATTTTATCAAAACAAAATTATGATTCTTAGTTGGAATGTAGCATGTCATATATATTAAACTATGAATATATTTTATTATTTAATTTAATACAATATTTAACACATTATTTTATAATATACTAATTTAATGGATACAGGCGCCTTATTTTTTGTTAAATGTTACATATATGTTTTATTTTTATTATTATTATTATTATTTACACTAATAGCATGTGTTTTTACGTTTCCTCAGATGTTTAAAGGTAACTCCGATGGCAATTCCATACATTACAATGTTTTCGAAGTTCCCATTATTGCCCAGTGGGTGCGCATAAATCCCACTAGGTGGCACGATAGAATTTCAATGCGTGTCGAACTATATGGATGTGATTATGGTAAGATTTCAACATAAATTGACATCGAAGTTCATTTTTAAAAACTGCCCATCTACACATACAGTGGCCGAGAATCTATACTTCAACGGCACCGGTCTGGTGCGTTACGATTTACTTCGAGACCCCATTGCCTCAACACGCGAATCTATTCGATTTCGTTTTAAGACCGCTAACGCAAATGGCATTTTGATGTACTCACGTGGCACACAAGGTGACTTTTTTGCACTACAGCTGCTGGACAATAAAATGGTGCTGAACATCGACTTGGGTGCACGTTTAATGACCTCGTTGTCTGTGGGTAGTTTGCTGGACGACAATGTGTGGCACGACGTAGTCATCTCACGCAATCGGCGCGATATAATATTCTCAGTGGATCGTGTTATTGTGCGTGGCAAGATAACGGGAGAGTTTAGTCGTTTGAATTTGAATCGCGAACTGCTTTTGGGCGGTGTGCCCAATGTACAGGAGGGCATGGTTGTAACACAGAACTTTACGGGCTGCATGGAGAATATTTTCTTGAACTCTTCGAATTTCATACGTGAAATGAAGGACAACTACGAGTATGGCGAAGCGTATCGCTACAGCAAAGTAAACACAGTGTACGCTTGTCCATCGCCACCCATTTACCCTGTCACATTCACCACACGCGGCTCCTATGTACGTCTCAAGGGTTATGAGGCGCAGAAAACCATGAATGTGTCATTTTATTTTCGTACATATGAAGACAATGGCATGATGTTGCATCATGATTTCGCCTCAGGCGGTTACATAAAAGTTTTTCTCGATTACGGCAAAGTTAAAATTGATATGAAATTGGCTGAAAAGCCACGCATTATACTAGACAACTACGACGAACAGTTTAACGATGGAAAGTGGCACTCTTTTGTGTTGACAATAGCACGCAATAAACTGGTATTGGACATCGATCAACGTCCCATGACCACCACGAAAAATATACAAATCTCGACTGGTCGTCTGTACTATATTGCGGGTGGTATCGAAAAAAACGGATTTGTGGGCTGCATGCGTCTGATTCTGGTCGATGGCAATTACAAACTGCCCAAGGACTGGGTGCAAGGTGAAGAAGTGTGCTGCGGCGATGAAGTCGTTGTTGATGCCTGTCAAATGATTGATCGTTGCAATCCAAATCCCTGTCAACACAATGGCGTTTGCCATCAGAATTCAATGGAGTTTTTCTGTGATTGTGGTGCCACTGGCTATGCGGGTGCAGTATGCCACACCTGTAAGATATTGTAGCGCAATAAATTCGCAGTAATTCTAATGTAAAAACTATTTCTAAACTATTTCAGCCAAAAATCCACTTTCCTGCCAGGCCTATAAGAATGTGCAGCATGTGCAACAACGCGTTAATATTCACATCGATGTAGACGGCAGTGGCCCACTGAAACCGTTTCCCGTTCTTTGCGAGTTTTATTGTAAGTAATTTAAAATCAAGTATTAAACTGAAAAAGTCTGACAGGAAATTATATTAACTGAAATCTTATTATTAAATAAAGTAATATTTGAATGAAACCATTTAATACGATTTGCAAATACATTTCGTTTAATAAAGCAGTGATGAGCACAATATTTATTATAAAACTGGATGCTTTATAAAAGTTTCATTATTTTTCAGCTGACGACCGTGTTATTACTGTACTGGGACATAGCCAAGAGCACACCACGACCGTTGACGGTTTCCAAGAACCGGGTTCCTTCGAACAAATCATCAAATACGATGCGGATTTACCTCAAATCGAAGCCATGCTAAATAGGTCGCATACGTGTTGGCAACGTCTAAGCTATACATGTCGTTCGTCAAGACTTTTCAATTCACCATGTACGTTTTCATAACATACTTTGTTTACATTTCAAAACATGTGACTAATTCTATTGTTTATCACACAGCTGAAGCGGGCAACTACCGTCCGTTTTCTTGGTGGGTATCGCGTCACAATCAACCCATGGACTATTGGGCTGGTGCTTTGCCGGGATCGCGAAAATGTGAATGCGGCATTTTGGGTAAATGCCAGGATCCCACAAAGTGGTGCAATTGCGATTCGAATACTTTGGAGTGGAACGAGGATGGCGGCGATATACGTGAGAAGGAATATTTGCCTGTGCATGCGGTCAGATTCGGCGATACTGGCACACCCTTGGATGAGAAGGAAGGTCGTTATACACTGGGCCCATTGCGTTGTGAGGGCGATGATCTTTTCAGCAATATGGTGACATTCCGCATATCAGATGCAACCATAAATTTACCACCATTTGACATGGGTCATTCCGGTGACATATACTTGGAGTTTAAAACAACCACTGAAAATGCGGTTATATTCCATGCCACTGGTCCGACTGATTACATCAAACTGAGCATTATTGGTGGCACCAAGTTACAGTTCCAATATCAAGCGGGAAGTGGACCTCTGGGTGTAAATGTGGAGACAAGTTATCACTTGAACGATGACAATTGGCACACAGTCAGTGTCGAAAGAAATAGGTTAGTGAATGAATCTTCAAAATAATCATTAGGCATATATTTTTTATTTATTTATTAGCTCGATAGATTATATTCTTAAAATATATATATAGTCGTTGTATAACGAAAAGTCACCAAATACATTTTCAAAATGTCAAATATTCATTTACAAAAATCTTTATATATCTGTCAATTTTTAATCAATGAGTTCCATTTTTTTTATCACATAATAAGAAAATGTTAATCTATCAATTGATATTTCAACTTTAAAAATTCATCATATACTTTTTATAATATTAATCAACAAACTCAAAATTTAAGTTTTTCATAAAAATGTATTTGGTGACTTTTCGTTCTACAACGACGATATATTAATTTTCTACGAGTATATTTTTACTCTACACACATCTGTTCACAATCTTCTTTGGTATCAAAACGATTGGCATTGCCTCCACAGCCGCCATAATTAAACAGCACACATGCGTTATTTTCTGCGTCAAACGACCATTTACGCATCAATCCGAAGCAAACTCTGTCATCATCCCCAACTCTCGAGTGTTTCTGGCTGCAGATGACTAAAATAAAAATAAAAAATTAACTACATTATTTCATATTTCATTACAAAAAACCAACTATTTTTCACAGCCATAGAAAGAGAAATTAATCCCAATATTATTAAAAAAGTTGAAAATAATTTCATTGTAATCACTTAATTGCTGATGAAATAATCAAATTAATGTCCAAGCAGTTTTGTGCCGCCTGTATTTATATACTATTCTCATGTACGAAGAGTAGAAACCTTTGTTATATCAATAGGTTTATCAGCAGTATTTGACATCACAACCCCGATGTTGATTATTGTTATAAAACAAACAACAACAAAAAAAAAAATAATAAACAAAAACATCTGAGACAAAATCCAGTATATTCTTTCTCCATTATTAGTTTAAAGTTACAGATGCAATAGTATGTACTACGCAAATAAGTTAGCAACTATACACGTTCATTCATCCTCATGGACGCGATCACCATAATTCATCTAGTTGCTTCACAATTCCTAATGGCGTACTTCTCAGAAAAATATTGAAGAAAAGAGAACACTCGTTATCGATTCTAAACTCTCTGCTGGCAAACAAAGTTGATGATTTTCCTCTGTTTCCACTTTATGTACGAAAGTGAACCAGCGAATATTTTCTGTGTTTCTCACATTCGTAAGAGATCATGGCAAAATTTAGAAACAGTCAAGTGCAGCCCTTGTAATGTCTATGCATGGCTTTTGCAGCGTGTGGTCTGTCCATTTCCATTTGCGTCCATGAGTTTAAATACTGGTGGAACCACTGTCCGTTCTTTGCCAAAGTTCGGCGTTGGAAATCGTCGCCGACCAGAAAATCCGCATAATTTTGCGAAGGCAGCTCTTCACAAAAACTTGTATGTCCTCGTGATGTTCCATGTTTCGCATCCGTATAGCAGCACAGATATTACATTGAAGTTGAATATTTTTATTTTGGTTTGACGAAGAATAAAGGAAAAGGCTTCGAAAAGCAAGTGGCTGTATTTAGTCAGCTAATTATGTCCTACTTGCAGTCAACTGCTGTTATTAGGCTGCCATTGCATTAACAGAATACCATGATATGCCTTTTGATTGATTTTCGAACGATGGTTCAAAACATTCAATTTATTGCAGGGACCGTAAATAACGGTTATTCTTATTTTTATTTAAATGAAAAAAATCAACGTGTTATAACAGGTTTACGCTAATTTTGAGAATGCATAATCAATTAATTTCGCATGCGGAATTGAAATCTGCAATGATAACGATTATTTTTAATTTTTTTGTAAAAATTAAAAATTAATTTTTATTTTTATGCTCAAGAATATCGATTATTTTTTGATTTATACTTTTTACTCAAAAATAAAAATTAGGGTGCGGAGCGGTGTGCGCAATTTGTTGTACATCAAAAATAATGTTTATACAATGAAAAGGATAGACTCTAATACTAATTTGGGCTATGTTAGTGAACACCTTCGAAGAATTACGTGTGCTTGTGGTCAATATTACTAATAATAATAGTTTGACGCTACAGTTCTGAAAAACTCCTCACCATTTGATCTGTGCGGGTTATATTTGTACTCAAAGTGGTGGGACCTACAGTTTAATGCCGAACGGTGGTGTGAGAGTTTTTTTGGCAATATTTTCTCACGTAGGTTTGCATGGACTGCCGATTGGTATTGGCAGTCGCTGCAATCGAACCGTGGACCTTTCGGCTCATAGTCGAAACCACTAACCAATTGAGCCATCGACGCTACAGTATTACTGGTGAAATTCATTTGCCAAAGTACGAGTATCTATATCGCTTGGAAAGTTTCAAATGACGAATCTGTTTCGTCCAAATATGGGTAGAACTGCAGTTTACCGGCCAACTCTCATACAAAAAAATGTCCACGTTCCTATAAATTGGAACTTATATTGGACGGATAGGAATATAGAGATACATCCGACTACGTCATTGGTGCATTTTTGTGTGAATATGTTCCAATGGTCATAACATCACATCCATAAGTGTCAATAAAACTTGTTTGGATTAATCTTTTCCAAGGATCCTAGATATTGCTTCTATCGAAAATTTCAAACAAAAAAGTTTCAATGGAGCATTCCAATGACATACTTGGATGCTTTTGTAATCCCATTTGAATTGATTCACCCAAAATAATTCCAATGACACATTTGGATGCTTCTGTAATCACATTGGTACAGATTCACCGAAAAATATCCAATGAAGCCTTTGGGTGCTTCTGTAAACCCATTGGAACAGATTCACCCATAAAATGTTCAATAACGCACTTGAAGCTTTTTTTGTAGTAACATGTGTTTCAGTAAGTAAGATGCAGTCGAAATTTGTTTTCAAGTTTTATTTATCGATGGCCCCAAATTATTTGTAATACTGACCACCAGCACACGCGATCCTTCGAAAGTGTTCACTAATATCACCCAAATTAGTACTAGAATCCATCCTTTCCATCGTAAGAACATTATTTTTGCTGCACATCAAATTATGCACTACGCTCCGCACCCTAATTTTTATTTTTGAGTAAAAAAGAATAAATCAAAAATAATCGTTATTCTTGAGCAAAACAAAATAAAAATTAATTTTTAATTTTTATTTTTGAGTTTGAAAATAAAAATTGAAATTTGAGTTTTATTTCTGAGCAAAATTTTAAAAATCAAAAATAATCGTTATTACTGAACAAAATAATTTTTATTTTTGATTTTTTTGTATATTACTCGTAACTGTTACAGTCTCTGACTATTTCATATTTCTTTAAATCATTTATCGTGAATGAATGAATATAACAACTCTCTCGGTATTACTAAAACAGAAAATTTATTAATTACCAAATATGTAATCTAATAGGAAAGAAGCACGATTAGTTATCGACGGATCGCTGAAAGCCGAAGTGCGCGAACCTCCAGGCCCTGTACGAGCTTTACACCTGACGTCGGATTTGGTAATTGGTGCCACCACGGAATATCGCGATGGATACGTGGGCTGTCTGCGTGCATTACTGTTGAATGGAAAAATGGTTGATCTGAAAGAGCATGCCATGCGTGGTCTGTATGGCATTACTAGTGGTTGTCAGGGTCGTTGCGAGTCGAACCCATGTCTGAACAATGGCACATGCATCGAGCGCTACGACGGCTACAACTGCGATTGTCGTTGGAGTGCATTTAAGGGTCCGATATGTGCTGATGGTAAAACACTTATACAAAGTCTTTGGTTACGGTTACTAAAAATTTGAAATTTACTAGAAATCGGTGTTAATTTGCGCACGAGTTCCATAATACGCTATGAGTTTGAGGGCTCCTTCCGTTCATCGATTGCAGAAAATATTCGTGTTGGCTTCACGACTACTGTTCCAAAAGGCTTTTTGCTTGGGTTCTTTTCAAATTTAACCGGCGAATACCTAACAATACAAATATCCAATTCTGGTAAGAACATCGATCTTTTTTTAAACTGATTATGAAATATAATATTAAATTAAAATCTTGATTAAATTGTAGGACATTTACGTTGCGTGTTCGATTTTGGTTTCGAACGACAAGAAATAATTTATCCGAAGAAGCATTTCGGCTTGGGGCAGTATCACGATGTACGCTTCTCACGCAGGAACAGCGGCTCTACGGTGGTGCTACAAGTGGACAATTATGCACCGCATGAAGTGACCTACAACATTAAAGCCTCGGCCGATGCACAATTTAATAATATACAATACATGTACATTGGCAAGAATGAATCGATGACTGATGGTTTCTTTGGTTGTGTTTCGCGTGTTCAATTCGATGACATTTACCCGCTGAAGCTTATGTTCCAGCAAAATCCGCCGCCAAATGTGAAATCACTGGGAAGTATGTATTGAAAATTGATCATGTGTATCAAATCATTAACATTTTTAACTTACAGCCCAACTCACTGAGGACTTTTGCGGTGTTGAGCCGGTGACACATCCTCCCATTGAAATCGAAACAAGACCACCGCCACTGGTGGATCAGGAGAAACTCCGCAAGGCTTACAACGAAGTTGACTCCGTATTGCTTGGCTGTAAGTTAACACATTTGATTCTTTAAACTGTGAATCTAATATTAAGATGCTCTACAGGCCTTCTAGCTATACTATTTCTGCTACTGTGCCTTATGATCTTTCTGATTGGCAGATACTTGGCTCGGCACAAAGGCGACTATTTGACACACGAGGACAATGGCGCTGATGGTGCCGACGACCCTGATGAGGCAGTTGTACAATCGACAACTGGTCATCAAGTGACTAAACGGAAGGAATGGTTCATTTAGTTTGGTATGTCTGCAGTAGATAATTGGTCTGCATAGTTACCACATGTGGTATGTGATACCCTACCATCTACTGCAGAAGCTTGCTAAATTGAAGGCTTGCGCCGAATAATAGTGTGATGAGTTTTTAATTATTATATTTTATGAATTTCTATGTTGCATGTGCTGCAGACAGGCAACATTGACAAACCAAGAAAACACTTATTCGAGGCAGTTATCAATTGTACACATTTGGTTTAAGATAAAATATGTACTCGATGATTTGAGGCAAGTGACAAAGTTCAAAGATAAATGAAACAAATCCAAAAACACTACGAAAAATCGACAGTAGATAAAATTTTTAAATAATCTATTCCACGTAAATTAAAATCAAATTGAAACGTATTTCATCTCTTTTTTTACAAATTCCATCGACTTTATGTAGAATGTTTCAAATAATTGTATTAAGATTTTAACCAAGTTTGGTAACCTGAGTAAAATTCTAAAATGTTTTCCCTTTAGATTGTTTTGGTTTTATATTAATTGTTAAACTTTGAATTTTAACATGCTTATTACTTACAATTAACAGAATATACTTGTAGTCAGCATTTGATTAGCTTGTTAACAAGCGCAAGTAATAATTTTATACCGTCCATTATTTTTAATTAATTTTAATATTATTATTCTATTTTAATTAGAGTTTATTTGTTTTTATTTTTTCACCATACGCATTTTTGCATTGTCGTAGTTCTTTTAAACGACATATAGTTTACAAGAAAAAAATAAACCTTTAAATTCATAAATGCTAAAGAATGTATAATATATATTTATCTTTTTAAATAAACTTTTGAGTATGAGGTAATATCATTAAACAACATTTATTTTGTTAAAAAATACAGTGGTCCTATATCGCTACATTAGTTTCAACACGTTCACTTCTACATTCCATATATGTAATTACAAAATATTGTATGTCGAGTTATAAATAAAACATATTTAACGAAAAAAAAAAATATATATATATAAACATATATATAATACGTACAGATTATAATTAAATTATATAAAAGTAAAAAATAAATATACAGTTTTAATTAATACACGGCAGCTTTGAAAAATGCAAACATTATAAGAATTGAGAATTGACTATTGTATTTTATGTACTTTTTCATCTTATGAGAACAAATAAAAATAATAGGATTGAAATTTATAAAAATTTAAAATATAACAAAATTTAAACTATATTACAACAAATTATAGCTGCTGTTAAAATAAATACAACATATTGCTAAGCTAATTTTATATAATACCTGTAACGATAATTGCTGTGTAAGAAGTGCATTAAATATAAAATTAAATTTTCCGATAAAATGTGAAACATATTTTATTGCTGCGTACTTTTTTTGTTTAATTAATTTTAATGAGTTAGGCATGTAAAGAGATCCATCCTTATTGCTTCACGAATCCAACGTGCTTCTTCACATGAGTTCCTCCAGGCCCGTAGCCATGATTTTCGTTAATATAAAATGCATTAATGCAGGGACTGTATATTTATGCAGTATAAGGCTCATTTTCCGCATTAGAAGAATACCATTAGTATTTTATTTACAATATTTTTAAACCTATTTTTTATAATTTAGGGTGTTTGCGAGTTCGACTAAACAGCTGATTAAACTAAATTGTGTAGGTAATGCAGCGGTTTTTAAATTGAACTAAATTGGAAGACAGAAAACAAACATTTGATAATCTATTTATTAGAGAATTTAACAATTACCGAATGGCGATCGAATAAAAACATTTTTGGCTATAATTTGGGATAGGATCGACCGATATGTACCAAAATTTGACAGAATATAAAGAATCCAAAAATGCAATAACATTAAAAACAGTCTTAGTCGAATTTGAATGTTATGGATTGGAATGGTACGGTATATTCACATGCATATAAAATATTAATTTATATGTTTTTTTATATGGGCCATTCCACACCAAATCGACCAAAAAAAGTAAATTTTGAGATTTTACCTTTTCGATTTCAATGAAATTTGGGCAGCTGATAGAGCTTATTGAGATATGCATTGATTTTTTTATTATTTTATTCGACCAATACTTCCAGAGATACAGTGGTTCAAATTTACAAAAAATGGGAAAAAAATAACTTTTCCATGGTTGTTCATATTTCAATATCTCTTAAAGTAGAAATGCTAGAAACTTGATTGATGGCTCGAGAACAAGCTTTTAGGACAATTAAGTGGTAACTTCTAAACTTGAACATGTGGCCCGTATCATTATCTTTGTACTTCAAAATGAAAGTCCTTAGAAAGGACCCTTTTAAAAATCCTGAAAAAAATAACATATTTTGTTTGATTTAATACAAATGTACATGCAAAATTCAAAATGGTAGTTTGATGGCATCATATTTTAAACAATAATTTTCCAACTTATTATTTACTTTTTGTATTGAAAAAAAAATTTTTTTTTCGACAGTAAAAGTTGCAATAATTCTTGAATGTATTTGCAATAGAGATGGGCACGTGAGTGAGTTTTGACTCTCACTCACGCTCACGAAAGAATATTTCTAATCACGCACACTCACTCACGACATTTTTTGCTCTACTCACAATCGCGTGAGTTAAATTAAGATTCAATCACAATCACGCGTGATTCACGTGAATCAAGTGGTTTTTTGCTATTGATTTCAGAATACATAAAAATACATATTTCATTTGAATATGTTGGTGAGATTGGTCGACCGAGCGTGGCACTTCTTATACAACTTACATATTACAAACGCAATAATGATGTTAGGGATCTCAATTTTTAACGGAGATGGAAATGTGAAAGACCTTCAATGTACTGTTTATATAAAAATAGCTTCGAAGAATAATTCTGCGGTGAAGAATTCGTTTAAAATCTTTGAGAATTGTCCCTGTAAAAATTATCTCTGCAAAAGAATTATCAATAAAAAATAGTCCGGTGTAGAATTTACCAGGAATGAATTGACTTTGGGAATAACTATTTTTGAAGCGATTTTTTTGGTTACTACATTTAGAACCTATGGAACAAACTAAACTTAATAAACAAAATGAAGTTATCATGTATAGTTGAAATTGAAAATTCAACTTTTTACAAAAATGGGTATATCGAAAAAAAAATGCGTTTTATGTCCATTTTCCTGAACGGTCGTATAAAATCAAGCAGAAACTATTGACATGACCCCACAAAAATTGACTAGCCTAAGTACGGCCGGTTTGTAGGGGGTTAGATCAATTGTTGACTGAACCTTGTAACTTATTCTGAGTTGAAGAAGGGGTGGGTATTTGACGGTCGGTTATCAAGGGTTTGATTTATTATAGTTCTGAATAGTGGGTAGCCGCCTTCCCAAAGCCTTTTGAGTACAAGGCATGTCCCTACTTGTTCTATAGTTCAGCAAAAAAAATAGAAAAATCGCAAAAAATTAAAAGTGAGATTTTTTTATTTTATGAAATATTCGACTCACTCACGAAAAAAATGTACTCACTCACGGTCTTTTTTGGTCTACTCACTCTCAATCACGTGAGTATTCAATCACAATCACGCGTGATTCACGTGAATCACGCTCACATGCCCATCTCTAATTTGTAACTCTGATTTCTAAAATGGCGTCAGTTTTACCATATTGAGTCTAGTGTTTGAGATATTGATTTTGGGATATAGTTTTTACGATTTTCGAAAAATAGTATATATCTCAAAAACTAGAGACAATTTGATGAAAATGACGCTTTTTTAGAAATCAGAGTTACAAATACATTAAAAAATTATTGCTAATTATATTATTAAAAAAATGTTTTTTTTTTCAATACAAAAAATTTAGAAAATTAATTTTTAAAATATGATGCCATCAAAATACCATCTTAAAATGTTGGCATGAACATTTATATTAAATCAACCAAAATATGTGATTTTTCAGAATTTTAAAAAGGGTCCTTCTAAGGACATCAATTTTGAAGTGCAAGAATAATTTTTGAAGTTACAACTTATTTTTTCTAAAAGCTTGTTCTATTAGCTTTAAAACGAGCCGTCAACGGACGGTTACTAGCGTTTCTACTTTAAGATATATTGAAATATATCTTAAAGTAGAAACGCTAGTACACTGAGAGGAAAAACACATTTTAAAATCAAGCACAGTCATAGTTGTTTTTAAAATTTTCAACTTTTGATCAAAAAACCATGTTTTAACAATGCAAAATTTTAATAATAATAATAATAATAGTTTGGCGCTACAGTCCTGTATAGAACTTCGGCCGAGCTCTGTCACCATTTTGAGCTGTGCGTGTTATATTTGTACTCAAAGTGGTGGGACCTACAGTTTATTGCCGAATCCGAACGGCGGGTGAAAGCTTTTCATAGGCAATGTTTTTACTCTCGGAGGTTTGCCACTTACTGCTGAGAGGTAGCGCAACTACAAATACGCAACTACAAAAACAGTCCAATAACGTTGTTGAGTTCTGGGAACATTTAAAAAAAAGTCGCATTCTATGAAATCGAGGTTCGAACATGGAGTTAATTGAAAACATGATCAGAACCCCTACAAGCCACCCCTGGCTACGGGTCTGAGTACCACCATGTGTTTTTATGTCTAACATCCATATTAATTCGCCCATTTTGTTAACATGAACAATTTATAAATGACAATAATTTTATACATACAAATTTTCATAATATACAAAAAATAAAGAATATTTTATTATTAAACTAAGTGCTTTTAGCAATTAATATACAAGAAACACTCTTTATTGCATTTTTTAGCAATGTGTTAGCTGGAAACATTTTTTAGTAAACGAACTTAAAAGACCATGTTAAGTTCGTTTACTATAAAATGTTAGACTGACCAATAATAGTTCATATAAAAAAATCCTTCTTCACTATTCCATCAAGAGTGATTATGTTAAATAATGGTGCTAGGTAAATTTCTTACATAACCCCTTAACCAGAAATGGAAAGGCTTGGAGACTTACAAACTTGCAGGGAAACCATCGGTCAACGGGGTCGTAATCATCTCACAGAACAACATCCGATCATATCTGAACACATATTTTTTACATAATCGCATATCTATTTAGATATCGTTCAACATCTGATCATATATGGCTTCATTTATGTCATATAATTATATATGGATTCGTCTATTTATATATAGCACCAGATATGTTACACTCAGAAGAAAATGTACCATTAAGTACTTTATGGTACGACCATTGAACTTATGGTTCACGTATTAATAGTTTTTTCTTTTTAAATCAAAAGTTTTCTAATTAATTCAATAGTATTTGACAAATTTAGTACCATAAATTTAAATATTTCAATATTATTATTATTTTAAATAGAATAAATACTGTTGTTTTAATGGTTTCCTCCTATAATAATAAACGTGGTGTAAAAAAACATAAAAACGAATACAAACATGTTCGTTTTGTAGGTCATTCTGCGTGTTTACTCAAAATGGTCGCATGTATTTTGTAATAATCCACATTATTAAACGCGACATTGGTAAGGACTCAATGTATTTAATGTAAATAAATTATATTTATATATTTATTTATATTTTTATTTATTACAGAAAATATATAATACATCGAACTTCTATTATAGCAACGGACTCAAAAATAACTGCAGACTCAAGTACTACAATAAATTATTGGAAACCAAAGCAAACATTAAATGTGTTATAACCTTTTGCAGTATGAAGTGTCTTTTTATGTGTGTATTGTAAAAGTGAATATCAGCTTTGAATAAAATAAATTATACAATAAATTAACTAAAATACATTTTTGTTTTAATAAATTATAGGAAAATGTAATTCGACTTTACCATAAAATTAATAATACGTATCATTAAATTTGTATAGGTCTTTCTTATTGTAATTAAAATATCACATTATAAAATTTATGGTAAAACCACACATTACATTAACAGTTTCAATATTACTGAACTAATGGGACCAATTTTAATGGTATAAATTATTGTTTTTCTATTGAAATACTATCAATTTACCATGATTTTTTTCTGGGTGTATATATTAGATATGGGCGCGTGCCGTGCTTTTTTTCGTGTCATGCCCGAAAATCGTGCGTGCGTGCACTAAAAAACAAGATGTTTATGAAAGTCTTGCTGCAACTATCCATTTAAATTTACGCCTTGTAACAAATATTCAAACATCCCATAAGTTTCAATAAAGTAGCAGCAAAACTAATAATATTTTTTAAATGTGACATAAAGGGTTTTTCAATAAGAGCGCTACAAAAGTTTTTTTCAAGGGTTTTTCAACAGGGACGCTACAAAAGTAGAGCGACAGGGACAGCAAACGACGCCATATTTCTTGCCGCTCTTTTGACAATTCTCTTCAGTAAGGTATGCCATTTCTCTTTATATTCAGATAGTTACGAGATGTTTGCCACAACAGCAATGAAAATTGAGATATTTACAGTTGACTGATAGCAAACATCCTGAGTTATTGGACATTTGCAACAAAACTTTTGAGGTATTTTGACATTTGACTACCATAAAAAAGGAAAATAGCGTAATTTTTCTTTACGCTCGATTTATACACAACAATGAAGTAAATCAAATAGTGTAAAAAAAGCGCCAACTCAAATATTACATATTAATGGTAAAAGTGAAAAAAAAATATCCTGTGATTTAAATTATCAACACGTGATGGAAAATATTTCATTTCAGAGTTTAATTTGACTTGGTTCTTCTGCGAAGAAATTTCAAGTCGTTGTACAATTTTACCTTGGAAGGATTTATTATGACGATGGCGATGTATAACCAGGATATTGTTTTATGCTATAATAATAAAAAATACATTTGATTAATTGTCTTTCAATTCAATAAAAAATACTCCGCGAATTCTAATGGAGTACCTTTTCCAAATATTCATCAACTATTTTCCTATTTGTAAGATGTTTAATTGATGGTTGCTATACATAATCGTAAATTTGAAAGATGGTTGCTAGCAATATTTATCGTATTTGACGGATGTTTGAGAGATGGTTGTCTCAAATACGATCTAAATAATTTGATAATTAGGGCTGTGATATTTCTGGTAATCATCTTTGTTTTCTTAGTGCGCGAATCTCCGTGCGTGTCCGTGACTCCAAAATCAGGCACGCGCCCATTAAAGATTTTTTTTATAGTCTGTACCCCAATTTTAAAAAACCCTACAGAAAATAAAAATTTCGTGGTATTTTTACCATTTCTTAAAAATCTGTTGTTTTAGTTTTACACTAAGAAAACAAGATGTTTATGAAAGTCTTGCTGCAACTATTTGTTTAAATTTACGCCTTGTAGCAAATATTCAAACATCCCATAAGTTTCAATAAAGTTGCACCAAAACTATTAATATTTTTTAAATATGACATATATGCAGATAGTTACGAGATGTTTGCCACAACAGCCATGAGATATTTACAGTTGACTGATAGCAAACATCTTGATTTCTTGGACATTTGCAACAAAAATCTTGAGTTATTTTGACTTCTATAAATAAGGAAAATGGCGTAATTTTTCCGTACGCTCGATTTGTCCACACCAATTAAGTTAATCCAATAGTGTAAAAAAGTGTCAACATAAATATTACATTTTAATGGTAAAAGTGAAAATAAAATTTCCTGGGATTGAAATTATCAAGACGTAATGGAAAATATTTCTTTTCAGAGTTTACTTTGTTGATAGCAGCACAGGCAAACTTGTCTATTCCGCGAAGAAGTCTCAAGTCGTTGTACAATTTTACCTTCGAAGGATTTATAAACGCGATGGCGATGTATAACCAGGATACAGTTTAAATTTTAGAATAAATAAAGATACATTTGATTCATATTATTTTAATTCAATAAAAATTACTCCGCGAATTCTAATGGAGTACCTTTTCCAAATATTCCACAACTATTTTCCTATTTGTAAGATGTTTAATTGATGGATACTATAAATAATCGTAAATTTGAAAGATGGTTGCCAGCAATATTTATCGTATTTGTCAGATGTTTGAAAGATGTTTGTCTCAAAGCCGATCTAAATAATTTGTAAATAACTTGATATTTAGGGCTGTGATATTTCTGGTAATCATCTTTGTTTTCTTAGTGTACTTATGGATTTAAGAGAATACAGCCTTATCAAACTTAATTTTTGATTGACTAAAACCATTTAGATTATCGATTCCGGTTCAGGTTCCAAAATTTTTAAAATTGTGGTTCCTGTTTTGATTACGGCTCCAACCAAAAAATTAGATGGGTTTCGATTCCGGTTTCATACATTTTTTAATAACTGTTCCGATTCCGGTTCTTTGCGTTCCGTTGACAGGGACTATATAATCTGTTCCGGATCTGGATTCAAGATTTTTAAAATAGCGGTTCCGATGCCAGTTTCGGTTCCATTTTTAATAACGATTCCGGTTCCAAAAATATAAACTGTTCCGGTATTATTTTTCACGTTTCGCCTGATTTTTCATGTTTTTCCGTGCTTTTTCGTGTTTTTCAGTGTTTTGTCGTGTTTTTCCGTGTTTCTACGTGTTTTTTAAATCCCGTACTTTATCGTGCTTCTCGTGCGTCCCTTAAATTTTGTCGTCGGGCTCGTGCTCGTGCGTGTCACCTATCGGCGTGATTGTGCCATCGATTTAGACATGGTCGTCTGTCTGTCCGCCTATACAGGATAACTTGATAAACACTATTCCGAATGCTATGAAATTTAATTTAGATATATTTTAGTAGAAAAGTACGCGTCCATCTCCATTATATATAATGCCATATAAGTTATATACAATTAGATATGATTATATTTATATGCTTCCATATATCACACGATATCCAATCATATCTCATGTCTATCATATATGATCAGATATGATTATAAATGAAATCATATAAAAAACAATATAAATTCGTTTGTACTTCAAAAGATATACAATATGCGATCATTTTAAACATACCTTCCTACTTAAAAACGACAAAAATTCTCAAAAAAAAAACTTTGAAAACATTTTTTTTTCACTTGTTCTCAAAATGCAATAAAATGGTATTAATTTGATTATAACAATGGATGAAAAAGTTGATGCCACATTAAGAAGCATTTAAGTTTATTATTATAACGACACAGACGGTTGATTTTTTTTTTTTCAAATTACATATTAAATACAAGACAATTTAAAATGAAGCATAGACAAAAATATATCGCTATGGGTTTAGAAATTCCATGAGATTATGGAAATTTTAGTAAAGGAATAAAATCTAATATTTTCACAAAATTCTAAGGCGCCTCACTTTTTGGATTAAAACATAGATCGAACTTACGAATATTGAATGTTTTGAACTATTTCGTGTAATTGCAAAACAAAAAAATTGCAAAACCAATATATCAAAATTTAGCACAATTTTCAAAAAATCCATAATATTTTTGCATTTCAATATTTTTATACGTACCACTGATTTTGTGATGGTAAATATGAAAAATCTCAGTTCACATTGCAAAAACAAAATATCAAAATTTAGCACAATTTTCAAAAAATCCATAATATTTTTGCATTTCAATATTTTTATACGCACCACTGATTTTGTGATGGTAAATATCAAAAAGCTGAGTTCACGCAATACACGGGGCTATTTCAAATTATAATGTGAATGTGCCACCCGAAAATCTGCTCTTTTGAACAAAATCGCGATTGTTTTTCTCAACATTTGCAGTGATCTAACTATTACCTAAAATTTTGCATTCTTATAACAGTTCACAACAAAATAAGTAAAAAAGTTTGCGCAGTAAATGGCACTATTTTTGTATTATTGGCAATGACCCGCAGAATTCGAATATATTAATTTAAAAAAATTCTATGGAAAGGTTTACGAGATATCGGACAATAAATTTTGAACCGAGCTTTTAAAAAGGTGGTCACATAGATTTGCAAACATTTCGCGGTTTAAATAACGGATTTGATCAAATTTAATACTAAATGAAAAACAATTTAAAATCCAATAAATATTTCTCACAACATTTTGAAATAGGTTTACTGGTTTGAGAGAATTCGATAGAAGAACTCAAAAAATGTAATTTTTTTCGACAAAAATTTAAATCAAAGATGCATTTAAATAATTGGAAAACATCTAAAAAGCGAGATGATATTCCAAAATTAGCCTGCACCATTTTAAAGAAAACGTCGTAAAAATTAAATAAATCTATGGATATATTTTGAGCTAAAAAAAGTGCATATAGCGTATTAGAATTGGGTGTAAACTACAAATGTGCTTTTATACCCTACACCAATGGGTTACAGGTAATACTATGTATATGAGGATATTTTAGCGCATATTAGAAGGCGTGACCGGTATGAAAAGTATATATTTTCTTGATCAGTATCACTTTTCGAGTCGATTTAGACATGGTCGTCTGTCTGTCCGCCTATACAGGATAACTTGATAAACACTATTCCGAATGCTATAAAATTTAATTTAGATATATTTTAGTAGTAAAGTAATTTTAAGTTCAAAAATGAGTCAAATTAGTCAATGTACTAACTACATCCTATTCAAGATATGGGTTTACTTTTTAGTATCCCATATCTCGTAAATTATTCAAGATAAATTTATAAATAGATACAAACAATCATCTATCAATACGTGCTCAAAAAATTGGCACATTTTTTCTTTTTTATTGGTTATATTTTTTATATAGCAATCAATTATAATGCATTCACATAATTTATTTTATCCGCAAATGTTACCTTTTTGTCATTGATAGCTCAATTTCCCCGAAAGAGTGTAGACTAATTTTGAAATATTACAAACTGTGTATCATCTAACTATCTCGATTTTTTCGAATTTTTTAAATGAAATTTTTAATTCAAATTTGTGTCGAAAAAATACTTTTTTTCAAGTTCTTCTATCGAGTTCTCTTAAACTAGTAAATGAATTTTAAAATGTTGTGAGAAATTTTTATTGGATGTTTAAATACCTTTCATATGTTATGTAAGTATTGATCATGTGAGTTATTTGGAACATGAGATATTTACAAATATAAGTAGTCCATTTTTGAAAGCTCGGTTCAAAAGCTATTGGCCGAGATTTTGTAAACATATCCAAAAAAGCATTTTTAAACTATATCTTCGGAATCAGTGAGTCATTTTACATAATACAAAAAAAAACTGGAATGCTGCGCAGAATAGCTGCTGTGTAGTGTAATTTAAGGTATACTTGTTCAAAATCTTACTCTCCAAAAATCAGTTTCAAAGGATAAAAAAAACAAAAAAATATGCCCATATAAATAGTTTATAAATAATATTATTTTATTCATAAATATTAATATTTCGATAAATATATTGATTTTTATTTAATACAAATAATTCATTAACACGTTATATGACAATACATTTTAAATTAATTAATTAAATGCTTGAGGCAGCAGTTTAAAGATACAAATTAATTTCTTTCTGCACTTTTTTGTTAAAGAGCTGTCGTTACGAACATTTATTTCTGTGAAGGGATGGAAATTCGAACAATAAAAATAAATCAAACAAATAATAAAAATAAAACAACCTTTAGTTTCAACATTTTTGTAATTTCATAACTTGCTACAGTTTTCTACAATATAATGTATCTAGGTTTTATAATAGAATATTCTAATATTGTATTTGGCATTTTAAATATAATTTGGAGATATGAATAATTCTAGAGGTAGATATCTAAATAATAATTATAAAGTTGTATAAGTTTTTTAAAAATACAAAGTTTTAATAACTTATTATGCTACATAAACATTCAGATAGCATTTTCTAATACAGTGATTACTTATAATATGTAACAATGAAATACCTATATCGCTTTCTACATACATAAATGGATATTTTACATACATGGTAAAACATGCTATATAAACTATGAATATGATTTTCAGTCCACTAAGTAAACCATTGTTCCACCATATAGCATTTCTTACACATATACAGATGCACATTTGGTAAAAATCCCATCAAAGTTGTTCAACAGTAAAGTTATTGATTTAATAGTATAAAAAATAAAAAAAAATATTTTCATAAATACTGAAAAATAATTTTATAATATTTTTAATATATGTAATTTTTTGTTTTAATATATGATATTTGATTCTATTGTCCAATTTAAATAGTAAAAAACTATTAATTGTATGTTATTTTTTTCAGTGTGTTTATATATGTATGTATAATGTTGTCATTTTTTAACAATGAATTATGGTTTTTAACCAAATATTATTTGCTACTATGTAGAATTCTATGTAGAATAATGATACTTATTATCACTTTAATACTTATTTTACATCCAACTTACAGCGCTATGTCCATTGATGTACTGCATTTATATTATATATGTACCTATATCATATGTGTAATCGATTCGATGATTAGTGGTAACCAGATTTAAATTAATTGAGCATTTAATGTTGTTGCGAGTCTGGTTCAGTCGTAAGTCGATGCGGATGCAGCTTAAGCAACTCATCTCAGAGAAGCCAACATATAGTAAACAGGGCAAACACGAAGAATAGCATGGTCACGATATCCTTGTGCAATGTGCGATCCCTGATAAAAGGCCGAGTACTGAAGCAGTCCTTGCGACTCTGGCGAAAGAGCCAAATCGGTATTATCAACTGCAGGATATCGGGTACCATGAAGCAAATGTCACGTACCACTTGATGTGCGTAGCCCTCACCACGTATCACGTTTATGATGAACTGGTCGAAGCTGCTGGCGGTTATGTGGAGAATTGCAATACCTACGATGCAACAAATTTTCTTTGATGTTATTGTATTGGTGGCATTGGCCAAATGCATAACCATTATAGTGGATACAAGTTCAGTTATCTAAAAGAAATATTTTTTTATTTAAACGATTTGTAGTGAGCAACAAATTCTAAAAAAAGATACGTGCATCTATCTCTCTTAATAATTTACAAATATATGTATATTTTAAATTGAATAAATAAAAGCTTGTAAAAATATATACATATACACACAAAAAAGGATTGTTTATGAATTATTTGCCGCAAACAATCGAATGTTTGTAATAAGTGATTATATTTTGCACTAATTACTTTTAATTTCATATAATATGCCATAAATAATAAGTTCTTTCTGCAAACATTTCAAATTATAAGTATTTGTAACATATAGTCATTTATTTGTCGTAAACACTTTTATTGTTTTCATTAAACACTTCATAAGTGTTCAATATTCTTTACTTCTGGTAAATACTGCATTTATTTGTCATAAATGGTATATTTTAGTTAGCGTTTGGAATAAACAATTTCTCGGCAGAACTCACATTCGACTCACACAAATTAGCAGATTTTGTTGTAATACACATTGGAGATCATGGAGTTTGAAGCTGTTAATCAGAAAATTGGATTAATATTTGATTTCGATTGTTTAAAGTTTAATAATAATAAATTTCACTCCATGGCTAAATGAATAACAACAAAATATGTTCAATGTGTCTGTGTGGAATGTGGATTCTCTTTGGAAGCAATATAACTATTTATGGGAAACACATTTGTGTGATCAAGAGTGTTTGCAGCAAAAGAGAATACAATTTTTATAGTTTGATTCAACTAGTACATGTTTTTGCGATTATTAATTTGCTACAAATCATTTAAATTGGTTGTTGCAAGTAATATAACAAACACTTCAAGTATTTGTTTGCATTATTGTTTGCACCAAACAAGATATATTTTTGTGTGCATACTCTTTGACATAGATAGATGTCATATTATCTTTAGTCAAAACATCACAAATATTTAAAATGTCATATTAAGTGATTAGCAATAAACATTCATGTTTTTTTCACACAATGCTAATGTAATCAGATGAGCTTACCGTAAAAAATAACTGATGATTCCACTGATAATAGTAGTCATCATTGTAGTAGTTTATGTACGCCCACCAGGCGTAATAGTGAGAAAATATCGAAAGAAAAAATAGCAACAACATAGAGTATCGAATGCGTTGCTGGATTATCAACGCAATCAGCTGTTTGATGCATTCGTAAAGTCCGATAACCGCAAAGACGGTCAGCAGCCACATCTTGAACGTATTCTGCGTGGCATTGAAGTACATGTGTTTGTATGAAGCGATGCCCGATTCGTAGGGTCCTTTGAAAACGGTGTCCCAGCAAGAGCAGGAGCAGAAATGCTTGTCAACATAACGTGCGTAATTCTGCCAGAAATACCATAGAACGGCTATGTGAGCAGGAGGTATAAGGGCTGGGGCCAAGCTGCCACATGCAGCCGGTAGCCACTTTGTATCGAACATCATCTTATTTGCTGCACCCTAGCAATACACTGCACCTGTTGATTATACAAACAGTTATACTTTGATTTAATTAAATACATATATTTATATTACATTTAGTAATTTTTTAAACGTCCAGAAATATATTTATATGTGTTTATTGCTGTATAAAACAATCGATAACTCGGAAAATTATCGAAATATCGAAAATCCGATAACATATTTTTTGTTTCGCAAACAGTTCTACATGATTGCATACTCGAAATATTGTTTTTGAATATTCTAAATTTCGACTCCTAGTACAATTTTCAATGTACTTGCGTTGTTCAAATTCAAAAAAATTTAGCATATCTTATTTTTTGTCCCTAATAAACAATCCTAGGGGTAAGAAAACTTAAAAACCGAAAAAAGTATCAAATAAGTTACACCCTAATGTGTATTTCTTTTTATTTTTAAAAATATTAACAAATACTTTATATCCAATTTGATTTACTATATTCTGTATTAATTAAAATTTAATAAAAAATGGTGAAAATATTTCACATCTACATTTATTTTTACTCTATTCAGTATTTATTTAAAAGAAAAAATATATTATAATTTCTTACATTAGTACTTTTAATATTAGGCGTTATGTCGAATAGCCCAAAAATTAATATATGAGACATTCTACGTCAATTACCCGAGTTGTACCCCTGATCCCCTTTGATTTGCTTCATCTTTTAATATGTTGTTATTATTTGCCAAATTTTTAAATTTAATTTTTCTTTTATTATATTAAATTTAATAATTTAGTAGCGTCGGTGGCTCGTTTGGTTAGTGCGTTGAACTACGAGCCGAAAGGTACCGGGTTCAATGCCTGTGACTGTCACCATCTTTTTCATAGAAAACATTTTTCTATGCAACGCTACCTTTCGGCAGTCAATGGCAAACCTATGTACGAGAGTAAACATTGCTTATAAAAAGCTCTCGCCCCACCGTTCGGATTCGGCACTAAACTGTAGGTCACACCACTTTGAGTACAAATATAACGCGCCCAGCTGAAATGGTGAGAGAGCTTATTTAAATATTTTCAATTTTCTATCGCACCACAGCGTCCAAAAACTGCATTTTTAAAATTCTGAAAAAATCTCATACATTCTTGGTAGTAATCAAAGATCACTGCACTTTGATTTAGAGTGGTATGAATTTTTCTACTATTTTTCATACACATTGAATTCTATTTTTCGTCCAGAAACTTTCGTAGATTATAAAAAAAAACCTTGCAATAAACAACATTACTAACATAGTGATTTTTATTAATTTACAATTTCCTTTGGCGATTTCTTTTCAATTCAACATACAGATATTTAAATGAATGACATGGACAAACGTATTTAAAATGGAATAGAAGCCTATAGATCGCGATAAAAACGAATGATCGAAATGATCCTTATCAGGGTAGACAATGGTAAAGCCAACTTAACGGAACCTGATCTAACACTTGAAAAAGTCGGATTTGGTAATCGTATTGCTATTATTCGAGATGTTTATAATCAATTAATTATATACTTATACTATGTTTATCATAAAGTAGCGCCAAATTATTATTATTATTAATCATAAAATTATAATAATATAAAATATTTTAATAAATAAAGTTTCAACATTAATGAAAAATAAATTTTGAACGTTTTTAAAAATTTTAAATATCATTTATCATTGCAAAAGATATTAATTGTCCCTGACACAATATTGTGTGTTCACAAAACTTTTTTGTTTGTCTCAAAGTCCTTGAGAAAATCAATAAAGGTAATTACAGAACAATTTATAAATGCATCGAAAGAAATAAAGTTAGATCACGATAGCAACTCAAATAGAGCTACGTTTTGCATCAGGCACTAATGTGGAAGCCGGAAGCACGCTAAATTTCATTCTGAACTAAATTTCCACTTGATGTAACACCGATCATATCTTCCATGCCGGCCAAAACTCCTTCTCGGTGTTACAAACGGATGACCCTTTCACTTTTTACGTCGGATAAATTAGTTATGCCCTATTTAATTTTAGATGAACTAATTGCAGAATTGAGACTCAAAACAGTTTCTGTGAAATTGTAAAATTAATTTTGTAAACGGTAGTCGAAAATGTTGACAGGCGGTAGTGCAGTATCACTTACGAATTGATAAATCAGAAAATTAACAATATATCATCAAATTTACAACGTCCTGGCTGCATGAGTTATAGTCCTACAAATTCACTAAAATTATAAACAACCTTTAGGCATGTAGTTTAAAAATATTAGTGACACTTTAAAATATATCAAAATATATAAATAAGAATCATAAATGGTTATTTCTTAATCCAAGATGCACTAATTAATAATAAGTATTAAAAATTACCTTCCTAATGGTGACTTCTAATAATCAGAAGTAGCAAAATTAGTCTCTACAGAACAAAATGTATTAACACAAAGCATACTATATGTTATTGGAACCTACTTTTACATTGAAATTTTATTTATATTATTTTCTCTTATGCTGCAACATTTCTTCTGGTTTATTGCACTCCGCTTTCGTTCGAATACGGATTCTAATTAAAAGAATCTAATTATAAATTATACAAAAATGCAAACGCCAAATTCTAGTTGAACAATTACAAAATTTTTGTGATTAGCACATGCCAGAGGCGGATCAAAACGTATATAAACATATTAATAAAAAAAATAGGCAACATTAGGTCCCACTCTCAATTTTTCAGTTTTTACGATTCTCCAGATATAGTAAACCGAAAAAAATATAGTAAAATATACTACATTTATGTCTTTGATTTTTTACAAATTATTCATATATTTATGTATCCATCTATTTATGTAATGCATAGTGTTGATCGTTGGAAAAGAAATAGGTTAAGGAAGGGAGGAAATATGGAGTAGTGTCGGTGGATGTTTGTTTTGAGTTTGTCAATATAAAAATGGTGTCGTGAAAAAGAGGCGCAGTGAGATTTTTCTACAAACGTACCGTACGAGTGAAGAACGAGTTTTCTTTTGCAATGCGTGGTTCTGTTGAGAGCCGCGTGAACTACGAATGCGTGAGTTTGGTCCGAGTAGAAAAATAAATTTATCTATACATTGTAGGTCGTATAATTCAATACAAAAGTAGTGAAACTAAGTATGTAGTTATTAAGAACATAAATGAAACATACATATATGTACACCAAAAAATAATAGTACTTGCATATAAACAAAAATATTATCCTAATGATGAAAATGGAAGCACCACTAAGTATCGTCAGTTGAGTAACTTATATTTATTTGGCCATTGCATCCCATCGGTCATAGAGTTACCAACTTTAATTTTCGCTTTTTTTATTTTCAAAACTAACCAGATTCAGCGAGACACCCAATGAATTGTTAACACTAGTTTTCTGCCGCCAAGTCATTCGTTCGAATGCTTTGTTTATGTTTATACCTGTTATCTCCCTAGTCGTCCGTAGACTATGCGAATTTGTAGAATACGAAATGGGTTCCATTTCTTCTCATTGTAAAAGCACAACACGAAGACACTGTACAGTTTCTGTACACTGTAGAAATTGTAATACAATGTGTTGGTAAATTATGTTAAATAAATACAAATGTATTGTAATAAAACTAAATTTTTTCAAAACATAAATGTAGTATAATTTACTATAGTAGTTTGTACATTTTTCGTAGAGTTATATGTACCACTCTTTAGTTTTCCCATTTATATTGTTGTATCTTATTTTTGTTAATCAAAAAATGTCATATTAATATTCAATATCAAATATAATAAAATAATATAAAAATAATTTTCTAAAATTAAATATCACAACAAAGTAAAATAAAAACAGAATATATTAAAATTAAAAGCATATGTAGTAATTTCTCCACATATTTTAGAACATATAAATAAAGACAAAATCATGCTACAAATGTATTAAAATTTTGTATAGAAATGCATTTAAATTATGTAGTTATTTTCCATACACTAATAGCCCTATCTGGCACGAGTCACAAATTAAAATTGGTCACCATAGTGAGGTTTGTCATGCCGCATGACGCGCAGTGGTTATGCCGCATGACGCGCAGTGATTATTTTTACAACTCTTCGATAGTCGATGATAGCAAATACAGTTCTAAGTTTTTATTATTTGTATGTCATTTCGTAAAAATAGACCGAAAAAAAATAGTTTTATTTTTATTTTTAAATAGTTTAAAATTCATAAATACCATGGATTTTTTAATAAATATAATGAATCCGTTAATCAATATTATGAACTTTTTCATTACGGTTTACAATTCATAAACTGGATGAATTTGGTCATTGGTTGAGTAATAATGAAAAATTCAGAAATTCTATGAACAAATTCATAAATAGTATGAACTTTTTTTTCTGTGTAACCATGGTTGAAGTATATACAGGTTCAATCACCTTTCAAAATTCTGGCGCCATTTACTTTTTTCTTTTTAAACTATTTGAAAATCTCAACATTTCTTTACGAAAAATTTAAAATAGAACATCAATACAATACAAGTTCACAAAATTAACAAAATATCAAAATTTAAAATCAACAAATCTCAACATTTAAAAAAGTTTAAAGATCTCCATGAATTTAAAATGAATCATCGTGTATTTAGAAAGTCAAATAGTTCATTTGTACAGTGAAATTAAAAAAAAAATAGTGAAAATTAAGTGCAAAAAATATAACCCTTTAATAAATTTTAAAATGACAATCAATTGTTTTATTTTCAATATTTTTTTCTTGACATTCTCAACATTTTGTATGCCAACTATCTGTGTAGATGAACTATCCTGTATATACTTCAACCATGATTGTAACCATTTACCACGCTTACATTTAGTCGCTTTTTTTGATTTTTTCAAAAAAATTGTGGCGCCATCTATTTTGAAATAGTGAAATTATTAAATTCAGTATAAGCGTTTTTTTCACATTTTAGTTCAATCGCTTAGTTGAACTATGAAAAAAACGCAGCTAATATTTTCAGAAATAACAATAAATTTCTGAGAGTGTATGATTTGAAGAAAATATAAATATTGCCAATTTATACAACGTTATAAAAAGTTCACAATCAATCAACCATAATTCTGAAAACGCCCCTGGCACGTGCTGTTAATGTATTATGGATAGAAAAGACATGTGCAATTGTGAAGTAGCAATTTTTGTTTATTTTTATTATGGAATTTTAAAAATAGGGAAAAAAATAGGATAAACAGCATGCTTGTTTGTATCATTAAAAGAGATAATTTATTTATTGCCAACAATAGAATTGAATGGGTATACAGCGAAAAATGAATGAACTACATTTACTTCTTACTCGAACGATGAAATTTTGACAAACTGATACAAAATTCAGATGCCCTTGAACAAAAAATCGATTTTTTTAGATTAAATTTATATATTAAAAAAATCGTATATATATTTAATGGCAACTAAAAGAAAATTGTTTTTTGAAAATGGTTGTGTAATGTACTCCATCTTTTATGTTCTCAAAATTGACTGCAAGAATCCTTCAATTGCCACAAACTTTTGTGGCAAATGTGCAGCTTTTAAGTTACCTCTAACACCAGAGTTGCAAACTTGTATTTTTTAGTTGCAAAGCGGTGGCTAAGAACAAGTATGGAACTTACGCAATAATATGTCACTTTGCTGTGATATATAAGTCATACATTCTGATAATGGAACATAAATTTAGTTCCAAAGCGGTGGCTAAGAACATATGTGGGACAATGCAATAATATGTCACAATGCTATGATATATAATTCATAAATTCCGATAATGGAACATATAATGAGCGGAGCTAACTTTGTTGTTATGACGTGGTAAAATAGAGTCAAATTAAAAAATGTATTATGTTCCATATATGTTGCATGTATATAATGAAGAACCTAATAGGAACATGTTTATTAATAATATAGCTAATAAACTTTAAAATGGTATAAATGTATATTATTATACACAAAATAATTATTATATCCACTACATATGTCCATGGAACGTTGGGTTGTAAAAAATGACAGTGGAAATAGTATAATTTAAGAAAGAACAAAAATCCCTTTTTTAAAAAAAAAATTTCACAAATTGCATTTTTTTAGGTTAAATTTAGAGAGGGTAGAATATAAGCTTTAACCCGAAAACTTGAACCGTTTGTTAAATTAGAGTTGTAGTTTGCCGAAAAATCTGTTCATAAAGACATATATTATTATACCTTACCATATTTTTTGCATTATGTGCAGTTTTATTACATGACAAACATTTACGCTTATGGCACTACGTAGGATCTTTATTATTTTTATTTTTAATCAACACAAGGTCCACATTTAAAATTACAGTTCAAGTTTCAAATAGGTGAACCGACATTTTAATGGATCGAAATTTGTGGCAACTAACATTGCCCCGGTGCTTTTTGACTGGCAATTGGGTGCCAAATATGTATATTTCGCATGATTTGGAACAAACACTTTAATGGCAAATGTGTGGCTACCACTTAAGTTGCCACAAAGTGGTTACTTGGGATACAATGTTCTTCAAAACATTACGTAATAAGAAAATAACTAAGTATGCAGTCAAAATCTATAAAAATAATATATTAGGTTCCTATTAGAAGAATCGTGTTATTATCGTGTAGTGTTATTAATTTTATTGTAAGGGAGAATTTTTGGTTTAAAATGGTAATGTGATTTCAGATTATAACAACTCGCTATTCTGTGAAAATTCATTTAATTCATTAATTCAATTTTATACACATCGTCATACGAAGTTATAGTGTCGTATATACGACATTATAAATTTAGGGCGACGATATGTGAACTAACTTTCATGATTGGTTATGATTGTGGTAAACGTGTAGTTAAAGAAATACTGTCGCGAGAGTATTTCTTTGTTTGTGGTTTAAACTTCGTTTAAAAATTAAAATCGATATTTCAGTGAATTTCAACCGTCGTTTAAACTTAGTTTAAACGACCGATGCTGATGGTTTAAACTACGTTTAAACTTTCATAGTTTTTGACATGAATTTTTTTCATAACACTTTCCACTATTTTCTGTTTCACAAATATTAATAATTTTTGTATTTTTACACACTATGCATTAAAAAAAGTCTCACGTGCATTTTAGTTGCTCGATCTCTTGTTTAAATTTAAAAATACATTAATTTTATTTTTCTGAAACAATTTTTTTATTTATTTAATTTTGAATAACATTTATCAGAAGTCAAAATCGAGAGAATTATTTGGCATTTGTCTGTGGTGCCATATGTATTGTCTTGGTCTGTGTTCAAAATAAAACGACGTTTAATTTATAGAGAAGATTAATTAAACGGAGTTTAAACTACGTTTAAACGAGCACTGAAAAACTGGCCATTAATCATAAAATCATATTTCGAATAGAATCGACAAGCCGTGTAGTAGTTTGGTACGTTTTACTACTACCAATTTATTAATTTGTGAATTTTATTTAAGGGTTAAATAAAGGTGCTAAAAAGCAAACAAAGTATTATAAAGAACAAAGAAAAAAACAAAGAGGTTTGGCACAAGTTGTAATACTTGTGTCTAAAGATTAATTTACTTAGGGTGCGTGCGAATTCGACTAAATTGCAAATTTTCACCCGTTCAATGCGGCAAAACCGTTGTTAGTATTGAACTTATGCATCGAATGAAGGTCTGAAAGTTGTAACAGGATTCATTTGACAGCTACGATCAGTCCACTGAAATTTTTTTTGAAAACAGACTCTAAAATTATTTGTAATTTTTAGTCAAAATTAATACATTTTTTTAAAAGTACTTTCCAGTAGTTCAATCTAAATCAATTTTTTTTGTGAAATGGTTGTAATATATGTTTTAATAATTTATTATAATTTGCGGCAGACGTTTTTGCACCTGGTGGCTAATCTAAACAAAAAATCGATAAATGGACTTCGGATTCGTGTTTTTCGTACCAACATCAAATGATAATAAATAAAAAACATGCTATTTCTACCTTGCCGATTAAAAGGTTAAATATAAATATAACTTACTTACATACTTAAATGGCCCTTACAACCGTGGGTCGGTTTTGGCCGCTGTGATGAAGCCGCGCCAGTCGGATCTGCTTTGCGCGCGCTGACGCCAGTTAGAAATACCAAGCGTTGCCAGGTTGTCCTCAACTTGGTCTTTACAACGCAAATTTGAATGCCCTCTTCTACGCTGTTCTCCTTCGAGTTTCGATTCAAGCACCTTCTTGGCTGGAGTGTTTTCATCCATTCGTTCGACATGACCTAGCCAGCGAAGACGCTGGATCTTGATGCGCTCGACTATGTCAATGTCGTCGAATAAATCATACAGCTTGTAGTTCATCCTGATTCGATACTCGTTAGCAAAGCAGATAGGGCCAAAGATTTTACGGAGAATCTTTCTCTCGAACGCTCCCAGTACTCTCTCATCGGTGGAGGCCAGCGTCCATGTTTCCGCACCACAAAGTAGTACGGGCATGATGAGTGACTTGTAGAGCGTTATTTATAAATTGCCTACTGAGCCCAAAGTAGCACCTGTTGGCAAGAGTTATTCTCCGTTTGGTCTCCACGCGGACGTCGTTGTTGCTGTTTATGCTGGATCCCAAGTAGACGAAGTCCTTCACAATGTCGAACTTGTGGGTGTCAAAATCAGCTTTTTGTCCAAGACGCACGGACTCTTTTTTGCTTGTTGACACAATGAACTTCGTCTTGTCCTCGTTCACCGCTAGACCCATTCGACGCGACTCTTTCTCCAATCTGGACAATGCTGCGCTGACTGCTCGTGTGCTCCTGCCTATGATATCAATATCGTCGGCATATGCGAGCAGCATGACACTTTTGTTGAGGATAGTGCCGCTTTGACGGAGTTCGGCAGCTCGAACTATTTTCTCCATCAATAAGTTAAAAAAAGTCGCACGATAGGGAGTCACCCTCTCTGAAACCTCGTTCGGTATGAAATAGCTCGGAGAGGTCTTTTCCTAGTATCACTGAGCAACGTGTGTTGCACAAAGCCTTATAAGTTTCGCAGATATACCGAACTCAGACATTGGGGCGTATAATCTTCCTTTATCGGAGTGTCGAAGGCGGTTTTTTTTTAGGTCTTTTCCTGGATTAGGCTCAATGTGAAAATCTGGTCTATGGTGGGCTTTCCAGGTCTGAAGCCGCACTGATAAGGTCCTGTTGACGATGGGCGGCTTTGTTGTTTTTCAGCCAAGCGATGGCTTTTCTGACCTCGGGTGGCGGAATCTCAACGTCGTCATCAAGTACTGGGGTTGCCGGGTTTACTTCTCTATCGGTGGAATTGCGGTCATCATCACCGGTCAGCAGTTTATAGAAGTGATCCATCCATATCTTCAGTGTACTCTGGATATCTGTCACTAGATTCCCGTTCTCATCTTAACAAGAAGAGGCTCCGGATTTTGAACCTCCGGCTAGGCGTCTTATTTTCTCGAAGAATTTCCGAGCCTCATTCCTGTCCCCATGCATCTCAATCTCCTCACACTCACATCTTTCTGCCTCGCTTTTTTTACGCCTGAAAAGACGTCTCTCTTCCCTCCTTTTCTCTTTGTATCGCTCCTTTGCAGCTCGCGTAGCTACTGACTGCAGGGTGGATTTGTACGCAGCGTCTTTCTTTGCAGTGGCCGCGCGACACTTTTGGTCATACCACTGATTCCTCAGAGGGCGTTGGAATCCAAGCACCTGCGTTTGGTTCCGTACGTTCTTTGCAGCGCTTAAGCGTGTGCGGACCTTGGCTGCTACAAGGTAATGATCCGAGTTCATATTGGCACCTCGGATAGTGCGTACGTCCATCACGCTCGAAGCGTGCCTTCCGTCAATCACAACGTGATCAATTTGGTTTCGACTTTTTTGATCGGGCCACAATCATGTGGCCTTGTGGATATCGAAATGTTCGAATCTAGTGCTACTAACTATGTTTCGTGCTGTGGCGAAGTCGATTAGCCTCGTTTCGTTATCGAAAGTGTTGGCATGGAGGCTAAATTTTCCGATTGTGGGACAATAGATGGCGTCTCTGCCCACCTTGGCGTTAAAATTGCCTAGCACGATTTTAATATCGTGGCGGGGGCAGCGCTCGTATGCGTTGTCTAGGCGCTCGTAGAAGCGCACTTTTGTCTCGTCATCTTTCTCGATCGTCGGAGTGTGTTCACAAATTAGGCTGATATGGAAATATTTAGCCTTGATGCGGATTGTTGCCAGCCTTTCGTCCACGGGCGTGAACCTAGAGACAAGGTGGCGGAGTCTCTTGCCGACCACAAATCCACATCCAAATTCGTGTCTCTCCGCATGGCAGCTGTAGTAGATATTACAGGACGCTTGTTTCGAACAGCCCTGTCCCGTCCATCGCATCTCCTGCATAGCGGTTATGTCAGCCTTATATTTTTCGAGGACATTTGCCAGCTGGATAGAGGCACCTTCCCTATAAGGGGTCCGGACATTCCAGGTGCATATCCGTAAATCATGGTCCTTAAAACGTTCGCGTGGGTCGTCATCGTTGTAATCGGTCGTTATCCGAGGCTTCTTTTTGGTTTTCATTTCCGTGGTGGGACTCAAACCCAACGCGCGAACCCTCACTCTGAGGGAGATGCTCGCCACTCACTTTAGCCGACTTCTACACCGGTGTAGAGCGCCGTTTCCAGGGACTTCCTCTAGGAGGACTTCCACCGAAGTGGAGGTGTCACCATTTGACAATTTAGCAATTCCGGTGACCAGTGAGTTGACTTGAGACGACACCGACAAGGATTGCGCTGGCTTCGCCATGTTGAAGCACTCAGACACGTTGCCTTGTGATAATCGCCCCCATAGTCCCTATATAAATATAACTATTTTAAAGTTCTGAATGTTCATCTAAGTCAACTTGAACATAATTAATAAAAACCTGTAAGGAAGGTTAGGTCACATGGGAAATTTCGAAGTAGGGAAATTGTGATAGTTGGTGTGATGAAGTTAGTAAGAATTATGAAAGTTATAGTTAGTCTAAGCCGACTATAAATGCACTACACATATGTGCATTTCTTGGGGTTCCGGACGTGACATTCGTACGCTTCAATCTTTAATATATCGAAGGAAAATTAATGAATTTACTTGATTTTTTTTGTGCAAGTAGGACTAAACATCTGCAATCTAAGAATTCTATATGGTTGACTTATTTTATAGCTGAAATCATGTGCTTTCTTTGTATATTGTCACTTTGTTCCATAAGTTTATAATTATTTCGTAATAAATTACAGAATATTTTCGGACCTTCCGTATGGAAATTTGCACTACGATTTTTTGCTAAAAATAATTTTTGTATTGACAATTATAGTAATCATTATACCGAAATGAAAAGTGATGTACGATTCGAATTTCCAGATGTTTTTAAAGTTTTTTTTTTTACTATTTTTGATAATTTTTTTATATGTTTTATACTGTGGTTTTACACTTTTAGTACTCAAAGTTCCGGACTGGAAGTATTCCATTAGTTGACGCGATTTTTCTAGAATTACTAGGAAATCAATGTTTACATTTTTGAAAATGCCGCGAAAATTCAGATTTAGGAACAGATTATTCAACTCTTTAAAAAAAAAATATTTTAATGTGATAATAGATGTATATATTTGGTTCCGGACGAGACAATAGGACACCCTTATAGAAAACGCAAAATTTGACCGTTATTTTAATTTCTATGATTATTTTTACGCTTTAGAAATATATATTAATGTCTCAAAAAACAAAAAATATTTAATTGTATCTGTCTCTTTAAAGTTAGTTAATTTGGTTACTCAAAGTAAATACAAAATTGGTATATTTACATGTCGTATAGTAACGTAACTTTATGAGTATTTTTTTGTTATACGTTACCGTTCAGGAATAGAATTTTCTTTTCAGGATTTTATATTCACATATTTAAGATTCCAAATCCACCGTTATTTTAAGGATTTAAGCATTTTCAATTTTTTAGTCGTGGTTGACGTTTTTCTGGAAATGCCCATATGTGATAATGTGTGCCTTTGCCATTTAAAGTGGAGCATAGGTTATCAAGATTTACGAATCCTGAAAATAACTAACTTGTAATCGCTAAAAATTTCCTTTCATTTGAGTACTCATATGTACAACTGGGTAGGTGTACAGAACGATACCGGCTATGCTTTCTTCTGGGTATTACAAATATACGGTAGCGTATAAAAGTATTCGCTTTTTAGCAAGCCTGCATTTTCTGAGTCTTAGAAACTTTATGTAATTTTGAAGATATAAAATTTAAAATTTTTCCCAGGTTTTGGGTGTCTATATGGGCACTTGTTAGTGCTCAAATACACACAAAAAATAATTACTTGGCGTGCAGTTGTTTCAACGAATATTCATTTGTATATAACAAATGTAACTTGACTAAAAATCATTTGTGGCAACCAATAGCATGAAGCGTAACCAACTATTAGTTGAAGCAACTGCGACATTAATTGGGGAAACATACTTTAAATCCATTTTCAATTTTTTTATATTTCCATTGCTTCGACAACTAAATTCAAAATGACACATAACCAATATTTAGTTGACTCAACAGATAGTTGTTTATGTTGAATAAATGATATAACATTAGGTTGTAGCAACCAATATGTATTTGATTGTACTGCGAAATCAGCTGTTTTGTAGAAATACGATGCCAAAGCAGGACAACATCAGTCGCACAAGTTATCAGCTTCACTCGTTTTTGTTTATGTGCTGAGGAGAGTATGCCACGTATGTAATACAAGACTTGTATTTCTGTAGAAATGATCGGTGGATTTTTAAGATTTGAATGATAGTGGTATCAAAAAAATCATTTAAATCTAAAGTTTCCAGTTATTTTATTCATTTTTTACAATTTATTACAAAAAATCGTCAAAACTAAAATTACATCAACCACAGTAACCATGCTGTTCAATTTGTTAATTTTCTAATCTCATATCTTCAAAAACACATCAATTCTGCAGAGTTCTTGTGCTTGGGTTTCCTTCTTACGATTTCTTGGCAATTTCCGATGAAGTATATACAGATCGAAAATTGCCGACGTATCGTTTTGCAGCTGACTTCGTGTGAATTGGGTAGCACAACTAAACAATTGTTCATAAGGGTAACTCTAAAAAATATGACTAATTTAAGAGTCTTATAAATCTCAAAATGTTTGTTGGGTTCTTTCCGGGTGAACAAAGTGTGGCCAGTGATGCTGTCATTAAAGTAAACCTTTTCTGAGTTTAAACATCAATTGTTGAATATTTCGCATAATTAAAAAAGGTATATTGCATTTCTTAATGATTGTTCTGTATATATTTTATATATATTTTGTATATATTATATATAATTTGAACGTATATACATTAGACTGGTTTAAAAACCCAAAATCTTAAAATGTTTCGCTCCGCGTTTGGATACAATATCTTTGAAAATATCCACTAGAGGAGTTAAATTTTTATTCAAGCACGTAGATAATAAAGTTTACTGTTAGAAAATGTGGTTAACAAAATTATAAATTTAAACTTCATTATTTATGGTTTACTAAGATTTGAAAATATGTTATACTCAATTTTCTTGAAAATTTGACTTTGAAGTGTAATATCTCTTCAACTATTAATGTTAGCTGATTGATTATTTTTTTGTTTGGTAAATATTTTTATACACGATGATCCATGTACGGACCACTTAAGGATATATTGCTTCTAAGAGGACTATTTCTGAAAAAACAATTTGTTCGCACTTGTTACCATTAATTAAGTATGAACCATAATGGTGGACAAATTATGTAAAACATTTATAAGTTCTTTTAGTGGAATAACTTAATTGTTTAAACATCAAATGTACATAATTACATTTATTATAAAAATTTTAAAAAACCGCAAAAAGTAATAAAACCGCAAAAAAAAATTTGCCACCGATTTTTTATTTATTTTTGATCTTAAAGAACTCCGGAGGGTTGTCAGATACACTTTTTTTTTAATTTTTGGTGGGCATCGACTTTCGGGTTGAGAGTGTTTTAGACAAGGTGTGCAAAATTTTACTATCTACTAATAATACGATATCCGAAAAGATAAGTGTGATATATCATTTTAAAGATATTTGTATGTGTAATAATACAAAAATGTTATTCCAAACGCATTAGAAAAATTTCGAATTTAGTATAGTAATTTTACTATACTAAAAAAAAGTCTACATTTTACGTATTTGGCAAGCCATGAAATTGTAATGGTTAATTAAAAATTTATAATTTTAAAAACCATAATTACAGTAAGAGATTTGTTAAATAAAAAATTAAAATCTAGTGAAGTCTTTTATACATGGACTAATAATAATAATATTGAAAATAGTCTTAAAAAGTTCAAAAATGTCCTTTAAGCACTTTACGCAACATCACAGGATCACTTTTTTTTAAAGCTTCTTCTCAGTTTTAGAGGGCCTAGCTTCAAAAAGTGGACGCGGAGCGAAAGAAAAAATAGTTCTAGATTTTTCATACAAATTTGAATCAGTCTAATATATATATTTCGATCTTTGCCTTTTTTATATTAGTCAAATGTCAAAATAAGCCAATAGTTTTCCAGCAAATGTACTGCAAGTAATTTAATATCGGAATGTTTA
This sequence comes from Dryomyza anilis, assembly GCA_951804985.1. NCBI lineage: Eukaryota > Metazoa > Arthropoda > Insecta > Diptera > Dryomyzidae > Dryomyza > Dryomyza anilis. Next base: position 41,061,507 of record OX638134.1, on the reverse strand, counting down.
CCGTTAGTCTATTGTAAAGAAAAAAAATCACTTATACTTGCGGAAAACTTCTTGTAAGTACGAAGACTGTTTAAATATTTGCTACAAGGTATAAATTCAAACTATCTTAGTACATGTGAAGTCTCATAAATTGTTATTTTTTTAAGACTTATTAACTCTGACACTGACTTACGTTTCAATAATTAAGGTCACTATTATTACTGCTGCTTTCAACGTATTTATTGACACTAAACAACAAATAAAAACACTCAAGTAATACGTATAAAATTTCGCAGGAAACAAAAAACAACAGTCTTTATTAGGATCTATCAGCACGCATATCAAAAAGGACATTTGTTTGAATAATAATAACACGAGTATGTTACCGTGGCGTATGAGTTACGTGCGTGTGCAAATTAATAATACTCATACGACGTGCAGCACATAGTATGTGTTATTACATAATTGCTTTACACTTAACTTCTGAAATGTCATGACTACAATTGCTGTTGATTGAAATACGTATTACTTGATATCACTATTTGTTGTTAAATATTTGTATCAATGTAGGACTCATAAGTATCCCTACACCCATTATAAACAACAACAACAATCGCATCTCACCGGCATTATGGGAATGTGAGAAACGGCAACAAAAAAGAGAGAAGGAGAGCACAAAACACAACAATAACAAAAATTGTATACAAATCAGATGGTGAACATGGAGATACACAATTTGTATTTTTCAGATGTTACAATACGTTTTCATTCTAAGCGATTGTGCAAAATATACATTATTTATAGAAATCTTTACGAATACATTTTATTATCAATATTACTATTCACTTTACGTTTTATTATCAGCTTGTATGTTTTAAATTGTTGTTTTATTTTTGTATTTTTTCAATGATGCTCTTTGAATCTAAAAAATGTTGATACGAAACACCACAATTAATTATATTTTAATCGTTCGATGTTGTCCATATTTAATATGATTTAAGATTTTTAAAGTTATTCAACTATTTAAATTAATATGAAATCAGTACAGATTGGATGCAAAAGGCTGTGTAACACTGAGACGAAACAAATGAGAACTGAATTTAATTCTGCTGCGCTCATGATTGGCAGCATATGTACCACAAGCCTACGTTGTCATGCAAAAATACCGGGAAATGCCAAACAACGTTGAAATGGAAGAGCATAAAAACTCAAGTATTGCTGTTCGGAGAATAAAATGTTGTTATGCCGGGTCGCTCTTTCAAAAACACGCAAGCAATAAATTCTATTGTGACCGTCATTTAATGGTTTGCAAAGAATGTTATTCATTATAACAGTTATTTCTAATTTTGAGTATATACAGTGAGAAATAAATGTAGTCAAATTTAATATATTTCGCAATTTGATATGAAAATATGTAGTGTGTACTAACACATAATGTGTACTACACACTTTGTGTTAGGCATTTTCACTTAAAAATTGCCCATTTTTCCGGGCAGCGAGAAGAAAATTGTTTATTATATAAATTTCTAAGTATTCACATAGAATATTTAATTTGAATGCTAGCGGGCCACAAAATAGAATTGGTCAGCTAAATGCCCAACTAAACGCAACACTGGTACTACATTTTAAGTACATTTGCATATGTTGGACTTGGTTTTATTAAGCAATGTTTTACACACAGAAAAAATAATCTACGTAAATATAGAAGCTGGTATTAATTGCATTCAAGAATCAATCCAGCAATGAAATTCACCAATTTTATTAAAACATTTCCTATTCTTCGTTATATAAACAATTGCGTTAGCTAATATGATTATTTGTACGTCAATGCAGCAAATAACTTAGTCGGCGCAGTTTTAGCAAATATAATTGCTGAAACAGCACCGACTAATTAATTTGCTGCATTGACGTACAAATATTCATATTAACAAACAGAATTGCTGTTTTAACAAAAAATAGCAAATGTTTTCATTAAATATGTACATTTCTTGGCTGCATTGATTAATGAATGTAATTAATATCGGATGCTATATTTACGTCGATTAGTTTTTCGGTGCAGACTTGTACGCAGAAAATTGGTGACATTTGAGAATAAAAAAAAAATATGTAAAAGCATTAATAGGCATTTTTTGATCATGTATTAATAGATGTTTTTAACAACTAATATTAAATTTTATAACTTTATCTTTAATACTTTACGAGATATGGAATCCTAAAAAGTAAACCGATATCTTGTATGGAATTTGGTTGAGTTAGTTGACTCATTTGAGAATTACTTTTTAACTAACGTATATGTAATTAACCTCTAGTAGTCACATGACAAAAATTTATTATCATGTGACTACGATTCGTAGTCTAGGTATTAGAGATGGGCGCGTGCCGTGCTTCTTTCGTGTCACGCCCGAAAATCTGAGTTCGTGCGTGCAAATCTCCGTGCATGCTAGTTGCTGTCGTGTCCATGCGTGTCCGTGCCTCCAAAATCAGGCACGCGCCCATTAACGATATTTTTTTATAGTTTTTACCCCAATTTAAAAAAAATCCTTACTTCCAGCTTCAGAAAATAAAAATGTTGTGGTATTTTAACTTTTTCTTAAAAATCTGTTGTTTTAGTTTTACTTATATATTTAAGAGACTAAAAAAGTATCAAACTTAATTTTTGAATTATTTATTACAGGGACTAAAACCTATTGGAATGTCGGTTTCCAAGATTTTTAAAATTGTGGTTCCGGTTACGATTACGTTTACAACCAACAAATTAAATGGGTTTCGATTCCGGTACCATACATTTTTAAAAACGGTTCCGATTCCGGTTCTTTGCGTTCCGTGACAGGAACTATAATATCCATTCCGGTTCTGGCTCTGATATTTTTTAAATAGTGGTATCGATTCCAACCAGAAAAAAATGTATATGTTCCGATTCCAGTTCCGGTTCAACACATTTTTAATAACGATTCTGGTTCCAAAAATCTAAACTATTCCGGTATTATATTTCACGTCTCGCTTTCATGTTTTTCCGTGTTCCGTTTCCGTGTCGTGTTTTTCCTGTGTTTTATCGTGCTTCTCGTGCGTGCCTGTAAATTGACTCGTCGGGCTCGTGCGTGTCACCTATCGGCGTGTCAAAAACCGGCACGCACCCATCTCTAATTGGTATAACGTATTTCAAACGTTTCGCTTTTTGAACCGAACGTTTGTTGAATATTTTTGTTTTGCCAACTATTTTTCATATACAAAAATTTTAATTTTTTTTTTTTACTGTGTCGTAGGATTTATATGCTGGCAACAAAAAACTCCCAAAACGAGCGAACTCAACGTTTAGTTTGATACATGAATCAAAAATTGTAGTCACATGATATTCAACCGATATTCAAACGAATTGTTGCCGATATCGTTGTCTCCGGGAAATACATGATCAGCGCGTAAAATTCATCGCATTCGGAAATGTATTTTTTTAGTAATCATGTATATGCAGACAGACAGAAAGTGATGAAAATATTATCATTTTTATACCAGTCACGCCTCGTATAGCCTGTAATCCATGGATGTAGGGTACAAAAACAAAAAATTGATTATTTTAGTTTACACTCAATTCTAATGTTTTCACATGATTTCTATCATCAAAATGTATCTTGCTTTTCGATTTTTTCCCAACTTTTTACATGTATTTTAAATTACTCTTTTCGAGTTCTTCTATTGAATTCTCTTAAACAAGTAAACCAATTTTTTTGTTTGCATAAAAACATTTCTAAATATTTTCGGAAGGATTACCTGAAAATTAAATAAAAATAAAATATTGTTATTTTATTATTATTTTTTAATACAAATGAAGGAACAGTATGGGAATTTGTAATATTTAAATTCATATACAAATTTTTAAATATATAAATAAATAATAGGTTTAAAACTGCAAATACAATCAGTCGTTGAACCAGACCAGATTCAGCCTCGTTTTGGTACAGTTACATGATACAGTACTGTACAATGTTGGTCACAGCACAGCGCATAGTGTAGCGTAGGCAAGGACTTCGCGGAGGCTGTTGTAGAAAAAACATGCCGAATTGATAGTTATTAATTGATAATAGTTTTTTATGTGTAATAACAAATTCTTCAATTTGTCTTCTATGAACAATAGTTTAGAAGAATCCAAAGATATAATAATGTAAGGTGGCTCTGAATTTTGAAACTATAATTTAGCGTATGTTAACCGGGGACCTGTATAATGTAACGAAATCTTATTTGGTCCAGAGCAAAGCAGAGGTTGTAGATACATTTCAATCATTCATCCTCCATCGATAGAATTTGAAATGAATATAAAGTCCATAATTCCGAACCAAAGCACTCTGTGGTCAATGTTTAAATAAATCGGATTAATCAGTCTATACGAAAAGCGGTACATGGTACAAACAAACAATGTACGAACAAAGAAAGAAATATGTATTCGATACTATGAAGTAAATATTATAAATTAGAATTCTATACTATTTTATTGTAAATATTTTTAAATGATCATAAGTGTTCGACTGTAATGTAATAAAGTTCTTTAATTTACAATATATTAAATATTAAAAAGAATGTCAAAAATTAAGTAATTTTTTTTGTTTGTTGTGTTCGCACTCGTGCGAGTTATATGAGCCTTTTATGAGTCTATATTGTGTTGATGATCAAATGCGCCTCACAAATGCCTCGCACTAGTGCGAGCGTATTGAGTCTCAATTGCGGACACACGATTGCTACTCTGTGCGCGCAGGCGTGCGCTCACAGTGCGAGCACAATGCGAGCATTTTGCTATCTAGGGAGTTTGAGAATCGAAGCATTGATTTTTATGTAGTGGTTTTTTGCTTAAAAATCCGAGTCGAGTATTATTTTTAGTCGATATATGGTAACAGTAATTTTTTCACCGTTACTCAAAAGTAACGGTAACAGCCTGTTATCAAAATACTCCAGTAGCAGTGATAGCTACTTTGATATCTTTGTTGTGAATATTCGCAATAACAGGCAAATACCAATCACAGTATTATTTTTCGAATGAAAAAGAACAGCCTGTTATTCAAGACTAGAAATAACACCCTGTTATTCATATACTAACAGGCAAGCAGGTGATTGCTACTGATGTTTGAGTACAGGTTATTATTTCTACTTTTGAAAAACAGGCTGTTCTTTTTCATTCGAATAATAATTAATGTGGTTGGTATTTTCCTGTTTTTGCTAATATCGCAGCTCTGATCAAAATAACTGTTATTTGAGAAAAGTAGTAACTTTCCCATAACTATTTTACATTCAAACAAATCCTTTCTATCCGTGTTGTAAACAATTATAATCAGGGACCGCAAAGAACCAGTTCTGGATCCGGGGTCGGAACCGTTTGATTTTCTGGAACTAGAATGTGAACCGTTATTTAAAAATGTGTGGATCTGGAGTCGGAACCCTTATATTTTCTTGGATGAGAGCGGAACCAGAACCAATAAAAAAGAGGTTTTGAAAGAAGGTTCCATGAAATATTTGTCCATTTTGTCAATACTGTCAATTTTCAGTTTTATTTATTAATAAATCTTAACAGGCTTTCATATCTGAGATATACTATTAAAAGTGGAAAAAAGTCGATCAATTTTCGTAAAATATGAAAAAATCTAAAAAAAAAAAACACTTTACGAAATCGATGAATCATTTTGGATGAAAATTTCAATATACATAGAAGATTGAAGGGATTAATCTCTAAAAATGGCAAAATCTCAAAAAATATATAAACTTTTTACCTTTTTGGTTATCTCAAAAACATCAAAATTTTTAAATTATATTAATCTCCTGTAAAAACCTAAAAAAACGTCGTTTTTAACTTTTTGGTTATCTCAAAACATTAAAATATCGAAAAACTCTTTATAGATTTAAGCCTTTTTAGAAATTTAGGTAACTTAAACTGACTTTTAAAACATTTATCAAAAATAATAATGATTTCAGACGTTTCAATATACTTTTTAAAAATAATGATACATATTTTCTTATAATTTGTTACTTCAAAAATACCAATTAAAAAATATATAAACTAGCCAAATCGATTATCTCCATAAAAAATATTTTTAAATTCCCTTTGAACTAAGAATTGAAATAAACATTGTAGAATGATTTTTACTAAATCAATTGCTTTGACACTTAAATTTAAAAATTTTCTAAAATTGGAGTTAATCAATTTACCAAGTCGGCGATCCAATTTTTACTGACTATATAAATATTCCTCAAAAATAATTATTGTTAATCACTTTTATTTATATTTATGAAATTTAAATATGAAAAAAAATTTTAAAATTTAAAAGTCTCAAAACTATAATTGTGCTATAAAAAAAATTTCGTCGAATGTTTCGTAACACCTAAAATAGTACTATTAAATAAAACTATTTAACTAAAATTGTATTACCTACATCGAGAGCAACACGTATTTATTCTCAACTGCCTTTTTCAACTTCGGCATGTTTACACAATAAAAAGTTATAAAACACTATACTAAATATTTTATAAATAAAACGTTTTAATTCAAGTTTAAATAAAAAGTATTAAAAAAGCCGCGGTAGCTCAGTGGTTAGTGCGTTGGACTACGAGTCGAAAGGTCCCCGGTTCAAGCCTGGACTGGGGCTAACAACATCTTTTCATAGAAACATTTTTCTATGCCGCGCTACCTCTCGTCAGTAAATGGCAAACCTACGAGAGTAAAACCATTGCCTATGAAAAAGCTCTCACCCGCCGTTCGGATTCGGCAATAAACTGTAGGTCCCACCACTTTGAGTACAAATATAACACGCACAGCTCAAAATGGTGAGAGAGCTCGGCCGAAGTTCTGTACAGGACTGTAGCGCCAAACTACTACTACTAAAAAACACATGTAAGAATACTCGATACCGATTCAAAACTATTCATATACATTTTATAAATTACGAAATTACGAAGAAAAAATTGACTTTAGAAAAGCTGCGATAGGCTTAATTTTCTTTTCTTTTTCTAAAATAAAATCCAAAAAAATTTGATTGTTCTTTTAAAATAAAAATTTCCTTTTATTTTCATATTTTTACTAAAACTGGATTTTTCAATAAAAAGTATTTAAAAATTTTGTATTTTGAAGTTGGACATGGTTTCGTGTGAGCCTTAAATATTAAAATTGTTTATTATTCAAAGATAAATACGGTTATTTTATTATATTTATAAATCCCGGTATTTCAATTTATCTATTTAAATTGCACATTTGTTTATACAGGTCTTTAAATAGTTGAATTTAATTTTCGAAATAGTTCTCCTATTCAGAATATTTTTATCTGCATAAATTGCCCATTTTCAGTACTATTTTAAATCAAGTTTAATATAATTAATTTCATTTTTTCAGTCACATTATGATCAATATTTCACATATATTTTAAATTTCATATTAAATGAGTACTAATTGTCTATCTATATGTCTGTAAAGTTTAAAGAAATTAGGACATTTTGATTTGAAATATTTATTTAAGCTTAAAATTAGCTTTCACTGAAAAAGTGGACATTAATTAATAAATATAGCAAATATCTCAATTTATAATGGCTAATAAATGTCATTCGAAAATTAGAGAAATCAATAAATAAAAAAAACATTGGAGCATATGGATTATTTCGATTTTTATTAAAATTACATTTGTGCGGGGAATTTTAGTCAATTGGGGAATGTCGATAAGAATATCGGGGAAAATCAAAATATGAGTTGGCATCACTGGTACTAACCATTGAGCTACCGAGACTACTAGGTATCTACTACAAGATTCATTAATGTTTTCAACGATGGACCATATATTGCTTTATTTTATTTTGGCATTCCCATTTTTAAAAATCCAAATCCAATCATGTTTCAGTTATAGTGTTCCGCACAGTGTTCCAGAATTAGAATTATTTTAGTATCATTTTTAATATATTTTGGGATGCCGAGTTTAATTCCGGTTTATAAACTTTGTTAGTGGAAGTTAAAAATCACGGGTTAGTACTGATAATTTGAGTGTTTTTGTAGGTTTTAGGTTTTGTGGACCATTATGTATTATACATATTATTCATAAATACATGAACGTATGTCAAATATTAAAATAAAATAGATTTTTTAAAATTTTTTTTTTGAGTTTTTCAAGGTTTTTAAAAAACCACATTATTTGTCTTAAAAAACACATTAAACCAAGAATACGCAAACCAAATCTAGACAGTCATTGAGACGACATTCAGATCTATAAGAAACCACCGAATCCCATCCCCTAAAAAATCCTAAAAATTAAATTTTAAAAATAATAATTTCAAATACGTTATACTCAATTTAGTCTACATTCTTTTCTAAATACGTTGGTCAAATCAGGATCAATTTTAGAGACAAACAAATTTAGACTTTTGGCCATTTGGAGTGGTGTAACTTTTTTTTCAATCTGCCCTATAAATAAAATGAAATCCATACAAATTACACAACATCAGGCAGATCTTATTAGAAACTAGCTGGACCCGAAACTAGCACAGCCCGTGATAAGTTTTTGTTATTATAAAACTATATCGTTTATAAAGTGTGGACACATTTACGCCCCTTTTCCCTTTTTATTGCTTGCTTACGTCGCCTTTTTCCCGCCCACATTGATAATAGTGCCATGCCCCTTTTTCCAATCTAGATCACATTTCACATCGCTATTAAAATTTTTGAAAATGATCCTTTGTTTCGATTTGTACAACTCTGTTCTTAGTAAGTCATGAGTTTTAGCATTTTAAACATTTTTGTTATATGGGAGGTGTCACGCCCCATTGTCCAATTACGTTCAAATCCACTCCCAAAAAAATCCATCCGATTTTTTTGGATTTTATCCACATAAAAAATCCAAGATTTTTGGATTTTTTTATTTTATTGATTGTTGAACATTTATCGAATTATAACTTGAGAAATATATTTGTGGTTTTCAGGGTACAATTTATGTTTTGAAAATATAAGAATTTGTTATAAACCACCAAATCGAAAATAATTATTTGAACCACTGCTGGATTAAATCTTTGGTGAAGATGGAAATGAAATGATTCATATATTATATTAGCCAACCTACATATTACCAAACTTAGGCCTTTATGTAGATCCAAATAATTTAATGATGTAGTCGCGGAAACCATGGATTTAATTCAAGTCAATTCTATGCATATTTTTAAAGCGGTAGATATTTATTGAATCTAATAGGTTCTGAAGAGTTGTCGTCTTATAAAGAGGACATTAAAAATAGATTTGATCAGGCACGTTTCATTTTCTCGTCCATATGACTAATTCAGTATATAGAAGAAAACGGCATCCAGATCCAAGACGGTCAAATTTTTCCACAAAGTATGCGGATTTTTTTTCCAGCACTGATTCTACGTGACGATAACAATGTTTAATATAATCTTTTGTTTCGACTTTTTAACTCTGCTTTTAGTAGGTAAAGAGTAATAGCAATTTTAAGGTTTTTTTTTTGAATGGGAGGTGCTACGCCCCATTGTTCAATCCCGTCCATGTTCTACGTGATGATCGGAGTTTTAAATATGAACATTTCATTTTTATAACTCTACTCTTAGTATGTCAGGAATTATAGCATTTTTAATGTTTTTGTTATATGAAAGATGCCACGCCCCTTTATACTATCCCGCCCACATTTCACGTGACGATCCTACCTTTTAATATGAACCTTTGTTTCAATTTTCATAACTCTAGTCAGGAGTTATATCATTTTTATGGGAAGTGCCACGCCCCTTTATCAAATTCCGCCCACATTTAGCAAAAATATAAACAACAACAAAATACATTACTGAGCCCAATTTCATGACTGTGGCTCTCTTACAGATATTTTGAATTAAAAGTTTAGTTTTGCCACGCCCATTTTTGTACCTTAGGAGGCAAATTTCAAAAAATCCCTTCACAGTGCGCTCTCACGTCGGGAAATCAACACCTTGTCCAAGTTTCAAGTTCCTAGGGTCAAATTTAGATTTTTCGATTTTACGGCTTTTCCTTGGTGTTTTTCCGACTTGTCGTTTTTCCTAAACCACTCTTGCATTGACACGAATAAAATACAAAAAGAATCAGGGAAATCCGTCAGATCGTTCTCTCGTGATGCTCTGGCACACACAGGACATTTCATTTTTATATATATATAGATATAGATTATGCTGAGAATTTGAGTATAAATACAACGCACACAGCTCAACTGTTTTTACATATTAATTCAAATTTACTTGTTATGTTACGTGATAGGGTAACGTAGACTTATTGTCCATCGCTAGTAGATGGAATATCATAAAATTATCTGATAAACAGTTAATAGTCCAGAGCATCAATACATTGTTTGATCCTTGAAACCATTTACATTCGATAAAATCTACATCCTTTTAATTGTCAAAGAAAATAAGTGCGTAACAAAGCCATAAGTTCGTATTTATATTGAAAATTGGAATCAATAATATCGATTTATTATGAGATACAAATATTCAAAAACTTTAAATGCAAAAGTCTCAAAAGTTATGTTTTAAATAACGCCCTTATTCACTTTGATCAATTCAATGTGAAATTAAAATTTCTGAATTACCATTTATGTCTTTGGAATTTCAATTGATCTTTCTGAATTACATTTGTAAATGATGTAGTCAGAAAATCCCTAATGAATTTTTATTAAGCGCGAATCTATCGAATGTTGCGTTGGTACCTCCGAGAGTTAACAAAGCCTTGAAAAAGCTCCCACACCGCCGTCAGAATTCGGAAATAACCTGTAGGTCTCACCATTTCAGTACATATATAAATTTATTTTTCATTTTAAAAAATCTTTCTGCAAACAATAAACAAAACTAACTTTAAAATATTAATACTAATTAAGAAAAAAAACAATATGAATTAATAATTATTTATATTTTTAAAATCGTATTAAAAATATATATATTTTAAACAATAAGAAAGCGGTGTTTTAATAATATTTTATGAAAACTACATATTTACACTTTTTTAATGCATTTGCAAATATACATAAATTAATGAAAAATATAAGTATTTTATACCACATTTTATATATATATATACATATATATTTATATATCTATATATATTTGAAATTTGAATAATTATAAAAATGATTATTGGAGTTCAGTGCATTTTGAATTTAATAATCGAGAATTTAATCTTTTGGTTAAATTTGGGCATAACTATTTCACAATATTATAATTTTTCCTGATCAACCACTAGATCGTGGTTTATGTGTTCGAATTTAGAAGACAACAATTGGCTTACAAGACAATCAACACACTCATTCAAGTAGCAATAACAAGTGTTGCAGCGCCAACGAGTATTTGATATGGGTGCTACATGGCAAAGTTCACACTTGGGTGCCAACGGATCTGGATTGTAACCATCGCACAGCAACTTCTTTTCTGCGCATAACTTTTCTAGCATATGTATAATACGTTGTTTAATCTCCGCTTTGTCTGCGCCTATTTCGCCATATTCGGATCCCGTGGTGCCACAGCCAAAATAATCTATTGGCGAACTTGTATGACTATGCATTTCGGACAACTGGAAATCGTCGTCGGACATGTGTACAGGTACATTGTGTGCCGGAAAGAATGTTGACGGACGATATAAATTCTTTATTTTCGAAGGTCCGTTGCGTCTATTTTTTGGAATGCGACCCGGAATCGGCATACCAGCGTCATATAATTTTTTAAAGTATTTTTGCACACGACTAGCAACTTGCTGAGACGTTCGATTGCCCAATGCTTTTGCAATTTTGGCAAAACGACGCATTTCGACTGCTTCAACAGGATATTCAATCAGCAATTCTTCGAGCCGACGCTGCTCCTCACATGACCACAGCTGGTTAAAAGTTTCAGGTTTTGTCTCGTCATATAATCTACCGCGAACAACAGGCGCCTCAGCACCAGTTACAATTTCTTCCTTGATTTTCAAATCTTCCGGTGGTAATGTGTCATAGTGTCCTATTTCTGGTAACTAAAAATTAAAATTGGTTAATGTCTTCCTCTAATTCAAGTGCGTGAGAACTAACCGAAACAATGGTCATGTAGTTGGGTGCAATAATTTCTTCTTTATTTTTTAATTTTTGCAGCAATAACTCAGGATCATCTAAATATCGAGCCTTGGCGATTTCAAGTTCCTCCAACTGCTTGTGCACGCGAATGCGTTGTGCCTCAAGCATAGCGATGGTTCTCAGGACATTTGAATAATCGCGATTACCCCGAAGCGCTAAGTGGTCGCTTTCGAAATAAAATACGTTATCTTCATCGGCGAATTCGTCGTCACTGTTCATTTTAAATAAAATACAGTAGTGGTTTGAAAAAAAATGTTTAAAATCGCTGTCTACTAAATATGTTTTACATTTTAACATTTTCATAGGGATGTGTTTTTGTTGGGTACCCACTATTACTATTTTACGAAATTATTTTTTTTTTTTTTATTTAAATTTTATTTTAGTTTGTTGTTAAACCTGGTTTGGTTTGTTTGCACAAAGGGAAGTTAAGTTGAAATAATTTCGTAAAATTGAAACAATATTTAAACAAATTAAAAAAAAAATTATCGATATACGCAACGTGCTGTCTGATATGAATGGACCTTAAATCTTCAAGCTGAAATAATAAAATTGTCAAATAAACCGTGTAGTTATTACCCATTCATTAATTTAATAGGCAATTTTGTTAATATAACATATTTATTTGGTTCAGTGGATATGGTACCATATTGTACTATTTTTTTCTACAGAACACCGAAGGACGTTGGGTGTGTAAGCCTGTTGTATAGGTATTGCAATGATAAGTATTCGAGGGAAATACATGGCCTGGTCACCATAGAATCAGGTCGTGTATTCTATCGTTCTACTAAGCCCACCCCTTCGTAGTCCACTCGGTTCTCAACAGAGCCACGCATCTTCAGTCGCACATGTTTAATATTGGGAAATTTAAAGCAAGCATGCAACGACACTACTCCATCTTTCATCCTCACTTTAAACGGATTCCAGATCCACACATTTTTTAATAACGTTTACGATTCTAAAAAACGAAACGATTCCGGTTATTTGCGGAACAGGGACTAAAACATTTTAAAATATTGATTATGGTTCTGGTTATATTATTAAAATATCTGTTCCGATTCCGGTTCCAACAAAAAAAAAAATAAGAATTATATGTGTTCCGATTCCCCTCATTTTCTTAATAATTGTTCCAAATCAAAACGGTTCCGATGCCGGTTCTTTGCAGTTCCCGGAGCAATATTGTAGTTTAATGAGAAATATAAAATGAGAATGGAAATAAGATAAAAACTATTTTCATACTCTGTTAATAATATAAAAAATAGTTTTTGTCTCATTTTTATTCTCATTTTAAATTTGTCATCAAACGAGAATAGGTTCAATAAGGCCCTGGTTTGAAATATAACAACATCAAACTAAGATAATCGATATTTTTTTTTTCATAAGTTTTACATCTACAACCTTCTGTGTGTTACGAAATTAAATATAATTTTATAATGTAGGGTAAAATAATTATTCAAATTTTCCATAAACATTTTAACTTTAACAAATTAGTTTTATTTTCTACTTCACTTTTGCTAACAACTATCTTAAAGTAATATACTTTAATTGGATTTCTCCGCATCCGATTTTGCAGACATATCAGCGGAAATCTTAGTTGCTATTTCAGCTAACTTCTCACGCCTGTAGTCCTTGCGAGCTTCGTCCAACAACACATTATGAATAAAATTACGGTTCTGTGTGAGGTCAGGCACCAGTGGAGGATAGGGATTGCCGCGTAGCTCCAACACCGATTTCTTGTAATACATACCAGGGTAATCACGTGGCGCTTTGTACATGCGTGTGTAGGACACGTTACACGCTTCAAATCGAGGCACCAGTACCTTAAACAACTTGTGAACTAACTGCTTATCTAAGAGCCAATAATCCGCCAACTCCATTGTTGCCTTATGCCGATCTCCATGTCGAATAGCATTTGAAATCAACTAGACATTAAAATAAATTAGTACCAAAAAAAATTATGATAGTTGATAACTGAATTACCAATTCTGCATATCCTCTGGCTTCGTCTGCCCTGTTATAGAATAGCTCGATTCTTTCATGTTTCACCAATGCAGTTACTGTTTTGCGCAATTTAAGCAGACGACCCTCCGGTCCATCTGGATTCTTGAGATTGCGTTTATTTGGCCGAATGGCAATGCGCAACTGTGACATTAATTTGGAAACTTCAGCTTGATTCATTTTTATTATGTTAAATGGTTTTAATCATAAAAATAAGAACTTTTTTTAATAATTTGGAAATTTACGTAAACATATGGAAATCGGCCGGCGTGAAATTAATTTGACAGTCATCAATTCTGCTTTGCGGTCCATTTTTTCGTTGTATAATACAGATAATGTCATCAGTTCTGCTTTGCGGTCCATTTCTTCGTTGTATTTTCAATTGTCAAATTTTGATCGAATTGTGTTTTTTAATCAGTGTTGCCAGTTTAGCCTTTTTAAAGCTAGATTTAGCTTTTTATTTTTGTGTTTAGCTTTTTATTTTTGTGTTTAGCTTTAAATTTTGGGTATAATTTATTTAGCCTTTTTATATTAGCAAAATCTTAATAAAATTTAGTAAATAATGGAAATTTCCATAAAATAGTGTGTCTAAATTTCAAATATTGTTTAAAATACAACCGTGATTTTGTATAAAATTTAGTTTTTCTTCGCGAATCCTAAAATTAAGAACAACCTGATGTCAACAGTATTGATTTTCGATGATCGTGATAGCATTTTAAATATATTGAAAAATGTTCAGCCATAAAGTTTAAATTAGATGGTGACAACAAAGCCTTTTATAATACCAATGCCGACCATGAAGAATTCCTATATTTTTGTGAAGTGCATTTTAGAACGAAAAAGCCTTACCAAATGAGTTTAGCAATTATGATCTAAAAATGTTGGATTTTCTATCCATTCCAGAAATACATATTTATATATACATATCCAATTAAAAAACATTTTTTTTTTATTTCCAAAAATATAGAAATATCTTAAAAATTAGTATTTGAACGCAAGGCAAAACAACGAAGCAGGTGAAACAACTAGCCATTATTCGAGCAGGCTCTTTAAATTGTACATGGATTTAGGTGAAAATAATATATTTAGATGTAATTTTGAAAATTAATTGACTATTTACTAACAAATAAAAAAGTTTATGGAATCTTTGATAATTTGATTAAAATATTAAAAATTAAAAGCAATTTTAAATTATCAACAAATTTTGACATTGGAAATTTATTGTATATTTTTTTATAAAATTACATTTATTTATTTACCTTTTATTGGAAAATTTGGAATTTTAGTGAAAATATACAAATTCTAATATTTTTAATATACTGAAGGATTATATTGGTGTTTCTAATATTATTTTTAATAAAATACATTGAAGAAATAATAATAAAATTTAGCTTTTTTTTAGCTTTTTTTAAACATTATTTTATCCTTTTCTAGCTTTTTTTTTGATTGTTTAGCTTTTTCTTCAAAAAAGTTCTGGCAACACTGTTTCTAATTAATAAATAACAAAAATAAACCGCACTCAAATCAAAAGGCATCAAACAAATTGCATTATTAAATAAATATATAATAAATAATAATAAAAAAATAATAAAAAATAAAAATAAACAAAAATGTCGCACTCAAATCAAAAGTCGTCAAACAAATTGCATATTATTGACCGCTCAACGTTTGAAAATATACAACAGGATTTTAATTCTAGTTCGAACGTTCCCAAAACTGTCGTTCGGAACTCCAAATATAAGCACACAAGATCCAATTTTAATTTGCTTCAATTTCTGACGATAAAAACCAAACAAAAATTCATTCATCGTCGAGCAGGGGAACACAATAATAGATTGGCCAATCCAAAGAAATTAAGAGGGAAAAAAAGAGAATGTGGTCGGAAGACCCATCATTCTCGTCTTAAAAAATCCATACTACGTTATAGACAGAAAAAACTTGCGGAAGAGCGGATTGTTGAAAACATTTACGCAGTCACAGAGACTTTAAGTGGTCTTCAACTAGAACCAAATCCAACAAATGACATTCAATTGGTGCCAGGAGCTGCAGATGTAGACGCTACTGCAAAGGAGTGTGACTTTGAGGTTCCTGAATCCATTAATAATGCGTTAGCATGTAATTTTGGAATACACTCTAGACGTTTTCGAGAGTAAGTATATAAAAGTTATGTTTTATTTAATCTATTTTATATATAATTCATTTTCCATTTTTTTGTCTGTTTGTGCGCTATGCTACATACCCAGGAGAAGGTCGCTATATAGTTTTCGTTGACCAACCCCACATTTACGCTCATGTTTATTTTTGGTGTATATTTCAAATTCTTAGCATCAAAACCGCTGAGTGTATTTGTTTAAAAATTTGCATTACTATGTTATAAAGTAAATGGAGTCTCCTAAGTCATAAATAAACATATTGTACAAAGGGGAATGGCACCTCTAATAGAACCCATAAATTGAATACGTTGTATCTCAACCATAATGCTATCGGGTTTCGGTAAGATGTAGAATATATATCCTAGAAAAAGATCACTAACTTGGTTTCGTCAATCACATCCATTTTTACGTCCATGTTTAATGGTGGTGTAAGTTTCAGATTCAATGCAAAATCGCTGAACGTAAGAAATAATAAAAGTGTTCCGTATATTAATAAAATCACTCCATATCCATAACATTCACAAAATCTATGCACGAGTCGTGCACGAGCTAGTACATCATAACGTGATTAGATGATCGAAAAAATAACTCTCATATTAGAGGTATTTGTAAATCTAAAACCACCCAGACAAAATGACATAGTGAATATCAAGCATAAGGAAGTTGGAATGGCAATAAAATAATAATTGTCACCTCACATGGAACAAAAATTACAAGAAAAATTACAGAGTTAAGGCCACTTAACTTTATGGAAACTCTGTTATCATCAAAAAACCCTTTGTGACCTCAGTCGGTTTTCGATTTTTAATCGGTTCACTCTCCACCCATTTGAAAGGGTTTTAGAATTTATTTTCAGCATGACAATTATCATTAATTTTAGTATCCAAGTCTATATTTAAGTCGATATTTAATGGGATCTTTGGATGTCATTAAGAGTGTTTTTTTTTTAGTGACTGGTAATATAATTTATTTTGTATTTTAACAGCTATTGCGACAATTGTACCACTACTCGTCTATGTCAATTAACAGAAGAACTACTTCGGGAACTGAATCGATTTCAAAGGCGCGCATTTGCTGTAAAGGAACTAAAGGCCAAAGCACATAGACGATTTGTGTTAGGTTTCCGAGAAGTTCAGAATTTTATGATTATCAATAAAATAAAATTGATTATTTTGGCAACCGATTGCGAAGAGTGTAAAGGAGAGGGTAAGATGTGATTGGATTAATATGAGCATGTAATATTTAGTTCGTTATTTCATTAATTTAGATGGATTAGATAACACAATTAGTGCTCTTAAGACACAATGTCAAGATAAACAAATACCCTACGTTTTCGCGTTACAACGTAGAAAACTAGCATATGCCCTCTATAAAAAAGTGCCAGTTAGTTGCGTTGGCATTTTAGACTACGATGGAGCGCGTGAAATATATGCGAATTTATTGGAGGAACTACATGTAGCAAGACGAAACTACCTGGAGTTACTGCAAAGTAAGCAGACTGCAAATCATATGGAATTGGAAATAGATTAATTGAGTCCCTTTATTACAAGAACTATTTACAATGACAATTTTTAACTTTAAATAGCAGATTTTATTATATATTAAATTTTGTCAGTATTTTTTATACGAAACATGTTACAAATTAAAATGTTTAATTTTCCACAAATGTGATAATTTTACGTTACCGCAATTTAAATAAATAGGTTCGGATTTATTGATTAGTAAACTGTAGATTCGACTATTCAAATATTTAGATAATTATAAAATTCTGCGATAAATAACCAAAAGAAATCAAGCATCTTTAAATATAGAACTGATTGTCATCATAAAACATATATTATATGGTCAATGTAGGAGAGGTCGTCCGAACCATGTACAAGACAACCTGACAGCGCTTTCAATGCAACGCAGAAGCGACTGACACGGCATAATAGCTGCGACCGAAAACCATCATGGGTTATAATGACTAAAGTAAGTTAATATTCGGATGACTTTTAAATTACTGGTCAAAGAAAATGTAAAACTTACAGGCGATTTCCATTGGTCACTATCTGGATTCTGATGTAATGGAAAATATTGCATTAGTCATCATCTGAAATGAAATCCAAAGACGTTGTGCAACAAAGTTCGATACACGTTTGTCAAAAACATAAATCTTATTTGTCGTATGTATATGAAAAATGTTTGTCTGAAATACGACCTAAGTAATTTGCAAGTAAATTGAAATTATTTATTGTGGCAAATATCATTGTTGTCTTATATTAGTGTACAAATACTTTAAAATTGTTTATTTATTTTAAAATTGTTTTTTGATCTTTATAGTGAAACTTCTAGTATTGATCCTTCACACATTATTTTATAACATCATTAATAATCATCTAGAGTAACACTTGTTGTTGACATGTAGTTTATAAATTGTGATCCATCAGCAGCAATTAAGTTTGATGTTTCGTTGAAGTTATTAAAGTTATTACCGACATCTTTGGCTTGCTGCGCGGCCAAGTTAAATTGTATAAGAATAATAAGATAGCTAGTGATGCCACCGCTTACCTATTGGTATAATTAAGTAATACAGTAATCATTTAATTTTTCATAGTCGTTTACTTACACCGTATAGCGTTTCCATGTCCAAAGTAAAAAAGCCACATGCAGAAAAATCCACCGAATGATTTAAGAGTTTAAGTGACAAATGGTTAACCTAATTAAAAAGACTAAAATTGGCAACTGTTTTGAATGAAATATCATATAATACATACAATTTCATAAAGCGCGTTATTATCGGCAGCCACGCCGCATTTGTGCAAGCAGATGCCAGTACGCTTCGACTCAAGCGAAGTCCGCCAACTTAAGTAGATCAAATAAATGCATTTTGCCGATGTATAAGCCAAACAGACAGCAGTAATCCAAGCATTTTTCGCCGATCGAAATAGTGACGGGATTACCTTTGAACGGAAATTTATATATTAAAATTAGCTAAATAATCCGGCACTACACAGAAAAAATATTGTACGTATATATAGCAATTGATATAATTAGCAAACAAAATCGTATTCCAATTAAAAATATGAATGTATTTAATAATTAATTAATTGTATTTACATATTTTTTAATTAAAATATTAATAGGAATTAATTTAATATAATTTCAATACAACTAAATATTTAATAGTATTAACAACTTTTATTTGTTACTTCTGATTTATTCATTTTCTTAAATTGCAACACTGATTTTTCTTCTGGATTTCATTTTGTTTTTTGTTTGTGCGTCGGCGGCGTCGTTCAGTTTCGTCTAACATTATTTTCTTCTACGTTGCTATTTTAAAACAGGATATTGCATTATTTAGTGAATGTTATGTTATTAAAGCATTAAATGGCTCATTTTATTTTTGCTGTCAAGAATTTGAACAAACAACTTAAGATGCTCATTTAGTTGCATATTAAATCATTAAAAAGCGAATATCAAATTTTATGTTGACTCAATTAATTGGCCCACCTGTAGAAGTTGTGAAAACTGACTTCGGTAAAACATTCGTTAGGTTGAAAGAATATTACAAAGCATATCAAACAGTATAAATACTTATTTGATATTTATTTTATGTTATATATTGAATTAAATTATTTTTATTTTCATATGTTTCTATTCGACATATATTTTATTTAATTTAACAAAATATTTAATTGATCCAATTTCTATCGAATGAAATTTTTAATTGATGTTACTAATTAATTAATGACTTAAAAATTCCCAATAAAAAATATAATAAATATAACAACTTTAATATCAATATGACAAAAAAATTAATTAAAGTTTCTCCAATTAACATATTCTCATTATTACGAATATGGAATTCAATGCATTCGATTCAAAAATTAATTGGATTGATTAACATTTTAGTTATATTTACACACTTTATTTTCTGTGTGTACGAAATAATACCCAAATGAAATAACCTCAAAAATAAAATTAAATAACTCCCAACATTTTTCATATGAAATGAAACCTAACATTGAGAATTGTCTTTTATTTATTTTGTTGGTGCTGTTTTATCTTTTCCCTTTGGGTGTTATTTCATAATTGAGTGTTATTTCATAATAATCCCCAACGAAAATTTGTCTTGTTATTTTAATTTGGATGTTATTGCATTCGTTTTGCGTGTTATTACATGTTCATAATTTCGGAGTTATTTCATAATATTTGGGGCTTATTTTATATTATTTGGGATTATTTCATTTACAATAAACTCAAGAATAAATACAGATGCTAAATTATTTGAAACTTTAAATTATCCCTTTAATCGACGGTCTCCACTCTAACCCAATATTTTTTTAAATTCGAGTTTTTTTTCCCTCTCAAAGCGACGAAGACGTTGTTCGCATTGAACGTATGAATCAAATGGTGAATGTTTGAACGTTGTAACGGTATTCGTTTGGCAGCTTCAATCAGTCTAGTGACATTTTTTTTGAAAACAGGCGCGAAAAATTATTTCTGATTTTTAGTCAAAATTAAAACATTTTTTAAAAGTACTTTCTTTCGAATTCAAAATTTTTCTGGAAAATGGTTGCAATATAGGTTTTAATAATTTATTAAAAATTTTATGTGAGAAATAAAAATGCGTGAAAATATCGGGTTGAGTGGAGAGCTTCTGTAGACGTTTTTGCACCTAGTGGCAAAAATAAACAAACAATCGACTAATGGACTTCGGAATCGTGTTTCTCGTATCAACATTACGCTAAAACCAAAATTATCATAATAAAAAACATGCTATTTCATGTCGATTAAAGGATTATAATTATGCACTCGTCGTATTCTAAATATAATAATTACCTGATCTTGTGTTGCGCAATATAGAAAATATAATTGCGCTGTGAATATGAGGAATCCATATGCCATCAGCACTAAAATTGGGTAGCTCCAGAGTTCATTCAACGATTTTCCAATCTCACAAATCTCGTCGTGCAGTTGACAAAAATTGTTTAGCTTCTCTTCTATTTTGTTTATATTATTTAATTCGCTATCAAATGTCAAATTCATCAGGGGTTTTAGTTTCTTTGGTGTCTCAATACCTTCTCCGAATGAGTTCATTGAGGTTGTAACTAAGAAAGATATGAAAACGGAAAATTCTCAATTTATTCCATATTTAAATATACATAGGTATATAAATTTTATATATACATTTTTTTTTATGTAGCTAAATTAGTTTCGTACAATAATTTGTCTCAAAAAATTACAAGATAGAAAACTCTTGCTATATAACGAAGAATAGCAATCGTTTTCATTAACTTTGTGAATTGATAAATGAATGCAATTAATATCGGTTGCTATATTTTCGTCGATTATTTTTGTATATGGACGAAAATTAGAGAGATACTTATCTTCGTAACCAATGTATCTAAGTGTGTAAAAATATTTCAAGTTAATTCTCTGTCCCATTTTCAAATAATAGTGTCTCATATTATTGAATTGTCATATTGATGAATTTGTTCATAATATTTTTTCAAAACATTTTTTTTTTATAAAATAATTTGAAAATAAGTGTAAAAATTTTATTTAAAAAATACCAGTAAAAAAAATTATCCAAAAAAAAATGTTGGACAAAAAAAATTGTTCCAAAAAAAATGTAAAAAAAAAAAAATTTCGAAAAAAAAATTTCGAAAAAAAAAATTTGTTCGAAAAAAAAAAATTTCGAAAAAAAGTGTTCTTCATCATATTGAAGAACACTTTTTCGACAGTTACCAAGCGTTCTTCATATTTATGATAGCATTCATAACATTGATGGCGTTAGTCATTAATATTATGAATGGCTCCTCAATACAATGAATCCTGGTTTGAAGAACGGAATTCATCAATATGATGTACATTTTTTTTCTGTTTATAGTTGCTGGTCGTCAAGTTCGCACACTTCAAGTATACAGGCCATTTGCATATATGACAGTTCACTGAGTTGTTAAAAATTAAATTCTTCGTAATTTCATTTAAGTAAATTGTACAAAATTCTTCTGATGAACTTGAATCTTTTCCGTTGTATCCTTTTTCTCTTGAAGGTTCGCTTCTTGACATTCTTCTACAATTATCTTATCTCAGGTGAAGTCAAATTTTCGCTTTTCATTGGTTTGTGGCGAAGATTGAAGTTTATTCTTGGGAAACATCACAGAAAAAAAAATCATGATATTGATGAATTCCATTCTTCAAATCATGATTCATTGTATTGAAGAACCATTCATTATATTAAAGACTACAGCCATCAATGTTATGAATGCAATCATAAATGTGAAGATAGCATGATAACTGTCAAAAAGTTTTTATAACAAAAAAAAAATATTTAAAATATGAACAAATTCATCAATATGACAATTCAAATTCATTGTATTGAATACATTGTTCATATATAAAATGGTAGTATCAATACGATGAATCTGGTAGTTGGTGAACAAATTTATAATATTTATGAAGAAATTCATCATATTGAAGATTTTTTCTCTGTGATTACTTAAATTAAGTTTCCCACTTTACCCCAAAAAGTGTTTCTTACTTTACCCCATTTTAGCATTGTTAAATTATTTGCAAACCCCGTTTGAATTTTAAAAGATATAATACATCCGACTATTTTAAACAAAACAAAACATTTTGTTTCACTTGTTCTCGAAATGCAAAATAAATAACTATGAATAAACAAGTTGATGTCATAAGAAGCACTGGACAATTGTTTTTATTTCCCAAGTACAAAACATGTCCAAAAATTACAATTTCCCACATAACCCCCAGGTTCCCGTATATATTTTTGTATGTGTTTTATCGCGTTTTTCCGCATTTGCACAATTGGTGCTGACATATCATTACATCTAATAGCAAAATAATGGTACATTTGGGATCCTTGCGTACTAATTAGCAAGGCAAAAAAGTTTTTTCTCAAAATTCGAAAAAAAAAATATTCAGGAGATTTCTGGTAATGGTATCTTAAAATGGTATGTAGTTATACACCATATTTTAATTTCTTAAGTATGAATGACCATTCCCTTACTTTTTGATCATATGATACCAAAATGACGTCCCTATGATGTTGTTCCGGCTGACAATATAAAATAATTATTATTAACCATTCTGTTGTGGTTAATTTACTTCGAAAGTCATTATTCAGCCGTCATTCGGACATTTTGAATCCAATTTCAGTGAACTTACTGCGAATGACACACAATTACTTACTTGGTGCTATTTTATTTTTTCCTGAATTCTTTAGCATGTTCTTCTCAGTTGTATTAATTTCTTTGTACAGATAGCCCAAGTTGAGTTCAAATTGATTTTCGGCTTGATGTGGTAAAATTGTATCTACTGCAAGTGTATCATTGTTTTTAATTCCCAAGTTTAGCGACTTGAGTTTTTCATGGCATTCGACCATATCCTCGAAGGCAATATTGATAGCGCCGAATCGCTGCTTCAAAGCATTTAAAACGGTTGAAAACCAAATCTTATCTAGTGAACTGTAAAGCGTGGGTACACAGGAGAAAAACCACAGTATCGATATCCATCGTGTATAATCGACCAAAAGTATAAAAGTAGACATCATGATGATGAATTCACATCCAAAAGTTAAACCCATTATTATACGAATTTGCAATCGAATTCGGCTGTTATCAATCGTAATGTTTTCATTATGCAAACGCTCATCAACAATGCGAATGCGTTCAAACACCTCACCGATGCTGTTTTGATTGCGTATCGCGGTTATCTGATCCGTGACCATCATGACCAGACCGATGTAGGTTAAAAAAAGACCAATCACAAAAGTAAGTGTACCTTTTGAATGGAGTCAAAAAAATATTATTAGATTTTTATAACTGAAAACATACAAAATACTCACTTTGCGTAGCCTTCAGATTGCGATCTTCCTCAGCAAAGGAATAAATTAATAAATTGTAGAATATGATAATTACTATCATCGCCGCAATAACTAGCCATGTGCCTATCTTCGATTTATGTAAATATTGATTATGCTGAAATATCTGCAAATTTTGTGGATATATTCCAAGAAACTTGCAAGTTACAAATAATTCGTTAAAATTGTGTAACATAGAGTGCACTCTCAACTGTGGCATCTTCGTATTACTCTTTTGCAGACTTTTTCTTTTCGAATGCAAAGACTTCCTTCCGTTTGCTTTCACTTTGCTCGCAACATTGAATGCGAATAAGCGGTATAGTGTTTAATACAATAAATTTAATAACACACGTAGTGCACTTAATTTGATTAACACAGCAATATCTAAAAAGCAATATCTAGAAAGGTAACAGTTATCAAACATCATCGGTGGGTTACGCTGGGTAGTAATTGGCGAGTAATCGTAATGGAATGAGTTAGATGATTAATTATATAGTATCTGCCTAGAGACTTTGACAAATGTAAATTAATTAATATAAATTAAAAACAAACAATCTTATATACATATTTTTTTTAGTGTTAACATTCATATTTTACAGGCAGAAATATTTGTCATAATTCATATTAAAAAATGCTCTCCCCAAAGAAATTTTGGAAAATTTTGATAACACTGAGCTAAATTCTAAAAAGTTGTGGTTCTGTAGTTAATTTAAGTGTAAACGGCAATACTACAACTCATAACAAATTCACTTAAATTAAATGTATTTACTTTTAAAATTCAGTTTTAAAATAATTTAAAACTCATATGTTATTAATTTAAACAAGTTGTGATATATTAAAATGTTCTTTTATATTTAAGTAGGCAACAGTGAAAAAATTCCATATTTTCTCTCCACACGCTGTTCACGCAAAAGTAAATCTTATTCCAACAGTGCAAAACTGTTTTCAACAAAAACACTCAAACGACTGCTCGTTATATAATTCATATACTCTTTTTCAGAAGAATAAAGTTTTAAATGCAGTTAAATTTCTTATTAAAATTAATTCAACGGTGATGTCATTTGTGCTTGAAAAGTGACACTTTTGTTACTAAATTGAAAAAAATATTTGAGGAAAGAATACATTCTCAATGGAAGATTACACTAGACAACAATAGAGACCTCTTTTTTAATTATCCACGATCTTAGTATGACTTTTCAATAGATTTCAAGATTCTAACGCTACCTTATACTCAATATTTTCAGATTGCCTCAAGTTTTAGAGTTATTACGTAATACAAATATATGGCAATTTTTTCTACATATTTTGGACTTTAACATTTTACAGATTTGATTTATCAATCCAATTTCTTTTATATTTCACTGAGAATACTTCAGCTAATATTTTCGGATTTGAAATTCGGATTAATCTGACCAAAGTTATGATCAGTCAAAGACAAAAAATATTGATTTTAAGGTGTACCTAATATTTATTGCATAACATATTCAGTTTTCATAATTTAATAAAATTATATATTATATGTGAAACTAGATCCATAATTCTATGATTTCTCTTACTTTATATTTCAGATCAAAAAGTAGTATGTTTGCATAGAAACATATTTAAATATTTTTGGAAAGAAATCTTGAAAATAAAAAAATTTTGTTTTTTTTAATTTTTATTAAAAATCTTTAAACATGCACAGTGGGAATTTATAATAATTGAATTCATGTACAAATTTTTTAATGCATAAATAAATCATTCGTTTAAAACTGCAAGTTCAAGTGACAGCATCAATGAATGCACAATTGCACCAGCAGACGCTAAACCAGACGATCCAGGCTCGCTTTATATTTGATACAGTTCCTTGCGTAGGCTACGAATTCACGGAGGCTTTTGTAAAAAAACATGCCAAATTCTGTTTGAAAATCGAAACACAGATTTTTATTTGTGTTTTTTTCACATTAGTTTCAGACAGAGCTGTAAAAGTTGGATTACGATTACTTTTGATTACGATTACTAAAGAATCGTAATCAATAAATTTTGATTACGATTCTTTGGTAGTCGTAATCAAAAATTTTGATTACGATTAGAAATAATCAAAAAGTAATTTGATTCTTAGTACATTTTTTTGATTATTTTCACGACTACTTTAAAAGAATCAGAAACTAGTAATCGACTACTTTTTCATGAAAATTTAAGATTATTTTCAGATTATTTGAAAATAATCAAACAAAAAGTAATCCGACTACTTTTTTGATTTTTTTGATTTGAAATAATCAAAAAAAAAGTAGTCGACTAATTTTTTTTTTTTTGATTATTTCAATATTTTGATTATTTTTTGATTATTTGAAATAATCAAAAAAAAAGTAATCCGACTACCGGCCTCAGCAGTCCAGAGGTAGCGCGCTGGACTTGCATTCTGAAGGTCTCGAGTTCGAATCCCGGCATGGGTATGGGCGCTCGTGGTGATATTAATCACAAAATTGTAGGGAATAGATTTCACAGTACAATGGATATAGTCTGTCTGAGTGCTGTGGATCTTAGTAGATATTCCAAAAAAAAAAAAAATAAAAAAAAAATAAAAAAACTTATATTATTATTTCTATTAAAAAAAAATGCAATATTTAATTAAGTTAAGTTTGAATTTTGAATAAAGCTTTATATTTTCAAATCTGGAATAATAAACAGCCCAAAAAGAAATAGTCTTACTGACTAATCGTTCGAAAAATTGGTTTTAATGTTTGTTTTCATTAAAGATTATTTTTAAAATATATAATAAATACAAAATATAACTCGAAAATACGGAAACAGTTCATGTTACTTTTTTTACATATAATAAGCAAACAGAAACTATTGAGTTTAGTTATTTTAATTATTGAAATAATCAAAAAAAGTAGTCGGATTACTTTTTTTTGATTATGTCAAATAATCAAAAAATAATCAAAAAATTGAAATAATCAAAAAAAAAGTAGTCGGATTACTTTTTTTGATTATTTTCAAATAATCTGAAAATAATCTTAAATATTGTGAAAATAAAAAAAAAAATATGTAGTCGATTACTAGTTTTTGATTCTTTTAAAGTAGTCGTGAAAATAATCAAAAAATATACTAAGATCAAATTACTTTTTTATTATTTCTAATCGTAATCACAATTTTTAATTACCACTACAAAGAATCGTAATCAAAATTTTTGATTACGACTACAAAAAAATCGTAATCGTTTAGTAGTCATTACAAAAGTAGTCATTACTTTTACAGCTCTGGTTTCAGAAATTATATACTGCACTATATTATACTCTGTTACTATTTGTACTTTTTGTAACACAATTTATATATTTATTTAATTGACAAATAACAAAATTATTACCGACGCGAACAAGTTTTCTCAACGAACAACAAAAGACACGTACGGAGAAAATGCCGATCACCGAGTGTCAATTTTGTATACAAGAACATCAATATGTTTAAAATGACCCTATACATACTTCAAACGACGACAAAAGAGACGTACGTAGAAAATTCTGCTGAACGAGTGCCAACCAACTTCGTATACAAGAAGATTGTTGGAAGAATACATTTATTTAAATCCAATTTATTTTTTGTTTGTTTTTAAACATCAATATGTTCAAACGATGCCAATGGATGGCGTAGATAGAAAATGCTGCACACCGTTGCCAACTTCGTCAGTCGATAAATTATCGAATTAAGACGAGCGTTGCGAACATACGTTGTATTTAGATTTGATTAGGATTTTCTGTGTTTCGAAACATAGTTTTAACCAAGAAAATTGCCAAGAAGTAGTTTATTCAAATTCAATTAAAATTTTATGTTGGTATTGTAACATATTTATGGTAAATTTGAGAGATTCTGCTGGACAATATAATAATGTTTACACGTGATCAAAAATAAATTCAATTTCGATTATAATTTAATTACACTTCATTCCTAATTCATGTATGGTAATTTCGTATTACTTTTTAATTACATTCAAACATATTCAAACAAATCTTTTTTATCGGTGTAGAAATATAGATCAAGTCTGATATAAGATATGTACTTTTATTTAGCTATGAAAATCATAGATATTATGCAGCAAATAATAGGTACATCTCAAAATTCATATTTTTTGCGTTTGACTGTTTATATCTTTGGTCAAATCGATCCGATTTTCATGTGGTTTATTTCAAAATATTAGCTGATGTATTCTCAATGGAATACACGAGAAATCTCAAATCTGTAAAAAGTTATAGCAAAGTATGTAGAAAAATACGAGAATTGCCATATATTTGTTTTACGTAATAACTCAAAAACTTGAGGCAATCTGAAAAAAACTGAGTATGAGGTAGTGATTAGAATCTTGACGTCCGTCGGAAAATCATACTTATGTAGATCGCGGATATTTTTTTTATTGTGCTGTGTTATTATTGTCGTGACAAATATTTTCATACAACAATACATCAACAGCTAAAAGTATTTTTTAACAACCTATATTTTTTCAGTGACATGTATATATCAAAATAATATTGCTTTATTTATTAATATTTTATTTTAATAAATTTCACAATTTTAATTTTCATCCTTTTTCCGTTAAGAATTATCAAATTGATAAATCAATAACATGTTTTACAAATGGACATAATCTTCTAACAGTCAGTTTTAGTGTAATTTATTATTAGTATAATGAACAAGTGTGACGGAACTATATGGCAGGTGACATTAAACACAAAATATCTGTTTAACGCGTGAATGCTGCATACATCTAGGAGCTTTATGATTGATTTTTAGAAGAACAATAATTTAAATTAATTGATTTTTTTATTTTAAATGCAATAATTGGTAAAATTCGATTAATTTAAAAATATCTTTTAATTTTAAGATACATTTTTTAGCTCAGTGTAGATGACAAAAGTCCCGTCTTGAATAATTTACAACACAAATGTTACGTGGTAAACAATTGGGGTGGGCGAGGTAATTATTCGTAAGCATCTCAGGAAGAATAGTTTTTATAAATTAATAAAAAAAAGGGGTCAAGTACATCTCATACCAAGAAATGTCATACGAAGACAATTCATGCCAAGACGAACACTTCATAACTAGATAATGGTACCAACACATCTCATACAGCTTTGCACTCCAAGCGTCCGAATCTCCGGTGTACTCTTGGAGTGCAAAACTGGCAGATATGGCATAATTGTCCTTTGGGTTGTAATTGCGTTGTAATGGCCAAATAGCTATTATTATCATTGAATTATTTGAAAAGCTAACAAAATGGATAATATAGAATTCTGCCCCAGCATAGTTCGCCATCCCCTGTCAATGGTATGCTCGGAGAAATGACGATACATATATAAAAACAACATTTGCACTTAAACAAAATAATTATACAAAACAGTACATTTTTTTATTATAAACATTTTTATAATTTTATTAAGGTTTATGAAATTAAAAGTAAAATACAAAGTTATAAAGCCCAATCCTTTGATGTATATTTGCAAATATCATGAATGTGTTCAGAATTGGATCTAAGTTTACGGTATTTAGTTTTTCTTGCGTCTCTCGTTCTCGCGTTTGCGTTCCTCCTAAAAATCAAAATAAAAGCAGAATTAATGTATTTAATAATGTATAAAGAAAATAATATATTTTAGTAACTACAGTACTGTGCAAACAAAAGCAACATAGTAAACGCTTAACTTAAATATTCGATATACTAATAATTTTGTCGTTTAGAAGATCTTTGTAAGTATAAGTGTGTACAAATACATTATTTGCCCTTAGTTTAAAAACAACAACACTCTGATATTATAAATACAACAAATTCGTCAAATATTCAATATGAGAGCGCGCAAAACAAAAGCAACATCTTATGAGAACGCCAAAAATGACATGAATACAATGAGCAACTTTTGCAATTAGTTTACTATAAGTGTTACAGCCGATAAATTGCATATTTCAAATGGCTCGCAATAAGTGATAACTTCAAATCCCAAATTATAATTGATTTTCGCATTGGAGAGTCACAAAGTTCAATCGCAAAAAAATACAACATAAATAGATCTATTGTTTGTAGGCTGATACAAAAGCATAAATCAACGAATAATGTAAGCATAGATCATTTGGGTGGACGTCCGCTAAAAACATCGACGCGTATGGATAGAAGAATTTGTGATGAGTGTAAAAAACTCCATTTGCTACCTCTAATGAGGTTGTAAAGACTTTAAATTTAACTGTCCATGAAAGCACGGTCCGCAGACGTGCAATTGAAAATGATTTACGAAGCTACAGACTAGCAAAGAAGCCGTTGCTTACAAATAACCATTTAAAAAAAGGTAACGTTGAATATTATATATTTTTTTACAACAAACGTGGAAGAATTCGGATATGTTTCGTTTCTTAGATTGCATTTCGCCAGAACTCACATAGACTGGACTATATAAAAGTGGAAAACAGTATTCTTCAGTGGCGAATCTAAATTTAATTTGATTAATTCAGACTGTATGTGTACAGTGCGACGCCGAAAAGGAAAACGCCTTGATCCCCGGAACCGTAAGATGAATTTTAAACATGGAGGATGCAGTGTCTGATGGTGTAGCCCTTTTCACAAAATAGATGGACCGTTTTATGTATAGAGATAAACTAGAATCGAAAATGATACCATATGCTGAGTGAAACATGCCACTTCGGTGGGTGTATCAGCATGACAACGACCCGAAACACACATCGAGGCTGGATAAAGATTACTTGCGCGACTCTGGAATCCAAGACCTTCATTGGCTGGCTCAATCACCAGGCTTGAATCCCATTGAAAATCTATTCGGAATTTTGATACGAAGTGTTTCCGGGCAACGCTTTCAAAATAGGGAAGAACTGTTTCAAGCACTTAAAACTGAATGAGAAATGATTCCTGAATGTACTATATCTAATTTAATTTCATCTGTGCCACGTAGATGGCGTGAAGTTATCAAAAATGAGGGTTCATACACAAAATACTAATTTTTTGCTTTTGTTTTGCACACTGTTATATGGAGTATTGGTTTCTTTTCGTTATGTTACTAAATTATACTTTATTTAAGTGGATTAAAAAATTGTGTATAAAGTATACTTTTAATATGTACTTAACATTTTAATATTACTTTTTATATTATTTGAATATGAGAAAAAATATATAAACTTTTATGTTTTGTAGTAATATGTTGCTTTTGTTTTGCACAATACTGTATGTATGTACTAATTATACATATATAATACCATTGAGCAACGTTGATTTTAAAATTCATTTTCATGCATTTTAGACTTGAGAGAGCAGACTTGCTTTAATTTGATTGTCTTTTTCAAAGCGCTACAGTTCATGGGTTGCTATAGAGTTCATTTCTATGAAATGTCTTTAAGCTGAAAAAATTACTTTCAATTAAGCAAGGTTTTATACAAATTAAAATCAGAGCAGGATAATGTACTCCTCAGTAAATGAATTTTAAAATGTAAGGAAAAATATTTCTAATAACACTACAAAATAAAACGAGAAAAAAATCCAACTGCCCATCCAATACATCAATTCTATATAATTCGTGTGTGCTGATTAGAGTTCTGTATTTTTCTATTACATAACGTTTTAAGATAATTGCTATTCAAAATTTGGGGCTTTCTGTAAACGCAACTTTTCTTTTAATTGTCAAGACTAATTATAATATATCAATAAATTCTAATATTTTGATTTTGAATCTAAAGAAAATGATTTATGAGACAGAGAATTGTCCAAACTAACGATCAAAATTACAAAATTTTTTATTGGATATAATTTTAAAAAATATACCCTATCAACACATATTCTGTCAAAGAAATGTTAAAATTTAAAGAAAAATTAAAAGAAATTGAAAATGCTTGAATATTTTATATATTAATTATTGAAAAATTGCAGTTTTATCAGAATTTTCTCAGAAATGTTACGTAACAAGAAAAAAAACAGAGTATGCAAGGACAATAACACTAGACAACAAATGGAGGTCTTTTTATTTATCCACGATCTTAGTGTGATTTTCCGATGGACTTCAAGATTCTAATCACGACCTAAAAAAGTTGATAAAAAACGCAAACGGAATTTAACAAATAATAACAATAATAAATCCTTGAGCCCTCCCAAGGCAAAACGATGTTCTCAAAGAACTTCTGCCAACTCTTCTCTCGCGTCTTCTATTAGTCCCTCTACACTAATAGCAGCAACCTTGCCCACAGAAACCACCAATACTAATGCACCTGTAAGTTCAAGTTTAAAGGCGATCCCAAGATTAAAAAGAATTTTCATTTCGGTTAATGCCTGACACGACAACAGATAATATTACAAACTTTATAAAAACAAATAAACTCGTGCCGCTTGATGCTTACGTTTCATGAAAGAAAATCGGAAACAGGCCATCCCATGCATCTTTTATAGTATCTACTGCAGAAGAATATGCCGCGGCCGTTATCAGTTCAAATCTTTGGACAAATAACATTCTTGTTTCCGAGTTCAAAACCCAAAGAACCAATAGACCAACAAAATCAACAGTCCACCAAAATTCAAAAAACTCGAACGCATCTCCCTTTACTACCAAAACGTAAGAGGATTGTGTTCAAAGACTCGAGATCTCTTATTAGCTACTCAGAATTTCGCGTATGATATCATCGCACTTACTGAAACGTGGTTTAATCAGAGCTTCTTAAATGTAGAATTATTTGATAATTCATTCAATGTTTTTAGAAAAGATAGATTTAATATCGAAAATACTCCAGTCGGTGGTGGTATATTAATTGCAATAAAGAACAGTTTTGTAAGTTCTTTATTGGAAATTTCTATTGCTTCCTCCTTAAAACTTATTTGTGTTAAGTTAATACTACACAATTCCTGTGTGTACGTCTTAAATGCCTACATTCCTCCTAAAAGTAGTGTAGAAGTCTATGAGCCTTTTTCTAAGTCCATTGACTTTGTATTAGAATTACTCAGTAGTTTTGAGGACATTTTACTATTAGGTGATTTTAATCTACCTGATTTAAAATCTAACAATTCTGACGACGACACATATTATTGTGCGTCTAATTCTAAAACACGACAAGAACAAGTTTTTGTTGATACTATATCATCTGCCTTACAACAAGTAAGTTGTATTAATAACTGTCTTGAAAGACAACTTGACTTGGTCTTTACTACAGATAGTCAATGCTGTTGTTTCTAAATCTGTTCTATTGGGCATTGATGCATATCATCCACCTCTAACCACAACTTAAATGAATTGTTGTCTGCGAAAATTGATTTAATTTCAGACTATATTGATAATAACGATCTTGATGCTTCCATTAACTATTTTTACTATGAACTATTTTGCTGCATAGCACTATCAGTACCATACAGCCTTATACCTGTGACAGACATATGGTATTCATACCATAGTATTTGAAATACCAGATGTGTGTCTCAAAACATTATAATATTTTTGTGGTATTCCTAGATTTCATTGTAGTATTTGGCTGGTACAAATACCATGAAACTATTCGTAGTATTTTTGTAGTTTTCATTTAAACACAGCCAAATTTTAAAAGCTTTCCGAAAGCTTTTTGTCAAAAGAGCTGTTTGTACTGAAATGTCATAATAAATTCCAAAAAATAAATAAATTATTTGAAATTGTTTTTCAAAATTTTATTGAAAAATGAATGTTAGAAACTGAATTTTATTGAACTGCATTTAATTGGCAGCACAAAAATAAAATGACCACGACTTTGCAAATTTCAATGTAGTAAAGCTAGAATATTAACAAAAAATATAAGTGTCCACTGAGGATCTGCAAGTAAAGGAAACCTATCGCGTAAAAAAAAAGTTGTTTTCACTGTTATTAGAAGTCTGTAATAGAAAAACAAAAAATAAAAATTGTCACGACCTTCTAAAAATAGTGATCTTTACAGCTGACTAGAATAAAATATTCTCTAGTAACCGTGGTACCCAAAAAAAATTAAAATGCTGTAATATTTCTTTTGCATAGTTTTATTTACTACGCAAACTATAATACGTTATGTCTGTCACCCATCTGGTATTTAGAATATTATAGTATTGTTATTATAATAACTTTACTAGATGTCTGTCTCAGGTATTAAGTTCACAAAGATCTCAACGTATCCATGGTACATAATTCTAGGAATAGAGCATGGTTAAATATATCAATAGTCAGGACCCAAATGACCTAGAAACATATAACAGAATGTTTCTGGAATTCAAGTCTAAATCGTCTCTTCTCTATACTGATTATATTGAAAAGATTAAGCTAAAGATATTATCAGATCCTAAAAAGTTTTGGGGCTTTATAAATACTAAAAAAAAGAGTGACGGATTTCCAGCATCTTTTAAAAATAATGACGGATTCACTAGTGACCCAAATATTATGTGTGGCTTATTTGCAAGTCTATTTAAACAATCATTCTCTATGGATTCGTTTGCCACTGATGTCAACTATTTTGACTACATGCAATCTGCATCTAAAACTTCATTAGTTTCTATCTCATTTACCCCAGAGGAAATATTACAATATATTTCGATTATAGATGATGATCTTAATTCTGGCCAAACGGTATCCCAGCAACAGTTATAAAGAAATGTGGTTCATCGCTATGTAAACCACTGTGCTCAATATTTAATAAATCAATCAAGTAAGTAATGAAAGTAATTTTCCTACATTTTGGAAAAATTCATTTATAAGTCCAATTTTTAAAAAGGGCTATAGAAATGATGTAAATAATTATAGGCCTATCGCCAAACTCTCATCAATACCGAAACTGTTTGAGCGTATTGTGTATGATCAGATTAAAGATCATTGTAGACATGTGATTGACACACGTCAGCACGGATTTGTAACTGGAAGATCTACAGTGTCCAACCTATTGGACTTTACATCATTTTCAATAAGCTCAATAGAATCTGGAAAACAGGTGGATTGTATTTATACAGATTTCAGTAAAGCTTTCGACAAACTTCCTCACAATTTAATTTTATTCAAACTAAATGCTCTTGGATTTCCGAAATTCTTTGTTAATTGAATTGGATCTTATTTATCAGACCGATCATATCAAATACGTTTCAGAAATAGTTTATCTTCACCATTCATTGCAACATCTGGAGTACCCCAAGGTAGTCATCTCGGCCCACTGTTATTTATACTGTCTATTAATGATGTTATATACAAAATACATTACTCAAATTTATTAATTTTTGCCGATGATATGAAAATATATAAATCAATAACTAACGAAGATGACGTTCTACTACTTCAGTCCGACTTAAAATCGTTTGAAACGTGGTGTTTTAAGAACCATATGATTCTTAATCCAGATAAGTGTCAGACCATGTCAATTTCTCGAAAAAGAAAAAATATAAAATACAATTATATTCTAAAAGAGAAAAATGTTTGTCGCGTTCACGTTATGAAAGATCTTGGTGTATTTGTTGACTCTAACTTATCGTTTAATTTTCATATTGAAAATATATGTAAAAAAGAGTCATCATTACTTGGTTTTATCAAGAGATGGGCTAAAGAATTTAATAGTCCCCTAACAACGTTCACTCTATATTGCACTCTAGTTGGTTCACAATTGGAGTATGCTCTATAAAATACATTTTGACCGTATTGAAAGAATACAGAAAAACTTTGTACGTTTTGCTCTCAAAGGTTTGAATTGGGTAGATAACCAACATCTTCCTCCATACGAAGATCGACTAAAACTACTAAATTTAAAGACTCTTAACGAACGTAGAAAGAATACCGATATAACGTTCATACACCAACTTATTACAGGTGGACTGGATTCCCCTGAACTTCTTAATTATGTTAAATTTAACCACAATCGTAGAAGTAGTAGAAATCGTGATACTTTGTTTTATCAATCATACAGTAGAACTAATTATGTTGCTGCGTCACCCTTCAATCGAATGTGTAATTTAGTAAACAATTGCCCACAGTACAATATAAATCTGTCAAAAAGTCAACTTAAATGTAGATTAAAACTATAATCTAACAATTGCATGCTTTGGTTCACGAGCCCAACAATTTTTAGTGGGTAAATATTTTCCAGCACCCGTGCTGTGAAAGTGCAAGCTAGCTGTATTAGCTAAAACTCGATTATCATACTCAGATTTTCCAATTTGCCTGAAGAGGTATTACGTAATACAAATATATTGCAATTCTCGTTGTTTTTCTTACGTAGTTTTTTATAACTTCAGTTTTGGATTCTTTTGTATTCCAATAAGAATACTTCAGCTAATATTTTGAAATAAACCACATGTAATTAGGATTTGGGGTTCAGAATGGTGTAGTGCACGCGCAAGCCAGTAACCGACTTCTGTTAGTTGCCATAGCCTCTCCTACACAATTCCTAGTCTCACCTTCGCATTGGTGAACCCCGTTAACCCGAGCAACCAGCTGAAGATCGGGTTTCAACCCCGGTGGGAGGTCTGGTCGGGGACAAACGAGACAGGGATATTGGCCCTCCAAAATGGGGGTTGTTCGTCATATAAAAAAGCTGATTCAACGAAAACAGAAAAATTGCCTCGAATATCGACCCGAAAACACGATGACAACGCAAACGTATAAAGGACCATGATTTACGGATATGCACCTGGAATGTCCGAACCCTTTATAGGGAAGGTGCCACTATCCAGCTGGTTGATGTCCTCGAAAGATACAAGGCTGACATCACCGCAATCCAGGAAATGCGATGAACAGGACAGGGCTGCTCTAAACAGGCATCCTGTGACATTTACTACAGCTGCCATGCGGAGAGACATGTATTTGGTTGTGGATTTGTAGTCGGCAAGAGACTCCGCCACCTTGTCTCTAGGTTCACACCCGTGAACGAACGACTAGCAACAATCCGCATCAAGGCTAAATACTTCTATATCAGCCTAATTTGTGCGCTCAGACGAATGAGAAGGACGATGAAACTAAAGAGACACACGTCTCCCGCTCAATGCGTACGGCTGCCGAAGAGGTGCGTGGATTCCAACGCCCACTACGGAACAAGTGGTATGACGAAGTGTCGCGCAGCCACTGCAGAGAAAGACGCTGCATATACTTAGAGCCACCCTACAGTCGGCAGGATCGGATGGTCTGCCTGCTGAGTTGTTTAAGACCGGAGCTCATAACGAGCATGCACCAGCACATCTGCAGAATATGGTCAGAAAAAAGCATGCCTAGCGAATGGAATCTCAGTATACTCTGCCCAATCTTTAAGAAGGGGGATCCCACGATACGCGCCATCTACCGTGGTATAAGTCTCCTCAACATCGCGTATAAAGTTCTAACGAGCGTATAATGTGAAAGACTGAAGCCCATCGTCAACAGACTGATTGGATCTTATCATCGCGGCTTCAGACCTGGCAAGTGCACCATAGAAATAATTTTCACATTGCGCCAAATCCTGGAAAAGACTAAAGAGAGGCAGATCGACACCCACCACCTCTTCGTCGACTACAAAGCTGCCTTCGAAAGTCCGATAAGAAGTCGCCTATACGCCACCATGTCTGAGTTCGGTATACCTGCGAAACTTATAAGGCTTTGCAGGATGACCCGGACTGAGAGCCGAAAGGTCCCCGGTTCAAGCCTGGACTGGGGCTAACAACATCTTTTCATAGAAACATTTGTCTATACCGCGCTACCTCTCGGCAGTAAATGGCAAACCTACGAGAGTAAAACATTGCCTATGAAAAACTCTCACCCGCCGTTCGGATTCGGCAATAAACTGTAGGTCCCACCACTTTGAGTACAATTCGTATCTTCCACTGTATGACAACTTTAAAAACTTTGTCTGATATTAAGTTCTAATTGCAAATTAAACTTTTATAGAGTTAAAAATGTGAAATTT
This sequence comes from Dryomyza anilis, assembly GCA_951804985.1. Taxonomy (NCBI): domain Eukaryota; kingdom Metazoa; phylum Arthropoda; class Insecta; order Diptera; family Dryomyzidae; genus Dryomyza; species Dryomyza anilis. The sequence goes on along the minus strand of OX638134.1, from coordinate 41,023,576 downwards.
ATGCATACAAGTATAGTTAAGTGAAAATAAATACAAATAAAGGGTGTAAACTAATTGATATCGGACAAATAAAGTTCACTTTGTAATTTTTCGTACTTTTAAAATTAAATAAAACAATTTCCTTCATATGTTCATAAAAAAAAAAAAAATTTCATAATCGAATTTGACTCAGGACCTAAAGAGTGATTTGTAAAAACACAAAGGAAATATATAACTAAAGATCACGTTTAATATAATCCAGTAAGGAAGGGTAGGTCTCATGGGAAATTTTTAAGTAGAAAAATTGTGATAGTTGTTTTGATGAAGTTAGTATGAATTATGAAAGTTATAGCCAGAGCTGTAAATGTTTTTGAAAATAACCAGAAAAAATAATCTACTATTTTTGATAGTTTATATTTTTCTTAGATTATTTTTTGATACGCAAAAGTAGCAATAGAATGTGTCCAGTCACTCATTTGTCCTCATTTTTCATCAGCTATTTTCATATTCAAATTATAAGAATTCGCTACGGTCTTAATTTTATCATCATTCGATGATGAGAAAAATAAAAGATAAATATTATTTTATTCATTAATGATGATTACTTTCAAAGATGAGAATTATTTCGATCATTGAGCTATATATTTATTTTAATCAATGATGAAAAAATATATTTTTAGTATTGAGTAAAAAATTCTCATCTATAGTGAGGGATATAAATTGAACGATGAGAAAAATAAACGTATACTTGTATCTGATATAAAAGAAATGTACACGCACAGCAAATACAAACGAATCAAAGAATCATTTATTGCTTCAAAGAACCTCAAAAGAATCTTTAATTCGATTGTATTTTTTTAATTAACGTACATATTTTTGAATTAATTTCGATTGATGTTAATTTTTTTTAAGCATTCCCAACACTGCCATACATTATTACATTATGAGGCACTGAAATGTGAACTCCAATTTTACGCGTGTGGGTCCGAAAGGGTTCAAAGGATAACCAATATAGTTCGTCATTTTGTGAGCGATTATAGGGAACTGCCTAAGGATGATTCCCACTCAATACTTTAAGTTTGAATCTTAAAGCTTTATCACTATTTTTAATTTAACAATTCCGTAAAGTAGTTATAACCAGTAAAAGAAGTCAGAAAACTATCATAATATATTTGGAGAAAATATTCGTCTGTAAAAAAGAGCTAGATCGACAAACAACTAAATTCCCCAACACGTCTATTTCAGAAATATAAGCCTAATAATAACGAATAATAATCCTAACTTTATTCAAAATTGAAATTAAATACCTATTTTCATACTTAACTACAAATTTGAAGTATCCAAGATGTGGTTGCTCTCTAATTACAACATTTGATTTTATCAGAAACTACAGGATATTGATATAATTTCCCGTTCTTCAAACAATTGTTGGTCCAAATATGAACCATATTTATTTTAATAGCTACATTTTATATCAAAATAATTCATACTTTAGCATTGTAACAAATTTACTAAAATACCTATTTAATTAATAAATTTCGAAACAAATTTACAACTTCGTATCTTACCTTCTGAGTCAAAATGATTAACAAACGCCTGAACATGCTCAACACATCAAAGAACAAATCCAATGCATGTTGAACGATATCCCGATTGCCAAGACGACACTTCTCAACAATGCTTTGTGTATCGTAGACAACAAATGCAGCCATTACAAATACACCAATGTACAATTGGAACTTTAGAAGCAAAGTAAAAATATATAGTAATTATTATTTGAATATATTGAAATTTTTGTTCAAACTTACCAGCTGCACAAAGTGTGACTGCAAAAACATATTGCATAGGCTTATAATGGCCATTGTGTTCACGACGCTCACCAGCAAACCGCCCAAATATAAGTACTTGGCGCGTTCGGCCAGTAGGGCGGCAAGAGACAGCGAAACAAATGTTATAACTGTACCCATTAGTGCGGTAAATATAATTGCGGGATTAATCGTGATGATGTATTGCATTAGTGGTCCGAGAGTTTGTCCAGAACAAAAGCCAAATGAGAGCAGCATTCCTAGACGCGTATGGTAGTTTTTGCCATTATCCTTATAGAAATGTAGTCCAAGGACGAGTACCAATGAACCAATTGCTGCTAGTACGCCTGCATCCAGTAAGTGAGTTAGCTGTAACAAAGTTCCAATAGCAGCAGAGAATGTAGTTGCGCCTAATACCATATAAACTTTGGCCAAATGATGACGTATAAAGGGTTCACTAAAAATTAAGGTATAACATTTAATAATCAATATACATATTTTGTACAAATAACACTATAAAAAAATAACTACAATTATTTTGTTAAATATTTCATCGTTGTAAACACAAATTTCACCAAATAGAATTTTTGAAAGAAAAACTGGAGCTTTTTTTCATTTTATTCATAATTTAAAGTCAAATATTTATTTGCAAAAAGCATTTATTCAGTGAAAAAAAAACAGGATTCAAGCTAGCTATTTTTTATACCCTACACTTTGGTCATTCGAAAGTATATTCCTGATCAGCGTGACTTGCTGAGCCTATGTCTGTTGAAATCGCGAATACAGGAAAACTTGAAAAGCTGGATCAATGAAACTCATGTTTTGAAGATGGTCATGATCGGTCTATTGTGACTAGGGTTTCCCATTTATATTTTCCGTAGAAAAAATCCCAGGATTACCAATCAAAATAACGAGCAGATAAAATTAACACTACTAACTTGTACATTTGCTTTCAAAAATTTTTGATATCATGTAATGATACCGCAAGAAGTAAACTTTAAAGTTTCGTATTTTATTACAATAATTTGTAATTGAACCAGAGAGTATAGATTTTTAATAGAGATTCCTTCCGAGTTTGCTGGCGTCGCTGCCGAAAACATTGGTTATGTGGAAGTGGAATTTTACAGATTGAAGTTAACAGAGAAAAACAGTGCACAAAACTGGATCTGTCCGCGGATAATTTGCAACCAAACTTACCAAGACATAATGCAATCCAACGCAGTATAAATTTCAATGATTTGTCTGGCCAAAATTGTGCAAGAAAACATCAGAATATTGATTTGAAAATGTGTCTGTTGACAACATTTTCGTTTCAATTTCCACATAACCAATGTTTGAATTTACAAAAGTGGCAACGAAACCATCTGTATGGATACTCTATATCAAATATATACTCTCCTCATTGAACCCGAGATTTTTTTTTTGTAATTTGGAAAGTCTCTAGATTGTCAAGATGTCTCGGGATTGGAACCCATAATTATGTCCTATGAACCGACCACTTTGGTTCAAATACCTCATAAAACAATCGTCTACGGGTGAATTTTATTACACAAATATTTCACATTCTAACAGAACGATCATTTATTCAAAATATTAGGAATCCTTTTTATAATAATGAATTTAATGGGAAAGTAAGAATTGAGACAACCAGACAACACAATAACAGTGGTTAGACTTTAAAAGACAAAGCTCATTTGTTCTTACCATCAACGATTTATGAAAGCAAATTCTGTGCGAAAGTTTACAAATCATTGACTGTTCAATCAAAATGAATCATAGAGAAAAACAAATGCATCAAAATCGGACCAAACTCACCAAAGAATATTTAAACTAACCAGTATAAAGATGGACGAACATTCTTTAGATGGACGAAAGTCAGATTATACTGCTCCTGCCATATATAAAAAGACTATTTAATTATTCCACTGCACATTCAATAAATGATATAGTTTTAATCCGTTCATTGTTTTACCGCAGCTGTACATATTGCAACAAAAATGAAAAGAAATTCCTCAGTGATTGTTTGAATACAAATATAACACGCACAGCTGAAATTGTGAGAGAGTTCTTCAGGTTTGTACCACCAAACCATTATTATTATTAACTCTTGGGACTTCGGCTTAGACCGCCAATAGCATTTATAATTCGTAACAACTTCATCACAAAAACTATCAACATTTTACTATTTCATAATTTCCCAATCTTCTATACTGTTTCTTTTTGTCCGCTCACTATGTTGCAATCAAAAACCAATTAAGGATTTCGGTTATTTTAGAGTGTTCCGGAGGGGGCATGAAAATAAAATACTAAAATGGAATTAGAGGGCACCACCATTAATTAACCATAATACAAAGTAAATAGATCCTAGAGGCCAATAACATACTTTTAAAGGGAACAGGTATAAAAACTAGAGGTGACTAGACATCCAGGTTCCATCAAAAACTTCTTGTTAATAACGAACCACGAATTTTGTTGTTACATTATCGAGAAAAACACGACCGCTAACTAGTGTTTGAAGAAAACAATTACAAAATACATCCAAATTTTGCACCAAAGTAACTCGAGTCCATAGTTCAAATTACCTAGTGCGAATTGTTTTGCAACAAGAAGTTTTTCTAGAGGGCACAGAAAAAGCGTTACTAATTATATTATTACTGTTTTTTGGTCATGGTCATTTTTTTAATTGCTTTTCGCGAAAGTGCATCTTCACCATATTTTCGAATATTCAAGAATAGATTTCACAAGATATCTTTCGATTAGCGTAGTTCATTATTTTTGTCTGCGAATACAAATGCAACACGTCATATGCTTAAAAATGCATAATCACTAATCATACGGAGCACTGGTATTGATAAAAATCGAGAAAACAAAATATGCAATAATTATTATTTTTGTTGTTTTAATTAGGTCCAAAATAAATTTAATTCACACTCACTATTTATCTGTTAACATATTCGAGAAACGTTGGAATGCTGCATTTATTGTCGTCGCTGACATTTTATTGGACTTTGTCGGAGAGATTGGGGAAAACTTTTATTTTTCGAAAATTTATATACTGAAAATTTTCAAATACGACTACAACGAATTGATTGTAAAATCAGTGTTGAAAAAAAAATAGTTTAATTAAAATTTCACACAATTAGCAAGTAGTTTAGATTCACAAAAACAAGTCAACTAACTGTCAAAAGTAAGTGGACCAATTTGCCATTCACAATGAATACCAACTGTCAAAAGTCCACTTCGTGTACCCAATAATCAATACAATAATCTGTTCCGTAAACGATACTCGATAGACATAAATACTTTCGAGAGTCAGAGTTGTTCTTTTTAAATTTCCGATCCCGACTGTTATCGAAAACGCATTAGTTCAAAATTATTTTTCGATAAGATTCAATTTAGTTTAGTCAACAATTTATTCGAATTCGCACACGCCCATAGTACCACAATTTTTGGTAGAAATGTACTGTAAAACGATCGAATTACGTCACGTCCAATGTGAAAGACATTAAAGTTAATAGTCGGGCATCCACAATATATCTCATCTTCACTCTTATTTTCAAATAACCTCAGTTATATGTTACACGAGAAATATAGTCAACATACTTATTATGTCTTTTTAAAATTAAGTTTGGAAGATATATTCGATACACTCCGGGACTATTTCATGTTTAAGAACTTGGCGAACTAGGCGAACAATGCTGTGAATTGAACAAGGTTTATCGATCTGTACACCTTTTTGTACTTTTGTACTCCGCAAATTTCGTTAAAAACATATTTACGCAATTGTCGTAAAGTAATTTACAACATAATGCTAAAGAAAGCCAAAAAATGAAAGTACGAATTTAAACGAATTTTGCATTGGTAGAAAAGCTTTAAACCAACATACCATTTTTGGAAATAATTTATTCTCCAATTCATCAAAATTATCACATGTTATATTTAAATTTAATATAATTCATTGTTATTTAATTCACAAAAATTCATTGAAAGGATATTTAAAGATTTCAAACATCTCGTCGTTAACAATGATCTGTCCATCAATGTTATGAGAATAATTCGTATAATTACATAAAAATATTTTTACAAATACATAGATAGCTGACTAAATGTAGTTATTGGTTTAATTACATTTTAATGATAATGCAACAAATTTTTAATCTCAAAACCTCATGGATATAAAAAACGACGTTCGACATAAGCTGTCGGTATATATTTCTTGGTGAACATTTTACAATACTTTCAGAATGGTATAAAATATCCTTTGATATAGATATAAATATTTTATAAAGTTTAAACAAAATAATTTTAATACAATACATATTACCTGCTTATTAAAAACTTTTATAGTACTGAATTATTTATATCACACATGTTTATCACAGTCAGTAGTCACCATAATATATTAAATATAGATGGCTTATATTACATTAAAACATATTTAGTAAGTTAAATAGTATATGTTAACTTTTAAGAGATAAATAAATCAAAAAAATATATGTAAAAATCTTAAAAAAGTAAAGTATTTTAAAACAATATTCCAAAAGCCTACAACACTATATTATTTTAAATGTCATTTATCAATAAAAAATGTTTTTATCAAAAATGACGTTCGATTATCACACTTCGCAAAATAAAAGTTCCTTTATACAATAACGATCAATGGCACCTTTCTTATAGATTTTAAATTATATCATATAACAAAATAAATGACAATAATTTCTAATGCTAACTAATGATACCCCACTCATCACTCTTAATCATTAATTCACAATTATTTTTAATTAAAGAAAAAAACAACAGATTTTGTTCAAATAAACTCTAAGTTTCCAAACTTTATAAAATTGCCTTTGCTATTATTGAACAAAATCTTTTTAAAACCCAAAAATAAATAGCTTTTAAAAATAATTATTACGAATATAACATACGTGATTTTTAATTTCTAAACATCTGGCTAGAGTTTTGGTGTATTTTGAGAGAACACAACTGAACTTATCAATAATATATAAATGATTTATAATAAACATAACCAAAATTCAAATTAAATAATGAATTTTACATAAAATTTTGACACAAGGCCTTGTTAATTTTAAGAGAGGATTGAAACCGTTTCATTTTTAAACCCGTATTAGTTTTAATAAAATCAGAAATAAACCGATATCCAAAATAGATATAAACGGTTTTTAAAAAGTATGAACAAATATTTTATCTATTTTTAATTTTTTATTAAATTTTATTTCTATATTTAAGTAATTTATTTCTAGTTCTCGTGTGAATAAAATTATTCAGTTTGTTCAAGATATCGAAATTATGAACGAAAAGTAAACTTATTACAAAAATCAATATTAACACCGAAACCGTAACTTGGTAACGTTTTACCGACACAGTTTCTTTACACAACTTAAAAACCATACCTTAACCGACACCGTTATTCGTTTTGGTTTCAATCCTTGAATTTAAGGGATGAGTAAATCAATTATTAATGAAAACTGCGTAAAAGATGTGCAGGAAGTATAAAAAAGGAAAGATATATTCAATAGATATATACAATATTTGTTCGCAAAAAAGAGTGAACCACATTTATCACATATTATAAACTATTGACTATGTTAATTAGATTTCAAACAAAAATTACAAAAAATTAACAGAAAAAAAAAATGAAAATTGTTTAAAATATTAATAATCTAATACCACTTATTCAATTTGTGTATTGAGACAAAAAATATAATTTTTAAATTGATCAATATTCAAATATTTGGAAAAGTGTAATAGAAATCGCAGTTTAATACTAATCTTAAATATAAATAAATAACTTTTAACAATTTAAATGCAAAGCAAAACCATATAGCTTAATCAGATAAATATTTACTCATTTTAATACACACATATTTTCGTTGTAGAAGTAAAACTAACCAACTATTTTTTTCTAACATATATTTTTTTGTAATGTTTAGTACATGTAAAAACCCGTAGCAAACTTTATAGTTTGAACGCCCTCCGATAAAATAATATGTTCTCATCATTGGATAACATTGGCCACAGATATCAAAAATTGTCGAAAAAATAACGATTTTTGCAAACCAATTATTAAAGATTTTTAAATGTAGTTGGCGAATTTTACCTCTACAACAAAGATATATCCGTTTTATATATAAATAAATGATAAAAATATATCACAAAGTTGAGTGCAATATATACAAATATACTAAAATATTAACTAAAGGAACTGAATTATCTGACAGAATGTTTCATACGTGTTAGTATTTTCAAACAATTTGGTATTCGTTAAAAAAAAAAAACATAAATAATAATTTTAATATTAAAAGAAAAAATATATATAAATAATATTCTGAAATTAATGTTATATTAATTTAATGTGGTAACAATATTTTTATTGTTTGATAGTCAAAAGATAGATTTTATGTATATAATTAAATATATAGGTAGGTATATTATATATTTAAAAATATGATTGATGTAAAAGAAACAAATTTAAATAAGATTATCAAATAATAAAAGAAAAATCATTTTAATTTATGATGATAAAATTAGCAATTATATAATATACAAATTAACAAATTGCAGTACAAAAAAAGAGAATACAATTTTTAGTTTTGTTTTAAATTATTTTCTTTTTAATTTATATTTTTTATTAATATTCTGAAATATCAATACATTCTTCTTTGTTGTTATTGTTGTGGGTGTAGATGTTGTAATCAGTAGCAGCCAGCCGACCACTCGAAATTGCATTCAATATTCCTCTGTTCTTTTATTGTTGTTCATGAGAAGCAGTGAATATTTTTCACAGTTTCTGAATTTCAAATGTAATTTCACATCTAGAAGTTGTCAAATGTAGAAGTATATTCCTCGCTTAAAACATGTTATTTTGGAGTTGGATATTGTAAGGAATCTTTTTATGCTACCTGTTTAAAATATCGTTAAATATGAATTAATCTGTGTTTTGTTTGTTAATCATCTTAATAAATGTTAAGTAATTTATATATTTTGTTTTTATGTTGACATTAGCTTTTCTTGCTCCGTCTCTGCATGTTTGTGGCGGCTATGCATTTAGTGCCTTGAGCGATGATCCTCACGTCGATCACGTTCGCGTTCACGATCACGGTCACGATCGCGTTCACGATCACGGTCACGTTCACGCTCGCGATCACGATCGCGATCTGAAGAACGGTATCTCTCCTCATAATAGCTACGCTTTGATGTGGATTCGCTAACAGGTTCCGCAGGTGCATCGGGTGATTTTCGTGGACGCGTAGATCTACTTGAACTGCAAAAATTAACAAATTATTAATCTGTCTTATCTAATTTGCAAATAACAATTATACCTGTCGTCCCTGTAATGATCAGGAACTGCACGTTCCCTTTCTCTACTCCTGGAGCGTTCCCGATAACTTCTAAAATAAACCATCATCATTAATACATTGCAACAAACGACCACCAACTTCAGAATCTTCAAATGTTTTATAATTATAAATAAATAATAAGCCTTAATTTCAATTTTTATAAAATATATATGTCAAATTGTAGCTGCAGATGTTTTAAATGCTGTTTATATATAGCATCGTGGGACACTCAACATGGTCTTTCCAACGCTAGTAAAAACTATAATGCGCGGCACAGAAGCCAGTTGTAAATACCAAGATTGTCCTCAACTTGGTTTTTCAACGCCGAATTATCATCCTGTTATATGCTGTCCACCTTCGAGTCTCGTTTCAAGTACCTTCTTGACTGGAACGTTTTCATCAATTTTTTTCGACATGACCTAGCCCGCGAAATCGCTGGTTATTGATGCGCTTAACTATGTCAATGTCGCCGAATTGCTCATACAGCACATGTTACATTCCGATTCGATACTTGTTTCCAAAGCAGAGAATGCAAGGATCACGAACGCTCCCAGTACTCTAATTAAGGAGGGCAGTGGCCCAGTTTCTGCACAATGATTAGTAACTTAGACGAGCGTTATTCTTGTCCGACGAGAAGGGGTTCTGTTTCTCAATCGCCTACTGAGCTCAAAATTGCACCTGTTGGCTAGAATTATTCTCCGTTTAATCTACAGGCTGACGTCGTTGTTGGTGTTAATGTTGAATACAAGATAAACGAAGTCCTCCACAATTTCGAACATGTGGGTGTCAAAATTAGCTTTTTGTCCCAGACGCTGGGACCCTTTTTATTCGTTGACAAAAGATACTTCATCTTCACCTCTAGATCCATTCGACGCGCTGATATAATTAGTCCCTGCCAATCATATAATCGGCATATGCGAGCAGCATGAAGTTTTGACGGAGTTCTGCAGCTCGCAACTATTGTCTTCATCAATAGGTTAAGTCGGACGAAAAGGAAATCACCCTTTTTGAATCTTCGTTCGGATTTAATGGTTCGGAGAGCACTTTTCCTATTTTCTTTAACAAACGTTTTGGTCAGGGTCATTCTGCAAAGTTTGATGAGCTTCGCAGACAATGTGGCTATGTTTCGGCGTCTTTGTAGTCGACAAATAGATGGTGGATGTCAATCTGTTTTTTTTTTTTTGTTTTGTTTTACGATATGGAGCAATGTTAAAATCTGTTCCATGTGCAACTTGTCAGGTCTAAAACCGCTACGATATTGAGTAAGCTAACCACCATATTGTGCGATACCCTTAAGGATCGGACAGAGTACACTAAGGTTCCAGTCACTTGGTATGCTTCCATCTGACCATATTCTCCTTACGAATTCGTGCATGCTGAGTTGTTTAAGACTGGAGGCAAAGAGTTTAAAGGATTTGCCTCCGGCGTTAAACAACTCAGCAGGCAGGCCATCAGCACGTGCGGCTTTGTTTTTCAGTCAAACTATGGCTATTATAAGCTTGTTACTTTCGAGTGACGGATTCTCAACGTCGTCCTGGGGTTTCCGGGTTTACTTCCCTATCGGTCGAATTTATGTCTACATCACCGGGCAGCAATTTGCGTTATCGGAAGTTTTTGTTGTGTTGAATTTGTTGTGGAGGCTAAATTTTCCTACTGTGGGACAATAGATCTCAACCTTGGCAATCGTCGAATGCGTTGTCTAGACACTCGTAGAAACGTTCTTTTTCTGTATAGTTCGTCAGGGCGTGCGCACAAATAAGACTGATTAAATAAATCAAATTCCTTTAAAACGTCATAGTTCGTCCGTTCTACATTTATAATTAAAATATAGGGCTCACATAAATCATAAATAAACACTTCATATTTTCGGTTTCCCACTTAATATTTACTGCCATAGAGTAATAAAGAAAAAGTGGTTTAATAATCAAATTAAATAATACCTTTGAAAATTCTAAAGTTGGATTAAAGATATGGTATTTGTTGCTTTGTGTTAAAAAAAATATATTTGCTTAAATCTACTCACCCTGCCTCACGCTCACGTTCGCGCTCACGATCTCTGGATCGTTCACGATATCGAGATGAAGAACGCTCTCTACGTGGACGTGTGCGATGAGTCCGTTCGCGTGATCTGGAACGTTCACGACGATTGTAGCTTTTTGTCTCGATACCATGCAGAGTGTCTTGCAGCGAACTTATCAGAATTTTGCAACGTTCATCATGGGCTACCTTCGATTGCTTGATCAGGGAGATTGCGGTGACCAATGTTTCGATTGCACTCGAGTATTCACCGGCAGCTGCATCAGAAACAGCTCTGTTCATGCACATAAATTAATTAATTCATCAATTGAATTTTGCGATGCATGAGAAATATAAGTACCTAGCAATTGCTGAACTGCTGACTGTTCGATTTCTTCCCATAATTTCTTCAAATTCCGGTTCAGTTAATTGTGGGCCGACCATTACTTGGTCAGGGAATGGACCTTGTGGTTTCGCTTGTGGAGGACCCGGCCATGGTCCACGTGGTACACCCTGCACAAAATGAGGTGGTGGTCCATGCTGCGGTGGCATATTCATGCCTTGTTGTGGTGGACCAGGCGGGCCATGAGGACCACCCATTGGTGGTCCGCCGGCATGCTGTGGTGGTACTCCGCCTTGGTTAAAGAATGCTGGGTTAACGTGTGGTGCGGGTCCGCCATGTTGTGGAGGGCCTCCCATTTGTGGTGGACCACCGGGTGGACCACGTGGCGGTCCCTGCATATGCGGTGGTCCTTGTGGTGGTCCACCGGGTGGGCCTTGTGGTGGGAAACCACCATGCATGGGTGGTCTATTCCAGTCCGGACGAGGACCTCGTGGAGGCATGCCGCCAGGTGGACCCTGGAACTGTAAAAATAAGAATTCAAGTGTGAACTTATACATAAATGGTGCAATTGTTTTATAAATGAATTCCATGTTGCTGTTATTCATCTGAATGTGCTGAATGCGCTCTGTTATGTTTAGCAAAATAGCAAAGAAATGCGATTTACCTGGTTTGGTTTGTATAGTTTTTAAAATAATAAATCTTAAATTAAATGTAACAGTTAAACATAATTATAATAAAAAAAATTCAAGTGCATTGAGTCTTAAACGCACATATAACAGAGACACAATCCATTTCTTTTATGGAGGCAAACTTATCTTAATTTTAACAATATAACAAATTTAGCATAACTTAATTAATTTTTACCATTTGCGCACGCTGCGGAGGACCATTTGGAGGTCCTGGACGTGGTCCATTTGGACGAGGCGGACCGTTCCATTGCCCTTGATTAGGGGGGTAGCGTGGTGGGCCTTGCATTTGTTGCTGAGGTCCCATTGGGCCACCTTGATGCATTTGTGGTGGCTGTTGTATGTGTTTGTGTGAAGAAGTAGTCGTTGTCAAAAACATGGAATAATAACAAACGAACCAATAATAAATATCAAAGTTATTATATAGAATTACATTTATATTAACATCTTACTTCAATGAATAATATTTTCTGGTTTATAAATAATAAAAGAAATCCGAATAATTAGTCTTGATTAAATTCATTAGCATATTTTAATGTACAACACTACACAACAAAATGAAAAAAAAAAGTTTGTGTAATAGCATTTAGTGGCTTCAATATGTTTGTATTATGGAAAATGGTCCGAAGAATTTTCTCTGGATAGTTTTATGAAATATCGGCCAATAACCTTTTTCAAAAAGGTGTTCACATATATTTGCAAATATCTTGAGTTTTAAACTACTGATATGATCAACACATTTTGAAATTGGTTTAGTGGTTTAACAGAATTCGATGGGAGATCTCGAAAAAAATATTTTGTTTAAATCAAAATTGGTAGAGATCGAAAAAGAAGAAGATGTACAAATTACAAAATAAGTATGCTCATATTCGAAGAAAATGATGTACAAATAAAAGAAATTCTGTCAGACGAAAATCTAAATCTAACTGACACATAAAAATAAATAATATGAAATACAAAATATTTTTAATGGGCGTTTCTGTAAATCATTTCAGAGCAGAGTTCTGAACATAATCTGAATATTCCAAATATTGTCAGAGTTGAACGCAATCTGAAGTCAACCTGAAGACTCTGATTTAAATTACAAACAATTTGAGCAACAATTGTCAAATTCGTATTAAGACTTGTGTTTGTCAAGTAAAATGAACGTCAAAATCGGTATTATTCAGCCAGCTCGATAAATTAAAATCGAGCACGTCGAGTGTGCTCTGAACAACCGACTTCGAAAATCTGAACGAATAAACAAACGCAATTTACTGAATCTGAATGTTCAGAGTTAAAAAACAAATGCAGATCTCTTTTTGACAGTTCGAGCTCAGTTCAGAACTAATAAATGAAAACGCCCAATGTAAAACGTTTTCAATGTGACTTTTTATTATGATTTAAAATGAAACGTGGGGCGGTAGATAATAAAATCTATGGAATCCTTAAAGTTCACAATAAAAACGTTTCATATTGAAAAATATTTTATATTATGTATAATGGATTTCTGATTTAAATTTTTGTCTAAAAAAATACCCTTTTCAAGTTCTTCAATCGAGTTGTCTTAAAAACAATTTAAAAAAAGTTCAGAGAAATGTTTAATGAATGCTTAATTACCTTTTATTTGATTTAGTACTTGATCATATGGACAACATAAAACACGAGATTTTCCCCTATTGAAAGCTCGGTAAAAAGTGCATAGGCCGATATCTCGTAAACATATCCACAGACAATTTTTTACATAATACAAAAGTAGCCTTGGCTGCTGTGTAGAATGGCCATTGTGTAGAGTAATATAATACAATTACAAAAAATCCAATAAATTTACAAAATATATACAAAACTATACAATTTAAATAAAAAGTCATTTTACTACCTCCAGATTTACATTAACTACATCATTAATTTGGTTTCAATTCTCTGAAAGGTAACACTATCTGTAGATTGAGAAATCGAAGTTTCGATGTTTTTTCATAATCGTTTTAATCACAAATTTTAATAATAACATAAGAAACATGTAAATATACACATTTTGTTAAACAATTTTTTTTTTTTTTTTTAATTTTGTTAAAATATTTATTTTCATACTTATACTAATTATGAATGTATGCATGCTTTAATAGTGTATTGAGTTATAGTTGCAAGATAGATATATATAGTTAGATTTTGTACATATTGGAATAAAAAAAAAAACAATTACAAATAATAACTTATAATATAGTGTAGATTAATTATAATAAAAACTAAAGTACAAAGAGTTAATTATTTGAGCAAAAGAAGATGGTGCATTTCAAAATTAAAAAAGTTTGTTAGATTGATTTATTACACTTTCATATACATATAATTTGTTAAAAATAGTTAAAAGTAAAATGATTTTTCCGTTTGATCAATCAGAATTCTAATTAATCCAAATTGTGAATAATTTATTAATCTACAGTTTGATGAATCAGAATTTTCGAACTGTGTCTTTAAATTTAATATTAAACTATGGACTAATTTAAACCCTTTGAAATATCGGCGATTCCGGTTTCACATATACATTTTATAAGTGTTCCGCTTTCAAAAATCGAAAAAGTTTCGGTACCGGTTCCCATTTGATTTCCAAGTTATTAAATGATTTATGTACGACTTCATTAGCCATTTATTTATCTAAGAAATCTAATTTATTTATCTAAGAAATCTAATTTAGTAAATTTGCTAAATTTATTGCAGTTAACCTACTAATTTATTTTTTTCCAATAAAAACACTAAAACGTGCCTAAAAATAAACATCTGGCCTGTTTTTCATGAAATAAATGTTATTTTACACAAGTGAACTGTTTTAAGATGAATCGCATTTATAAAATGTTAACTTTGCAGATTCTGCATTGTCTTGTATATGACCACATTGAACTGTGTGATCTTTGCACACTTTATATGTGATATGACGTTTACCACACACAAAAACGTGTAACAAGAACTATAGAAAAGACTATTGTCGCCATTTTAGAAGACGGCATACATATGCGAAAAAAAAGGTTTTTTCACTCTTAAATCAGAAAATAGAAACTCTGCATAACCTTAATCAAAAAACATCGATTCTGATATGCGATTACTTGAATATCAAGTTTCCAAATAATTTTTTACCATTAGAAAACTAATGAATTTGTTATTAAATATATGCATATTATATCAGTCTAATGATCTTTATTTTTGAAATTTAATACTGCTTTGTTTTGTTTATTTATATGAAAGAATAATTTGACCAAAATTATAAATCGATTGGATAATGGACACGAGTAGGGAATAAAATCCCGGGATACCGATCATTTTATAGTCGGAAAATCCCGGGATTGAAAAATAATAATCACGGAATTGGCAAAAATTAATTAATTGGTGTCTGCGGGCAAGTCATGGTTCAATTTAAAAAATTTAAATATTTAGAAACAATAAAAAAAATATGAAAACTTTCTCGTGGAACTCGAACCCGCAAGACCAAAGTTCAACCCGTTATAATCTCAGTCAGTCTCAGTTCGTTGTTTAAATTCACAAAGGCCCTAACCAGCATTATTGATATTTTACAGGATAAGCTAAAAACATTATAAAATGTGACAAAACCCACTTTTTTAATTTTTTTAATGCTTGGGTAAGGAGATCAATACGATACTAGAGAAAAATATTAAGGGTATTCATTTCATTTCGTATATACTGCGTATATGCGTATGTTGTAAAAATTATAAGCTTTATAGTGTAGAATTCTTACGAAATACGCATATACGCGTATACAAAATTGTGTACTTCGTACAACACTTTAATTTATAACAGGTTTCTTTTTGAGATATGTCCTGTTGAACTATGGCTTTATTCAAAATTGACCACTATTAAACCGACAAGGTATGGAAATCTTATGTCATCTTTTTGGAAATTTTACTTTCTTTAAAATGAGACCTTAGTATTTTAATTCGCTTAACTATTGCTCAAATTTCGTTTAATTGATTTGCACCACTTTGGTTAGAGCCTTTGTGAATATAGACAACGAGTTGTTTCAGATCATTTATTCAAAATCTTGAACTATTCAGCCTAACCAATAAACGAAATAATGTCGACTTTAAAGAAAGTATCAGCTTTTTGACAAATAAATATTAGAGAAAATTGTCGGAAAAGCTGATAATATCTTTAGAGTCGACTTTATTTCGTTTATTGGTTAGGCTGATTGAATTTAAGAAGTTAGTTGAAAATAATTGTGACATTAGAACAAAAAAATTGTAAATATGAAATAATTCACAAATTTTGTTTTTAAAGCAAACATTTCAGATAAGAAAGATGCGTAGCCTAACAGGGGACTTCAACGTCGTAGTTAGTAGTTCGATTCCAGCTTGTGACAAATGAAATTAAAATTGTTTCTACAATTTTTATATTATATAAAATTGTAAAATGTATAAAATAAATAAGAAATAATATAAGACGAATAAAATAAAATAGTAAAATTAAAAAAAAAAGAAAATTAAAAATAAATATTATTTTTTTGCATTTTTTTAGGCCGATCATATTTTTCCTACATGGATTCCACATTTTATATAATTAGCCCCCCTAAGGTACAAATATTTGAATTTTAAAGATTGAAGGGGCATTGAAAGGTTTAACTCAATAGATGCTTTATTTTCATAATTTTTTGATCCGAATCCAAGCAATTTCAATGTGGCTCAAATGATATGATTGACCGTACAGCTTTTGAGAGGACGATAGTAGTTCTTTACTATCGGCTATCCGCCTTAAAATTACCCAAAATCATGTGGTTCGATGCTGGAATTGTTTGGCAAAGTATTATCTTTTAGAATGTGCTCGCATAAATATCTCTACATTGAAAATTTTTGGGCTGTTCCCGAACGAGTTTGACTTGTTTTTTTTCAAGTTTATCTTCGAAAATGTAAACAAAGTAAGCGTTTGAAAAAAAAATAATCATAATCTTTAAGGTCTAGTGTGTTTTTTTTAAATTAATGAAATAAATGATCAAATATAATATAAATTACATTTTTAGCGCTTATTATGTATTTGAGAATGATTTGATAATAACAATACCAAAAAAGGGCAGTGATAAAACAGCAATAAAACAGTTTATACAACTATTTAAATTAATATTTTTATAACATTCTAATATATAGTATTAGTTGTAAAAGTTGTAAGATATATTTATTTTTGTATATTAAAAACATAAATAATACGCAATTATTCATATGAAAAAATCGTAACGTGGTCATGGCAAATAAAGCATAATTTTGTGGTGACTTCAATTTTGACTTGTATATTACTAAATTAAATTTCTGCTTTGGACGAGCAGTTTTATTTCATTCTTCGGGAACTTGTAAAGTCGGTGGATCAGTTAATTAGTTCACTGGATAACGAGCTGAAATTTCCTATAAAACATATTCAAACTTGTATAAGTACTGTTTCTTCTAATACGCGCTGGCAGGAAATGGCAGGAAATGGCAGGAAATGGCAGGAAAATCTTCAACCTTTGAGTAACAACTTCTCTCACTACCGCCCTTCGAATTTGGAATTAAACTGTAGATGCCATTATTTTAGTACAAATATACCACTCACATGTTGTAAAAAAGTCATATCGTTAAGTATTATCCATAATATCAACACCTAACCTACTTGTTTTGAATTTTAGGTGATCATTTCCGGGTTATACTTTTTGGCATAATGAATTGTTGAGAATAATACCACAACTTTTTTGTTCACACGAGTACATAATGACATTGTCATGATCCCCTAACTCTGCTGAGAGAATCCACCGATCATTAAATTGAAGAAACTGTGTCGGTACATGATTAATTCTTCCGCAGTGTACTGACAACTTCTACATTATTGATAATATTGCTCTCCTAGATAATATTGCATATTTCTTCCAGAAAAATAGGCAAGCATATTTTTTGATTTTCATCAGTATCTTCTACAGAATCAGTTTCCGGTGGCACATTTCCACCTGTATATACTAAGTCTCTTAGATAATTTCATCAACCCATTACATATCAAAAATTTAAATTATTTTCTGATTTGGAATTTCCTGAGTAAATTGATCTTTCGACCATGTTTTTCAATCAAACTTCTTGAAATAAGTTCAAATTATTATAATGCAATATCATGAAATAAACGCCTCTAATAACCTCCAATCAAGTTCACGTTGGACTTCTTTTATTGAATTCATATCAATGGCAGAATTAAAATATCCCTCTAACAAATGGTTATCGTATAATTAATTTATAAATAATTTTATAATTTATTGTGACAGTTCAATTTTAAATACGGACAAAAACCATAAATGGTAAATAACAATTATTACCATAGTTCCATTTGTAGAAATAGTATTAAGTTACAGGAAAATAAATTATTAGTAAACAAACTAAAATTAATTGTTATAGTATAGAAAAGCATTCAGAAAATTTCAGATAAATAAATTAAACACAACACTAATCTATAATGAATAAAATACTACACAACGTAGAATAAAATAGTTTGGTTGATAAGTAAAAGTTGCAACTAACAACAAAGGCTATACAAAATTAACTAACCTGCATACGAGGTGGTCCTTGATTAGGTCCAACAGGCGGTCCTGGTTGCATGTGCTGAGGTCGAAATTGTCCAGGAGCCATATTGGGATTCATCATACGTGGCGGATGACCAGATGGCATGCCTTGTTGAGGATGACCTGGAGGCATTGAGCTACCACCGCCCATATTAGTTGGTGCTGGTCCTCTCGGAGGTCCATTTTGCTGTTGTGGTGGCACCGGGCGAGTTTTTTGCAAGCTTTCAAACTGATTAAGTGCTTGTTTTGTTGGATACGTTACTACTGGTGCTTGACCATGCAGTTCTTTTTTAGGTAGGCGTTCAAGTACTGTGCGTAAGCTTGCCTCAGAACCCAATGACACAACGCTAAATCCTTTGGATTGTCCATTCGAACGATTTTCAAAAAATTTTACTTCCTGAAAATCATTGACACCAATATCCCGCATGACATTTGTTATATCCTGATCGGTTGTCCACTATTAAATACAAAAAATTTAAAGAATTGAATTCTAATCAAAAATATGCAATATTTAATTCCAAATTACCCAGGTGAGATTGCCAACATAGAGTTGATAACGACGACCCAAATGATTAGGAGCCATGCTACCAGCACTTTGCTGGTAAACTCCATTTGAGGTTGGTGTTGTACCGCCATCGGATCCAGGTGCACCGCCTCCTTCGCCGCTACCGCCAGTCGCTCCTGAAGCAATCGAATCGTTTGGACCACCTATGTCATCATAGAGATCAACACCATCTCCAACAAAATCATCCTAAATGCAGATCGTTAGACCATTATCAAATATAACTATATAACAAAATGTTCCAACCGGATTTTGTGCATTAAAATCTTTGTCCAAGTCTTCGGCGTACAAGTCGAGTACCACGCCGTCAGCCATTTTTCATTCCCGCTGGGTGCTTTGCTAACCGCCTTGACGACACACACACACGCAATCACAAAATGCGGTCAATATATAGACGAAAAGTTAACAATCGAACAAAAAATCCTACCCGGTGTGTATTTTACACTATTTTCGCACGTTATTTCTTTTACTAAGTTGCAACACTTTTATAATATCCATATAAAATTGATTGATTTGAACTTTATTCAATTGATATTCATATTATGTATATGAATTTTCCTAGTTTAATATGCGGCAAAAACAATTTGAAAATTTCGAATTATCTTCACCATCTGCAAAAAAAATTTAATTCACTACCACCAAAAAAACCGACGAGCGAAACGAACGAGCGAAAGCGCATCGTACATCAGGGTTGATTATCGGCGTCAGTTAACTAACCAATAAAAAGTACTTTTGCACTCATCGTAAAAAATCTTGACGGTATACCGTATTAAAAATTCATCGTAAACAGGTATAAGAATCGTTCGTCATATTGCACTTAACCAACACAGAAGAAAGTAACGTTCGTCATAATTATTGAATATAACTATAATATAACAAATAAATCAAGCAATTGTTGAATCATTGTTAGAAGCAACAATCGCAATTGTTATTTTTTTATTTTTAAGAAAATTAATTATTATTTTGATTGTTGAATTGTTAATACCCACTGCTGCGTTCGTTCATAATTACGACGTCTTTACGATCAATACGTAAGACATCCCTGACAAAAGTGTGCGACACTTGTTCAGATTTACGAACTAAATAGGTTCTGTATCAGACTTAACGCGACATAGACATCTCACCTATTACAGAGAAAGCAAAAAAGAAAAATATTCAAAAATCAGCCAATCAGAAACGAGATGAAGCAAAGCTGATGACGCATTTTGGTCAGACTTTTAGAACAGACATTCAAAGCAATGTCGGACGTAATGTGAGACCCAAAGGAAAATTGATGACAAATAAAACAAATGCTTTTTCCTAAATGTTAAAGTTTATTCAGGTGTTTTTTTAAGGTTTTTTTTAACTATTACAATAAACAGTACATATACAAACAAGCCGGCCTCAGCAGTCCAGAGGTAGCGCGCTGGACTTGCATTCTGAAGGTCTCGGGTTCGAATCCCGGCTTGGGCTTGGGCGCTCGTGGTGATATTAACCACAAAATAGTAGGGAATAGATTTCACAGTACAATGGATATAGTCTGTCTGAGTGCTGTGGATCTTAGTAGTTATTCCAAAAAAAAAAAAAAAAAAAAAAAAAAAACATATATAAACATTGACATATACAAATTGAAATTATAATTAAAATAGAATAATTAAAGAAATAAATTGTTACATGCATATATCGATGCCACTTACGAAAATAAGCACGTTTAAAATTTTTGTATAGTAATTTTTATATAAAATTTTGTTTTACGTGTTCTTTTTCGTAAGGTGCGTCGATAGCCATACATAAATACACAGAAAAATAATGAATTAAATAATATAATAATACATCATTATATGACATAAGATAATAAATCGATCAATGTAAAAAATAAATAAATTAAGAAAGCAAATAATTAGTATAATTGAAAATGAGTAATTGATAAAATAATAAAAAAATATTAAATTATTAAAATAATAAATGAAAAAACTCAGTAAATGAACAAATCAATGAACAGACAATAATGAATAAAACAAGCACATGGTAAAAAGATAATAGGAAATCTCTGGCTGCACTCGTCACTTTCTGCATTTTCTCTGCTTCAGTTTGACGAGCTGACATATGACACACACGACTCCTGCAATGTCTGTTAATTATCCTCTGCATTTTATTATACAATTATCGAAACCATGACCTTACGTTCTCCGTGGCATGGCGAACAATATGCGTGCAGCTGCTCAGTCGTTAGTGGATACAACTGCAGTTATTCAGCTAAGCAGAGGGCGCAATGTTAGTTTCTGCAAAAAGTAATAAATCAGTCAATTGAATTAAAATTGTACAAGATATGCTCACAAATGTAAAATACAATTCCAAAAATGGTAATATCAAAAAATTTAATTTTTCACAGTCCTCGGATTAAACGTATCGCAATGCATCAAAAGCAAAAACGGCGTGTACTTAAGGTTTTGCTCGTAGACTCCCTCTCTGTCCACCACGTAATGTTGTATCCGAAACAGTTGCATTATGATCATTATGATCACTTTAAGTCCAGCGCGATGGGGTAGTTCTAATTTTTTTTAAATATGTTATATTTTAAATATTAGTCAATATTTTAAAATAAATTTTTGCACACATTTTAGCACACATTTTTATACGATATAATAGCTAAAATTTGTGTTTACCTAATTATCAGTTATCAGCAAATCCATTTATGCACTGCGCTCGTATGTTTTGCTGTCGTCAACAGTATCTTCAGACACATCTGCATCAGCTTTACGCGCACCATAAGAGACGACAAAAGCAGTGCGAAAAATACTGCGTTTTATTACCGACCAATAAAATGTCCAACTAGTATGCTTATGCTTTAAGTCCGCTTCAATGATAAAAGAAAAAAATACATATAATTCGATTTTAAGGTTTAAGAATTACCGATTCTATTTTGAAGTGGCACTGTTTTTTTATCCGTCGTGTTTGGCCATACTATAATGATGTACAATATTATTAAATATTACAAAACAAATTAATAAAATTAAATACATACAATTTTTGATAACGAGCTGCACGCATGAACATTTTCTTTTTAATAATTTTATTTGACGTCTAAATCTTGGCAACTTGCAACTTGTTCATTTTCAGTTGGTGAAAAGAAAACCAACGAAAACAAAATTCAGCCATTTGTTTAATGCTCTCTCAGAATAGAAGTTGAAAAAGAAAAAGGTTGATCTGACACAAAATGGTTGCATTTCACAGTTCAGAATACTTCCGAACGGAGCTGAGAATACACTGGGTAGTAATGAAACATAGATTAACAATCGGAAATAAATAAAAATAAATAAAAAATAAATAAAAAATAAAATAAAAATCGTCACTCCTTTATTTTACAAAAAATTGCAACAACAACAAAAAAAGGCCGCTCGAACCCATGGTGACCTTGAAAAATGAAGAACTGGTATACCTACTTACACCCAATAAAATATTGTTGTACTATTAACAAGATCATGATCTTATTAACAAAGCTGCAGCTTTGTTAAAAATATATTCATCTTGTTAATGGTGGTGATATTAACCACAAAATTGTAGGGAATAGATTTCACAGTACAATGGATATAGTCTGTCTGAGTGCTGTGGATCTTAGTAGATATTCCAAAAAAAAAAAAAAAAATCTTGTTAATAAATATAGATTTTTTTATTTTAAACATGTGACGCTGACACATGGAAAATTAATTAAATTAAATGAAGAAAAACCAAAGACTTTATATATCAAAGACTTTATATATATCAAAGACTTTATATATATCAAAGACTTTATATATATAAGATGGTTAAGTTTCTGGCTTGTGAAATTTGTACTAAAAAGATGCGGTTGTCGTTTCAACATACCATAATTTTATAGTACTAAAACGAGACCAACCAACAACCAAAGACTTTATATATATAAGATGGTTAAGTTTCTGGCATGCGCAATTTGTACTAAAAAGATGCGGTTGTCGTTTCAGCATACCATAATTTTATAGTACTAAAACGAGACCAGCAATACACTTGTTTAGAAACACTTGCTGTACCCCTTCAATTTCTATTGTTACGGCTGCACAAAAAGCAGCAACAACAATAGTTGGAAAATAATTAATTTTCAACGATTTTTCCTGCATTATTTAAATATGCTTTATTTTTTATGAAAACATCAAATGTTGTAGATTTTGTGTCTTCAATTTTTGATATTGTCGGAAAAAACATTCCTATAAACATTATTATATCATAATTCTGTTTGTGTTTTCAACGGACAGACATCTATGCTTTTTTGGTTACGGCTGCGCAAAACACAACAACAACGGCAACTGACAGTTGTGCAAAAAAAACACAGCAACAACAATAGGTGTGAAATAATTAAATTTCGACGATTTTTCCTGCAGCATTTAAACATGCATTATTTTTTATGAAAATATCAAAAGTTGTAGATTTTGTGTCTTCAATTTTTGATATTGTCGGAAAAAATATTCCCATAATCATTTTTACATCATAATTCTGTTTGTGTTTTCCACAGACAGACAACTTAACCATCTTATATACATAAAATCTTTGACAATGACGCATTTAATAAAACGACTGCACAGAAACAAATATTGTAAGTATATATAACAATTGATATAAATAGGAAACAAAATCGTATTCCAATTAAAAATATGAATGTATTTACTAATTAATTAATTGTATTTACACATTTTTTAATTAAAATATTAATAGAAATTAATTTAATATAATTTCAATACAACTAAATCTTTAATAGTATTAACTACTTTTGTTTGTTACTTTTGATTTATTCATTTTGCAACACTGCATTTTTCTTCTGGATTTCATTTTGTTTTTTGTTTGTGCGTCGGCGACGTCGTTCTGTTTTTTCTAACATTATTTTCTTCTACGTTGCTATTTTAAAACAGGATATTGCATTATTTAGTGTATGTTTTAAAGCAATAAATGGCTCAATTTATTTTTGCTGTCAAGAATTTGAACAAACAGCTTATGATGCTCATTTTGTTGCATATTGAATCATTAAAAAGCGAATATCAAATTTTATGTTTGACTCAATTAATTGGCCCACCTGTAGAAGTTGTGAAAACTGACTTCGGTAAAACTTTCGGTAGGTTGAAAGAATTTTACAAATCATATCAAAAAGTATAAATACTTATTTAATATTTATTTTATGTTATATATTGAATTAAATTATTTTTATTTTCATATGTTTTTATTCGACAAATATTTTATTTAACTTAACAAAATATTTAATTGATCCAATTTCTATCGAATGAAAATTTAATTAATGTTACTAATTAATTAATTAATTAATTAATTAATGATTTAAAAATTCCCAATAAAAAATATAATATATATATTTTTTATGAAAACATCAAATGTTGTAGATACATATAACAACATTAATATCAATATGACAAAAAAATTAATTAAAGTTTCCCCAATTAACATATTCTCATTATTATGAATATGGAATTCAATGCTACTAAAAGTTACATCGGCTGAGTTTCAATTAAAAATTAATTGGATTGATTAACATTTTAGTTATATTTACACGCTTTTTTTTCTATTGATCCAATTTCTATCGAATGAAAATTTAATTAATGTTACTAATTAATTAATTAATTAATGATTTAAAAATTCCCAATAAAAAATATAATATATATATATATATATATATATATATATATATATATATATATATATATATATACATATAACAACATTAATATCAATATGACAAAAAAATTAATTAAAGTTTCCCCAATTAACATATTCTCATTATTATGAATATGGAATTCAATGCTATTAAAAGTTACATCGGCTGAGTTTCAATTAAAAATTAATTGGATTGATTAACATTTTAGTTATATTTACACGTTTTTTTTTCTATGTGTGCTGATTGGTGATTTTGAGTCGTTCTTCGTTTTAACGGCCGCCTTCGATAGAATTGTGTGTCAGCCCGATTACTGTTTGAATTCAAATTTAAATTAATAAATAAAACAATGATTATACTAGATATTAGTTATAAAATTAGTAAACAATTAACATAATTTCTTGTTACATCAAACTCACGTTATTCTGTTGTTGCACTCCTGCTTTTTTGCACTCTATTCTAGATGGCCCACCAAAAGAAAAACGAATGCGGCTAGGTTTTAATATTGTCCAGCGCAACACGTTGACATTTTTAATTATTTGTATTTCTAAAATAAATTCTGCAAAAATATAGCATTGACAATCAATTAATCAACACGTACCGTATATGCCAACTTCACCATCGCTCGATGTCCTTGGCCGATGCACCTGACGCGATCATCCTTCGTTTAGTTCTCGCATCATTACTTGAACTTATTGTCGGACTTGTCTCATTTATCTAAAATTATATAGAATATTAATAAAAGCAATGTAAAATAAATTAATACAAATTAAAAACTTACTTTTTGTGGCACGTCGCACAAAAAATTTTCATTTTCATTTCAATGAAATTTATTGACATTTTAGTCAATGACATCCTTGTAATTTTCTCGTTGCGTTTTAAACTTTACAAAACATAAAATAAGGGAGAAACAAAAGGCACTCATATTTGAATAATGTTCTCTTGGAACCAAATTTAAAAAGAAAACGATTGATTTGACATTTAATTTGTGTACGAGAAAAATCAGAGCGGAGCTGAAATCACACTGGGATATTTAAAGTCTTTGACTGGGACAGCTTGCTACTGGGTGAAATATTCATCCCTGAACAGGGACCAAACACAGCACTTTTTAATGTCAAAATAAGAAAAGGCAGCCAACTTCAATTAAAAACTGTTTTGGATTTTGTCAAAGAGTACAAAGAAGAATTGAAGAAAATTTATACAGATTCGCCAGCAAAATTTATAAATTTTTCTTAGCTGTGAAGCAGTTTTATTTTTTACAAATTATATTAAATATATGACGAAACGGTAAATGACGTGAGCATTGGAGTAAAGTGTGTATCATATCTTAGAGTTCATATTGAATTATATAGACACATTAATAGATATATTACACTAAAAGGTGAAAAACTTGGAAACAAATTACTGGATACAATCAATTAAAATATCCCAATATGTGGGACTCGTCGATGTTCTTGAGTACGCTGACGCCGAAGTTCTATGTGGCACTTACCGGAACTTCCAGCCTAATATCAGGACTAATATTGATTTTTGAATGGTGGTATTTTCGCAAATATGGCACCTCTTTCATTGGTATGTTTGTGAAGTTGAACCAATTGATAACGTATTTAAATGCTGTTCATTGTGCTTAGAACAAGTTTCCATCAACCACATTAGTCCGTGGATCAATGGCAGTGACAACCAACCCGAAACGAACGGGTCAACTCACACAGCTAATGGCAGTGGCGGTACAGGCAGTGCGGGCGGAGGCATCGCAGCCACGAACAATGGTCAACAGATGCCCGAATGCAAGGTTTGGAGGAATCCGCTTAATCTTTTCAGAGGGGCGGAATATCAACGATTCTTTTGGGCAACCAGCAAGGAGCCGCTCACTTATTATGACATGAATCTCAGTGCGCAGGATCATCAGACTTTTTTTACATGCGAAGGTACGTATTGATCAAATACTTGCAATTGGATCTGTAATATAAATACGATCTACAGGCGACGCACGCAAGGAAGAGTATGAAATAATGCAAACCGCTTGGCGTGAACGAAATCCCGTGCAACGCATCAAGGCGGCACACAATGCCCTGGATATAAATGGTGAATGTGCTCCCGCGTATATTTTGCTGGCAGAAGAAGAAGCCACCACTATTATTGAGGCTGAAAAAATATTAAAAACGGCGCTGAAAGTGGCGGAGACTAATTATCGCAGGTCACAGTGTACGCAACACCAGGGCACCATAGCCGAAGGCATACACCGTCGCGATACGAACGTATTGATATATATTAAGCGACGTCTAGCGATGTGCGCGCGCAAGTTGGGAAAACTGAAGGAAGCTGCCAAAATGTTTCGTGATCTAACTAAGGAAATTCCCTCTATCATGAATGTTTTGAATATTCACGAGAATCTCATTGAGACATTGTTGGAGATGCAGGCGTATGCAGATTGTCAAGCAGTCTTGGCCAAATACGATGACATCTCGTTGCCAAAGTCGGCGGCAATTTGCTACACGGCTGCCTTGCTCAAAGCGCGTGCAGTTGCTGATAAATTTTCGCCAGACATTGCATCAAAACGTGGTCTTAGTGCAGCTGAAATGAGCGCAGTCGAAGCCATACACAGAGCGGTTGAGTTCAACCCACATGTTCCCAAGTATTTGCTCGAAACGAAACCGTTAATCTTGCCGCCGGAACATATACTCAAGCGAGGCGATTCCGAGGCATTAGCCTATGCGTTCTTTCATCTCAAGCATTGGAAGAACGTCGAGGGCGCTTTGAATCTCTTGCATTGCACTTGGGAGGGAACTTTTCGTATGTTGCCCTACCCGCTGGAGCGCGGACATCTCTTCTACCCCTATCCCACGTGTACGGAGTGTGCCGATCGCGAACTTTTACCAGTATTTCATGAGGTTTCTGTGTATCCGAAAAAGGAATTGCCCTTCTTCATACTGTTCACTGCTGGACTGTGTTCGTTTACCGCACTGTTGGCACTGCTGACGCACCAGTATCCGGAACCAATGGGTCTATTAGCACAAACTGTACTTAACTGGATTTCGTATCCGTTCCAGCTGATCAAAGAGCGTATTGAGGCGATCTGGCCTTGTAATTTGCTACAACAGTTGTCAAGAATTTAAATGTTGGGTACAATCAGTACTAATACAAACCCAAGTAAAGTATGTGAACACGCGTAATTTTAAACAAAAATGAAATTAAAAATGCACAGAAAGAATTTATGATTAAAAAGTATTTTTTTATTTATTAGTCTGTTGCAATTGACATTGTAATTTATTAGTTTGCTGTAAAATATCCATTAATATTAAGCTAAATCATAAAGTAGTTTTAACCGGATCGTTTCCAGTCTTCTAAAAATAGTTGTCCCAATATTTTTTCAAATGCTTCAAGTTACATGAACTTATTATACTTTGTGAAGTTTTAAGATACATTAATTACATGAAAATAAAATCAACTATTGGAAAATATAAACACATAGTTAAATCGACTGTTATAATAAATAAGTTACAGATAAAATGCCCTATAGTTTGCACTCTGCATAATAGCCAGAACAATCTTTACACTGTTGCAATAATTCTGGTCTATTGTTTGGATTGAGCGACATGAAATAGCTTTGCCATTTGCCATTATTTCATATTTGGTATCATCCAAAATTCCAGCACTAAAATCTAAATTTACACAATATTTGTAAATTCTGTACAGCACTTGCTCATTTGCAATGGACACGACGCACTTGAAACTTTGGGACTTACCTTTGAAGGTGGCGTTGACATAAAATAAGCCCTCACAGCTATGATAATTTCTAGCGATTTAGTTTGAATGTTCTCAAAACCGATTTCTGCATAATTCTCGAGTATTGTCATCATTTTTTTTAAAACATCTTCGGTAGGAATTGGTATGCCATATTTTGTTTTAATATCTAGCATAAAATTATCTACAAAAGTATTGGCCAAACTCATCAAAAAACGAAACGTTTTGTCGCAATACTCCTTGGCCATTTGTTGTGCTACGTCCCAAAAGTCCTTCTCACTGTTGGCATTTTTAATTAAAGAATGTCCTAACTCTGCCAGATTTACAATAGCACCACTTGAAAGAGTTATTATTTTATATAAATTTCCTGTAGTTTCTGACTCGGGTTTTACTTGTTGCAAAATTATGTTATTCTTAGGACGAACAGGATTTCCGTTTGTCACAGACAATCCCTGTGCGGATTTGACATACGACTCATGTGTGGTGGGAATCAGTTTTGTTACTCCACCTCCAATAACGGCACCTCCAAATGATGGGCGTACGTTCTTCTGTTTTAATCTTGAGTTTATTTTATATAAATCATTTAAATACTGCTTGCTTGGTATTTCGTTGATGTTGCGTATGACATCTATTTTTCCCTGTAAAGCACCCATAATTCGTATGGTTTCCTTCGTCATCTTGTCAAACATTCGTCTGAAAATTAATTTTAGTTTATCAATTAGAGAATTGAATTGGGTAAAATCAGTGGCGTAAAAATGTTTTTTTTTGAGTTGAGGATAGGATTACATTTTAGTAAGTGTTACTCAAAGAATTTAATAAGTATTAGTCATTGTTAAAAGTAAGCATTGCAACCGACACTGATGATCGTTTCAAACCGTTCACTTTTAAAACCGTTATACGAAAAACAGAAATAAACCGATATCCAAAACCTATACAAACGCTTTTTGGGTATGAAAAGGTATGAAAGGGTATGAAAAGGTATGAAAAACAATAATAAACAAATTATTTTATATAGAAGCTCTGAAGTACAAGACATGTTTGAATGTCATTTAACATAATGTGGGGTTCCCAAAATAAAATATTAAATTTTCTAAATAATATCTTTATTTTGAGAAACAATATTACCCATAACGAAATTTGAACATAAGTGGTCGTATCATAGGTTACAATGGGCCGATTTTCCGCACATACAGCGTAGGTATATTAGTAATCTAAGTTATAAGTTTCATTTATCTAGCTTTTCAATTTTAAAAGTAGTAGGGATTTCAACAGACAGACAGACGGACATCGCTAAATCGACTCAGGAGGTCATGCTGATCAAGAATATATATAATTTTCCATACCAGAGATGCTTCCTTCTGGGTGTTACAAACGGCGTACCAAATGAATATACCCTTTCACTCTTAGTGTAGGGTATAAAAAAAACAAAGGCAACTCTAAGCTGTGTGTTATTATTCTTCGATACGCTAGTGTCGTTCGTTGTCCGACTATGCACTTGTTTTGTTATTGTTTTGTTACATCACTTGTTTAGCGGTAAATCGTATACAACTACTTACAGAATATAGATTTGTTGCGCCAACTAACTCTTTGCCCAACCAACTTATTAGGTTCTCTCAATAGCTTAGTCGGTACGTATAGTCAATACTAAAAGAGTTGTAGTTTGAACTAGAACCGTTTTCGAACAATCTACACCCTCTAAATTGTTCTAAAACTGTTTGAAATTGGTTGTAGTCTAAACTAGAGATGGGCACGTTAGGTAGTTTTGACTCACACTCACTCACGCTCACGAAAGAATATTTGTAATCACGCACACTCACTCACGGCCTTTTTTGCTCTAATTGAATAATTTGACACATTATGTATGTTGGGTCTGGGCAGAGTATAGGCTATATATCGGTGGGATTGGTGTACTGGGCGTTGCACCTCCCATATATCCGAAAAATTAAACCACATTATATCCGTAATTAGGATAGCAAATTTAATGAAATATTCCTCTAACTCTGCGGTGAAGAATTCTACGGGAAAGAATTCTACCGAGAAGAATTCTACGGGAAAACGTTCTACGGGGAAGATATAAATAATAAAAATGTTCTTTATATTAATAAAATTAACTACATATCCTTGCATTCACAAAATCTTGGCACGAGTCGTGCACGGGTCCAGCTAGTTATCAATAAATGAATAGTTCGGGGTAGAATTAACCAGGGATAAATTGACTTTGGGAAAAACTATTTCTGAAGCGATTTTTTTGGTTACTACATATATAACTCGAATAAAATCGGGACCCCACACGAACCTCTGGAACAAACTTACGTTAATAAACAAAAGGAAGTTAATACAGAGTTATCATGTATAGTTGAAATTGAACATTCAACTTTTTACGAAAATGGGTATATCGAAAAAAAAATGCGTTCCATGAACGGTCGTATGAAACCAATCAAAAACTATTGACATGACCCCCTCAAACATTGTCTAGCCCATACTAAGTACGGCCGGTTTTCAGGGGTTAGATAAATTGTTGACTGAAACATTGCAACTTATTCTGAGTTGACGAAGGGGTGGGTATATGACGGTTATTGGAAAGGGTTTGATTTATTATAGTTCTGAAATGTGGGCAGTCGCCTTCCCGAAGCCTTCTGAGTTCAAGGGGTAGTCCTACTTGTTCTGTAGTTCAGCAAAAATATATAAAATCACAAAAAAATAAAACTGAGATTTTTTTATTTTGTGAAATATTCTACTCACGCACACTCACTCACGAAAAAATTGTACTCACGCACACTCACTCACGGTATTTTTTGGTCTACTCACACTCACTCACAATCACGTGAGCAAAATTAGGATTCAATCACAATCACGCGTGATCACGCGTGATTCACGTGAATCCGCTCATATGCCCATCTCTAGTCTAAACGAAAACTCTTTTAGTTTTGACAATAACAACCGAAAGAACCGGATAAGTTGGTTGGGCACAGAATTGGTTGGCGAAACAAATTTCTATTCTATGTGTGTTATTAACTCTATCATGATACTGTTAGAGATTACCTAACCCTCCCGCAATGGTTTCACCATTTAATATATTTATAACATGTAGTTTTTTTTTTAAATAATTGTTTACCTTTGTCTGTTGCTTAAAATTGTACGATATGACTGGATTTTGCCGTTTCGCGATTCGTTTACCATAGTCGACGCTAAGCGAAAGTTTCCTACGGAGTGCGTAAATACAACCAATGAAGCGGCTAATTGTAAAACATCCGGAACCGTGATGTCTTCTTCGTCATTATATTTCTAAAACAAATTATTATATTGTAAATATTTCAAAGTAAACCGATGCCAACATTATTATAAATATTATTATAAATATTACCGCAAATAGTACCGCAATTTACATTGAACTATAGGTTTATAGATTAAAATCCCCATTTAATTTAGTCTTCAAATTTGGACAAATTCTCACACACCCAGCATATAGTTTGAATACCATTGTTTTAATACGTATATAAATATATCAGTTAATGGACTATTTAAACATGTTTCTGTGAAGCAAAAATTGTAGTCACACGACGATTTAAAAATGAATTTAAGAAGGTGACAGAGAAAATCGTGATTAATCATGGCAGTTATAGGAATATGAATTTTATACAGGGTGTTTGGTTCATGACGTCATTCTATGACCCAAAAAAATAATAAAATGTGAAATATAAAATGTCTAATTTTGCACTCACTTTAAGATACTTACATCACCTAGCCAAGAAAATTGGTACTAAAGATTAATATCAATGTTTACACCGAGAAATTTAAACTTTAAAATCACTTTAAACTCCGGTGCAAAACACTTTATCATTTAAAGTCTGCATGTATGAAAGTCAGCCGTATTTGAAAATATTAAATTTTAAAGTGTTTACTTTAAATTTTAAATAAATTTTATATATTAATGTGACACTTTAATTTTTAAAGTTGGACTTTTACATCTAAAGTGTCACTTTTAATTTTTTGCAAGAGTACTTAGAAAAAATTCTCTCAATGAGCGTTAGATCGTATGGCCAATGCCTACGTTACACCTATCTCTTTCTCATTATTGATCTTTGTTGTATTTGTTAACCATTTCGACATACCTTTTATTCGTACAGTTTAACAAATTGTGTTTATGAACTATGTTCTACTGCAATGAAGATAAATTGTGTTAAATGATATACATTGAATTTTAATATGATAAATTTCAAATTAAAGTGTTGCACTTAAAATTCGTCAAATCTTTAAATGGAAAGCGTGAACTTTAAAATTTAAAGTGCACTTTTTTTCTCGGTGTACTCATGTTTATTACATGTCCAATGGTATATCACATTTCCGAACGCCATGATTTCCTCCTTTTTTAAAATGTACATAAAGTTCAAATATACAAAAATTAAAAATTCATATATCGACTTTGACATTGATTTTCTCAAAATTTCATTACGGATCACACCATTTTTTCTAATTTATGATGACAGACCAGTTCATTCCCAGTATTTTATAGTAAAATATTTTTAGACTGGTAAGTTTTTCTGCAGAAATAATTAGCGGTGGCGGGTTTAGTGGATGAAATTAAAAAAAAAATAGAAATAATGGACAACTAATATTAAACATTTATTAATATTATAATTATTATCATATTACTTCACAGAACATATTTTCTGATCATATTTCCACAAGACCCGCCACAGATGTGCTACTTTTCAACAAGTGCTCGAAATGATTCTAGCAGTCAGTCATAAATAATGCGACACGTTCCAACGCTATTCCAATTTATTTTTTTACAATTACGTAACTGTTTTCTGAGTATATTAGCTTATTGCTAAAGCTAAACATAGACATACCAAAATAACATCAAAAATGCCATTGGCCAATCCACTACCTGACAAAACGATCGATGATATATTCATTCCATTGACTACCATCGAGGTCACCTAAAAAATAGTGAAAAAACGAATAAATACACGGAGATATTTTCTTGTTGCAAAAAATCATGTCGTGGTTACCATGGAGACTTCAGAACCAGCTGCCGCAGCTGTTGTTAGAGCCCGAGTTGCTCCAGATGCACCCAATCCAATAGCGCCACCTAACACACCAAGCCAATTGCCGCGTGCTTGACGATCTGTCAATGCAACCGACTGATCATGTAAACTACGATCACCTAAATTGGACCCTGATCGAATAGCGGCATAACCAGCACTCGCAAGCCCTACAGTACCTGCTGCTGCCATTATAGGTGCAGATACCGGAAACGTGCATATCGCAGCTATAGTCACTCCAGCGGATACAAGTCCACTCACAGCCGTTGCAGTATCGGCGACTTGCATCACAGTATGTGTTATGCTACTCGCTGGTGTTGGACATGTTTCCAGATTTACCTTCAATTATATGTGTGAAAGATATAGTTTGATATGTGTACCGTATAGTGTGTAGTATCAATAATTAATATAGGTTTCCGGTTCCAAGATTTTTTCAAATAAAAGAACTTTGATATTGGATTTTGTACCAAACTAGTTTTTTTGTTTGCTTTTTTAAGTTAAAAAATATTTTATATTTTATTAATTATTTTTATTTATTATTAATTTTTTTAATTTAGTTTTTATTATTTTTTATTTATTTATTTTATTATTTATTTTTTATTTATTTATTTATTTATTTATTTATTTCTTTATTTAAATTTTATTTATTTTTATAATAGGATGAAGATACCTTACCTCATTAAGGTTGTTGAAGGTGTAAACACCATTCTTCGGTGCGACCATTGAACCCTTTGGCAGTTCATTTTTACTTAAATATGCAGCCCAATTCTTGTAGACTCGGCCCACTTCATCAATGAAGATCATGCAGCATTTCGAACTGTTGCTTTTGTCTTAAACGAGTTGAAAATTAAGTTTATACAGTTAAACTTTGTTAATTTAGCACGAAGTTGTTGCAACCTCCAAGTTGGTGATCATCAGGTTGTGACAACCTCCAAATCGGTGTACATGAGGTAGTGACAACCTACAAATCGGGGATCATGAGGTTGTCACAACCTTCTAGTCAGTGAACATGAGGTTTTCTAAATATATATAGTGGATACATACCAACACATTTTCTTGTACGAAAAACCGGATGACATGAAAACTCTTTAGAATATTTGGCTGTGTCAATATTCATTTCGTTTGTGATAAAGACATATATGGTCGAACATAGAGATTTACAATTTGTATATTTTCCTTTAAAGTTGATGAGACTTTTAGTACTATATATTGATAATGTTATATGGTTGTGCTTACTTTGTGCCCAAAATATTTGAAAATATCGTTTGCCGAATTTCCACAATTGCATTTTGGCCTTTCTTTTGATCGGGTATAATGTTTTTAATTTTTTCCTGCAATATGTCGCCTTGGTCTTCCGACAGTCTGAAAATATAATAAGACTAAATATGTAACTACCCAATAAACCAAAAACCTGGATATTAAGTGATTTTCGAATGTATATTGAACATGGATATCGAAGTTTTCACTGGAGAAAAGCGTTAAAATTTTTGTAATTGTAAACTTGAAAACCATAGCGTTCTGGTAAGCCCATATATTTCCCTAATTGAAGGTTTAAATATAAAATAAAAGAAAACGCATTTAAGTTATAATACTATATATTAAAAGAAATTAAAGTATGTTCTACAGCTGCAACAGCACCTGCACCCGTGGCAGTGTACAGGAACTTCTTGTAAAATCCACGACGTGCGCGAAGATCAAACCAGTAAATCCAATTGCGCCACTGCGATGTATAACATAAGCCAGGTTCGCGTAAAATATCAATGTTGTCTGCATATGAATGAAAATATATTAATATTTTATAAACGTATTCGTAAACCTTGGCCACTTACATTGTATATCAGCTCATCGTGCATTTTCCGTGCGGTAGAATTCTCGGGATGTCTTTCGTGTTTGGACCTGCACTTATATACCCAAGAAACATTTATACGGAGCCTACGACACACACGGAATCACAATACCGTCATTGACGGCATGTTAACGGAGCATTGAGCAAGTGTCCGTCGTAGAATATACGATTACGCACCGTTAACGTACCGTCAAATCGGACGACTCCGTTAGAATTCCGTTTTGCTCCGTATTTTTTAATAACTCGTAAGATTGCCGTTTTGTTGTAGTCGTTTACGGTACCGTTGAAACGGAGTACTCCGTACATTTTCCGTTTATACTCCAGCTCAACGGCACTGATTTTCTTCCGTTATTGGCGTACATTTGTTTTGTTTAGTAAAATTTGTATATTTCATGTAAAATTTTATTCATGATAAGTTTGTTTCTTGTTAAATAAAAATATGCAAAAGGTTATTTTGTATGCTATTGAATGGTATAAAAACGGTGCTTTCAATATATTCATTCCGGTTTTCATACAGGCTTACGGTACGTTAACGGACTCTCAAAACGGAATATCAACGGATTCACTCCGTATTTCATCCAGTATGACGGTCCGTTAACGTACCGTCGAAACGTACTCTCGACGGAGTCACTCCGTAGTTCATCCAGTATGACGGTCCGTTAACGTACCGTCGAAACATACTCTTAACGGATTCGAAATCCGTTTCGATGTTCCTCTTCATCCGTTCACTGGACCGTTTTCGTATCCAGAAAACGGAACGTTTACGGAATCGTATTCTATATTGCTGTTCCGTATACGGCTCCGTTAACGGACTGTTTTGTTTCATGGGTATTAATAGATTTGTCTGTTTGCTAATACAAGCGAAAAACAATGATCTCACTGATCCTGCGAATGCAGTGGCACATTTCTTATTGACATTTAATTTATCACGTCACTGGGTTGCCAATGAGTAATTTTGTGTAGTGAATTTCGTGTCAAGTTTTTTTAACTTCGAAAACCAACGTTGGAATAACATTCATTTCTTCGGCTTGATCATGACATTAGATCCACACTGGTTGTAAAAAAATTTCTCCAAATTTATCGAACCTTAAACTCATTGCTTACTCATAATAATAAAGAACCTAGACCGAGTACTCTCATCTCAGCTACATAATCGCGTTCAACAGCGGCTACTGAGCTAACGATTGCAGCGCGGCTTGAACAAATGAACACTCAAACTTTTTTTTTTGTATCAGTCGCTCAGCAAAATATGCAGCATGTTTATACCATATAATTGAAAGTTTATTCATCTTTTTTAGTTTTCTCTTTATTTTGTCCTAGTTTTTATAAACACAAACGACCTTTAGAAACTTTAATTTACAAATGTTTTTGATTTATTTTAGAACAATAAATAATTAAATTATCATGCAATTATACACATTTAAATAAATAAATTTACATTTCAATAAAATTGAATAAATACAAAATGTAATTTCTATACAAAATGTGATATTTTAAAATGATATTTTCAATATGAATTTTCAATTGATCAATCAATAAATTCAAGTCAATTAAAGAAATTATACGAAATTCAAAAATCATTAAATCAGGCTCTCAAAAGGTGCTGATACAACATTTTTCTTATTCTCTTCAAGTGTTGGACATCGCTCTTTCATTTCAACATTTCTATTCTGAAACAAGGACAACAAACTGACTTTGCAAAAGCCTTACAAATGCCTTTTGAATTGCCGGTTTGGGACAGTGCAAAGCATCCCCAAAAATGTAAATTTTAGATTACCCAGCATACCTTGCTGACCGAAACCCCAACACAAATGCAAAATGTTTGCGACTCACTTATACATGTAAGAAAAAGCTGTGTAAACGTGCGTAAGACAGGGATGTAAAGTCACACGTATACACAAGTTTTGATAATTTTTTGCCGACGCTGTTTTACATGCGACCGAAACTACCCAATAAGCAATTAGTTTATGGTTCGATAACTTTGGAGAATTTTCTTTTACAACCAGTGTGGATGTAATGTCATGATCAAGCCGAAGAAATGAATGTTAATCCAACGTTGGTTTTCGAAGTTAAAAAAACTTGAGACGAAATTCACTACACAAAATTACTCCGTGGCAACCCCGTGACGTGATAAATTAAATGTCAACAAAAAATTTTCATTTTTTTCACCACTACTTATGTGCCACTGCATTCGCACAATCAGTGATGTAGTATAGTAAACTGATGGCAACACTGTTTTTTATTCTTGTTACATTCGTTCTGACGCTCGCTAAATTCTTCCTTCTTCCTGTGTACAGCGATGGACTAAGACGTGTTTTTCGGCAACCAAGTTATTTCTATTTCACTTCATTATAATTAATCATTATCAGTATTTCTATTAAATAAAGAAGATATAAAATTGGCGACGAGGAGCAAAAGTTATCGGAATAAGGTGGAGCAAAATCCATGGGCGAAAGGATGGCATCGAAATTTGGCGATTTAGGAGCGTTTAACGTGTCTGCGGGAAAATGGCAGGTCTACAAGGAGCAGATGGAATTTTTTTTCAAGCAAATGACATTAAGGACCAGGCGAAACAGAAAGCTGTGTTCCTGCGGAATGGACACGTACACGTTGTTAAAATCTATTGCGACACCGGATGAGGTTATGTCCGAGAGTTTCGAATTCGCCACTGCGATGGATTTGTTGACGAAACATGTTTGTCCCCCGCCAAATCAAATTGTGCAAAGGTTCCAGTTTTATCGTCGCGACCAGCGGATTGATGAATCCATATCTGAGTTCTTGGCAGCACTTCGAAAATTGAGTCATGGCTGTGAATTCAAGGACTTGGATGACATGTTGCGCGACAGGTTAGTGTGCGGCATGCGTGACGAACACCTTCAGAAGCGTCTGTTGTCAAACGACAAACTAACATTGAGGCTTGCGCAGGATGAAGCAATTGCCAGTGAAGCGGCGCAGAAGAACATAAACGGACTTAAAACGCAACCCAGTCAACCAGAAGTGCATAAATTGGTCAGCTTCAAGGGGAAGCATAACCAGGCAACCAGAGACCAATTTCGCAAATGTTTTCGATGTCACGGCGACCACAAGCCAGAGCAATCCAGATTCAAGGACGTAGAGTGTCGTTTTTGCAAAAAACGTGGCCACATCGAGAAGGCATGCCTTACAAAAACAAAATCGCATAACAAGTACCGTCACGATAAGAAAAGCCAGAATCACACCAGTTTAAATCAAATAGAGTGCAACGAGGAAGGTTGTAAAGGTGATTACATTTTGTCAATGTCAGTGAAAAATATTTCATCAATCCAGGAGACAGTTTTGATTGGCCAGCAACAATTAGTGATGGAAGTGGACTCCGGGGCGAGTCACTCCATAATATGTGAGAAAACATTTTGTGATAAATTTTCACACATGACATTGACATCAAGTCAGATTAATTTGAGAAATGGGGAACTGCGGCAAACCTCAATGTGTGCGGCGAAGTGGAAGTGCCTGTAACTTTTAAAGGACGGAAAAGACAGCTGACTCTACTCGTTGTGTCAGGAGCCAGCATTAATTGGTCGAAATTGGTTCGATGATTTGGGAATTCGTGTGACGAGCACGCTGCATAAGATCGAGTCGCAAATACCAGCAGAAATTACGGAGTTTCATACAGTTTTTGATAACCAGCTTGGCGATTACAAGGGAGAAGCCATTAAACTACAAATGACGAGTTCGTGCGTGCCGAAATTTCTACGATATCGGCAAGTTCCATTTGCGATTAAGTCCAAGATTGAAGACGCACTCAAGGTGATGCAGAACGAAGGCGTGCTGCGACCAGTTTCGTTCAGCGAGTGGGCGACACCAGTTGTGCCTGTTATAAAAACTGACGGCACGATCCGGATTTGTGGCAATTATAAATGTACGGTGAATCGGGGGTTATGCAAGGACACGTACTCATTGCCTACAAATACAGAAGTATTCGCTGCGCTTGCAAATTGTAATTGGTTTTCGAGACTGGACTTAGATCGCGCTTATACGCAGGTGAAAGTGGATGATGAGTCAGCCAGGATACTTACGCTCAACACTCATCGTGGACTTTTTGAAGTTACGCGCATACCTTTTGGGATTTCGACAGCACCGGGAATTTTCCAACGGATCAAGGAAGGAATTCTGTGCAATGTCAAGGGAGTTGTTGTATACCTGGACGACATACTGATTGGTGGTCACAGTCTTCAAGAAATGTGGGAACGCCTGCAGAGCACCCTACAACGCATACATGAAGCAGGGCTGAAGCTGAAAAGATCAAAGTGTGTTTTTGCTGTGCAAGATGTTACATTCCTGGGTTTTAAAATTGATGTTGGGAGTACGCCCAACAGATGAGAAAGTAAGAGCAATTTCTCACGCACCAGAACCAGTCAACAAACAACAACTTCAAGCATTTCTGGGTTTGTTAAACTTTTAGGATCGATTTTTTAAAAATAAAAGTAATTTATTGGAACCGCTGTACCGACTGCTGAAAAAGGATACACCATTTACATGGGGAAAGGAGCAGAAGATAAGTTTTGATCGAGCTAAGCAATTTCTACAGTCGGAACATTTGTTAGTGCATTACAGGGCAGACTTGCCGTTGTTGCTGAGTGGGGATGCATCGCCATACGGAGTAGGTGCAGTCCTGGCTCACAAAATGCCAGACGGAAGCGAGGTACCCATTGCTTTTGGTTCCAGAACACTCCAAGCTGCTGAAAGGAACTATTCTCAGTTGGATAAAGAAGCGCTATCGATAATTTTTGGAATTAAGAAATTCCACCAGTTTTTAAGTGTCACAAGTTTAAGTTTCACAATATTGACGGATCATAAACCGCTCCTTGGCTTATTTAATCCAGCGAAGACTATTGCTCAACAAATATCACCCAGAATGTTAAGATGGCCGTTGATGTTAGGGGCATACCAGTATGATATCCGGCATTGAGCCGTTTGCCGTTAGATGAAGTGAAGGTTCACGTACCAGACGTTCCAGAAATTTTGTATTTTGGCGAAGTGGAGGAGCATTTTTTAGTGACATCTGATGACATCGCTAAAGCAACCAGAACAGATCCCGTGCTATCAAAGGTGATGTGGCACATTCAGCATCGAGATGGAGATTTTCCACATAAATCGGATAAGTTTAAGAAGCCGTACGCTACCAGGATTCAGGAGCTATCCGTAAATGCTCAGTGTTTATTGTGGGGATCTAGAGTTATCATACCAGAGAAGCTGCGTTCCAGAATTTTAGAGTTGCTGCATGAAGTTCACCAAGGTATGACCGCTATGAAGGCGACATCGAGAAGCTATTTTTGGTGGCCAGGCCTTGACAGCGACATAGAGATGACAGCCAGACTATGCGAGAAATGTAGTTTAACAAGCAAGCACCCACCTGTGGCACCAGCAAAACCGTGGCCGTTAAGCCTGAAACCTTGGTCAAGGTTACACATCGACTACGCCGGACCATTCTTGGGTACAAATTTCCTCATCGTAGTCGACTCGCACAGTAAGTGGGTTGAATTGAAAATCACCGGAAATACGAATTCAGAGAAGACAATCGAGTTGATGCGAGATATTTTCGCGACACACGGAATTCCAGATCCGATCGTGTCTGATAATGGTCGAAATTTCGTTTCGAATGAGTTTGAGATGTTTTTAAAATCAAACGGAATTCGACATATTCGCACGGCACCTTACCATCCATCATCGAACGGGCAAGCAGAGAGGTATGTACAGACAATTAAAAATCATCTGAAGAAGATGCCAGATAAAAAAATAAAAACAAATTTGGCAAATATACTTCTACGGTTGCGTACAACTCCATGCGCTAACTTCAACGAAAGCCCAGCAGAAATTTTGATGGGGAGGAAGTTAAAGACCCAGCTTGATCACTTGCATCCGCAGAGTAAGAGGGCTAGAGCAGAGGAGACTTTCATAAAACCAAAACCAGCCAGAAGTTTCAACACCGATGAAGAAGTATGGTACCGCAATTTCGGAATAGGTGAGAGGTGGTTACCTGGGACCGTTCAGTCTACAAGAAGTTCCTGTACACTGCCACGGGTGCTGTTGCAGCTGTAGAACATACTTTAATTCCTTTTAATATGTAGTATTATAACTACACTCAGAAGAAAATGTACCATTAAGTACTTTATGGGTTGACCATTGATCTTATGGTTCATGTATCAATAGTTTTTTTCTTTTTAAATCAAAAGTTTTCTAATTAATTCAATAGTATTTGAAAAATACACTACCATAAATTTATATATTTCAATGTTATTATTTTAAATAGAATAAATACTTTTGTTTTAATGGTTTCCTCCTATAATAATAAACGTGGTGTAAAAAAACATAAAACGAAAAAAACATGTTCGTTTTGTACGTCATTCTGCGTGTTTACTCTAAATGGTCGCATGTATTTTTTGTAATAATCCACATTATGAAACGCGACATTGGTAAGGACTCAATGTATTTAAGTTAAATAAATTATATTTATATATTTATTTATATTTTTATTTATTACAGAAAATAAATAATACATCGAACTTCTATTATGGCAACGGACTCAAAAATAACTGCAGACTCAAGTACTACAATCAATTATTGGAAACCAAAGCAAACATTAAATGTGTTATAACCTTTTGCAGCAAGAAGTGTCTTTTTATGTGTGTGTTGTAAAAGTGAATATCAATTTCGACATTTAAATAAAATAAATTATACAATAAATTAACTAAAATACATTTTTGTTTTAATAAATTATTAGGAAAATGTAATTCAACTTTACCATAAAATTAATAATACGTATCATTAAAATTGTATAGGTATTTCTTATTATAATTAAAATATCACATTATAAAATTTATGGTACAACCACACATTGTATTAACTTTTTCAATATTACTGAACTAATGGGACGCATCCTATCGACCAATTTTAATGGTATAAATTATTGTTTTTCTATTGAAATACTATCAATTTACCATGATTTTTTTCTGGGTGTATAATATAAAGTAAGCTGTCTAACAACCAAAAAATTTTCAACGCTATCGTATCGACAATTTTCGGTAAATTCTTAACGATGACAGCTAAATATCATAGCGAACTGTGTACGGAATACCTCCTAACAATGGCTGCATTCAGCGACCTCAGCAGTTGCGAATCTGCTCAGTAATTAATCGCTCACTTTTACTGAATGCACCGCTATCTCAGCTGTCAATTTACAAATTAATTTGTTATTCATATTTAAATAAAAGTTACATACAACTCTTTAATTGATTAAAAACATATTTCCAATCTAAATTTCATTTTTGTTTATAAATATTTCATCGAGTGTCATCGATAACAAATGCAACGCAAATGTAGCGTACAAATTTCATGCTGGGAAAAATGACGACCGCTCACTAAACATGTTGAGAGTAGCATGCCATTCAAGCTCAAATTGCTCAACAGCTCCACAACTGCTGAGGCCGCTGAATGCAGCCAATATTTTTCGTTAATTGTAGTTATCGAAATCGATTTTTGTCGATACGGAGTTAGGGAATCGCGCTACAGGTTTTTGGTTTATTGGGTATAATCGAACCTTTGATCATTGCTACCCCTAAAATGATCAATAAAATGACCGACTGTGTTCTTGCTGGGTTACTTCAACTGCCGTCACAATTGTTAAGTTTCTATCTTACACTCAGAAGAAAATGTCCCATTAAGTACTTCCCAAGAAAAATTTACTAGGCAGCTCAAGTACTGCTAAATTTCTGGTAGGATTTTGAAGAGTATATACTCGCCAGTAAAAACTAGTCAAAAACTGGTAGGTTACTTGTAGGGATTTGAAGAGTATATCCCTGCCAGTAAAACTAGTTAAAAATTGGTCGATACTGGTAGAGATTTGAAGAGTAGATCCCGAACGTACTGAATGTACTTTGCTTATAAATATAAATATATAGCAACAAATTTTAGTATGCCATAATATTTTTATATATGTGACAATAGAAACTGTCCTATCTAACATCAATATTGTTTCGCACTAAGAAAACAATATGTTTATGAAAGTTTTGCTGCAACTATCCTTTTAAATTTACGCCTTGTAGCAAATATTCAAACATCCCATAAGTTTCAATAAAGTTGCAGCAAAACTATGAATATTTTTTGAATATGACATATATGCAGATAGTTACGAGATGTTTGCCACAACAGCAATGAAAATTGAGATATTTACAGTTGACTGATAGCAAACATCCTGAGTTCTTGGACATTTGCTGCAAAATTTTAAGGTATTTTGACTTTGACTACCATAAAAAAAAGGAAAATGGCGTACTTTTTCCTTACATTCGATTTATCCACAACAATTAAGTAAATTCAATGGTGTAAAAAAGTGCCCACTCAAATATTACATTTTAATGGTAAAAGCGAAAATAAAATATCCTGTGATTTAAATTATCAACACGTGATGGAAAATATTTCTTTTCAGAGTTTACTTTGATGATAACGTCGCCG
The DNA here is from genome assembly GCA_951804985.1 of Dryomyza anilis. Taxonomy (NCBI): domain Eukaryota; kingdom Metazoa; phylum Arthropoda; class Insecta; order Diptera; family Dryomyzidae; genus Dryomyza; species Dryomyza anilis. Next base: position 40,979,505 of record OX638134.1, on the reverse strand, counting down.
GTCGTTCGTGGTTCTTCTGCAAAGAAATCTCAAGTCGTTGTACAATTTTACCTTCGAAGGATTTATAAAGACGATGGCGATGTATAACCGGGATACAGTTTTAATTCTAGAATAAATAAAAATACATTTGATTCATTTTCTTTAAATTCAATAAAAATTATTCCGCGAATTCTAATGGAGTACCTTTTCTAAATATTCATCAACTATCTTCCCATTTGTCAGATGTTTAATTGATGGTTGCTATACATAATCGTAAATTTGAAAGATGGTTGCTTGCAATATTTATCGTATTTGACGGATGTTTGAGAGATGGTTGTCTCAAATACGATTTAAATAATTTTTTAATAACTTGATATTTAGGGCTCTGATATTTCTGTTCATCTTTGTTTTTTTAGTGCGCATTTGAAATACGAGATTTGCGACAAACGACTACGAAGACTCGCTGTGGCTGTGGCAGAGACGCAAGGACCTCTTTAAGTTTAGTTTTGTAAATTAAAAAAATAAAACTTAATTTTGACATTATTTTATTTACACACAAAAATATAATTGCTTGACGTGCAGTTGTTTCAACGAATATTCATTTGCATCTACCAAATTTAGTCAGTTTCAACTGAAATTCATTTGTGGTAAACAATAGTATGAAGCGTAGCCAACTATTAAAGCAACTGCAACATTGATTGGGGAAACAAACTTTTTATCCATTTTAAATTTCTTTGTTTCCATTGCCACGGCAACTAAATTAAAAATGAGACCTAACCAATATTTAGTTGACTTAATAGATAGCTATATAACATTAAGTTGTAGCAACCAATATTTATTTGATTCAACTGTGAAATCAGTTGTCTTGCATAATAGCGATGCCAAAGCAGGACAACACCAGTCGCGCAAGCTTTACATTTTTCACTCGTTTTGTTTTGCGGACAGCGCGTGCCACGTCTTAGTCTTAAACAATATTTGGAATTGTTTTAAGGCGATTTCAGATTTTTTCACTATTTTTTTGTTTTGTGCTGCGGACAGTGCGTGCCACGTCTTAAACAAAATTTGGAATTGTTTTAAGGCTTGTTCGTTTTTATTGTTCGGTTTTTTCATGCTCAAATATACTTTCTTCCACTAGAGACATACTATTCTACAGAGTACTTCCTATTGTGTTTCTATATGTTGTATTTATATATGCAGCCCTAGCGCTCCAACGTGTTGCAGACACGAAGCAGCACAACGAATCGTCGGCAATGTTCGATCTCGGGAACGCTGTTGTGACGCTGACTTCGTGTTTGCAACACGTTGGAGCGCTAGGTAAAATGACCGATTTCTTATAATTAAATTGGCTACCACAACTAAACAAATTGGTTGTGTCAATTGTATTCATTAGTTGTGTGAACTGATACGCGGTGTTGCAACAACTGAATCAGTCGAATGTTGACAGAACTAAATAAATCGTTGACAGAAAAAAAAGACGGTTGCCCCAATTGATTCGTTCTTTGGGTGTACTTTTTACATATCGAGTTTCTGACAAGTTTTTGTGGCAAGTTTTTGGCCAGTTTTTGACCAGTTCTGGCAATAAAAAACGTTGTGTAAAAAAACATAAAACGAATACAAACATGTTCGTTTTGTACGTCATTCTACGTGTTTACTCAAAATGGTCGCATGTATTTTTTTTGGAATAATCCACATTATTAAACGCGACATTGATAAGGACTCAATGTATTTAATGTAAATAAATTATATTTATATATTTATTTATATTTTTATTTATTACAGAAAATAAATAATACATCGAACTTCTATTATAGCAACGGACTCAAAAATAACTGCAGACTCAAGTACTACAATTGCTTGGGTTAATGGTACGACCTTCAATCTTATGGTTCATGAATTAACAGTTTTTTCTTTTTGAATAAAAAGTATTTTAATTAATTTGATAGTATTCGAAAAATTCAGTACCATAAATCTATATATTTCAATATTATTATTTTTAATAGAATAAATACTATTGTTTTAATGGTGTCCTCCTATAATAATAAACGTGGCATAAAAACATAAACACGAATATAAACTTGTTCGTTTTGTACGTCATTCTGCGTATTTGTGTTTGCTCAAAATAGTCGCATGCATTTTTTGTAATAATCCACATTATTAATAGCGGCATTGGTAAGGAATTAATGTATTTAATGAACCGTTTTCTATTTATTACAGATAATAAATAATAAATCGAACTTCTGTTATGGCGACGGACTCTAAATCAAGTGTTGGGAACTGAAGCGAACATTGAATGTGCTATAACATTTTGCAACGAGAAGTGTACATTTACGTGGGTGATTTTTTAAAAGTGAATTTTAGTTTCTACATTTAATTAAAATAAATTATACAGTAAATTAACTAAAATACATTTTTGTTTTAATAAATTATTAGGAAAATGTAATTCGACTATACTATAAAATTAATAAAACGTATCATAAAATATTTATAGGTTTTGGTTATTGTATTTAAAGGAGCACTTTATAAAATTTATGGTACAACAAAATATTGTATTAACAGTTCCAATTAATGGGACGCATCCTATTGACCAATTTTAATAGTATAAATTATTGTTGTTCTATTGAAATACTCAAAATAGTCGCATGCATGTTTTTTTTCTGAGTGTAGGATGTGTGTTAGTTGAATTAATGGGACGCATCCTATTGACCAATTTTAATAGTATAAATTATTGTGTTTCTATTGAAATACTATTAATTTTCCATGTTTTTTTTCTGGGTGTAGGATGTGTGTTAGTTTGACTAAATTGCTGACTAAACTAAATTTTGTCGATAATGTTGTTTTTTAATTTAGCAAAGTTTTGAGCAATTTAAATTTAACTAAATTGGATGAAAGCAAAGAGACTTTAAAAATCACCGGTTACCGAATGGAGATCGAATGCTTAGTTTAGTTAGCAATTTAGTGGAACTTACATAAATTCATTGTGATCAAGGTTCTCAGTTTTTCTAACGCAAATGAAGAATATTTAGAATATTTAGGGACTAGATTTGAAAATAAATTGATGCAGTAGAATTAAAATAGAAATAAGTAGATACTAATACTATTTTTTTTGACATATTAACCAACGCTCAGGGGATGCCCCTATTCATGCAATGCACAGTGTTGATCGAAGAAAGGATTATAGGTTATTGGGAGGGAAGATGGAGTAGTGTCGGTGGATGTTTGTTTTGAACTTGCCAATATCAAAAATGTCTGGAAAAACAGACGCAGGGAGATTGTTCCACAAACGTTTCGTGCGACTGAAGAACGAATTCTCTCTGTAATGCGTGGTTCTATTGAGAGCCGGGTGGACTACGAAGGGGTGGGCTTGGTTCGATGCCCGTGCAGATCGAGAGAACACACGACCTGGTGGAATCAGGCCATGTATTTCAGGTCATTATTTAACGAATTAAAAACTTTAAAAAAATACATATCACGCTGTCCAAAATATGAATATTAAATAGCAATAATTTAGTTCAATTTAGATTGCTCAAAAATTAGATAAATTTACACTAGTAATTTCCGACAAATTTAATTTAGTCTTTAAATTAATAAAAACTCACAAACACCCTAAATTCGAATTCTAGTTCTAGACTCTCGCACATCGTCGGTGATACTGCAAAAACGTCTATCTACATTTTCGAATACCTCTTACAAAATGAATTTTACAGAAGAAACAAAACTATTTTCAGTCTCAATTCATACAAAATTATGTATGTCATAACTTATAATAGAATTTTTCTAATTTATCCGATCAAGATATCATTAAAAACCCGATTATAACACAAAATTAGGCGTAATTTTCACATGCAGTTAGGCGGTTTTGCAGTATCACCGACGATATGATTTTTATACCCTACACTAAGAGTGAAAGGGTATATTCAGTTTGGTACGCCGTTTGTAGCACCCTGAAGAAACATCTCCGGTATTGAAAAGTATATATATTCTATACATGACCTCCTGAGTCGATTTAGCGATGTCCGTCTGTCTGTCTGTCCGTCCGTCTGTCCTTCTGTCTGTCTGTCTGTTGAAATCACGATTACGGAAAAAGTAGAAGAGCTAGAGCAATGAAACTTTAGATTTAGATTACTTATATATCTAAGCTGTCTGAACAAGAAAATTGGCTTGTTCGATTTATTTTGACCTGAGAACCGACCACTCAAATACCTCATATAAAATTTACATCTACAGATCAATTTTACTGTATACGTGCTTAGGTAAACTTTTTTGGTCAAATATATATTGATATCATGCTGAAATACATGAAAATAATGTTTTCCCGCGAAGCGAGTTGTGGTTCCCAAAATAAAATTCGAAATTCCTTACACCTACCCATTTGTAAATATGGGTATCAAATGAATGGACATTTTTCAGCGATGGAAAGTTTGTAGTTATTTTCAGAATTCGTATACCCTGGTGACCTATATACCAATTTGAATGGTAACCACACATATGTGTATTTATAGTCGGCTTAGACCGACTATAATTTTGATAATCCTAACTATCATAATTACACCTACTTTAAAATTTCCCATGTGATCTAACCTTCCCAACTGGTTTTTATTTCAAAGAGTTTATTGTATTTGCTGTACTGCTGCACTCGTGTTTTGTGCCGTGGACTTTTTGGCGGCAGCACAAAATCCCTACAGTTCAATACGTAATGCGCAGTTCATCTGTATGGACTGCAAAACTCCCGGATATTGCATGCAGTACAATGGCAATTGGCTTACAATGCAGCTCGCTGATTGCAGTTTTCCAAACTCATATTGTAGCGAAGCAGCCAACGGTTGTATCAACAGTGATACGTGCGATGTACCATTTCATGGACCAAAGTTCGAGTGCCAAAATCCAGGTGTATATCCGGATCCATATGATTGTAAATACCATCATGAATGCAGTCCCGAGAATAAGCTTACTACTCATGTGTGCTCCAATGGTATGGGCTATTCCTTGGCGACCGACTCTTGCAGTGCTCCGAAAAATAGAGATCTTTGCCTTAAACCACCATATAGTTGTATGTATGCGGGACAGCTTGGCGCATGGTCCTCGGATCCATACATCTATTATACTTGTGTGCCAAAAGATAATGAGTTCTTTCCACTACTCCATCGTTGTGCGTCCGGAATCCTAATAACTAAAAATCCTAATAACTAAACATTACAAAGAATTCCACTTGAATAAATAAATTGGAAAAGTTTTGTGGTTACGATACTCCTTAGAACAGGGTTAGTACACAAAAAAAAATCGTAAATATAGCCTAAAACGTTCATAAACACAATCAAATTATTGCTAAAACTGCGCCGACTAAATTATTAATTGTATTTGCGTACACATTCATCATATTATCAATCGCATTTGCTGGCAACAGCTATGTGTCTTCGCATACCGCGTTGATGTTAAAGCAGTGCGTAGTCGCTATAGCAGTGAGTGGTCGTTGCAGCAGTGCGTGGTCGCTATAACAGTGCGTGGTCGCTATAACAGTGCGTGGTGTGTATTCGTGTACTCGCTTACAGCACTGGTGAATTCAGTGTAATTCATGAAATTGGTGGAATTCGCTTAGAATTAGAATTTTGAGTTGGCGGTTGAAGCGCATATCAGTTCACATTTGGTTCATGTTGAAAGAAACGCTTATAGAGTTTGATCATACTCTATTGGTGTCGTTGAAAATGATGATGATGGCAATAGTTGCATATTTAATTATGCGTCATCATCAGAAAAGTATATTTATTATATACTTTCACAAGAATTTATATTATTATTTTTTAATAAACTAAAAAATAATTATAAGTATACTGTGAAAATACAAAATTGCGTTTAAAACGTCGACTATACCAATTAAATAATTTTCTACTTAAGCAAAATCATTTATTGGTATATTTTTGGACGCAAATAACATTTTTAGCGAATGTGTTTGCTCAATACATGAACATTGACATTAGCAAACTTATGGAAAATGTCCAAAAGCGGGGAGTATGCATTAACTAAATAAATTAAATTTTGAATTTCTTTTTTCATATTTTAGCAACACCTTCCTAAGATGCTTCAATATTATTGGGTTTACTTCTGCCCGTTGCTGCTGGTTCTTGCTTAGAATCAGTGACGAGTAGCCTTGGTTGCTGGAGATCCATCCAAAGGAATGAGTCTGCACATAGTCGCTGCGGCATACAGGAGTGCGGCCGTTGCATCAAATTGTCTCCAAGCCGTCTGCAGGTTGCGTACCTCGGAAATGTGTTGCAGACGCTGGAGTTGCGGGGCGGACAGTGCGGCGACGTTGTTCAGTCTTGAATATGTTTAAAGTCGATGAACGAAAGTATTTCATTTGATAATATACCTATTTATTTTTGATTTAAAAACAATAAATAAAAAAACAATAAACAATTGAAATGTTTATATTTTTATTCATTGGTTTACTATAGTAAAAATGTTATTAAACATAGTAAATTCATATGTAGAAGATAGTAAAAAAATCATTATTGTACATAGTAAATTAAAATGAAACATAGTAAATTTATTATATTTGACAATTTGAAAAATTTACTAATAAAATAATGATATTACTATAACTAAATTTGACTTCATGTCGTTAAGATATAAAACGAATTTACTATGAATCATAGCGGATTTACGATGTTTTTTCCCTGGGTGTAATCGTAATCCAACTTTTACAGCTCTGCCTACGTGGCGGTATGTTTGGCAGCCAAAGTTTGAAGTTGCTGTTGTGGGATGGAGAGAGAGTATTACCGCCGCCCATCAACTATGCACGCCTGATACACTTGGCCAGCAAACAAGTGTATCAGACATTGTTTTCTTCGACAGCGACAGCGTCTCGAGTGTCTCTAGCTGCGCGAGTCGGGACTGTAGTGTCACCATTCTCGTGGAGCAGACTCAACAACACCAGATAATCCAGAAACATACGCATACAGAACAGATACGCTGCGAACTATCTGTAACAGCTTGAGACGTGTCTGCATCAGCTTCCAGCTTCGTGTGCATCATAAGAAACGACATATAAAAATTGTCCACCTGCGTTTAACCGCCGCAGCGACTTCTAACTTCAATTTATGTCCAACCAGCATAAGCGATGATGGGTCATCCTAAATCACGTACAATATTATCAAATGTTACAATACAGTTTAATAAAAATTAAATACTTACAATTTTTGCTGCATGTCGCAAGAAAATTTTCACATTCACGTCAAAATCAGTGGCAATTTAATCATTTTTATGTTGCTTTTTAGCGAAAAGAAAACAAACGAGAACAAAAGGCAGCCATTTTTTTAAATTCTCTCTTTGAATGGAAAATTAAAGGAGAAATGGTTGATTTGACATAACATAGTTGCTTTTCACAGTTGGGAATAGTCCTAACTAGAACAAAATACGAAATGTTATCTTTGCGACTTAATTTAAAATGTATCTATTAAGCATCGTATATATCAGAAATGTAACTTTTTAAAGTAAACAAATCGGGATGTACAATTAATTTTGATTTCTGTATTTATGTCGATTATTTTTTTCTGAGTAGTTAATTTTTGTTCATTTTTATACCCTACACTAAGAATGAAAGGGTATATTCAGCTTGGTACGGAGTTTGTAACACTCAGAAGAAAGCATTTGCGGTATGAAAAAGTATATATATTCTTGATCCAGAGTCGATTTAGCAATGTCCGTATGTCTGTTGAAATCACGATTACAGAAAAAATAGAAGAGCTAGAACAATGAAACTTTAGATTTAGATTACTTATATATCTAAGTTGTCTGAACAAGAAAATTGGCTTGATCGATTTATTGTGACCTGAGAACCGACCACTTATGTTCAAATACCTCATATAAAATTTACATCTACAGATCAATTTTACTATATACGTGCTTAGGTAAACTTTTTTGTTCAAATTATATTGACATCATGCTCAAATACATGGAAATGAGGTTTACGGCGAAAAGACTTTTGATTTCCCAAAAAAAAAAAATCGAAACTCGGTACATCTACCCATTTTTAAATATGGGTATCAAAAGATTGAAATTCTTCAGCGATTGAAAGTTTGTAGATATTTTCAGGATTCGTATACCCTGGTGTATACCCACGCACAGCTCAAGAGAGAGAGCTCGCCCTAACATCTTATAGGACTGTAGCGCTTAAGTATTATTATTATAAATGGGCTACCAAAAATAAAAATCCCCAATTATTTGGTTGTGTCAATTGGATTCATTGGTTGTGTGAACTGATACGTGGTGTTGCAACAACTGAACCAAATGAATGTTGAGAGAATTAAATAAATCGGTTGACAAAAAAAGGTTGCTCCCAACTGATTCGTTCTCTGGGCGTGATTTATGAGAACCCTGATTAATCTGAAAATAAGAATTTTGATTAATTGGAAATGAAACAATATTATTTGAAAATTTTGTCAAAGGGAACATTTATTTTTAAAATAATTAAAAAATATAGTGTTTTCAATGTTCAAGAATCATATCGTGAAAGTATTTTTAAATATTTCGCGACGCAATTAATTAATAAGAAATTCTGAATTATCAGATCAATGTTCTGATTAATCGAAAATCTTGATTAATAATAAATTGAACCGAAAATCATTAATCAAATAATTTTACTAATCGATTAATTACACAGCTCTAATTTAAATATTATTATAAGCTTAAAAATTGAGTACTCAGTACTAATAAAAGAAAAAATATAAAAAACCCCAAAAAAACCACATGCAAAAGGTATTAAAAAACAAATGTCTTGTTTCATTTTCCAGCATAATAAAAAAATGATCTTAACCCATTTTTGCACCAAACCCTTCAATTCGTCAATTTTTTTAAATTGTGTACCAAGAATAAAAATGACGCAATAATTATAAATAACATTTATTTAATATGTATTCCAGTGAGTCATGAACAGGGTTCAACATCAGAGTAGGTTCGAACAAATATTAAAGCATTATAATTCAAGTGGATCTTATAGTAATTTATGCCATATCAATAATCATTTAAAATAGCAAATTTTAGAATTTTTAATGTAAACAAATTCTGCACAAACCTATCTATTACGACTCAGTTGATTCCAAAGGGATTAAATATCATTAAAATGGAGTAGATAATTATTAAAGAGGAATAATATTACCGGAGCAGAATGTTGAATAGCAAAAATTTGAGCGAATCTACTCCGATCGGAGTAATATGAGAACCCTGGTCATGAACATGATTATGTAATAATAATTGTCTAGTACGCAATTATATATGACAAAACTTACAAATCCCAAATTGTTTGCGTTCCGAATCCATTATTATTGGCAAATTCCAATTGAATGTCCACAATTCTGCGCGTCATTATTATATTTTATTAAAAATAGACACAACACACTGAAGATTGACGTATAAAATCGCATAGCGTGCTACGTGAATAAGTTTCACACTGATCAAGATCAAGTGCTTCGTGTTACTGCACATTCGCGATTCGCGATACACTTGTAATAACACGTAAACATACTGTAGGTGTTTAAGTTTAATAGTATAAGTTTGCAAACATACCAATTTATTTTAAAAAGGGTAACTCCCTGTTAATGCAACTTGGGAACGTCAAAAATGTCACCAGTGGAAAACAATATACAATTTTTTAATTAGGTACCCAGTAGTAAATAGAATGAGTAAAAAGCAATTATAGAATTTATTTTATACAGCCAGAGCCCCTTACCGACTCGATACTTTCCTTAATTATTTTTTGTATTAAACGGTTTTTATTGCAAGGCGTTCCACTCTCGTTTCTCGGGGAAGTGAGTGTAGAAGGGGTTCATAAACAACTTTGTTTGGAGGTCTTCTAGCTGTGAATTTTATGAAGTACTTTTAGAATACAATCACAGGAAGAAATTCTAATAAAATTCAATTTAAATGCATTTATGGAGCGCTTCCTACACTCAGAAAAAAATACTATATAAGTAATAGTATTTTACTATTAAAAATTGTCAGTAGGATAAATTATTATTTTAATCAGAAAATACCATAAAATACTAGAAAATACCATGGCATTGTCATTGAGTTTATATGAAAAGATTTATTTTTTGTATACTATTATATCAATAATTGTCCTATTGACCAATTTTAATAGGATTTGAGGGAATTTTTTTCTGGGTGTACTATTTGAATATATAATGGATACATTTAAGCTCGAATAAAATGTGAAATTTGTTTTATTTCTTGGTTCGTTTAATTGCAATGTTCTTTTATAATTATAATATAAGACACAGGAGTTATTGGAGATTGAAGAAATAACATGTAGATGGATCTAAAAATACAACAATATTTAAAGGCGTTATGTTTGAATTTTATATGGTCGAGAAAGTGAATTTACGTGGAATTTTAAACTGTATAATCTCTCGTAACACCACGATTAATTTTTTTATTGATTTAAGTCTGAAATTATTTATATTAAGATATTGTATTGAAAACTTTATACTTACCGCGTATATTAAACACACATTTTAAATTAAATAGATGTCAGATTCTTACGTTATTTCAAGTAAAAGTAAATGAAAAAAATAATGAAATTTCAAAATATAAATCAAAAATTGGTTAGTTATTATTGTCTGCATTGACGAGAAGGAATGAGGAAAGAGATTTATTTCGGAATTTCAAAGCACAAAAGCAAAATAATTCTTTAGGCATTGCTTAGATGGTGTTTTGGAATCACATTGTATTCAGTGATGTACACCCAGAAAAAAATCATGGTAATTTGATAGTATTTCAATAGAAAAACAATAATTTATACCATTAAAATGACCAATTTTGGATGAATTTAGGATGCGTCCCATTAGTTCAGTCATATTAAAACTGTTAATACGATGTGTGGTTGTACCATACATTTTATAATGTGATATTTTAATTACAATAGGAAAGACCTATACAAATTTAATGATACGTATTATTAATTTTATGGTATAGTCAAATAACATTTTCCTAATAATTTATTAAAACAAAAATGTATTTTAGTTAATTTATTGTATATATTATTTTATTTAAATGTCGAAATTGATATTCATTTTTACAACACACACATAAAAAGACACTTCTTGCTGCAAAAAGTTATAAAACATTTAATGTTTGCGTTGGTTTCCAATAATTGATTGTAGTACACCCAGAAAAAAAATATTATATAAATAATAGTTTTTTACTATTAAAAATTGTCAATAGGATAAATTATTATTTTAATCGGAAAATACCATTAAATACTAAAAAATACCATGACATTGTCATTGAGTTTATATGAAAAAATTTATTTTTTGTATACTATTAAATCAATAATAGTCCTATTGACCAATTTTAATGGGATTTGAGGGAATTTTTTCTGGGTGTACTTGAGTCTGTAGTTATTTTACCAATGTCGCGTTTAATAATGTGGATTATTACAAAAAAATACATGCGACCATTATTTATGGTACTGAATTTTCCAAATACTATTGAATTAATTAGAAAACTTTTGATTTAAAAAGAAAAAACTTTTAATACATGAACCATAAGATCAATGGTCGTACCATAAAGTACTTAATGGTACATTTTTTCCTGAGTGTAGAAATCTGTATTTATAACGGAAAAGTTCACAAATTTACTTCTGGGTAATAATTCGAAATAAATATATAATTATTAATAAAATAATAAATTAATTCAGTTGCTATCTACACTCTAAAAACTGAGTTTAAAATTACTACGTAAAAGTGTGTATGTTTTAGTGTAAATTTACGAATTGTGTGCATATATGCGTATATGTGTGTGTAAAAAACGATTTAGACAATTATTGTTTAATGTTACATCTATTTACGTGTACATATACATTTTATTTGCATTTTAAACCTTTGCTGTGTGATATTAAGCACAAAATGTTTAAAATTAGACACGCGTAGTAAATTTTCACATCATTTGTTTATTCTTACACAAGCTTTGTTGAATTTTAAGCACATCTTGTTGAAACTTGCGACTATTAGTCAGTAGTGAAAATGACGCCAAGCCATGCTTATTTATTCGAATAAAACTAGCTTGCAGTAAAGACACCTACACCCAGAAAAAAAACATGGTAAATTAATAGTATTTCAATAGAAAAATAATAATTTATACTATTAAAATTAGTCAATAGGATGCGTCCCATTAATTCAGTATTATTGGAACTGTTAATACAATATTTTGCTGTACCATAAATTTTATAATGTGCTCCTTTAATTACAATAAGCAAAACCCATAAATATTTAATGATACATATTTAATATATACGTTTTATAGTATAGTCGAATTACATTTTCATAATAATTTATTAAAACAAAAATGGATTTTATTTAATTTACTGTTTTAATATTAATTAAATTTAATTATTTTAATTAAATGTCGAAACTGAAATTCACTTTTAAAAAATCACACACATAAATGGACACTTCTCGTTGCAAAAGGTTGTAGCACATTCAATGTTCGCTTCAGTTTCCAATACTTGAGTCTGCATTTAGAGTCCGTCGTCATAATATAAGTTCGATTTTTTATTTATTATCTGAAATAAATAGAAAAAGGTTAAATGTGATGAATTTACATTAAATACATTAAGTCCTTACCAATGTCGCGTTTAATTATGTGGATTATTACAAAAAATGCATGCGACCATTTTGAGCAAACACAAACACGCATGTTTTTTATGCTACGTTTATTATTATAGAAGGAAACCATTAAAACAATAGTATTTATTCTATTAAAAATAATAATATTGAAATATTTAGATTTATGGTACAGAATTTTTCGATTACTATCAAATTAATTAGAAAACTTTTGATTCAAAAATAAAACACTATTATTTCATGAACCATAAGATTAATGGTTGTACCATTAAGTACTTAATGGGACATTTTCTTCTGAGTGTATAAACAAAGGACATGACTCAACTATAAACCAGAAGATAATGGTTTTATAAACATTTTTAAATGAATTTTGTATTCATGAATATTAAAGTGTTCTTGTTACTATTTTAACAAAATTTCTTTTATTTTTAGGTTGTGAACGAAATGGACGGGTATCATTTTGCTTTGTGTGAGTGAAAAACTGCGGACATGCATCATTGCATTTACTTTTCGGATCTTCTGATTTTGATTATTAAAATAATTTAAATAATAAAGAATAATAATTTCAGAGTAAAATTATACTTAAATATTTCGGAAACGCAACCCCCGTACATATTAAACATTTTATGTTTTATTTTACACATATTTAATTTTAGAAATGTTTAATTTTACACATTTTATGTATAAGTTTCACACCAAAATAGAGTAATTTTACACATTTAAATGTTTAATTTTACACACATATTGTTGATTCTTAAAGTTTAAATTTAAACATTAATGATTCAATTTTAAACGCGGGTTTAAAAATGCAACTATAAAGCGAGGAAATAAGTTGCCTCGCTTTATGATCGTAAAATTACACAAATTTTCTTTTGTGTGTAGCTAGTGAAATATAAAAAAATATATATATAAATAAATATCGTTGTCTAAATGCACAATGGCCCTAACCAATATTTTTTTCAAAACTAATGGGAGCAGTTTAATTTACATGGCCGCTCGAATAAAAAAAAATGCCACACCCCCTTAAAGGGGGTGTGTTCCGAAAATCCGAAATATATAGTTCCGCTTGGCCCCCTGGAACCGACCAAAAATCGAAAACCAACCGAGGTCACAACTAGTTTTTGGATTATATCAAAGTGATCGTCTTGCGTAAGTACCCAATAAACCAAAAACCTGGATATTAAGTAATTATCGAATGCACATTGAACATGGATTTCGAAGCTTTCACTGGAGAACAGCGTTCAACTTTTTGTATTTGTAAGCTTGAAAACCATAGCGTTCTCCAGCAAAACTGGTAGTTTTTTATCCAATTGAATATAGCCTTTACCTAAACTTGAATTCCGACATTCAATATACATTCATTAATTGTACGCTTTAAATAAAATGTGATTCGACCCTCAAATTACACTTGAATTCAAGCGCATATATTTCTCTAATTAATGATTTAAATATAAAATAAAAGAAAACGCATATAAGTTATAATAACTACATATTAAAAGGAATTAAAGTATGTTCTACATCTGCAACAGCACCTGTACCCGTGGCAGTGTTCAGGAACTTCATGTAAAATCCACGACGTGCCGCGAAGATCAAACCAGTAAATCCATGTTGTCTGCGTATGAATGAAAATATATTAATATTTCATAAACGTATTCGTAAACCTTGGCCACTTACATTGTATATCAGCTCATCGTGCATTTTCCGTGCGGTAGAATTCTCGGGATGACTTTCGTGTTTGGACCTGCACTTACATATTAATTGATTTGTCTGTTTGCTAATTCAAGCGAAAAACAATGATCTCACTGATTGTGCGAATGCAGTGGCACATATGTAGTGGTGAAAAATTAATATTTTCTTGTTGACATTTAATTTATCACGTCACGGGGTTGTCACTGGGTAATTTTGTGTAGTGAATTTCGTCTCAAGTTTTTTTAACTTCGAAAACCAACGTTGGAATAACATTCATTTCTTCGGCTTGATCATGACATTACATCCACACTGGTTGTAAAAGAAAATTCTCGAAAATTATCGAACCTTAAACTCATTGCTTATTGGGTGGGACTGAAAATTACAAAAATCAGGGTCAGGTGGTACCCCTAATAAATCATAAACTGGTTTTTACAAGACATCCAAAAACAAATACACTTAATTTTTTATACAATAGAAAAAGCCCTAAAACAACTTTTTTTTTAGAGAAATTTGAGTTGCCAAAAGCCCTAACTCACATAAATTCGGTAAAAATTATAAAAAAAAATCATTTAGGATCGCATATAACTACTTACCTAAACATAAACTGCATACGGTGGTTTACATTTTATGATGTTTTTTGCTCTTTGAAAGGTTATAACTCATTTAATGTTCGCTTCAGTTTCTAATAATTGATTGTAATACTTGAGTCTGCATTTATTTTTGTGTTCGTTGCCTTAATTGAAGTTTGTGGTATTATTCACACAGAAAACTGATTTGTTGCGGCAACCAACTAAATTGCCCTACCGAATTATTCGGTTGCGGAAACTTGCTGATTACACACAGCAAAAAAAAGTGTGTAAATATAACTAAAATGTTAATCAATCTAATTAATTTTTAATTGAAACTCTTTTTTTTTTTTTTTTTTTTTTTTGTTTGGAATATCTACTAAGATCCACAGCACTCAGACAGACTATATCCATTGTACTGTGAAATCTATTCCCTACAATTTTGTGGTTAAAATCACCACGAGCGCCCATGCCCAAGCCAGGATTCGAACCCGAGACCTTCAGAATGCAAGTCCAGCGCGCTACCTCTGGACTGCTGAGGCCGGCTGAAACTTTTGAAACTCAGTCGATGTAACTTTTAGTAGCATTGAATTCCACATTCGTAATAATGAGAATATGTTAATTGGAGAAACTTTAATGAATTTTTTTGTCATATTGATATTAAAGTTGTTATATATGTATTATATTTTGTATTGGGAATTTTTAAATCATTAATTAATTAATTAGTAACATCAATTAAAAATTTCATTCGATAGAAATTGGATCAATTAAATATTTTGTTATATTAAATAAAATATTTTTCGAATAGAAACATATGAAAATAAAAATAATTTAATTCAATATATAACATAAATTAAATATTAAATAAGTATTTGTACTGTTTGATATGCATTGTAAAATTCGTTCAACCAAACGAATGTTTTACCGAAGTCAGTTTTCTCAACATTTCCTATTAATATTTTAATTTAAAAAATTTGTATATATAATTAGTAAACACATTCATATTTTTAATTGGAATACGATTTTGTTTGCTATTAATATCAATTGTTATAAATACGTACAATATTATCGCAGGTCACAGTGTACGCAACACCAGGGCACCATAGCCGAAGGCATACACCGTCGCGATACGAACGTATTAATATATATTAAGCGACGTCTAGCGATGTGCGCGCGCAAGTTGGGAAAACTGAAGGAAGCTGCCAAAATGTTTCGTGATCTAACTAAGGAAATTCCCTCTATCATGAATGTTTTGAATATACACGAGAATCTCATTGAGACATTGTTGGGGATGCAGGCGTATGCAGATTGTCAAGCAGTCTTGGCCAAAGTCGGCGGCAATTTGCTACACGGCTGCCTTGCTCAAAGCGCGTGCAGTTGCTGATAAATTTTCGCCAGACATTGCATCAAAACGTGGTCTTAGTGCAGCTGAAATGAGCGCAGTCGAAGCCATACACAGAGCGGTTGAGTTCAACCCACATGTTCCCAAGTATTTGCTCGAAACGAAACCGTTAATCTTGCCGCCGGAACATATACTCAAGCGAGGCGATTCCGAGGCATTAGCCTATGCGTTCTTTCATCTCAAGCATTGGAAGAACGTCGAGGGCGCTTTGAATCTCTTGCATTGCACTTGGGAGGGAACTTTTCGTATGTTGCCCTACCCGCTGGAGCGCGGACATCTCTTCTACCCCTATCCCACGTGTACGGAGTGTGCCGATCGCGAACTTTTACCAGTATTTCATGAGGTTTCTGTGTATCCGAAAAAGGAATTGCCCTTCTTCATACTGTTCATTGCTGGACTGTGTTCGTTTACCGCACTGTTGGCACTGCTGACGCACCAGTATCCGGAACCAATGGGTCTATTAGCACAAACTGTACTTAACTGGATTTCGTATCCGTTCCAGCTGATCAAAGAGCGTATTGAGGCGATCTGGCCTTGTAATTTGCTACAACAGTTGTCAAGAATTTAAATGTTGGGTACAATCAGTACTAATACAAACCCAAATAAAGTATGTGAACACGCGTAATTTTAAACAAAAATGAAATTAAAAATGCACAGTAAGAATTTATGATAAAAAAGTATTTTTTTATTTATTAGTCTGTTGCAATTGACATTGTAATTTATTAGTTTGCTGTAAAATATCCATTAATATTAAGCTAAATCATAAAGTAGTTTTAACTGGATCGTTTCCAGTCTTCTAAAAATAGTTCAAATAGTTCAAAAATAGTAAAAATTCTTCAAGTTACATGAACTTATTATACTTTGTGAAGTTTTAAGATACAGTAATTACATGAAAATTAAATCAACTATTGGAAAATATAAACACATAGTTAAATCGACTGTTATAATAAATAAGTTACAGATAAAATGCCCTATAGTTTGCACTCTGCATAATAGCCAGAACAATCTTTACACTGTTGCAATAATTCTGGTCTATTGTTTGGATTGAGCGACATGAAATAGCTTTGTAGAATTGCCAATATTTCATATTTGGTATCATCCAAAATTCCAGCACTAAAATCTAAATTTACACAATATTTGTAAATTCTGTACAGCACTTGCTCATTTGCAATGGGTATTAAAATTATTTTTTCAATATCTGGTAGCTCGTTTTCGATAAACCAAGTTGCCAAACGCATTAATTCGCGAAATTCATCCTCGGAAAAGCGTTTGGCCATACAAAGGATTAAATCCTCAAAACTATCCGAATGCATTATACGCTCGAACATCGTAGCTCCAAAGTCCTTAAGCGGTATGGTATAGTTGGCCAGTACTATTGATGCGCGAGTATATGTTCTTTTTTCGACAACATTGTCGAAGACAAGTTGAGGCTCAGCAAGATACGACGCACTTGAAACTTTGGGACTTACCTTTGAAGGTGGCGTTGACATAAAATAAACCCTCATAGCTATGATAATTTCTAGCGATTTAGTTTGAATGTACTCAAAACCGATTTCTGCATAATTCTCGAGTATAGTCATCATTTTTTTTAAAACATCTTCAGTAGGAATTGGAATGCCATATTTTGTTTTAATATCTAGCATAAAATTATCTACAAAAGTATTGGCCAAATTCATCAAAAAACGAAACGTTTTGTCGCAATACTCCTTGGCCATTTGTTGTGCTACGTCCCAAAAGTCCTTCTCACTGTTGGCATTTTTAATTAAAGAATGTCCTAACTCTGCCAGCTTTACAATAGCACCACTTGAAAGAGTTATTATTTTATATAAATTTCCTGTAGTTTCTGACTCGGGTTTTACTTGTTGCAAAATTATGTTATTCTTAGGACGAACAGGATTTCCGTTTGTCACAGACAATCCCTGTGCGGATTTGACATACGACTCATGTGTGGTGGGAATCGGTTTTGTTACCTGGTCCAGGACTTTGGGTCCACTATTATGCTGTACGCTATTCCTTAGCACTTTAGTGTCTACGGCGACTTCATTGTTAAGTAAAACAGGTTTCTCGGCACCTCCAAATGATGGGCGTACGTTCTCCTGATTTAATTTTGAGTTTATTTTATGTAAGTCATTTAAATATTGCTTGCTTGGTATTTCGTTGACGCTGCGTATGACATCTATTTTTCCCTGTGAAGCACCCTTAATTCGTATGGTTTCCTTCGTCATCTTGTCAAACATTCGTCTGAAAATTAATTTTAGTTTATCAATTAGAGAATTGAATTGGGTAAAATCAGTGGCGTAAAAATGTTTTTTTTTGAGTTGAGGATAGGATTACATTTTAGTAAGTGTTACTCAAAGAATTTAATCAGTATTAGTCATTGTTAAAAGTAAGCATTGCAACCGACACTGATGATCGTTTCAAACCGTTCACTTTTAAAACCGTTATACGAAAAACAGAAATAAACCGATATCCAAAACCTATACAAACGCTTTTTGCTTTTATACGGTTTGCTTTTATACGGTTTTAAAACGATTTTTAAAAAAGGTATGAAAAACAACAATAAACAAATTATTTTATATAGAAGCTCTGAAGTACAAGACATGTTTAAATGTCATTTAACATAATGTGGGGTTCCCAAAATAAAATATTAATTTTATCTTTATTTTGAGAAACAATATTAACCATAACGACGGACCTCGGTCTGAAATTTGGTTTTCTTTATACATTTGTGTAGCGGTAAATCGAATTCAACAAAAACAAAGGCAACTCTAAGCAGTGTGTCATTATTCTTCGATATGCTAGTGTCGTTCGTTGTCCGACTATGCACTTGTTTTGTTATTGTTTTGTTACATCACTTGTTTAGCGGTAAATCGTATACAACTACTTACAGAATATATATTTGTTGCGCCAACTAACTCTTTGCCCAACCAACTTATTAGGTTCTCTCAATAGCTTAGTCGGTACGTATAGTCAATACTAAAAGAGTTGTAGTTTGAACTAGAACCGTTTCCGAACAATCTACACCCTCTATATTGTTTTAAAACAGTTTGAAATTGGTTGTAGTCTAAACGAAAACTCTTTTAGTTTTGACAATAACAACCGAAAGAACCGGATAAGTTGGTTGGGCACAGAATTGGTTGGCGCAACAAATTTCTATTCTATGTGTGTTATTAACTCTATCATGATACTGTTAGAGATTTCCTAACCCTCCCGCAATGGTTTCTAAATTTAATATCAATTTTATAACATGTAGTTTTTTTTTTAATAATTGTTTACCTCTGTCTGTTGCTTAAACTTTTACGGTATGACTGGATTTTGCCGTTTCGCGATTCGTTTACCATAGTCGACGCTAAGCGAAAGTTTCCTACGGAGTGCGTAAATACAACCAATGAAGCGGCTAATTGTAAAACATCCGGAACCGTGATGTCTTCGTCGTCATTATATTTCTAAAACAAATTATTATATTGTAAATATTTCAAAGTAAACCGATGCCAACATTATTATTTAAGGTGTGTGCGTTGTTTAAATTTTTAAATTTACATTAAACATTAAACTATAGGTTAATAGATTAAAAATCCCCAATTATTTTAGTCTTCAAATTTGGACAAACTCTTACACACCCAGCATATAGTTTGTATACCATTGTTTTAATACGTTTTCTCATATATAAATATATCAGTTAATGGAATATTTCTGTGAAGCAAAAATTGTAGTAACACCAGAGAGTATATATTTAATATAGAGTTTCCATACAGTTGGTTTCGCTGCCACTTTTGTCAAATAAATTCAAACATTGGTTATGTGGAAATTGAAACGAAAATGTTGGCAACAGACACATTTTCAAATCAATATTCTGATGTTTTCTGCCACATTTTGGAACAGAAAAATAATAAAAATTTATAAGGCGTTGGATTGCAATATATCTTGGTAAGTTTGGTTGCAAATTATCCGCGGACAGATCCAGTTTTGTGCACTGTTTTCCTCTGTTAACTTCAATCTGTAAAATTCCTATTCCACATAACCAATGTTTTCGGCAGTGACGCCAGCAAACTCGGAAGGAAACTCTATATCAAATGTATTTTCTCTGGTCACACGACGATTTAAAAATGAATTTAAGAAGGTGACAGAGAAAATCGTGAGTAACCATGGTAGTTATATGAATATGAATTTTATACAGGGTGTTTGGTTCATGACGTCATTCTATTACCCAAAAAATAATAAAATGTGAAATATAAAATGTCTAATTTTGCACCCGCTTTAAGATACTTACATAACCTAGCCAAGAAAATTGGTACTAAAGATTAATATCAATTTTTACTCATGTTTATTACATTTCCAATGGTATATCACATTTCCGAACGCCATGATTTCCTCCTTTTTTAATATGTACATAAAGTTAAAATTTACAAAAATTAAAAATTCATATTTCGACTTTGACATTGATTTTCTCAAAATTTCATTATGGATCACACCATTTTTTCTAATTTATAATGATAGACCAGTTCATTCCCATTACTTTATAATAAATTAAAATGTTTTTAAACTCGTAAGTTTTTCTGCAGAAATAATTAGCGGAGGCGGGTTTAGTGGTTGAAATTAAAAAAATAGAAATAATGGACAACTAATTTTAAACATTTATTAATATTATAATTATGATCATATTACTTCACAGAACATATTTTCTGATCACATTTCCACAAGACCCGCCACAGATGTGCTACTTTTCAACAAGTGCTCGAAATGATTCTAGCAATCTGTCATAAATAATGTGACACGTTCGTGCATTCCAACGCTATTCCAATTTATTTTTTTACAATTACGAAACTGTTTTCTGAGTATATTAGCGGATAATTTTGTTACCAAGAGCGTATTGCTAAAGCTAAACTTAGACTACATGGTAAAATATTATATAATGTTCCGATACATACCAAAATCATATCAAAAATGCCATTGGCCAATCCACTACCTGACAAAACGATCGATGAAATATTCATTCCATTGACTACCATCGAGGTCACCTAAAAATAGTGGAAAAACGAATAAATACACGTAGATATTTTCTTGTTGCAAAAAATCATGTCGTGGTTACCATGGAGACTTCAGAACCAGCTGCCGCAGCTGTTGTTAGAGCCCGAGTTGCTCCAGATGCACCCAACCCAATAGCGCCACCTAACACGCCAAGCCAATTGCCGCGTGCTTGACGATCTGTCAATGCAACCGACTGATCATGTAAGCTACGATCAACTAAATTGGACCCTGATCGAATAGCGGCATAACCAGCACTCGCAAGCCCTACAGTACCTGCTGCTGCCATTATAGGTGCAGATACCGGAAACGTGCATATCGCAGCTATAGTCACTCCAGCGGATACAAGTCCACTCACAGCCGTTGCAGTATCGGCGACTTGCATCACAGTATGTGTTATGCTACTCGCTGGTGTTGGACATATTTCCAGATTTACCTTCAATTATATATGTGTAAGATATAGTTTGATATGTGTACCGTATAGTGTGTAGTATTAATAATTAATATAGGTTTCCGGTTCCAAGATTTTTTTCAAACAAAAACATTTATATGGACTTCGGTTCCACACATTTTTTTTTAATAACTGTTCTGATTTCGATTTCATAAATCGAAAACGTTCCGGTACCGATTCCGGTTCCGTTTGCGGTCCCTGTTATAAATTAATTCTGCATTATGCCTTGATTGGGGCCTGATTTAGACATAGCTTTTATAGCTTTTATATGCTTATATGCTATATGCTTATCTCTTATGTAGTAAGAAAAATAAAAGAACTTTGATATTCGATTTTGTACCAAACTAGTTTGTTTGATTTTTTAAGTTAAAAAATATTTTATATTTTATTAATTATTTTTATTTATTATTAATTTTTTTAATTTATTTTTTATTATTTTTGATTTATTTTTATTATTATTTATTTTTTTACTTATTTATTTCTTAAGATAGGATGTAAGATTTTTAAGATAGGATAGGAAAGTGTAGACACCATTCTTCGGTGCGACCATTGAACCCTTTGGCAGTTCATTTTCACTTAAATAGGCAGCCCAATTCTTGTAGACTCGGCCCACTTCATCAATGAAGATCATGCAGCATTTCGAACTGTTGCTTTTGTCTTGAACGAGTTGAAAATTTAGTTACTTTATACAGTATACTTTGTTAATTTAGCACGGAGTTGTTGCAACCTCCCAGTTGGTGATCATCAGGTTGTGACAACCTCCAAATCGGTGTACATGAGGTAGTACCAACCTACAAATCGGGGACCATGAGGTTGTCACAACCTTCTAGTCAGTGAACATGAGGTTTTCTAAATATATATAGTGGATACATACCAACACATTTTCTTGTACGAAAAACCGGATGACATGAAAACTCTTTAGAATATTTGGCTGTGTCAATATTCATTTCGTTTGTGACAAAGACATATATGGTCGAACATAGAGATTTACAATTTGTATATTTTCCTTTAAAGTTGATGAGACTTTTAGTACTATATATTGATAATGTTATATGGTTGTGCTTACTTTGTGCCCAAATATTTGAAAATATCGTTTGCCGAATTTCCACAATTGCATTTTGACCTTTCTTTGATCGGGTATAATGTTTTTAATTTTTTCCTGCAATATATCGCCTTGGTCTTCCGACAGTCTGAAAATATAATAAGACTAAATATGTAACTAATAATAATAAAGAACCTACACTGAACCAAAAAAGTACATATCTACAATGAAAAAGTACATTATCACAAAGAATATTTCGTTAAAATTGGTCCAATGTTGTTCATTGTCACAACGAATTTCCGGTAATACTTCAATGTACAAATTCATTGAATTACAATGTACGGATCATGAAACAAAATGACAAATATTCATAATTACAATGAATATTTCATTAGCTATATTGAATGCGAGAGTTCATTGTCGCAATGAATCGAATACATACTTTAATGAACGAGATCATAAACAAAATTGAATTCAGAAAGTTTTTTCATTTTATTATTTTAATGTAAATTCAATTAATATATACATTAAATATAATAGTATAATATAAATTAAATGTAATTTCGCACTTCATTTCACTTCATTTCGCAATGAATATAATTCATTGAAATATGAAAAAAATCATTAAATTTATTTGTGCGTATTATGAACACTGATTCTTACTGAAAATGAACTGATCATTAAATTCACAAACAAGTTACAGGACAATGTACATTGTCACAATGTATCTTGCATTAAAACGTATGAATTTGCCTCTATGAACAGCATTCGTTAATATTATGAACCCGTTTATTTTCTGTGTAGACCGAGTACTCTCATCTCAGCTACATAATCTCGTTAAACAGCGGCTACTGAGCTAACGACTGTAGCGCGGCTGACACTCAAACTTTTATTATTGGCTGCATTCAGCGACCTCAGCAGTTGCGAAACTGCTCAGTAACTAATCGCTCACTGTTACTGAATGCACCGCTATCTCAGCTGTCAATTTACAAATTAATTTATTATTAATATTTTATTAAAGTTACATACAACTCTTTAATTGATTGAAAACATATTTTTCAATCTAAATTCCATTTTTGTTTATAGATATTTGAGTTAAAATGTGATCGAATGTCATCGATAATAAAGGCAGCGCAAATGTAGCGTAAAAATGTCATGCTGGAAAAAATGGCGACCGCTCACTAAACATGTTGAGGGTAGCATGCCATTCAAGCTCAAATTGCTCAACAGCTCCACAACTGCTGAGGTCGCTGAATGCAGCCATTGTATCAGTCCAGTGTTGCCAATGATACAATAATTATTGTATTTATACAATAATTTTGGTGTTGGTACAATATACAATCCTAACATGGATTTATACCAGAGTTGTTAAAGAATGCATTCTTTTGGGAATGCATTCATCCAAAAAATTGAAAAGAATGGGAATTCAAAATGAATGCATTCATTTTTGTCAAAAGAATGGGAATTCAAACGCTTGAATTCCCAATCTGATGGCCTTCAAAATGAATGCATTCATCAAAGAATGCATTCATTTCAGTCTGAATTCTTTTTTGGCAAAAAAGAATTCAAAAAACAATGAATGCATTCATTTTTTGGCATTCATTTGTTTTTGTAATTTGTCAGAAAAATAAGGGTTACAATATTAATGCCGTAAAATCTCGCATTTTCCGGAATTTTTGTTGTTATTGACATTTTAATGAAAATATATCATTGCTATTGGAAAATTATAAGAGTATATTTTATTAAAATCTGCGTTTTCACAAATATGTGAACAATTACAATGAATTGGACAACTTTGTGGCAAACATTTTTGGGAATTATGGGATCGTGGGACTAGAAGCTCTTATTTGTCAGCGACACACATTCGGCAAATTCCGTGAAACTCAAATTTCGTATTTTGAAGCAGCGCAGCGTCAACAGTGTTGATGTTGCGCATTTTTGTTTAGTAGCGAAGTACTAAAAATTATTACTAACTACTAATTATGTATAAAGTAACATTTTGTTTTTGCGCAATTAATATATATACATATACATATCGCCACTATCATGCTAAAGGGCATTACATTTTTTAATACAGTTTCTCCCCAAGTATACTGTGTCATTTTTGGATATTTCTAGCAACAAAAGACATAAAGAAAACGGCGAATGTGATTTGTTGCAGGAAAATACTTTTCCGACTGAATCAACATTGCGTAAATTAACGATTATTGCAAAAATGTTAGGTCGCAACAATTCCACGAAATAAGTTCGTGGACTTCGCGCGCTGTACTTGAGCGCATAGCAATAGTCCGGCCGTGCGGTTGGCACGCGCCGAAAACATTGATGACAATTCCAGGAAACGCAAAGATCAAATTGTTGCGAAGAACGTTCGTTGCGCGTACCAATTAGTGATGTAAAATATCGCTATTTTCTCGTACTCGATACTTACCTTGTTTTCAAATGTTTAATTCTTATGCTAAAATTAAACTATGTATGCAAATAAAATACACACACACATTTAGAAATAAAATTAAAATGCCGGACAAACTGAAAGGGGCATAATCTGTAAAATAATATAAAAATAATCCAAACCGATGTCAGAAATCTTTTTTGTATGTAAATAATATCTGTATTTTAATAATTATTATATTCTTTAATGTAATAAAATAGACACGGTGATGTGAAATGTTATCCAAATCTAAAAAAAGAAAAACGTAGAAACGTAAGTTCGTACTTTTCGCCTTTTTGAACTACAAAGTACTATTTGTAAAACGCACATTTTTCATATTGAAAGTTCGACGAAATTGCTGATTAAACTAAATTGTACGGGTTTTAATTCGATCGCCATTCAGTAAGCGGTAATTGTTAAAGTCCCTAATAAAACGATTATCATATGTCTGTTTGATGTCTTCCAATTTAGTTTGCTCGAAAGTTAGCGAAATTGAAAAGTAAACGCTGCATTACCGAAAAGGTTAGCTTAGTCAGCTATTTTTTCGAACTCGCACACACCCTTAATAATTATTAAAATGTGTTAATTATTTGCCAATAAGAAATTAAAAAAATTAAGCCAGTTGACATGTAATTTAATTTGACAATTTTGTATTATTTTTCAAAGCACTATACGTACGCACAATTTTAGATTAATAAATACAATAAATAAATTTATTTAAATTGTTTATTAAATGCCATTATATACATAATTAATATTATTAAGTACATTCTTTTTAGTACTTCGCTACTAAAGAAAAATGCTCAACATCAACACTGTTGACGTTGCGCTGCTTCAAAATACGAAATTTGAGTTTCACGGAATTTGCCGAATGTGTGTCGCTGACAAATAAGAGCTTCTAGTCCCACGATCCCATAATTCCCGAAAATGTTTGCCACAAAGTTGTCCAATTCATTGTAATTGTTCACATATTTGTGAAAACGCAGATTTTAATAAAATATACTCTTATAATTTTCCAATAGCAATGATATATTTTCATTAAAATGTCAATAACAACAAAAATTCCGGAAAATGCGAGATTTTACGGCATTAATATTGTAACCCTTATTTTTCTGACAAATTACAAAAACAAATGAATGCCAAAAAATGAATGCATTCATTGTTTTTTGAATTCTTTTTTGCCAAAAAAGAATTCAGACTGAAATGAATGCATTCTTTGATGAATGCATTCATTTTGAAGGCCATCTGATTGGGAATTCAAGCGTTTGAATTCCCATTCTTTTGACAAAAATGAATGCATTCATTTTGAATTCCCATTCATTTGAGTACAAAAGAATTAAAGAATGCATTCTTTAACAACTCTGATTTATACAATCTTTTTCATATCGGCAAATTTTTTTTATAGTGAAGTCTTTTTTTTTAAATGTGTCACATTATTTATTTTATTAAGTTTCAATTCACTATATATATGTAATTTTATCGATGAATAATCGATGAAAGCGAAACCTAATCGAACAGAACTAACGAACAGATATTAAATAAATTTAACTAAAACCAAAACGAGAAACAGACTCATAGTGCGCACAACACAACGTATTATTTAGTCCAGTCAATAAAAATATATAAAAATCCGACAAAAGATATGCTATGTAGAATGATGAAAAATACATTGTATAACAATAAAAAATGTGTTGAAAATGAAGACGAATACAATGAAGTTATATTTATGGATTAATTTATATAAAAATATGTTTATGTCTTCTATGTAATAAAGTTTTTTTTTAAATAAAAACAAAAATAATTTAAAAATTATATTAATTCTCTGTCGAAGCAATTTATTGGTCTTCAAAATAACTACATATTTGTAATCGTAGGCAAATATACTGAGTATCTCGTAGACGTGTATGGTTTTTTATTTTTTATTTTTTTTTTTAAATTTTGTCTATTTAAAATGGGGGGTATTGTTGTGATTTAGAATTTTGTTTCTAAAAGATACAATAATTTTTGACAGATAATACAATAATTCTATGCTATAGGGTTGCCATCACTGTATCAGTCGCTCAGCAAAATATGCAGCATGTTTATACCATATAGTTGAAAGTTTATTCATCTAGTTTCGTTTTCTCTTTATTCTGTCCTAGTTTTGTAAACACAAACGACCTTTAGAAACTTCAATTTACAAATGTTTTTGATTTATTTTAGAACAATAAATAATTAAATTATCATGCTATTATACAAATTTTAATAAATAAATTTACATTTCAACAAGGTTGTAAAAAAGCTCAAATCGCTCAAAGCTCATCGGTCATGAGCGAAGGGGGTTGAGCGATGGTCGATCGCTCAAATGTTGAGTAGACTCATCTGATGAGCGGACTCAACATATGAGCGATGGACTAGCGCTCAAATGTTGAGCGCGCTAATCTGATGAGCGGACTTAACAGCATGAGCTGACGTCAAATGAGCGCGCTCAACTAAAAAATAGACAAAATTTGAGCGCCGCTCAACTATTGTCACAATTAAAAATGTTGATAACAATATGACAATTTCACTTCGACTACTTGACGCATTTGGAATATCACGCAAATGCGTTTTTAAATGAAAGTGTTTCAACGAAAAGAGATGTTCATCCAGGCGCCCCAGTACACATTGCGTCATTGGACAAAATGGTTCCTTTGGAATATTGGAAGAACGTAACTGCGTCATTGGACATTTTTTTAGACAAATTGGTTCCTTTGGGATTTGACCAGAACCTAACTGCGTCATTGGACAATTTTAGGACAAATTGGTTCCTTTGGGATTTGACCAGAACCTAACTGCGTCATTGGACTTTTTTTTGACAAATTGGTTCCATTGGGATTTGGACAGAACCCGCTTGTGTCATTGGACATTTTTTTGGACAAATTGGTTCCATTGGGATTTGGCCATACCGCGCTACCTCTCCATACCGCACTACCTCTCGACAGTAAATGGAACTTTGAGTAAAAATATAACACGCACAGCTCAAAATGGAGAGAGAGCTCGGCCTAACATCTTATAGGACTGTAGCGCAAAACTATTATTATTATAAATGGGCTACCAAAAATAAACATCCCCAATTATTTGGTTGTGTCAATTGGATTCATTGGTTGTGTGAACTGAACCAGTCGAATGTTGAGAGAACTAAATAAATCGGTTGACAAAAAAAAAGGTTAATCCCAACTGATTCGTTCTCTGGGCGTGATTTATGAGAACCCTGATTAATCTGAAAATAAGAATTTTGATTAATTAGAAATGATACAATTTTATTCAATATTATTTGAAAATGTTGTCAACGGGAACATTTATTTTTAAAATAATAAAAAATAAAGTGTTTTCAATGTTCAAGAATCATATCGTGAAAATATTTTTAAATATTTCGCGACGCAAAAGTTGATTAATAAGAAATTCTAAATTATCAGATCAATGTTCTGATTAATCGAAAATCTTGATTAATAAATTAAACCGAAAATCATGAATCACATAATTTGAATAATCGATTAATTACACAGCCCTAATTTAAATATTATTATAAGCTTAAAAATTAAGTACTCAGTACTAATATAAGAAAGAATATAAAAAACCCCAAAAAAACCACATGCAAAAGGTATTAAAAAACAAATGTCTTGTTTCATTTTCCAGCATAATAAAAAAAATTAACTTAACCCTTTTTTGCACCAATTCGTCAATTTTTTTAAATTGTGTAGCAAGAAAAAAAATGACGCAATAATTATAAATAACATTTATTTAATATGTATTCCAGTGAGTCATGAACAGGGTTCAACATCAGAGTAGGTTTGAACAAATATTAAAGCATTATAATTCAAGTGGATCTTATAGTAATTTATGCCATATTAATAATCATTTAAAATAGCAAATTTTAGAATTTTTAATGTAAACAAATTCTGCACAAACCTATCTATTACGACTCAGTTGATTCCAAAGGGATTAAATATCATTAAAATGGAGTAGATAATTATTAAAGAGGAATAATATTACCGGAGCAGAATGTTGAATAGCAAAAATTTGAGCGAATCTACTCCGATCGGAGTAATATGAGAACCCTGGTCATGAACATGATTATGTAATAATAATTGTCTAGTACGCAATCATATATGACAAAACTTACAAATCCCAAATTGTTTGCGTTCCGAATCCATTATTATTGGCAAATTCCGATTGAATGTCCACAATTCTGCGCGTCATTATTATATTTTATTAAAAATAGACACAACACACTGAAGATTGACGTATAAAATCGCATAGCGTGCTACGTGAATAAGTTTCACACTGATCAAGATCAAGTGCTTCGTGTTACTGCACATTCGCGATACACTTGTAATAACACGTAAACATACTGTAGGTGTTAAAGTTTAATAGTATAAGTTTGCAAACATACCAATTTATTTTAAAAGGGGTAACTCCCTGTTAATGCAACTTGGGAACGTCAAAAATGTCACCAGTGGAAAACAATATACAATTTTTTAATTAGGTACCCAGTAGTAAATAGAATGAGTAAAAAGCAATTATAGAATTTATTTTATACAGCCAGAGCCCCTTACCGACTCGATACTTTCCTTAATTATTTTTTGTATTAAACGGTTTTTATTGCAAGGCGTTCCACTCTCGTTTCTCGGGGAAGTGAGTGTAGAAGGGGTTCATAAACAACTTTGTTTGGAGGTCTTCTAGCTGTGAATTTTATGAAGTACTTTTAGAATACAATCACAGGAAGAAATTCTAATAAAATTCAATTTAAATGCATTTATGGAGCGCTTCCTACACTCAGAAAAAAATACTATATAAGTAATAGTATTTTACTATTAAAAATTGTCAGTAGGATAAATTATTATTTTAATCAGAAAATACCATAAAATACTAGAAAATACCATGGCATTGTCATTGAGTTTACATGAAAAGATTTATTTTTTGTATACTATTATATCAATAATTGTCCTATTGACCAATTTTAATAGGATTTGAGGGAATTTTTTTCTGGGTGTACTATTTGAATATATAATGGATACATTTAAGCTAGAATAAAATGTGAAATTTGTTTTATTTCTTGGTTCGTTTAATTGCAATGATCTTTTATAATTATAATATAAGACACAGGAGTTATTGGAGATTGAAGAAATAACATGTAGATGGATCTAAAAATACAACAATATTTAAAGGCGTTATGTTTGAATTTTATATGGTCGAGAAAGTGAATTTACGTGGAATTTTAAACTGTATAATCTCTCGTAACTCCACGATTAATTTTTTTATTGATTTAAGTCTGAAATTATTTATATTAAGATATTGTATTGAAAACTTATTACTTACCGCGTATATTAAACACACATTTTAAATTAAATAGATGTCAGATTCTTACGTTATTTCAAGTAAAAGTAAATGAAAAAAATAATGAAATTTCAAAACATAAATCAAAAATTGGTTAGTTATTATTGTCTGCATTGACGAGAAGGAATGAGGAAAGAGATTTATTTCGGAATTTCAAAGCACAAAAGCATAATAATTCTTTAGGCATTGCTTAGATGGTGTTTTGGAATCACATTGTATTCAGTGATGTACACCCAGAAAAAAATCTTGGTAATTTGATAGTATTTCAATAGAAAAACAATAATTTATACCATTAAAATGACCAATTTTGGATGAATTTAGGATGCGTCCCATTAGTTCAGTCATATTAAAACTGTTAATACGATGTGTGGTTGTACCATACATTTTATAATGTGATATTTTAATTACAATAGGAAAGACCTATACAAATTTAATGATACGTATTATTAATTTTATGGTATAGTCAAATAACATTTTCCTAATAATTTATTAAAACAAAAATGTATTTTAGTTAATTTATTGTATATATTATTTTATTTAAATGTCGAAATTGATATTCATTTTTACAACACACACATAAAAAGACACTTCTTGCTGCAAAAAGTTATAAAACATTTAATGTTTGCGTTGGTTTCCAATAATTGATTGTAGTACACCCAGAAAAAAAATATTATATAAATAATAGTTTTTTACTATTAAAAATTGTCAATAGGATAAATTATTATTTTAATCGGAAAATACCATTAAATACTAAAAAATACCATGACATTGTCATTGAGTTTATATGAAAAGATTTATTTTTTGTATACTATTAAATCAATAATAGTCCTATTGACCAATTTTAATGGGATTTGAGGGAATTTTTTCTGGGTGTACTTGAGTCTGTAGTTATTTTACCAATGTCGCGTTTAATAATGTGGATTATTACAAAAAAATACATGCGACCATTATTTATGGTACTGAATTTTCCAAATACTATTGAATTAATTAGAAAACTTTTGATTTAAAAAGAAAAAACTTTTAATACATGAACCATAAGATCAATGGTCGTACCATAAAGTACTTAATTGTACATTTTTTCCTGAGTGTAGAAATCTGTATTTATAACGGAAAAGTTCACAAATTTACTTCTGGGTAATAACTCGAAATAAATATATAATTATTAATAAAATAATAAATTAATTCAGTTGCTATCTACACTCTAAAAACTGAGTTTAAAATTACTACGTAAAAGTGTGTATTTTTTCGTGTAAATTTACGAATTGTGTGCATATATGCGTATATGTGTGTGTAAAAAACGATTTAGACAATTATTGTTTAATGTTACATCTATTTACGTGTACATATACATTTTATTTGCATTTTAAACCTTTGCTGTGTGATATTAAGCACAAAATGTTTAAAATTAGACACGCGTAGTAAATTTTCACATCATTTGTTTATTCTTACACAAGCTTTGTTGAATTTTAAGCACATCTTGTTGAAACTTGCGACTATTAGTCAGTAGTGAAAATGACGCCAAGCCATGCTTATTTATTCGAATAAAACTAGATGCAGTAAAGACACCTACACTCAGAAAAAAAACATGGTAAATTAATAGTATTTCAATAGAAAAATAATAATTTATACTATTAAAATTAGTCAATAGGATGCGTCCCATTAATTCAGTATTATTTGAACTGTTAATACAATATTTTGCTGTACCATAAATTTTATAATGTGCTCCTTTAATTACAATAAGCAAAACCCATAAATATTTAATGATACATATTTAATATATACGTTTTATAGTATAGTCGAATTACATTTTCATAATAATTTATTAAAACAAAAATGGATTTTAGTTAATTTACTGTTTTAATATTAATTAAATTTAATTATTTTAATTAAATGTCGAAACTGAAATTCACTTTTAAAAAATCACACACATAAATGGACACTTCTCGTTGCAAAAGGTTGTAGCACATTCAATGTTCGCTTCAGTTTCCAATACTTGAGTCTGCATTTAGAGTCCGTCGTCATAATATAAGTTCGATTTTTTATTTATTATCTGAAATAAATAGAAAAAGGTTAAATGTGATGAATTTACATTAAATACATTAAGTCCTTACCAATGTCGCGTTTAATTATGTGGATTATTACAAAAAATGCATGCGACCATTTTGAGCAAACACAAACACGCATGTTTTTTATGCTACGTTTATTATTATAGAAGGAAACCATTAAAACAATAGTATTTATTCTATTAAAAATAATAATATTGAAATATTTAGATTTATGGTACAGAATTTTTCGATTACTATCAAATTAATTAGAAAACTTTTGATTCAAAAATAAAACACTATTATTTCATGAACCATAAGATTAATGGTTGTACCATTAAGTACTTAATGGGACATTTTCTTCTGAGTGTATAAACAAAGGACATGACTCAACTATAAACCAGAAGATAATGGTTTTATAAACATTTTTAAATGAATTTTTTATTCATGAATATTAAAGTGTTCTTGTTACTATTTTAACAAAATTTCTTTTATTTTTAGGTTGTGAACGAAATGGACGGGTATCATTTTGCTTTGTGTGAGTGAAAAACTGCGGACATGCATCATTGCATTTACTTTTCGGATCTTCTGATTTTGATTATTAAAATAATTTAAATAATAAAGAAAATCCAAAAAGTTGATTCAAAAAACAATGCATTGATGTTTTCAGAGTAAAATTATACTTAAATATTTCGGAAACGCAACCCCCGTACATATTAAACATTTTATGTTTTATTTTACACATATTTAATTTTAGAAATGTTTAATTTTACACATTTTATGTATAAGTTTCACACCAAAATACAGTAATTTTACACATTTAAATGTTTAATTTTACACACATATTGTTGATTCTTAAAGTTTAAATTTTAACATTAATGATTCAATTTTAAACGCGGGTTTAAAAATGCAACTATAAAGCGAGGAAATAAGTTGCCTCGCTTTATGATCGTAAAATTACACAAATTTTCTTTTGTGTGTAGCTAGTGAAATATAAAAAAATATATATATAAATAAATATCGTTGTCTAAATGCACAATGGCCCTAACCAATATTTTTTTCAAAACTAATGGGAGCAGTTTAATTTACAGGGCCGCTCGAATAAAAAAAAATGCCACACCCCCTTAAAGGGGGTGTGTTCCGAAAATCCGAAATATATAGTTCCGCTTGGCCCCCTGGAACCGACCAAAAATCGAAAACCAACCGAGGTCACAACTAGTTTTTGGATTATATCAAAGTGATCGTCTTGCGTAAGTACCCAATAAACCAAAAACCTGGATATTAAGTAATTATCGAATGCACATTGAACATGGATTTCGAAGCTTTCACTGGAGAACAGCGTTCAACTTTTTGTATTTGTAAGCTTGAAAACCATAGCGTTCTCCAGCAAAACTGGTAGTTTTTTATCCAATTGAATATAGCCTTTACCTAAACTTGAATTCCGACATTCAATATACATTCATTAATTGTAAGCTTTAAATAAAATGTGATTCGACCCTCAAATTACACTTGAATTCAAGCGCATATATTTCTCTAATTAATGATTTAAATATAAAATAAAAGAAAACGCATATAAGTTATAATAACTACATATTAAAAGGAATTAAAGTATGTTCTACAGCTGCAACAGCACCTGTACCCGTGGCAGTGTTCAGGAACTTCATGTAAAATCCACGACGTGCCGCGAAGATCAAACCAGTAAATCCATGTTGTCTGCGTATGAATGAAAATATATTAATATTTCATAAACGTATTCGTAAACCTTGGCCACTTACATTGTATATCAGCTCATCGTGCATTTTCCGTGCGGTAGAATTCTCGGGATGACTTTCGTGTTTGGACCTGCACTTACATATTAATTGATTTGTCTGTTTGCTAATTCAAGCGAAAAACAATGATCTCACTGATTGTGCGAATGCAGTGGCACATATGTAGTGGTGAAAAATTAATATTTTCTTGTTGACATTTAATTTATCACGTCACGGGGTTGTCACTGGGTAATTTTGTGTAGTGAATTTCGTCTCAAGTTTTTTTAACTTCGAAAACCAACGTTGGAATAACATTCATTTCTTCGGCTTGATCATGACATTACATCCACACTGGTTGTAAAAGAAAATTCTCGAAAATTATCGAACCTTAAACTCATTGCTTATTGGGTGGGACTGAAAATTACAAAAATCAGGGTCAGGTGGTACCCCTAATAAATCATAAACTGGTTTTTACAAGACATCCAAAAACAAATACACTTAATTTTTTATACAATAGAAAAAGCCCTAAAACAACTTTTTTTTTAGAGAAATTTGAGTTGCCAAAAGCCCTAACTCACATAAATTCGGTAAAAATTATAAAAAAAAATCATTTAGGATCGCATATAACTACTTACCTAAACATAAACTGCATACGGTGGTTTACATTTTATGATGTTTTTTGCTCTTTGAAAGGTTATAACTCATTTAATGTTCGCTTCAGTTTCTAATAATTGATTGTAATACTTGAGTCTGCATTTATTTTTGAGTTCGTTGCCTTAATTGAAGTTTGTGGTATTATTCACACAGAAAACTGATTTGTTGCGGCAACCAACTAAATTGCCCTACCGAATTATTCGGTTGCGGAAACTTGCTGATTACACACAGCAAAAAAAAGTGTGTAAATATAACTAAAATGTTAATCAATCTAATTAATTTTTAATTGAAACTCTTTTTTTTTTTTTTTTTTTTTTTTGTTTGGAATATCTACTAAGATCCACAGCACTCAGACAGACTATATCCATTGTACTGTGAAATCTATTCCCTACAATTTTGTGGTTAATATCACCACGAGCGCCCATGCCCAAGCCGGGATTCGAACCCGAGACCTTCAGAATGCAAGTCCAGCGCGCTACCTCTGGACTGCTGAGGCCGGCTGAAACTTTTGAAACTCAGTCGATGTAACTTTTAGTAGCATTGAATTCCACATTCGTAATAATGAGAATATGTTAATTGGAGAAACTTTAATGAATTTTTTTGTCATATTGATATTAAAGTTGTTATATATGTATTATATTTTGTATTGGGAATTTTTAAATCATTAATTAATTAATTAGTAACATCAATTAAAAATTTCATTCGATAGAAATTGGATCAATTAAATATTTTGTTATATTAAATAAAATATTTTTCGAATAGAAACATATGAAAATAAAAATAATTTAATTCAATATATAACATAAATTAAATATTAAATAAGTATTTGTACTGTTTGATATGCATTGTAAAATTCGTTCAACCAAACGAATGTTTTACCGAAGTCAGTTTTCTCAACATTTCCTATTAATATTTTAATTTAAAAAATTTGTATATATAATTAGTAAACACATTCATATTTTTAATTGGAATACGATTTTGTTTGCTATTAATATCAATTGTTATAAATACGTACAATATTATCGCAGGTCACAGTGTACGCAACACCAGGGCACCATAGCCGAAGGCATACACCGTCGCGATACGAACGTATTAATATATATTAAGCGACGTCTAGCGATGTGCGCGCGCAAGTTGGGAAAACTGAAGGAAGCTGCCAAAATGTTTCGTGATCTAACTAAGGAAATTCCCTCTATCATGAATGTTTTGAATATACACGAGAATCTCATTGAGACATTGTTGGGGATGCAGGCGTATGCAGATTGTCAAGCAGTCTTGGCCAAAGTCGGCGGCAATTTGCTACACGGCTGCCTTGCTCAAAGCGCGTGCAGTTGCTGATAAATTTTCGCCAGACATTGCATCAAAACGTGGTCTTAGTGCAGCTGAAATGAGCGCAGTCGAAGCCATACACAGAGCGGTTGAGTTCAACCCACATGTTCCCAAGTATTTGCTCGAAACGAAACCGTTAATCTTGCCGCCGGAACATATACTCAAGCGAGGCGATTCCGAGGCATTAGCCTATGCGTTCTTTCATCTCAAGCATTGGAAGAACGTCGAGGGCGCTTTGAATCTCTTGCATTGCACTTGGGAGGGAACTTTTCGTATGTTGCCCTACCCGCTGGAGCGCGGACATCTCTTCTACCCCTATCCCACGTGTACGGAGTGTGCCGATCGCGAACTTTTACCAGTATTTCATGAGGTTTCTGTGTATCCGAAAAAGGAATTGCCCTTCTTCATACTGTTCATTGCTGGACTGTGTTCGTTTACCGCACTGTTGGCACTGCTGACGCACCAGTATCCGGAACCAATGGGTCTATTAGCACAAACTGTACTTAACTGGATTTCGTATCCGTTCCAGCTGATCAAAGAGCGTATTGAGGCGATCTGGCCTTGTAATTTGCTACAACAGTTGTCAAGAATTTAAATGTTGGGTACAATCAGTACTAATACAAACCCAAATAAAGTATGTGAACACGCGTAATTTTAAACAAAAATGAAATTAAAAATGCACAGTAAGAATTTATGATAAAAAAGTATTTTTTTATTTATTAGTCTGTTGCAATTGACATTGTAATTTATTAGTTTGCTGTAAAATATCCATTAATATTAAGCTAAATCATAAAGTAGTTTTAACTGGATCGTTTCCAGTCTTCTAAAAATAGTTCAAATAGTTCAAAAATAGTAAAAATTCTTCAAGTTACATGAACTTATTATACTTTGTGAAGTTTTAAGATACAGTAATTACATGAAAATTAAATCAACTATTGGAAAATATAAACACATAGTTAAATCGACTGTTATAATAAATAAGTTACAGATAAAATGCCCTATAGTTTGCACTCTGCATAATAGCCAGAACAATCTTTACACTGTTGCAATAATTCTGGTCTATTGTTTGGATTGAGCGACATGAAATAGCTTTGTAGAATTGCCAATATTTCATATTTGGTATCATCCAAAATTCCAGCACTAAAATCTAAATTTACACAATATTTGTAAATTCTGTACAGCACTTGCTCATTTGCAATGGGTATTAAAATTATTTTTTCAATATCTGGTAGCTCGTTTTCGATAAACCAAGTTGCCAAACGCATTAATTCGCGAAATTCATCCTCGGAAAAGCGTTTGGCCATACAAAGGATTAAATCCTCAAAACTATCCGAATGCATTATACGCTCGAACATCGTAGCTCCAAAGTCCTTAAGCGGTATGGTATAGTTGGCCAGTACTATTGATGCGCGAGTATATGTTCTTTTTTCGACAACATTGTCGAAGACAAGTTGAGGCTCAGCAAGATACGACGCACTTGAAACTTTGGGACTTACCTTTGAAGGTGGCGTTGACATAAAATAAACCCTCATAGCTATGATAATTTCTAGCGATTTAGTTTGAATGTACTCAAAACCGATTTCTGCATAATTCTCGAGTATAGTCATCATTTTTTTTAAAACATCTTCAGTAGGAATTGGAATGCCATATTTTGTTTTAATATCTAGCATAAAATTATCTACAAAAGTATTGGCCAAATTCATCAAAAAACGAAACGTTTTGTCGCAATACTCCTTGGCCATTTGTTGTGCTACGTCCCAAAAGTCCTTCTCACTGTTGGCATTTTTAATTAAAGAATGTCCTAACTCTGCCAGCTTTACAATAGCACCACTTGAAAGAGTTATTATTTTATATAAATTTCCTGTAGTTTCTGACTCGGGTTTTACTTGTTGCAAAATTATGTTATTCTTAGGACGAACAGGATTTCCGTTTGTCACAGACAATCCCTGTGCGGATTTGACATACGACTCATGTGTGGTGGGAATCGGTTTTGTTACCTGGTCCAGGACTTTGGGTCCACTATTATGCTGTACGCTATTCCTTAGCACTTTAGTGTCTACGGCGACTTCATTGTTAAGTAAAACAGGTTTCTCGGCACCTCCAAATGATGGGCGTACGTTCTCCTGATTTAATTTTGAGTTTATTTTATGTAAGTCATTTAAATATTGCTTGCTTGGTATTTCGTTGACGCTGCGTATGACATCTATTTTTCCCTGTGAAGCACCCTTAATTCGTATGGTTTCCTTCGTCATCTTGTCAAACATTCGTCTGAAAATTAATTTTAGTTTATCAATTAGAGAATTGAATTGGGTAAAATCAGTGGCGTAAAAATGTTTTTTTTTGAGTTGAGGATAGGATTACATTTTAGTAAGTGTTACTCAAAGAATTTAATCAGTATTAGTCATTGTTAAAAGTAAGCATTGCAACCGACACTGATGATCGTTTCAAACCGTTCACTTTTAAAACCGTTATACGAAAAACAGAAATAAACCGATATCCAAAACCTATACAAACGCTTTTTGCTTTTATACGGTTTGCTTTTATACGGTTTTAAAACGATTTTTAAAAAAGGTATGAAAAACAACAATAAACAAATTATTTTATATAGAAGCTCTGAAGTACAAGACATGTTTAAATGTCATTTAACATAATGTGGGGTTCCCAAAATAAAATATTAATTTTATCTTTATTTTGAGAAACAATATTAACCATAACGACGGACCTCGGTCTGAAATTTGGTTTTCTTTATACATTTGTGTAGCGGTAAATCGAATTCAACAAAAACAAAGGCAACTCTAAGCAGTGTGTCATTATTCTTCGATATGCTAGTGTCGTTCGTTGTCCGACTATGCACTTGTTTTGTTATTGTTTTGTTACATCACTTGTTTAGCGGTAAATCGTATACAACTACTTACAGAATATATATTTGTTGCGCCAACTAACTCTTTGCCCAACCAACTTATTAGGTTCTCTCAATAGCTTAGTCGGTACGTATAGTCAATACTAAAAGAGTTGTAGTTTGAACTAGAACCGTTTCCGAACAATCTACACCCTCTATATTGTTTTAAAACAGTTTGAAATTGGTTGTAGTCTAAACGAAAACTCTTTTAGTTTTGACAATAACAACCGAAAGAACCGGATAAGTTGGTTGGGCACAGAATTGGTTGGCGCAACAAATTTCTATTCTATGTGTGTTATTAACTCTATCATGATACTGTTAGAGATTTCCTAACCCTCCCGCAATGGTTTCTAAATTTAATATCAATTTTATAACATGTAGTTTTTTTTTTAATAATTGTTTACCTCTGTCTGTTGCTTAAACTTTTACGGTATGACTGGATTTTGCCGTTTCGCGATTCGTTTACCATAGTCGACGCTAAGCGAAAGTTTCCTACGGAGTGCGTAAATACAACCAATGAAGCGGCTAATTGTAAAACATCCGGAACCGTGATGTCTTCGTCGTCATTATATTTCTAAAACAAATTATTATATTGTAAATATTTCAAAGTAAACCGATGCCAACATTATTATTTAAGGTGTGTGCGTTGTTTAAATTTTTAAATTTACATTAAACATTAAACTATAGGTTAATAGATTAAAAATCCCCAATTATTTTAGTCTTCAAATTTGGACAAACTCTTACACACCCAGCATATAGTTTGTATACCATTGTTTTAATACGTTTTCTCATATATAAATATATCAGTTAATGGAATATTTCTGTGAAGCAAAAATTGTAGTAACACCAGAGAGTATATATTTAATATAGAGTTTCCATACAGTTGGTTTCGCTGCCACTTTTGTCAAATAAATTCAAACATTGGTTATGTGGAAATTGAAACGAAAATGTTGGCAACAGACACATTTTCAAATCAATATTCTGATGTTTTCTGCCACATTTTGGAACAGAAAAATAATAAAAATTTATAAGGCGTTGGATTGCAATATATCTTGGTAAGTTTGGTTGCAAATTATCCGCGGACAGATCCAGTTTTGTGCACTGTTTTCCTCTGTTAACTTCAATCTGTAAAATTCCTATTCCACATAGCCAATGTTTTCGGCAGCGACGCCAGCAAACTCGGAAGGAAACTCTATATCAAATGTATTTTCTCTGGTCACACGACGATTTAAAAATGAATTTAAGAAGGTGACAGAGAAAATCGTGAGTAACCATGGTAGTTATATGAATATGAATTTTATACAGGGTGTTTGGTTCATGACGTCATTCTATTACCCAAAAAATAATAAAATGTGAAATTTAAAATGTCTAATTTTGCACCCGCTTTAAGATACTTACATAACCTAGCCAAGAAAATTGGTACTAAAGATTAATATCAATTTTTACTCATGTTTATTACATTTCCAATGTTATATCACATTTCCGAACGCCATGATTTCCTCCTTTTTTAATATGTACATAAAGTTAAAATTTACAAAAATTAAAAATTCATATTTCGACTTTGACATTGATTTTCTCAAAATTTCATTATGGATCACACCATTTTTTCTAATTTATAATGATAGACCAGTTCATTCCCAGTACTTTATAATAAATTAAAATGTTTTTAAACTCGTAAGTTTTTCTGCAGAAATAATTAGCGGAGGCGGGTTTAGTGGTTGAAATTAAAAAAATAGAAATAATGGACAACTAATTTTAAACATTTATTAATATTATAATTATGATCATATTAGTTCACAGAACATATTTTCTGATCACATTTCCACAAGACCCGTCACAGATGTGCTACTTTTCAACAAGTGCTCGAAATGATTCTAGCAATCTGTCATAAATAATGTGACACGTTCGTGCATTCCAACGCTATTCCAATTTATTTTTTTACAATTACGAAACTGTTTTCTGAGTATATTAGCGGATAATTTTGTTACCAAGAGCGTATTGCTAAAGCTAAACTTAGACTACATGGTAAAATATTATATAATGTTCCGATACATACCAAAATCATATCAAAAATGCCATTGGCCAATCCACTACCTGACAAAACGATCGATGAAATATTCATTCCATTGACTACCATCGAGGTCACCTAAAAATAGTGGAAAAACGAATAAATACACGTAGATATTTTCTTGTTGCAAAAAATCATGTCGTGGTTACCATGGAGACTTCAGAACCAGCTGCCGCAGCTGTTGTTAGAGCCCGAGTTGCTCCAGATGCACCCAATCCAATAGCGCCACCTAACACGCCAAGCCAATTGCCGCGTGCTTGACGATCTGTCAATGCAACCGACTGATCATGTAAGCTACGATCAACTAAATTGGACCCTGATCGAATAGCGGCATAACCAGCACTCGCAAGCCCTACAGTACCTGCTGCTGCCATTATAGGTGCAGATACCGGAAACGTGCATATCGCAGCTATAGTCACTCCAGCGGATACAAGTCCACTCACAGCCGTTGCAGTATCGGCGACTTGCATCACAGTATGTGTTATGCTACTCGCTGGTGTTGGACATATTTCCAGATTTACCTTCAATTATATATGTGTAAGATATAGTTTGATATGTGTACCGTATAGTGTGTAGTATTAATAATTAATATAGGTTTCCGGTTCCAAGATTTTTTTCAAACAAAAACATTTATATGGACTTCGGTTCCACACATTTTTTTTTAATAACTGTTCTGATTTCGATTTCATAAATCGAAAACGTTCCGGTACCGATTCCGGTTCCGTTTGCGGTCCCTGTTATAAATTAATTCTGCATTATGCCTTGATTGGGGCCTGATTTAGACATAGCTTTTATATGCTTCACGTTATCTCTTATGT
The DNA here is from genome assembly GCA_951804985.1 of Dryomyza anilis. Lineage (NCBI taxonomy): Eukaryota > Metazoa > Arthropoda > Insecta > Diptera > Dryomyzidae > Dryomyza > Dryomyza anilis. The sequence goes on along the minus strand of OX638134.1, from coordinate 40,937,393 downwards.
AGTAAGAAAAATAAAAGAACTTTGATATTCGATTTTGTACCAAACTAGTTTGTTTGATTTTTTAAGTTAAAAAATATTTTATATTTTATTAATTATTTTTATTTATTATTAATTTTTTTAATTTATTTTTTATTATTTTTGATTTATTTTTATTATTATTTATTTTTTTACTTATTTATTTCTTAAGATAGGATGTAAGATTTTTAAGATAGGATGTAAGATATCTTACCTCATTAAGTTTGTTGAAAGTGTAGACACCATTCTTCGGTGCGACCATTGAACCCTTTGGCAGTTCATTTTCACTTAAATAGGCAGCCCAATTCTTGTAGACTCGGCCCACTTCATCAATGAAGATCATGCAGCATTTCGAACTGTTGCTTTTGTCTTGAACGAGTTGAAAATTTAGTTACTTTATACAGTATACTTTGTTAATTTAGCACGGAGTTGTTGCAACCTCCCAGTTGGTGATCATCAGGTTGTGACAACCTCCAAATCGGTGTACACGAGGTAGTGCCAACCTACAAATCGGGGACCATGAGGTTGTCACAACCTTCTAGTCAGTGAACATGAGGTTTTCTAAATATATATAGTGGATACATACCAACACATTTTCTTGTACGAAAAACCGGATGACATGAAAACTCTTTAGAATATTTGGCTGTGTCAATATTCATTTCGTTTGTGACAAAGACATATATGGTCGAACATAGAGATTTACAATTTGTATATTTTCCTTTAAAGTTGATGAGACTTTTAGTACTATATATTGATAATGTTATATGGTTGTGCTTACTTTGTGCCCAAATATTTGAAAATATCGTTTGCCGAATTTCCACAATTGCATTTTGACCTTTCTTTTGATCGGGTATAATGTTTTTAATTTTTTCCTGCAATATATCGCCTTGGTCTTCCGACAGTCTGAAAATATAATAAGACTAAATATGTAACTAATAATAATAAAGAACCTACACTGAACCAAAAAAGTACATATCTACAATGAAAAAGTACATTATCACAAAGAATATTTCGTTAAAATTGGTCCAATGTTGTTCATTGTCACAACGAATTTCCGGTAATACTTCAATGTACAAATTCATTGAATTACAATGTACGGATCATGAAACAAAATGACAAATATTCATAATTACAATGAATATTTCATTAGCTATATTGAATGCGAGAGTTCATTGTCGCAATGAATCGAATACATACTTTAATGAACGAGATCATAAACAAAATTGAATTCAGAAAGTTTTTTCATTTTATTATTTTAATGTAAATTCAATTAATATATACATTAAATATAATAGTATAATATAAATTAAATGTAATTTCGCACTTCATTTCACTTCATTTCGCAATGAATATAATTCATTGAAATATGAAAAAAATCATTAAATTTATTTGTGCGTATTATGAACACTGATTCTTAATGAAAATGAACTGATCATTAAATTCACAAACAAGTTACAGGGCAATGTACATTGTCACAATGTATCTTGCATTAAAACGTATGAATTTGCCTCTATGAACAGCATTCGTTAATATTATGAACCCGTTTATTTTCTGTGTAGACCGAGTACTCTCATCTCAGCTACATAATCTCGTTAAACAGCGGCTACTGAGCTAACGACTGTAGCGCGGCTGACACTCAAACTTTTATTATTGGCTGCATTCAGCGACCTCAGCAGTTGCGAAACTGCTCAGTAACTAATCGCTCACTGTTACTGAATGCACCGCTATCTCAGCTGTCAATTTACAAATTAATTTATTATTAATATTTTATTAAAGTTACATGCAACTCTTTAATTGATTGAGAACATATTTTTCAATCTAAATTCCATTTTTGTTTATAGATATTTGAGTTAAAATGTGATCGAATGTCATCGATAATAAAGGCAGCGCAAATGTAGCGTAAAAATGTCATGCTGGAAAAAATGGCGACCGCTCACTAAACATGTTGAGGGTAGCATGCCATTCAAGCTCAAATTGCTCAACAGCTCCACAACTGCTGAGGTCGCTAAATGCAGCTATTGTATCAGTCCAGTGTTGCCAATGATACAATAATTATTGTATTTATACAATAATTTTGGTGTTGGTACAATATACAATCCTAACATGGATTTATACAATCTTTTTCAAATGTGTCAAATTATTTATTTTATTAAGTTTCAATTCACTATATATATGTAATTTTATCGATGAATAATCGATGAAAGCGAAACCTAATCGAACAGAACTAACGAACAGATATTAAATAAATTTAACTAAAACCAAAACGAGAAACAGACTCATAGTGCGCACAACACAACGTATTATTTAGTCCAGTCAATACATAAAAATATATAAAAATCCGACAAAAGATATACTATGTAGAATGATGAAAAATACATTGTATAACAATAAAAAATGTGTTGAAAATGAAGACGAATCCAATGAAGTTATATTTATGGATTAATTTATATAAAAATATGTTTATGTCTTTTATGTAATAAAGTTTTTTTTTAAATAAAAACAAAAATAATTTAAAAATTATATTAATTCTCTGTCGAAGCAATTTATTGGTCTTCAAAATAACTACATATTTGTAATCGTAGGCAAATATACTGAGTATCTCGTAGACGTGTATGGTTTTTTATTTTTTATTTTTTTTTTTAAATTTTGTCTATTTAAAATGGGGGGTATTGTTGTGATTTAGAATTTTGTTTCTAAAAGATACAATAATTTTTGACAGATAATACAATAATTCTATGCTATAGGGTTGGCATCACTGTATCAGTCGCTCAGCAAAATATGCAGCATGTTTATACCATATAGTTGAAAGTTTATTCATCTAGTTTCGTTTTCTCTTTATTCTGTCCTAGTTTTGTAAACACAAACGACCTTTAGAAACTTCAATTTACAAATGTTTTTGATTTATTTTAGAACAATAAATAATTAAATTATCATGCTATTATACAAATTTTAATAAATAAATTTACATTTCAACAAGGTTGTAAAAAAGCTCAAATCGCTCAAAGCTCATCGGTCATGAGCGAAGGGGGTTGAGCGATGGTCGATCGCTCAAATGTTGAGTAGACTCATCTGATGAGCGGACTCAACATATGAGCGATGGACTAGCGCTCAAATGTTGAGCGCGCTAATCTGATGAGCGGACTTAACAGCATGAGCTGACGTCAAATGAGCGCGCTCAACTAAAAAATAGACAAAATTTGAGCGCCGCTCAACTATTGTCACAATTAAAAATGTTGATAACAATATGACAATTTCACTTCGACTACTTGACGCATTTGGAATATCACGCAAATGCGTTTTTAAATGAAAGTGTTTCAACGAAAAGAGATGTTCATCCAGGCGCCCCAGTACACATTGCGTCATTGGACAAAATGGTTCCTTTGGAATATTGGAAGAACGTAACTGCGTCATTGGACATTTTTTTAGACAAATTGGTTCCTTTGGGATTTGACCAGAACCTAACTGCGTCATTGGACAATTTTAGGACAAATTGGTTCCTTTGGATTTGACCAGAACCTAACTGCGTCATTGGACTTTTTTTTTGACAAATTGGTTCCATTGGGATTTGGACAGAACCCGCTTGTGTCATTGGACATTTTTTTGGACAAATTGGTTCCATTGGGATTTGGCCATACCGCGCTACCTCTCCATACCGCGCTACCTCTCGACAGTAAATGGAACTTTGAGTAAAAATATAACACGCACAGCTCAAAATGGAGAGAGAGCTCGGCCTAACATCTTATAGGACTGTAGCGCAAAACTATTATTATTATAAATGGGCTACCAAAAATAAACATCCCCAATTATTCGGTTGTGTCAATTGGATTCATTGGTTGTGTGAACTGAACCAGTCGAATGTTGAGAGAACTAAATAAATCGGTTGACAAAAAGAAAGGTTAATCCCAACTGATTCGTTCTCTGGGCGTGATTTATGAGAACCCTGATTAATCTGAAAATAAGAATTTTGATTAATTAGAAATGATACAATTTTATTCAATATTATTTGAAAATGTTGTCAACGGGAACATTTATTTTTAAAATAATTAAAAAATAAAGTGTTTTCAATGTTCAAGAATCATGTAGTAAAGTAATTTTTAAATTCGCGACGCAAAAGTTGATTAATAAGAAATTCTAAATTATCAGATCAATGTTCTGATTAATCGAAAATCTTGATTAATAAATTAAACCGAAAATCATGAATCACATAATTTGACTAATCGATTAATTACACAGCCCTAATTTAAATATTATTATAAGCTTAAAAATTAAGTACTCAGTACTAATATAAGAAAGAATATATAAAACCCCAAAAAAACCACATGCAAAAGGTATTAAAAAACAAATGTCTTGTTTCATTTTCCAGCATAATAAAAAAAAATTAACTTAACCCTTTTTTGCACCAATTCGTCAATTTTTTTAAATTGTGTAGCAAGAAAAAAAATGACGCAATAATTATAAATAACATTTATTTAATATGTATTCCAGTGAGTCATGAACAGGGTTCAACATCAGAGTAGGTTTGAACAAATATTAAAGCATTATAATTCAAGTGGATCTTATAGTAATTTATGCCATATTAATAATCATTTAAAATAGCAAATTTTAGAATTTTTAATGTAAACAAATTCTGCACAAACCTATCTATTACGACTCAATTGATTCCAAAGGGATTAAATATCAATAAAATGGAGTAGATAATTATTAAAGAGGAATAATATTACCGGAGCAGAATGTTGAATAGCAAAAATTTGAGTGAATCTACTCCGATCGGAGTAAAATGAGAACCCTGGTCATGAACATGATTATGTAATAATAATTGTCTAGTACGCAATTATATATGACAAAACTTACAAATCCCAAATTGTTTGCGTTCCGAATCCATTATTATTGGCAAATTCCGATTGAATGTCCACAATTCTGCGCGTCATTATTATATTTTATTAAAAATAGACACAACACACTGAAGATTGACGTATAAAATCGCATAGCATGCTACGTGAATAAGTTTCACACTGATCAAGATCAAGTGCTTCGTGTTACTGCACATTCGCGATACACTTGTAATAACACGTAAACATACTGTAGGTGTTAAAGTTTAATAGTATAAGTTTGCAAACATACCAATTTATTTTAAAAGGGGTAACTCCCTGTTAATGCAACTTGGGAACGTCAAAAATGTCACCAGTGGAAAACAATATACAATTTTTTAATTAGGTACCCAGTAGTAAATAGAATGAGTAAAAAGCAATTATAGAATTTATTTATACAGCCAGAGCCCCTTACCGACTCGATACTTTCCTTAATTATTTTTTGTATTAAACGGTTTTTATTGCAAGGCGTTCCACTCTCGTTTCTCGGGGAAGTGAGTGTAGAAGGGGTTCATAAACAACTTTGTTTGGAGGTCTTCTAGCTGTGAATTTTGTGAAGTACTTTTAGAATACATTCACAGGAAGAAATTCTAATAATGCATTTTAATAATGCAGGTCAAACGCTAACACAGCAGAACATAATGAAATGAATCGAAGCGTCATGACGCGTTATTTTTTTTTTCTCAAAATTAACAAATAGTCCGTTCAGGCAACAAATTAGTATAACAGAGCATTATTTAGATTTTAACAAAAATCATTGTAATTGCTAAATAATATGCTAAATAATAATGATTTTGATTATTAACAAGTATATACAGTTCTTTTTGGTTAAATACACAAATGAAATTTTGTAAGACATACAAGTATTTGTAAATAGAACAAGTACTGGAAAATGACTGGTACGGATAACAAAATGTTTGTGAGAAGAACAAAAATGTAAAAATCGTTGTTTAATAAACAAAAACATGTTTAATGCAACAATGAGACATTACAAATTTTCATTTGTTAATAATACCACAGGAATTGTTTGTGTGTACGTTATTTCAAGTAAAAGTAAATGAAAAAAACAATGAAATTTCAAAATATAAATCAAAAATTGATTAGTTATTATTGTTTGCATTGACGAGAAGGAATGTGGGAAGAGATCTATTATTTATTTTAGAATTTCAAAGCACAAAAGCATAATAATTGTTTAGGCATTGCTTAGGAGGTGCTTTGGAATCACATTGTATTAATTGATGTAGAAATCTGTATTTTGCTTGCATAGAAGCTGTTATAGCAAAACTTCTGAACGGAAAAGTTCACAAATTTACTTCTGGTTAATAATTCGAAATAAATATATAATCCTATTAATATAATAAATCTGAATGTTTGTTGGTTTGTCTGTTTGTCGGTTTGTTGGTTTGTTCCGCATCTCCGTCTAAACGATTCATCTGATTTTCTTGAAATTTTTACCACAGATGCGGTATGGTCTGGAAGGAATGATAGGCTGTATATGGGCGGGATTGGACAAAGAGACGTGACACCTCCTATACAACCTAAACTTTCAATACGATATAACTCGGCACTTTTACCAGCTACGAACATGAAACAAAAAACTCAAACACAAAAAAAAATTAAAAGCAAAAAAGCAAAAGCACAAAACAAAAGCAAAAATACAAAAAGAAAACCAATCACATAAAACTAGAATCCAAACTAAAGGAAAAACTAAAAAAAAAGGATATAAAAAAAAACAAACTCACCACACTAAAACTCAACACTAAAGTAAAGGAAAAAAAAAGAAATAAAAAGAAAAACAAACTCACCACACTAAAACTCAACACACTAAAACTCACAACAATAAAATTGACCACACTAAAATTCACCACACTAAAACTCACCACACTAAAACTCATCACACTAAAACTCACCAGACTAAAATTCTCCACACTAAAAATTCACCACACAAAAACTCACCACCCAAAAATTCAACACACTAAAACTCGCCACACTAAAACTCACCACACTAAAACTCACCACACAAAAACTCACCACACAAAAATTCAACACACTAAAATTCACCACACTAAAACCCACCACACTAAAACCCACCACACTATAATTCACCACACTAAAACTCACCACACTAAAACTCAACACTAAAGTAAAGGAAAAAAAAAGAAAAACAAACTCACCACACTAAAACTCAACACACTAAAACTCACAACAATAAAATTGACCACACTAAAATTCACCACACAAAAACTCACCACCCAAAAATTCAACACACTAAAACTCGCCACACTAAAACTCACCACACTAAAACTCACCACACAAAAACTCACCACACAAAAATTCAACACACTAAAATTCACCACACTAAAACCCACCACACTAAAACCCACCACACTATAATTCACCACACTAAAACTCACCACACTAAAATTTACCACACTTAAACTCACCACATTAAAATTCACCACACTAAAACCCACCACACTATAATTCACTACACTAAAACTCACCACAATAAAATTCACCACACTAAAATTTACGACACTAAAACTCACCACACTAAAACTCACCACACTAAAATTCACCGCACTAAAACCCACCACACTATAATTCACCACACTAAACTCACCATAAATTAAATAAAATATTTTTCGAATAGAAACATATGAAAATAAAAATATTTTAATTCAATATATAACATAAAATATATATAAAATAAATCTTAAATAAGTATTTATACTGTTTGATATGCTTGTAAAATTCTTTCAACCTAACGAATGTTTTACCGAAGTCAGTTTTAACAACTTCTACAGGTGGGCCAATTAATTGAGTCAAACATAAAATTTGATATTCGCTCTTTAATGATTCAATATGCAACAAAATGAGCATCATAAGCTGTTTGTTTAAATTCTTGACAGCAAAAATAAATTGAGCCATTTAATGCTTTAATAACATAACATACACTAAATAATGTAATATAATATTTTAAAATAGCAACGTAGAAGAAAATAATGTTAGAAGAAACTGGACGACGCCGCCGACGCACGAGACGCACAATCAAAATACAAAATGAAATCCAGAAGAAAAGAGTGTTGCAATTTAAGAAAATGAATTAATCAAAAGTAACAAATAAAAGTAGTTAGTACTATTAAAGATTTAGTTGTATTGAAATTATATTAAATTAATTCCTAGTAATATTTTAATAAAAATTTAAAAAAAATAAATACATTCATATTTTTAATTGGAATACGATTTTGTTTTCTATTATTATCAATTGTTATATATACATACAATAATTTTTTCTGTGTGGGTTATGTGGTATTTTTTGCGTATTTTAAAGACCTGGCAACTATGAGTAGTTGTCGTCGAATTTAACAGCTGTTTGTGAGCTATAATTAAGAATTAAATTACTTCGTAATCATGTTGAAATCATGCACAACATTACAAAAAACAAGAAAACTTTTATCAGAAGTTATCATAAGAAAGCTATGTAGTAAACAATTGCCAAATTCGGTAGAAATCGTGAATTCTGAGGACGCATTAAATCGTCTAAAACTTCCGTTCGATTCTGAGAAAAATGCAGAGATCTTACAAAGGCCCGCCATTGATCCGAAGGAAACATCCGTGGTTTTGTTTCCGGGACAAGGAACACAATACGTTGGTATGGCGAAGAACCTTTTAAAATTTCCGGGTGCTATGTCGATCTTTAAATTGGCCAACGATGTGCTGCAGTATGATTTGCTGAAAATATGTTTGGAAGGACCACGTGAAAAACTAGATCGCACTGAATATGCACAGCTGGCTGTGTTGGTATCATCACTGGCGGCCTTGGAACAACTACGCGAAGAACGTCCGAGAGCAATTGATAATTGTGTGGCGACAGCTGGCTTCAGTTTGGGTGAAATTACGGCTCTAGTTTTCGCAGGCGCACTGCCTTTCGACAAGGCACTCAGATTAGTACAGGTGCGGGCAAACGCAATGCAACTGGCATGCGATCAGGTGTCCGGAACCATGGCACTTGTGTTGTATGCACCCGACACGCAGATCGGATTAGCCTGCGAGAAAGCACAGCAATGGTGTCTGGATCGTGGTATAGAGTCGCCGTATTGCGGCATTGCCAATTACATGTATCCGCACTGTAAAGTTTTGGCCGGCAACGTGGAGGCACTCGAGTTTTTGGAAAAGAATGCCAAAACTCTAAAAATTCGTCGGTTGAAACGTCTCGCAGTCAGCGGTGCGTTTCACACACCACTTATGCAGTCAGCCATAGAGCCATTTGCAAAAGCACTTAAGAAAGTGCGTATTCAAGATCCCCTGATACGTGTCTATTCGAATGTGGATGGAAAATCGTATAAAAATGCCTCGCATATATTCAGACAATTGCCTAAACAAGTGAGTATATTATATGTATTTAAGCAGTTGATGCACTCTAAATTTCCATATATCAAAGAATAGCTGTTGTTCTGAGTTTATAGTTTTGTGCCCTCATTTAGAATGTGAGTTTGTTCACGCACAAAAATAAACGAAACTAAATATGAGTCATTCCATATCAAATCAACCGAAAAAAATCAAATTTTGGCAGCACCATCCCAGAATTTAATGAAATTTGGAAGTAAACAACATAAAATTAAGATATTGGCTGATTCCGATCCCAGCTTCCCAGATGGTGTGGTTTCAGAGATTTGGTGCTTTAAAATTTGAAAAAACTGTATACATATCAGTAGAATAATTTTTTATTGAGTTGTAAAATAAAAAAAAAAATATTAAAATATTAAAAAAACAAATTTTTCATACAAAATTTTCTACATTCTACAACATTTTTATACATTACTTCTAAACCCGTTATATTACCACTCGAATTAAAATCTTAAATAGTAGATAAAATGTCAACCTTCAACATATATTCATTTAAAAATTTTAAAATGGTTCCTCTTTGAGATTTGTACTTTTGAAATATATTTTGTATAAAACTGACCACTATTAAATCAACATGGTATAAAAATTGTATATCTTTTTGCCAATGTTATTATTTTTAAAATGGAACCTTTTTGTTTTATTCTGGTTTAACTTACGTTCATCAATTGCTTCATACCACTTTTGTCATATTTATGCAGTTTTGCAAATTTTAAAGCACCAAATCTCTGAAAATACACTATCTGGGAAGCTGAAATTTGGCCAATATCTTAATTTTGTGTTGCTTCGCCATATCCTGAGATGGTGCTGGCAATCACTCGGTTGAATTGATATGGAATGACTCATATATAAGACTATTTACATATGTAATTCAGAAATTCCATTTAATATTCAAACACAACAATTGCAATTCAGAAATTCTATTGGACATTGAAAAAGACATTAGTTATAATACATAAATTCCATTTGAAATTCAAAACACATGAAATGAAATTTAGAAATTCCATTCCAAATTCAAAATACATCAATTGTTGTTTGAAAATTGCATTGAAAATTGAAGTCATCAGTTGTAATTCATAAATTCCATTTTAAATCCCAAGGACGTCAATTGTAATTCAGAAATTCGATATAAAAGTACTCATTTTTTAAAGAAGTATATATTATTTTAAGCACAATGATTATAGAAATAATAAAATATTATTTAAAACATAAACAGGCAACAACTTAAATCTTTCCATGGCCATCGATATTAGAATTAAAAATTTTAATTTAATAAAATGTTTTTAGATTGTTCGCCCCGTCAAATGGGAACAGACGATGCATTACATGTATGAACGACAGCAAGGCATAGACTTTCCCCGTACATTTGAATGCGGTCCAGGAAAAGGACTGGTCCAGATTCTCGAAAAAGTCAACTCAAAAGCTGCCGGCACAGCGTACAATGTCCAGGCATAGTTAAAGAAACTTTAAACATTTATTTGTTATTTATGTCTTAAGAATTAGGATTTATTTAATAAAGAAAACTGTACATAATCTTTATATTAAGGAAAACAAAACAGAGTATATCTTTATTGTACCAAATAAATAAAATATTTAAATAAAAAATGTGTATTCTTGTTGTTTGCTTTGAGTGCAGCTTGTATTGTGTCATATTTTTATCATGTTCTTTTTACAAATTGATTAATTTTATTATGTAATTGTTTTTCAATGTTTAAAAACATTTAACTTTTCTCTTCACGCGATCGCATACGATGTACAAAGGCAGCACCTTTGTTTTTTCGGAAGTTTTCAAATGGATCGTTCATATTAAGGCCAACACCCTGTAAAAAAAGAAAATCGTTGAAGCCGTCAGTCGACTTAAGTATCCATTCTTACCTTAAACATATCCTTACGATCTCTAACATCACCCCCGGATATTGGTTGATCAATACCCTGATTCTTGGTTCCCAATCCAGTACCAGATCCGGCCCATCCCATTTTCATTAGCATTTGATGACCCTTATTTGATTCTTCGATGAATTCATTTTGTTTAGCAAAGTTTCCTGCCCTGAAATATAAAAAAAATGTGGTTTAGCGATGTGTTTCCTATCGTATTTCGTTTATAAAAAAATGTCCGGTATTCAAATGATTTTTTTACTAAATTCTTTGAAATAAAATAAAAACAGTACTTTTATTGAATTTTTAAATATAGTTGTTAGTAAATATAGTTTTGAAAGGGGAAAACATTAACTACGATTGTACGTCATGATTTTATTTACAAATTATTGAATTGTGATCCAAATATTTTGAATTTTTCTAAATCGGTAGATACTACTATCATTCAGCCTTATCGTGAATAAAATTCCTCAGGGATTTTTTACCCTTGGTGGAAAATAGGTATCGTGAACAATATTCGAAAAGGGAAAAAAATGTTTCCCTAAAAAAACTACGTATCATGAACAACATTTTGGTGGAAAAATTACCCCTGTTTCGCCGAAAAAATTCCGCCACTTTTTCATCGGGGAAAAGGATTAATTAAAAACAAAACACACTTTAATTAACTAAACTTTTATTTATAATATGTTAACAAATATCTATGGATAGCACCAAAGTTATTTAAATAAAAGTTATTTGCATATTTCTGCACAAATAAATTACAGATATATTCAACCACTGCAAAAACTTCACCGGCTGGGGAATTCCTAATTTTTTTTTTAACTCTTGAAAAATGAACGCAATCTAATCACAACATTTTCTTAAATGAAAAACTACAATTAAGAGTCATTTTATATACTTTTAATTGCAGTTTAACATAATTTTAACGCAACAACACTGTTTGACATTTGGCAAAACAGCTGATTTAGCGTTGCCTGATGTTCAGTTCTAATTGCATATTAAACTTTTATTGAGTTAAACAATGTGAAATTTGTGCATAAAAGTATAGTTAACTGCAAATAATAAAGATCTGTATACATATTTATATCTGAACTATTATTTTACAACTTTATTATCTGAAATGATAAAGATAACCAAAAAAACGCATTAAAAAATCTGGCCATATTGTAAAACTGCATTCGAATTTCGAACAAAATTCCGGGGGAATTGCTGTTCCTGGGAGAAAAATTTTACCTGTGAACAAAAAATTCCGAGGGAATAGAATATTCCCCAAGTCTTCACGGTAAGGCTGATTGTGTCAATTGTAAAGATTTTAAAACGAAACATATTCTTAAAATATGTATGGTGTCCCACTACTTTTGGGTTGGAAGTGTTTCAGTTTAGGCTTGAGTGGTCTAACAATTAAACCAAAGACATCAAACCTATATGTTTTAATAAACAGTTTTTTAATATTTCCTCTTCGAAACCTCAATTGCAATTCGGATATACACCTTCCACCTTATTAAAATCGACTTAAATTACTTAATGTTCCTACTATGAAAAGTTGACAGACAAAGCTTGGAATCATTTTTTATTTTAATTAATAAATAGTGGTCTATTATCACGTTATTGGGGGGCACACAATTAGAAATCATTTTTTTAAATTTTATCTTTATACATATTGTTACGAAAAGATGAATTTTGTCCCATTGTGCAAGCAATGAATAAGTGTAAATGAGACGCAAGACGATTTAGCATACTGAGGCAGTGTGCAAGAAAGAGATGGACGATCAACGACTAAAAACAAGAGAAAGAGATGGAAGATCAACGACTAAAAACAGATGAGTGCGAATGGGATGCAAATAGCATTCACGAAAAGTGTACAAGGTTCTCGAAACATGTTGAACGAATGTGTGCATCTGAGGGCGCCGCATCTGAGGCACAGCACTTCTGTTGTGATTTGATAGTGAACTAGTGCATCTCGTGAACAAACATTGTTAAGCTAAATTGTACTATACAGCTTTGTTATAAATGATTGTTATTAAATTTGTTATTTAAATAAAGTTAATTAATACAAGTTAAAACAAATATTAGTGTTTTTCATTTTGTACACAATCCAGAGATACAAACTTATAGATCAGTTTTCCGTAGACTGAATTTTCGTAACAATTTATCGACGCCTGTTACGAAAACACACACGTTTAAATTTGCTTACGAAAAACGGCATATTAAAAAAATGTTTCATTGAAAAGTTTATTTTGTCCACGAAAAGAAGCATTAAATTATTTTAGTCACGAAACCACGGACATTTTTGGATGGAAAGGTTCCAATGAATAATAGATTCATATCCAGGTGCGTCATTGGAACTTTTTTGTTGGATGAAACTGTTCCAATGGGCACATTTTTTTTTTGAAAAATTTGTTCCTTTGGGATTTGGCCAGAACCTTGGACATTTTTTTGACAAAATTTGTTTAGGATTTGATCAAAACCCCACTTTCATTATTGGAACTTTTTTTGACAAAATTTGATCCTTTTGAATTTTCCAGAACCTAGCTGCGCATTGGACATGTTTTTTTTTGTAAAAGTTTGTTCCTTTGGGATTTGGCCAGAACCCAACTGCGTCATTGGATATATATATATATATTATTTGAAAAATTTGTTCTTTTCGAATTCGGAGGAACAACACAAACAGCCCACTGGGATACATTTCTTGAAGATATATATATGCTATATAGATACGCTTTTAAATGTAAAAGTGTTTCTTTTCGTGGCGAAAATAGAGTTATACTTCGTTTCGTGGCTATAAAACGTATATGCTTTATTTCTTAGCTATAATAAAACTGTGATTGTTTTCGTGGGGAAGCTGAACATGTGCTTCTTTTCGTAGTTATGAAAAACGTGCTGTTTTTTGTAAGCAAATTAAAACATATGGGTTTTTGTAAGAGGCGTCGATATATATAGTAATTTTGGTTTTTAGTTTTGTCTAAGCTCAGTATAACAAATAATTTTTTTGTTTTCGTTAGATTATAAATGCTAAATCTATAATTCAAAAATTGTCTAAAAACCTAAAAAATTTTAAATTTTATATCTTAGAAACGAATAAGAATATTAACATTTCACCTTTTTTCAACAGTATTCAAATTTGTAATGAATAGTGGGTGAAAAAGGGTTAAGCCCCTAAGTGAGCACTTTTCTTAAAAATGTTACGTAATATGAAAAAATGAGTATGCAGTCAAAATCAGCACCAGCGAGTTATCCTAAATACCCTGTTTTTTCCTAATGCGTATCGTTTTTAAGAAAATTGCAATCGTCATTTTAAGCCATTTTCATACCTAAAAAAATATAGTACTGTTAAAAATAGTTTCCTAAAAAACCTTAAACGCTGTTTTTCTTCTAATTGGCAAGACTCGTTTTAATATACAAAGGAATGGTAATATTCTTACACGTTTTTAAAATATTTGGATAAAACTCGGATATTTTTATGCGATTTATTTTTTTATGCGATTTTATGTGATTTAGGTTATCGAAAGCATAGTCCAAACTAAAAATCAAAATTACTATAGATAAGTATGTATAAAGTGTCGCACTTCAATAAAAATAAATTTCAAAATTAGGAAGTAAAATCATGATCGCTTCTAATAGTGTGGTCAGCACTGTACATCAAAATATATCAGACTGCAATAATTGTGCGTTGGGCTTGTGACCCGCCATATAAAAAATCTGATTCAACGAACAGAAAAATTGCCTCGGATATCGACCAGAAAACACGATGACAACCAACGCAAACGTATAAAGGACCATGATTTACGTATATGCACTTGGAATGTCCGAACCCTTTATAGGGAAGGTGCCACTATCCAGCTGGTTGATGTCCTCGAAAGATACAAGGCTAACATCACCGCAATCCAGGAAATGCGATGGACAGGACAGGGCTGCTCTAAACAGGCTTTCTGTGACATTTACTACAGCTGCCATGAGGCATGAATTTGGCTGTGGATTTGTAGTCGGCAAGAGACTCCGCACCTTGTCTCTAGGTTCACACCCGTGAACGAACGACTAGCTACAATCCGCATCAAGGCTAAATACTTCTATAACAGCCTAATTTGTGCGCACGATCCGGCAAATGAGAAAGACGATGAAACTAAAGAGACTTTCTATGAGCACCTCGACGAAGCCTATGAGCGTTGCCCCCGTCACGACATCAAAATTGTGACTGGCGATTTTAATGCCAAGGTGGGCCATGAGGGTATCTTTGGTTCAACGGTTGGACATTTCAGCCTCCACGACAACACCTCCGACAATGGAATGAGGCTGATCGACTTCGCCGCAGCACGAAACATGGTAATTAGTGGTACAAGATTCAAGCATCTCAATATTCACAAGGCCACGTGGCGGCCACCCGATCAGAACACGCGCAACCAAATTGATCATGTTGTGATTGACGGAAGGCACGCTTTT
Source organism: Dryomyza anilis (assembly GCA_951804985.1). NCBI lineage: Eukaryota > Metazoa > Arthropoda > Insecta > Diptera > Dryomyzidae > Dryomyza > Dryomyza anilis. Next base: position 40,921,791 of record OX638134.1, on the reverse strand, counting down.
AGTGTGATGGATGTACGCTCGATCCGAAATGCCAACATCGACTCGGATCACTTCCTTGTAGCAGAGCCATCCTGCAGTCGGTAATTACACGAGCCGCGAAGGAGCGATACAGAGAGAGGAGGAGAGACATCTTTTGAGGCGCAAGAAAAGAGAATTAGAAAGACGCGAGTGTGAAGATATTGAGATGCATGGCGACAACAACGAGGCTCGAAAGTTCTTTCAGAAGATAAGATGCCTGACCGGAAGTTTAAATACCGGACCCTCTTCCTGTCAGGACGATGACGGGAATCTAGTAACAGATGTCCAGGGTACACTGAGATTATGGAGAGAGCACTTCTCTGATCTTCTAGCAGGCGATGATGACAACTGTTCCGCTGATGGAGAAGACAGCTTGACAACACCTGTTGCTGACGACGGCGTTGACATACCGCCGCCTGACCGTGAAGAGGTCTGCACAGCCATCAACAGGCAGAAAAACAACAAAGCCGCAGGACGAGCTCATAACGAGCATGCACCAGCTCATCAGCATAATATGGTCAGAAGAAAGCATGCCTAGCGAATGGAATCTCTGTATACTCTGCCCAATCCTTAAGAAGGGGGATCCCACGATACGCGCGTGGGATAAGTCTCCTCAACATCGCGTATAAAGTTCTAACGAGCGTATTATGTGAAAGACTGAAGCCCATCGTCAACAGAATGATTGGATCTTATCAGTGCGGCTTCAGACCTGGCAAGTCCACCATAGAACCGATTTTCACATTGCGCCAAATCCTGGAAAAGACCAAAGAGAGGCAGATCGACACCCACCACCTCTTCGTCGACTACAAAGCTACCTTCGACAGTCCGATAAGAAGTCGCCTATACGCCACCATGTCTGAGTTCGGTATACCTGCAAAACTTATAAGGCTTTGCAGGATGACCCTGAGCGACACATGTTGCTTAGTGAGAATTGTGAACAACCTCACCGATACGTTTAATACCGAACGAGGTTTCAGACAAGGCGATTCCCTATCGTGTGACTTCTTCAACCTAATAATGGAGAAGATTGTAATAGATGCACAACTCCATCACAATGGCACTATCTTCAACAAGAGTTCCATGCTGCTCGGGTACGCTGATGATATCGACATCATTGGGCAGAGTGTACGAGCAATCAGTGCAGCATTCTCCAGTTTAGAGAGGGAATCGCGTCGAATGGGTCTTACGGTGAACGAGGACAAGACGAAGTACCTAGTGTCAACAAACAAAGAGTCCCGGCGTCTTGGACAACACGTCACTATTGACAACCACAACTTCGTAGTTGTGAAGGACTTCGGAAACCTAGGAACAGCATCATCAAGGAAAACAATTTCAGCCTGGAGATTAGCCGAAGAATAACTATTGCCAACAGGTGTTACTTTGGGTTCAGTAGGCAATTGAGGAGCAGAGCCCTTCTCTATGGCGCTGAGGCATGGACGCTTGCCAACACCGATGAGCGAGCTTTAGGAGCGTTCGAGAGAAAGATTCTTCGGAAAATTTATGGCCCGATATGCGTTGAAAACGAGTACAGAATCAGATGGAACGACGAGCTGTATGAGCTCTACGCCGACATTGACATAGTCAGGCGCATTAAGATCCAGCGCCTACGCTGGCTTGGACATGTCGAGCGTATGGATGAAAGCGCTCCAGCAAAAAAGGTGTTCAATTCTGTACCCAGTGGTGGTCAACGTAGGAGAGGGCGTCGAATCTCCGGTGGAGCGACCAAGTGCGAGACAACCTAACAACACTTGGAGTGCAAAACTGGCGCCAGCACACGCAATGCAGAAGCGACTGGCGAGAGGTGATTGCTGCGGTCGAAACTCATCATGGGTTGTAATGGCCAAATAAGTAAGTAAGTAATAATTACGAGTAATATAAAAATCAAAATTATATTTGAGCAAAACTTGTTTTTGTTCAGTAATAACGATTAAGTTTGATTTTTAAAATTTTGCTCAGAAATAAAATTCGGCTAAATTGGTGTATGGGCCGCTAGGAGTGACGGATCTTAAAAATAAAAAGATTTGGAATCGTGAGGAAATTACCTTTCATTTGAGTACCCATATGTACTTTTAAGTGGGTGCACCAGTTTATGATTTTTCAAGGTCACCACACGTCCGAGCGGCGCTTATTTTTAATTTTTGTATTTTTTTTTGCAAAAATACAGGGGGTGGCAATTTTTTTTTTTTTTCGCTTCGGCCGGTAAAATGAACTTCTCCCTAAAACTCAAATTTCAATTTTTATTTTCAAACTTTAAATTAATTTTTTTTTTTTTTGCTCAACAATAACGATTATTTTTTGATTTATACTTTTTTTTACACAAAAATAAATAATATGGTGCGGAACGTGATGATGAAAAGGATAGACTCTAATACAAATTTGGGTCATGTTAGTGAACACCTTCGATGTTCCACGTTGGCCAGCAATAGGTAAAACCAACAATAGGTAAAACTTGGAACTTTTTTGGGTTAATCTGTTCCAGTGGGATTACAAAAGCATCCAAGTGCGTCATTGGAACTTTTTTTGGGTGAATCTGTTCCATTGAATAGATATCTGTGATATGAAGCAATGACGATTGAAACATATTCACACCATTTTTTTTAAGAATGTTGTACGGTAAACTGTAATTCCACCCATAATTTACGAAATCAATTCGTAATTGGAATTTTCCAAGAAACATAGATACCCACACTTTGGCACAGATAATTTCACCAAAATTATGTTTTGATAGTAGATTGGTTTGTGCGTTGTACTACGAGCCGAAAGGTCCCCGGCTCGATCACAGCGACTGCCAACATCAAAAATAAAAATCTATACGTCATTTTTATTTATTTTGCAGATAATTGGTTATAGATATTAGGAAAATTATAATATTGACAATTTATTTGGGGTGCAAGAAATTGTTCTCATCAAATTAAAAAAATGTAAGCAATTTGTGCAAAGGGAGTAGAAAAATTGTGAGAAAGTAGTAGAAAATACTATTATTGGAGTAGAAGAGTAGATTTTAAAAATACAAATGAAATGGAGCAGATCTACTTCGATCGGAGTAGAATGAGAACACTGTCCCTACCTTTCGGCTAACCTACGAAAACAATTCAATTCTGCATGCGAAAATAATTGATTCTGCATTCTCAAAACATGCGTATATATTTTATAACATGTTGATTTTTTTCATTTACAAAAAATAAGAATAACCGTAAACTTATTTTTTCAATCAAATTAATTTTGTGATAAATTTTGCATATTAAAAATGTATGTCTTTAATTTAATTGTGCAGGACCAAATAGGTGGTGTGCACTTATTTGATTCTGACCGCAGTCACCCGATGCTGGTGCTTCGCATCGGCAAAATAACTATTTTTTTGTCCGACGATGTAACGAATTTCTTGGGACTTTCATTCGATGTTGCTGTGTATTAACTCGTCATAGTGATATGCGTACTATGGGTGCTGTTCCGACAGTGCACTCTGATCTCGAACTAACCAATATATATTTATTTTTTATATAATTTTTTAGATCATACAACATGCATTAATAAAAACATGTTTTAAAACCCCCTCTATGGTTATTTAAAACAGTTAATATATGTTTTAAAATAAATGTATATAAAGATAAATAAAAACCCTACAGTTTACACATCAATACACGCATAAAGCATTCTGAATAAAATGTGTTAAACCATACACAAAACGCGTAGATTTCAATTTGAAATATGCATGTATTTATAAAAATCCAAAACATAACAAGATTTTACACTGAATTCTTCACCGACGAATTATTCTTCTATGCAATTTTTACCTTTGTGTATAAACAGCACATCGAAGGTCTTTTAGATTTCCATCTCCTTTAAAAATTGAGATATATTTTATGAAAATCCCCCACATCAATACATCATTATTGCGTTTCAAAAATCTAGGTTGTATTGGAGGTGCCACGCACAGTTGACCAATCTCATTAACATGTACCCAATATTTTACCCAACTTGACAAATAAAATATGTATTTTATGAAAACATTCCTAGATTGTTGATTTTACCTAGGCATTCCGATACTTCAGAGGATTATAATGCCATAATTGGTGTCTGTCTGATAGGACTGCTATTTTCTTGTTGTTATAGTGCCTGTCAAGATTAAACTGGATGTATCTGTTAATAGCGTATATATCTGTTTGAAAGAAGTTGTTAAGTTTTCACATGGATTCGATATTCCTGAGTTCCATGCGGTAAAGTGCTTCCTTCGCTAACTCTCTGTAAGAACAGATGAAGTACTCTAAGAATAGATGAGTACTTCCATAGCCGCAGTGGGACATGTTCTCATGGCTCTCCTCTTATGCACACACAGGTCAATCTTTGAACTTTATCTAAAGACTGCTTTGTCGTACCGAAATCTATTCTCTATTCACATCAAGGCATACTAGACAATATATTCTGATAAAATTGAACTTATGTAGCACTAACTATTCTTTAAATGATCCGTTCCGTCGGATATGCAATGATTTTAATAAATTCGAAAAAGTAAGATATAAACTTTCTTACTTGAATGATGTACAAAAAAAATACACCTAAATACTTAATGAGACTTTGATAGTTAGCTGATATTATTTATCTGTAGCTACCTCGGCAATCGTCGTGATTCTGACCATGAAAAATATTACAAGAATAAAATAAAAACTTACAAAAAACTTGGTGGCGTCAGCGAACGCTCCCGCTCTCGTCGGATGCTATTTCGTTCTGGTCGATTTTCGGCACGAGTATTGTTTGAATCTCGATCTCTTTCACGATCTCTTTCTCGTTCACGATCTCGTGTTGGAGATCGGCGCGGAGAACGATTTCGCTGATTATAACGGCTGGTGCGAGATTTTTCTCTGTTACGTGCTGGCGGTGAACGTGATCTCGATCTATATGGCGAGCGCGATTTTGAACGACTGCGACTTTTTGATCTAGAAGACAGACACACACAGACATGTATAGGTGATTAGTATTTTAAATAAAACTATCAAATATTACCTATAGCACCGCTTATTCAGTTTTTTAGGTTTTAATTTTTCAATCGCAATGGGACTTGGTGAACGCGATTTAGGACGAACTCCACTGTTTATTTCGTCCTCTTTTTGTTTCTTTGCAGCGTTCTTTACCTTATAATATTCGTAGAGTGCAAGTTTTTCCCAGCCCTCACTAGAAGCGAAAAAAAATTAACTATTGAAGCTACTACTGCTAATGGATGAAGCATACTTATCACGAGGTCGATCATGACTCGGCATCGAATAAAAAGCTGTCAATGCATTTGTTAAACGCTCACTTTGCGGCGCTGGCGGTGGCAGTCGAATATCCTCCGGGTTAAGTGCTTTGTATTTGTAATCTTCAAGTAATATAAGAGGCACCATTAGTCCAGCGGGTAGATCGTAATAGGGTGCCGATGGCTTTTGCTCTTCCTCTGTAATTTCCGGTAACACCACAGGCAGTTCATCTTCATGCTGTGACAATTGCAACTGCTGCTGTTGTTCCAAATGCTGCTGCTGTTGCAACAGTTGTAAAGCGGCATTCGCAGTAAGAATGTCTAACCCGGATGCAGCTGCGGCCAAATTGGCAGCATCGGTATTTGAATTAATTGGCAATTGCGCAAATTGTTGATGTTGCTGCATCGTGGTCGGTGGTATTTGTGATGCAGCAGAACCGCTTAAAAATCCAGGCGGAGGTTTGGACAAGTCTGGAATCAAAAAGTTTTGGGTCGACATTGCAAAATCAACGTTTAATCCTGGCATTGAATCATTTGCAAATGGATTCATTGATTGCTGCGATTGCTGAAAATTTGCGTTACCAACATATTTTGGTAGCGCGTTTTGATGGTTAAACATGTTGTTGCCATACAGCGGGGTTGGTTGCTGGTTCTTTGCTTCGTGTGCATTCGCGGGTTGATCGTCATCTGAGGTTGGCATTGAAATATGCTGTGACATAAGCGCTGGCAATTTATTAAGCGGCATTTGTTGATGTTGCTGCGGTGGTTGCTGCAACTGTTGTTTCTGTGACTGTGGTGGCATAATTGACGTATTCGGAAGCACGGCTGAGACCAGTTGCTGTTCTAATTGTTGTTTTTGCTGCTCTAATTGGGAAATTTGCTGCGTTGCATGTTGAATAAAGATTTGATGTTGTTTTTGATAACTACAAAAAAGAAAATATACAACATTGTTGATACCATTAACAAACAAAGTAATTAAAGAACATATCTACGAAATCATACTTATCAAGTGTGGATTTGGTAGCTTGGGAAAAATTTGTCGTAATCTCATGATGAATATTTTGCAAATTTGTTTTATATTCTTGCATTGACGAGTCCGGCGATTGCAGTTTCGATATAACGCAAGCATCAAAGAACTTTGCTTTTGATTCCCAAAGTGCAAGCAGTTTTGTCAGTTTGGTGCGCTGTTCCTTAGTGGCAACTGAGAAAATTATATATAGAAAGAATATTAGTATTAAGCTCAGATTTAAGTGCTAATACAGTGTCATACTTAGGTCAGCGCTGCAGAACATAGGTATAACAACATTTTCCAGGCTGTTTTTTAGGTCATTGGCATTTTTCCTTACACTGTAAAATCGTTATAAATAAATTAAAATATTTTATTTGCATTTGAATACAATCATTACAATTATCTGGCATCAAAATTATATTATATGGAGAACAGAAAAAAAATTAACAAAAAATGTTGGTTACATTTTTTAGATGTCCTGTGCATATTTTTTATTAGTCTGGGGGGTTACTATGTTTTGCGATTGTCACTTTGTGAATTTGAATACGAAAGTTCCAAATTTAAATGCGAAAGTCAAACTACCAAAGTACCATTTATTAGAATGCGAGTAATATTACATTCGAATCGCATTACAGAGTAACCCCCCTGGTATTGATGAAACTTTGAACAAAACTTCAAAATCTTAATCAAAAGATTAAATTGCATTGTTTAAGTAAAAATAGTTAAGTCTTTATTTATATTTTAAAGATAGATGTTGTTAACGGCGGACCGAAAAAAAACACGTCCAATTAATTACAAAATGATTGCTTTAGAACTTATAACAAAAACTGTATGTATCACTATTTTATTTTTTATAAAAAATAATATTTGACTTACCAATGGTGCAGTATATCATTAACTAAATATATAAGATGTAATTTTTGTGTAAACGTTGATCCATTAAGCAATGCCCTAGAAATAAATTAACGAAAGATATTTGTGTGTTCTTCGGATCGTTAAACTCGTTACTTGGCAAAAAGGTTTTACTTTATGTTTTTCCATACTCTCGAAGATTTATGGAAAACATCTTGTTTTAATTTTTTTTTCTTTTTTTTTATTCCAAATGATGTTTGTGAAAAGTTATCAACAAACTCACAATGGTAATAGTTTAAATTAATTTAAAAATTGGACATTTATATTCAATAGATATTTAGAATCAAAATATGGAACTTTGTGGAACACTTCTTTCAAGTAGAGTAGGAGAACGAAATAATTTTGTAGAAATATGCTATGTTAGATACAAAATTATATTTAGTGTATTGATTGAGAAACCATTATAAGACGCATACTTCTTTAAAAGATACTGTAAAACGACATTGTTTTTTGCGTTGTCGGATGAATGCTGTAAAATCCAGTTTTTGCCTAAAATTGCAATTACAAAAATTCACTTAATTATGAAAAATACATTTATGCAAACATTTAGAAATATGTATATATATATATTAACAAATATAATTTAAATACTAAATACGTAAATACTTTCAAAATATACATTATACTATTTTATATGTCATCTGCAGTTGTTGTAAACTAAATTCCCATTTACTCAACTCAAAAATATTTGCCAATTGCTAAAAATTCCATCATTAGGAAACCTAATCTACAAAATTTACAGCCATGGACATAAAAATAGCACAACCAAACATATTAGATCGTTACATTAATTTCTCACTCTGTAGTAAGAGTGGTCGAACACATATAATGGCAAATTTTTACTACAATCATGTATTGTAATTTTAGAAGATCACTTTACCGTTAACTCTCTCATATCTCTTTTTAAAATGTTCTTTGCGACTAATGTCATTAATTTCGCTGGACATAGAAATAGCACAAATTGCATTCTACGCTAATTGTTCGTTAATTATTTGTGTTTAGTGACTGATTTGTAATAATTGTTCAATTCAAAGATAAAGTGACCTAGTTAATTGCCAAAATGGGTAGAGGTTTGCATTATACAGTGGAAAAAAGGAATATAATATATGACATGCACAAAAATGGGAAAAAGCCTGCTGAAATCGCCGAAATAATAAAATGTTCAAGGAAAATGGGTTACAATGCGATTAAATTAGCAAACAATAACAGTATTTACTTAACTGAAAAGAAAGAACGAGCTCCAAAGATCCGCAAAACTACTGTTTCGATAGATAGATCTATAGTTCGAAAGTGTAAAAAAGATCCGTTTAAGTCTTCACGTCAGATAATGACGGAAATAAATTTGAATTTGACTTAGAAATATCAGACAGGTTGGTAAGAAGAAGGTTGAATGATGCGAAGCTCTTTGGACGGAGTAGTAGAAAAAAGCCGCTTCTGTCAAAAATAAATATTAAGAAACGTATACATTTTGCAAAATTGAATAAGACAAAATATCTCTCATTTTGGAAATGCTTTGGAGTGATGAAACGAAAGTAAACAGAATTGGTCCAGATGGTAGAACAATTGTACATCGACCAAAAGGCCAAGCTCTCAATCCTAAATACACACACAGAAGACACTAAAGCACGGCGGCGGCAATATCATGGTTTGGGGTGCATTTTCGTGGCATGGTGTAGGTCCTCTCGTAAAAATCGATGGAAAAATGGATAGATTTGGTTATCAAAACATATTAAAGAATACCATGGAACCGTACGCTTTTGATTTTATGCCAATATCGTGGACATTTATGCACGATAATGACCCCAAACACTCAGCGAAGGCGATTAAAGATTGGGTTGTGAAAGAACAAATTAGTGTTTTGGACTGGCCGGCCTAGAGTCCCGACCTTAATCCTATAGAGAATTTATGGAACGATGACAAGGTTAAAATTGGGCAATCAAATTTTAAAAATAATGAGGAGCTGTGGAAGGGAATACAGGAAGCTTGGTATTCTATTCCCCAGGATAGATGTCAAAAGCTGATTGAAAGTATGGGACGTAGATGTCAGGCTGTAGAGGATAATATGGGCTACAGTACAAAGTATTACGATGGTAATTTAAAAATATTTATATTATATTGGTAGTATTTATAGAATATCTTTATTTATTTGCAGAATATCACGTTTGTGCTATTTGTATGTCCAACGTAATTTCGCTATTACTATCATATAAATGTTGTTATTATTGAATATCGAAAAAATCTGTTAAGTTTTGTTATAAATTGAATAAATAGATAATTAATTTGTCAAATAAAAATAATACTTTTGTATTATTAATAAAGATATACGCATTTTACGACGTCGTTATAATATGTACTATTTCCATGTCCATGGTTGTATATAATCTGTCGTCCTGTTATGTGAATTTACAACATATGTAAAAGAATCGAAACTCACGATTATCAACATCAACAGCGCTACCTCTTGCCAAATCTCAGAGAGTAAGCATTGTCTCTGAACTTCTCCGTACAAGTTTCGAATCTCACCATTTGAGTACAAATAATATACACGATAAGTGGGCTAGGTTTATCAGAACTCTAGTGCCAAACTATTATTATTCCCGTCAAAAATTAAGCAAATCGTCAGAGGCCATATGCATAAAAAATTAAGAAGTACTTCAAACCATATTTGACTGATAAATCTGGGCTTAAATAAATCGTTTTATAATTCTTATGTTCCCCAGACAAAAAATATGCAAGGAAACTGGTATTATAGTAGTAGTTTTGATGAAAACTCACAGGAATATGGTAGGAAATACACATTACATAGCAGGCATTGAGAATTTTTGAAAATAAGCTGGCTACTTATAGCAGCATTTACGCAGGAAACTGGTATGTTCAAGCCTACCCCTAGCAGGCAAAAGATTTTTTCTGTAAGTTTTGTTTTGAAAGGTATCTTTATAGCTAGAATATGGAAGGGAATTGTAGCCTCTGAGTAGCAGGCAAACACATTGTATAGGAATTTCTGTTTTGAAATTTTTAAAAGCTTCTTCGTAGTAGGAAACTGAAAGGGAAAGGTAGCCTGCGAGTAGCAGGCAAACACATTGTATAGGAATTTTTGTTTTGAAATTTTAAAAAGCTTCTTCATAGTAGGAAACTGAAAGTGAAAAGTAGCCTGCGAGTAGCAGGCAAACACATTGTATAGAATTTCTGTTTTGAAATTTTAAAAGTTTGATCAACAAGTTGTCGACAGAAAATTTTGTTTATATTATTTCTGTTTTGATCAATCACCAATTGGTGATTAACAAAACTTAATTATTCGAATATCATATTTTCATTTAAAATTGTGAAAAATAATATGTCAACTTTTTACAAACAAAAAAATGCATATAAACAACAAAATATGCATTTTTAAACTGAAACTCATGATATTGTAAGCAAGGTGTATTTAATACATCTTGATTGTAGTAAGTTATATAAAACAAGTTCGACTTAAATTTGTTAAAATAGGCAGGGTTTAAAAGTACAGAAAGCAGAGCAAACTCACACTTTTTATTACTTTGGTGTCGAGCGAAAGGAAGAGTTGGAAGACCTTACAGAGCGATGCATTTGTATTTACGTCAGAGGCATACTCTGAAAGAAGCAAAGTTATTTATTCTGGAGCAATACTTTATAATTTTAAATACTTTTACTCCATGCATTTGAAAGGCTCGCTATTTTCAAATACTTTCTTTTGAAATATTTATATTACTCGCTCTGTGCGCTTTGCAAAAATGCTTTCTATGCTATGTCGGAGTCGCTTATATTTTATAAACAAAAACAAAGCCAAAGAAGAACTGATGTGATATATCTTGTTATGGAAACTGTACTCAAGCATGTGCGAACATAGTTACGACACAGTAGGAACAAAAGTAACTTGCTTACTTGATAACAAAAATTTATAGGCAAATAGAACAAAACCACAAGAGACAAGAAAGATAGCTTGCGTATTGGTTTTTACTTCGAAGTATAAATATTAGAATCTAGGCAGCATTTATAAAGTAAAGAGTAAAAGCATTTGTTTCGAGGCAGCATTCAAAGGCAAAGAGCAAGAGTTTTGGAATCGAAGCAGCATTTAAAAAGCATTATGCGATAGTTTTGGAACCGAAGCAGCATTTAAAAAGCAAAGAGAAAAAGTTTTGAAATCGAGGCAGCATTTAAAAAGCAAAGAACGAGAGTTTTGGAATTGCTCGAACAATATAAAACCTGGAACTATGTGAATAACAACCATATTTTTTTTACTTTTTTGGTGTACTATTAGAGAACCCACCCGTGTGTTACTCATTTAACTATTGTCAAAGATTGAAACCGTAACCAAAATCCGTTTGAAATCGGAGCAATTACTGAAACCTTATTAAACAATTATCCAAAACCATTAAAAACCGACTTTTAAAAATGTAAACCAGCTGAAAAACTGAGAAACCTAATAGTTGCCATATAGGAGAGACAGGGGCTAATTCGACACCAAGGTAAAGTCAACTTTTGTTTTAAAACGCGTATGGGATGTCAGATCAACTTCAAATTGATACTATACACGTAACATTAGGTGTACTGTTACCAAAGAAGAGAAATACATTTTGTGCTTGAACTTCAGTTTCAATGTTTTTTGACTCCAAAAGTTAGAAATTGATAATACAGTAAACTTGTGGGTATATTTCTTTATTCATTCTGGAGTAAGAATAGAATGAACAGAATTGTTTGATATTTTATCCGGAATATCTAGAATACTGTGAATAAAGTAGCGGTTTCAGAATAACCAGAAAAAAAAGGAAACAAACATCCCAATAAACATTTCTTCAAGCCTTGGCGAATATTTTTTGATTTTCCTTGTTTTCAATAATATTTTTCGAGTATTCCCCAAGCTTTAATAATAAAGTCGAAATCCCAAATCATAAAGACTTGATAACTAAATAAATGATAACTAAATAAATAGTTTATATAAACTATAGTAACTATATTTAAAAGTATAAAATCAAGTGTCTAAATCAAGTCAGTTTAATGTAAATATCTGTGGATATCAAACATTGTGAAATCAACTTGATATCAGCTTCATTATAAACAGTAATTTGGGCTAAAAATGTGTGTTCTATAAGCTCACTAGCATATGAATATTCTACATTATTTAAAAACTTGAGAACAACTTGTACAATTATTATTTCTAAACTATACATTCCACACTTGTAATTAGCTAGAAATTGACTTGAGATTGATTTTAAGTAAAATGTATGCTTTAACTATATTTTTCTTTTTATATTCGAAGGCGATGCTTTCAGACTTCAAACTGAAAAAAATATATTTATCAATGTTTGTGTAATAAATGTGTGTTATATAGTTTGAGTGTTATAAATAGCCGCAATAGTACCCGCCATATATATTATTTTTGCATTATTAACTACGAAATTCTACAATGTTTGCATCTCAATTATTAAAGCGTGTGTTCGGAGACCCGCTACATATTGTGTCTTTTATTGATTTATGAAAATCGAACCAAAAAGACCCGGAAATCCGCTTAAATGACGATCAATATTTGATACCTCTCCGATTTCACATGCGTGTCCCATTTCACTATTAAATTCCTTTTTATATTGTTAGATTTCAGATAATTGCAATATGCGAATATGTTGAGAATTATTATCAACATCAAGTTTCAAACTAGTGTAGTTTTATTGTGTAGATTAATATGAATATCATATATCCATTAAGCTATTTATGCACTAAGGTAAATGTGTGAATATCAACTTTAAATATAGGGTAAAAGTCAAGCCATTAACAAGTGTATAATTTAGTTTGAAATAATAGTATATTTTAAATTGTATAAAAAGTTTCCTTCAACTTCGATATGCGTGTAGATTTCAAGTTTGTTGTACATTGGAATATAATTTAAATAACAGGATGGATAGTAAAAAGTCGTTTTGATGGAGAAAGCTATATTTTACAACTTTTTAAAAACCGTTTCACCACGCTATTCTCAACACACAAAATTGAGAAAAATACTTGATTTAAACTTGCAAACCAATTCAATTCAAGGGCAAATGTTTATTGGGCAATGTTTTTAATCATGTACATTTTATAAATGTACAACGTTTATAATTGAAATATCCGTTGTTCAGTTCTGTCTGTGCATACATTTCTCTAATTTTCAAACTGTATTTTGTCAAAAAATTCAAATTTGTTCGGTGAAAAACAATAACAAATCCTTAATTTTTAAATTATTTTTAATTTAGACAGCTAGTTGGATATTTTTCCAGGCTAAACATTTTATACGACAGTAAAAGTTCCGAGCGCAAACGTTTCAGTCGGAACTTTTACTCAAAAGTTCTGCTCGGAACTTTTGCTTACAAAAAAACGTTTGCATCGTTCCTATCGCCATAGATACGCATCCTGGTGCGTCATTGGACATTTTTTTGGGTGAATCGATTCCTGTGGGCCTAGATTCGCTTCGAGGTACGTTATTGGAACTTTTTTTAGGTTAATCTGATCTAGGCCCACAGGAAGCGATTCACCTAAAAAAGTTCCAATGACGCACCAGGTTGCGTATCTAGGTCCACAGGAAGAGATTCACCCAAAAAAAAGTCCAATGACGCACCAGTTTGCGTATTTAGGCCCACGGGAAGAGATGCACCCTACTAAGTTCCGATGACGCACCTGGATGCGTATCTAGGCTCACAGGAGCAGATTAACCTAAAAAAGTTCCAATGATGCACCAGGTTGCGTATCTAGGACCACAAGAATAGATTCCCCCAAAAAAGTTCCAACGACGCACCTAGATGTGAATCCATACCCATTGGAACTTTTAAACGGAACGAATCAATCGTTCTTCATCGGAACGTTCTTTGTCAGAACGATTCAAACGTTTTTTTGTAAGCAAAAATTCCGATTGAAACGTTTGCGTTCGGAACTTTTGCTTTTCGTTCGTTCCGTTCCCAACCCCTGGTTTATACAAGCAAATTTTACATATTTGCATGTCAATTCTCTAATATTAATATATTTCCTAACATCAATTTTAGGACTTATTAAATAAATGTTTGATAAAAACAATCGAATTCACAGATTAAATTCATGATAAAAAAATATGCAATTAATAAATCAAATATTTAATTTTTGTTGGCGTACTCTATAACATTATTAACCATTTTCTCTTATGGTGATAATTAAATATATTGTCCTACCGCATTCCATTAATCAAGTAATTAATTTTAGAACATTTCTTTTATATGTAACATGAAAAAATAACGCAGATTTTAATAAAAATGTCAAACTGTGTATCAACTAACTTCGAAACATGTTCGAAATAACTAAATCGCCTGTCGAACGAAAAAGTTTTAACATACTGCCAGTTCGATATTTTCGCTTCGACAATCGCTTCGATAGTGATAGTATAACATATTTCCACAGATAGTTTGTAAAACAGCAGCTGTTTTCAAAATAGCCTGGTTGATAAACTACAGCATTAATAATTATATCATAAATGAGATGTTTCTGAATTAATTTTTTTTCTTGCATAATCATTCTGTTTTTATTACCTTTTATAATTTTTTATTCTTAATATATTTGACTTTACTCTGAAAAACAAAACATCCCAGCAGATTTTATCGCAAGTTGTTCCGAAAAGAATAACTTCCAGAACTACATTTATTTGGAAAGCAAAGATAAAAAGTCGTTCCACGTTCGCTTCTAGTTATATGATTTTAGGAATCACTTTATATTTGAGAGTTCTAAAGAGTATACTAATTTAAATTTATCGGTTGAATATGGAAATATGAGAGATAATCGAACAAAGTTCTGTATCTCATCCAATTCAATAGCAAGCTATTCTAGAATAACTTCTCTCTTAGTACTGACGGCACAGCAACGAGAACAACTTCATATTGAGTTCCGATAAAAAAAGTTGTTCCACGTTCGCTTCTTTTAGAATGTATTTCAGAATAATCAAAAACGTTTCAAAACCTTTCAAACTTAAAAATTTTATTTAAGCAAATTAATGTTGGCTGCGTATTTTAAATCAACATTTCAAACAAAATCAATCGTGTCATAGGATATTTAGCTAATTTAGTAAGTACTCAATAATTTAAGTTAAAAATATTAGTTAATAGTTTTATATTTTAATACTACAGGTAGCGTCGATGGCCTAGATGGTTGGTGCGCAGGAAGTCACTATCTTGGATGGGTACAATGAACATCAATAAAAAGAACAATTTCAGGAGCAAACGTTGCCTTCAAAATATTTATTTTTTAATACATTTTAAACATTCCTGATTATATATAATTTAATTAATTAATTAATTAACTGTAAAATTTTATTTACATTTGTATGGTATTCAAATACATATATATTTGTATTCCATGGGAACAATGTTAGAAAGTGGTTCCAAAAGTCATTCCATTGGAACCATTTTAAGAAGTAGTTCCAAAAGTCATTCCATGGGAAGCATTTTAAGAAGTAGATCTAAAAGTCATTTCATGCGAACCAAGTTGTTCAACGAGTAAAGAGAGAGATTTAGAGAGTGTACTTAAAGTTGCCAAAGTATTTGCAAAGTACTTCTAAAATCTGCTGGGATTAGTAAATAAGACTAAATATCATTTTGGTAAAAATTATGAAGTTTCCACAAATCGCTCAAAAATGAATTAAGTCATATAAATGATATTGTGTTAATGCAAAAAGTTAGATCATGAATCGAAGGAATAGACTCTTCCAAAGAATTTAAAAACTTAATTAAATGTACATTTTTGGAGAAAAATCAAAACGTGTACCACTATACCCCACTTTTTAATTAAATAGCACTTTTAAATAGCAATTAGTACTTTTTAATGCCCGGCATCCCAAATCCCCGGATTGTAATCCAGAAGTATTCAAGACAATGTTATTATACATTTTAAAATTAGTCATAAACAATCATCAATAAATACGTGATCATGATAAAATTTATTTGTATGCCCATTTATTTTACATCAATTATAATGCTTTTACATATTTTTTTTTATTACAAACTGTGCATCATCTTGTTTTGTTTTTGGTTACCATTTTTTTTTAAATGCACCTATGAGGTACAGGGTATATAAAGTTTTTGCAGATATTGTAACGACCCTTAGAAAGCGTGTTCGGTATGACAAAGTATATATATTCATGATCAGCATCACTACCCGAGGCCGTTTAGCTATGTACGTATGTCTGTCTTGCTGTCCGAATACAAAAAAACTTGAGAAATACTGATCAGAATGCGATGAAATTTGGTTTCAATACGTTGTAGAAAAAAAATAGTACCTTAGTTCGGAAATGAGCCAAATCGGTCAACGGACACGACCTTAACTAAATTGACCTTTTATATAACTCCTTAGGAACCAATAACTCAAAAAGTATTTAAGAATTCACCTAAAAATTTGTCTTCGAAAAATGGAAGTGATCTGCCCTCATTTTTTACATTATTTCCTGGTTTTTTCAAACTGTAAATTTTTGTCTTAAATTATGGAAAACAAATCTATGAAATATAAGCCCTGCATATATGTTTTAAAAATATGCGTGAATCGCCCATTTCTATATTTTTTTTTGTTTTTAAATTCTTTTTTTGTATATAAGACGTTTATTTCTGATATGTGAATAATATTCTGAGAGCGTTCATCATAATTAAGAACTTTAAAATTTAGGTATGCAATTAAATATCCCACAATTGTACCTCACATTAATAGCCCCACCAATTTGTAGGGTAATCCATAGTCGGTCCCGACCGCACATGTGATTTAACTTTCCCCTCTTGTTTGAAAATAAATTTAGGTCAAAAAAAATACTTTATCAAGTTTTTCTATCGAGATCTCTTAAACTAGTTGATGATGTTTGCTGAATGTTTAATTTGATTTCATACGATATAGCACTTGATCTAACTAATAACAAAAAGAACAGAACTTGCAAATATATGTGATCACCTTTTTGAAAGCATGGTTGACTGCTGCGCCAAATGGGTAATGTGCAGTGTTATCAAAAACAAATCCAATAAATTAAGATATTTCACTAAAAATTCAATTTTTCACTACAAATTAAATTTACAAAAAAAAAACCTTTCTCCTCTTCAATGAACTGCTTACAAACTATGATATATTAAGCATCAAACAAATGTTTTATATTTTATTTACCTGAAGATATACTGTCCTTTGTGCAGGATTCAACAATCGGCTGTAGTACGCCATCAAATTCATTTAAAGATATGCCATTCTCATCAGCTTGTTTTTCCAGTGTAGAATTTTGAGCTTGCTCAATGGCATCATCGATCTGTTTCTTTTGCTGGGTCATCATAGCCTAAAGTTTTTCGGTTTCACATTTGGAATTGTATTTTGGTATTTGTTTTTATTTTCGAAGCAAAATGATTTGGTTTTGATGGGAAATTTAAAAGAATACACAAGTAAAGCAAAAAAAAAAATGTAAATGTAGTTACGATTCAAAAAGATTATTTAATTTTTATATTCACAATTTATTTTATATAAAGCTGCTTAAAAAAGGTGTCAAATAAATAATTTCCAATATTTAATAAACTTTTTAGTTCAAAAATTTCGACATAGGCCTTAAAAAAGGGCCAAAGATATATTTTAAAACAGTCTACATCTGGTGATTATTTTACAAATCCAATATAATTGGATAATGAAACAACAAATTTCGAATTTGTTAAAATGAAAATTGTAATTGGAATTTATAGTACCATAAATAGCAGTTAATAGTTTTGATAACCCAGTGTCCCAAATAAATCTTTGATTAAAAATAAAAGGAATAAGAAATCCCCATTTCCGATAAATTAAATTTAAACTAACTTTTTGTAAATTAAAAAATACTGAAATCGTAAAGAAAGTGTGAAATTAATTTTTTTAAGCTAGTTAATTTGGGCATATAAACACCCAATTCAATTGTTATTCCAAAATTCTTATTTAAGATAAGATTTTGCCAGTATTCGTTTTCAAGGCAATGTTATATGTACCTAAGTAGATAGGAAATGTCTGTATTTTCGACATTGCTAATTTTAAACAGATTATTTTGTTTTCAGTTCTAATTCTCCAGAGCTCACAAAAAAAACTCAAAATAATACAAATTAAAATTTACCGAATGCTGTGCTGTTAAATTCGCTTCCGATTGCAGTATCTGTTCACGCAACGTATTTTGTTGTAAATTAACCGCCTCGATTTGTGCAGTCAGATTCATTGCAATGGAATTATTTGGGGTCTGTTGAGAAATGTGCTTTCCACCCCACATTTGCGTGGGAACTGTCTGCTGATTTATTCCACTGTATAAAGCATTAGACGTATTGCCATCGTGCGACATTGGCTGTTGCATCTGCTGCGGTGGCTGGTGAAATTGTTGTTGAGTTGACTGCTGCTGCCCATTGGCCGCTAATGACTGAGTCTGCGAGCCTTGTTGTTTCAAAACTGCAAACACACATTCAACTTTTAGATGTTCTTTGTACTTGGTAAAGAGTTCTTTTAAGGCATATAAATAATGGCTTTATTCTTACACGCTTGTTCAGCCACAACCCTGAATTGATAGTAGGTCGCAAATTCACCGCCATACAAAAACTCAAACTTTGGATTTCCCTGCTGCTTCTGCTTGGTAATCATTTCGAATTCCGGACCATTTCTAGCCACAAATTCCGCTAGTTTGTCTATAATATTTCGCAGACTTATGTCTAAAAATAAAAAAAAGATTTTGTTAATTTTTATCATATTGTGACAAAATCAGCAATACATATATTGGACCCTGCCAAAACTGTCGACAATTACCTCGCGGTGGTTGCGGCGTGCCGTCCATATTAGACCGTTTTATTTTTTTGTATTATTGACTGGCAAATACATTAATTAATTATATTAACAGGAAAATATCACGCTTAATATCAAACGAAAGCTGTCAAAAATTTTCACGACGCCACAAATGAACATGTCCCTTGCGCCGGTCATTTTATTATTTCAGAGTGAAGTTGGTTATGAATGAGACAAAAATCTATTATGTGGCAGCACTGTAAAAACTGTCAGTTTTGAATTTTTTCAAAGATTTTTTCGTTCTGTGGCCGAAAAGGTGTTGGTTTCTTTTTGTAAGATTTTTGTTTTATTATTATAAATAATCTACTGCACCCAAAAAGCCTACCCGAGAAAAAATATTTGGCATTTTTATGGAATATATCCGGCAAACGCACAGATAAATAGAATCTTTTGGGAAGTGTATAGCAGGTTGTAAATTTTTATGGAATTTTTATGGCAGATTCACGCCATGTTTGGGGAACGGGTTGAATACAGATAGCTTTTGATACAAACTCCGCCTTTGTCGGATTGAAATATGTCGAAGAAATGTTTCAAAAATACCTCGACCACGTCTATTTCAAATCCAAAAGTCCCGCGACGGGCAAAATCAAAGATTTTTTTGTAATACTATACACAGAAATCCAATCACTAAAAAATCCGATAAATAATTGGAATGTTGTCCGTTTTAAAATACAGTTTATGAGAATTTTCGGCCTCGGCGGGATAAGAGAATTCTCACACCAAAAATTTTTTTATTGAGATTTTTTCCCTCTGTGAGAATTTTTTCCTACGTCAGGGCAAAATTCCTCACAAGAGAAAACTCGCAGTTCATTATTTTTTTTTATTGTTTTAAAATGGACTGATTTTTTATTATTTAAATCTATTTAATATATTTGACCTCATAAATTTAAGTAAATTTGCTTATTTACAAGAATTTATAAGAAAATAATTTTAGGGAAATTGTGAGAATTTAAGGTACGAGAGATTTTGTGAGAATTACATCAGGGAAAAAGGTGAAAATTTCGTCTGGCGACGCTGTTTGGGTTCAATAAACACACTGCACTCCTTGGTAGAGTTGTTTTCAAATCATTCTCAAATACAAAGTTACCTTTGAAAAATTTTATACTTGAAACTTATTCCAGAAATACATTGGAACTTAAAGGCAATTATGATAATTTTAACAAATGCTTCCTGTGGTTCGCGAACAATTCATCTTAAACAATTCATTGTATCACAATTCATCGAACACAATTCATCGTATGCACAATTCATCGTATGGACAATTCATCGCATGCACAATTCATTGTATTCACAATTCATCGTATCACAATTCATCGTATCCACAATTCATTAAATATACAATTCATCGAATGCATTTTTCCAACAAATTTTGACACAACACGTGATGTGTATCATTTATATGAATGACGAGAAGCGATGCTTTTGAAAAGTATTCATTTTGTGCAATATGAAATACTTGGTCTTTAATATTTATAGCTGAAGTTATAATACAAAATCGCCGAAATGTTTTTCCAAAAAATCGCGCGAAAAATTTTCATTTTTATATAATTGGAACAACAGCTGATATATTACATATATGGAAGAAGTGATAACAAGAGAGAGCCACAGGCGAACATTTACCAAAAAATTGCTCGATTTTTTGTAATTTTTTTTAAACAAATACAAAATTGAATAACTCTCCTGAGTAAATTTCCTTTCGCTAGATGAATTATTCATACGATGAATTGTGATACGATGAATTGTGATACGATGAATTGTGATACGATGGATTGTGCATACGATGAATTGTATATACGATGAATTGTGCATACGATGAATTGTGCATACGATGAATTGTGTTCGATGAATGGTTTAAGATGAATTGTACGGTTCCCGCCCACTGCTACGTTCGTTCGTAATTACGACGTATTTACGATCAAAACGTAAGACATCCCTGACAAAAGTGTGTGACACTTGTATAGATTTACGAACTAAATAGGTGCTGTATCAGACTTAACGCGACATAGACATCTCACCTATTTTTCTGAAGTATGTCTGAAAGAAATTACGTACAAAACAGAGAGAGCAAAAACGAAAAATATTCAAAAATCAGCCAATCAGAAACGAGGTGAAGCAAAGCTGATGACACATTTTAGTCAGACTTTTAGAACAGACATTCAAAGCAATGTCGGACATTTTTATCTAATTGGAACAACAGCTGATATATTACATATATGGAAGAAGTGATAACAAGAGAGAGCCACAGACGAACATTTACCAAAAAATTGCTCGATTTTTTGTAATTATTTTTACACAAATACAAAATTGAATAACTCTCCTGAGTAAATTTCCTTTCGCTAGATGAATTATTCATACGATGAATTGTGATACGATGAATTGTGATACGATGGATTGTGCATACGATGAATTGTATATACGATGAATTGTGCATACGACGAATTGTGTTCGATGAATTGTGATACGATGAATGGTTTAAGATGAATTGTACGGTTCCCGCTTCCTGTCGGTTGAGCTTTAGATAATCGATTTGTTCAACATCAAGTTGATTAATCGACTAATCGATTTTTAAACTCTGATAAAACCAAATGAATTTGTAAACAAAGAACTATTTGACATTTTAAACTTTTATCAGTTCCGCCACGCAATTTCGTGTTTGTTATTTTGCAAACAGTCGTATTGCACAATTACAATTGTTGGTGTTCTCAAAATTAAACACCAGGACTTAAATTACGTCATGTCTAATGTAAATGCAGAAACTATAAACTTAGGAAATGTGTCCACCAACGGTATGTCAGCACAGCGGAAGCACTCCACCGATTGTCCAAGGGAGCAGATCAAAATACTGTGCTTCGATTTGACAAATTACAACAATACAACTCAGTTCTTGTTGGCTTGTACAGGCATCTTTGTGCTCTACCTATTATACGGTTATTTACAGGAATTGATATTTACATTAGATGGATTCAAGCCGTTCGGTTGGTTCCTCACCTTAATTCAGTTTTTCTATTATATTTGCTTTGGAATGGTGGAGCGACAAATGGATGCAATTGCCAGAGACACGGGTGTCGACAAAGTGCCAATAAACAAACGCTGTATTCCCATGCGCACCTACGTTGTCTTAGCTGCACTGACTCTGGGCACTATGGGATTGTCAAATTCCAGTCTAGGCTACTTAAATTATCCTACGCAAGTCATTTTCAAATGTTGTAAACTTATTCCGGTGCTCATTGGTAGCATCATTATTCAGGGAAAACGATACGGCCCCTTAGACTTTGCTGCAGCTACTTGCATGTGTCTGGGTTTGGCTTGGTTCACTTTAGCCGATTCTCAAATGTCACCAAATTTTAATACGTATGGAGTTTGTATGATCATGATGGCTCTGCTCTGCGATGCGGCCATTGGCAATGTTCAGGAGAAGGCCATGCGAGAACATAAGGCGCCAAGTAGCGAAGTGGTTTTGTATTCCTACGGATTAGGCTTTGTCTATTTGTTTGTCATAATGCTGCTAACTGGAAATCTCTTAACGGGTTTATACTTTTGTTTGGAGGTACTGTATGTGTGACATAAATATTGGTTTTTGTATAACAAGTTGTTTATATTTTATAGCATCCAAGGCAAACATTTGGCTACGGGTTCCTCTTTAGCCTATCCGGCTATTTGGGCATACAGTTTGTTTTAGCTTTGGTGCGCAGTAGTGGAGCACCAGTGGCTGCAACTGTAACTACTGCACGCAAAGCAGTCACCATTGCGATATCTTTTGTATTTTTCAGTAAACCATTTACAATTCAGTAAGTTTTTGATTTGAATATTTACTCAAATTGATTGTACAAATCTATTTTTACAGATATTTATGGTCCGGTTTAATTGTAGTACTTGGTATCTACTTAAATGTTTACAGCAAAAAACACAAGCTAACATGTAGTGATTTGCAAAATAAATTCCTGAATTTTGTACACATTCTGACGTCTGGGAAATCATCCTACAAAAGGTTTTTAGTTGAAGTATAGAAACGCGACATTTATTTAACTTGCAGTGTATTCAATTTTATACCAAATCAATTATAACTAATATTTTGCTAAATATCATTTAGTTACTATAATGTAGTTACTATAATATAAAACGTTTACTCTTGGACGGTACTTATTGACTATATGCTTTCAGAATGCAATGTATTTTAGTTAATTTATTTTACACAAGCCATTAGATGTTACTATTTGTATTAAATAAATGTTTATTTCTCTAATTCGAATTCCATCACTGCCTTAATAAGATCTTGCCGCTCTTTCGCCGAAGCGGTTTTTCCGACCATACGATCCAAAAATTGTTGCTGATGTTTGACGATAAATTTATTACACTGCACAATTGTGGCTCCTGTATATAATGTCAGAAACTTTGCACGGACATCTCCGATCTATAGTTTAAAAAAATGAGAAAACAACATAAAATGACAGTATGTCGATCGTAAAAGGATTTAAGTTATATAAATTGATTCGCTTTGTAAAATCATTAATTTGCTACAATCCAGATAGGGTTTATACAAAAATAAAATAAAAAACTTGTCGAAGTCTCCGTCTTTTACGAATGCGTCGTCATTGAACCACTTACCAACGTAATTAACGGAAGAACACTGGTTATAAATCGATGCGGTTGATGTCGGCAACGTATAATTGCAATTTTTGTTCGTTCATTGCAATACTTGAGACGAAATCCATGTTCGAGAGATCCCACACCGTGGTCTCCAAAATATTTGTGTACGTATCTCAGCAGACACTTAGTTAGTGTATGGTCGTTGAAATTCAGAGATTTTGTAGCCGTGTGGGCAACAATTTGCACCACAATGTAACTACAATTACAAGGTATTTATATATTAACTATAGCATCATTATATATTTTACATACCGATTTTTTATTCGAACCATTTGACTATTATTTATTCGCTCGCTTGTTTATTTATGATATCAGCCAGTGATGCATTTTACAGAAAAAAAAAAATGAATTGGGTAAAAAATTGAAAAAAAAAAAATTCAGTTAAATTAAACTACATTTTAGTTATTAACCGTCATTATAAAATTGAATTAATTTTGAAACAAATGCTGTAATTGCACAAACAAAAACAATGAAGATACATATTTTAATACAGTAAAAGTCGGTGTGGAACTTTTTTTCATACACCTTTCCAGAAATTTGTTCTGTGGTAATTTTTTCTCACATGAGAGGAGAATAATATATGTCGTAATTTTAACGTTTGGTAATTGTGTGGTAAAAATGGTATATCACATCCCAAAAAAATAAAAATTACCAAAAGTATATTACCCTAAAATACTGGCAATATTGAACTGAGGGTTAAAAATGGTTTGGATGTTTCAGTTAAGCACGGAATTACCCTATATACCCTTAAAATGCATTACTGATTTCAGTTTATAAAAATAGTGATTTGTAAATCGACTTCGATTGTAGACGAAAATCGATTTTGGGTTTTAGTTATCGTTTTTTTTTTCGTAATCGAAGTTTAATATTGAAAATCGAAAATAATCAACTGGTCACATCGATTAATTGAAATATTAGATTTTGGTTCGCGGAATATTCATCGTAAACAATTCATCGTATCACAATTCATCGTATAACAATTCATCGTATGTTTTCCAAAAATCGCGCGATTTTTTTGGAAAATTTTTCGCCAGCGGCGCTTACGTAAGTTCACTTCAGCTATAAATCTACAATTGATTAAATATGCAATTCATCGAATTCCAGCAAATTTTGACACAACACTTGATCTATAACATTTATGTGGAAAGTTATGACGATAAAGCGATGCAGGTTAAAAATTATTCATTTTGTGCAATAAGAAATACTTTATCTTTAACATTTATAGCTGAAGTGAAATTACGTAAGCACCGCTGGCGAAAATTTTTTCCAAAAAATCGCGCGATTTTTTTGGATTTTTTTTTTCATTTTTATCTAATTGGAACAACAGCTGATATATTACATTTATAGAAGAAGTGATAACAAGAGAGAGCCACAGGCGATTTTTGAAAAAAAATTTTTGGTTTTTTTAAACAAATACAAAATTGAATAGCTCTCCTGAGTAAATTTCCTTTCGCTAGATGAATTATTCATTCGATGAATTGTGCATACGATGAATTGCGATACGATGAATTGTGCATACGATGAATTGTGCATACGATGAATTGTCTATACGATGAATTGTACATACGATTAATTGTGCATACGATGAATTCTGATACGATGAATTGTGATACGATGAATTGTGCATACGATAAATTGTGTATACGTTGAATTGTGATACGATGAATTGTGCATACGATGAATTGTGTTCGAATAATTGTGATAAGATAAATTGTTTACGATGAATTGTTCGGTTCCCTTAGATATTAAATATACTGCAAACAACCTTCATAAACAATTTTTGAGACACTCAAGATTTTGAAATAAGACTGTGTTTTTAATGGGATTTTTAATTATCTTTTACTCTGTTGTAATGGAAATGTCGTTTCGAGACCCGAGTGCCCACAATTGTGACTTATATTTTTAATTTAAGCAGTGTGTAATTTTTGTTTTTATAAATATATTTTCAAAGAAATGTTTTTTTTTTTACTTTTATATAAATACCAAAATTATTTAAATACAAAAATTGATTTTAAAAATATTTATAATTGCGTTTATATAATTTAAATTGATATATGTTTATTTACATGATATTTGAACGGAAAAAATGATTGTCGGGATAATATACGAGTCCTTACAAAATAGGTTTGATTTTAAATATATTAATATTTCGTACAAATATTCTTTGTTTTTATATAATAATTATGTTTTTATATGAACATACACCGTTTTAAGGGGAAACATTAAAATGTTTTCATGTACAAACATAATGTAATTCAGAGTTCATTGCAATGTGTTCTTCTCATTGCAACATTGTTTAGAAAATTATAATTATGTTTATATAAAGCTCCAAACATATATATTATGCCTGTTGGACAAAGCTCGGCTGAACTGCAGTATACCGGCCACTTCACCATATCGAATAAAAATTTGCAACGCCCTTTTAAATAAAAAAAAACAAAAAACATTTAGTTCAATCATATTTTGTCGCTTTCTCCCTTTGGAACCCCCCAACAATCAAAAATGAGTGGAGGTGTTAAAAATAGCTTTTAAAATGTATTTCGAAGGTTAAAAACCCCTCTAAAAATATAAAAAACACTATTTTTGGAAAACTTAATTTTCCAAAAACATTTAACAAAAAAATTTAAAAGGAACATGTGACGACCTCCTCAAGAATGGGCGGATACAGCCATATCAAAAAAATTGATCATCGTTATCCCCATAACCTCAATTTTTTTTAATATTGAATTGTATTTATATTGGAAAATAGGGTTTTTAAAAAATTAGTATTTTATTTTTAAAGGGTGGGGGTGATTTTTTGGTGCCATATGAAGCTCTTATTCCTGCTGAAGTTGCTATATTTTTTAATTTTAAAATACACATGAAAAGTTTTTACCCCCTCATTTACTAAAAGAGTGTCATAACTCAATTTTTTGAATAAATGATGCAGAATTATCCGTCACATCATTTTTCATCTTGTGTAAAAAATTCATATTCATATCTTGTATGCTCGCCGTTTGAGAAGATGATATGCTTTTGTACCTCATTTCATATTTCCCATACATTTTATATGCAAGGTGAGTGTCAATTGAAAATTTTACTAAACGCGTTATGACACTCTTGTTGTAAATGAACGATGAGTATTAGTATTTATAAGACTGGTGTAATTTAACGAGGCCCTATTGCTGCGCTTTTTATTTATTATTAATTTTTTTAAAAATAAATTCATAGCGTGAAGTGTGAAATATAGGTAGGGTGTATGAAATGTGTATAGGACCGTTCATATTACAAATACTTGTTTTGAACCGTGCTCATTTTAATAATGTTCTCTGGACTTCTAAATTGACTAAATTCTGTGCTTTGGTGCGATGAATTAGTAAAGAAGGAGAGTGCAATAAAGAGCGTATGCACGCTATTTAAATTGCGCTCGTTAGTCAACTTTCGTTATATGAAACTAAAATCTCGTTTAACCACAGAACACAATATTGAACAAATAATATCAATTCAATTGCTACATTCTCACTTAATATTTTTTTCGGCTGTTCGTACAATTTTTAAACATTGATAAGAAGCTGGTGTGTTAATACGTCCCATGGCGGCTCTCATTTAGATTGCAATTGCAATTGGAGGTGGTAAGACAAGACAGCTTTGCAATCATTTTGAGTAGATTTCAAGATAATCTTTTTGTTGTTTGCATTTAAAACTACATATTTCTTATCAAAACGCAAAAGTGATCTTTTAAGTCGTCGAATAGCTTGTCTGTGCTTCTGTGGGAAAACAATGCCAAAAATGTACTTCGTCGGCGTCGATGTGGGCACTTCAAGTGCACGCGCAGCTCTCGTTCAGTCGGATGGAAAAGTTGTAAAACAGGCTGTGAAGCCAATTAAAATCTGGCATCCTGAACATGATCATTTTGAGCAATCATCGGACGATATTTGGAGTGCTGTGTGCTTTTGTGTAACAGTAAGTGTAGCTATATTATGTAAAATAGGTTCGTAAGTATTTAGCTTATCAAATAAAATCTTTCGATTATTTACTCGAAACCTTATTTTTTAAGATGCTAATTACTTTCATTGAAGAATTTAAACCCATTTATCGTTTTTATATGATAAATGCTAATATTTTAGTAATGAATGCTAATGAAAAGAAATGATAAAACATAGCTTTAAACTAAGTTAATCAATTAATAAAAGAGAGGTTCCGAAAAATGTTCCATAAAGTCGGTACAATTTTTGGAAAATTTGTTCATATGGAACAGGTTATTCTACATTTAAAAACAGTGTGACTAAAAATGTTATTATTGGACAAAGGACGATTCAAATATTTTATGAATAAATGCCAATATCAATAAAACAGAGTCAACGCAGCAAGACTTTCGTTTCGTCAATTGCAAGAACCAAACAGGAGTTTAGAACTAAAAGTCATCCAATACATTTTTATGAAAATCTTAAATTTCAAGTTTGTTGGTTATTATGTATTATAAAAAGTAATTCATACAAATTTAAAGTTTAATTGATAAATTGACAGATGTACAAAGGTTTTTGTAAATGTTTTGAAAATGTAGTTAGTTAATTTTACTTCTACAACGACGATATGTTCTTGATAAGCATGACCTCCTGAGTCGATTTAGCGATGTCCGTCTGTCTGTTAAAAACACGATTACAGGAAAACTAGAACAACTAAATCAACTCCTAATTTAGATTACTTATATATAGTCGTTGTAGAACTAAAATTTTTAAAATGCCAATTATTCATTTACAAAATTATTTATATATCTTTCAATTTCTAATCGATTATCTCAATATTTGTGTCAAATGATAAGAAAATGTGAGTCTATCAATTGGCATATTTACTAACAATGTTGAAATTTCAGATTTTCATAAAAATGGAAGTGGAGACTTTTAGTTCTATAACGACGATATATATTAGGCATGTCAATTCCGGACCATTTTTCAATCCCGAAATCCCGGGATTAGTTCCGGAATTTAAAAACCATACTTTTAATGAATAATACACAATTATAAGGTACCTGTATTACGGCTCCCACAAGAACTCTGTCTGTTGAAATTCACAAATGTGTAGGGTATTTATAGTCGGCTTAGTCCGCCTATAACTCTATCAAGATTTCCCTACTTCAAAATGACCCATGTGTCCGGTTAGGAAGGAAGGTTATTCCTTACTGGTTTGAACATTGATAATGGTACTCAACAAAACGATAACAAAAAATTTTATCGGACATCCCATACATCAATTCTTTATAGTTTGCGGTTTCTGATTTTGACTGCATACTCTGTTTTTTTTTCTAAATCTTGTTGGGTAGTGTAATTAAATTAAAACTCTGAAATTTTGGATCCATAGAAAAGTTCTGAATGAAATAAAATTAATTTTTGATTAATATAGGTTTTCAATTTATCGCTCTATCGGATTTAAACAATGCCAGTTTAAAATTTACAACCGAAATTATTCGAATAAACGTCTGTTTTAAATTGCTTTAGTTAATATCAGTTGGAACCATCCAGTTGAAAAATATCTGCTCTTAAGAAAATTAATCTTAATAAATATTTGTACATTTCTAGAGCGTTACAGAAAATATACCCAAGGAGGAGGTTGTTGCCATTTCGTTCGATGCTACGTGTTCCCTGGTGGTTCTGGGCGAACACGGCGAGCCACTTTCTGTAAGCAATAGTCGTAACAGCGAGCAAAACGTGATGCTCTGGATGGACCATAGAGCCCATATTGAGGCCGAAGAAATCAATGCGACGAAACACGAGCTGCTTCAATTTGTCGGGGAGCAGGTTTCCGTCGAAATGGAAATGCCAAAACTGATGTGGTTAAAAAAGAATGCATATTTGTCCACATGGACGAAATTGTGGCGAGTTTTCGATTTGCCTGATTTTCTAACGTGGCGCAGTACTGGCTGTGATACACGATCGCTGTGCAGCGTCGTATGCAAATGGAATTACGATGCGACAAAAATGCGATGGAGCGAGCAGTTTCTGGAACAGATTGGACTGCAAGACTTGTGTCGCAATGACTTTGAAGTCATCGGCAGCAGTATCAGCGAACCGGGCCAACCGGTTGGCAAAGGATTGGACGAGCGTGCAGCCAACGAACTTGGTCTGTTGCCGGGTACTGTGGTAGGATCATCTCTAATAGATGCACATGCGGGTGCCTTGGGCATGTTTGGTTGTCGTGCGCCCGATGCCAGTGCAGTGGAGAATGAATTACAGGGAAAATTGGCATTGATATGTGGTACATCTACTTGCCATATGAGCGTGACACGAGAACCGTGTCCGGCGCCGGGTATTTGGGGACCCTATCGGGGCGCCATATTGCCTGAATACTATCTAAATGAGGGCGGCCAGAGTGCAACCGGTTTACTTCTAGATCACGTAATTAAAACGCATCCGCAATATATGCACATTGTGCGAAAATTGCAAGAGAATGAGTATATTTTATTTAGTGTCTGCTTTGGAAGCTTTGATATAGCATTATCATTTTAGGCACATCTATACGTATCTGAATAAACTACTTCTTAAAATGGCGACCGACAAGGGATTAGAAGATATATGCTATCTGACGAAGGACATACATGTCTGGCCTGATTTTCACGGAAATCGTTCACCTATCGCCGATGCAAACTTACGAGGAATGGTAAGTGGCACTGCACTGCACTATGGGACAGAAGTTAATTCTAGCTCGTCGTAATTATAGTTTTGCGTCAATCTTAACGAAAATTTGTCCACCGCTTACCTGTCCTATATCTGAAATGGCACACTTATCCAAGCATGTTTAACACCGTTAGAAAGAAGACATATCAGACATAACTATATCAAGGTTTATGAGAGAATTTGGAAGCTATTTTTCATGTCTACTTTTGTAGGAAATAATGCGGAATAACACGAATAGCCATTTGGAAGTTATGATAAATAAGAATTTAATGCTCTCTATTCTCAATAATATAAAACTAACATTCTACATGTGTAGTATATACCATGATACAAATATATACAGGTACGATCACTCTCTCATTTTTTTCCAATGTTTACTTTAGGTGACACTAGGCAAGTTTTTTGAAGTTTAGTTTCAAAACTAAAACAAAATCGACAATTAAAAAAAATCAATATAAAATTCTATAGAAATGAAAAATAATTATCAAGGTATGCTTGGAGATAACTTAAAAATGTTCACAAAAATTTTTATAATCAAAACAAAATCTGAAAAATATTTTTCATATTTTCTTTGAACATAAATTTCAATTTTTCAAAATTTGAATTTGAATCAAAACAAAATATTTCAAAATTTGTCAAAAAAACTAGCCTAATGTCAGAGTGATCGTACCTGTAAATATTTGTATCATGGTATATACTGAATGGGAAATATGCATTTTGTTTATATTTTGACTTTAAGCAAGCCTACAGAAGAATTTTTTTCCTTAGGACGTACAATGTTTTGTATGATTTGCAGATTCTCATAAATTTTTCTTTTGTCTGCAATAAATTTTCGTCAAGCTAGGCTTAGCATCTGTCCCATAGTGCACTGTTAGGCATCCCTATACAAAACTTAAAAAAAACTCTTTACTCAATACTAATCATTAATCTTATAGATATCAGGATTGAGCCTGCGTGACGATGAAGAGTCATTGGCTATTCTTTATCTGGCCTTTATGCAGGCATTGGCGGTAAGTTGAATATTTTTGAAGACAAAAGAATATTTTTTTTATTTGTATACAGTACGGAACGCGTCATATTATCGATAATTTGTTGCAACACAATCGTGTTGCATTTTCCACATTACTCTTCTGCGGTGGACTGTCGAAGAACACACTCTACGTACAAAGTCACGCAGATATTTGTCAACGACCTGTTATTATACCAAACGAACAGGAAATGGTTTTGGTGGGAGCTGCTATGTTGGGCGCTTGCGCTGCCAAAGTCTACGCCAACTTAGCGGTTAGTTGTATTGTTTTTTTTAAGTCTTAACGAATTTTAAATTGTTTTTAATTCCATTAGGAAGCATCAATCGCCATGGGCGGAGTTGGAAAATTGCTAAGACCCAAACGGCAGACGAATACTTTTCACAATCGCAAGTATGCTGTATTTTTGGAAATGTTGAAGAATCAGCGCACTTATAAAAGTATAATGGAAGAGTAAATAAAATATGTAGCGACTTATTGTATAAATAACCGGTGACTAATTAACATTTATTTTATTATATTTTACAATTTTTGGCTTCTAATATGTAAATAAATAATTATATTTCAATTAAATAATTGAATTGCATTTAACTAAATTTCATGTGTATCTATTTTACCTTTACTTAAGCAATAAATGCGGCAGCTCTGCTATTAATTTTGGCTCGACAAACGGGACACGATACTTTTATTTTCTCTGAGCAGTCCTCACAAATACAAACGTGTCCACAGGGCAAAATAATAACCTGAGATAAGGTAAAAACAGTCAAATAATTCAATTGGTAGTCTATGCCACGTCCAGAGAGCAAGCGGATCAAGTTTGTATAATCAGGCAAATATACTTGATCCACTTAGTCGCCATGAACGCTTCATATATTAAAAAATATTTTTAATTTTACTTCTTTCGGGTTAGTTGAACAAACAACACACAACTGCTCCGGTGTGAGATTCAGTGGCCTATTTCTGGAACGCCGCTCACGCCGTTCCTTCTCCAATGTTTCTTTAATTGTACGTTCGTCGCGTTCCTGCTTTTTTTTGCGATAGATTTTACGTCCAATAAAACCGATCAGTACTGCTGATATAGTGCCAAATACAACGATTTTAAAGCTGTCGAAATTTTTGTAATTTAAAATTTTTAATTGTGGTCTGAACTACTTACAGCATCGACGATTTGGCCTCCTCAAATTTCCTAATTAGTGTGGACTTCGTCGCCGTAGTGAGGAAAAGTGGACCAACAGACGAAGTCTGCAGTCGTAGCGTTTTTCCATCTAATTCCAACTCACCAATAGCGGTAATAAAACTGCCATCGCGCAACACTTCCTCCGTCGTCTGCAGACCCTTTTGCCTCACCCCGGAAAAAAATCCAAAAATGTGATCAAAGAATGATAATGATGATGGTTCATAATTGTCATAGACCACGTCCATGTCCAAAACGGCCGCCGAGAGAGCGTCCATAATCTCTACTCCATGGTTGCTGTTGCGCAATTCAAAGGGCATCTCATTGGATGAGACGTGAATGAGTTTGCGTTGCTCAGTCCAGAAACCAGCAAATCCACGTGCAACACGATGTTCGCTGTAAGAAGACTTAATTCTGAGTACACTTTTTGAATTTTTTTTTTTGTGAATTCAGAAGAAACGTTTAATTTTAGAATATTAAAAAACAAATCTCCTTTAAGAAATGTTTACTGATCATCCGAAATAAGCTACATGTTTAAAAATCTAAAAGTATTCAGGAAATACTGGATACAAAAATTAAATAAAATGATTTTACATTTTTTTTATACCCGTAGACCCAATATTAATATGATCATATTTTGCTGATGAAGATTCTACAATGCGTCACCTCAAATTAGAACCATTTATTTCGAAATTATCACTTTTGGCAAGCTAAAAGTGGAAGTTTCCATACAGTTTAAGAGGCTTTTAACGAGTGCTGGATTTAGAATTTACAGTAAACATTTCTTTTTGGTTTTTGAAATATCCGCATTTTTTAATAAATCATCTCTTATAAACAATGTGTTTCCTATGTAACATACACCTGCCATTGATGGATCTTGAATTACTAAGTATTCTTCACTATTTTAACAAGAGTTAAAAATCAAATTTAAAGTAATTTCCATAAATTTTACGGTTTTTGTACCTTAGTTTAATTACTTGCAAGACACCTGTCACAGACGGGGACATCACACTGCGCATCGGCACTCCAATTGGTGACACAGTGCCCCGCAACACGACGTAGGGCACTTTTTTATTCTTCTGACCTGCCACAAACTCCTTGAGGTCGCCATCGATAGCCAGCTGAGGTGCTGCCTAGAAATTGTTTAGATTACATATTGATTAGTATTTTTAATTGACAAATCTAATTTACCTTCAAGCAGGTCACACTCCTTTTGTAATTGTGGTACTCCTTAAGACACAGACCAAGAACCAGCAGGTCCACACCCAGAGCAATGCCTTCGTGCAAAAATTCCATATTGCAATTCGTGGAAATATATGCTATATTAATGTTATTTAATAAATTTGATTTTGTTAGGTTTATTATATATATTATTATTACTTAATTTTAAGTTTAATCCATATTCAAGAAATTTTTAGTGATGGCGGTTTTTTGCGTACCCAATATTTTATGTTCGATATTTTTCGTGTCTAAATATCGAATACATAGTTGCCAGTTCTATGCACCCAAGGAAAAAGTATATCGAAAATTTTACTACGTTTCATATACTATACACAACAACATTTTAAAATTGTTAGCGTTTTTAGTAAATTTACTATAAATTGGTTTGAACATTAATATTTCATAGAAAATTGTATGAATTTCTCGAAATTGGCTGTCTGTTTATTCTTTTGTCATTTAAAAAAATTGTTTAACAACGGGTAACTATCACAAAATTAATTAAATATATTTAAATAATTATATTTTTACATGTACCAGCTGGCGGCAACACGACACTTCTTATGGCGGATGTCTCTAATATTATTAGGATTACTGATGCCCGCTGGTGCCGCCACCGGTGATGAGTGTAAAGGAGACACGGTAGTCGAATCTGGCCTGCGATAATGTGTTGAAGACCTTGCATTGCGAGGCGATTAGCAGCGATTATTTTCTTTGACATTATCGTCGCTTTTGGAAAATGTCCGACGTCCAACTGCGGGTAATGGGTCACTAAATAAATTAATTTTTTAAATTTATTTTTCATGTTGTTGTAACACCTTTCCATGACTGACTGTGCCGCCTCTGTTGCCGCATCTACGAATCCGTGAGCCACAGTACCATCCGGCGAACCATCCGGCGAACCATCCGGCATACCGAAGAGTAACCGTTGCATCAACACAGTTCCAGGTTTCGTCCCTGCGAATATCTTGCAGATGCTGAAGTTGCGAGATGGACAACAGCCACGCTTTGGCGGACGACGTTGACTTTTCCGACGTCGCATTGTAGTCAAATTGTGTGAATATATGCTAATATATTTGTTTAGAATAAAAATACCATAAATAAAAATAATCCTAAATGTGAATCTTTCCATTCATTTGTATTTGAATTCAAAATATTATTAAACATAGCAAATTTATATGCAGCAGACTGTAAACAAAAAAACATTATTACACATAGTAAATTCAAATTAAACATAGTAAATTTGTGACATTTGACAATTTAAAAAAAATACTATGAAAAATAATGTTTTTACTATAACTAAATTTGACTTTATATCGTTAAGATATATAACGAATTTACTATGAATGATAACGGATTTACAATGTTTTTTCCCTGGGTGTGGGAAATTTCCTATTTGTTGTAATTTTTAGCTGCTGTGGGAAAGGTAATTTCCATTGGAATTTTTAATAACTATAGGAATTTATTATACCAATATACAAGATGTTTATGAAGGTCTTGCTGCAACTATCTGTTTAAATTTACGCCTTGTCCCAAATATTCAAACATCCCATAAGTTTCAATAAAGTTGCAGCAAAACTATTAATATTTTTTGTATATGACATATATGCAGATAGTTACGAGATGTTTGCCACAACAGCAATGATAATTGAGATATTTACAGTTGACTGATAGAAAACATCCTGATTTCTTGGACATTTGCAACAAAAATCTTGAGTTATTTTGACATTTGACTTCTATAAAAAAGGAAAATGGCGTACTTTTTCCTTACGCTGGATTTGTCCACAACAATTAAGTTAATCCAATAGTGTAAAAAAGTGTCAACATAAATATTACATTTTAAAGGTAAAAGTGAAAATTAAATTTCCTGGGATTGAAATTATCAAGACGTAATAGAAAATATTTCTTTTCTGCGTTTACTTTGTTGATAGCAGCACAGGCAAACTTGGCTATTCCACGAAGTCGTTGTACAATTTAACTTTCGAAGGATTTATAAAAGCGATGGCGATGTATAACTAGGATACTGTTTAATTTTAGAATAAATAAAAATACATTTGATTCATATTATTTTAATTCAATAAAAATTAAGCCGCGAATTCTATTGGAGTACCTTTTCCAAATATTCCACAACTATTTTCCTATTTGTAAGATGTTTAAATGATTGTTGCTATAAATAATTGTAAATTTGAAAGATGGTTGCTAGCAATATTTATCGTATTTGACGGATGTTTGAGAGATGGTTGTCTCAAATACGATCTAAATATTTTGTAAATAACTTGATATTTAGGGCTGCGATATTTATGGTAATCATCTTTGTTTTCTTAGTGTATAAAAAGAAAAATGGCGTACTTTTTGCTTTCGATCTATTTATTCACATCAATTAAGTAAATCTAAAAGTGTCAACTCAAATATTACATTTTAATGGTAAAAGTGAAAATAAAATTTTCTGGCATTCAAATTTTCTACACGTTATGGAGAATTTTTCTTTTCAGAGTTTACTTTGATGACAGCATCGCCGGACGTACTTAGTTCTTCCGCGAAGAAGTCTCAAGTCGTTGTACAATTTTACCTCCAAAGGATTTATAAAGACGATGGCGATGTATAACCAGGATACTGTTTTAATTCTAGAATAAATAAAAATACATTTGATTCGTTTTATTTTAATTCAATAAAAATTACTCCGCGAATTCTATTGGAGTGCCTTTTCCAAATATTCATCAACTATTTTCCTATTTGTAAGATGTTTAATTGATGGTTGCTTAATCGTTACATAATAGTAATTTGAAAGATGATTGCTAACAATATTTATCGTAATTACCGGATGTTTGAGAGATGGTTATCTCAAAGACTATTTAAATAATTTATAAATAACTTGATATTTAGGGCTGTGATATTTCTAGTAATCATCTTTGTTTTCTTAGTGCGTTTACCATTAAAATATAATATTTGAGTTCACTTTTTTACACCATTGGATTTACTTAATTGCTGTGGATAAATATAGCGAAAGCAAAAAGTACGCCATTTTCCTTTTTGTAGTAGTCAAATATCAAAATGTATTGTTGCAAATGTCCACACTAAGAAAACAAGATGTTTATGAAAGTACACTAAGAAAACAAAGATGATTACCAGAAATATCACAGCCCCTAAATATCAAGTTATTTACAAATTATTTAGATCTTCTTTGAGGCAACCATCTCTCAAACATCCGTCAAATACGATAAATATTGCTAGCAATCATCTTTAAAATTTACGATTATTTATAGCAAACATCAATTAAACATCTTACAAATAGGAAGTTAGTTGAGGAATATTTGGAATAGGTACCTACACGGTAAAAAATGTTGGAATATTTTTTAAACCCTTCTTTGGATTACAGATGATTTCAATACTTTTATGTCTAATTTTTAAACTTACACCCATTTAAGTTTACACCCATTTTTAAATTTTTTCAGATTGAAATTTAATATATTTCATATTTAACATGGAAATGTAATTTTTTTAGTTTATAAAATAATCCAAATGGTTTAAAAATTTTAATTTAATCCGATTGTATTAAAATTTAAACTCACATAGTTTATTGTTCTGTTTATTAAATATGTTTAAACCATTAAGGTTTAAAATTTAAACTCAAATAGTTTAATCTCAGTTTATTTAATAATTTTAAACCATAAAAGATTAAATTATAACCATACTTACTAAATTTAGTTCAGAATCGCAGGTTCGAATCTCGGCCAGGGCTTTTTTGTTTTCTAATTTTTTTTTTTGTAATTATTACTTAAGAATTATGAAAAAAATTATACAAAGATAAATAATAAAGCAACCAACTTTTGTCACATTAAAAATACTTCTACCTATTGAAATTAATAAGAAAAAAAAGAAAATAAAAAAGTGAAGAAAAAAGAATAATTTTTTTTTTTTTTTAAAAATTAAAAAAAAAAAATTTAAAACAATTGGGACCACGGCCGGGATTCGAACCTGTGATAATGTCGCCATGTTGGTAACATTAACACCAGTGCTCGCTTTATAATTCAAAATGCCTTTTTCGACGAAAATATGTTTAAATAGCTCTAATAGTAAAGCTAGACAGTAAGCTAGTTGGCGGTATGTTAAAAGATCTGTAGGGGACAAGGTGTGTGCTGATGACATGAAAATAATTTCGAAAGAGAGGAAAAATAATTAGTTATTAATTATAAAAATAAAGTAATAATGAAAATAATAAAAATATATTATTTATTATATAAAATATATATTTTTTAAACTTTTTTTTACAAAAACAAATCCGTATTTTCAATCTTTTTCAGCATTAATTTTAATCCTTTACGATTACATGCAAAGTAATACAACATGTTTACAATGTAATGCATAGAGGTATTACAAACTTTTTTTAATCTTTTAGGATTATTACAATTTTATCTTTTTTTGGTCGAGATATATATACAATCCAAAAAAGTTTAAAAAATAACCCAATATTTTTAACCGTGTACTCCATTATAATTCGCGGAGTAATTTTTATTGAATTAAAATAAAATCAATCAGATGTATTTTATTTATTCTAGAATTAAAACAGTATTCTGCTTATACATCCCATGGTCTTTATAAATCCTTTGAAGGTAAAATTGTACAACGACTTCAGACTTCTTCGCGGAAGAACCAAGTCCGACCGGTGATGCTGTCATCAAAGTAAACTCTGAAAAAAATAATGTTCCATCACGTGTTGATAATTTCAATCCCAGGAAATTTTATTTTCACTTTTACCATTAAAATGTAATATTTGATTTGACAATTTTTTCCACAATTGAATTTACTTAATTGTTGTGGATTAATCGAGCGTAAAGAAAAAGTACGCCATTTTCCTTTTTTTATAATAGTCAAATGTCAAAATACCTCAAAAGTTTTACTGCAAATGTCCAAGAATTCAGAATGTTCTCAATGTATCTCAATTTTCATTGCTGTTGTGGCAAACATCTCGTAACTAACTGCATATATGTCATATTTAAAAAATGTTAATAGTTTTTCTGCAACTTTGTTGAAACTTATGGTATGTTTGAATATTTGATACAAGGCTTAAATTTAAGCAGATAGTTGCACCAAGCCTTTAATAAACATTTTGTGTTCTTAGTGTACGAAGAATAGTTCATAAATATAATGATTTTTTTATGTATATATTATGAACAATGTTCTAAAAACGGCGTTCATTCCATTTATGAACAAATTTAATCTGTGCATAGAGTAGGAGAGTGGTTCCACTACGCGCTTATAGCATCGAGATGAGGAGTGCTGTGTTTAAGCAGGTGTGAGAGTCGAGTGGAAAAGGCATGAGTTGTCTGCTGTGTTTGCAGCTTTCCGACGCACATTGGAGTATTTGAATAAAATACCTCGCCAAAAATCTATTTCGT
The DNA here is from genome assembly GCA_951804985.1 of Dryomyza anilis. Classification (NCBI taxonomy): domain Eukaryota; kingdom Metazoa; phylum Arthropoda; class Insecta; order Diptera; family Dryomyzidae; genus Dryomyza; species Dryomyza anilis. The sequence goes on along the minus strand of OX638134.1, from coordinate 40,882,707 downwards.
AAACTTCATCTCAACCCCCTTTATTATGATGTTAGCTAAAACACCTCCCATCTTTAACACGTATTGGAATATTATCATTCATTAATATATTTTTCTTTTTTTTACAATTAAAAGAAAAATTGTGTTTAAGGTTTTTGTAATACAATTTTAACAGTTGGGTGGTGTTATCATTGTTGTGCTTTATAACACTTTATGGCTAACGTGTCCACAAAAATTTATTAAAATCGGAAGACAATGATATTTCTGATCTGGAATTATTGGTAATTGATTGGTATTTATGAATTTTGACTTTATCATTTTTTTATTACATTCATATTTTTCCAAATAATCATAAATTTAGATGGCCCATCTACCTCTATGGTTTACTGGAAATGGTGTATTAATAGTAATAGACTAATGATTCTTATTCGTAACATTTATTTCACGCACAACCTCTTAACACATAATTATCCAAAACCACTTCCTTATGGTTGACCTAAATACATTTGTTTTTAAATCATTTTTTAATTACTAAATACATATTTGTCTATAAACAAAAATTATAATTTTATATTGGTTTATCAGTCTAATAATAACGGTACATGTAACGATATAGATAAAAACAAATATTCTTTGTTAAAAGTGTATAAGAAAAGAAAAACAAATATTTTATCAATCTCCAATTGATTTCCAGTGTCTTCAAGTATGTTTGCTTAAAACCTATAGATAAGCTGAGATGTGTTACATTGTGCAACAAGATTTATTTTCTTTTACAAAAAGAATTTCGTTCGAACTATCAAATCAATATTTTTTAACCATACTGAACCTAAAAGTACTATTTTTTTATTTCTTATTTCATTTTAACCCTTAAAAACCTGACTTTTTTTATGAGCTGAAAAATATATGTTATAGAACTCGCGATTCTGGACAACGTTTGTTCTACGACTTAGCTCATAGGTGTTACTTACTGTAACGAGATCAAAAATACCTCGTTGGTTCCTTGCGGAACCACTGGGCACCCGGACTTCAAAATTGAAAAAGTGCATTTTGTACTTAAGAATTTTTAAAGCAAAAGTCAAGAAATTTTATTATGAAAAATCGTGGAAAATGTAAAAAGCTTAAAAGTATGAATATTTGTGGTTGGTTTTGATGAAACAGTTCTTTTTTTATGGATTCACTCCTGCCATTTTTGATGTCATATTCACACTATTTATTTCCAAGCACTTATTCTGTTCGAAAATCAGGAATTCTGTTCTTTGTAAACAACAAACTTAAAAAAAAAAACATAAAAAACGTTTCTATGGAATTTCACATGTGCTCAATTTTGAACTCCCGGTGACTGATGGTTCCGCGAAGAACCAACCAAAAATTCGAAAAAATCCACTAAAAAAAATATATATATTTTAAACGCTCACAATAGCTTCTAGATACTACACGACAATATTTTTTTCAGCATCGATTTCGACAAATTTATCACTATAATATTTATTTGAAAGTACGCAATTTTACAAAAGTTAATTTTCTTGAGGTTGGTTTCCCTTACTTGACATACAGCCGGCAAATGAAGTTTGTTTCAAACGGGAATCAGCGCAAATGGTGGCGCATCGATTAATAAACATTTTAAAAGTCGAACCGGGAAGATTAAATAAAATTCGTTGAACATAGTTTTGATATTCATCCGTTGGTTCCTGACGGAACCAGTGGGCATTTAAAGGTTACATTTCTAACCTATAATATATAAAAAGAGTCACTGGAACATTCTTTTACACTTACTCTAGTAGAAATCTATCCTGATCATGCCCAGATAATGTTTGGCATGTAACTGGTTAAGTTATGACAAGGTTATGACAAGGTTATATATACATTATCAGTTCTCGATTATGGGTGAAAATTTGTTAACCGTACCCGCTTCAAACATTTTTTGGATCCGATTTAAATGAAATTTGGTGAACATGTAATATAAGTGGACCTCATTAAAACCTGTTAAGGAGGATGGACTAGTATGACTGGTTGTCGAGATATTGGGGTTCAAATATGGCAATTTTGACCGCGTAGGCTTGTATTTCATTATTTATAACTTCTATCAGAGTAGTTCAATTGTAAACGCCTATAACTGCTTTAGAAAGTATTTTTCATGAGCTTTACAATAAAAATATTTATTTTGGAACAAATAATTTTTTTAACCAAAATAATTACATTTTAGAAACGTTTTTGCAATTTTTGAAAAATAGCCAGTTTTTATTTTTGTATTTTTAAATGAAAGCTTGTCTTATTTCCAAAAAATATGTATAAACGAAAATGTTTATACAAGTTTAAAGTTCTAAAAACTGATGTTCTTCATACAAACTGAGCTTGCGTAGCAAGCAAAGACATGCTTTGATTTAAAAATACAAAAACAAAAATAAAAACTGTCTTTTTTCTGGTTTCTGGAATTTACCAAAAAATATATGTTCCAAAAATGAGCGTGATGCGTCCACATTTTCTTTTTCATTATTTCCCAAGTTTTCATAGACATTTTAATCGCAAGTTATTGAAAACAAATCTATGAAATATTAGTCTTAAATTTGCACACATGGTTTAAAAGTGGGCGTGATCCGCCCACATTTATTTTAATCCATTTTTTAAATTATGGTGATATACTACTTAAATTTTTGATATGTAAATAATATACTGAGTTCTTCATAATGCAGTACTTTAAAAGGTAGGTATATAATTAAATTTTCTATATTAATATCCCCACTAAGGTGTAGGGTATTACATTGTCGGGTCCGACTGACTTTAAGTCCCGCCCATGTGACTTAACTTTCCTCACTCATAATATTACATATTTGGGAACCACTGGATGAATTTTAATCACGTATATTTATTATCTGGATTTCTATATCAATTTTTGGATGAATATATCAATTTTTTTAGTGAAAGTTATTGCAAGTTATTACATTTTAATCATCGCTTGTATTAATACCGTTGGAATAGGGCGTATGTATAGAAACTGTCAGACTCGAAACATCATCGAGACATAGTAGTTTCATTATTTATCTTACTTATATACTAATTGTTGGACTACGAGCCGAAAGGGCTCCGGTTCAAGACTGGACTGGAGCTAACAACATCTTTTCAGAGAAACATTTTTCTATACCGCGCTACCTACGAGAGTAAAACTTTGACTATGAAATGCTCTCACCCGCCGTTCGGATTCGGTAAAAACTGTAGGTCCCACCACTTTGACTACAAATATAACACGCACAGCTCAAAATGGTGAGAGAGCTCGGCCTAAGTTCTTATAGGACTGTAGTGCCAAACTATTATTATTATATACTAATTTTTGTGAAATTCATGAACAAAAGTATGATGAGATGTAATTAACAATTTTACATTACATACAATTTTACCCTCCATACATTTGTCAATTTTTAATTTTGTTCCATATATAAGACCAGTATCCATCCTAGATACCATGTTCAAAATTTCATAAATTTCGGACAACTCCTTATAGTTTTTTCCGCAGATCTTATGAAGTCGAACCAATGTGCACCATTTGTAACAAGGAAGCATATCTGGCAAGGAAAGTATATATATATTCTTGATCAGTGTGAACCCTGAGTCGTTTATGCGATATTCGTCTGTGTGTTGAAATCACGATTACAGAAAAACTAGAAGATTACTGGTATACCTATGATCGGTTTGTAGTCAGTTGTGAACCGACCACTTATGGAAATTATTTTCAGATTGTTGCATGTTTGTAGTTAATTTTAGGATTCGTGATCTATGCACCACTTCAAATGCTAACCGCACACATTATCACAAGGTCATTTATAGTCGGCCTAGACCGACTATAACTTTCTTAATTCTTACTAACTTCATCACACCAACTATCACAATTTCCCTACTTCAACATTTCCCATGTGACCTAACTTTCCTTACTGGTTTTGCTTGGAAACGGAACAGCTGTTTAAAAATATTGGAAGTGGAATCGATATTGCAAAGGGTTTTAGTCCCTGGTTTTAACAACGAAATTCATTCGATTCATATTCTGTTGGGATACACCGAATTGTTGAAAAGTTATTCTTAACTGGTTGCAGTCCAAACTATAACCTGTAATATGTATTGAAATAGAACTGAATAAGTAAATTGATAAACTGTGACCTGGAGTTTATTGATTAACTGTTATCAATAAACGGTGTTCAGTGCATAATCTAAACAGCTACAGTTATATGAAGTTGTTTTTTTTATTTAATTTTTTATGCTGTCTGTTTTTAGATTCGAACCAGGCAGTGACATCGTGGTACATCGAGCTAATAACTAAACTTCGATGAGTAGATCATTAGGGTTTAAATAAGGAACATAGGGCAGAAATTATATAAATACATCTCATAGTGTGATTTATAAACAATAAAGAAAAAGTGCTTTCATTTGTGAAAATAAATTGAAGATACATGTTAATTCCATTTTGGAGATACTACTGAAATATAAGTGCAGAAACCCACACACACAAACACCTGTTGTTGTGGTGCCGAAAGATAGTATGAAATAAAACAACAAATTCGAGTAACTTTGGCGACAATCACCTCACAATATGTTTAAGATATATATTTTTCTCATCGATAAAAAGGTTCTTTACAAATATGTGTTTTATATGCTGATGATTTGGTTTCTTTTTGTACACAATCTCGTACATATGAGACAAATAAATGTACAAAAGCATATAGACCAATGCTACATATCGAGTTCTATGTGTGGCACAACCCTTTTGATGCTGCTCGAAATACTTAAAATAATTATTGCTTTTATGTCTGGTTTAGAAGTAATATCAATTCAGACGTTGCGCATCAGTAGTACGAGTAACATATACTTACTGAGATATATTTCAACAATATCATTTGTTTATTTCTATTTAAATTGAGACTCCTACAATATAAACGATTTAATGTTTTTACAAAGGATTTGTGACAACATGAATCAAATATTTTTAATATACGTGGTAAGTAATACGATTATTTGATTGGAATTCGTTGTGACAAATTTACATAATTCTATAAACTATTTCTAAACATTATAATAAAAACACGCGTGGAAAACTCAAAAGTCGTATTTAAAAATGAATAAGCTGAACTACATTTTATGTTGGAAAAAAAAATGTGTAAACTGAATTTTCACATAAATATTCAAATGTCAAATATTATTAAATTATATAAGTTTTAGTGTTTTCTTTTATATTGAATATTAACACCCCCTCTCAATCACGCATACAGTGGGTTTCTTCAATTATGGTAACTATGACACGGCGTCTTCACAGGAAGGGGTAAATTGACACCTCCTCCATACCTATTATTGAACTGGTCTTCAATTGGAGAACATTCAACAGAATTAGATTCTACAATTGAAGACCAGTTCAACGTCTGCAGCAAATTTCAATTTACCCCCGGATGGTGTCCGGCTGGGAGATACAGTTTGTGTTTACTAATATATATTGCCGTTACTTTCGTTAGTTTCAATAATCACATTGATATGAAATCTATATTCTTTTGCTCCTCTTACATCAGTGAAATCCTCTCGATAGTACTGATCGAAGACTTCATATGGGTAACTGATCACGGTAAAAAAATGTTGGAATATTTGGATTTCAGATGGTTTCAATACTTTTATGTCTAATTTTTAATCTTAGCAATAGTTTACACCTATTTTAAACTTTCTCGGATGGAAATTTAATATATTTAATATATTAAACATGGAAATGTAATGTTTTTAGTTTATAAAATAATCCCAGGGGTTTAAAAATTTATATGTAATCCAAGTGTATTCAAATTTAAACTCAAATAGTTCATTTTTCTGTTTATAAAGGTTTATAAAGGTTTACAATTTAAACTCAAATAGTTTATTCTCAGTTTATTTAATAACTAGTAAAAATCATCCAGCTAGCTGAAAATGTGTTTCTAAATATAAAAGAGAAACATGGTTTATACGAAAATATTTGATCTTATAGTAAATGTGTAGGAAATATTAATTTAAATCAGTCAAGAGATGAAGTATATTCTGTTAGTCTCGTTAATTCTATGCTTAATTTCAGTATGCATATTATCCACCTTACTTATTTGCCCAAATTTTGGAATTTTGTCCGGTAGTGGTCTATTTTGGCTGTAATTATTTTTGTAAAAGATCGAATATTTTTTTTAAATCCGACATCATTGTACGATTATGGTATCGTACTAAGATATATTGGTTGATTGCATATTAACTCGAAATCAAACGCAGTATTTTGATATTGTTTACAGTTTTTTAAGTTAATATTTAAAACATTTATAAAGCTAATTTCGATTTTTTTAATATTTTAAACTTGGCTCTTACCAATTTGTAGTTATTGTCAGGTACACCTCAATATTTATATTATTCCCGTTTCACTCGCAATAACTTAGGTCAGATTCCCCTTAATTTTTATACCCTACACCTATGAGGTACAGGGTATATTAACTTTGTGCATATATTGTAACGCCCCTTAGGAGGCTTGTCCGGTATGGAAAAGTATATATATTCTTGATCAGCATCACTACCCGAGTCCGTTTAGCCATGTCCGTCTGTCTGTCCGTCTTGCTGTCTTGCTGTCCGAATACAGAAAAACTCGAGAAATACTGATCAGAATGCGATGAATATATTTTAGCCAAAAGTAGGAACTGAGTTTGAAAATGAGCCAAATCGGTCAACGGACACGCCCACCTCCCATACAAGTCACTTTTATATAACTTTTTCGGAATTAATAACTCGAAAAGTATTCAAGGTATAGTTATAAAATTTAAAACGTATTGTTAGAATTCACCTAAAAATATGTGGTCCAAAAATGGGCGTGATTCGCCCACTTTTTTTTTTCATTATTTCCCGGGTTTTCAAAATGGAAATTTGATCCGTAAATTATTAAAATCAAATCTATGAAATATTAGCCTTTCAAAATTTTAAATATAGGCGTGGTCCGCCCAATTATATTTTTCAATTTTTTTTTAGTTTTTTTATACTTTTATATCAATTTTTTAAATTATGGGGATATAAGATGTAAATTTCTGATATGTGAATAATATTCTGAGGGTGGGGAGGTTCAGTATAATTAAAAACTTTAAAATTAAGATATACAATTAAATATCCCACCAATAGTGTAGGGTATTCCATAGTCGGGCCCGACCGACTATAAAAGTCCGCCCCATGTGACCGAACTTACCCATGTGACCTAACTTTCCCAACTCGTTTTAGTTTAAATTATTGTTTGTTAAAATATTGTGCTGTAATATTTTATTTCATTTAACTTATCAATTTTTTTATAAAATAAATAACAAAAATCTTTTTCGTGGCGTCTACTGTTTCCCCCCCCCCCCCTCTTTTCTGTGTCAAACCAGCATCAACAACAAAAACTCATGCGACAGAATTGTTGTTGTTCTTTCTGCGAGAGTGTGATGCCACTGACCACTGTGAGCGCAGTCAACTGCAGTACTCTTTTCATATGGTTGTTGTAATTTAGTTTTTACGTTTTTCTAGCGTTGTTTCTTCTAAAATTATAAAAACTAAGTATAGCGCGCACTACATCAAATGAATACGAATCATTTGATACCAGTATCATTAAAATCTGTTTAGAAATACGGCCGGTTAGTGCAAGAGAAAAAAACATGTTTTGTTTTATTAATATAGATTTTAAACTATAAAAGATTAAATTGTAAACCATACTTACTAAATTAATTTCAGAATCGCAGGTTCGAATCTCGGCCAGGGCAATATTTTATTTAATTAATTAATTTTTTTTTTTATTCTTTCTGATTTATTTTTTTTAATTATTACTTCAGAATTATAAAAACAAAGATATATAAATAATAATGCGACCAACTTTTGTCACATTAAAAATACTTCTAGCTATTGAAATTAATAAAAAAAAGATATATCGAGGGCTTATATTCAATACTGCCTATCTACAATTTTGACGAAAATGAGTTTTTGATGCAGAAATCTTCACTGATCACCCCTGCATCTATAACATTAATTTAGAACCTTTTGCTTAAAGGTTTATAATGACTATAAATAAGCGTTCCAAGTATGGAGTAGTATATATATTCTTCATAAGCGTCATTTTATGAGTCAATTTCGTCCTGTCCAGGATATAAAATCTATGTAAACACTATGAAATCGGTTAATGAAGGATGACGTCACATTTTCTTAATGGATATACAATATCATAGAAGCCATAGAAGCTACTAAAAAGATTTTTTCGTATACCGAAAACTAACATTTCAAAGATTTTTCCTATTCTAATATGAAGCCTTAAAGGACGAAATCTGTACTAAGGAAATATAGCTTGTACCATTACGTTTATGGTATTTCCAGAAAAGATGTTTAGTGTTATTTTTAAAGAAAGTTTTCCGATATGTTAAGGATTCGAATGATATTTACGAGGTCAATACACCGATATCCTCCGAAATAGGATATTAGTTTAAATATTTAGGATAACATTCATGATTTTAAAATAGCGATACAGAGTTAACTAGTTTTTTTTTATTTTAACCTTTAAAAAACGTTGGGTTAGATTACGGAATATTAACCACATTAACCATCATATACCTCGTGAACCGAAAATGTTAGAACAAAAATTAGTCGGTGAATTTTGTTTAGGTTACATCAGGATATGAAAAAATTAACAAATCGCTGATTCCAAGAATATTTTCTGATCTATCTCCACTACAATATTGTGCAATATGCTCTATCTGCTCGCTTTTTCATAGACATTGATCACATTTGAATAGCAATAATCTCTATAGCAATAATCTCTAGCACGACGAATAGCGCGAAATTGATGATTTTTTTTAATTGTATCAATTAAAGACAATTTTTATTAATTATTGTAGAGGAAAAATTGATCGCCACTTTCATGGTTTGCGATTTAATCAGTTTTTTCGCTCTCCTGAAAAACTGTGTTTTTGTAGATAGACTGCATTGAATCGATATAAAAAAAAATTAAAAACAAAAAAAATAGGACCACGGACGAGATTCGAACCTGCGATACTGAAATAAATTCGTTGTCGCCATGCTAGTAACATTCATTCGAGTGCTCGCTTTATAATTCAAAGCGACTTTTTCGACGGACGTATGTTTCAATAGCGCTAATAGTAATTGGTAGTAATGTTGGTTGCCGGTATGTCAGAGGATCTGAATGTAGCGGACAAGGTGTGCGCCGATGGGAAGAAGAAAATAATTTCAAAAGAAACGAAAAATAATTACAGTAGTGTACATGAATTAAATATAAATATAAAATTACAATAATGAAAAATAATATTATTATTATTATTTATAAAATAATATAAATATTTTTTAAACATTTTTTACAAAAATTAATAAATCTTTTTCAGCATTAATTTTAATCTCGTAGGATTACATGCAAAGTAATGCAACATGTATTACAATGTAATGCAGAGAGGTATTACAAACTGATTTTAAACTTTTACGATTATTACAATTTAATCTTTTTTTGGTGGAGAAATAGGTATACAATCCAAAATAGTTTAAAAAATAACCCAATATTTTTTACCGCGATGATGACCACTGCATTTTCATCATTGAAATACACTTTCAAACCAGCCTTAGTTAAACGGTGAATAATATTTTTGAACATCTGGAACGGACAGCACGTCTTTTAAAATAGCCATCGCGCCTTTGATTGTGTATCCAAGTAGGTCTTTAGTTTCAATTGTTCCAGGGATTCTGTAATTTTGGCTAAATTATAGATAAAACGAGTTGGGAAAGTTAGGTCACATGGGTAAGTTCGGTCACATTGGACGAACTTTTATAGTCGGGCCCGACTATGGAATACCCTACTCCTTTGGTGGGAATATTAATGTGGGATATTTAATTGTATACCTACCCTAATTTTAAAGTTCTTAATTATGCTGAATATTATTCACATATCAGAAATTTACGTCTTATATCCCCATAATTTTAAAAAATTATATAAAAGAAAAAAAACTAATAAAACAAATTTAGAAAAATAAAAGTGGGCGTACTACGCCTTTATTAACAATTTTGTAAGACTTATATTTTATACATTTGATTTTAATAATTTACGGCTAAAGTTTCCACTATAAAAACCCGGGATATAATGTAAAAAACATTTGGGAGGATCACGCTCATTTTTGGACCACGTATTTTCAAGGTGAATTCTAATAATACGTTTTAAATTTTATAAGTATATCTTGAATAGTTTTCGAGGTATAAGTTGAAAGTGTTATATAAAAATGACTTCTATGAGAGGTAGGCGTGTCCGTTGACTGATTTGGTTCATTTTCAAACTCATTTCCTACTTTTGGCTAAACAATATTGTGACCAAATTTCATCGCATTCTGACAAGTATTTCTCAAGTTTCCTCGTATACGGACAGCAAAACAGACGGGCAGACAGACAGACATACAGACGGACATAGCAAAACGGACTCGGGTAGTGATGCTGATCAAGAATATATATACTTTTCCATATCGGCCACGCCTCCTAATTGGCGTTACAATATCTGCACAAACTTAATATACCCTGTACCTCATAGGTGTAGGGAATAAATATGTCTATTGTTTGCAAGTTGGACACTGGATCCTGAATCCATGTTTACTTCGCAATATTTTTTATCATTATTAATCATGAAGAATATCAGCAAACATGGTTTCTCTCCATCATGTTGCTGCGTTTTTCGAATCCGACCCACTTTCCAAGTTTGTTTCGTTCTTGAGACAAAATTGCAATTGGCTTTTCCATGGCCGCATCTGCCACAGTTGTGACATTTTCCAAACGAACTTAGAATGCATTTCTTTCTTGATAACAAACTCTTCGGCCAGCAGCCGTTGTTTAACCAATTGAATAGTCAACTCTTCGTCTTTTATATTCTCGAGAGTTGGTACCAGTGTATCACAACTCTCCTAAAGTGTAATAAAGATCTGCAACACCATATCACTATCAGCAAGGTAGTTCCAGCGGTTTTAAGCTATCGCACTATTCTAGGAACTGACTAACGTGGCTCTGCTAGCTTTCATCGCAATAATTGCTTCCTTATAGTAGTTTGACTTGAAGCCGATTTGCTGCAAAATGAGGAATATAATACCTATAAATACTGTTTTATAAGTATTACAACGGTAGGAGAGAAATAGATGGCCTGATTCCACGTGTTTCTCTCGTTCTACTCGAGCATCGAACCAAGCCTACAACTTGATTTTGGCAGTTCTTCCCCTAAATAAATTGAAAAATGTCGTCGATATTCCACATTTTACTACTACTGTACCACGAGAACCATAAGTTCAATTTTAAAGAGTTTGGTCTCATTAGAAAGGTAATACATTGCTTTTTCTAATAGATTACTCGTTTCTAATACATTAACACAAATATAATAAGAAAAAAGGTCCGAAAAATTTATTATTTTTTTAAAATACTACGTTTTTGTTTTTTTTAATTTATGTATTGATATTTTTTTTTTTTTCATTATAATATAATTATTATCAGGCGATGAAATGCTCAGTGTTGATTGACGAAATGATTATAGGTAAAAGGAGAAAAGAAAGATGGAGTAGTGTCGGTGGATGTTTGTATTAAATTTTTCAATATAAGAAAAGTGGGAAAAACCCGATGCAGGGACATTGTTCCACAAACGTATTGTGTACATAATGCGTGGTTTTGTTGAGAGCTGTGTGAACTACGAAGAGTGGCTAGGTTCAATGCCCCAGTAGAACGATAAAAAACACGACCTGGAATCAGGTCATGTATTTCTCTGAAATCGTGAATGACACATCATGCATGAAGTGGTGGACATTTGTATGAACATTTCCATAATACTTTGCAGGGCGAAAATGGGTCATATGGGAATTCGATCCAGGAACTCCAAAGAGAATTTTGAAGTCTCTGCCCAATGTGCATGTTGTATTCCATCTTAGGGTGGAAATAGTTAGTGTAGATAGTGCGTAAGTATGCAGGAGTGAAATATGTTTTACCGAGGAACTTTGTAATTGTTTTGAAAATACACCATCCATCGTAACTCTTATTGAACGACACTCGAGAAAACTCGATATCGAGTATTTTTGCACGGATTGAGGGGAAACTAACTTTCGTTCAGAATAAACAATTTATTTTTTATATCTAACATGTAAACATTTGCGAGCAAGGTTGAATCATATTTCAAAAGAAATTCTTTAGCCACCAACGATCATTAAATGTCTGTTTTTTTGCATGTAAAGGGTTTTTCAACAGGTACGCTACATTTCATGCCATTCCATCATGAAATGGCAAACCTTACTGAAGAGAAATGTCAAAAGAGCGGCAAGAAATATGGCGTCGTTTGCTGTCCGTGTCGCTCTACTTTTGTGGCGTCCCTGTTGAAAAACATTTAAAAAAAAACTTTTGTAGCGTTCTTATTGAAAAACCCTTTAGTACAAAAAAAATCGCTATAAATAAATTTATTTTTAATTAAAATATGTTACAATTTCAAAAGTGATGTTAAAATAAATTGTAGATGGCGGAATTATGTGCTTGTGTTGATGCATAACTGACGGAATTTACAATTTCGGGAATTGTTGCACGGATAGCAAAGACTTGTTTGAATATGTTTGAATGTAATTAAAAAGTAATACGAAATTACCATACATGTATTAGGAATGAAGTGTAATTAAATTATAATCGAAATTGAATTTATTTTTGTTCACGTGTAAACATTATTATATTGTCTAGCAGAATCTGTCAAATTTACCATAAATATGTTACAATGCCAACATAAAATTTTAATAGCATTTGAATAAACTATTTCTTGGCAATTTACTTGCTTAAAACTATGTTTCGAGACACAGCAAATGCTAATCAAATCTAAATACAACGTATGTTCGCAACGCTTGTCTTAATTCGATAATTTATCGACTGACTAAGTTGGCAACGTTGTGCAGCATTTTCTACCTACGCCATCTTTTGCCATCGTTTGAACATATTGATGTTTAAAAACAAACAAAAAAGAAATTGGATTTAAATAAATGTATTCTTCCAACATTCTTCTTGTATACGAAGTTGACACTCGTTGAGCAGAATTTTCTATCTACGTCTCTTTTGTCGTCGTTTGAAGTATGTATTGGTCTTTTTAAACATACTGATGTTTGAATAAAAGTATTCTTACAATATTCTTCTTGTATACGAAGTTGACACTCGGTGATCGGTATTTTCTGCGTACGTGTCTTTTGTTGTTCGTTGAGAAAACGTGTTCGCGTCGGTAATAATTTTGTTATTTGTAAATTAAATAAATATATAAATTGTGTTACAAAAATTACAAATAGTAACAGAGTATAATATAGTGCAGTATATAATTTATGAAACTAATGTGAAAAAACCACAAATAAAAATCTGTGTTTTGATTTTCAAACAGAATTTGACATGTTTTTTACAAAAGCCTCCGCGAATTCCTCGCCAGCGCTATGTGCTGTACTGAGATCAAATGTAACTGTACCAAATATAAAGCGAGCCTGGATCGTATGGTTTAGCGTCTGCTGGTGCAATTGATGCTGTCACTTGTACTTGCAGTTTTAAACGAATTATTTATTTATGCATTTAAAAATTTGTATATGAATTCAATTATTATAAATTCCCACTGTGCATGTTTAAAGATTTTTAATAAAAATTAATAAAAAAACAACATTTTAATTTTATTTTCAGGATTTCTTTCTAAAAATATTTAAATATGTTTCTATGCAAACATACTACTTTATGAACTGAAACAACTGATATGTTTCACTGGAAACATATTTATATTCAGGTCGTTCAAAATCATGTTTTATTTTGAACATATTTATGTTTCTGTTCAAATATTTATTTTATTTGGATGTAGTAATTATTATGTTTCCATTAGAACATACTTCATTTTAAGGGGCAACATTAAAATGTTTCCGGAATATTATAATGTAAGTCAGAGGTCATTACAACACTGTTCAAGTCTCAATACAACCCTGTTTACAAATGATTTAAATAAAATTCCAAACATACATGCAAAATTATGTTTGGGAGAGCCCTTTTTTGCAGCGTGTGATTATTTAATTTTGTCCTGATAAAAATAAATACAATATGTGATCAAAGTAATTAAATTTGAATTAATAATTATAAAAATTAACGTTTTTCCATTCTTGGGTACTTTTCTTAGGGTGACGAAATTAGATACATTTACGTTATGTAGAAAAAATGGGATCAGATGACGATGACGTGGGATCAGATAACTTCTTCATAAATATTTCATAATATTTATAAATATAATAAGATGGGATTCATAAGAACTGGGAAAAATGGAAAAAACATCGTATATAGACAATATTGTTTAATTACTCGTACAATTTTTTTACGACATCTGAAATTTACTGTTATTATGAGTTATTACGATTACTGTTCATTAAAAATCATCTACTACCTTTACTGATAAGGAATTTGTATTATGAAACATGTTGCATGTGTTTTTAACCTATTGAAAATACAATCGTGACATATACAAGCAAAATTAGTAATTAAACATTTTCAATTCTTCGTTGTAGCTAACACTGACTGTGGGAATGATTACTGGAGAAGAACTTGAAGAGGTACAGATTCAACCACGTGAAACCAGTTCATGCGAAAACAGACAAGCGCCCGGTATCATATGTGAATCATGTGAGCTACTCGCCACATGCGTCAAATTTACTAATGGTTGGGCCAACATCCCCATTGAGTCCTGTGACACCCAGAACGGTTTCTATTGCAATGCCAATTTGGGCAAATGCAGCAACGCAACCGGACCATGCCATCCATTTGGATTCGAAGGAAATTTTCCGTGCACAAAACAAGGCATCTTTCCCGATCCGTACGACTGTCAACGTTATCATATGTGCTATTTTGTGGAATCGACACTCGTTTCGGCTTCGGTCGACTGTGGGGCCGACAAGGCCTTTAGTGCGGCCACTGGTGAATGCTCGCTGTCACTACAGCATGCGGTGTGTCGGGAAAAACAGTTTGAGTGCTTGAATGCTGGCGATGCCCATCCATGGCCCAACAATCCAAACATTTTTTACGTCTGCAAAGCGAGTTCGAACACAGAGGTACGCGTTCTATACCCGACCCTTTATCGCTGTGATGCAGGTGAAATTTTCAATGGATACTTTTGCAATCCGAGTACCCAAACCGATTTGCCAACGCCGACAATAGAACCCAATACGAGTTCGATTAGCAGCACTTCGATCACGACACCCGATATAAACTGTACTAAACTCGGTTTTATTCACGACCCAAATAATTGCAAAATGTTCTACTATTGTTCTGGTATAAATGGAGTTCTCAAGCACAACGAATGCCCATCGGGTACTCATTTCAATAAAGCCATCTCTTCCTGTTCTTTGGGAACATGCACCAATGCATAAATTTATGCAATACTATGTACTTTTATTACATTTTCTTCTTCTTACTTACTTTTATTACTATAAAAAGCAAATATTCGAAAATATATAATTTATAAGTAATTGAAGGTTTTTTTAACCATTTAAATTTTATTATATTTTTTCTGAGATCTGATCCGGATTTAGTTTTCATTTATTCCTAAGAAAATAAGTCTGCACGTACTGCTAGTAGTTACGATCCAAACAATGTGGTCATCATAAGTTAAGACAGCTTTTGAGAATAATTTATATAAGTATTGAGTATAATTTGTACCAGAGATCGGATGAAACTGAAGCCAAAATGGAATTGGTTAATGTTTGTGGAACCAGAACCGGGACTGAAACCAAAACTACGTAAATTTTTAAGGAACGTTCATGTAATCAAAACTGTTTTATTTTAGAACCGGAACTAAAACAGAAATTACAGAACCAGAACTGTAACTATTTTAACTATATCCGTAATTAAAAATGTCAAAAGCCAAGCTGAATAACGGAATAAGTAATATTTATTCTATCACTATATTTTTTCTACTTCTAAAACTATACGTGTCACTCAAAGCGAATATTCGAAAAGTATAGTGTGCGAACTCTTCGTACTTTAAAAATAAGAACGTACTCCTGGTGAAAGTTCAATATTTTAACAATTACTTACATCGAAATATTTAAGTAATAAAAATATTTTTTATTAGAAATTAGTTTTCTTCTGTTGCATTGCAATTGGTTTGAATTTTATATATTTTTTTATATTATTATTATAAAGTTGTAAACGCATTCACCAAAACATAGTTTGAAGAAGATGTAATGGGCATTTCCAGAAAAACGTCAACCACGACCGAAAAATTCAAAATGCTCAAATCTTTGAGCATACGATGGATTTGGAATCTTGAATATCTGAATCTAAATATCTGAAAATCAAATTCTATTCCGTTAACGGTAACGTATAAAAAAAATACTCATAAAGTTACGTTACTATGCAATACGTAAATATACCAATTTTTCATGTACTTTGATTAACCAAATTAAATAATTTGAATAAAATACAGATACAAAATCTTCAGGTAACATCAGGTTACCTGAATATTTCAGGTAACATTAATCAGGTAACATTCGAAAATATTCGATTTTTGTATAACGGTTTTCGATGTCACGTCCATAATCAAAAAGATACATTTATTTTAAAGAGTTGAATCCACTGTTTCTAAAGCAGAATTTCCTCGATAAGTGAAATCTGTCCCGTCCGGAACTTTGAGTACCAAAAGTGTAAAACTACGCCATATAAAATATCAAAAAAAATGTCTTTCAAAAAAAGTAAAAAAAAAAAACTTAAAAAACATCTGAAAAAAAATAGTACATCACTTTTCATTTCGTAATAATGATTATTAATATTGTCATATACATAATTATTTTTAGCAAAAAATCGTAGTGCAAATTTCTATACGGAATGTCCGGAATTATTCTGCGATTTATTACGCAATAATTGTAAACATTAGGAACAAAGTGCATATAAACAAAAATAAAGTAAATTGTCTCAGCTAAGTTCAGAGATAATACAAACCAGTTGGGAAGGTAAGATCACATGGGGAATTTTAAAGTGGGGATATTGTGATAGTTGGTGTGATGATGTTAGTAAGAATTTTGAATATTATAGTCGGTCTAATCCGACTATAAATACCCTACACATATGTGATAATGTGTGTGGTTACTATTCAAAGTGGTACATAGGTCACCAGGTTATACAAATCTTGAAAATAACTACAAACTTGCAATCGCTGAAGAATTTCCATTCATTTGATACCCATATGTACAAATGTGTAGGTGTACCGAATTTTTATTTTTGGGAACCACAAGTGGGTTCACGGGAAAACATCATTTTTATGCATTTGAGCATGAAGTCAATGTATATTTGACCAAAAAAGTTCACTTATGCCCGCAAAAAGTAAAATTGATCTGTAGATGTAAATTTGATATGAGGTATTTGAATATAAGTGGTCGGATCAAAGGTCACAATGGACCGATCACGCCAATTTCGCACATACAGCGTAGTTATATAAGGAATTTAAATTAGAAGTTTCATTGATCTAACTCTTCAATTTCTCTTCAAATATTCTTTTAAGGAGGCCATGCTCATCAAGAATATATATAATTTTCCATACCGGAAATGATTCCTTCTGAGTGTTACAAACGGTGTAACAAACTGAATATACCCTTTCACTCTTAGTGTAGGGTATAAAAATATATTGTACGAAAAAAGTATTTTTAGAATAAAAATCATACTGATAATTTCAATACGGAATTTAATGTCCCGTCCGGAATTTTCCTGTGATTTATTATGAAAAAAACTATTAATTTTAGAAACAAAGTGTAAATATACAAAGAAAGCACATGATTTCAACTATTTTTTAAAGTATTTAAAAAAAAAATTATTTGTACGCAAAATTCGCTGACTTTTTGGAATATCCATACGAACCTCGATATTTACTTCCGTTTTTTTCCCACAAAAAAAAAATAATCAAGTAAATTCATTAATTTTCCTTCAAGATATTAAAGCGAATATATTTAAGCGTACGAATGTCCCGTCCGGAACCCCAGGAAATGCTCATATATATAAACAGCCTTATGAACAGTTTATTATCTGTCTGTAAATTTAAAGACATTCGGTAGTTTTGATTAGGAACTACAAATGTTTTAAAAATGTGGAATAGTTTAAACTTGACCTGAAAAATTTGAGCTTTGTGTAGTATTTCCTGGAAGAATACTGATTATCATAAACAATAAAGTAATTCCAAATTCTATCATTTACAAATTTAAGTAAGGTAATCTTTTGGAACACATATTTATAAACAACTGTAACACCGGTAATGCCAGTACCGGAAATAAGTTTATAGATAATCATTTCTACGAGGGTAATAGCGAAAATTTGATCTTTCAGAATAATTTCAATTTTGAACACGAACCAAAGTTAAAAATGTTAACATCATCATCATCTCTTCACTTTTGAATACACTCAATATATATTTTATTTTATTCAACCGCAGCAAAAAGGGGAAATTTGTATTTTGTTTGAATTTATATTTTTTCTAGAAGTTGATTAACAAATATTTAATTTGGTAATATCTCTTAATAAAATATGAATCCTTGAGTTATTAATCATTTAATGAAATTCATAGGCAATTGTTGTGCAATATCAGTTTTTAATCTCGACGATATAAAAATATTGCTTTATGTTATAAATATTGTGAACATAGATTTTATTATACCCTACACATCCAGTGAAGGCATATTTAATTTTGTTATCATTCTAAAATTGATTTAAAAATATTAAAAATTTTAAGTATTGTTTCCAATTTCATTGTTCATAATGAAAAAAATCAAATGCAAATACGTTCATGAGGTTTTTCGCAAGAAATACGATCTACGTAATGTTCAAGTAAAATATGTTTGGAGCTGTAAAACTTTCGAAAAATCTTATTTTTTTAGTGTACGAAATCGTTTGAACGTTTATTTTTATTTAAAATATTTAACATTTTTTTTTATAATTACTACCTAAATAATTACCTGCTGCAAATGTGTAAACGAAATATAAAGATGAAATTTGTATACGTTACACATTTTTTATTAAATATTAATTTTAAATATTATTGAATACAAAGACGATCGTCAAATATTTTTGAATTCTCATATAGAGACTATTTTAGTCAATGTGGGCCGTTTGTTTTCTATGACATACTTATTTTAACTTTTGATAAATAGTAAAGAAAAAAAATAAACACAACGTTTATCTATAACATATTGTTACTCATTTTAAAATGTTAAAACAACTATAAAAGCTATTGCTTGACAGACAAGAAGTTAGTATTAATCTATAATTGTTTAGATATAAAACCCGTGTATAGAACGATCACGATGTTCACACAAAATTATTTAAAATTGGTAAATATGGTAGAACACTTAAATATAATTTCAAATCCTTTTTCATATTATCGAATTGTATTTCTCTATAACCTTTATCAATATTTATAGAAGTAATACTTTCTCTGAATAGTTTACATTTCTTTGCAAAGTTTACATTAGACGGTTCTTAAGTTAAACACAACAAGGATTGCATTTGAAAAAAGTCACATTTTATCAGTACTATTGTAGTAATTTTTATACCCTACACTAAGAGTGAAAGGATATATTCAGTTTGGTACGCCGTTTGTAACACCCAGAAGGAAGCATCTCCGGTATGGAAAAGTATATATATTCTTGATCAGCATGACCTCCTGAGTCTATTTAGCGATGTCCGTCCGTCTGTCCGTCTGTCTGTCTGTTGAAATCCCTACTACTTTTAAAATTGAAGAGCTAGATAAATGAAACTTATAACTTAGATTACTAATATACCTACGCTGTATGTGCGAAAATTGGCGAGATCGGTCCATTGTGACATATGATCTGACCACTTATATTCAAATACCTCATATAAAATGTACATATAAAGATCAATTTTTATGTATACGTGCTTAGGTAAACTTTTTTGGTCAAATATATATTGACATCATGCTCAAATACATGATAATAATGTTTTCCGGCGAAAAGACTTGTGGTTCACAAAAAAAAAATCGAAATTCGGTACACCTACCGATTTGTAAATATGGGTATCAAATGAATGGAAATTCTTCAGCGATTGAATGTTTGTAGTTATTTTCATGATTCGTATACTCTGGTGACCTATATATCACTTTGAATGGTAACCACACATATGGATAGGGTATTTATAGTCGGCTTAGACCGACTATAATTTTGATAATCCTAACAATCATAATTACACCTACTTTAAAATTTCCCTTGTGATCTAACCTTCCCAACTGGTTTTGGTTAGATTGAGTGTACAATGTATGATTCACACAATTTAATACATTTGGGTATTTGTTTTTATTTGACTTGATATTACTACAAAATGTATTAGAAATTAGTTTTCTTCATATTGGAGAGCTTTAGTATGTTTTTGTTCTCTGAATTTTGATTGTACATTTGCTGTTTTTAAGTGCGCATGCTCACACGAAAGGGAACAGGTTCAAACGAAACCCAAGCAACTGAAAGAAACGCATCAACCCATAAGACAATGAATTTTTTGCGAGTGCTCATATTATTCATATTTGATACACGTTTGTTTTAAATTGGAAGCGACCATTACGATGTCGAAACATTTCCATTTATTACAAGAGGATAATAAAATGTGGGAATCATTATTTGTCAGATGCAGGAATTAATTTGTGGGTTATTTTCACAAATGATTTTCTTTAAATATACGAAATTAAACATAAATATATTTTGTAACTTTACGAAAATTCATTCGTACTATGTACGAATATTTTCGTGGATCATTTTCACGAATATTTTCGTTAACTACACTAACATTTTCGTGTATTTAATGCATGTTTTATTTTGAGTGTACATATATATATATATATATATATATATATATATATATATATATATATATATATATATTGGCCTCTTGTAATAAATGATTCGTTAATAGGAAATGTTTCGACATCGTGATTGTCTATTTTATGAAATTTAAATTTACAAAAAAGCATTTTTATAAATAAAACATTGATTATTTTCTTCCATCTTCATCATCAGGAAATATATTTATTATAAACTTTTTCAGTGTATTGCAAGTTAGTAATTTTTGTACATAAGGTGAAACACCCTAATTCCGACCAAGTGCGTAATTCTGCCCTATTTTCTTTAAAGCTTAAAAAAGGAAAAATAGCGGGTGTTTTGGAGACGTTCGCTAATATTAATATTTGTACGTCAATGCAGCAAATAGTTTAGTCAGTGCAGTTTTAGCAAATATAATTGCTGAAATTGCGCCGACTTATTAATTTGCTGCATTTACGTACAAATATTCATATTAGCAAACGGAATTGCTGATTTAACGAAGAATATCAAATGTTTTCAATAATTTAATGAATTTCATTGCTGGATTGACTGATGAATGTAATTAATATCGGTTGCTATGTTTACGTCAGTTATTTTTTTCTTTGTATGATGCATTTTATGATATTCATAAATATATATTGTATGCATATATGTTATTATTTTTAAGTTTTCAATCAAATAGGACGGAATTAGACACTAGGTGGTAATTAGAGCGTTTTACCTTATTTCTCCACTTTTAAATAAATACAAAATGTCATTATTTTTATTATGATTTTAGTGTTCAGAAATGCAGTAAATCTATGTAGGCAATAATGTATTTGGTTTGTTTTATTTCTACAACGACGATATCAATAAATTTTTGATTTTTGGAAATCTTTAAATTTACATGTTAGTTTTTTTATTTTTTTTTATTATTTCAAATAGTTTATAGCATTTGCTGTCATGCTGCACTCGTGTTTCTGTGCAGAGACGAATACGACATCTGTCATGGACCCTTTTGCGGCAGCACTAAATCCTTGCAGTTCAATACGTGATGCACAGTTCATCTGTATAGACTGCAAAACTCCCGGATATTGCATGCAGTACAATGGCAATTGGCTTACAATGCAGTTCGATGATTGCACTTTTCCATATCCATATTGTAACGAAGGAGCCAAAGGTTGTATAAACAGTGAAAAATGCGATATACCATTCCGTGGACCAAAGTTCGAGTGTCAAAATCCAGGCGTATATCCGGATCCATATGATTGTAAATACCATCATGAATGTAGTCCCGAGAATAAGCTTACAACTCACATGTGCCCCAATGGAATGGGCTATTCCTTGACGGCCGAAACTTGCAGTGTATCGAAAAAAGATGATCTTTGCACTAAACCTCAATATAATTGTACATATGCGGGACAGCTCGGCGCATGGCCCTCGGATAAAAACATCTATTATATTTGTATGCCAAAAGATAATAAGTTCTTTCCACTACTCCATCGTTGTGCGGTCGGAAATCATTTTGATGACGAAAAATGCGTTCCCGACAATGTTAACGATGGTTTAGAAACTTTAGATAAATGCAAACCGGGACAACTAATTGCTGATTCTACGAATTGTCGTGCTTACACTGCGTGTGGTGGTTCAGTTCAATATATGTGTCCAGCTAATTCGGGGTTTAATCAGAATACCGAGTCCTGTGTTATAGGAATTTGTTAAAACCTTATACTAATAATTTTTACTAAAGCTTTGTAAATCCAAAATGTGCATTAAATCAAGAAAGATAACGAATAAAACTGTTTTATGATATTTTGTTGTAACTTTTAAAAATACGTACATTTCTACACATTATTTAAGCCGTTTTGCTGCTAAATCATAATTGAACTTATGATAAATATGGCTATGTTTATAGGCTTCTTAATTTCAATTAAAGTTTTGCATAATTCTAAATCAGAATAAAAAAAAAGATTTTTTGAAAAAAAATAAGGTAATTCCATGAAAAGGACACTCGTCGATCCCATGAAAAGGACAACATATTTCATGGAATCTTACACAAGTTGGTTCAATCAATAAATATACTAATATTTAATCATCCACTAGTGGAATTTCAGCTAGTACTGAAGAAACCACCCACAATATGCAAAATAACTCTATTTTGTACTTTTCAACAATTATATCACCCGATTTCTATATGTTGCATCTGAAATTTAATCACAAAATAAAATATGATCCTATCCCTTCATAAAAATAGCAAAAAGTTCTTGTTGCTTGTTATGTTTAAGTTTCAGATCCAGCATGTAGAAGTTGGGTGATAAAAAATTTTATTTTTTCAAAATATTTTGAAATTTTTGCCGATTTCTTGCTTGGTACGCAAATTCTGACAACTCACCAATAATCACAATACCGAAATTAGCTAGAAATGGAAAACTCAAGCTAATAGCCCTATATTTAACCAAACAGCATTCAATTTACAGAACAGTGATATTAAAACCACGATAAAAAAAAAACTAATAAAAAAAAACTTTTTAAAAATCAAGCTTTTATAAAAATCTGTACTAATAAATTATAAATAAATTTACTAAAAATATAAAATATATTTATAGTAGGTATGTATAATATGAATACATGTTAAATATGAAATAAATTAAATTAAATCTTATTCAAATTATATTATTAAGATATACGTTTATAAGAAATAAATTTTAAAATTTACTAAGAGGTTTCCAAATACAAAAATAAAAGCATGCGGCAAAATTACTGAATATTACTGTCCAACTCTAGCACTAATAAACTTTGCAATTTAATTCAACTTTGCAATAGTTTTGAATATAATTTTGGAGAAGGGGTAGATCTGTATGGAAGAATCTATGAGTTTTGTAGACAGTGCTGATATCGGAAGCTATGTTATGTTTTTACCTCAGGATAATCTGGTAAAACTTAACTTTTAATTAGAAATATTTATTTATGTACTTAATTTAATTCATGTCATTTGGCTAAATGATGTAGATTAACGTTATATCGTCGGTAATATTGCAAAACCGTCTATCTACATTTTCGAATACCTCTTACAAAAAGAATTTTACTGAAGAAACAAAACTATTTTCAATTCAATTCATACAAATTAATTCATACAAATTAAGTATGCCTAATTTCTAATTTATCCGATCAACATATCATTAAAAACCCGATTATAACATTAGGCGTAATTCTCACATGCAGTTAGACGGTTTTGCAGTATCACCGACGATATATCTCCTTGCCATAAAGGGTTGTAATTTCACAGAGGTTTGTGGCACCTGTCAAATAAGCAAACCTTTTAAAATCCTACAACTCTCGACTTATAAAAGTAGTACATAGTTTTGAAAATTGAAGTAAAAGCTCATATTTTATATTATAATCGTCATGTAGAATCTGGGTGTAACTGGACAACGGGACGTGATATATCCTATACAATCTTGCCTTATGCTGTGAAGGGTTATAGTGTGCTGAGCGGTTGCGAGATTTAAAGTATAAAGAGTTGTAGGTTTGTGATGTATAATATATATATATATATAAATATGATCATAATTGTATTCCTTTGATAGTTAAAATTCATATTTAGGCTACACATTTACAAATGTAATATGCTGGTAATTTTTAATATTTTCGCCGCACGCTTTTATTTTTATATTTGGAAACCTCTTAGAAAATTTTATAATTTATTTCTTATAAACGTATATCTTAATAATATAATTTCAATAAGATTTAATTTAATTTATTTCATATTTAACATGTATTCATTATAAATATACATACCTACTATAAATATATTTTATATTTTTAGTAAATTTATTTATAATTTTTTAGTACAGATTTTTATAAAAGCTTGATTTTTAAAAAGTTTTTTTTATTAGTTTTTTTATTTTTACTTTTTTAGTCGTTATATGGTCATTAGAGTTATTATTTTGAATTGATCGGTTCAGCGGTTACCTAGTTATAATTTTTGCCCTTAACACCTTCTGTCGATGTAATTTGAACTACTTTCTAGTCTTTGAAAATTTCCAAAACGATTTCCTGTACCAAGCATTGTCGAGATCAGTTAAGTGATAACCGGGATATAAAATTTTGATCTTAACACCCTCTATCGATATAATTTATAACTACACTCTAGAGTATGTTATATTTGGTGCCCGCATATAGTATTAATCAACAAACTAGAAATTTAAATTATTCATAAAAATGTAGTTTGTGACTTTTCGTTCTACAACGACGATATGTTAAATTGGGGTCCCGAAGAAGTCACTTAATGAAGTTTTGCATAGATCGGTTCAATGGTTACCGAGATATAAAATTGTGCTTTTACCGCCCCCTCTCGATGAAATTTAGAACTACTTTCTGAACTGCATTAATTTGCGTGCTCCAAAGAATTACTGCACCAAGTTTTACAGAGATCTGTTCAGTTGTTACTGCGATATAAAATTTCGTACTTAACGTCCTCTAGCGATGGAAAATCAAAGCTCTAAGTAAATAAATATAACATATAAATAAATATGACATATTTCAGTCTTCAATACTATACAGACGTAAAATTCTTCTCCATAGAACGCTTTCCCGTAGAATTCTTCACCGTAGAGTTATATTCCCAGTAGAAGTTTTAATGTGGTGAGTTTTAATGTGGTGAGTTTAGGTGTGGTAAGTTTAGGTGTGGTGAATTTTGGTGTGGTGAATTTTGGTGTGGTGAGTTTTAGTGTGGTGAGTATTAGTGTGGTGAGTTTTAGTGTGGTGAGTTTTAGTGTGGTCAGTTTGAGTGTGGTGAGTTTTAGTGAGGTGAATATTATTGTGGAGAGTTTTAGTGTAGTGAATTTCAGTGTGGTGAGTTATAGTGTTGTGAGTTTTAGTGTGGTGAGTTATAATATGGGGAGTTTTATTGTGGTGAATTTTAGTGTGGTGAGTTATAGTGTAGTGAGTTTTAGTGTGGTGAATTTTAGTGTGGTGAGTTATAGTGTAGTGAGTTTTAGTGTGATGAATTTTAGTGTGATGAATTTTAGTGTGGTGAATTTTATTGTGGTGAGTTTTAGTGTGGTGAGTTTTAGTGTGGTGAGTTCGTTTTTCTTTATCTTTCCTTTTTTTTGGTTTTTCCTTTAGTTTGGTTTTTAGTTTTATGTTATTAATTTTATTTTTTGTATTTTTGCTTTTGTTTTGTGCTTTTTCTTTTGAGTTTTTACTTTTAATTTTTTTTTTGTATTTGAGTTTTTTGTTTCATGTTCGTAGCTGGTGAAAGTGCCGAGTTATATCATATTGAAAGTTTAGGTTGTATGGGAGGTGCCACGCCTATTTATCCAATACCGCCCATATATATCCTATCATTCCTTCCAAATCATACCGCATCTGTGGTAAAAATAAAAGAAAAAAAAAAGAAAATCGGATGAGCAGTTTTATTTATTATATTAAAAGCATTTGATCTTACTAGGTGAAGATCACATTTCAGAGGGTCCATTAATAATTAATGTGACCTCTAGCGGAGAAAATTCGAAGTTCTAAGTTTGCCAAATTTTTACCCGTTGCCAATACTATACATGTTTTAAATTTCAATTTTCTAGGTGAAGAACGCACTTTAGAGGGTCCATTAATAGCAAATGCGCCCCCTAGCGGACAAAATTCAAAGTTCTGAGTTTGCCGTATTTTTCCCCGTGTCTAAAACTATACATATTCTAAATTTAAACATTCTAGGTAAAGAACAGATCGCACACGGTCTAAAAATAGTTTTAGCGCCCCCTATCGGCCAAAATTATGTGCCACATCGAATACTATATGTGTTCCAAGTTTCAACTCGATCGGAAATAAGGAAGTATGTTAAATTTGATATTTTTGTGCCCGACATACTAACAAACGAACAAACGAACAAACAAGTGAAGTTAAATAAAAGCTTGTAATAATTAACTTTTTTTTCCAAAAGCACACAATAGAGATGTACGAAAATCAATTAAATACACAGAACCAAAAAGTGACGCAAATACAACGAACTTGTACATCAATACGACAAACAAATTAATCAAATGTCAACCGCGTTCGTCAATATTACGTATTGTGTTAATCAATCGAGATTTACTAACACATTGAAAGATTTTGAAGTACGAAGTACGTTCATAATTCTTATAATCATTTTATATAGATTTTATAATAGTAATTAAATAAAAAAAGTATTCAAACAAATTTACAGTCAAATTAATTCATAAAATCAATTTGACAGCGAATTTCGGAATAACTATTGAAACTTAAGTGTTATTTCAATATCATGTTCATCAAATTATTATCTTGAAGAAGCTGGTTTTTATTAATATTTTCCAATAAAATTTGCGTATTCTATTTTATTATGTTGGTCAGAATAAGAAACAGAAAGCAGAAACTTTTACACGTTTGCAGCACGGCGTCTAACTTGTTTTCCGCCATTACACTATTCCTGTATATGTTAGTGTATACATGAGAGATTGAAGATTCATAAACGTAATATTGATAAACGACTACATCAAAACATGTATGCTTGAACGTCATATTGATTAACTTGTTCGTCAATATTACGAAAACAGTTTGATGTACGTCGTTTGTCAATATGACGAACGATACTTTTTTCTGTCTAAGTGTCCCTTTCGTAGAAGAGTTCCCGTGAAAGGGACATTTATTCCCGAGTCATTCTTTTGTTAATTGTTATGATACAGAATTAATATAAATATTTTGGATTATGTATGTTACAAGCCAATGAAATTATCTATAAATTGATATAATTATTTCAGACGTCAAAATTCTGGTTTGGGAGTAATAGCCACAAATACCTAAAATGTGCCTTTCATCGAGGTGCTCCCCTACGTACATTCTATTGTTAATCATCATAAATTCAATTTCCTTTAAAATCCATACACACACAGAAAAAAACTGTCGTTTAGGGCTGTTTTTCGACACTTTTCTATGCTGAAATGGAGCCCGCAGTTAGCTACTGTTGGAAAACTGTAAATTCGACTTTATAAAGTGTCGTTTAGCATAAGTGTCATATTTATTGATAAAAGTTGGCTACTTTTGATCCGACATTGACAGTCGTTTACTGTCGATTTAACAGTTTAAACTTTTATTTCTTCAAAGGCACCAATTTAAAAGTAGAAACAGTTTTTAGAATTGAAAGTAGTTTTATTTATTTAATTCTTAAAGTTTTTGCAAAGAACCACAATTGCAGTTTTAGCAATCGTGTATCGTTACATATATTTTGCTGAATAACTCAATGGAGTGATTTCCTGCTTGCAAGAATAACCTGTACCGCAGAAGTATCATTTATATACGACCCCATTTTAATTACACAGTGCGACACTAAATTTAGTGACGGAGATTTGGCATTTTTTTTAGAATCCTTGAGTAACCTGACGAAATTTCACCAAAACAAACATACAACGAATAGTTTTAGTTTTTGTACTTATGAAAATTAGAAAAATAAACCTTCACTGCTTTATATAATAGAAACCATAACTCGTATGGCTTTGTCTTTTATGACAATTTTTACTGTTTTGATGTGCTTAATATTTTTCCCAAAGACATAATGATACATTTATTAATTCTTCATATAAATTTGTCCAATTAACTGCATAGATTTTTTGAAAATCCTTTATATTGATGGTTTAAGGACGAGATAGGAAATTAAAATGTACTACAGAAAAAATCCTTATGTTAATGCCAACATTTGGTTTTCAGTCAAGAAATCCATATCTAATGGGGGTCAATATTTCGAAATCATGACGTGATAGAACATAATTTTATGGAATGATAAAATTTTTGACACATTTAGGATATTAAAAATAAAGCCAACTTCTTGGCACCGATAAAGGATCATTCGATTTTAAGCTACGAAAAATTTTAGTATTTTGCAGTTTCATATAAAATAAAAAAATACTTTGCAGTACTCAGTATTAGAGAAACTATAGCTCGTACGGCTTTGACAGATTTGGCTACTTTTTATGTTTTTTTATGCTAAATATTTTATACATGGACAATATGATACATTTGCAACTCCTTAATATGAAATTAGTCAAATATGTAGATTGATCCTTTGCAAATCATTAATATTGGTATTAAAAGGACGAGACAGAAATTTAATATGTACTACAGATATGAAGCCTTTGATAGTGTCTACATTTGGTTCTCAGACAAGAACTCCATAACTACTACAGTTTTCTCAATAAACCAACAGTAATATTGCGGTCGTAGCCGCGGTAGCTCAGTGGTTAGTGCGTTGGACTGCGAGCCGAAAGGTCCCCGGTTCAAGCCTGGACTGGGGCTAACAACATCTTTTCATAGAAACATTTTTCTATACCGCGCTAGCTCTCGGCATTAAATGGCAAACCTATGAGAGTAAAACATTGCCTATGAAAAGCTCTCACCCGCCGTTCGGATCCGGCAATAAACTGTAGGTCCCACCACTTTGAGTACAAATATAACACGCACAGCTCAAAATGGTGAGAGAGCTCGGCCGAAGTTCTATACAGGACTGTAGCGCCAAACTATTATTATAATTATTATTATTAATATTGCGGTCGCTTTAAGACCTTTATGGTCATATACCTCGTAAACCTGACGTGATTGGGCATAAGTTTCTTAGGTGAAATTTCTTCAGGTTTCTCAATGACTGTAAAAAAATGGGCAAATCTCGGGCACCAAAATAAAAGTGGGCTTTTGCTGCACTGTGTTACCATCGAACTAAAAAAACTACAATAAATTGTGCGACCTACACCGGACCATTGTAAAGCGCTGCAATCACAAATGAACGTACAAGTTTGGAAAAATAAATGACATTTT
Organism: Dryomyza anilis; assembly: GCA_951804985.1. Classification (NCBI taxonomy): domain Eukaryota; kingdom Metazoa; phylum Arthropoda; class Insecta; order Diptera; family Dryomyzidae; genus Dryomyza; species Dryomyza anilis. The sequence goes on along the minus strand of OX638134.1, from coordinate 40,853,083 downwards.
AAATAAAAAAACAAACACACACGAAATATAACCAAGAGGTATTGAATTCAAAAAAAAAGAAACCACACGCTATCTATCAGAAACATTACTGCTCGCAGATCATCGCGATGTTATATGAACTGTCGGTTCACTAGACATCAGAATCCAAGATATATACTAGGAAATAAGATGATTTTAGGATCAAAGAACTCTAGAAAACAATACAAAGTATTACATAGGCAAATCTTTAGTAACCAAAGCCATACTAACAACTTATGTTGAAAAACCCGTATCAAACCAGAAGACAATTTTGATCAGGACGTTGCAATCTGATCAATTACTTGTCGCGACTAGACCAGACCATCTGAAAACTCACAATTACCGCTGCCAATATTCCCAATCTAAAAATGAATGAATAAACAAATCAAGAAATGATAAATACACACCCAAATGTAACTGAACTTCTCAGCGAAGTTCCCCCTGAAACTCCTTTGGATAACCGCAAAATTTTATGAATGGGGAACAATGATCGAATGGCAGCTACAACGTTTCCGATTTTCAGCAGCTTTTGAGCGACAGAAAATTCAAACACATTTTTTAATGCTATTTTTTGTTGTATCAAAAATGTCAAAATTATAATTACTTCGTTCAATTTTTAAAAGTGACAATTTTAATACCAAAAAAAAAAAACGACAAGTAAAACTGTCGATTCTTTCAAAAAAAAAATGTACAGTTGGTCGAGTTTTAACAGTTTATTTCTGTGTGTGTAGGTATTTATTTTATTGTTGATTAACAAATAATTATTTTGATAATGTCTCTTAATAAAATATGAATGTTTGGTTTATTAATCAGTTAATTAAATTTTGATGCAATTGTTTGTGCAGTATTAGCTTTTAATCGCAAATCTGAACGATATAAAAATATTGCTTTATGTTATAAATATTGTGAAAATATATTTTGATATACCCTACACATCCAGTGCTGGCATATTTCGTTTTGTCTAAATCATTCTAAATGAAATTTATAAAGTATTCAACATTTCTTTCCTATTTCATTGTTCAAAATTAAACAAATTCTCGAATAACTTGAAGTAATATATATATTAAATATTAAAGAAAGAGTATTTTTACAGAATGGTTATGATTTTGAGTCATGCCTTGTAGCATATTTTCAAAATATGTTTTTTTCTTTATTTAAATATTTTTTTTATTTCTTATAACTTATACTTTTTTTATATTATTATATGTCATTATCTTATACTTTATCTTTATCATATACTTATTTTATTTTACCTTCCCCTCATTTTTTTATTTTATTTTATCTTATACCTTCATTTCACTATTTCTCATATAGATACCATTTCAATCAATGGATTTTTTTTCACATACTTATTTTAACTTTGTATAAATAAAACATAGGTGTAGGGTATAAAAAAACTAAATACAACGTTTATCTAAAAAATATTGTTACTCATTTTAAAATATTCAAACAAATATAAAAGCTTCTGATTGACAGGCATAGCAGTTAGTATTATTTTGTACTTATTTAGATATCAGGCCTGTTAATTGAAAGATCACGATGTCCACACAAAAATATTTAATATTGGTAAATACGGTAGGACACTTATGTAAATTCTTATTTCAAATCCTTATTCATATTTTCGAATTGCATTTCTCTAACTTATATGAATATTTCGTCGTTGTAGAAGTAATAATTTCTCTGAATACTTTACATTTCTTTTCAAAAATGTTTATACCCTACACTAAGAGTGAAAGGGTATATTTAGTTTGGTACATCGTTTGTAACACCCAGATGGAAGCATATCCGGTATGGAAAAGAATATATATATATATATATATATATATATATATATATATATATATATATATATATATATATATATATATATATTCTTGAGTCGATTTAGTGATGTCCGTCTGTTGGAATCACGATTACAGAAAATTTAAAAGAGCTAGATTAATCAAACTCACAAGTTTACTTATACACAAAAAAAAATCTTCATAAATGTTATGAATTTTTTCACCAAATACCAGATTCATCATATACTACCTTTCATTAAATGACATATTAATGAATGCATTCATTATATATATGAACAAAATATTCAATACATTGAATTTGAATTTTCAAACAAAAAAATTTTATAAAATAATTCGAAAAAATAATTTATTAAAAAAATAATAGTAAATAAATTATCCGAAAAATTTTTTTCATAGAAAATTGCTCCGAATTTTTTTTTTTCCGAAATTTGTTTTTAATATATTTTTTTATAAATATAACTTTTTATTAATAAAAGTAATTATAAATAAATATATTATAACACATTTTACTAATTTATGCATGTCGAGCAAGCATTATATTAGAACTACTTGAGAACTGAGAAGTACAGCAATAAATGAACGAAAAAAAATATGTTGATAGAAATTTGGTTTAATGAACAGCGTTCTTCAATATTAAGAACATATAAGTTGTATTTTATATTTTGGTTCATTAATATGATGAAACGTAGTCTTCACATACAGTTCATCATATTGAAGAACACTTTTTCGACAGTTACCAAGCGTTCCTTATATTTATGATAGCATTCATAACATTGATGGCGTTAGTCATTAAAATTATGAATGGTTCTTCAATACAATGAATCATGGATTAATAAACGGAATTCATCAATATGATGTACATTTTTTTCTGTGACATATCTACGCTGTCTGAAGAACAAAATTGGCATGATATATCCGTTGTGACCGGAGAACCGACCATTTTTGTTCAAATACCTTATCTAAAACATTCATCTACAGATTAAATTTACTTTAAATGTACTTTTTTTGGTCAACTAAATATTAAATTTATGCAAATATATAAAAATAATGTTTCCCATCCGAATTGTGGTTCCCGAAAAAAGAATCGAAATTCGGTACACCTACCCATTTATACATATGGGTACTCAAATGAAAGAAAATTCTTCGGCGATTGCAAGTTATTATTTCTTTCAACCTCGTACCAAGAGAGGAGTTTTCCTTGTTTTATTTCTACAACGGCGATATCAACAAATGCTTTGTGAATTATCTATCTATAATGATACGAAAACGATAGGGTTTTCGATAAAAAAATCTTTCTAAAATGATATCATTGTTTTTCTCGATAGAGAAGATATCGTGAAGATATCGTACATGCTTTTATTTTCGATAAACATATTGTACAGAAAAATATATTTGTTGACAAAAAATCTAAAGAACACGCATTTCAGTTTTCAAATACTTTGAGTTTTATATCGAAAATTTATCATAATTATATCGAATTTTAAATTATCGTCAAATGGTTTGTAGGGTTATGAAAATCTTAAAATTTCATTTTTTTTAATCTGTTTTTTTTTTTTTTCAAATAGTTTATTGTATTTGCTGTACTGCTGCACTCGTGTTTTAGTGCACATACGACATTTGCCGTGGACTCTTTGGCGGCAGCACAAAATCCCTGCAGTTCAATACGTAATGCGCAGTTCATCTGTATGGACTGCAAAACTCCCGGATATTGCATGCAATACAATGGCAATTGGCTTACAATGCAATTCGATGATTGCACTTTTCCAAACTCATATTGTAGCGAAGTAGCCAACGGTTGTATCAACAGTGATACGTGCGATATACCATTTCGTGGACCAAAGTTCGAGTGCCAAAATCCAGGCGTATATCCGGATCCATATGATTGTAAATACCATCATGAATGCAGTCCCGAGAATAAGCTTACTACTCATGTGTGCTCCAATGGTATGGGCTATTCCTTGGCGACCGACTCTTGCAGTGCTCCGAAAAATAGTGATCTTTGCCTTAAACCACAATATAGTTGTAAATATGCGGGACAGCTTGTCGCATGGCCCTCGGATTCAAACATCTATTATATTTGTATGCCAAAAGATAATGAGTTCTTTCCACTACTCCATCGTTGTGCGTCCGGAAATTATTTTAATGGCGAAAAATGCGTTTCCGGCAACGTTAATTATAGTTTAGCTGATTGCAAACCGGGACAACTAATTGGTGATTCTACGAATTGTCGTGCTTACACCTTGTGTGGTGGTTCAGTTCAATATAATTGTCCAGATTATGCTAGGTTTGATCAAGAAATCGAGTCCTGTGTTATCGGAAAATGTATTCCTTAAATTACAAAATTCTACTAAAGCTTTATAAATCTAAAATGTGAAATCAAGAAAGACAACAAAAAAAGCAGTTTTTTTAACATTTTGTTGTTACTTTTAAAAATATGTGTAATTTCTTGTTTTCAGTTTAATCCCTGCAGTGAAATCTAAACTAGTAGCATAAATATGTAGTTTTAATATTAGTAACCATATTTCTAGTTCGGTAGCTAGTTAAAATGGATGCAGAGAAAAACAGTTTAAAAATTTGTTCGTAGAGGAACGTGTCAAAATTGTCAAAAACAAAATAAATTATGAAATACAAATTATATTTCATTTATTTATTTTGCAGGAAATATCTTTCTTGTAAACTTTATTGAGGGTTCCATCGTGCGGTTTGTTTTATTTCTTTCCGCCATGGACTTGTACAATTTAACAAATAAAATTTTTGAAAAACCCTTACAACCGTGGCTTATCTGCTGATAACAAGCCGAGCCAATCGTTCTCTTCTACGCTGTTCACCATCAAGTCTCATTTTACAAGCTTTCTTGACTGCAGCAATTTCATCCATTCGGTCCACATGACCTAGGCAGCGAAAACATAGGTTTTGATTCGCTTGACTATGTCAATTGTCGTCGAATAGCTTACGGCTCTAGTGTTTCAACTGGTAAATAGTAACCAGTTTAGAGAGGGATTAAATAAACTAGTTTATAGACTGACCGTAAAAATTAGTCTATAGACTGGTTACAAGAAGCCAGTTTAAAAACTACTTAAATGTAATGCAAGAGGGGACAATTGACACATCGTAGGACATGAGCATTGAAAAAATTACAGTTCATTGTATGAAAATGGGGTCGAATTCGGGCTAGTTGAGTGTCTACGGAGAACTAGACCAATACTAGTATTCAACTAGTTCGTTACACTGAAGGGATATTTCAATTTGTCCTTTTCTATAAAAGTCCAAGTTACAAGTTTTATAAATATTAACACATTTTTTTATTTTTGTTCAAGTGGAAATTAAGCGATATTTTTAAAATTCTACCAAAACCAGTAAGGAAGATTCGATCATATAGAAACGTTTAAGTAGTGACATTTTGGTAGTTGGTGAGAAGATGTTAGTAAGAATTGTGAAAATTATATTCGATATAGACGAAACAATAATAATATATAACAATTTTATTATATAAAATATACCAATACTCTAATACGTTTTCAAAATATATGGAAAAATTGAGAAAGCCAAGTTCAAACTAACGATCAAAATAACAACATAACTTTGGTTCTCTTTATATATAAATATACCTCCCAACATACCACTTTTTGCCAACTTTTTTTTATATGTTCCGTATTTAATTATTGAATCTACTCTATTATAGAGACTAAAAATAAGTATTCAAATCTTAATAACTAAACAATACAAATAATTCCACTTGAATAAATAAATTGGAAAAGTTTTATGGTTACGATACTGCTTAGAACAGGGTTAGTAGTTAATTTTTGTTCACTTTTATACCCTACACTAAGAGTGAAAGGGTATATTCAGTTTGGTACGCCGTTTGTAACACCAAGAAGAAAGCATTTGCGGTATGGAAAAGTATATATATATATATTCTTGATTATATATTCTTGATCCTGAGTCGATTTAGCGATGTCCGTCTGTCTGTATGTCTGTCTGTTGAAATCACGATTACAGAAAAAGTAGAAGAGCTAGAGCAATGAAATTTTAGATTTAGATTACTTATATATCTAAGCTGTCTGAACATTTTTGCATGATCGGTTTATTATGACCTGAGAACCGACCACTTATGTTCAAATACCTAATATAAAATTTACATCTACAGATCAATTTTCCTGTATACGTGCTTAGGTAAACTTTTTTGGTCAAATATATATTGACATCATGCTCAAATACATGAAAATAATGTTTTACGGAGAAAAAAAAAATCGAAACACGGTACACCTACCCATTTGTAAATATGGGTATCAAATGAATTGAAATTCTTCAGCGATTGATAGTTTGTAGTTATTTTCAGGATTCGTATACCCTGGTGACCCTTATACCACTTTGAATGGTGACATATGTGTAGGGTATTTTTAGACGACAATTTTAGACGACTTTAGACCGACTATAATTTTGATAATCCTAACTATCATAATAACACCTTCTTTAAAATTTTCCATGTGATCTAACCTTCTCAACTGGCTGTATTTTATTTATTATTATTTTGTATTTTTATTGTATTTGTTGGTGAAGACGGTGTTTATTGTAACGGTGAGTGCAAGAACTAAAGGGGAGAGCAGAGGCACAGGCGGGTAGCCAAGGCGAGCGAGGTATAGGTTCTTTTGGTTGCGATGATGTCTTGATGGTGAATGCGATGGAATAATAAAGGGAAGAGTAGGGGCGCAGACGGACAAGGCCAATGCTCCCTGCTCTGAAGATCCAGTCGAGCGAGAAGTATGATTTGCGATTGATTTTTTTGCGCCTTTTTTTCTAAAATGCGCCCCAAAAATTTATTTTGCGCCCTTTTTTATATTTTCTGTACTTTCTATATTATACAACTGTACTTCTTTAAAGCAACTTTTTTTCTTTAAATCAACCGTTTTATTTGCTTAAAAAACAAAAAAAATATAGGGTGCGGTCGGATCTGTGGTACCCTAGAGAAAACGATATCCGGTGCATCTACATATTTGATCATATAGGTACTCAAATGAAATGTAATAATGCCACATTTGTAATTATATGGATATTTTTATGATCTAATAACCAAAGCTTTGGATTTGTAATTATGTAAAAAATAAAATTAAAATGAAATGCTTATTGTTGAGAAAAATATTTAATTATTTATCAAAATGACGAATAAAATTTTGAAATGAATAGGTAACGCTGAAAGGTTTTTTTTTTTAATTTTCTAGAAGTGGCCCAACAGTTAATTATAATATTTCGTTGGCAAGTAATATCGAAGAAGCGCCGCAGACGAAATTTTTTTATAAAATATTAATTTTTTTATTTTTTAAAACATAAATACAAAAGTATTATTCGTGTATAAAATGAACTCAGTTGTTAAAACTAAAAAGGGTCCTGAGGTTACTGGGGTTATCGGATCATGAACATAATAACATATTAATCGTGAGATCAATATCTTTCATTTCAGTATCTACATGTTCATATAGGTAGGTGTATAAGGTTTCGATTTATCTGGGGTACCACAAGTTCGACCGAGCCCCAATTTAGTCTGGGACCCAAACATAGGGGATAGTTTGAAGAAAAAATATTTCACTTCATCCGGTTATCTAAAGTTCAGCCAATTTGTTTGTTTGTTTGGAGATTTTTTGGTAGGAGTAAAGACTTTTTTTACATATATATAATAATAATATAATAAATAATAATTAATTTTGGTTTTAATAAATATGTATCTAAAATAAAAAATATAATTGAATTTTGAAAGTATTTATCAAAAATAATTATTTTTGACTTTAATAATATTAATCAAACTTTTATTTATATTTCTCAAATATAATTATTAAAAAATACTTTAAAATTTAACAGTCCTATAATAAAAATAAGACAATAAATTAAAAATGTTCATCGAATGTTATCTAATGGTACCCTTTGTTTTACAGTGCCATCATTTCTTACAATGACTTTTTACATATAAATTTGAAAAAATTAATTATTTTTGGTCTCTGATTTTAGGAAGGTGTACATATCTCAGTACCCTTTGGAAACAAAATTCAATTTGTGTATTATATTAAAGGTGATCAATACCGACATCTCGTTGGAAAACTACTTCAGATATACACAATGTATTTTAATGATTATTTTCACTTAACAGCATATTTCGAAAACCAAAAATATTTGAATTTGATTTTTTTTTTTAAGTATAACATTTGTACCAATTGTACGATTTGTACCAAACTTAAGTTTTATATTTAACCTAGATTTTTGTACCATTTATTCAAAAGGTAATAGTTACTTCACCAATTATTAAATTAATTTACAACAGTTTTTTTTTTAATTTCAAAAAAACTAAAAACGTAAAAATCGGATTATAAATCGTCGTTATAGAACTAAAAGTCATTAAATAAATTTTGTTTCAATATCGATTTTTTTTTGTTGTTAATAACTTCTTCAATTATAATTTGAAACAATCATAACCTTTTAGCGCAGTGCCGAATGGACATACTTAAAAACTATATTTTGTGAATAATTGATTTCTAATTATGAAAAATACACCAACACATCTTAAACTATGAATTGTCGAACTTTTATCAAACTTTCAGAAATGGTATTTGGACTTATAGTTGTACAACGAAGATATACAAAAAAATATGTATATTTTTTAAAAACTAAATTCAAAATCATCTATTTGACAATTTATTCTATACAAAAATTCTAAAAAAGTCGAATTTTTTTAAGTCGAATTATTAAAGTTGTTTAAAATTGTCTATGGTTATGCGCCTATAAAGGTTAAATTCTATTTAATATTGATACCCCGAGACAAAATTTATGTCATTTTTCAGGAATATTTCCGGCCAACACACAGATAAATGGAATATTTAGGGAAGTGTATAGCAGGTTGTAAAATTTTGTGGAATTTTAATGACAGATTCACCGCATATTTTGGGATCGGGCAGACAGCTCGTGATACAAACTCCGCCTATCTATTTTTAAAATATGTCGAAAAAATGTTTCTAAACTGTCTAAAGTGCATAAAATTTTTGTCTTGGGACATTTTGATATAGATCTCAAAACACTTAAAACTCGAATTGTGTAATCTTCAGAATCTTTGCCAAAATATAATGGCGCATATTCGTAGACAATTTAAAGTCAACTTTAAAATAAAAGTTACCCGATATTTTGGGCAATTTTAACGAAGATTAAAATGACAAAAAGTTTTTTTTAAGTCGTAAAATTTAAAAAAAGCGAACAATTAAAAAGGTAATTTACAGAATATTAGTAATCTGGAAATAGTTAGTTATTTTTACACAAGGCGCAATGAAGAGAGAAAAGCTCAAAAAGGCGTAAACTATTCAAATAACAATCAAAATTAAAACAGCGCATAACTTACAGTATTTTATCGTCTTTACAAGCGCAAAATTATCAAAACAAACCAAAAATGAATATGACGCATATTTACTCTGTAAATTAATTGTGTTTTTTTTTTTGAAAATTTGGCGCCTTTTTCTATATTTTGCGCCCTTCTATAGAGGTGTAAACATTTTGTAAATAAGGCGCATTTGAAATTTTATACTTTTTAGAAAATTTTGAGCCTTTCTGTATATTTTTCGCCCTTCTACAGAGGCGCAAACATTTCGTAAATAAGGCGCATTTGCAATTTTATGCTTTTTTGAAAATTTTGCGCCCTCCTATAGAGGCGCAAACATTTTGTAAATAAGACGCATTTGCAATTTTATGCTTTTTTGAAAATTTTGCGCCTTTCTCTATATTTTGCGCTCTTCTGTAGAGGTAGGTCGATCGCCCCCATCGGAACCGTTATTAAAAATGTATGGAACCGGACTCGAAACCCATTTAATTTGTTGGTTAAAACCGGAATCGGAATTGGAACCACAATTTTAAGATTCTTGGAACCCGAACCGGAAAGATATTCCAATTGGTTTTAGTCTCTGTAATAAATAATTCAAAAATTTAGTTTGATACTGTTTTATTCTCTTAAAACCATAAGTAAAACTAAAACAACAGATTTTTAAGAAAAGGTTAAAATACCACGAATATTTTATTTTCTGAAGCTATTAGGGTTTTTTTTTTAAATTGGGTTAGAAACTATAAAAAAAAATCTTTAATGGGCGCGTGTCTGATTTTGGAGATTTCGGAGATTTGCACGCACGAACTCAGATTTCGGGCGTGACACGAAAAAAGTACGGCACGCGCCCATCTCTATTTGAAAGACGCATATTGCTCAGTACGTATACGTGTTGAGATGTTTTTTTAATGGAAATTCATGATCATGAAATCAGACTGTAAAACGCACATATTGGAACTTCAATGTTTGCTTAGAAAATATTTTTAAATTTACGGTTATTTCTTTCAGTATTCTGATTTGAGTTTGATAGTTTTTAGGAACATCATTAGAAATTTTACATAACTTAAAAAAATGGTAGATTTTGAACCCTCCGTGGTAGAAATTGTAGAAATCAGAAAGTTCCGAATAAACTGGTATTTCTACCACGATTGTGGTAGGAAGATTGAAGGGGAGAGCATTGGCATATAGGTCTATGCTCTCCCCTAGGTCTGCCCTGGGTGGCCAAGACGGGCGAGGTGTAGGCTCCCCATTACCCCGTTCTGTTGGGGTAATGTAATTAAAAAGCGAAAATTAAAGTTGGTAACTCTATTAGTGAATCCCATTATGAGTTGCAATAGCCAAAGAAATATAAGTAACTCAGCGGTCTTCAAATTTCTGTTGCGCGTCTCTAGCACACATATTGTTCATGTGTGGTACAACTCAAAGCGACACTTAAGTGCTTGACATTTATTTTAGTCGTAAGAACTAATGATGCTTAGTGGTGCATCCATCTTCATCTTCATGATAATATTTTGGTTATACACTTCTACAAGTATATTTATATTGTCTTTGTATATTTTTTATGAGGACAGGACGAAGTTCTTTGTGTGAACAAACAAAAAAGAGTCCGTGAGTCTTGGACAAAAAGCGGATTTTGGCACCAACAAGTTCGACATTGTCAAGGACTTCGCCTATCTGATCGCCTTCGATCATCAACAGCAACAACGACGTCAGTCTGAAGATTAAATGGAGAATAACTCTTGCCAATAGGTGCTACTTAGGGCTTAGTAGGCAATTGAGAAGTAGAGCCCTCTCCTGTCGGACAAAAATATCGCTCTACAAGCCACTCATCATGCCCGTCCTACTTTATGGTGCAGAAACATGGACGCTGGCCTTTACCGATGAGAGAGTACTGGAAGCGTTCGAGAGAAAGATTCTCCCTAAAATTTTTGGCTCTATCTGATTTGCTAACGAGTATCGAATCAGGATGAACCAAGAGCTGTATGAGTTATTAGACGACATTGACATAGCGCATTAAGATCCAGCGGCTTCGCTGCCTAGGTCATGTCGGTCGAATTGATGAAAACACTCCAGCCAAGAAAGTGCTTGAATCGAGACTCGAAGGTGGACAGCGTCCAATTCTGCGTTGGAAAGACCAAGTTGAGGACAACCTGGCAACGCTTGGTATTTCTAATTGGCTTAAGCGCGCAAAGCAGAAGCGGGGTCAATCTCAGCGGCCAAAACCGATCCACGGTTGTAAAGTCATTTAAGTAAGTAAGTAATCTTAATTCAACTTCACTAAAATATATATCAACTTAAATTTACTATTTCTTAATTCTCCAACTTAACTGTAATGGGCACACGCCCATTCAAATTTTATCTTTTTACTGTCTACTTGAATTTAAAAACCCCTTTTTATTCCACCATCAGAAAATAAAAATTTGTCTTAAAATCTGTTGTTTGATTTTTACCTGTGGATTTAAGATAATTAATAAAACAGTACCAACATTAATTATTGAATTATTTATTACATATATTATTTTTTACGTTTCGCTTTTTTATGTTTATCTGAGCGTTTTCGTGTTTTTCCGTGCGTTTTCGTGTTGAGAGAAATATGTTTGATACATTTTGAAAATATTTGTAAACGTACCTAGTCCTTCTTTTGCAAAACACAAGGTACCCATAATAATCATTGAATTTTGATAATAACATTTATAAAGCTTTGATATAAATAAATAGATAACAATATAATAAAATGGGTTCATTTAGTTTATAACTTTAAAAAATTGAGTGTTTACAATTTTAGACATATTATCAGAACATTTCGTTAAATATTGTTTACTAGATATAAACATTGTTCAATTAGTTAACATATCAGATAATAACATTTCAAACATACACTAAAAAAAAATCTCATAACATCCTATTAAAATTAGTCAATACGACAGTTTTTGATTTAATATTTCATACAAAACTAAAAATAATTTTAAAGTATTTTGTAGTATTTTATGAGATTTACCTATTGAATTAATAGTTTATCCTATAGTTTATCCTAATTTCAATAGTAAAGACTATTAATTTTATTGTATCTTTTTTCTGAGTGTATGACTTTGGCATTTATTTCTTATTTTCAACACTGACAAATAAATTAGTCAATAGATTATTTTTTTTAATTGATAAATACCATTTAATACTACAAAATATTATAAAATAATACTTAATACTATGAAATTATTTTTAAGTTTTTATGAAAATAATTGATTTTCTTTTACACATAGTATTATATAAATAAGTGTCCTATTGACGAATTTTTCAGAGTATACACATTATTTATAGATTTTTAATTGTGATGTCTCCACTTTTTATTATCATTATTTATCATTATTTTAGTTACTGCAAATATTCTAGTCATCGCATTCGCGCACAACAGGATGCAATACAATTGAGGCTCCATTGCAGCCAGTTCGTTCCGAGATGAAATCATGGAAATTGCTTTCCAATGCCCACATAAATCTTTTGTGACCGGGAAGAACCTGCGTATAATAAATATAAGAAAGAAGGAGTGAATTAATGTTTATCATGTCCAACCAACTAGAACAGTTCGTGATTTTTCAATAATGCAGTATTAAATTGTACGAAAAGATTGAATACCTGTGTCGATAGACGACAGTCACCACCACGTTGCACATCTTGTAAATTAGCCGCTTTGAAGCACGTCTCCGAGTCCCACATGTAGATGTCATTTTCGCCCTTGTAGCGGAAGAAGAGCGCAGTGCCACCGTCGGCGCCCAACAGTACCATTTGCTTGCCATAGGGCTTTGCACCCACATCGACGATGGAGCCAGCACCTTGTCCTACACGCAGATATTCACCCTTGATCGAGTAGATACGCGGTGAACTCAAGTAGGTGAAGAATAACGTAGAGGTGCCGCACGGCTTGGTGGTGAGCGCCATGTACAGAACATCGTTGGTGGGAGCGGTCGCCTTCGGCAGTACGATGCGATACGATTTGGATCCGGTTATGTCGTAGACGAGAATACTACGTGCACCTGCATCGGCAACATAGCTGAAAACAAAGAAAACGAAAGGTATGGAAGGGCATTAATCTACAGTGTTATGTGGTAAAAAGTCAAAGGTTGGAGTTATAAAATTATCAGAATAATTATACTAAGGGGATTGAAACCGTAACCTTTTGAAACTATATCATTTTTAGAACCGAAACCAACAAACCAAAATTAGAAATAAATCGATCTAAATAGTCTCGGTTATATAAAATAGTTTTTATTTAAAACGTGTAATAATAAGTTCGAAATTGGTTTTTAGTTCTTGTTTTAGTAAAATAATTCGTTTTTCTGTAGTTAAATCGTAACTTGAAATCCGTATACCATAACCGTTTCGTTATAAATCTTAAAACAGAAACTGTAGCCCAAACTAAAAGGTTAGAGTTGAATCAATTTAGAATTATTAAAGCTCATTTTATAACATGTTGGTGTGTGTATTTGATATTATTTGCAGTGCCAACCGAATATAGAAGTTCCACCTATCAATTTGCAAAAATTGTGCTTAGCGGTATGAATTTGGTTGTAATAACTAACTTTTTTTTCTTCCAATCTCATGCCAAAAGAGTATATACTTATTTTTGTGTGCATAAATATTGACTAATTAATCAGAAATTGTCAAATATTAGCTATTATTGATATTTTTAAAATATAAGTAGTTGATGAACTTTACTTGCACAACGATTTTGTGTAGGTACCTAAAAACTGCACCGTCACGTGAGTTCTAACAATATATTGTAGTTGAAATTGTGACAGGCAGATGAAAATATTGCTGCTGCAACGCCGACAATATTGTCGACTCTACATATGTGCAACGTGTAGAAGTCAAATAAATCGGTTGACACATTTTGTTTGTTTTTGTTTATTGGTATTTTTTGTGCACTGTGATGCGTATTTATGGTACTTCCAATGGTTTACAAATTTTTGCATACAAATAACTGCTCGCTTTGACTATTCAGAACATCTATAATATGTCACATGGGTTTAATATCAAATCATAAAATGTTGTTTGAAAATAAGCCAGAAATCAAACCATACTCAGTCACCTAATTCACTATGAAAACAAAATACATATATATGAATGAGTATCTATATAAATAGATAAATATACGCATAGTAAGAATACTCGCCAAGAGATTGCTAGAGATAAAAAAATATTTTTAATAATTGAGAGATCCGAACAAGTTAGCTGGCGCACGAAATGTTTATGATATTTTATATAGTATTGTAATTTTTATTATTATACACAGGATATAAAGTTATTTGTAACAATCAATATATTTTTCTATTGAAACGACATTTTTTCAATTTGTTTATGAAACTACGATATTCGGTTGTCACTACAAAGAATATCAAACTGCACAAAATACCAAATTGTAGTTCTGACAATTTTTGCAACAAGAAACGTATTAAAAATTTGCGAGAATCGAATCGAATAATTGTCTCAAATAATTTTATATTTATGCACGTAAGTCTGACTATCTGTAAAAAGCATTTATTTTATATACATACATATTTATAAGATGTGACTTAAACTTAAACTTAAAAAAAACATCTGGAAATTTGAATAGTACATCACTTTTCATTTCGTTATAATGATTCTTGATATTGTCATATACACAATTATTTTCAATAAAAAATCGTAATGCAAATTTTTATACGGAACGTCCGGAATTATTCTGCGATTTATTATGAAATTACTGTAAGCTTTAGGAACAAAGTGTGTATATACAAAAATAAAGTAAATTGTCTCAACTATGCTCAGAGATAATTCAAAAAAATATATTGTATGTAAAAAGTATTATTAGAATAAAAATCATACTGATAATTTCTATACGGAATTTTTTTGGCCCGTTCGGAATTTTTCTGTGATTTATTATGAAAAAACTATAGACTTTAGCAACAAAGTGTAAATATACAAAGAAAGCACGTTATTTGATCTGTTTTTTAAAAAAATTCTAAAAATCATTTGTACGCAAAATTCGCTGACTTTTTGGAATATCAACTAGAGATGGGCGCGTGCCGTGCTTTTTTCGTGTCACGCCCAAAAAAAATGAGTTCGTGCATGCAAATCTCCGTGCGTGCTAGTTGCTGTCGTGCCCGTGCGTGTCCGTGCTTCCAAAATCAGGCACGCGCCCATTAAACATTTTTTTTTATATTTTCTACCCCAATTAAAAAAACCCCTACGTGGTATTTAGACCTTTTCTTGAAAATCTGTTTTACTTATGGATTTAAGAGAATAAAATGGTATCAAACTTAATTTTTGAATTATTTATTACAGAGACTAAAACCTATTGCAATATCGGTTCCGGTTAGGGTTCCAAGATTTTTAAAATTGTGGTTCCGGTTCCGATTCCACTTTCAACCAACAAATTAAATGAGTTTCGATTCCGGTTCCATACATTTTTAATAACGGTTCCGATTCCGGTTCTTTCGGTTTCCTGGCAGGAACTATATATGTTCCGGTTCTGGTACCGAAATTTTTAAAATAGCGGTACCGATTCCAACCAGAAATAAATATATATGTTCCGATTCCAGTTCCAGTTCAATACATTTTTAATAACGATTTGGTTCCAAAAATCTAAACGGTTCCGGTATTATTTTTCACGTTTCGCTTGCTTTTTCATGTTTTTTCGTGCTTTTTTCACGTTTTGTCGTGTTTTTCCGTGTTTCCCCGTGTTTTATCGTGCTTCTCGTACGTGCTTTTAAATTTACTCGTCGGGCTCGTGCACGTGCGTGTCATATTTACTTCCGTTTTTGTCCCGTCCGAAACGCCTATTATTTAATTTACATCTTTTGTTTTACCGCATAGAATTCGATAATATTTGGTAGATGTTTAGTCCTATTTAAATATTACATGCACAAAAAAAATTAAATAAATTTATTAATTATCCATCGAGATATTAAAGTTTTAAGCGTACGAATGTCCCGTCCGGAAACCCAGGAAATGTAACCTTTACCATCAGTCCTGTTTAAAGGGTGCTTTCCAGTGATTTCCGGGAAATTATGACTTTTGACATTTCCCGGGAAATTTGAAATTTTTCTCAGAAAACGGTAAATGTACAAAGTAAAAATAACATAATTTGTTTATAAGGAAAAAATATTATTATATATATAACGACGACTTTTCAAGAGTCTTAAAAGAAACAGGAAAGATGATATTCTGTCTTTGCAGACTGAGAATTTACTTTTATCGTATAGATTTTAAATATACCGTTGTGAACATGGGATATTTAGCAAGTTTTATGATGTAATTATTTATCAAAATAAGAAGATGGTGCAATAAACGCTGCTATCAGAAATAAATGTCCCAATTAAACAAATTTATACAATTCTAACTAAATATGGTTACATATAAAATTTATGTTGGATCCGTAGTAACTTGCTAGCTTCAAATATAACAATAAAAGGTTTCAATGTGGTCAAGTGGTCATTATATGACTCAAAAAGAAAAAAAAAAAAATAAGAAAATGTAAAAAAAATATGTCTAATTCTGCACCCAGTTTAAGATACAGGGCATGCATCTTACTGACAAACCCTAGTCAAGAAAATTTGTTATAAAGTATAATATGTTGATAAATAAAATAACATTTTTTACTTTTTGTTTTAGAAAATTAAATAACCTTTCTAATGTTATATCACATCTTCGAACCCCATGATTTCTTCCTATTTTGAATGGTACGTATAATTGAAATTTACAAAAATAAAAACACAAATTTTTACTTTGTCATTGATTTTCTCAAAATTTCGTTATATATCACCCCATTTTTTTTCTAATTTATAATGATAGACAAGTTCATTTCCAGTATTTTATAATAAATTACAGTGATTTTGAACTGGTAAGTTATCTTGCAGAAATAATTAAGTAAAAAAGAAATTAAAATAATCGAGAATTTACGAAAATTTACTTTCGTCAAAAAATTTTAATAAGAAATAATATAACGAAAGTTTCGTAATTTAAACGAAATATTTGTAATTTACTCGTTATTATAGTTTTACGTAATACATATAGACGAATCGTTACAAATGTTTCATGTATTGTACGAATTATCATGTGTTTTAGGGAAAACAAATTCGTAAAATGTCTTAGAAATTATTTTGAGTTTATAAATTATTATACTTTTTTTATATAATATAAAATGTAGTGAAATAATACACTAAATTTTTTTTTTTAATTATTTTTCACATATTATTTAATATATTTTAAGATTTAATGAAATTTCCCGGGATTCCCGGTTTACCCGGGAAAAATAAATTTGTATTTTCCGTTTCCCGGAAAAAGCTACTTCCCGAAAATCGGCACCCTCTAATTTTGATAGACTAAAAACTTTAAAATTGATTTTTTTAATACAAAAATGTTTATACATGCTTTAATGAACGAACTATTTAATGTTGTTCAATTTATATATGTTTATGAGTGGCTCTTCGACAACTATTTTAATAAATATTACAAAGTTTTGTTATATTTTAAAGTTCAATATTTGACTTCCATTTTAATATAGCTGTACATATATTGTACATATTTAGTTTGCTTAATGCGCAGCAACGCAAAGTTTTATTTATTCTGTGATTTTCAAATATTTACATTTTACAAATTTACAATAATATTCAATAAGCTGAACCACGCATTTAATACCAAAATGCTAAATATCACAGGAAATGGGGGGCAACAGTCTTTAGAACGTTTAATTTGGCATTTGCTGTGCAATAAATATTAATGAGGTTGGTTAATTATAATAGTTACTTACACAAAGGGTTTGTTGTCTCTGGAGTAGTCGACCACAATAAATTGCAAACGAGACTCAGCTGTCACCAAATCTGTCATATCGATGCTTTTGACTACTTTGTTGTCGACTGTGTTGATGGCAACAATTTTTGGTCCACATCGCCGAATCGGCTGCTCCAAAGTGTTAACTATGCCAACATCCAAAGCCCATAGTAAACCCTATGATTAGAGAAAATGGAACTTTAGTATTAACAGAAAAATTGATGACGAGTAAATAAATGAATTTGTTGATAGTTTGTACATATTTCAGTTCTATAATCTATAATTACACGCTAAAAAATAATTACACAAAAATCTTGTTCCCAACGTAATTGTTTGTAATATTATGCAATCGAAATTGTAATTGCATTATAAACAGTATTTTTATTAATGTCAAACTTATTCATATTTATTATTAAAATGAATATTATTATATGTTAGATTTTTTCTTTCCCAAATATTTTGGGAGTATTTGTTTTGAATTGGACTGATTATAATTCTTATTCATATTATAGCGTCGGTGGCTAGAATGGTTAGTGTTTTGGAATATGAATCAAAAAGGCGCTGATGCGTCATTGATGAGCCCGTTGATGAGCCCGTTGATGAGCCCAAAGTCCTCAGGTTCGATCCCAGGCCTGGTACCGCATAAAGTGGCAATATGCGACTTTTTCATTGACAGGAGACCATGAGATGACTTTTCAAAAAAATACCTTATATTGCGAATTTTTCGACTCGTACAGCTCATATGGTGGGCGAGTTCGACTGAATTCTTCATTATCCAAAACATTTTTCACAACTTTTTCTAATTACACTACACAACAAAATGAGAAAAAAAGTTTGCGCAGTAAATTCCATTATTTTTGTATTATTGGAAATGACTCGCTGAATTTGAATATATGAATTAAAAAATCTTCTACGGATAGGTTTACGAGATTTCGGGTAATATCTTTTATACTGAGCTTTCAAAAAGGTGGTCACGTATATTTGTAAATATCTCGCGTTTAACAAAACCCATATACCCATTGTTATATCGAATGAAAGATAATTAAATATTCAATAGTCATTTCTTACAATAGTTTGGAATTGGTTTACTGGTTTAAGAAAACTCTATAGAAGAACTCGAAAAATATAAATTTTGTCGACCAAAATTTTATTAAAAAATGCATTTAAAAAATGGCGAAAAACGCAAGATAATGCACAGTTTATAATATTGCAAAATTAGCCTATACATTTAAAAAAAAATAATGTAAAAATAAAAGAAATCTATGGATACGTTTTGAGAACAGAAACAATCATGTGAAAGCATTACAATTGGGTTTTAACTAAATAAAATCGCATAATATGTTTATACCCTATACCCATGGTTTACAAGTTATTAAATATATGTGAGGATATTTTAGAGCCTCTTAGTAGGCGTGACTGGTATGAAAAAGTATATATTTTCTTGGTCAACATCACTTTCCGAGTCCATTTAGATATGACCGTCTGTCTGTCCGCCTATACACGATAACTTTAACACTGCTATTCCGAATGATGTAAAATTTATTTTCAATATATTTTAGTAGAATGGTAATTCGAAGTTCGAAAATGAGACGATTTCAAAAACGTAATCTACTACATCCACTACGAAATATGGGCATACTTTTTAGGATCACATATCTCGTTAAGTATAAAAGATAAAGTTATAAAATTTAAAATTAATTACAAGCAATCATCTATCAATAGGTGCTCAAAAAATAATCGTGATTCGCTCACATTTTTTATTTTTTATTTTTATGCCTATTTGTATAGCACTCAATTATATTGCTTTCACATAACTTTTTTTATCCTCAAATTTTACACATATATTTTTGTCATTTATAGCTCAATTTCTTCGAAAGAGTGTAAAATAATTTTGAAAAATTAAAATTTGTGTATCATCTTACTTTCTCGATTTTTTTCAATTTTTTTAAATGAATTTTTTCTTAAATTTTTGTTGAAAAAAAATGTTTTATAAAGTTCTCCTTTCGAGTTCTCTTAAACTTATGAGCTAATTTAAAAATGTTCTAAGAAATGTTTATTCGATATACAATTAGCTTTCATTCGATATAACATTTGATCATATGTGTTATTTAAAACGCGAGATATTTGCAAATATATGTGACCACCTTTATGAAAGCTCGGTCCAAAAGTTATTGGCCCATATTTTGTAAACCTAACCAAAGAAACATTATTAAATCATATTTTCGGAATAAGGGCGCCATTTTACATAATACAAAAATAACCTTGACTGCTGCGCAGAATGGCTGTTGTGTAGTGTTATACTTAATAATTTCATTTCAATCCGTTCGTCCTATTTAAGGCGGCATCCCAATAAAAATGTTTATAAGCGAATAGTAAAAAGTTTTGATGAAAATTTCGATAACATTATGCAAATATTTATATAATATTTACTTAACTTTAGTTTCACAAAAGTATTTACATATATCGAATATATTTGTGAAACTCCTATAAGACAATGTTTTAGAATAAAAGCATTCCAAATATTTGTATGTAGTATTTTTAAAATCCTGATTAAAAACATACGTATATTTATTTTCACACGTATTTATTGGATGTTGGTTTAAATTCTAAATTTGTTTTATAAATTGTTTTGAAATAAACGTATTTCCTAATACTTTTCATCGCATTTTGATAATACTTACTTGAAAATTCCTCACGTATTTCTTTTTATGTAAATGTATATATAAATTTCGATTCCAATTATGAATAATGTTTTGAAATATACGTGCTTCAAAATACTTTTCAAAGCATTTTTAGAGTACTTGGAATAAACCTACTTAATTCTTGTTTAATAAGTATTCTTATAAATGTCGATTCTTCTTTAGAATATGATTTTGAAATACACGTTCTACCAAATACTTTCAACGCATTTTGAGAGTATTTGGAATATACGTGCGTTTATAAAAGCCAGTTTTTCAGTTCTAGTTGAACTTCGTTTGTAGTTTAAACTTTGTTTAAAGACAGAATCGAATTTTTCAGTGAACTTCATTTGTCGTTTAAACATAGATAAACGTCCGATGTTGAAGGGTTAAACTACGTATAAACTTTCAGGAGAATATAGAGAAAATTATCTCACAACCCTTTTGCTATTTTCTCTTGAACATCGGATCACAATTTGTCCTTCATTTTGAGATTTTTGCACTTCATAAACTTTCAAGAGGAAATAGAGGAAATTATCACACAACACTTTTGCTATTTTCAGTTCCTCCGTCCGATCGAAATTTTTTTTATTTTTAGATTTTTGCACTTTTTTTCCTCACGTTCACTATAGTTGCTTATTATTTTGCTAATATTTCATATTATAATTTTCTGAAACATTTATTTTATTTCTTTGTTTATTTAATTTTTTATTGTTTATTTAATTTTTGAATGACATACAAATCAAAATAGAAAGAAAATTTTTGTCATTAGCCAAAAAAAAAACTTTTTTTTGATTATTTTCACAAAATTTAAGATTATTTTCAGATTATTTGAAAATAATCAAAAAAAAGGAATACGACTAGTTTTTTTTTGATTATTTTTTGATTATTGGAATTTTTTGATTATTTCAATAATTAAAATAAATAATCTCAATATTTTCTGTTTGCTTATTATATCGTCACTGTCATGCCAAAGGGGCATAACAGCATTTTTAAAAATGTTGTTTAATCTGAAAATAATCTTAAATATTGTGTAAATAATCAAAAAAAAAAAATAGTCCGATTACTAGTTTTTGATTCTTTTAAAGTAGTCGTGAAAATAATCAAAAAATGTACTAAGAATAAAATTACTTTTTGATTATTTCTAATCGTAATCAAAATTTTTAAACACGACTATTTTGAATTTTTGATTACGATTCTTTAGTGATCGTAATCAAAAATAATCGTAATCCAACTTGTACAACTCTGTATTTTACACTGACATCACAAGACGTTATAAATTATATGGTCCTAAAATTAGGCAGAGTTGTGATTTAGTTACGGCAATAATACATATAATTAAATTCAATAACAAATATATTATGTTTGACTACATATAATTCTGAGAACCTTTTTTTTTTGATATTTTTTAAATATGTAGCAGGAATGAAACTCATACATATATTCAAATCTAATAAAAAAATATCTTTTTAAACAGAAACATTATTATTGAGACTTTAGAACTATTAATCGTTCCCTAATAGGTTTTAATAAAATAGCTTACCTACAAACCATTTGACAATAACTTTGTAATACGATGAATTAATAATAAATGTTCGATATGAAACTCTAGATAATTTGAATTGGAATAGAATATAGATTTTTTGTGAGTACAAATTTACTGAAATATTTCAATATAACTTGATATATTTAATGACTATAGAAAAGATATCGTTCTAGATTGGTTCGTTTTTATTTTTAATCCTATCAGTTTCGAATCGTTATATATTCCATGCAATTCTAAATAAATAGTCGCACAAATATTTGGAGAAATTTTTGGTAGAAAAAAGTTTTGTATTAAATTTACACACAAAGCCCAATTTACATACCAAATCCAACAATATAGGCTGGTTATTATTTGCCCTATATTTTCTATAAACGATACCGTTAAGTTTTCTGAGTTATAATTATTATATTGATTTTCTATTAGTAAGGATTTCTTTAAAAATCTATCTAACTTATATCTTACTTATATTTAGTTTTAGGGTATTTAAATGAACTGCATAAATTAAATAATATATAAAACGAGTTGGGAAAGTTCGGTCACATGGGTAAGTTCGGTCATATGGGACGGACTGTTATAGTCGATCGGGCCCGACTATGGAATACCCTACACCTTAATGTGAGATATTTAATTGTATACCTCATAATATTATTCACATATCAGAAATTTACGTCTTATATAATTTAAAAAATTGATATAAAAGTATAAAATATTTAATAAAAAAATTTAAAAATAAAAGTGAGTGTACCACGCCTATATTTAAAATTTTGAAAGGCTAATATTTCATAGATTTGATTTTAATAATTTACGGATCAAATTTCCACTATGAAAACCCGGGAAATAATGAAAAAAAAAAGTGGGCGGATCACACCCTTTTTTGGACCACATATTTTTAGGTGAATTCTAACAATACGTTTTAAATTTTATAACTATACCTTGAATACTTTTCGAGTTATTAGTTCCGAAAGTGTTATATGAAAGTGACTTGTATGGGAGGTGAGCGTGTCCGTTGACCGATTTGGCTCATTTTCAAACTCAGTTCCTACTTTTGGATAAAATATATTGAGACGAAATTTTATCGCATTCTGATCAGTATTTCTCAAGTTATTCTGTATTCGGACAGCAAGACAGCAAGACAGCAAGACGGACAGACAGACAGACAGACAGACAGACAGACGGACATGGCTAAACGGACTCGGGTAGTGATGCTGATCAAGAATATATATACTTTTCCATACCGGACACGCCTCCTAAGGGGCGTTACAATATATGCACAAAGTTAATATACCCTGTACCTCATAGGTGTAGGGTATAACTATGTTAAGATATCGTCTAATATTCTTACAATCTAAAACAAATTATTATACAATTCAATTAGATATTATTCCCAGTATTTATATAATAATCAAAGATATTTTTCTATCTGTATAACTATAATATAAATCTGTAAAGATTTTAATTTGCTGGTCTGCAATATATTTATTCTAATTAAATACACATATTGAACATGTCAGCGCTGGATGCAAATAAATGAACATTTTTAAATTAAATTTAAATTATTTGAACAACATTTATACGTTCCGTATATTTTGCATGAATGTTTAAATAAAATCACACATTGGCGCCGAATACTTGGTAGTAATGTATTGAATTTACACAATAATAATGTTTGTTTTAAGTAGTCGAATGCCCGGTGTAAAAATGGAATATCAAAAATTCGGCAATAGTTGTGTCATTATTATATTTAGAAATTCACTTTCGATCGCGATTCAAATAGTTGATAAGTAATATCGTTTCTCACAACTTGTCGGTTGGACGTCAATTGAAGTAGTACGTCAATTTGTAATGATTTTATTCAGCTTATCAAACCAATTTTGTCGAATATCAATAAATGACTGGTACAATCATAATTTCTTTGCCACAATCATGCCTTAAACATACTTTTGCTTTGCGTGTACACGTGAATTTTCTTCATTATATGTTAATTCCATAACCACAAGTTTTTCTAGTCTGTCCACACTAATTGAAAGTATCACGAGTGGAAATTTTTCAAGGTTAGCATTATTTTACAACCCTGCCCTAAATATGATAATGCGTCGCTACCCAAAGCCAACTGACAGCTCAAACTCAAATTCAAGTTAGCCATGTTTTAAATCAGGCCTGATGACAGCAATGATCATCCTGAATTGAAACTCCATTTGGGATGGCGTCAATATATGGTGGTAGTCCACCAACACAACGTTTGGAGCAAATCGCCGATAACCCAACAGATAACTGAGAATTTTTCGTAACGCCACTAATGTAGGGACCGTTTTATGTGTTCTTCAACACTTTTAAAGATTCTGTTTATCGGAGTCTGAATTCTCGATAATCTCGCTGACTAAGTTCGAGGTGTTGTTTTTAATTATACCAACCAGATTATGATACTTTTTTGCATCTTGAGTTTTATTCGCGCCATGATCAGAAACTTATCATTACCCTGCGGGAAAAAGGTGCCAATTGCTCTAAAACTACCTATCGCGTGAGCGGTACCGACATGGACAGGATATTGAAGACCAGTTCTGTGATATTTCTAAAGGTCTGCATGAGGAGACAAATCGTGTCCATTCTAAAAATGTCCCTAAAGAAGCGAAAAGGCACTAGGTAGCGCCATAGTGTCTATAATTCGTGGACTGTTTTTCGATACAGTATTGATTTATACACCCATGTAAGGGTGGAATCATTAGTGAAATATGAATTCATGAAGGAGAAGGTAAAATAAAATATTGTGTAAATTTATAAAAAATAAATAAAATTTTAAATATATAAAAAAGTAACAATAAAAAACGAAATTAAAAAAATATATATTTTTTTTATGAATGTACCGGTCACAGAACAGGATTTAGAAAACTAGTTCTCCGATAGGTCTAAAGGTACCGGTCACAGAACATGATTTTGAAGACCAGTCTTGTGATATGTCTAAAGGTCTGCAGGAGGTGTTAAGGACAACGCCATGTTAATGTTTGTTTCATATAAAAGAGGATTAGGACCGGTTAACTATCTCCGAGGAATCACTCACGTGCCTACACTTTAAATAATTTCTAGGACATTTTACGAAATATTTTTTCGTAATTTTTAATTTCGTAAAATACACGAATAATTCATAGAATACACGAAACATTCATAATTTGGTATGAAAAAGTATAAATTTTCCTGACCAGGATCACGTTTCGAGTCGATTTAGACATGACCGTCTGTCTGTCCGCCTATACAGGATAACTTGATAAACACTATTGCGAATGCTATGAAATTTAATTTAAATATATTTTAGTAGGAAAGTAATTTGAGGTTTGAAAATGGGTCAAATTAGTCAACGTACTCAACTACATCCCATACAAGATGTGGATTGACTTTTTAGGATCCCATATCTCGTAAAGTAGTCAAGATAAAGTTATAAAATTTAAAATTAGTTACAAACAATCATCTATCAATACCTGCTCAAAAAATTGGAGTGATTGGCCCACAATTATTCTTTTTTATTTGAAAGGAAACGAACGAAACGTTTGAAATACATTATACAGGGGACTGCAAACGAATCGAAGTAACACGACAATAAAATACATGATTTGGGGATTAATATTCGTAATTTTATCATAAATTTACGAAAGTTCTTTTCTTTTTCACGAATTTTTCGTAAAATACACGAACAATTTCTTGTATGCGTAGTATTTTCCATATTTTCAGAAAGTTACGTCGCAAACAAAAAAAAATAAATCCAGAATATCGTTTCAAAAAGATAAAATGTCATTACTTTTTACCTAATATTAGGTTTTTAATTCACTTTACTAAAGTCTATATCGCAAGGTGTATTTTTAATTATTTTATGTATCATAAATATGTTTAGAAATTGAAAATAACATTGTCTGCTTATGACAGCAATGAAAAACAAAAACAATGACATGTAAAAATTTATGAAACAAATAAAACTGTTGTAAACTCCAATACGTGCCAACTTGCGGTTTTATATGACATGAAAAATGTTTCTTCAAAACAAACGCATTAAAATTATGTTAAGATGCTATTTGTGCGAAGCAAATATAAATAAAATCATGCGATGGCAAAACTGTACAACCAATACTATACGGTATTTTACATTTACATTACGATACACAATTTAAAACTCATATTACATATTTTTTAAAGCTATGAATTCTTTATAGGGATTACAATAGCGAGATCCCGGAATTCCGGGATTCCGATCATTTTCTGGTCCCGAACATCTCGGGATTAAAAAGTTATAATCCCGGTATTTTCGGAATTGGCCAAAAGTTACTTTTTAATAATAGTACTGCAAAAGATACGATATAAAACTTATTCCAGAGCTCTCAATAAAATTGAAGGGTTTGGTGCAAAAAAGGGCCAGGCCCACAGTTTTTCGAAATTGAGTTTTTGATAACATTGATAGATTTCGCATCGTTTGGTCATCCATATCGGATGCATATACACTGAGATATCGTAATTTTAAAGGTAAATTACGCAATATATCCAAACTAAAAACTATTGGAATCACTATATCTTTTTCAAAATTTTACTATAAATGTTGTATTTCATAAAATTACCATTGCCAACAAAAATTAATATAGTCGAAACTAAGTTATCGTTGAAAAAATAATATATGCTATGATATGAGATTGGCATCGACAGGTGGTAATACATCTGAAGGTTAAAACGACGAATAATTATATAAATTGAATTTTCATACAATTAAATGCTATTTTTGTATGAAACAATATTGTGTTACAATTTTTTGGGTCATAAAAGAGTCAAGTCCAGAAGTTTATAATATGTTTTTAATCCAAGTTACATGCAAAATTTTAGTTTTTTTCTTTGAAAATACCTACGTATTTTATACGAAAGTATTTTTTTTTTCAAACCAAAAATTTCAAAATTGGCACATTTAAACAGTATTTATTGATTTTCCAGCAACGTGAAAAAATAGACCTAACCCTTTTTTTCACCAAACCCTTCAATTCTACTTACAAAACATGAACTAACGTTTAATATAAAATCGATTAATTTAATCTTATCCCAATTTAGAAAAGCTAAAACCTTAAAAGTTTTCAATCCCGGGATTACGAAAATCCCTATTGATAAAGAATTAGGAATTGTAATCCCTAATCAATATTATACTTTCAATTTATGATAAGGTGGTGGAATTTTTTTTTTGTATATAATACATTTGAATAATATGATTCACAATTCCATAGTAAACATAAACGAATTGATTAAATAACAAATCGTCGGTGATACTGCAAAACTGCCTATCTAAATTTTCGAATACCTCTTACAAAATGAATTTTACAGAAGAAACAAAACTATTTTCAGTCTTAATTCTTCACTTACTTCACACAAAATTAAGTATCTCATAACTTATAATTTCATTTATTTAATTTATCCGATCAATATATCATTAAAAACCCGATTATAATACAAAATTAGTCGTAATTCTCACATGCAGTTAGGCGGTTATGCAGTATCACCGACGAAGTCTTAAATTTTGAGTTGTTCTTAAATCCAAATTAATATATAATTTTCATTTCTGGTGGTAAAGTGCGTACAGTGTTATTGTGAAAAAAAATTATAATTTTATATAATCAGAGAAATGTTAAAAAATGTGTATTTTAAAATTTCCACAATTTAAAAATTATGAAAATGCGTCACATTTTCTATCATTGACATTATTTTTTATTTATTAAAAAATATTTTTTGTTTTCCATTGGGAGCCAAATCCATTTAATTATTTGCATGCGTCGTTGCCAACATTGAAGTGTCAACAACTACATTCTATAAATAATTTTTGGTATTTGGCACTGTTTTTGAGGTCTCTGGATTTGTTATTTGTGGATACGTTTTATGTGTCACCCTAAGTTTTGACATATGATTTAATATGTTGTTTAAGTTTTCGTATTACTTAAAATCGTTAGGTTGCGTTTAGTTGATGTATAATACACAGATATAGAAGTATGATTTGACAATATCCAACATAACTACTCTTAAATTGGATATGTGTCCATCATGTGCCAGTTGCAACTATGCTGCCGTTGCAGAAATTGCATCAGCGATTGGCAAAACACATAACTGTGTGTAAATTGCATTTTTCAGCCATTTCCCTTTATTACATTTTTTGGAATTCTCGCTTCAGCTATTAAGTGTTTTCGGTGTCATTTTCGTGCATACACAGACAATTTTTGGGGCTTATGCCAGGGCTCGGAACTGCATGTCTATTCTCTGTTTCGGTACCGCAAAAATATAAAATAAGTTTCCGGTTCTCAAATAATATTTGTTATTTCGATTTGATTTGAGTTCAAGTTCCAAAACAATAAAATTGAAATTCCAGTTCCATAAATAATAAACGCAATATAATTTAGGGGGACAGTGTGCAAAATGGCGTCTTCAAATAAATTACTTTAATAAAAACACTGGCATATTAGAGACCCTTGAAATATCCTTAAAAATTCATTTAAAATAAGAGAAAATGATACACCGAAGGTAAAAATAATTTAAATACTTTTCGACGCGTTCTTCACTTGTTATTTTTTTTTTCATTTTAATTAAATAATTTTTAATAAAATTAATTTAAATACTTTTTATTTAAATTTATTACGTAAAATTGAAAATAAATATTTTTTATTACTTTTTTTATTTATTTGCATTCAAAACTTTTTATTACATATAAAATACAATTCGAAATGAATAGGGAATGTAAAAAATAAATAATTTATTAATTCCAATTTGTTTTTGATATGTACACGGATAGAAAAGATTTGTTTGAATATAATTAAAAAGTGATACGAAATTATCATATGTGTGTAATTAAATCGTAATCGAAATTGAATTTATTTTTGTTCCGATTGTAATAACATTTTATGAAACATTTTTTAATTGTCCAGCAGTATTTATCAAATTTAGCATACATATGTTACAAAACAAACATAATATTTTGGTTGTATTAGAATAAACTATTTCTTGGTAGTCAAAACAAACAGAAACGCTCGAAACACTCGTCTTCATTCGGTAAGTTATCGTTGAGCAAAATTTTCTATCTACGTTTCTTTTGTAGTCTCTTGAATTATGTATTGGATCCTGTTAAACATACTGATGTTTGAAAACAAATAAAAGAAACAAATTTAAATAAAAGTAATAATTGTTTCTGAATGTTTTTCTAAAAATATTGTGAAACGCCGACATTGATTTTTTAGCAAAAAAAAAAAAAAAACAATAAAAAAATAGTGCTTTGAAACTTTTATTTTTAATTACAAGAATTCTTTTTTGTTTTGTACTGAAACATCTGATATGTTTCTCTGGAAACATATTTATATTTAGGTCGTTCCTAAATAATATTTTGTTTAAAATATTTATGTTCCGGTTCAAATATTTATTTTGTTTGGATGTAGTAATTATTTCGTTTATATTTAAACACACACCATTTTAAACGGCAACATCATAATGCTTTAGTGATGTCATATGTTCAAGTCTCAATACAACCCTGTTCATAAAGGATTTATCAGGCATTTATATTTTATATATTAACATACAAATACCAGCAATATTATGGTTGGGAGAGCCTTTTTTTGCAGAGTGTATTTAATAAACAGTTAAAAAATAATATTTTAAGTATAACAAGTATTTATAAAAAGTTTATTTCAATGTTTATTACGTGCGCATTAAATAAAAAGTATTTAATTTAAATTTAAATTAAAAATTACGTTGTTTTCTCTATGTAATAATATTGAATGTTTTTAAAAGTAATAAATGCATATTTAGAATAACTTTAATAAAAAAAAAAAAAAGGTAAATGTTAAAATTTAACTTTTATGGTTGATTTAGTATAGAATAGTTTTAAAAATAAGATAACTGAGTAGGAAAATATTTAAAAATGGTTGTACTATCAAAATATATTTTTTAACGAAAGAATTCGTACTTTTTGTATATTTTATTTGAGGGTACCAAAAATGGCTACCAAAAATATGCATTTCAAAATTAGCCCCTTTATCTAAAAAAATATAGAAATAACGTTAAATTAAAATAGTGATCAAAGTATGAATTAATATTTTCTTTTCTATAAATCTTCGCTTCAGTAAAACTCGGAGCATTCGCTACTTATTTCCAGAGTGCTTTATGAAATTAACTAAAAACTTGTCTGTGGAAATACTTTAAAAGTTTTATAAATACCAAATTCCCAAGAAAATGAATCCATAATTAATGAAAACACTTATATTTAAGAACCAGGGCTAAAGTGGAACAAGGGGCAAAGTGGGAATTTGTAATTTTTGCACATATTTTTCCCACTCAGAATATTCTGACTAGGAGTAAATAAACCTGTTTTTTCGTATTTTCTTAACATAACTACTGTGATCTTTATGAATTTAAACATTCTTTCTTTTTATTTTTTCTTGCATTACCATTCTTTTTCTATTATCTTTTTGTAATGTTTTTTGCTCTTAATATATTTGACTTTGTTATGAAAAATAAAATAAATAATAAAACATGAGAAAGAAAGACTTAAATAGGATTTTGGTAAAAATTTTGAAGGCTCCCGTACTCTTATATTGAACTCAAATGACCAACAAATAGCGGTTAAAATTAGATATTGACTGACAATTTACTTCAACACTACATAACCATGCACACAGAAAAAATTCCCTCAAATCCCATTAAAATTTGTCAATAGAACAATTATTGATTTAATAGTATACAAAAAATAAATCTTTTCATATAAATTCAATGGCAATGTCATGGTATTTTCTCTAATGACTATTTTTTAATAGTAAAAAACTATTATTTATATAGTATTTTTTCTGGGTGTGTATTTTTGTAAATTTTAATGTATTATTCGACATTCCATATTTTAAATCAATATTTTATAACGTCTGGTACGTATAAAAATTGCTCCAAAATGTAATTTTAAAAAGTCGGCAAAACTACCCCAGGTGCATTTCGGCGAATCTGTACCAGGACAAATAAATATTTTTTTTACTTACAAGAAATCCAGCCCCTTCTACTCTACATATTGAAAAAGAATTCGGGTTTGTCTACTGAATAAATAGAAAATGGTCACATGTTGAATATGCTAATACGCTATAATTAATGTTACTTCTCTAAATTAATATAACATTTTGATATACAATTTCTACAGTTCTTTGAGTAATAATGTAATTTTATAATCAGTTTAATAAATAAATAAAAAAATAATAAATTATTGAACGCAGCTCACAAGGTTTAATATTTTGTAAACCATTTACTAGTAACGAACAATTTAGCTGAACATTTTATTTAGTTATCACAGCTTTTAAACTTTTGTCATGAGTTATATTAATACTAGATAGTTTAGTAGATTTGTTATTGACTGCCGTAGGATGCGTTGTATAGAAAAATTATTTCTATTTTCAGATGTTGAAAGATGCTAGAATCGAAACCAGGACCTTTCGGCTCCGAGTCCAACGCATTAACCAATCGATCCACCGACGGGTTATATGTGAAATAATTGTTTGCACATTATAACTAGATGCAACGTTTTGGCAGACATATAAAATACTTTTACCAATAAATCAAATTAAAACCAGTTGGGAAATTTTCAAGTAGGGATATTTTATAGTAGGTGTTATTGTGAATTACGATTATCAAAATTATAGTCGGTCTAAGCCGACTATAACTACCCTACACATATGTGTGGTTACCATTCAAAGTGGTAACCACACTTATACCAGGGTATACGAATTCTGAAAATAACTACAATCTTTCAATCGCTGAAGAATTTCCATGCATTTGATACCCATATTTACAAATGGGTAGGTGTACCGAATTTCGATATTTTTTTGGGACCCACAAGTCGTTTCGTGGGAAAACATTATTTCCATGTATTTGAGCATGAAGTCAATATATATTTGACCAAAAAAAGTTTACCTAAGCATGTATACAGTAAAATTGAACTGTAGATGTACATTTTATATGAGTTATTGAATATAAATGGTCAGATCACAGGTCACAATGGACCGATTTTTTCGCACATACAGCGTAGGTATATAAGCAATCTAAATTATGAGTTTCGTTAATCTAACTCTTTAATTTTTTTCAGTAGTAGGGATTTCAACAGACAGACAGACGGACGGACATCGCTAAATCGACTCAGGAGGTCATGCTGATCAAGAATATTTACTTTTCCATACCGGAGATGCTTCCTTCTGGGTGTTACAAACGGTGTACCAAACTGAATATACCTTTCACTCTTAGTGTAGGGTATAAAAAATATATAAAAGTCTACATTTAATAATATTTGAAGATGAGAATAGACTTCCTCCGTGTACAATTTTTATCTGCCTAACCGTTTAACGACGGATACTGACTCATGTACCAAACTGCTCGTTCATGTAGGTTAAGTTCGATATTCGCCCAGTGTAGGGAGGGAGCCTCTCAATTGGGTCATTGTTTGCAGGTGACTTGAGTACGAAATTTCATGCGTTCAAGCAGTTTTGGTGGGTTATTTTAGTGACTGATGTGCCTACAACTAGGTGGCTGACAATGCCAAAAATGCATGAATTCGCAATATATATAAATATTAAAGTTAATTGACTCTGTTGCTGAATCGTCTGAAAATTGTTGCATACAAATTAAAGCAATTAGTGACGCTTTGACACAAATGTGGGACAATACGTGATTTAATTGTTTGCATTTAAAGTGGAAATGAATTTGTACGATTTCATGGTTGCTGATAATTAATTGAACTTAGTTGGAAATAAATTATAAGCCCCGCATCGTGTCGGAATTAGACAGATAATATACTCATTAAACTAAAATACTGAATGATATGCAGCACACTTGAGGGTACATAAGGGCCTAAATTAACTACGAAGCCCAAAAAGCAAAATCATTTTAAGTCGGTCCTCCGTCTCTTTTGTATTCAAGCTTTTGGCGCCCACTTCACAAATACCGCCTACACATATTTTGGACATTGACTGCTGCCAAAGAACTACAAAGATTCGTGTGGTGGCCCATCTTGTCTGGCGCAAGTTTTTGTCTAAGTTTTGTTGGTTTTGTTAGATTTTTACGTTTTCTTTGAGGCATTTTTTAAACAACATTTTTTTTTGCAATTCATGCAACTTTTCAATCAATCTGAGTCACAAGGTTAGAAGCACTTAATGTTTTTGGAACGTTTAATTTTTGTTCATGAAAAAACACAATTTTGTGACTACCCAACAATTTTTCGATAATTTTCCATTCAGCAAATAGGTAGTTTGAAATAGACCAAAAATTCGATAAAGTATTTTATTATGCATGGAAAAATTAATTTGATTGGAACGCATAAGGTCGAACCTTTAATTTTTTTTGGGGACTAGATAACATGGTGACTAGATGACATGGTGGCGTAAAAGAATAAATTGTTAGTTTTTAAAATACCTATCATTAGACATCAATTTTTAAAACGAATAATTTTACTCACACAATAACTAAAACATCAATTAAAAATATATTATATATTTGATATCAAAATGAACGACAAAATAATTCTAATAATGCGAATGAGAAAATTTGAGATTTTGTTCAATCTATTGTCGAAAATCGATATTACCTTTGATAGACGGACACACAGTGTGCCCAAACGATTGTAAATCGGGTGAAATGAATTTGCTTTCGGAACCATTAAGTCGTTTTTGCTAATTCGACAAACTTCTTACGTGGTACGAAAATTCAGCAGCTAGCCTTTTTATTTTGATTAAATCCAGCAACCATCAATTTGTAAAACAATGTTATCACTGATTTTTAGGTTAATTCTTAATAATTTAATTCTTAAACACTTTCTTCTTAATTTTTAAAAAATATGGGCGAATCGCACAATGGTGTAGATCTATATTACTAATATAAAAAAATACCAATTATAAAAAAACACATATTTATAGAACAGTAGCCGTGGTAGCTCAGTGGTTAGTGCGTTGGACTGCGAGCCGAACGATCCCCGGTTCAAGCCTGGACTGGGGCTAACAACATCTTTTCATAGAAACATTTGTCTATACCGCGCTACCTCTCGGCAGTAAATGACAAACCTACGAGAGTAAAACATTGCCTATGAAAAGTTCTCACCCGCCGATCGGATTCGGTAATAAACTGTAGGTCCCACTACTTTGACTACAAATATAACACGCACAGCTCAAAATGGTGAGAGAGCTCGGCCTAAGTTCTTATAGGACTATAGTGCCAAATTATTATTATTATATTTATAGAACACATAGGTGAATTAAAACATTATTTTTTAAATTTTATGACAATACATATTGAATACTTTAATAGGCTGATTTAGGTAATTTACAAACTCAAAACTACGTCGCATGTCCATCATATTAAAGTTTAAATTAAGGCAGTGTGATTAATCAATTAATCAAAACCTTGATAAAACACAATCCTGATTAATCGATTAATCAGAAACCCTGATTAATCTGTTTTTTAAAAATTGAATATGAAACAATTTTGTTCAAAAGATTTGTAAATGTTGTCAACTTAAATAAAGTAAAAATTTATTTTTAAATTTATAAAAAAAAAACAAAAGAACGTGTTTCAAATTTTCATGACCCATACAGTAAAGTATTTTTAAATATTTCCGAAGAAAAAGTTGAGTAATTAGAAGTTCTGATTAATCAAAATGTTGATTAATCAATTAATCACAATTTTAATTAATGACAATTCGGATAAATTGATTAATCAACGTTTTGATTATTAGAAAATATTGATTAATCAATAATTAGTAATTGATTAATAAAATATTTTGATTAATCAGTTAACGTACGCTAAGAAGAAAGAAAAAAGTAAATTAAATAAAAAGTAATGAATTAAAATTATTTTCGGAAAACTTGAAAGTAACAAAATGGTCAAAAAAAGGCAATTACATAGTTAAGTTACAATTATTCCAAATACACAGTTGGGTTCTGGCCACGGTAACTTAAGAAATGGAACGAATTTGTCAAAAACATGCCAATGACGCAGTTGGGTTCTGGTTCTCAAAGAAACCAATTTGAAATAAATCTGATCAGAAGATAATTTTGAATAAATATAAAAAAACTAAATAAAAACAAAAAATATGTACTTAGATCTTGTTAAAAATAATCCCATACATATTACACTACACCTATCATTATATTAAGTTAAGTAATCACTACCCGAGTCCGTTTAGGCATGTCCGTTTGCCTGTGTGTCTGCACACCATTGATGCCAACTAGAGGGGAATTCCCCAATTTGTGGGGAATTTTAGTCTTAATGGGTAATCCGGGAATGGTCCACTTTTGGCGGGAAATTTCAAATTAGGATCTGTTACATTTTAAGGATTGGAATATTGAGGCATATTACAACTTTTAATCGAATATCATATGAAACTTTTAAAACAAATGTTTGTACTTTTAGATTCGATATCTTAGTACAATAAATAATGTTTGAAATGAATGTAAACTTCAACGCTTTCAATTCGTTTGGAAAATGATAAATTCAAAATCGTTTGTTTAGAATTATGCAGGTAAAATCGGATTCGAACGAAAACTGGAATACACCTCTATCATGTGAGAAATCATAATTTTGCTTCTAATAAACACAATTTATTAAATACGATTTCTAGATCTAGATAAATTCCTTTAAAATTTTCTGAATGTATCTGATGTTGTTTTTAAATAAAGGATAAATTTTACCTTAATGTAAGACCTGCAAATTTGACATGCCCCTTAATAGTTGAAAAATATTGTTTTCAGTATTTTAAAGATTGCGATTATTGGAAATTTAAAATTTCGAAACTAAAAAGATCAATGACAAAAATGTAATAAAAAAAATGATCAAAATTAAAAAAAAACGAGTTGGGAAAGTTAGGTCACATGGGTAAGTTCGGTCACATGGGACGGACTTTATAGTCGGTCGGGCCCGACTATGGAATACCCTACACTTTGGTGTGAATAAAAATTTGAGAAATTTAATTGTATACCTACCTTTAAAGTTCATAATTACGCTGAACATTTTTACACTCAGAATATTATTTACATATGAAATTTTATTCGAAAACTAGAGAACTCAAGAAATTAAAAAAACATAAATAAATTAATAAAATATTGCGTAATAATTGTTCTATGGATTATGTCGATTTTTATTAAAAATGTGGTAAAAACATTATTTATTCTCAGTGTATTTAAATGAAATTTGTGCGGGGAATTTGATAGTCAATTGGGGAATTTTACTAAGTATATCGGAGAAAATTAAAATAAGAGTTGGCATCACTGCTGCACACGGTAACTTAAGAAATACTGGTCAGAATGCGATGAAATTGTGTTCCAATGTGTTTTATCCAAATAATTATTCTCAGTACGGAAAAAGTGGTCAACGGACACGCCCATCTTCCATAAAAGTTTTTTATTTTATTTTTTTAATGTGGGATAAAAAATAGAGCCACAGCACTCAGACAGGGTTATATCCATTGTGCTGTGACCCAGTTCCCTGGTTTTTAATGATACTTCTTAGATTCATTATTGAATCTAAGAAGGCTATTGTGTGATAGAGAGTGAAGCTGATCCTCTCTCATCACGTCTGTGCCAAAGATCTGCCTTCTAATTCTAGAAAATGCTGGACAGTCACAGAGATAGTGCTCTGTGGTAGCAGGCAGAACATAAGGCGCTTTCGGCCAGGCCGATTGCGTTCATGTGTTTTTCACATGCGTTGTGTCCCGTTAGAAGTCCCGTCAGTTTTCTGCACTCCTTTCTACTTAAGGAAAGTAGAAACGAGGCCGATCTTTTGGTTATCGTCGGTGTCATGAGCTTGGAGAATCTGCATATCGTCTCATTCAGCCATCTGCTCTAGTGTGCAGAGGCGACCCAAGAGCTGATGACGAATTTTCCCGTAGATGCAGGTAGTCCAAGTACAGGTTCTGGTCCAAATGGATAAAAGTCACTTTTGTATAACTTTTTTGGAACCAATAATTCAAAAAGTATTCGAGATATAGTTATAAAATTTAAAACGTATTCTTAGAAGTCGTCTAAAAATATATTTTCCAAAAATGGAAGTGATTCGCTCACATTTTATTTTTTCATTATTTCCCGATTTTTTATAGTGGAAATTTTAATCGTAAATTATAGATAAACGAGTTGAGAAAGTTAGGTCACATGGGACGGACTTTTATGGTCGGTCTGGCCCGACTATGGAATACCCTACACTTTGGTGTGAATAAAAATTTGGGAAATTTAATTGTATACCTACCTTTTAAAGTTCTTAATTATGCTGAACATTCTTACACTCAGAACATTATGTACATATCAAATTTCTGACGACGTATATCCCAATAATTTAAAAAAAAGTAAAATGTAAATAATTAAAAAAAAAAAAATGTTGAAACAAGTAGAAATATAAATGTGGGCGGATCACGCCCAATTTTAAAACATATGTAGATATATAAGGCTAATATCTCATAAATTTGTGTTCAATAATTTGCCAAATGTCCAATATGAAAAAGCGAAAAATAATAATAAAATTAAATGTGGGCGTATCACGCCCATTTTTGGATCACATATTTTTAGTAGAACTCTAACTTACGTTTTAAATTTTATAAGTATATCTTAAATAATTTTCGAGGTGTTAGTTCCCAGAGTTATATAAAAGAGATTTGTATGGGAGGTGGGCGTGTCCGTCGACTAATTTAGCTCATTTTCATTGATAGAACTAACTTTTGGCTAAAAAGTATTGAAACAAAATTTCATCGCATTCTAAGCAGTATTTCTCAAGTTATCGTGTATACGGACAGCAAGATAGCAAGACAGACGGACGGACGGACGGACATGGCTAAACGGACTCGGGTGGTGATGCTGATCAAGAATATATATAATTTTCCATACCGGGCACTCCTCCTAAGGGGCATTACAATATATGCACAAAGTTAATATACCCTGTACCTCATAGGTGTAGGGTATAAAATCTATGAAATAGATTATATATAATTCTGCAAATATGTTTTAAAAATAGGCGTGGGCCGCTCACTTTTATTATCTAAATTTTTTTAGTTTTGTTTTGTATACTTTGATATCAACTTTTGGGATAAATGGGATATAAGACGTATATTTCAGATATGTGAATAATATTTTAAGGGTGAGGTATTCGGCATAATAAATAAATTTAAAATTTAAAATTTAGTAGTCGGGTCCGACCGACTTTAAGTCCCGCCCATGTGACTTAACTTTCCAAACTCGTTTTTAATATATGAATTTAAATGCGCACATAATAAAAATAAATATTTTTTTAAAATTTGAAATTAATTACGCGATTAATAAATTTTGTATGTAATATTACGCATATTTTTATTACAATAGTATTTACATCAATGTTAATAATCTTAATTTTTTCTTAACTTCTAATAATTGTATCCTATGTGAGTTTCTTTTGCTGTGTAACATTGGGTGTACTTACATTTTGATCAACGGCAATGTCTACGACCGATTGTAGTGCTTGGCAATTGCCTTCCTCTTGTATGGCCCAGCACGGGTAGGGCGCAATCTTGGTCAGACACTGGCCCTTCTTTAGACTCACTTTGCCCAGAGTGAAGGGCACGCCCTGCTTGTAGCGCGGCAGGGCGACGAACGCGGAGTCGCGCTGCAGCTGCGCACGCGTCACGATCACGTTGCGTGGCACGTAGCGGCCGGACTGAACGTAGATATTTTTCGTGGAGTCGCAGGGCCAGAAAAGATTGCTGCCACTAAGCTGAAACGTAAGCTCGACCAGTGGATTTTTCTCGCACTTGCTGACAGCCTGCTCGGGCGCAGCGTAACTGGTACGAATACTGGCAGTTGCCAGGACAATTACGAGGAGGCGGTACAGTACGAGACGATGCGACATGTTCACTTTTTCACAATTTTAATTTATTCGGTGCAAATCGAAATGCGTGCCACCTAATGCGGCTTTTGCTGAGACTGCAATATTCGCAACAACGTGTTAGCATTTATATTAAAGAGCGCATCTTTTGCACTGTTATTATTTTTATATTTTTTCGGATTTGTTTAAGTTATTTGCCCACTCTTCAGTGCAAATATGGCACGCAGAAACATACGGTACGAAATGCTAGAGTTTCCATGAAAATCTTGCCGCAACATTGACCCAGTCGCAAGGTCAGACACAGACACAGTGGAGCAAAACGACAAAAGCACAATTTCACGCGCACTCAACAGTTGTTGGTCATTGTGATTGGCTTTATACCACTGTGAGGAAATAAATGTATGCGCATTTTTAGAATGACATGAAATAAAATATGACAAAAATAACATTTAAAAATAACAATGCGATGTCTACGAAAATACTGTAAAGCAATATAAATAATAATAATGAAATGAACATGTAAAACATGTTTTTCTACATTAATAAGAAATAGGGTTTCCAATGCCGATTTATTTTTGAAATCCCATTGTAAGTATCAAAGGACCAGTTCAAGAAATATGAAAAAAATCGAAAATGGAAAAATTTACATTTTTGATACAGATTTTAATAGCTTTATGTAGAGCGCTGTCTACAGTCAAACTATAACTTTGTTGCGCCAACCAACTCATTACTTAACCAACATATTCGGTTCTCTCCACTACTTAGTTGATTCTACGACACTAAGAAAACAGAATGTTTATAAGAGTGTTGCTGGAACTAGTTCGAAAAAAAGTGCTACATCAATTCTAATATGCAGTAAATACAGTATGCATTAATGAATAACATTCCTTACTGGTTTTTTACTAGAGAAATATTTAAATTCAGATAAGTAATTTGTATTTCTTATAAAAAAAATAATAATACTTTTCTGACTTTTCTTCACTTATTCAACTAATCTGACTTTTCTTAACTTATTTATAAAAAATGGTGCGAATTTTGTCTATTTGAAATATATCGAAAACATTTTTGAATTTCTTTGATCCTGCCAAAAATTTTGTCAGGGGTATATACAATGGAGTATATTTCAAACACCAGAGACAATTTTGTAACGATAATAAAAACGATTGTGGATTAATATTGCATCAAATAGTTCAAATATATAGAGATATATTTCAAAAACATTGCGATGTGGAAAATGTTTAAATATCCTAACATAAAATTTTACTCTACTAAAATTACGAAATTTTAAAAATTAGCAACTACATCGAATTTTGGTATCCAAGTTAGTTCGAGAAAACTTCGAGGCATAAATCACATGGCAGACTTCTTTCCAAACATATTGAAAATGTTTTTTTTCGTATATAAATTTGATTATTATATAAATTTGAAATTTATATAAATTTGCACAACTAAATTAAATTGCAAAGACAATCCATTGATTAGAGATGTACAGATTTAGAAGTTATAACAAAGTTTATTTTATTATCCTTAAAATGAGGTTTGCAGCATTCTACGGTCAAGAATTTTTTTCTACAACCACAAAAAGTGATTATTGATTAATTTTTTGAAACTTTGGACCACTGTATCTCTGGAGAAGGTGAGTCTGGAACTCTGATAAAGTTTTACTTACTAAAAAATGTTAAAATGAATACAATTCCATTTTTTACAATGCAAGACTCTTGTCTACAAATTTTGGATTCTTGTTTTATTTTGATTGGGCCTTTATATGATACTGGAGCTAATTCCGAAAATGGTTTTGTCAAATAGGGTCTAGTTTTTAAGATTTTTAAGTTTTAATTATTTTTCTCTCCTTTTATTTTTAATAGTCGAACAAAAAACAATAATGTATTTATCATTTCGTTGTTAGACGTACAAAACTATGCGCTACTACATATTTTTTCTAAATGAGGGTGAACTATAGCCAAGGGAAATTCAAAACTTTACATTAAATTTAAAATTTTATGAATAAAAAACAATATTACTTGATGAAAAAAACATAAACATTATTGTTATGGAATTTGTTCAACGCCATGTAAGTATAATATTTAAAATAAAATTATGAAAATAAATTAAGACTAGAGTCTCAATTTCTCATTATTAAATTTTGAAAATTATAAAAATATTGATTTTTTTAAAATAAATTAATAAGTTATTAACCAAGAATAAATGGTAATCTTGATAATGCCTCCGTTATTTAATATAATAATCATTTAAACGCTTGAAAATATAATATTTTTAAAATTTTTCAATTCTGAAAAATATATTTTTCTTATATTATTTAAAAAGACTTCGCGGGCCGCGTCTTTGACATACGAAATCGAGCGATAAATTACGATATAAACTACCAAATATGGCCTTTTTTGTAACTTTCAATCGAACTTTTGCAAAATCTCGACGTGGTGGACAAATTCTGAGTACGCAGCAAGAATCAGGAGACCAAAATCAGAAATGATAAGTTTCAGTTCTGAAGAAAACACTTGTATTTTAATAGGTAAATTCTATTAAATACTTCAAAATGCTATTAAATACCACAGCTCTCGATTACAATTAAATGTCATGTCGTTGATGAACCAATTAAAAATTAAGTGCTTTGATAATTTGTTTGCTTTATTTACACATATATTTTTGATGTGTATACAATGGTGCACCCAGGAAAAAATTCCTAAAATCCCATTAAAATTGGTCAATAGGACAATTATTGATTTAATAGTATACAAAAAATAAATCTTTTCATATAAACTCAATGGAAATGTCATGGTATTTTCTAGTATTTAATGGCATTTTCCGATTAAAATAATAATTTATTCTATTGATTATTTTTAATAGTATAACACTTTTTTCTGGGTGTGGTACCAATACCATTAAACTGTGAATAAACTTCTAATTGAATTGAAATGTATAAATTTCGATTTAAACTGTTCAGTTTTTAATTCCCCAAAATTTAAACTTTAAAATGTTAACATTGCTATAAAACGCAGCAATTATTTGTGTCCATTTCAATCTCTCACTATTGTATTAGTAAACAGTTTTGAAATTTTTTCGAACATATTATTCAAATAATGTTCGTGAATATTATTAACACATCATTGCATTCAATTATAAAATGAACAAATATATTTTCTCGATACATATATTTGTATTTCGGTCAGTTTGTATCTCT
Organism: Dryomyza anilis; assembly: GCA_951804985.1. NCBI lineage: Eukaryota > Metazoa > Arthropoda > Insecta > Diptera > Dryomyzidae > Dryomyza > Dryomyza anilis. The sequence goes on along the minus strand of OX638134.1, from coordinate 40,810,836 downwards.
TGTGAATAGATTTTAAATCGCATTTTCTATTTTATTGGTTACACATGCAGTGAAGAAATCTGTTGCATAGCGTAGATACTTCGCCTATATTTTGCACCAATCTGGAAGCAATGCAAATAAATTTGTGGTTTTTATTTTTATTTACTTTACTGTCAACCTGTCAGCACACATACACACACACTCTCAAATATATGTCGGGGAGATACAAGACGATGGCAACCCTGAATGGGTTGTTTACAGTAGGAGGCAGTTGTAGCTTTTTTTGCATATGTAAATGTTTCCTCAAATTATTTTGATATTTATTTAGTTTATTTGATGTCATATCATATCTAATTTTTTACTTTCCCCATTTGTTTATTTTCGTAAAAGTCTATGCAATATCGAATATTTTTTTTGCACAATTACGCTTGCCAGCAAATAAAAATTACACTGAACCAAAAATGTAATTTTAGTTCTGGATGGAACATGTTTGTCTGATTTCAAATAAGGTAAATAAGGAATCAGTGCCTGATTCAAATCGTGACACTACTTTGCATTTGTGTTTAACATTTATTGATTGAAATATTTTATATTTAATTAATTAAATTTTATATAATAACATCTCAATAAGTGTCAGATTAAGTTCCATTAACTTTAGATTACGATTTTTCGTTTAGAATATATTAGAAATGGGTGCGAGTGCGAGTTTTGATCTTAGCTCACTCACGCTCACGAAAGAAAATTTCTAACCACGCACACTCACTCACGGGATTTTTTTTGTTCTACTCACACTCACTCACAATTACACATGATTCACGGGAATCACGTTAAATTCGCGTGTTTCAATTTTGCGAAATATTCGACTCACGCAAAAAGTGTACTCACTCACGGACTCTTTTTGTTCTACTCACACTCACTCACATTCACGTGAGTCAATTGTGATTCAATCACAGTAATGCGTGATCACGCATTTTGCACGTGAATCACGCTCATGTCCTCATCTCTAGAATGCATCAAATTGCCTTACGTGGTTTTATAATTGGGATTAGCATAGACAACTCTGATCAGGATCATTTCAGGTGGCCATTGATAGGAATCGCTAAATCATGTATTCAGGACCTAGTGCGAAAAAGGGCTAGCCTTAACAACTCAAAAAAATCATGAATACCATGGGAAATCATGGGAAACGCAAAAGAGGTAGCGTCACATAGAAAAATGTTTTCTGTGAAAAATAAGTTGACAGTTGCTGGGATCGTATAGCCTAAAAATTTACGAAAGTTTAGTAATTTATTCGTAAAATATATAGATCATTCGTAAACTATGTTATTCTTCCGTAAAGAAATTGTACTAGAAAATATCGTCGTTGTAGAACAAAAAGTCACCAAATACAGTTTTATGAAAAACTTAAATTTCGAGTTTGTTGATTTATATTATAAAAAGTAATTGGTGTATTTTTAAAGTTGAAATATCTATTGATAGATTTACATTATCTTATTATGTGGTAAAAACAATTGAGATCTTCGATTAAAAATTGACTGATATATAAAGTCTTTTGTAACTGAATATTTGGTATTTTGAAAATGTATTTGGTGACTATTCGTTTTACAACGATGATATTATAACGAAAGTTTCGTAATTTAAACGAAATATTTGTAATTTTGTCGTTGTTTTAATCGTTCGTAAAAAATATTTAGAAAAACAAAAAAAAAATAGTAATTACAAATGTTTCGTGTATTCTACGAATTTTTCGTGTTTTTGACGAAATTAAAAATGACGAAAAAATATTTCGAAAAATGTTCTAGAAATTATTTTGAGTGTGGTAGTACTTAAATTGTAAAATTTAAAGTTTATCAAGACAAATCCGAGCATAGTAATGTTGGCCTGACCTGACCAAATATGAACTTGATATCGAATCTATTTTTCGTATTTTTCAAAAAAAAAAAAATACAAAAATCGCAATACGAAATAAAAAAGTAAAAAAAAAAAACTGAACCAAAACATAATTTTGTATTGAAAATAGGACCCATTACACTTGACACTACTCACCCTGTTGGTCTGGTCAGAGCAAGAAGGTTAACTTAGTGCCTCTCAAGTGATTGCTAGGGTTAAAATAAATTTGTAATTTTAAATATTGTTATAGGGAAGTTGTTTATTAAGCGTAATTGTTGTCAAACAAAAATAAACTTTTACTTAAATATTTTGACTAGTGAGTCGATGGAAAAAGGTATGAAATTATTCATCGTGGGTTTTAAATTGTTCTACAAATGTAGATAATGTTACTGTATAAAAAAACTGACGACGCATAGCAATTTGGCTTCGATTAGCTTATGCATCAGTGATTTCTTGCGTAAATAAATCACAGATATTTCTTCTGACTCTGGTGCGCGCTGTTCTATGTTTTTTTTCTTTTACCCCTCGTAAGTTTAACTCAATCATGAATAATATGCTATTAGTTTCTTTGCTTTCATTTTGTGGGAATATTGGTTAAGACAAATTATTGTTTCGGCATTGCGTACAATAGGTACAATACAATCAGCAGCAAACAAAAGTAACAAAAATAATGGAAAAATATAGAAATTCGTCAGGAGGAAAAATTTATTAAACGTCGGAAATTTGATTTTCAATTTACGGAAATCAAGAAAAGGCTATTCTTAAATAAGTCATTGCTGTACTACACTTAGAAAAAAAAATTCTACATTTTCAGTTCTTTACATTGTACATACAAAAAATTATTGTACATTAAATCAAAGAACCGCTTTCTTAGATCCCAAATTCATTGACTCAATAAACATTTACATATAAAATCAATGTACCATTCATTGATTCTAACAAATGTACATTGATTCGTTCATTAACATTTTAGTAATATTATCATGAACGAGTTCATGTTACCAAAGTATCTATACATTAATTTCAATGAACATGTTCATACAAATTCTTTCTAAGAATTAGTTCATACAACCAATGTATGCATTCCTATGGTCAATACAGCAAATGAACTCGTTCATTAACTTATTGTCCGTTACTATAGGTGTGTATGAGCGCATACATTGGATGAATGAATGGGTTCATGAAGTTAGTGTAGGAGTTGTTACAGGCAATGTTTACGAAGTTTTAAAAGTATTTTTATTATATTCACTATTTTTATAATTCTCATTCAGTTAATTAAAAAAGAATCTTATAAATCCTTGTGAAAGTACATAACATATATTTTTCGGAAGATGAAGTTGGAAGCATATTTATTTAAATATATAACCATTGCCATCATCACCATGTTTGACGATACACTTAGAGTACGACCAAGCTCTATAGTGTATCTTTTGGCATATACCAAATTGGAATAAGATGCATGCCACGCCAAACAGACAAACTAAAAATTCCATTGACATTAGGTCAATGAATTCGTTCATAAATTAAATGTATACGTTCATTGGACTAATTATTCGATCAATGTACAAGTTCATTGAGCTAATGCATTTAATCATAGAAATCAATGAATTAATTCATTAGGTAAATGATTTCGTTCATTAATTTAATGTAGTTTATTGCTATAACGTATTTTACATTAAATTCAATATACATTAAATCAATGAATACTTTCAAAAAGTCAATGTATGAATACATTGGAACAATGTATGCGTACATTGGGACAATGTATGAGTTCCTTGGTTTAATGAATCATTCTTTAAGAAATGCAAAAAATAGTGTTCATTTCAATGAAAACATTCATGTATTTTTTGGTTGAGTGTACTGTTTGACTTTATTCATAATTTAGTTTTATTAATTTGTCACATAGAAATACAGCTTATAAGTTACAAAAAGTTTAAATTTTAATTAAAATTCACAAATTGCTTATGCACTACAGATACGACAATATAAATATTATAAATAAATGAACTACAGATACGACAATAATTTAAAAATTTTATTTATAATATTTATGTTTTGTTGAATTTTTATCAATTGAATTTTTATCAATTCATACCTACACCCGTGCAGAGTTTTCTAAATACCTTTGTTTTTTTTAATTTTATTTAACTCTATAGAAGTACGGCAAAAAATGAACGAAAAATAAATATTTTGATTGAAATTTGGTTTGTTTGAAATATGAAGTAAAATGTGTTGTATTTTATGTTCTTGTTCATTGATATGATGAAACGTATTCATCAAATACAGTTCATCATTTCGACAGTTACCAAGCGTCCATCATATTTATGATCTCGGTCATAACATTGATGCCGTTAGTCATTAATGTTATGAATAGCTCTTCAATACAATGAATCATGGTTTGAAGTAGAGATGGGCCGTGCCTGATTTTGGAGGCACGGACACGCACGGGCACGACAGCAACTAGCACGCACGGAGATTTGCACGCACGGAGATTTGTACGCACGAACTCAGATTTTCGGGCGTGACACGAAAAAAGCACGGCACGCGCCCATCTCTAGTTTGAAGAACGGAATTCATCAATATGATGTACATTTTTGTCTGTGTACTCTTAGTACATCAGAAGTTATGGCTTTTTATACCCTACACCTATGAGGTACAGGGTATATTAATTTTGTGCATATATTGTAACGCCCCTTAGGAGGCGTGTCCGGTATGGAAAAGTATATATATTCTTGATCAGCATCACCACTCGAGTCCGTTTAGCCATGTCCGTCTGTCTGTCTGTCTGTCTGTCTGTCTGTCTGTCTGTCCGTCTTGCTGTCTTCTTGTCCGAATACAGAATAACTTGAGAAATACTGATCAGAATGCGATGAAATTTCGTCTCAATATATTTTAGCCAAAAGTAGGAACTGAGTTTGAAAATGAGTCAAATCGGTCGACGGACACGCCCACCTCCCATACAAGTCACTTTTATATAACTCTTTCGGAACTAATAACTCGAAAAGTATTCAAGGTATAGTTATAAAATTTAAAACGTATTGTTAGAATTCACCTAAAAATATGTGGTTCATTATTTCCCGAGTTTTCATAATGGAAATTTTATCCGTAAATTATTAAAATCAAATCTATGAAATATTAGCCTTTTAAAATTTTAAATATAGGCGTGGTCCGCCCAATTACATTTTTCAAATTTTTTTTTTTAGTTTTTTATACATTATATAATTTTTTTTAATTTATGGGGATATAAGACGTAAATATATGAATATATAAAATAATGATATATGAATAATATTCTGAGGGTTAATATCCCCACCAAAGGTGTAGGGTATTCCATAGTCGGGCCCGACCGACTATAAAAATCCGCCCCATGTGACCGAACTTACCCATGTGACCTAACTTTCCCAACTCGTTTTTAATGTTTTGGTTGGATTCAATATGACAAGCCCCTTTATCCAATCACGGGTTGGGCTTGAAATTCCCAAGGCTCTAATGCTTTTCAACTATACTTGGTTTTCTTAGTGTGATAAATAATTTTGTTAACTTTTTTTATTATAGTTTCTTCATTTGTGTAAAAAATAAATTTTACTGCAATTAATTTAGCGATGAATTTAGCGTACCTTGCATAAGAGATGAATTCCTTATGGCGTTCCTATACACAACAATATTCTTCCCTGGGGCTACGTCAAGTTTTTAATCTACGAGACAACATTCGAGATGCTATGCTGCAATAACGTCGTACATTGAAACACTGCCAGTGTTGCCAGACTCGAAAAAATATAACCCCCCTAGAAATACCTGAAATCCCCCTGGGAATGAGTCTTTCCAAAAAAAAAAAAACTTAAAATTATATTTCTTATTTTATTAAATATTTTATATTTAATAAATGAAAATATTTTAGAATCAATTAGTCAATTAAGGACTGCGTCGAATAAAATTGTGCGTTACATATCTTCCCATAATGTGCTATTGTAAGATTCAAATTAAAAAAATTTGATCATAGTAGCTCTGAATTAAATGGCAGAAAATAATTTGTGTCAGTTATAGTCAATACAAAATTTATTTAACGCGAAAATAACAAACGAATTGGAAGTGCTAGAAAATATAATTAAAATTTTTCAAAAACAACCTATTTGGTCTTTTAAAAAAATTGCCAAGGAGGTAGAGGCTAACCTTAAGACCATTTCTCGCGTTATCAACCGCTTTAAGGAAGACCTGAGTATTGATCGGAAGAAAGGTTCTGGTAAAAAAAAGGCCCACATGATCGTGAAAAGTCGAAGTTGTGAATATTTTAAAGAAAGATCCAAGCATATCCGGAAGGAAATTGGCGAGAAAGGCGGATTGCTCAGAATCTTTCGTGCGCAGGACTGAGAAAGAAGCTGGGCTGAAGACGTACAAGGTCCAAAAAGTTCCGGATAGAAATGCCGTCAAGAATGAAACCGCAAAACAACGAGCTAAATAGCTGAACCAAGATTTTTTTTTTTAAATTCGATTGCTGCATAATGGACTTTTCTCAGCTTTGGACTTTTCTCAGCTACCTGGGCAGGAATTTTATAGAGCCGATTCTCGAGGAAATGTCGCTGAAAAATTCAAATAAAATAAAATGACAAAATTCCCAAAGAAATTCCTTGTTTGGCAGGCAATTTGCAGTTGTGGAAAAAGGAGCAGCTCATTCGTGATATCGGGTACAATTAATAGCGAAATATATGTGAAGGAATGCTTGCAAAAGAGATTGCTTCCATTTTTAAGCCAACATGAAGTGTCCACATTTTTTTGGCCTGACCTCGCTTCATGTCACTACAGCAAAACGACCTTAGAGTGGATCCAACAAAATGCAGTGATTTTGGTGCCTAGGAAGGGGTTCCGGAAAAATGAAAACTTTTTATTAAAAAATATTAATTTCTGGTTTTTTATATTTTTTTTTAAATCTAAAAATAATTTGCAAAATAAAATATTTTATTCTATAAAAATTCGATTACTAGATTTCTAGATTTTTTCAATTTTGTAGCGGACAATTTTATTCGACGCAGTCCTTATAACTTCTTCTTGATTATTTAATTTAATCATTTGCATTATTTTGCCTTTTTGTTCAGAAAAAGTGCAAACCGCAAAGAATACAATCTGCCATTTCAATAGAAACTTTATTTTTTATTTATCTTTCAATATGATTAATATTGAAAATGGGTTTTTACACAAGAACATATTCCTCAGCCCAAATCTTATGAATTTTCATAGGTAATGTTTTTCTCTCGTAGGTTTAATATTGACTGCCGAGAGGCATCGCGGTATAGAAAAATGTTTCAATGAACAAAAAAAAATGCATTAAATCAAATAAAAAGGCCCAAGTAAGTTTTTGATACTTTTATCGTTTTGTTAAATATTCCATTTTCATGTAATGTTCCAAGAAACTTTGAATGGTGGTGAATTACATTCCACCCTCTCATAGTAAGATTACATTCATTTTTTATTATTTTTTTTGAATTACTTGAATTACTTAATGATGCGTTATGATTTGAGATAATATTTGTATAAAAATAATCTGTGTCTTTGTATAATTTATAACTTCTTGACAATTAGTTTCGAGAAAACTTTCAAGAATAACCGGTTAATCGGAAATATCACTCATATTTATAAAATAAAATAGGTTTTTTAGAGATGTGTGTATAACCATAATTTGTAGCCTTTAAAAAGAAGTGACGGATGGTAAATTTTCTCGTTAATTATATCCACTCTTGTGCCAATAATGGGCGAAGAGATGTTTCTCAAATAACATAGTGACGCCATTAGTCTGGCTCTGCATGCACTTCAATGGGCTGGAAATAGGCAACGCCGAACATAGAAGGGCCTGGTAAATAAAAAATAGACTTTTTGGGTGTGTAGAAGCCGTAGAAATCAACAAACAGCCGACTAACACAGATACCCGAACACAAGTTGGCACTCAATTTTGAAAAACTTTTGTTTTGTTAAAGTTGCTCTTTTTATATGATTTCAATATCAGAAGCAATAAAGTGACATCATTGTGGCATCACTACTCTGTTCCTACGCAAATTGAACAGGCGCCATTATGTCAGCGACACATTGTGATTTACAACAATTATAATAAAACATTCATTAAATTTTACAAACACACACAAACTAAAATTCGTGAAAGTCGTGCGTTTAAGAAAAACATACTCCCAATAATGCTTCAATCAAATAATAACTGGATTAGTTTTGTAACTTCTGGTTAATATATTATTTGAAATGGATGCAAAGAAAACTTGTTGCAAAACGAGTAACGAAAATTAAGACACATGGGTAGGGCTTAAAGTCTATCGGGCCCGACTATGGAATACCCAACTTTTTGGTCGGGATATTAATGTGGGATACATATTTGTATACAAAAATTAAAATATTCGTATTTATGCTGAACATCCTCAAAATATAATTCCCACATCATTTGTTTTATTTACAAAATATGTTCTTAGTTTTAAAAAAAAGTCATACAATTTTTAAAAATCCTGACAACCTAACCAAAAATGTGACGTTTTAAATTTTATAACTATATATTGAATACATAACGAATTATTAGACCCTAAACATTTATTGTAAGTGGGTGTGACCGTTGACCGATTTGTCTCTTTTTCAGAACCCTTTTTTTTAGTACCCTTTTTGTCAAAAACATATTGAATCAAAATTTCATCGTATTATGATGACATACTTAAGTAGGTCTCATGTTTTTGTGTATTCTGACAACAACACAGAAAGACAAGCCTAAACGGGTAGTGATGCTGATCAATAATAGCTGCGTTCCCGTGGTTTTTGATCCTGATCCGTAGATCATTTTCTTATACAAAATCAAAACAAACAATTAGAACCGTTTTTGGATCAATTACTGATCTGGTACTGTTCGTATCAAGAGTAAATTTGTTTGTGGTGATGTTATGCTATTGTGAATAGCACATAATAAGAAGAAGAATTTGTGTTGAAAAAGAAAGGGCAGAAGAAAACAGTGCTGCCAAATTTATTAAAATAGAACCGAAGGCGTTCCCGTGAAACAGATCTGGTTCAAGTACCACGGGAACGCAGCTAATATATATATATATACTTATCCATACCGGAAACGTCCCCTAAAATAATTATAATTTATTGTTAGGCTCTTAAGCTTAAAACGTTGAATAAAAATTAAATAAAAAATAATAATAAAAAGATTTTAATAATTCGCGGTTGTAGAAATAAAAGTGACCAAAGCTTTGTATTAAAATTTTAATCGAAATTTTGATCTTGATGAATAGTGATTGGTATACCTACGTATCTAAATTGTCCACTTATTTTTATAAAATTAATCAATAAACTTTTGTTTTACTCTACGATTAAAAATTATATAGAAAATATCGAAATCTCGAATTTCGAGAGAATATAGATTGAGATCTCGAATTTCTCATCACAGAAGTAGACTTAACCGAAGTCTCAGCCATGATTGAATTATCAAGTCTTGCAAAATTAATTTTTTCCTAAGAGTCACCCAAAACTCATTTAATATATCTTGATGAATGTACAGTCGGCCCAGACTTTGTCAAGACTCAGCGGTCAATATTCAGTTTAGCCTACTTTTACCAAAACTTAGTCAAAACATTTTAATGGATTTTTAGCCAAGACTCAGCGGATGAGAATTAAATACTCAAAATAAAATCTGCTTAAAATACACGAAATAGTCTGTGTATTTTGCGAAAAAATTGTGAAATTTATTTACGAAATATTTCGTGAAATTTATCTACGAAATATTTCGTGAAATATACGAACGATTTTTGAAAATTTATGATGAAATTACGAAGATTATTTGTGTATTTTACGAAACGTAGATTTGGAATCCGTAGATTTTATATACGAAAGTCACTTGTACATAAAACGAAAGATTGTTATAATTCATAATTTATGTACGTTTTGTGCACACAGAAAACTGATTTGTTGCGGCAACCAATTAAATTGTAATATCGAATCATTCAGTTGCGGCAACATCTGATATAGTAGTTGCAACAATTCTTAATTCGGTTCTGTCAACCTCCAAAACGTTGATCTTGAGGTTATGACAACTTCCTAATCAGTGAACATGAGGTTGTCGCAACCTCCTAGTCGTGAGTATGAGGTTTTCTAAACCTCAAATTGAAATTTTATTATAACAAAGTTATTTATGTATATAAAACTTATGTATTCTATAAGTATTATAGTTGCGTAAATATGTCGCGCACACAATTTAGAAGTATATCTACTAATTCCTGATCTCTGAAAAAAAAAAAAACACTATGATAAGACACATGTATCTGCATGCATTTATTTGTATTTCCTCATAACCAAAACATAAACAAATAAAACTATTTCCATTGGCACATATGGTCACAAATGTTTTATTTATATTATATTTCATTAGCTAATGAGCAATTTGCATTAATTAAAAGTTTTCAAAATCAGTTGTGTTTAATTTAAATCTTGTTTAATTTAATGTGTCATTTAGATTATAGAGAAATGAATTAAATCATTTTATGGAACTGTTCGAACCGTCACGGATCATTTCTAAATTTGTGTAAATATTTTATACATTTTAATAAATTTAAATCTGAATATGGGCTTTAAATTTTTTTTAAGTGATAGATTCAAATTTTAGCGTTTGATTTTGTCTCACTGTGAAAATTCCTGTATGAGATATTGGTTCGCAAAGCTAAACGTATATTTGTTATTTTGTGTATTGTAATTTACTATTTTAAAACGTTTTTATTAGCTCGTTTTCTTGTCTGACTGTTCGGTATAATTTTTGTAATTGATTTAATACTTACTTCTGGATCAGCTAGAGATTTGAAATTTTTAACATAGCCTAGAACTGGATGACAATACAATATTTTCGATTTCTTGTTTGCCTGTCCGTCCTGGTTCTATCGCAATAGTTTCATATTAGTTACACTTTGATTTTAATTGACCGATGGACATTTCCTTATGAGGAACAACTAATATAGCTATGATGGGGACCATTGACTATTTAGATAATGTAAACCCCGGTATGGTGAGCATGATAAGGGCATGACAAGGCAATGATCACATTTACTCTAATTGGGCTTACCCGATGAAAACCGATCATTTCTGATGGCGAATGGGGCAAATTTCTACTAGGATATTTAGAAATAAAAAGTGATGTACGATTTTAATTTCCTCATGTTTTTAATGTTTTAATTTTTTACAATTTTAGAGAGGTTTTTAATAGTTATTGTACTGCTTCAGAACGGGACCGATTTAAAGAGATTGTAAAAATATTTTAGATTATCTACGAAGTCGAAGTTTACATTTTTGGAAATGCCGCAAAACTACTGTTTTAGAAACATCGGGTTTAACTCTAGACTCCGGATATATAATAGAAATTTGTACGTTATTGTAACTTGCATCATTTAGGTTTTCGTTCCTGGTTGATATCTTCTGGATATGCCTATATTGGAAACAATACATAAATAAGTTTTATATATATAAAAAACTTTCATGAAATAAAATTACAATTGATAGTTACCACCTTATGAAGGTTGTCACAACTGAATGAAGAGGATGTTGCAAATACTTTATCAGTTGTCAGAACAACTGAGTAATTCGGTAGGAAATTTTGTTGATTGCCGCAACAATTCAGTTTTCTGTGTGTGTAGATTTGCTTTTATGTGCTTACAATGTGTCCTTCTTTTTCTAAATTTAGAGTTGGTAGCCTTAGGTATACCAAATCTTAATTTTCCAACTAGCTGTAATTAGACGGTATTGCGGTATCGTCTACGATATATGACAATTTTAATAATACATAGCAAATACCAGATACAATTTAATAAAACTGACTGCCATTTTCGGAATCACTGGCTGCGAATTTAAATTGCAGAAAAATATGTTTCATTGATTTGACAGTTTATGTATTATAAACGAACCTTCCGTAATCCCAAAAGTATCTGCGAATAAACATGCCATTATCTAAACAATTACGAATTGCGATTTTATCAAAGTGAATTGCATAGCAATTATATCGAAATATTTTCTGCGTATAATTGGAATCGATGTGGAGTGGTGTCATCGGTGTGTATTTTCTTTAAATTGTGATTTATTATCAATTGGGGACTGTCGTCGTTTAAATGAAACGCATTTATTATGCGGTTGTCCATCAATTTGCTGCCAAGCCATAATTTTGTGTATTCATTTTGAGCTCACCAGCACCAATGCCATAAGCCATAAGCATAAACACAATCATCGTCATCTTAAACCTCAAATAATAATAATAATAATAATAATTATATGTGATCAGGATGACATCAATTTGACTGTATCATCACTCCAGCCGCCGAATTTCTCGACAATGTCATTAATTTTCTGCCATCCTAACGGCGACATTATTTTTCCATTTGCCTGTCGCCCTTAATTTGTGCTAGTGTTGCGTTTATCCTGTCGGTGACAACAACTGACTGTTCTCGGAGTACGATGTAAAACGCAAAAATAACCGAATTTGTATTAAGAAGTATACGCAAATTTTGTTTTATTAAAATAAAAGGTGAATGTTTAAATGTATTAAAATTAATAGAAAAAAATGGGCATAAAACTATGATGAATGAAGGATTTATAATTAAATATTTAAATTTTCGGCAAATCGTGCCATATGCCATTTTTGTATGAACGCAGTCAGAAATTGGATATATATGATTTAAATATACTTCTTATAATTGGCACGTGAAATTTTATTGATGTAAATTCCATTGATATATCATTAACAAAATATCAAAATAAAATCTGTTTAAATTTGATTTAAATACTTTTGTAATAAAAATATATTATGCGCCGTTTTAATTTTAAATTAAATAAAAAAAGTATTTAATTTTGCGTACGCATTTAAGTTCATTATTTAAAAAAAAAATGTATATTATAAAAATATTTTTAACATTATTAATCTATGTTTTTTGAAAGTAACCACAGCAAAATTTTGTAATAAGTGGACATGTGACTAACCTATAGAACCACCGTGAGTGATAAAAATTTTTGAAAAAAGTAAAAAATAATTTAACTGTTCCTAACCTTCTTTACATGAAATAAATAGTTTTAAAATACCAATTCACATGTTTATTATGATTAAATTAAATTTTATTATCTTAATAAAAGGTAAAAAAATATTTACTTCAAATTTTATTACGTACGTAATAAATTTAAATAAAAAGTATTTACTTTAATATTAAATAAAAATTATTTAATTTAAATAAAAACGACAACGGGTGAAAAACGTGTCGAAAAGTATATAAATTTATTACTTTTTTATTTAATTTTATTACTTTTTTTCCTCAGTGTACCCTTAATTTCAAATCGTAAATATGTATTAAAAGATGTTGGAGTAAAATTTGACATACATTAAATAATTGATAAGTGAAATGAAAAAAAAAACATATTTCGACAATGATAAATATAACCAACTAAATGTTGTTTAAATTTAACAAAATTCAGCCAAATTCTAAATAAATACTCCCAATAATTAATTTTGGGAGAAAAAAGAGCTTTTTATGTAAATTTAATACAAAGCATTTTTCTCCCAAAAATTTTCTTCGAATATTTGTGGGAGAATTTATTTAGAATTAGTATAAATTTTTAATTTTAAAAAGTGTTTTCTCGGATTTTAAAAATAGAGAAGCCCTGGGTAAAGTGGTGCACGTTCTTCCAAAAAGTATATTTGAATAATTTTGTGAAATCTTTCGAAGGGTCCACTGGATCATGATCTTACTTTTTGCATTAATAGCATTTATATGCCTTTTATTTGATTTTTAGCGTTTTTTCAAAACAACTTAATTTTGGACTTTTATAAAAATGTTCTGCTGAAGAGGGAAAATTCAAAATTTTTACCAAAATGCAAAAGAAAGACTAATGTCATGTTTTGTTTTTTTTTCACAATAAAGATAAATATATTAAGTATGAAAAATATAATAATGTATTTTAAAAATATAGGTAATGTTAGAAAAAATAATATGAACAATAGTTTATACACCCAGAAAAAAATTCCCTCACATCCCATTAAAATTAGTCAATGGGACAATTATTGATTTAATAGTATACACAAAATAAATCTTTTGATATAAACTCAATGGCAATGTCATGGTATTTTCTAGTATTTAATGGTATTTTCCGATTAAAATAATAATTTATCCTATTGACTGTTTTTAATAGTAAAAAACTTTTATATATATAGTATTTTTTTTCTGGGTGTAGTTATAAACATAAACATAAAGTACTTATGTTAGAAAAATATGAAAACAATTTGTGCATTGTATAAATAAATTGTACATTTACTCAAAGCAGATATTGCAGTTCACTGTATTGTTGAAATTTAATTTATTCGGCATTTTATTTATGAAAGTTGTACACTCAAAATAATTTCTAGGACATTTTACGAAATATTTTTCTGTAATTTTTAATTTCGTAAAATACACGAATAATTCATAGAATACACCAAACATTTGTAATTTCAATTTTTTTCATAAATTATATTTTACGTACGATTCGTATATATTACGAATCAATATTCGTAAAATTAAAACAACAACAAAATTACGAATATCTCATTTAAATTACGAAACTTTCGTTATATCATTTTCTATTACAATTTTTTAACGAAAGAATAACATTTTTTATTAATGAGCTTTACATTTTATGAATAAATTACTAAACTTTACTAATTTTTGAGGATATGTGTAGAATTTTACGAAACATCCGTTTTTTTTATGAATCATTAGTAAAAACAGAAAGCAAGCAGATAGTTATAAAATACGAACAGTTTTAAAATGTGTTCTGTGTTAGTTTTGATTGTGTCAAAAGTTCAAAAGTATCATATTTCATATTTTTATGAATCGTTATTTTCATCATCAGTTTTTTTTTAGCAAATTATTCGTGTATTTTAGGAAAGATTCGTAATATGTTTTATAAATGTACGAATAATATCGTCAAAAGTACGAATACATTCGTATAATGTAATGTACAAATATATGCGTAAAAAGGTACACAAATATTCAATAAATTTCGAATCTTTCGTATTATGTACGAATGGCTTTCGTAGATAAAATCTACGAATAGTTTCGTAAAATAAACAATTAATATTCGTAATTTTATCATAAATTTACGAAAGTTCTTTCGTGTATTTTACGAAATATTTTATTTAATTTTCGGAGTGTTAAAGGAAAAAATCAATGACAAAATAAATATTTGCCTTTTTATTTTTGTAAATTTAAACTGTACGTACCTTTTAAAAAAGGAAGAAATCATGGGGTTCGAAGATGTGATATAACATTGGAAAGGTGATATAAAACATGAGATAACAATTGATATTCATTTATGAACAGATTATATTTTATAACAAATTTCCTTGACTAGGTTATGTTAGTAATATGCATCACTTAAACACCCTGTAAAATAAAATGAGTGCAAAATTAGATATTTATTTATTTTATATTTTGTTTTTTTTTTTATCTTAGAATGACTCCCTGAATTATTTACATCGATGAACCAAACACCCTGTACAACTTTAAAGTTAATCAAGATTTTTTTTGATTTTTTTTAAGATTCAAATAATGAATTATGTTTTATTTTTGACCACATTGATAGTGATCGGAAATAAGTTAGTGCATGGTCCTGTTGAGAGCAGAGTGGACTACAAAGGGGTGAAAATAGAAAAATTTTATTGATATTCATCATTTTGCATTTCGTTAAACTTCTGAGGCATTGAATAATTTGGTCTCTTTTGAAGGAGAATATATTGTTCTTTCTAGTGGTCACAAGTTAAAACGAATTGATCGTTATGTTGATTAGTTGAATTTAGATATATATGACTATATTAATGAAGTTATGAATTACCCTACCATCGTAACATGCAATCTAAAAATCCATGATGTAGAACTAATCATATACAATATTATGACACTATATGATATGGAGCAACATAATTAATAAAATTATAACATTTATAATGACCATGTACTAAGTTTAAAGCATCCTTAATAAAAAAAAAACACTTTTTGTTACAATTTCTGATATATTGAGATATTGATAAATATATCTTAAAAAGTTAATTTCAATGCTTGACACTTTTTTATTTTATGGTTATTATTATTATTATAAATTTGGTTCAGAACTGTTTTAAATAAATATTACATTATTCCATATTTTAGTTCGAAATAAAATGATATGGACTATTAAGGTTTGGTATCCCCATTTTTTAAAATATTCTGTTCTTGTGCAAGCAGCAGTATGACAAATAGCTCGAAATAAAATTGTTAATATTCAAATAAGAGCCAGAAAATAAAATTGAAATATTCAAGCTAGAGGAAAAACATGGAAACATTTATGCAGTATGTTTACATTAGTAGTAATAAATTCCAAAGTATGCTCGTGTTCCCCTATGCAAATTATTTTTCTTTTTACTAAAACATTTGATTTGTAGCAGACGAAACAGTTTAAACAGAAAACTGCAAAATTAAGGTCGTTCATAGAACGTTTAAGCCTAAAGTTTTTGCGACCATGAGACGTTTGAAATCGATGAGTTGAGCACGTCTGTGACAATCGAAAAATTCTCTTAACCATTATATAAGTGGCGTGCGTCGTATTCTTTTGTAGTTCATTTGTGACAGGTTTAAATAGTGCAAAAGTCTGCATAATTTGCGGTGCACTGAAAAATAAAGAAATTCGGCACGGTAAGCGCACCGACGACAACGCTGAACAAGACCAAAATGTGGCAGCTGTTGGCCATATCGGCCGTTATTGTTGCCGGCTGCCTGACGCATAATGCGCAGGCGCAGGGCACCAAATACGGTCTCTGGGCCCCGGACAAATCATCTGCAGACTCTTCGGCTGTGGTACAGTGGACCGGTGGTCAGTTCGAATTCCCCTGCTCGTCGACGAAGTCGCTGTTTAAAAGCTCTGGCAAATATGTGTCGAAGAATGTGATAGCAACACGTGCCCAGATCGTGCGCGACACCATTTACCTGGCTTTGCCCCGCTACCGCAAGGGAGTGCCCGCGACATTGGTGAAAACCACGATACAGCCAGGCACATGCGTGACGACTTTCAAGCCGTATCCCTGCTGGGACATGCAGGAGGAGGGCAACTGCAAGGCTCTGCAGTCGGTGGTTGATCTGGTGGTCGACCAGAACGAGGTGCTCTGGGTGTTGGATACGGGAATTGTAAACACACTGGAAACGCCGGTGCGCAAGTGTCCGCCCAAGGTGGTGGCCATGTCGGTGAAGACAGGCAAAGTGCTAAAGACCATTTCGCTGGAGGGTCTGACATCGTCCAGTTCACGACTGCAGTATCTGGTCGTGGATTATGCCAGCGATGGCGCCTGTTTTGTCTACGTCAGTGACGCCGCCAACCGCGCGATTATCGTCTACAATCTGCAGGCCGATCGCGGATTTCGCGTGGTGCTGCCGAAGGCTGTCACTGCTGGCTGCCGAGCACGTGACGTGTTGTACATTGCATTGATACGTCGTGATTGTGGTTCTACCGAGTTGTATTTCACCTACTTGAGCACCAACAAATTGTTTGCGCTCAAGACAGAGTACTTGCGGAGCGGCGTCGCAGATGGACGTATTTTAGGTAAGTTGAAATTTCGGAAAACCATTTGACAAAATTGGTTTGAACTAGAATGTTGCAATAATGAATTAAGTTAACACTACAATGGGCAACTTGGTCGGGGACAGACCGAATTTGACTTTGATATCGAATATCTTTTTACCACGACAAAAGAAAAAGTCATTCTGGTCATTTAGAACATAGGAGTTCGAATTCCAATGAAGCCATTGAAATAAGTTGATAGAAATAAACATATTTATTAAAAAAATTAAACAATACATAATGAAAACAAATACATGCTCTTTATTAAAGTGAGCAATCAATTAGTTTCAGTACCACAGAATCTGAATTTTTGTAAATATATATTAAATATATTACATATTATGCCCATTACGAGACATTTATAATAAAAAATACAACAAATTCGATATTTTTCACTTTTTTCGCATAATTTGGATTTGTTTTCCATATTCTGTAGGCCACGGCAATTTGGCACACTGTATGACATTTTAATTATGTATTATGAGTCAAAAATGCATTTCAGAACCTATTATAATTACTCATGACATATGAATAATATTATACATAAAACATGAGTTAACTTAGGCATAACTTTATTCAATTAATCATAATAATTGATTTAATAATCATATATTATGATTAGCCGCGGTAGCTCAGTAGTTAGTGCGTTGGACTGCGAGCCGAAAGGTCCCCGGTTCAAGCCTGGACTGGGGCTAACAACTGCTTTTCATAGAAACATTTTTCTATACCCCGCTACCTCTCGGCAGTAAATGGCAAACCT
This sequence comes from Dryomyza anilis, assembly GCA_951804985.1. Classification (NCBI taxonomy): domain Eukaryota; kingdom Metazoa; phylum Arthropoda; class Insecta; order Diptera; family Dryomyzidae; genus Dryomyza; species Dryomyza anilis. Next base: position 40,792,583 of record OX638134.1, on the reverse strand, counting down.
CCGAGAGTAAAAACATTGCCTTTGAAAAGCTCTCACCGCCGTTCGGATTCCGCAATAAACTGTAGGTCCCACCACTTTGAGTACAAATATAACACAAACAGCTCAAAAGGGTGAGAGAGCTCGGCCTAAGTTCTTATAGAACTGTAGTGCAAACTATTATTATTATATTATGAATAAAAACCAATTCAATATGATTACTTATTATTGGCTGGATATCATGTTTAATTTTTGCAAAATCTATGCGTAAAATACATAGTTTATGAGAACATTTCTCTCCGTGTAATCATTAAAATATACGTATTACATTAAAACCGACTGTCGGACATCAACATAACTAAATGTTCAACACTTAATGGCGGTTACTTAAATTTTTCTTTTATTCTTTATCGTTTTAATTATATTTTTATATTTTCATTCATTTTTGCGGTGTACCTTTCAGATCTGGGCAAAAAACCATCACGCATGGTTATAATTGGCACAGATAATGGCTCAGCAATCTTCTTCCGCAACGAAGGCGACGCCGAAGTCTTCCGCTGGGACACAAATTCCACATTCGCTGAGACCAATTTCAAACCCGTCTACCGTTGCACCACATGTCAGCTGGCAACGCACGCCGTCCCCGACTACAAGCGCAATACGATGCGTGTACTGCAGAGCAACTTTCCCGATTACATGCAGAACCGCGTGGGCTGCGGCGCCATACAACAGTTGACGGTTATGCAAGGTTGCTGGTAGAGTGGCCGGCCCCTCGTCGCTGACCCACAATAAACACTTCATTCGTTAACCATGCCACTTTGTGCAGCGACATCCAGGAGCAACTTTACAGAAGCCTCAGGGCTGCTAATTCAAACCATAGCCGTACATAATTCGCAATATGGTGGTGCCACGACAGCAATTTTCAGAAAATAGTTAAGCCCTTCAAACACATGACAGAATTAGCACACTTATGGCTACAATAGCAACGAAAGTAACAACTTCAATGAAACCACATACAAAATATGGCATACTCCTCAAAGAGAGCTATGAGGAGACGGAGGAGTAGCACGTCGTCCAATCATCAGTACAAAAGGTGCCGTACATCGACATAAATATATCGAGTAAATTGATTTTAATGAAGCGACCACTTTCGTGTATAATTTAAGGAACCTTTTTTTTATTTTATTTTTCTTATGACCCACTATAAAATATGCAGCAACTATGTAACTTATAATTTAGGGATATTAAAGTAAGCTAAATAAGTAATATGAGCTGGCAACGCTAATGTATATAAATTACATTTAAAATAAAAATAAAAAATATGTTGCGTTTATTTTCAAAAACCATAATCTGGTCGGGGACAATGGGTAGGATTACGTGCGTGTTCCTCCATTCAGTCAATTTTCAGATTAAGCCAATTTGTACACCAACTGTCAAATTATGTACACAGTACTACATAATTCAATTTGACTGAAATGAAAAGTAGATATTACTTTTTACCCGAATGTAATATGATTATAATACATTCGGACAACCTGTTACAGGACATGGATATTTTTTATCTGTCGACATTGTAATTATGTAAAACCAGGATGTTTTTACTACTAGAGATTATAACCCATTTCCGGTGCTTTTTTACGGATTGATTTCAATTATAAAAAAGAACACATGAATTTTCTTGGATGTTTGAATTCAGAAACACATGTCCATTACAGTGATATTCCAACCATTTATACAATTTTATGAAAAGGCTCAAAAATATGACGGTTCTTAGACTCGTAAATCGTGACCTATAACCAAGTTTCGGGAGCCTTTTTTGTCTATCTATACTAAGTGCTCAAAATTACAACTTTTTTAAGAGTCTTTTAATACTCAAAAAAGTCTCAAAATTATTGAATGTTTTAGGAGTTAAATAAAGGCTCGAAAGTGTACAAATTCAATTTACAGCGACAGTAGTGCCATTTGGTTTTGCTTTTCGAGACATTGAATGTCCTGACACTACTTGACACCAGTGAAACAAATACTGCAGTAAAGTGAAATCGCTGCAGAGATTTCACTATAATACAGTAGACTATCATTGCAAAATGCACTCAATACTAGTGCAGTAGTGCATATTTTGCAGGGGTAACTTCAAATATATTTGCGTGATTTGTGCAAAGTACCACAATTAAGTTTTCCAGCAAAAGTTCGCTATTGCACATAAAAGAATGCTGTAAATGCAATCTAAAGTTTGCTAAAATTTAGCATTCAGAATTTTCTATTAATATCAGACTATTTAATTTGAGTGTATGTTTATTGTCATAACAATTAATGGTTTCGTTTTGAGTTTCGGTGTTTCTTCTCGATTATAAGCTTAAGTTTCTGCACCGCTTTAGGTTGTTTGTTGTTGATGTTTGTTTCCTCGGTATTTTCAATATCTTGAATTATACACTCAAACTACAAACAAGAAATATAAATTACTATTTAAATAATAAATTAATATGTAATAGAAAAATATAAAAATTAATTTAAATACGTTTTTTACAAGAACAGATATAGAACCAAAACTCATTATATCGATTTATTTCCGAATTTTTTGGAAAATGATTAAGGTTTCCGTATTAAAAATAAAATGGTTTTAAACTGATATCAGTTTAGGTATATATTAAAAATGTTTGTCATAAAATCAAATTTCACAAATTTTAATTAATGTCATAAAGCGTGCACAGAAAAAAATCGTAAATATAACCAAAAATGTACATGAATACAATTACATTTTTGCTGAAACTGCGCCGACTAAATTATTAACTGCATTAGCGTACACTTCCTTCATATTAGCATTTGCTGGCAACAATTGTTTTCGCGACGCGCTGTTGGTGTGTATGTTCGCTTAATTTGGTGTGTGTACATATTTTTTATACCCTACACTAAGAGTGAAAGGGTATATTCAGTTTGGTACGCCGTTTGTAACACCCAGAAGGAAGCATCCCCGGTATGGAAAATATATATTCTTGATCAGCATGACCTCCTGAGTCGATTTAGCGATGTCCGTCTGTCTGTTGAAATCTTGATTACAAAAAAACTAGAAGAGCTAAATAAATGAAACGAATAATTTATATTATGTATATATCTACGCTGTCTGTCACTGAAAATGGGAATGATCAGTCCCTTGTGACCAGTGAACCGACCACTTATGTTCAAGTACCTCATATATAACATACATCTACTGGTGAATTTTACTGTATAAGTGCTTAGGTAAACTTTTTTGGTCAAATATATATTGACTTTATGTTCAAATACATGAAAATAATGTTTTCCCGTGAAAAGACTTGTGGTTCAAAAAAAAAAAAATCGAAATTCTGTACACTTATGAATATGGGTGTAAAATGAATGGGAATTCTTCTGCGATTAAAATTTTGTAGTTATTTTCAGGATTCGTATACCCTAGTGACCTATACACCAATTTGAATGGTCGGCTTAGACCGACTATAATTTTGATAATCCTAACTATCATAATAACACCTACTGTAAAATGTCCCTACTAAAAATAAAATTCCCATGTTCGCTCGTTTAAACGTAGTTTAAACTCCGTTTAATTAATCTTCTATTTTAATTAAACGTCGTTTAATTTTGTTAGCAGTTTTTCAGTGATAGTTTAAAATGAACACAGACCAAGACAATACATATGGCACTACAGGCAAATGACAAATAATTCTCTCGATTTTGACTTCTGATAAATGTCATTCAAAATTATATAAACAAAAAAAAAATATCAGAAAAATAAAATTAACGTATTTTTAAATTTAAACACGAGATCGAGCAACTATAGTGCATGTGAGATGCATAGTGAGCAAAAATACAAAAATTAATAATAATTTGTGAAACAGCACAGCGACAGAAAATAGTGAAAATTGTTGTAAAAAATGCATGTCATAAACTTTGAAAGTTTAAACGTAGTTTAAACCATCAGCATCGATCGTTTAAACAAAGTTTAAACGACGGTTGAAGCTCATTGAAAAAATCGAATTTGATTTTAAACGCATTTAAACCACAAACAAAGTTCAACTGAAAAACTGGCCCTTACTCACTTTGTTGTTCGAAGTTAGAACCACGTTCACACGTAACCATAGAGCTATATATAGTGAAAGGAAATTAAATACAAATAAGAGAGAAAATATCAAAGTTGTAGTGTAGTTTGTGAATTCGGTTGGTGTGTATGCTGTATATATAAATATACACCAACCGCAATTTTTAGTAACTACGAATTGCAAATTTGTTCACTGAATTACTGAATTTTATTGCTGGACTGATTAATGACATGCAATTAATATCAGTTGTTATATTTACGTCGATTATTTTTTTCTGTGTAGTGTCGCACACTGCACTGCACTGAACCACTGCAGTGGTTCAGAAACGTTTTTCATCGGCCAAAACGCTGTATATTTTGATATAGCGAATTATTTTATATGCGGTTTTTTTTGTTGGATTGGAAATTGATGAAATATGTTTTTAAGAGTCTAAAAATAAAATTCGTCCGATTATATTACGCTGTATAATAAGCCGAAGTTGAACTTTTTTCCTTTTCTAATTTTAGTATATATAACAAAATTTGTTGTAATAAGTTTTTATATTACCATTTTGAATGGTTAATAATATTAGATACTCAAAAATATTTGTTTTTTTAGTTTAAAATTTTGAACATAAGAAAATTAAAAAAAAATATATAATTTGTGAATTGGTTTTTTCACTTTGAGTTCTAATATCTCCGTGAATTTGTACTCGGTTACATTTTTTAAATTTTTATGAAAAACTTTAATTTCGAGTTTGTTTTAAAAAGTAATTAATGCATTTTTAGAGTTGATAGATTTACATATTCTTATCATCCCTGCAAACTATTTGACGATAATTTTTTAATTCGATAAAATGAAGATTAATTTGCGATATGAAATTGAAAATATTTTATAAATGAATTGTATGTTTTTTGAAATTATTGTCAAAAAAGAAAATTTTCTCAACAAATTATATTTGTTTATCAAATATGAACATTTTTTTGATATCTACTCGATGTCTAAACCCTTCCATTCTCCTATCATTGTAGATTATTAAAAACAATAATTTTGGACTATAAACGATATCGTTTCGATATCGTAAAAATTATCGTTTGGTTTGCTGGGATGTGATAAAAAAATTGAGATCATCTATTAAAAATTGACATATATATATATATATAAGTATATATATATAAAGATTTTTGTAAATGAATATTTGGCATTTTGAAAATGTATTTGGTGACTTTTCGTTCTACAACGACGATATAAGAAAAGTCTATTTTTTTCAAAGCCTAGTATAACCAAAGAGTAATATAACCCTGGTTAAAATAAGTTTTTAGAGTTATTAATTATTTACAGATATTTTTATTCGGAATATATTTGTCTAGTTCTTAAATGATTCCAGTTCCAACCTTTTCATATATAAGTGTTACGGTTCTAAAAAATAAAACGGTTCAAATAATGTATTCGGCTGTGCCAGCGAAATTCTTTAAAAGTCTCTTCTTAATCGGATTTTACTAAATATATGCAATTTAATATATCTTATGTGTTGTACGGTGTCAAAATTGTGCGAAAATAATGTTTAATGTGTATACGAAATATAAAAGGTTTTGCACTCTGTAATTCAAATTATTTTATGTTTCAGACAAATATTTCGCGTATTTTGTGTTCACATTATTCGAAAAATAAATCGTGGGTGGATAGACATGGTAAGTACACATGGCAACGACACCACATCAACGTTTGTAAACAAATGCATCAAAATGATATTGCAAATATTCCATTTATTTAACCTTTCAAACAAGCATCTCTTAGAAACCATAAACGACAACATTTATTTAAAAAGTCTACATCAGGGAAAAACCCAAAAAATAACTCTTTAAATGAAATATAAGGTTTAGCACAAAACACTGTTTAATTGGAAATGTGCATGAATGAAAATGAGCCATATCGTCGTTGTAGAACGAAAACTCACTAAATACATTTTTATGAAAAACTTAAATTTCGAGTTTGTTGATTAATTTTATAAAAAGTAATTGATGCATTTTTAAAGATGAAATATCAATTGATAGATTGACATTTTCTTTATCATGTGGTAAAAATTTGAGATCATCGATTAAAAATTGACATATATATATATAAAGATTTTTGTAAATGAATATTTGCCATTTTGAAAATGTATTTGGTAACTTTTCGTTCTACAACGACGATATTAGAACGATTAAATTTAAAACTTTCACTTGAAGGGTTGTGTGGAATAGGGGCATTGTGTATCATATCGCCCTACACTCAAAATAGTTTCTGGGACATTTTACGAAATACTTTTTCGTAATATTTTATTTCGTAAAATATACGAATAATTCGAAGAATACACGAAACTTTTGTAATTTATATTTTTTTTCAAAATATTTTTTACGAACGATTCGTATATATTACGAATCAATATTCGAAATGTTAAAATAACAACAAAATTATATTCGATTAAATTACGAAACGTTCGTTACATTATTTTTTATTAAAATAGTTTCTACGAAAGAATAACTTATTTTACGAATGAATTACTAAACTTTCGTAAATTATGAGACTATATGTAGAATTTTACAAAATATTAGTATTTTAACCAGGGATCGGGTGGAACCGGAACTGGAACCGGAACCGGACCGAAACCGTTTCATTTTTATGGAACTGGAACCGTTTTTTAAATTTTTTATGGAACCGGAACTGGAATTGGAAACGTTATTCTATTTTTTATAGAACCGGAACCGAAACTGTAACTGGAACCATTACTAAATTAATTAGATCAGAAATTAATATATAAAAATAATAATTAAATCAATTTGGACAATGAATTTGGAAACAAAAACAAAAACAAATGGCATTTTAAAAAATATTGAGCTTTGCAAATTTTCTTTAAACATTTTGATTGTCATACATAATATGTTTTATATGTTATATGTAAGATGTATATTTTAATTAATGTTGACGTTTTACTTATGTTTAAGATCGTGTCCCCGCGAGGAAACTTAAATACGACTATGAAAGTATATAAATGGTTAATGTATGCTTTTTTATATCAATATTTTTAGTTAGTTTAAAACATACATGTAGGAATGACCCCCACGACGTTTGAATACAAACAGGATTTATTTTCTATTTTCTATAAAAGTTTATTTAGCTCCTTATCATGTATCTTTTTATTATCGTCTCGTTTTTAGTCCCCTTCGTCTTAAATTCGTGTAACGTATTTAAAACGTTTCGTTCGTTTCGTTTTTTGATTTGAACGTTTGTTCAATATTTTTGTTTTGCCAACTATTTTTTTGATATCCAAAAATTTCATTTTTGCCATCGCGTATGATTTATATGAAACAAATCTTAAAACAAGCGTACTTAACGTTTCGTTTAATACATGAATTAAAAATTGTAGTTGCACGTTATTCAACCGATTTTGAAACGAATTGTACCCGATATCCTTGTTACCGGGAAATAAGTGATGAGGGGGTTTAATATAATAAATTGTCGCCCGTTTGAGCTTAATGTCTGCCGTGTGAAACTATCTCCTAATATTCTAAAAATTCTGTCACCTAAATTCCTTCTTTTTTTTTGTTTTGTCTAATTTCTAAAGTGTCGCCTGTCCATGATTCTCCGTCCGTCTTACACCATCCCTATACTCATTTTGGTGTAGTTAAAGAAAAAATGTCAATATCTAATATATATTATTTTAAACATTTTATATATGTCCAAATCTTTGTAACGACACCATCTGGATAGATGATTTTTAGCTAATAACTTTAAATTGTGTTGTTTTACCATACCATAAATAAATACGGAATGTAGTTAAAATAAATTAAGATGTAGTAATATGTCTTAATATTTCGGACGTATTAAAAAAGACAAAATGTAGTTATTTTCAATACAAATGTATTAAAATTTTTATATAAATGCAGTAAAATTATGTAGTTAAATGCATACAAAATAACTATATCAATGAAGGAAAACGAATACATTTGTGTAAGGACGTAAATCAAATACATATGTATTTATTTAAAAGACTTTTTCTTCCTTTTAATATAGTTTTTTTTTCGTTGTATATATACTAGCAGGACATATATTTTTTTGATTTGATTTATATTAGTACAATAAGAAGTGATTATTTTACAGTTCAACAAAATTAAAATTACGTAAATATTCAAAAGGTCAGCTTATAAAAAAGTAAAAATTTAAAAATTTAAAATTAAGAATAATGCAAAAATTGTACTTATAATTTAACATATTTAAAGAGAAATTAGATTTGTGGTTACTTATAAATAGTAGATTTAAGATGTTAATAGATTATTGTTCTGAAAAATGTATTAGTATATAATACGTAAATCTACATATTCTGTTTATATTTTAAATATTAAGTGGTAATGAATTCCAGAGTTGAATTGTGTTAATGAAAAATAGTCTTTGCGATTACATTTTGGCAAAATAAAATTGAGGATTCTACTTGAAACTTATATTCAGATAGTTTCTAAAGCTACAAACTTAAATGTCCTTACTTACATCTTCGACATGTGACAAACGTCTCAAGGGAAATACATATCGCGTCACATTATTAAAATCCCCCCTTAGGAGGTCAGGAGCATTTAAAAAAGTTTGGTTGTATGGGACGTGCCACTCCCCTTTGTCCAATCTATCCGTAGTGGCTATATAAACGAATCCTCATATTAAAATACAATTCCCATTGATGGTCCACGGAATGCATTCTCATACAAAACACAAATTTCGATTTTTCAGATTTTCCGGTTTTTCCCTGGGATTTTTCCGAATTCCCAGTATTGAGACGAATAAAACAAAAAAGAATCATCCAAGTCAGTCGATCCGTTCTCATGTTTTTGTGAGACTAGTGCCCGGAATAAATTTTATATACAAAGATATTTCATTTCATTATTTTTTAACGTAAAAATAAAAAATATTTAAATTTTTATTGCGTTTTTGGCTTGTTTGTGGAACCGGAACTGGAATCGTTATTTTATTTTTTTATAGAACCGGAACCGGAACTGAAACCAAAATAAAAAATAATTTAAGAACCTGAACCGGTACCGGAACCTTTTTTTTATTTTTTTATAGAACCGGAACTGGAACCGCAGAGAATAGAATTTCGGTTCCTAGCCCTGATTTTAACCCATAATTAGTAAAAACTGAAATACATTTGCGTCAAAAAGCAACATGGAGCTGCATTTAATTTTGTAATTAATATGTGCCACTCTTTATTAATAAGAGTCACTTTAAGTGTGAACATTCAAAAAACGTTTTCTACAAACGACTTTTTACTTTTAACACTTTCGAGTGTGTGTTTAACTAAGTAAACATGTGATTTTTTAAAAAAGTTCTTTTTTTCTGTACAAGGTACTAACATTCAAATAAATTCACACAAACACGCAATCTGGTTAATTGCGTCCTCTTCACATTTTATCCATTCGCCCGCTCATTCGTTTATTCACCACATCAACCAACACTCGTATCAATAGAGAAATATATACGGCATCACAAGTGTTCAGGGTCGCAGTAAATAATTACCTCATGAAGAGCATTCGACTGATGGATGAATCGGTAGGCAGGCACTTTGGAAACAAAAACAACGGAATAACTCAAAGCTATCGAAAGACTAAAACATCAACCCTCAGAACCTAAAATATTGCAATTCAAACTATTTCTCTGGCATCAAATTCCCCAATCCTCAGGGAAAACGAGCGAAAATAGCTGCTTGGAGGCAAAGGTGCTGCCTGGAATGAATGAAAGAAATAACAACATTCTGCGAATTTCTATAGTGGCCTTATCAAAATTCAAACAGACGTAGCAGGGCAGTACCTACACAAATAATTATTCTTCAAGTGCGGGTTATTGTTTCAATGTAGGTGGTGATGTCGTGTTAATGAGTTCAAAACAAAATTATTGTTACTTACATTAAAGAATTTTCGCATATAATTCATTCTGTAACTATTGCATGATGGCATTAACGAAATAACTTATTTCACAAAAGCAGCGGTGTGAATACTCTTAAATGTTGATTAAGCTGTGATTCTATGAGCATTTATTTTGAGAACAATACAACTAATTATAAAACGTCAATAAAAATGAACAAATAATGGGGATGACAATAAAATATATAATTTGTTAAATATTTCAATTATTTGGATTTGTCAATCTTTTTTTCTATCAATTTTAATTTTGTTTATTTTTTTAATTCTTTTAATTCTTTTAATTCTTTTAATTATTTTAATTATTTTAATTATTTTAATTATTTTAATTATTTTAATTATTTTAATTATTTTAATTATTTTAATTATTTTAATTATTTTAATTATTTTAATTATTTTAATTATTTTAGTTGTTTTAATTCTTTTAATTTTTTTAATTCTTTTAATTCTTTTAATTCTTTTAATTCTTTTAATTCTTTTAATTCTTTTAATTCTTTTAATTCTTTTAATTCTTTTAATTCTTTTAATTCTTTTAATTCTTTTAATTCTTTTAATTCTTTTAATTCTTTTAATTCTTTTAATTCTTTTAATTCTTTTAATTCTTTTAATTCTTTTAATTCTTTTAATTCTTTTAATTCTTTTAATTCTTTTAATTCTTTTAATTCTTTTAATTCTTTTAATTCTTTTAATTCTTTTAATTCTTTTAATTCTTATAATTCTTTTAATTCTTTTAATTCTTTTAATTCTTTTAATTCTTTTAATTCTTTTAATTCTTTTAATTCTTTTAATTCTTTTAATTCTTTTAATTCTTTTAATTCTTTTAATTCTTTTAATTCTTTTAATTCTTTTAATTCTTTTAATTCTTTTAATTCTTTTAATTCTTTTAATTCTTTTAATTCTTTTAATTCTTTTAATTCTTTTAATTCTTTTAATTCTTTTAATTCTTTTAATTCTTTTAATTCTTTTAATTCTTTTAATTCTTTTAATTCTTTTAATTCTTTTAATTCTTTTAATTCTTTTAATTCTTTTAATTCTTTTAATTCTTTTAATTCTTTTAATTCTTTTAATTCTTTTAATTCTTTTAATTCTTTTAATTCTTTTAATTCTTTTAATTCTTTTAATTCTTTTAATTCTTTTAATTCTTTTAATTCTTTTAATTCTTTTAATTCTTTTAATTCTTTTAATTCTTTTAATTCTTTTAATTCTTTTAATTCTTTTAATTCTTTTAATTCTTTTAATTCTTTTAATTCTTTTAATTCTTTTAATTCTTTTAATTCTTTTAATTCTTTTAATTCTTTTAATTCTTTTAATTCTTTTAATTCTTTTAATTCTTTTAATTCTTTTAATTCTTTTAATTCTTTTAATTCTTTTAATTCTTTTAATTCTTTTAATTCTTTTAATTCTTTTAATTCTTTTAATTCTTTTAATTCTTTTAATTCTTTTAATTCTTTTAATTCTTTTAATTCTTTTAATTCTTTTAATTCTTTTAATTCTTTTAATTCTTTTAATTCTTTTAATTCTTTTAATTCTTTTAATTCTTTTAATTCTTTTAATTCTTTTAATTCTTTTAATAATAATAGTTTGGCACTACAGCTCTATAAGAACTTAGGCCGAGCTCTCTCACCATTTTGAGCTGTGCGTGTTATATTTGTACTCAAAGTGGTGGGACCTACAGTTTATTGCCGAATCCGAACGGCTGGTGAGAGCTTTTCATAGGCAATTTTTTACTCTCGTAGGTTTGCCATTTACTGACGAGAGGTAGCGCGGTATAGAAAAAATGTTTCTATGAAAAGATGTTGTTAGCCCCAGTCCAGGCTTGAACCGGGGACCTTTCGGCTCGCAGTCCAACGCACTAACCACTGAGCTACCGCGGCTACATTCTTTTAATTCTTTTAATTCTTTTAATTCTTTTAATTCTTTTAATTCTTTTAATTCTTTTAATTCTTTTAATTCTTTTAATTCTTTTAATTCTTTTAATTCTTTTAATTCTTTTAATTCTTTTAATTCTTTTAATTCTTTTAATTCTTTTAATTCTTTTAATTCTTTTAATTCTTTTAATTCTTTTAATTCTTTTAATTCTTTTAATTCTTTTAATTCTTTTAATTCTTTTAATTCTTTTAATTCTTTTAATTCTTTTAATTCTTTTAATTCTTTTAATTCTTTTAATTCTTTTAATTCTTTTAATTCTTTTAATTCTTTTAATTCTTTTAATTCTTTTAATTCTTTTAATTCTTTTAATTCTTTTAATTCTTTTAATTCTTTTAATTCTTTTAATTCTTTTAATTCTTTTAATTCTTTTAATTCTTTTAATTCTTTTAATTCTTTTAATTCTTTTAATTCTTTTAATTCTTTTAATTCTTTTAATTCTTTTAATTCTTTTAATTCTTTTAATTCTTTTAATTCTTTTAATTCTTTTAATTCTTTTAATTCTTTTAATTCTTTTAATTCTTTTAATTCTTTTAATTCTTTTAATTCTTTTAATTCTTTTAATTCTTTTAATTCTTTTAATTCTTTTAATTCTTTTAATTCTTTTAATTCTTTTAATTCTTTTAATTCTTTTAATTCTTTTAATTCTTTTAATTCTTTTAATTCTTTTAATTCTTTTAATTCTTTTAATTCTTTTAATTCTTTTAATTCTTTTAATTCTTTTAATTCTTTTAATTAGTTGTTTAAATAGAAATATTTGAGATATAATAATATAGCATTATTTTCCGTTTTCCAAATACCAAACCAATTGTATGTTCCGATCTAAAGGTGAAATTGACCAGCTTCAATGCCCGATTCCAAACGTATATCATGTTTTGCGTTGTTGTTATTTTTAGGCAAATCAATTTTTATATAAATCATGAATGAACTTCACTGTCAGACGATAAACTCTTTTATCTATTAATATTTGGCAGTATTTTCATTTTATTATCGTCAAGCTGTTTTTGATATATTTATGACCACGATCATTTTTTTTTGGGAATGTTATAAATAAAATGTCATAAGTAGTGTTTGACATTAACACATTGACATGTACACTTAATTGTTTTTTGGTTTGTATCAAATTTTTAGATTCTTATTTTTTATATAGGTACGATGAATGTCATAAGACCACTAATTACATACTAAAGTGCCTAAATAGTAAATTTAGTTTCATTGAAATAAATGCTACAAAATACTAAAATTAAAAATCTTTTCATAATATTGAGCATCATATTAAACATCTATTAAATGTATTCATTGATGATATCATTTTGCATAATACAAAAATAAAATAAAAATAACCAACTCGCTAAACTTTAAAACGATTTTAAGAGATTTCATTCTTTAATAGGAAGGAGCCGGATGACTTCTTGGAGAGTACATGTTATATTTTTTTTATTAAACTCTGAATTGCACTAATTACGGAGAACTGTTAGATCGAGATTTCAGCTCAATATCGAGTCACGTCGTTTTTCGTTGCAATTTTCCACTTGCACATGCTGCAGTAAATGGTGGCAATTATCCACACAAGTTGTGTGCAGAAAACCGTTTAAGCTGCACTTGGAACGTTTAGATTGTAAAACTACACTGGAAAATTGATAAAAGTCTGCAATAAATGGAACAAAGTGTTGATAAATGATGCTGTTAACTGCAAATGGAGTTGAAAATTTGTTTTTAAACAGATTTCTGAATGCTACAAACATATATATATGCGTTTTTCATTTGTTACACTTCTTTCTTTACACTCAAAATAATTTCAAGGACATTTTACGAAATATATTTTCGTAATTTTTAATTTCGTAAAATACACGAATAATTCGTAGAGTACACGAAACATTTGTTATATATATTTTTTCCACAAGTTATTTTTAACGAACGTTCATATATATTACGTATCTATATTCGTAAAATTAAAACTACAATAAAATTACTAATATTTCGATTAAATTACGAAACTTTCGTTATATTATGTTCTATTATAATTTTTTTGACGAAAGAATAAAATATTTACGAATGAGCATTACATTTTACGAATAAATGACTAAATTTTCGTAAATTTTGAGGCTATAATTAGAATTTTACGAAACATTCGTGTTTTTTACGTATAATTATTTAAAACAGAAATCCGTTGCGTCAAATAGCAACTTGGAGCTGCATTTTATTTTCATTGGTATCGCGGTCACAAGCAGATAGTTATAGTATACAAACAGTTTTGAAATGTTTTCTGTGTGAATTCTGTTTGTGTCAAAAGTATCAAATCAGTGCACAATATTTAATATTTCTATAAATGAATCGTCATTTTCATCGTCAGTTTTTTTAAACAAAGTATTCGTGTATTTTACGAAAGTTTCGTAAAATGTTTCATAAAATGTTCGAAAGCTATCGTAAAAAATACGAATACTTTCGTAAAATGTACGAGTATATTCGTAAAAAGATACACAAATATTCAGTTAATTACATATCTTTCGTAGTATGTACGAATGGCTGTCGTAGATAAAATTTACGAATAGTTTCGCAAAATAAACAATTATTATTCGTAATTTTATCTGAAATATTCGTGGATAAATTTCACGAGTTTTTTTTAAGCAGATTTTATTTTGAATTTACGGATTTCCATAACATTTGGCATATATCTCTCACAGTGCGTGGAGAAGGTCACTATATAAGTACGATGACCCCGCCCATTTTAACACACATTTTTAATGTTGGTGTCAGAAATGATTTTTTCCGTTATATTTTTTCAAAAATACGTAAGTACTCCGCAAATTATTTTAGGACAAATTCATGGTTATTGCACATCACAACAAAAAAAAGCAATTGAACTATGTCGGTTTTTCGGATTTGGATCTTTAAAAAAAAAAATGATCCGCGGATAATATATAGTACAATATGCATTAAAATATAACGTACAAAATACATTAAAATTGTTATGTTTAATAATTTTTTATGTACTTGTTTTGCTTTCAATTTTTTCTTGTTATACGGAAAACTACTACATACAATTTTTAATTGACAAGTAACTACATAATGCTTTTATTTTGACTACATTTAGTATTTTTTTTTTCTTCGAAAAAGATAATTTCATCGCTTTAATGTGAATGAAAAATTGTAATTGACGCAAAATAATAAAATAAATACAAAAAAACTAAATCACTGACTTTCAACATTTCATTGAAACATATTTTTAAATACAAATGCATTAAAAATGCATTAAATTCTTTAATTTTTTGGGTTTTCGTTTTGAAGTATAAAATTTTATTGAAATTTAAACCAGTAGGGAACGTAAGGTCACATGGGTAGTTTTGAAGTAGGAATATTTTGATAGTTGTTAGTAAGAATTATGAATGTTATAGTCGAACTAAGCCGTCTTTAAATATGCTACACATATGTGATAATGTGTGTGGTTACCTTTTAAAGTGGTCCTGAGGGTCCCAGTGTTTACGAATCCTCAAAATATCTTCAAACGTGCAATCTTTAAAGACTTTTCTTTCATTTCAGTACCCATAAGTGTAACCGAATTTCGAATATACCCTTTTGCTCATGGTGCAGGATAAAAATGTCTCAAATTAACCTAAACACATCGTTTTCAAACATTAAAATAACAAAATTGCAAGTGTAATAGAATACCTCATTAAATTTTCTAAAAGTCAGCTCATCATAGACTTATGATACATATTATTTTTAATATTATTCTTTGTTGCCTCATTATCAATGGCTCCCGACCTGTCTGTGTGTTTTGATGCAATTGATGCTGCATAAATAATATAAGAATAAAAGAAGAAAAAAAATGCGAAACTATTTGAGAATTCCTTCTGAAAGAAAATCGTCGACACGGGCAGGGCTGCCTTGTCTCGGTTGCAGTGACTTCCATTTCTGTTACGTTCACCCCCAAGTGAAATGTTCAAAAGTGAATTTGGCGCTCATGCAATTTTTATGCATAAGCAGGTTCTGGCAAAGAGTTTGCTTAAGTATAACATGAAAACAAACAAAAAGTTGTAAGAATGGAGGATAGGATGAAAATGTTTTTGTAATAACTGCTGTTTTTTGTTAGCTTTGCCATGGGGGAACAATTTGATTTGATTCTTAAGAAACCAAAATGACGAACTATTAATGTTAAACATCAACAATTTAGATTTACAATCAGCAGACCGACAGCACTAGGTTTTCGTAAGCAAAAGAAATGTCAGTTATTACTTAACAAAGCAAAATTTTGAAAATAAAAAATGAAAGATTTATTGCGAAATAAAAATATTCTATTATGCAGTGAAATTGTGTTTTAAATTATAATCTCGACATTATTTTTGTTAGACTCAAAGCAGTTAAGCAACGTTTTAAGCTAGATTTTAATAGGTGGAATTAATAAGGTGGAGTTTGTATCAAAAGCCCGAATCCTTAAATATGCCGGAAATCTGCTGTTAAAATCCAGCAAAGTTCAGTGATGCCAATAAACGTATTTCCGAAAAATGAA
Source organism: Dryomyza anilis (assembly GCA_951804985.1). Taxonomy (NCBI): domain Eukaryota; kingdom Metazoa; phylum Arthropoda; class Insecta; order Diptera; family Dryomyzidae; genus Dryomyza; species Dryomyza anilis. Next base: position 40,776,183 of record OX638134.1, on the reverse strand, counting down.
AACATTTTTGTCTCTGGTAGTAGATCCTGAGGTAAAGTGGAACATGTGGTAATGTTGGAAATTGCAATTTGTGGACATGTTTTTGTAATTAGAAGAATAAAAACCATTCTTAATACGGCATCATCTTTTTCATCCATGGTTATAATAAAATTTATACCTTTTATTGCATTTCGAAAAAAAGTTATTTACAAACAGGTTTTGCAAATAATTTAAGTTATGTTTAAATTGCGATATTGGGGTAAAGTGGGAAACGTAATTTAAGCAATGTTTGATATAATTTTAGTGAAAATATTGTGTTTAGTGAATAATTTAATTGGTTTAGGCAAGACAAAAACTTAATTGTGGCCAAAAACTATTGAAAAGCAACATTTGGACTTAACTTGAAATATGATCTGAATTTCAGTAGAATGCCGGAACCAAACCTTTAACAGGAGCAAAAAGAATACATCGGTAAAAATTCTTCAACTTCATTAGAAGAAGAAGTATTTTGTACAAAGAAAAAAAAACCATTCTATTAATGAATTTGTTCATCAATGTTATGAATTTGTCATTACGACTCAACCAATCACCAAATTCATCCTATTTATGAATCGTTCATAAAACCGTGATTAAAGAGTTCATAATATTGATGAACGCATTCATAAAATTTATGAAAAATCATTGTATTTATGAAACTATTTAAAAATAAAAATAAATCTATTTTTTTTTATTTTCTTATATTAATTTTTTTTTTATTATACTCCTTTTTTTTATTTTTTTAATTTATGTTTTTAATTGAATTTTTATTTCTACTCTTGCTACATATTGCTGCTGCTTATTGTTGATCGATGTTAAGTATCTGCGGAGCACGTTTCTTTAGAGTTGTAAACAACAAATGAAATGCTCTATAAGTACCAAATGGCATACGAAATAAAAACCAAGAACTGTATATGCCATCATCGACTATCGACGAATCGCAACGAGCAGTGAAAATATTCACTTCCAGTCATGACTATTTATAGAATGGTCAAAATGGTTGCAATTGCACACATACGTTCATACATAAATACTCAAATACCTACACCGAAAAAATTACTGTGGTAAATTATAATACATTTATTTCTTCGTTTTGAAAAAATGCATTTCTACTACATTTTGATCGTTTTTTAATACATTTGTATTAATTTGTCTGGGTTTTACTACACAATGTATTAGAAATTCGTTTTCTACATATTTCAGAATATGTAGTCTGTATTTGTTTTCTGAAATGTCTCTAAAATGTCTCTATATATGAAAACATAATTTACTTTCAAAAACAGCTAAGTTTTGTTTATATTTTTAAAACCAAATGTTTAGCGTTACCCATAATAACAAAATAATGTCCAATTTAAAATAATATTCGAATTCGTATGGAAGACTTGTCAAAAAGCCACTAATTTGTTAAAGCTGTACACCGAAAAAATTACTGTAGCAAATTTATTACATATTATGTCTTTGTTTTAAAAAAAAATGTATTTCTACTACATTTTGTTGGTTTTTAAATACATTTGCCTTTATTTGTCCTATGTTTTACTACACCATGTATTTAAAATTCGTTCTCTACATATTGCATTGTGGGTAACAATCTTTAGTTGTATTTGTACTATACAACTAAATAGTTTTCAGATTTTTAATTCCTGTGTCTTATTTTTGGTATTAAAAAAATTATTTTAATATTCATTCATATAATTTTCCGAATTAATAAAAATAAATATGTTATTTAATAACTACATATTATTGTAAAATTAAAGGCATATGTAGTAATTTATCTACATATTTCTGGGCGTATAAATAAAGCTAAAATGTTGGTTTTTTAATACATATGTATTGAAATTTTATATAGCAAAGCTGTCAAATTATGTAGTAATTTTCCATATAAAAGCAACTTAATACATCAATTTAGTAAAAATAAATACATATTCTTTTGGACGTAAATCAAATACATATGTATTTATTTTAAAGACATTTTTAGTTATTTTTAATACAGTATTTTTTTCGGTGTACCTACTTTGTGTTGTATTTTCTATGCTCCTTTTTGTGGACTGGTTTTTATTTTTCGGTCACGCTGATACCAGCGAATGAATCGAACATACGTAGAGGCTACGCTGCTTCGCCTCAAAAAATGAATATGAAACCTCAATGAACAAAATTTATAACAATTATGAACGCGTTTATTATATCTATTTCCCTCAAATTGTGTGATTCGTATATACAAAGAATAGTTCATAAACATAATGATTTTTTCATATGTATTATGAACAGTCTCTCAATTAACGGCGTTTATTTCATTTATGAAAAACATTTTTTTCTGTGTACAATTTGCAAAATGCCGAATAAATTTAAATTCAACCATTCAGTGAAGTGAAAAATCTGCAAACGGACTTTAATCAGATTCAACCGAATTTTATTGGGTTTTATGCAAAATATTAGGTTAAGTCAATGAAAGAAATCAGTTAGACAACTCAATTTAGTATAAATTCAAATACCAAAATATATGAAAAACACACAAGAATTTCCACTTATTTGTGATAAAACTATAGGCAATATCAAAAAACTTAGTATAAAAAAAAAATTAATATAAAAAAAAAAATCTTGAAGAGATTAAGGATAAATAAAGAAGTTCTAGTAAAAATTTAATACGTTTTTATTTTTTATTGGTTTAACTAAGTTTCTTTAAACATTTAATTCAATAATATTTTATATGCAAAGTAAAACTTTAAAGGTACGCTTAAATTATGCATACTTTAATATAATTTATTTTGTCCTTACAAAAATCTGCTCTTTCATTTGAAAACATAAATCTATTTAGAACATATTTTATGGAATTAAATTGAAAATTATAAATGATTTGCATGTTATCCGGAGACGTGTAACAAATTCATCAATTTAGCATATAAAACAGTTTCAAATTTTGAACCATTTCAATTCAGCTCTAAAAGTGATGGGAGAGAATGCTATGCCTTCATTAATTCGGCTGTTTATTTTCCCTTTCACGGCTGTTTACCATTTCGAAAGAATGAAAAATTTCCTTTACTTTCACTTGACACGATTTGGAAGGATTAACGGTGCCAGGATACAAAGGAAATTCCTCCCACATAGGCAACGAACACGTATACTACAAAAACTTTTAATACACTAAGAAAATAAAATTAATTATAATTTATTTATAAATAAAATATTGCATTAAACACGAACGTCTTTCATATTCATACATTTATATTATTTCTTCATATTCATACATTTATATTATTTCTTCAAAATTTTCTCAATTATTGCTGAGATAATCATTTCATAAATCATTTTAAATTTTTAGAATATATATTACTAGAATGAGACACAAATAAAGAGAATACTTTTTGTAATTCCTTTATCCCTTTATTCCTTTATCCCTTTTTCAATATGAAATCTCAGATATTCACAATCGACTCTATTAATTTCACTCTGTTTTGCTGCATACGCCCCTTTTTGGCATAAAGATTAAATAAATATTTAAGTTAATTTTTGTGGATAAAGGATAATTGGTTCGGGACGAAATACCCTTTTTCCACAGAGGAAAATTATCACAAATTCCAACATATTTTCACAGAATTATCACAAATTCCCGTAATACCTCTAGTTATCATTATTACCCACAAAATTCCTCTAAATCCCACCGTACGATGTATTTTGTTCAAGTGGGAAATTTCCAAGTGTGGGATTTGTTTTTAGGGTGAGAGTTCTCTTATTCCCCAAAGACATAAAATTCTCATAAGCAGTATTTTTCTGCAAAGCTGACAACTATGGGTGATGAATATAGTACAAACTGCGTCCCTTTCAATTTTGGCTATAGTAACTGACTTAACAATTATGGATACCGAAAATGTTGATTCAGCATGGAGTTGGTTGGCGCAACAAATTTCATGTATTAAATTTAAATTTTAATATTAAAATTAAGTTTTATATGTATTTTTGCAGTGTAGTTAAACAGCAAAATATACGCTTACATTGCGAATGACAGCAGCTGTCACGTCAGCACTTTAAGCAACAACAACAATTTGTTATCTGAGCATTTGTTTGCATTTCTCAAAGCAAACATTTTGATGGAAAGTCGTGATAAACGCACCAAACAAATTCTTGTTAATCGGAACCAACGAGCCAACCATGTTGGACTAAACAAAATACAAATGTCGAATACAAAATTGGCAGTGCAAATAGTAACGAATTAGGTCACGACTGACATTCAATTGTCATTTGATACGTCATTATTACAACTTGTATTACGTATCCTTCAAAATAACTGACGCGTGCCGCATAGTTCCTTAAATCAACCAATATTGTTGAAATTTTCCGCAAATTCCTTAAAATGTAACCCCAGCAGCAATAAATATTTTCCATATGAAAAATTATATGAAAAATAAAAATATTCTCTTTTGGCATCAGATTAAAATACAGAACCTGTGAGGAATGTTACCTCATAAATATTCGGTGTAGGTGTAATGATAACTTTTAGTATTATTAAAGCCGACTACAAGATATCTAGTTTTGCATAGATATCTGTCGTTTAAATCAAAATTTTGTAATTTCTACACTTACAGCCAGATATTGTATCTCGATAATTGACGAAAGTAGTCACGCACGCCCGTGTGACTGACTTTTTGAATCTTGTAAAGCTCAAAACGTCTGACGTCACACGGTTTGCGCCGACGTAAAGAAATAATTTGTATTTCATAAAACTCAACCGCACGAATGTTGTGTCAAATTAGACGGCAGCTTTTTTGGCTCCGTTTTCTAAAATTTTCACAAAAAAAAGCACTAATTGCACCTAAAAAGGATGCAAAACAATTTCAAATAATTTTTGAATACACTACACATTTCTTTTCATCCAAAAAATAAGTTTACAAAGCAAATTAGAAAAAAATGCAAAAATGAAGAAAATCACACAAACAAATATTTGACATTTTTCTCAGTACAGCTGTTTTTTGTTTACTGAAAATTTGCGTATTTGCTAAAATAATATAGATTTTAGTAATGCCAGATTCAAAAATTTGATAATTTTGACTAAATTTTTATTTATTTTGGATCAAGTTTGATTGTTGGTAACGCTACATGTTTGGATGTTTACAGCGGTTTCATAGAACGTAAGAGGGAACAAAGTCAACGTAAGAGCCAACGGACGTAATGCGTGAAGATATGAAATACAACTTTTCAGACGATGTGAGAGTACTCACATTTGAGAGGACTCAGTCACATCGAGATACAATATCTGGCTGTTAATACGCCATACATACTCGGTAATTTGTAGTGTATCTTCCCCGGCCGATTTCATATATATACCCATAGATACCTATTACTTACTTACTTAAATGGCCCTTACAACCGTGGATCGGTTTTGGCCGCTGAGATGAAGCCGCGCCAGTCGGATCTGCTTTGCGCGCGCTGACGCCAGTTAGAAATACCAAGCGTTGCCAGGTTGTCCTCAACTTGGTCTTTCCAACGCAGATTTGGACGCCCTCTTCTACGCTGTCCACCTTAGAGTTTCGATTCAAGCACCTTCTTGGTTGGAGTGTTTTCATCCATTCGTTCGACATGACCTAGCCAGCGAAGCCGCTGGATCTTGATGCGCTTTACTATGTCAATGTCGTCGAATAACTAATACAGCTCGTGGTTCATCCTGATCCGATACGTGTTAGCAAAGCAGATATAGTCAAAGATTTTACGGAGAATCTTTCTCTCGAACGCTCCCAGTACTCTCTCATCGGTGGAGGCCAGCGTCCATGTTTCTGCACCATTAAGTAGGACGGGCATGATGAGTGACTTGTGCGTTATTTTTGTACGGCGAGAGAGGGCTCTACTTCTCAATTGCCTACTGAGCCCAAAGTAGCACCTGTTGGCAAGAGTTATTCTCCGTTTTATCTCCAGGCTGACGTCGTTGTTGCTGTTTACGCTGGATCCCAGATAGACAAAGTCCTTCACAATGTCGAACTTGTGGGTGTCAAAATCAGCTTTTTGTCCAAGACGCACGGACTCTTTTTTGCTTGTTGACACAAGGAACTTCGTCTTGTCCTCGTTCACCGCTAGACCCATTCGACGCGACTCTTTCTCCAATCTGGAGAATGCTGCGCTGACTGCTCGTGTGCTCCTGCCAATGATATCAATATCGTCGGCATATGCGAGCAGCATGACACTTTTGTTGAGGATAGTGCCGCTTTGACGGAGTTCGGCAGCTCGAACTATTTTCTCCATCAATAAGTTAAAAAAGTCGCACGATAGGGAGTCACCCTGTCTGAAACCTCGTTCGGTGTGAAATGGCTCGGAGAGGTCTTTTCCTATTCTCACTGAGCAACGTGTGTTGCTCAGGGTCATCCTGCAAAGCCTTATAAGTTTCGCAGGTATACCGAACACAGACATTGGGGCGTATAATCGTTCCCTTATCGGAGTGTCGAAGGCGGCTTTATAGTCGACTAATAGGTGGTAGGTGTCGATAGATACCTATAGGGTAAATAAAATTCCAAACAAAATGTCAAATTAATTTTAAGATTTGTTGATGTCAAAAATATGAACTATTTCCGGTACAAATGTTGCGTTTTTTTTTGCAAAAATACTTTTTAGCACAAAATATTCAAATTGGAACGATCTCTTGCACTCCAATTTACACAATTTTTCTATATTTATTGACTTTTTTAAATTTTAATGTTTACTTTTTAAAACTTATTTGTCAAAAATATAAAAAGTCAAATGCAAATGATGTCATATTTTAGAAAAATGCTACAGACATAAATAATGTTTAATCGATTCAGAAGTTGACGCTAAACCAGAGTATAATAATACATATTCGTCTTCTCATGTAGACCTTTAGACCTATCACAGAACTGGTCTTCAATTCGATTACGAATTGTATCCTTCCTGCATACCTTTGGACCAGAAAAGTGTTAAGTCTTCTGTTCACCAGTAACGTGATAGGTAGTTTTAGAGCAATTGACACCTTTTTCCCGCAGGGTAGTGAATGATTTTCAGCATACCAATTTAAGCAATTGCGGAAATTATTAATAATTCGAAGTATTTGTTCATATTATGTGCTATAACCAATTCATTTTAAGAACTAGTTGTATTGATGATGTAGTTTCAAATTTGCTGTTTAGTGTTCCGATGAATGCGCAAACAACTAAAATATATAACCATGTCTACAAATTAAAGTATGATGAGTTAAGTGTCAAAAAATAAAACGGAAATCGAAAAAGCATTCAACAAATTCAATACAACGTTAAAGCGTTTGTTGTTTGAAATCGATTTTTGTTTTGGCGGTGAACCACCTCACGCAACTTCAGTAAAACATTTAATGTGTTTTCCCTTGCTCTGATCCTTTATTTTGCTTCACAATTTTGTTTTGTCCTGTTTCTTATTGTTATACGTCTCAAATAATAAAAATGTAAAAAAAAAAAACAACAATTCAATTGATTTTCGGGGTCTCCACTTTTTCAACATAGACACTTTTAAATATGAAAATATTTGTATAGTTAGAGTACCATGATTGGATTGTGTTGTTGGGTTGGATTGTGCAACTTGAATGTGACTCGATTTTAGGTTTTGTCACAAAATAAGTGTGAAGTTTTAGCATTTAAAAATTTAAACCCAATATTTTTGTAGCCTACACTAAGAGTGAAAGGGTATATTCAGTTTGGTAGAACGTTCGTAACACCCAGAAGGAAGCATATTCGATTCAGCGATGTCCATCTGTCTGTCTGTTGAAATCACGATTACGGAGAAACTGGAAGAGCTAGAACAGTGAAACTTATTATTTAAATTACTTATTTATATACCTACTCTGTCTGTCAATGAAAATGGGCGAGGTTCAATTGTGACTTGTAAACCGATCACTTATGTTCAAATACCTCATATAAAATATATATCTACAAATGAATTTTACTTCATACGGTCGTAAGCGAACTTTTTGGTCAAATATATATTGACATATTTTCTCGTCAACCATAAATCGAAATTCGGTAGACCTACCCATTTGTACATATGGGTTTCAAACGAAAGGAAATTCTTCAACGATTGCAATTTTGTAATTATTTTTAGGATTCGTATACTCTGGCGACCCATGTACCACTTTAAACGGTAACCGCACACATTATCACATATGTGTAGCGTATAGTTATAGTCGGTCATAAGCCGACTATAAATACGTTATCACTTCATTACTCCAAAATTTCCATGTGACCTAACTTTCCTTACTGGTTTTATTTAAAATGTATGTGTACAATTTAGGGATTCCAATCCCGAAGCATTTTGACATTCCCGGGAATTGGAAAAGAACGGAATTGAAAAAGGGCGGATCAAAAGTTTTTTTTTCCCATAGTTGTAATAGGTCTTAAAATTTTCATAGTTTACCACAAATGTATTTGCGTGTTGCAGATGTAGTTACAAAATTTTAAAGCCATCTAAATAAAGTTGTTTTGGATTGGAATAGGTTTAATATATAGAGATTAAATCGCATCGCCTATGAAGTTTAAAAAGTACAAAAATATCGAAATTTTTATACATTCTTAGGTGTGTGGAATCAAAATCTGTTAATGGCCAATTATAAAATTTTTACTAATTATATCATATTGTTTTATGTGTGTTTGGCGTAAACACTTTTAACAATTCGAAATAAAAAAAAAAGTTGGTTATCGATCCCCCTATTACATCGTACGACAAAATTCAACTTTTGGCTGCACACATGAGAAAACCCTATATATTCTTAAGTACGTTAAAAAATAAAATATACGTGCATCTCAGTTTTCCTGGATCAATTCGTTAAAGGTTTTTATTTGCATTTGAAAAGCAACAAATTTTTGGTCGTATATTTGAAAAAAGTTGAATGTACTTCATAGCTTTTGACATCACTGAGTTTGAATATGAAAATGGTTGTCTGATATTAATTCGTTTATAGCTTTTATTTGCATTTAATAAATTTCAATTCAATAAATTTTTAATATCTCATAGTACCATTTCAAATGCGAATAAAACCTTTAAATGATTTGATAATGGAAAACCGTTTTTATATCCATACTCAGAGAGATCTCAGGCTAGCTGGGTACACACAAATTCTTAGACTGATTCCTAGTTTCATGCACAGGTCGATTTTATCATGTGTGTAAAATAGTGTCGGACGGTGTTATACATACAGCTTTGTATAAAATACTATCAGCGATATCTGTACATGATCTGTGATTTGTGAGATTTTCGTTTTTTTTTAAATATTTCAATGTAGTTTTTCAGCAAGTACACTGTGCCAGAATCGTGTGTGGTTTCAGTGTATATTCCATGCCAAAAAATAAAAAACCTAAAGGGTGACTATGGTTTGTTACTAAATTGCGTCAATCTAGCCTTTCTTGCCATAACGCACCTTTAAAAAAATTATGAAAATATGCTAATGAAAATATGCTAACGGCAAATTTAGTAGTTTTCATTTTATCTCCACGTTATTTTGATGGGAAATCCCGGGACTTAATTTAGGGATTTTCGGTACTCATTTTTCCTTTATCCATATATAGTACAAATAAATCCTACACTAAGAGGGAGAAGATTCAATTTGGTATTCTGTTGGTAACAGCAGATGGGATGCATAGACCTGGACTGACTTATTACAAACTTTTAAGCCCGATAACATGTACTTTGGATTCACTGATCATCCTCTGATTTAAGCACGCTCTAATAATTTATTTTTTTCACTGATCATTTATAAAAATTGGCGTTTCCACGGACTGGATATTTAGCTCGAAACATAGTTTAGCACTGTTTAAATTTATAGCACTGTGATATTAGCTACACAATGTAAAACAACAATATTTATTCTTAATAATTCCATGGAATTTGATCTTTTTCACTCCACCTCTTAACTCTTTAACAGTACGACTCGTACAATGCGAATATGCAGATGGGTTTAAGCCGTGTTGTCACTGCCAATGCTGTACTTGTTGACCAATTAATTTGTCGCACTTAGTCATTCGTGCTGCCGTCCATGGCGTCCCTCTTAATTGGAGTGACAGAAATTCCAGCCATGCATCCGCATGCTCTGTTATCTGTGCTTGAGAAGGGCTCAACGCCGTTTGGCTCAGTTGTTGAAGTTTATTAACACAACACAGCTGCATTTGTAATGGACTTGCATATGCAGTTCTGTTATGTCGGGCAGTTGAGAATTTTGAACTTTCTAGTTTCTTGTACTAAAAAATAAACTCTTTATTTTTCTCACTCAAGTTGAAATACAATAAATTTTTTAGGCAGATTTCCGATTTTGTCACTTTGAAATTATGAGGAATAAAATATTTAAAATCATATAAAAATATTTAATTTATTGAATACATAAATATATAAAATGATTAACACTGCGACATTATCTAAGTACACGTGACCGCATCAGTGAATGCACCATCTCTGCGGCAGGCGCTAAACCGAACGCTCCAGGCTCTAGCTTTGTATTTGGTACAGTTTGCTAGCTTCAGTACAGCGCATAGCATAGGCAATGAGTTCGCGAGGGCTGTAGTAACAAACAAATGCCGAATTATTTGTGAAAATCGAGGATCGGATTTTTTGTTGTGGTTTTTTTTTGCTGAAAAGTCCGTAGAAAATCATTCAAGGATAATTGTCCGTTATTAAATTATGTATTAAACTTTTTAATCTTTTTGTACTTTTGGTAACACAATTTTTAAATTCATTCAAATGACAAAATTATTACCGATACGAGAGAAAATTTTATACCCTACACTAAGAGTGAAAGGGTATATTCAGTTTGGTACGCCGTTTGTAAAACCCAGAAGGAAGCATGTCCGGTATGGAAAAGTATATATATACTTGATCAGAATGTCCGTCCGTCTGTCTGTCTGTCTGTCTGTTGAAATCACGATTACAGAAAAACTAGAACAGCTAAATAAATGAAACCCATAATTTAGATTACTTATATATCTTCGCTGTATGTCAGTGAAAATGGGCATGGTCAGTCCATTATTACCTGTGAACCGACCACTTATGAACCGACCACCGACAAATTTATCATATAAAACACATCTACTGATGAATGTTACTGTATACGTGTCTATGTAAACATTTTTTGGTCAAATATATATTGACTTCATGCTCAAATATATTAAAATAATGTTCTCCCGCGAAACGATTTGTGGCTCCCAAAAAAAAAAAAAAAAATAGATATTCGGAGCACCTACCCATATGTAAATATGGGTATCAAATGAATGGAAATTCTTTAGCGATTGAAAGTTTGTAGTTATTTTCAGAATTCGTATACCCTGGTGACCTATATACAACATTAAACGGTAACCACACATATGTGTAGGGTATTTATAGTCGGCTTAGACCGATTATAATTTTGTTAATCCTAACTATTATAATAACACCTACTATAAAATGTCCCTACTTTAAAATTTCCCATGTGATCTAACCTTCCCAACTGGTTTAATATTCGTATACCAACCAAACGCTGGACTAGTCTTCCCAAATATTTTTTTTTTAAAAACAAATCCATATTCTGTTTATTTTTAAACATTGTATTTTTTCCGAACCGATTTATGAAGCTTTAAAAAAATCAAAATTTTGGTATTCCATTTCAGCCATTTCATACCTTTTCAATGCAATTTGGGAAACTGATAAAGAGCATTGATAATTTTGTTTTATTTTTTCCGACCAATACTGCCAGAGATAGATACAGCGGTTCAAAGTTACAAAAAAGGGTCCTAAAATCACATTTGTATAGAATGAAAAAAATTTGCAACTTTTACTGTAAAAATTTAGAAAATTATTTTTTAAAAGATGATACCATTTTATAAACTGGAATTAACTTTTACATTTTAATCAACAAAACTATGGGTTTTTCAGAATTTTAAAACTGCTTCAAATTTTGAGGACATAAAATTTGAAGTCCATGGATAATAAAATGTTCTTTTATTTTCTTTAAAATGAGACCACAACGGAATTAATGAAAGTGTGGTTGGAAAAAAATGGTTAATTCATATCTCGATACCCTTAATCAGTTACCCAAATTTCATTGAAATCGAAGAGGTTGAGTTCCAACCCTTAGTCGATTTGGTGTGGAATGGCTCAGATGTGTATTCTAATTAAAAGAAATGTTTACAACTTTTTAGTTATTTTACGATGTAATATAGTATTTTTGTTAGTGTGTGATTTGATGTTTATAAAATAGTTTATTTTTATTTGCGTTAATGTGTTATGTTTATAAATTGCAACTGAAGGATATCCAAGGAACACGTAATGCTGAACACACATTGTGTATTTGATTTGATTTTGTAAGTAGTTGGTGCAATCGGAATGGTTTCACGACGGAAAAAAGATAAAAATGGGTTGAAAATGTTTATAAATTTTATTTGAAATGTAAAACTGTTTATTTGCAATTGTGATGTGCATTAAAAAGATATTACATTTTTGTCTCGATCTCGAAAATTTACGAAACAAAAAACGATTTGATTCTCGAAAGTTATTCCGACTATTTAAAGCAATTTAGTGTTTGATCTGTACTATGAGTTCAGAATCATTTTTCATTCTCGATCTCGTTTTCAATTACGAGACGAGAATGACAATCTTCTATAGCACTAATTAAAATTTTATTAGAAACTGTAAAGTGATGGACTATAATGCATGAGAAACAACAGACATTTATTAGTAGTTGTTCTTCTGCTTACATATCGACGCCACATTTGAAAGTTGAGATGAACCTAAATCACTGACACAATGACATAAAAGTTATTCATAAATAATCCCATATCGTAAATATTTTCACAAAGCTCTAAGATTGAATGATATTGTACCAGCTCTAATAAACATGTTATAATCTACGAGTAACAAACAGCTGTTACGAGAAAACAGATGAAAACGCAAAGCATATCATAAGATAACAGCAAGTTTTTCAAATCTTTCATCTCTGTATAAATTCAAAAACATAAATAATATCTAATACTCCATGGACAGCATGAACAACTATAACACAAAACAAACAAAAAAACAAAATCAAATCTCCACATTTGAAGCAAATCCGTGCGATTACAAATTCTGCTGTGGGCTTTGCTACCAGCATTATAAGCATTGGTTCTGGCCCACACTCAGCTTTTCACAGTTCGCTCATGCAATTAGAGAGGTACAATGCCAAGGCCAGCATGAGGATATCGACTAGGGGCACCATGTAGGATTATTATAGAGCATACATATGCTAAACCGAACGAAGTAAAAATGTTCTCATATATGAATAGCACATGAATGAATAGCTGCAGGGACGGTATCTGCAATTCATATCATGAAGTTGCTTGCGAACGTTGGGTACATTATTTGCTACAGGAGATTAAACGGTTTCGGAACATGTGGTCAACCAGAAAATCTAATACAAAACAAGTGTAAAGTAATATAGGCTAAGGTCGGCTCAACAGACCAATTAATTTGCCATGCATGGGTATCATTTATCAAATAGAAATATTTATCATAATGCGTCGCAAGGCAGTTTCATCACAGGATTATTTTGCACACTATGTTTTGGAATCCGCATTTAAAAATTTTTGAGTTCATATGTATTATACAAAATACCCTATTGAGTCGAAATTATTTTTTAAAAAATTCAAAATGTCGAACAATTTTGTTAATGCTCAAATATTGAGCGATAAAAATAATGAATTCAAGTCCGAAATATTTATGTAAAATGAAAATATTTCAAAAACCAAACACCTTTAGTGATATTCTGTTATTTTCGTAAAATCTTAAATATTGTCAAATAATTAAATGATATTTGACTCGGGAATATTCTGGAGCAGTATAAAATATTGAAGTAGTATTGAATAGGGTACCATAGCTGCACCGAAAAAATTACTGTAGTAAATTATATTACATTTATGTCTTTGTTTTGAAAAAAAGTAGGTTGACTACATTTTGTTGGTTTTTAGATACATTTGATTTTATTTGACTTAATGTTACTACATCATATATTGTTTTATTTTTTGTTTTTATTTTAATTATTTTGACTTCGTGTGAACACAGCACGAACATATTACGAAAGGTCGTTCGTCGTGTAGATATATACGAAAGTGAGAAGGTATAAATTCAACCCAAGCATCTGATTGAAACGAGAACTAGTGATGCCAACTAATTGAACCAACTCCTTTTGATTTTGAAAATAAAAACTTGAACATGAAGGTTGTCAACTCTGCAGAGAGATATACTGAGAAGACTCATCACTTGTTATTGGAAGATACATGATGAAGGTGCCGAACGCAAATTCTTGTTTTCACTACTTTCGCGGCGCCTATCTACATTTTGGAATACCGCATACAAAATAAATTTTACAGAAGAAAAAAAAAATGTTTTTAGTCACAATTTTTGCCAATCATTAATTTGCCATTTGTTATTTTCAGGAAATTTTTGTTTGCAAAATATTTATAATTAATGATGCAGCTCGATAGGTGCTTTGAAAACAAACAATAATTGCGTTTACATCACGATTTTATCTTGTACCATAAGAGTTATAGGAAAAAAACGAAAAGATTCGCCCTTTTGGCATGACAAGATTTTCAATTTCTCCGTTTTTTGCTATAATTTTTTATTGGTGCAAGATAAAATAGTGGTGTAAAAGTATTAATTGTTTGTTTTTAAAGCACCTATCGATTTTTCCTGCAAATAACAAATGGTAAATTAATGTTTTTAATGATGCCAATAGAAGCAAACAATTAATGTCTTTACATTACTATTTTATCTTGCGCTAATAAAAAGTTATAACATAAAAAACAAAAATATTTGCGTTTTGATCTGGATATAGTCTCACAAAATCCGTATGTATCATTCAGTAGGTTGTCCAAATCGAAAGACATTTTATATACGTTATAATATTTGGCGAATAAACCAAAATAACAGAAAAAATTGAAAAAATATAAAATTTTCTAATTTTTAAAGCACTTCAAACTTTAAAATTGGATTTCCCAACATTTTTAAATATGCACATTCGCCCCTATGGCATGACAGTGACGATATGTCATAACTTATAATGGAATTTATCTAATTTACCCGATCAACATATCATTTAAAACTAGATTATAAGACAAAATTATGCGTAATTTTCACATGTAGTTTGGCGGTTTTGCAGTATCGTCGACGATGTGCAGTATTTTTTCTACATATTTCAGGTCGTATAAATAAAGACAAAGTTTTTGTTGTTAATACAAATGTACTCAATTATAGAAATACAAGAAATACAATAGAAATACAAACCAATTATTTAGTTATTTCCCATACAGAAACAACTACATCTATTTAAGAAAAAACAAATGGATATGTTTTTGGACGTAAATCAAATATATATGTATTTATTTTAAAGACATTTTTATTTATTTTTAATACAGCATTTTTTTCGGTGTGGCTTAATCGGAAATATTCGAAAAGAAATAGGTATTCAAAAAAAAAGGCGATAAACTTTCACTGTTTTAAAATATTTATAATTTAATAAAAAACCAGTTGCGAAGGTTAGATCACATAGGAAATTTTAAAGTAGTTGTTATTATGATAGTTAGGATTATCAAAATTATAGTCACATATGTGTGGGTTCGTGCGTTGGGTTTGGGTCCCACCACGGAAAAAACCTATGCGCCCAATGAAAACAAAAAAGAAGCCTCGGATAACGACCGATTACAACGATGAAGACCCACGCAAACGTTTTAAGGACCATGATTTACGGATATGCACCTGGAATGTCCGGACCCTTTATAGGGAAGGTGCCTCTATCCAGCTGGCAGATGTCCTCGAAAAATATAAGGCTGACATCACCGCTATCCAGGAGATGCGATGGACGGGACAGGGCTGTTCGAAACAAGCGTCCTGTGATATCTACTACAGCTGCCATGCGGAGAGACACGAATTTGGATGTGGATTTGTGGTCGGCAAGAGACTCCGCCACCTTGTCTCTAGGTTCACGCCCGTGGACGAAAGGCTGGCAACAATCCGCATCAAGGCTAAATATTTCCATATCAGCCTAATTTGTGCACACGCTCCGACGAACGAGAAAGATGACGAGACAAAAGAGCGCTTCTACGAGCGCCTAGACAACGCATACGAGCGCTGCCCCCGCCACGATATCAAAATCGTGCTAGGCGATTTTAACGCCAAGGTGGGCAGAGAAGCCATCTATTGTCCCACAATCGGAAAATTTAGCCTCCATGCCAACACTTCCGATAACGGAACGAGGCTAATCGACTTCACCGCAGCACGAAACATGGTAGTTAGTAGCACTAGATTCGAACATTTCGATATCCACAAGGCCACATGGTTGTCGCCCGATCAAAAAACTCGAAATCAAATTGATCACGTTGTGATTGACGGAAGGCACGCTTCAAGCGTGATGGACGTACGCACAATCCGAGGTGCCAATATGGACTCGGATCATTACCTTGTAGCAGCCAAGGTCCGCACACGCTTAAGCGCTGCGAAGAACGTACGGAACCAAACGCAGAGAAAGCTAGACGTCGGAAAGCTGCAATCACAACAGACAACGCAAGCCTTTTCCACTCGACTCTCACACCTGCTTAGACAAAGCACTCCTCCTCTCGATGATATAAGCGCGCAGTGGAATCATATCTCCTGCTCTATGCGTACGGCTGCCGAAGAGGTGCTTGGATTCCAACGCCCCCTGAGGAATCAGTGGTATGACCAAGAGTGTCGCGCGGCCACTGCAGAGAAAGACGCTGCGTACAAATCCACCCTGCAGTCAGTAGCTACGCGAGCTGCGAAGGAGCGATACAAAGAGAAGAGGAGGGAAGAGAGACGTCTTTTCAGGCGTAAAAAAAGCGAGGCAGAAAGACGTGAGTGTGAGGAGATTGAGATGCATGGGGACAGGAATGAGGCTCGAAAATTCTTCGAGAAAATAAGACGCCTAGCCGGAGGTTCGAAATCCGGAGCCTCTTCCTGTAAAGATGAGAACGGAAATCTAGTGACAGATATCCAGAGCACACTGAAAATATGGAGGGATCACTTCTCTAAACTGCTGACCGGTGATGATGACCTCAATTCCACCGATAGAGAAGCAAACCCGGCAACCCCAGTACTTGATGACGACGTTGAGATTCCGCCACCCGACCATGACGAGGTCAGAACAGCCATTGCTCGGCTGAAAAACAACAAAGCCGCAGGTGCTGATGGCCTGCCTGCAGAATTGTTTAAGACCGGAGGCGAAGAGCTAATAGAGAGCATGCACGAGCTCGTAAGCAGAATATGGTCGGATGAAAGCATGCCAAGTGACTGGAACCTCAGTGTACTCTGCCCAATCCTTAAGAAAGGGGATCCCACTATCTGCGCCAACTACCGTGGGATCAGCCTACTCAATATCGCATACAAGGTTCTATCGAGCGTATTATGTGAAAGACTGAAGCCCATCGTCAACAGACTGATTGGACCTTATCAGTGCGGCTTCAGACCTGGAAAGTCCACCATAGACCAGATTTTCACATTGCGCCTAATCCAGGAAAAGACCCTAGAAAAACAGATCGACACCTACCACCTATTAGTCGACTATAAAGCCGCCTTCGACACTCCGATAAGGGAACGATTATACGCCGCAATGTCTGAGTTCGGTATACCTGCGAAACTTATAAGGCTTTGCAGGATGACCCTGAGCAACACACGTTGCTCAGTGAGAATAGGAAAAGACCTCTCCGAGCCATTTCATACCGAACGAGGTTTCAGACAGGGTGACTCCCTATCGTGCGACTTTTTTAACTTATTGATGGAGAAAATAGTTCGAGCTGCCGAACTCCGTCAAAGCGGCACTATCCTCAACAAAAGTGTCATGCTGCTCGCATATGCCGACGATATTGATATCATTGGCAGGAGCACACGAGCAGTCAGCGCAGCATTCTCCAGATTGGAGAAAGAGTCGCGTCGAATGGGTCTAGCGGTGAACGAGGACAAGACGAAGTTCCTTGTGTCAACAAGCAAAAAAGAGTCCGTGCGTCTTGGACAAAAAGCTGATTTTGACACCCACAAGTTCGACATTGTGAAGGACTTCGTCTATCTGGGATCCAGCGTAAACAGCAACAACGACGTCAGCCTGGAGATCAAACGGAGAATAACTCTTGCCAACAGGTGCTACTTTGGGCTCAGTAGGCAATTGAGAAGCAGAGCCCTCTCTCGCCGGACAAAAATAACGCTCTACAAGTCACTCATCATGCCCGTCCTACTTTATGGTGCAGAAACATGGACGCTGGCCACCACCGATGAGAGAGTACTGGGAGCGTTCGAGAGAAAGATTCTCCGTAAAATCTTTGGCCCTATCTGCTTTGCTAACGAGTATCGAATCAGGATGAACCACGAGCTGTATGAGATATTCGACGACATTGACATAGTCAAGCGCATCAAGATCCAGCGGCTTCGCTGGCTAGGTCATGTCGAACGAATGGATGAAAACACTCCAGCCAAGAAGGTGCTTGAATCGAAACTCGAAGGTGGACAGCGTAGAAGAGGGCGTCCAAATCTGCGTTGGAAAGACCAAGTTGAGGACAACCTGGCAACGCTTGGTATTTCTAACTGGCGTCAGCGCGCGCAAAGCAGATCCGACTGGCGCGGCTTCATCTCAGCGGCCAAAACCGACCCACGGTTGTAAGGGCCATTTAAGTAAGTAAGTAAGTAAGTATGTGTGGTTACCATTAAAAGTGGTATATAGGTCACCAGGATATACGAATCCCGAAAATAACTACAAACTTTCAATCGCTGAAGTATTTCCATTCATTTGATACCAATATTTACAAATGGGTAGGTGTACCGAATTTCGATTTTTTTGTTGAACCACAAGTCGTTTCGCCGGAAACCATTATTTTTATGTATTTGAGCATGAATCAATATATATTTTACCAAAAAAAGTTTACCTAAGCACGTATACAGTAAAATTGATCTGTAGATATACATTTTATATGAGGTATTTGAACATAAGTGGTCGGTTCTCAGGTCACAATAGACCGATCATGCCAATTTTCTTGTTCAGACAACTTAGATAAATAAGTACTCTAAATCTAAAGTTTTTTCTACTTTTTCTGTAATCGTGATTTCAACAGACAGACAGAGGGACAGACAGACGGAGAGACGGACATCGCTAAATCAACTCAGGAGATCATGCTGATCAAGAATATATATACTTTTCCATACCGGAGATGTTTCCTTCTGGGTGTTACAAACGGCGTACCAAACTGAATATACCCTTTCACTCTTAGTGTAGGGTATAAAAATGATGCTAATTACATATCATGCTAATTACGATATCTAATTACATATTTATGGCAATGGGTGGGCCATTTCGACTCAATTAGAACAGAAGATGTATGTTTACAATTTTCGCAGAAGTATTTAATTATTTGCAAAACCCGTGTGTATTTCAAAAGATATATCGTCGGTGATACTGCAAAACCGCCTAACTACATGTGAAAATTACGCCTAATTTTGTGTTTTAATCGGGATTTTAATGATTTGTTGATCGGATAAATTAGAAAAATAACATAAGTTATGACATACTTAATTTTGTATGAAATTAGTGCAGAATTGAGACTGAAAATAGTTTTGTATCTTCTGTAAAATTCATTGCGTAAGAGGTATTCGAAAATGTAGATAGGCGGATTTTGCAGTATCACCGACGATATAATATACGATAATTTTAAACTTACCTTCTTAATTAAATTCAACAAAAATTATCACATTTTTAATTGCAAACACCGGAACTCTAAGAACTTTCAAAAATATATTTTTCACATTTTCTCGAAATGCAATGAAAATTTATTATTTGATTATAAACATAACCATGAAAAATTTGATGCCATATTAAAAAGCACTTGACAATTGTTCTATTTTTAAGCGTAAAAACACCTCAACAAATTGCAACTCCCACTTTACCCTATTTTACACTTTACTTTACAGGTTGTTTTCTAATTCAAAATGTGTGTAGAATTCAAAATGTTATTACCCTTTATAAATAAAGTTATTTAAGACGGTTTAAGTTTAGCACCGAATCAAAAATAATCTATCAGACAATATCAGTTTCTATTACAACAAAATTGCCTAGTGGGTATAGTTCCAATATATTCATAATTTTGTAATAAAGTTTTTAATATACATAGTATTACAACTTCGATATTTAATATTGTGCATCATTATAGTCTGGAAAAGGCTCACGTGGTATTGAGAGGAATGAATACGAACCTATTTTTACTTGAGCTTGGAAGAAAGAAAATGTGCGTTGTAATAAACAACTTAATTAAGTAAACATATAAAATTGTTCTAAATTGGTTGTAGAACCTTTTAAGATGATGCTATAAAAATCGACTTAACCGTTAATAGAACCGAAGATGTAGCATGGACTACGAGTTGGTTGCCGCAAATATGTCTATTCTGTGTTTAATGTATTCGGGCAGCTTTAAGTAGTGTCGAGTTTGTGTGCTTCACCTTTACGTTGTTGATTCGACCACCGGGTAATGGTATTATGTGTAACATATGTAACTATGGAAACTACCTCATGGGTGCATGGCCCACCAGCTGCACTTTGTTGTGAGTTCGGTTTTTTTTGTATTTGACAATGCTCTTTTCTAGCGGCTCCCCTATTTCTGATTCCGTGTTTTATCTTTTTGGTTGTACAGTTGTTACATAATTAAGCTAGCCGCCGGCCTATGGTTGTCGTATCATCGCATGATGGAAAAAGTTCAAATGACAAACGAGATGAGCGAACAGCTGCCACTGCTTCGGTGGAGCCTTAGGACCATTGATGAGAAAAATACACGAAAATACATAAAAACTTTTGGGGTCTGTGATTAATTACTGGGGGCATGAAAAAGACAACAGTTTAGTTTGACCGTCATCTCTTGTATCACAGAGTTTTTCCGTGATTTTTTATGTTTTTTTTTATTTCAAAATGCAAAATACCGCAAAAAGTTTGGCAATTAATTTCAATATAACTCAGTTACCTGCTGACAAAATGTGCAAAGTTTTCAAATTTTAAATGTGATACATTTATGTTGAATGTCATGGTCAACTTTAATTATACCTTAGGGTCTTTTTATTGCTTTCGTTTTAAGCAATGCCTAGAATCTTAACAGTGCAATCCAGAACCATTTGTGAGTTTGGTATATATGAATATTATTAAAATATGGTAAATTTATAATTTTCCCCATAACTCAAACTATAGGACCTTCTGAAACAGGCAGAGCATACAAACAGCTGTCTAAATAAATAAAAACATCTCAGCAACAGCTCCAGTTCATTCATAAGTATTCACACATGGTTTGACACTCAGGCACACACCGCCAAAATATCGAGCTTTTGTTCTGCAGAAGTACGTTCCACAATATATCTGCTCCACAACATCACACTCAGCATTCTCTTTTAAAGAGTTACCAGGTATTTTATTTGCTATCTAAATGTTTCGGAAATACTAAACTAAAACTGAAAGGTTATATTAAGTTTGAGCTTTCGTAGAGATAAGCGTCACATTCGATTAAGCGATGTTCTGCGACTCTATCTGACTTTTGAAATTTTGAAAGTAGTCGTTCTAGAACTAAAAATCACCAAATAGAAATTTCAAAAAATCGAAAGATTTTTGTATATCTACTATATATTTGTGAATGTAAGTGTGTATGTATGTATGTATGTATGTATGTATGTATGTATGTATGTATGTATGTATGTATGTATGTATGTATGTATGTATGTATGTATGGATGTATGTATGTCGGTATGTTCAGAATAGACGTCTAAAAGGCTGAACCGAATATAATCAAATTTTGACACAATATGTATGTCCGGGCAGAGTATAGGAGTTTGGTGGACTGGGCGTGACACCTCCTATAAACCAAAATTAAAAGAAACATATTATATCAGCCATTGGGATAGCAAATTTAATGAAATTTTGGTTAACATTATATTAAACCATTCTGAATGGAATACGGGCGAGATTGAACCAATGGGCGTGGCACCCCGTATAGAACGTACATTTTCCAGGTGGTGTATGTAAACAGTTATTATAGTGGTCTCAAAATATTTCACACCAGGGTATACCAACCATCCCAAATTCTTTAAACTCACCACATCGAAATTCACCACACCGAAATTTACAACACTGAAATTTACCACATTTAAACCTTACACACTAAAACTCACCACACTAAAAATTCTAATGGGAACAACTCTACGGGGAAGAACGGGAAAGCGTTCTACGGGGAAGATTTCTACGGGAAAGCACATTTAAAAAATCTTTGCACAAGTCGTGCAAGTCGTAGTTTTTAATAATTGAAAATCAAATATGCACAAGATGGGATATCGTTTCTATTTTTCCAAATATTTAATATATTCTATAAGATTAATTTTAATAATAAGAGAAGTTTTTCAACGATTTCACTTAAATGACTAATTCAAAACTAAATTGAGACTATTTTAGGAATGAAACAGTGACACTCAGGAGCTTAAAATGAGATTGAAAAATTGTGATATTAAACCTTCACTATTTGCTGGGTGGTTTCCAATAGTATGGAAATGAATTTCTTGGAGAAATGATAAATTATTAAAAAACTGCTTAAACAGAGCCACAAAAGGAAAGAAAAACAGGTTTAGTGCAAAAAAAAAAAGTTTAGACGGTTTTGATTTCTAAGAAAAAAAACCGAACCGACGCGCCGGTTTATAAAACCAGTATATGACATTACTAGTACAGGATTTTTGCAGTTGGCTTAGAACGTCTATAACTTTCATAATTCTTACTAACTTCCTGACACCAGGTGTTAAACTGATCCCATGTGACTCACCATCCTTATTGTTTTTTTTATATACCATTGTTTGGTGTTGGTTTGTATGAAGTTCTCTTACCTCTAAAAGGTCGAAATTATATATATTAAAACTTTGACATTTGTTAAAATTTTGTAAAATACTTATTTTTTTTTAAAAACTTATTTTAAACACACTTTTTTATATCATTTTCGGAAGATTCCCAGATCAAAATTTATTCATTATTTATTTTTTAAGAGCCGTCGAAACATTTTATTTATTTTTGGTAGTGACTGTTAAAATGTACTTGTGATAACATTTAAATATTCGAAAACTGCAAAAATATAAGTTATTACAATTTCTTAAATAACAACTCAGTAATCTATCTATAACATCGTCCGACAAAAAGTGAAAAATTTCGTTATACATGAACCAAATAGGTCTGAAACTAAGGGCTAAATGAAGTTAAACTGCGTTAACAGTTTTTTTATTTCGTGATCTTGTTTTCTTCTAAAAGGATTTTAAACTTTCAAAGGTGAGAGACACTTGCATCTTTAAGTCCTTATATTGAAATCTTTTTGATATTAGGATGTGTAACGAACAATTTTTTTTTGTGATGGGCGATGTACTAAATTTTTGTTGAAGAAAGAATTCTTATTTTTTATTTTTTAACTAAAAAAGCTTAAGGGAGCAAATTTGGAATGTGATACTGCATATATCACCCCTTAACATATTTTTTTTCTAAATTATTCAATGGCATTTTCAAAGTATATAACAGTTTAAACGGACATTATTAACATTACTTCGTCCTGACAGGATAAAATAAAACAAAAAATTTCCAAGAATCTCCTCTTTCATTTGATATCAATAGGACATGTGTAAGTATTTAAATAAATTTTTCGAAAATTATTATCCTTTGAAAGTTTGAATTCCTTTTAGAAGGAAACAGGATCACGAAATAAAAACTCTAAACGCAGTTTAACTTCATTTGGTCCATAGTTTCAGAAATATATCATTCATGTGTAATATGTACTGTCGGACGTTGTAATGATACGAACAAAATAGGATTCTCAAGAAACAGGATCCTATCTATAATGATGTCTTTGCTTTTGTCTTTGATATTAAAATAGTTTTCATTTTCGATAAACATTTTTTCGTATCGAAAATGTATGATTATTACATTGAATTCATAATTATCGTCAAATGGTTTTAAAAACCTCTACATAGCAGTTAAATTAAGTTTGTTGAAATATTTATTAAAAACTTTAGCAAAGTTTTTAAAATTTTTAAAAGTTGTAGTTAGAATTACGCACCTGGTAAGCATAAACTTATCAGTGGAACAAATGAGCTTTTCATCTGTGCTCTTGACATGTGACAAGGACATGCGCAGTGATATGTTGTGTTTACAGCTCCTTCACAGGGAATGTGCTGCCGAAACAATGGAAATAGAGAGCGACAAGGTGATTTATTTTGTATTTTGTTAATGTAACTTTTACCGGTTGCGTGCGCTGAGTGTGTTGAATACGTTCGTTAACTTTCAGCATTTTGTTTTAGTGCGTGCTGTGATGTCTGCCTACACGAATTGGTTATGTGGCAGCGGGGGGAATGAGTGCAGTGTTCAGCCTCGTGTGTATTGTGAGCACGAACGATATTTAATTTTTGTGGAGATTCCCTATGCGGGAGCTTGGCACAGTGAATGGCGGAGTGGTGAAACTTTTGGTGGCAACTGCTGCATGGGGAATTCGCAAAGTTTTCCCATTTTCAATTTTATGCATTCGCCATTACAGAGGCAGATAATGGCTAGGTGTTTGCAAAAAATGTTCAGTTACAAGTTGGATACTGTGCGTTGCACACGTGTTGCGCGGATTTTCGAGAAAGGAATTTTTTTGTGATGCGTGTTAAATAAAGACGTATATATTTGAATTGTATTTCAACAGTTGGATCCACCTGCTTTGTTTTTAGTTGATTTGATAAATATAGTTTCTAGTTCTGGAACATTGTAAAAAATAAACAATTAAAATAATATCAGATAATAATCTGTGTTAACAAAAAATTTATTGAAAATGTGAAAAGTCCTTATAACATAAATAAATATAATTGTTTTTATCGGTTTGTAATAAAACGAAAAAATAAACAATTAAAATATACACTAAAAAATAAAATTAAATATTGTAAAAAGTAGAAAAAAATGAATGCCGTGTTAACTTAATTTAAGTGAAAACAATGGTCGTGATTTAAATTTGAAATATTTTATGAACATCTTTACCAGCAAATTAAGGTAATTGCTCTTAATTTTGGAATTAATATACAGGTTTGTTGATATATTTTAAATATTTGTTTATAATTTTATTATTATAATAGTTTAAAAAAACATGACTGCCTATGTCAACATTATATCCTATGTAGCTATGTCGGTTTAGGGCCGTTTTTGAATTCCCTTAATTTTTTGGTATTTCTAAATTAAAGCTCGGATTGGTTCGAGAATTTCAGCAATAAACAATCATACAAAAAAACTTTTTTATGCTATACGAAGGTTTTAAAAAATAAAATTTAATGAATTAAACTGAACAAAGCTATGCAAAAAAAAAACTTTTGTGAAATTTGTTACATTTTCGATTGTTAAACCTTTAATCGGCAAGATAGAAATGACGTTTTTTATTAAGAGAATTTTGGTTTTTTAGTCCATTTGTCAATTTTTTTGTTTTGTTTAGCTGCCAGGTGCAAGAGGTGAAAGACCGTCTGTAGACGGTCTTGCCGGTATAAGAAAAAATATTTTTATAAAAATTAAATAATAAATGGGTCATTCCACGTCAGAAATATCAATCTTGGCACGATGTCTTCCGATTTTGATGAAATTTTGTGGATGGATAGTGACCGAAAAGTAAAGAATAACTGTGTACTTAGTTGTTTTGATTTCTCAACTCCAACAAAGTTATGTGAATCGAAACACCAAAGTACTATATTATTAAATTATTTATATCTCTGTAACTAATTAACATATTTTAATGAAACTAATGATTTATATAAGCTTTATAATCACGAATTACAATAAAAATAACAATTTAAAAAAATAATATACATTTAACTTAGAAAAAGTTAAAAATATTTTTCAAAACACTGTTACGTATACGCCCCAATATTTTAAAAATCAAAAACAAGTTTGTTTTTAAACCCTGGAGTTTTCCCCGTCGATTAAAAAAATAATTTCAATGGAGTCTCCCATAGTTTCTGAACTATCATGTTATAAAGATCAATTGCCGATTGCTGATTTTTCTGAGATTAAATTGACCGAAGTTATAACCAGTCAAACACAAAAATATTGAGTTTAAGGTGTACCTAATATTTATTGCATAACATATAAAGTTTTTATAATTCAATAAAATTATATATATATTATATGTGAAACTAGATCCATAATTGCATGATCACTCTTTAAGTCTTCAGATTAAATACAAATTCACGCTTACGATTTTTGATTTAAATTTTCTTTGCGGTGCTACTTTAAACAATATAATTTTTTGTCCAACAATTATTCATAGAAATTTCAACAAAACCTTAAACAAGTAGAATTTAGCTTTGCATAAATGTATTACTTTCCATGGGTTTTCCTCAGTATCCTACAATAGAGTCAAATGAAGATCACCTACTAAATGTTCATACTTTTAAAATATAATATTTTCCTGCTTATGTTCATATCGAAGAAAAAAAATTTTATCTCGAATTTTTTTAATCGAATTTGTCAATTTCACTTTAAGCTGAGGACTTAAAGAATGATTGGCAAAAACAAAGTAAGAGGAAGTACAGAATTATAGATCAAGTTTAATATAAAATATGTTCTTTTATTTAATTATGAAAATCATAGATGTTATGCAACAAATAATAGGTACATCGTAAAATTCATATTTTTATACCCTACACTAAGAGTGAAAGGGTATATTCAGTTTGGTACGCCGTTTGTAACACCCAGAAGAAAGCATCTCCGGTATGGAAAAGTATATATATTCTTGATCAGCATGACCTCCTGAGTCGATTTAGCGATGTCCGTCTGTCCGTCTGTCTGTCCGTCTGTCTGTCTGTCCGTCTGTCTGTCCGTCTGTCTGTCTGTTGAAATCCCTAAGACTTTTAAAATTGAAGAGCTAGATAAATGAAACTTATAACTTAGATTACTAATATACCTACGCTGTATGCGAAAAATTGTGCGAAAAAATTGGCGAGATCGGTCCATGGTGACCTATGATCCGACCACTTATGTTCAAATACCACATATAAAATGTACATATAAAGATCAATTTTTATGTATACGTGCTTAGGTAAACTTTGTTGGTCAAATATATATTGACATCATGCTCAAATACATGATAATAATGTTTTCCGGCGAAAAGACTTGTGGTTCACAAAAAAAAAAAAATCGAAATTCGGTACACCTACCCATTTGTAAATATGGGTATCAAATGAATGGAAATTCTTCAGCGATTGAATGTTTGTAGTTATTTTCAGGATTCGTATACCCTGGTGACCTATATATCACTTTGAATGGTAACCACACATATGTGTAGGGTATTTATAGTCGGCTTAGACCGACTATAATTTTGATAATCCTAACTATCATAATTACACCTACTTTAAAATTTCCCATGTGATCTAACCTTCCCAACTGGTTTGTGTTTGACTGGTCATAACTTTGGCCAGATCAATCCGAATTTCATGTGGTTTATTTTAAAATATTAGTTGAAGTTATTAAAAAAATATATTTGTTTTATGTAATAACCCAAAAACTTTAGGCAATCTTAGGTTGTGATTAGAATCTTGACGTTCATTGGAAAATCATACTTAGATCGCGGATATTTTTTTTTGTTGTAATTTGTAATTTTGGCGTCTGTATTCAAAAAATTTCACTTCGACTGATCGTAGCCGCCAAACGAATTCAGTAGCACCGTTCAAACCGGCACCATTTGATTCAATACGAACAACGCTTTTTCAAAATATTCGGTTAGAGTGAAGGACGTCTGTAGACGGTCTTTCCGATTTAATGGTTCATTTTGAAATCTACTTTAAATGTTCACGAATATACGCCATTGTGATTAATTTCAGTTTTAAAATTGTGTTTTTAATTTTGAAGTAATTTAGCTCAGCATGAATGTCATTGTTATTTTTGAAAAAATATCAATCTAAATATCAAACCACCAACTCATGTTGTAGAATAAAATGTTAAATAAGTTTTCAAAAAGAAGTTTTTTCAAAAAAGTTAAAATTTTAAAACAATCTTATAAGGACTGCGCACAAAATTACAAAAATCTAATCCAGTGTTTCGATTTTATGTGTATATTTCTAATTGTAGTAAATCTATTTTTTTTAGTAAAATGTAGTAAAAATATATGTATTTTCTGATTTAAATGTTGTATATATTTTACATTTATATGTACATATATTATTTTTCTTTGTAATTCATAAAATAAAAAGAATTTACAACGTTTCTTAATAATTTCCACGTTTTAGGTTATTTTTTAGCAAAAAAATAAAATTTTCTAAATCAATATTCCATTTAAGATATTTTTATTGTATATCAAATAGAAATGTCATCGTTTTACAACATTAGATGTATGGCCTATGAATTAAAATAGTTGAAAATATATAACTAAATTCGAAAAATGGAAATTTGGTTGAAGATGAGAAAAAGATGTAAATGTATGCGTTAATTTATACAAAAAAAACCAAAAAAAAATGCATGAACGAACGGAC
The DNA here is from genome assembly GCA_951804985.1 of Dryomyza anilis. Taxonomy (NCBI): domain Eukaryota; kingdom Metazoa; phylum Arthropoda; class Insecta; order Diptera; family Dryomyzidae; genus Dryomyza; species Dryomyza anilis. Next base: position 40,747,683 of record OX638134.1, on the reverse strand, counting down.
AGAAAAACAATAAAGCAAAACTGTGTGAAAATAATGAAGTTTACAAAATTTACATGAAATAATGTGCATTTATATATTTTTTTTTTCATCGAATTTACAAGGATGTTTGTATTAATATTTTTTTTGGAAAATATAGAAAATTCAGAATTGAAATTCTGCATATTTCTATATGCAGAATTTCAATTGAAATCATTTTCAATTGAAAATGCATTCAATGCATTCAATAGAACAGTGCTGAGTAATTTTACAGGTTCCTCTCTCACAAAATTGACATTTCAACGGACTGGCGCGCTCAATTTCGAACATCAAAGACGTCTTTTTTCGAAGTACCAAATCTTTGCATAATTGAAATCCTCCAAAGTGATGGAGGATCAAAACTTTTCATCTATTGCTGTAGTTTATCAACCAGGCTATTACAGCGTCTGTTTTTCAAAATATCTGTCTTTTTTTTTTTAGTTATCAATCAGTCTAAAATTTCAATTTAAGCCCGAGCTAACAATTTCAAACTGCTCGGTTGTCGTCTTATATTTTTAGGCTGGAAAAATATCCAACTCGCTGTCAAAATTGAAAATAATTTCAAAATTTGTGATTTGTTATTGTTTTTCACCGAACAAATTTGTATTTTTTGACAAAATACTGTTACAGTAGTCGAGGAGATTAGGCAGGAAACTAAGTTAGGCCAAATTAATATGGACACTTCATGTTCATACCAGAATGGCAGTAATCTCCCCCAAGAATTCTTGAATGTAAATATTGGAGTTTATTGTGTCCGTGATAATGAAAGTATTACTTCTTTTGTAACAACTGCGATTGGTAGCAAACTAAGGAACTGTCTTAATTGTTGGTCCACATTTCCTTATTTCCTACGAATAATGGACCCCGATTAATACCTTTGTTTGGCGACTTTATTGCCTGAAATGTTGGAATTTTTCTTGAACAAGGTACTAATCTTCTTTAATTTTTTCTTTTCACAGATCCCTTTTTTTCTCCCAACACCTTCTACCTGTGTAATTATTAGGTCCTATTTAAACTAATTTATTACCTTCGAAATAGCGTTTGGTTCAATTTTTAGTTCACTAGCATTTTTTTATAAGTTCAATGAAAGTGATACAGAGAAATGTTCAAATTTAATTTTCTTACATCGATTGTCATTTGTAAAATTTCGGACTAGTATAATTTTTTGACATTAATTCCACAGCAAACTGAGTATGTACTATGCATAAAGCTACCAGCTGTAAAAGAACACATTTTCAGCACAAAAATGGAAATACATACTTAATAGTGGATACCTAGAACATACAAAAGACCTTTTATTATTTTTTTTATTAAGATATATTTGTAAGTATATATTTAAAAAAAAATGTACAAAGGTGGCTTTGATTTAAATTGTTTGTGGCTTCTTTATTATCCTCTGTAAACAAAATATTAATATTATCCGCACGAAAAACGGAACAGTAATACATTAAATTAAAAACTTAAAAGCAAAACAAATAACGGTTTCGAATTCGTTTTTCTCACTCGTTTCGTTTTTAAGTTTTATAACAAAACGGTTCTATGTTATGGCTACAGTTTTTAAACCCTACACTAAGAGTGAAAGGGTATATTCAGTTTGGTACGCCGTTTGTAACACCCTGAAAAAAGCATCTGCGATAAGAAAAAGTATATTTATTCTTGATCAGCATGACCTCCTGAGTCGATTTAGCGATGTCCGTCAGTCCGTCAGTCCGTCTGTCTGTCTGTCCGTCTGTCCTTCTGTCTGTCTGTTGAAATCACGATTACAGAAAAAGTTGAAGAGCTAGAGCAATGAAACTTTAGATTTAGATTACTTATATATCTAAGCAGTCTGAACAAGATAATTGGCATGATCGGTCTATTGTGACCACTTATGTTCAAATACCTCATATAAAATTTACATCTACCGTTCAATTTTACTGTATACGTGCTTACCTAAACTTTTTTTGGTCAATTATATATTGACATTATGCTCAAATACATGAAAATAATGTTTTTCCACGAAACGACTTGTGGTTCCCAAAAAAAATCGAAACTCGGTACATCTACCCATTTGAAAATATGGGTATCAAATGAAAGAAAATTCTTCAGGGATGGAAAGTTTGTAGTTATTTTCAGGATTCGTATACTCTGGTGACCTATATACCACTTTGAATGGTAACCACACATATGTGTAGGGTAATTATAGTCGGCTTAGACCGACTATAATTTTGATAACTATCATAATAACACCTACTTATAATAAAAACCAGTTGGTAAGGTTAGATCACATGGGAAATTTTAAAGTAGGTGTTATTATGATAGTTAGGATTATCAAAATTGTAGTCGGTCTAAGCCGACTATAATAACACTTACTTAAAAATTTCCCATGTGATCTAACCTTCCCAACTGGTTTTTATTAAGTAAATTACTAATTACCTAAAAACTAATTACATAAAAAATTGTATTAAAATTTTGATAAAAAAAATAAAAATAGATAACACAGTGCGGCAAAATTACAACTTCTTTAATTGAACTCCGATTTTTTTTATATTGTGTTCATATGTGGTCTACCGATAAAAAGTGTAGAAAAAACTTCCGTCTGGGTTAGGCGCTATGACGTCCTAAATAGTTCAAAGGATAACCAATATAGTTCGTCATTTTGCAACGAAATGGTTCTTTGTACGTTTTTGATGTCTAAGGAGCAAATATAGGAAACTTGCTATAGATGATTTCCACCTTACACTTTATGTTTGTATCTTAACGATTTACCACCATTTTGAATTCCGTTAAGGACTTATTACCCGTAGAAGAAGTCAGAAAACTATCATAATGTCTTTGGGGAAAATATTCGTCTTTAAAATTGAACTGGGGTCTCTAAACAACTAAACTCTCCAACACGTTCTATTTCTAAAATATAAGCCTACTAATAACGAATAATAGTTCTAGTTTAAATGTTGAATAAAGTCGTATAAATATATTATTACAATAATTTTGGTGTAGTTAAAATTATGACGCTGATTCCGAAAATGGCATAGATGCTTACTTATTGGCTCTAGTCTTTGAGATATAGCCCATTGTTATTTTCTAATAGTATTATCTTTCATATTCCAACCAATGACAAGAATGAAAATATCTTTTCTGCATTTTTGTCTAACGGTTAAGGTTACGGCTTCGGTTTCAAAAAGATTTTGTTAGCCCCAGTCCAGGCTTGAACCTGGGACTTTTCAGCTCGCAGTCCAACGCACTAACCTTGAGCTACCGACGCTACAATAAAGTGTTGATAGTGAATTTTAAACCCTAAAGTAATAAAATTAAAATTGTGCACTTTAAAAACGTAATTATTTTCCTTTGTATAAAACGTTTTTAGCAAAGACTTTCGTACAGTGCATTTCATAAAAAAGTTTCAGTAATACAAGAATATTAGGACTATAATATGGAAATAGTACTCGATACTGCTCGATATTACACATAAACAGTTCACATATAAGTGGACTTAATCCGCATATTGGGTATTAATTTATGTGCTTAGATTTAATATTTGTTTACGTTGGAAAGTTTTTGGTTATTAGCTTAATGTCATGTTTAATACGCATTACGCAAGAAATTCAAGGTAATCATATAATTCCATAAGTTACTTAGAAGTACAACAATATTTCAAAAGCACGCATATTGCTCAAATTTACATATTAGATAAATAAGAATTTGGCCATTTCTTGGGCACTTTCTACTCCCGATGGGCTTTTTGTTAATCTTAATTATAATCCTTGCATAAAAAGGATTTTGTTTGTTACCCACAGCAATGGGACGCAATAATGCTGATGTTTGTAGTCGTTGTAAATAAAAGAATGTTAGAATGAAGTAAGAATAAATAATGAGAAATAGATTTCGTATACTGGCTGGCCTTTTTTAATAAAACAAACGCCAGAAAGTCCCTTTGTATTTCAAGTAAATTTATAGAAATAGAACAATTTCAAGAAGATACTAATTATGTTTACTAATTTGTTATATTACATTAAAATATGTATATTTCTTCGTTCTATGAGTAAAACCAAGTAATTAGAAGAAAATAATATATAAAATTAAAATTAACAGTTAATATGTACGGTACATTTATTTTGTGCAAATTATTTTTATATTATTTTTGGGGCTGTGCGATTTATAAATTCATCAGAAATTCGCACAGCCGTAATTATTTTACTTTAAGAGTTTTTAATTTCTAGATTTTAAATTGCGATTAATCGTACCAGAACAGTAGTAAAAAATTTAATTGTCATAGTTGCTGCAACGAAAATAAAAATGATATGCCTTGTAGCAAATATGCAAATGTACTACAAGTGACACGTTCAAAATAAAAGCAGTTTAAAATTGTGTTTAAATAAAATATTTTTAATTATTCCACTTCATATTGGTATGTATGTGGTTTTTGTTTCGTGAAAAAATATGCACATTTTTTTATTCAACTGTTTTTTTTTAATTTTTGCATTTAGTATTACTTTCTACAAAAAGTTTATAGAGTTCTCCATGCATTGTTCATCCTAGACTGATTTCCGGATTAAAGGCTTTAAAAATGCGATGTAAAACCGAATTCCCAATGATTTAATATAGTAAATCCAATAAATGTAAGGGAGTGTGCTTCGCAAAAATGTTTATATTTTTTAAAATTTTTAATTCATGTTTGCTAAAAGTAATAACAATATTTATCGTATTTGTTGCATATCTGCGAGATATATTAAAATTAGAAACCAGATTATTTTAACTTTTTGGATGCCCACAAATCATTCTAAACCTGAGCTAAGGATAATCTTTCTCTTTATTAAAATTTCAATAATTCCATTTACAACTCTGATTCTTAATATTTTTACTAAATAAGCAGATCTATAAAGAGAAATTGACATTTTTAACTAGGACAACCGAAAATAAAAAGAGTTCACTTAAAATGTTTGTACAAGGTGTTTGGTTCATAGATGTCAATAAGTCAGGGGGTCATTATATGACTCACAAAAATAAGAAAATATTAAATAAAAAATGTCAAATTTTTCATCCAGTATATGATACAGGGTGTTTAATAAATGCATAACCAAGTCATGAAAATGGGTTATAAAGTATAATCTGTATGTAAATTAATATCAAATTTTCACTCTCACAGAAAAAATAATCAACGTAAATATAGCAACCGATATTAATTGCATTCATTAATCAATCCAGTAATTAAATTCGTTAATTTAATGAAAAAATTTACTATTCTTCGTTAAATCAGCAATTCCGTTTGCTAATATGAATATTTTATTAAATTAGTGAATTTCATTGCTGGATTGATTAATGAATGCAATTTATATCGGTTGCTATATTTACGTCGATTTTTTTTACTGTGCTTTTTTAGACTATTTAATTGCCTTTCCAATGGTTTATCACTTCTTTGAATCCCATGATCTCTTGCTTTTTTTAAATGTACTAAAATTTACAAAAATAAATATACAAATTTTCGCTTTATCATTGATTTTCTCAAATTTTTTTCTAACCAGTACTATCAAACCAATCAAAGTGATTTTAAACTATAAAGTTGTGCTGCAGAAATAATTTAACAGTGGCAGATTTTGTGATATGGTGGTTAATTTTTATCAACAGATTTTACTTTATAACCGATTTTCTTGATTATGTTATGTCATAAAAACGCTTCAATTAAACACCGTGTATCTTAAACGGGATGAAAATAACAATTTTTTTATTAGATTTTTTTATTAGACATTTTCTTATTAGACATTTTCGTATTTTTAATAGAATGACCCCATGATTTATTGACATCGATGAACCAAACCCCTGTACACACAGAAAAATCCTTTTTTGGCATGAGGTTCAGTGTTGCAACCGAAATACATTTGTTGTAACCTCATGCCATTAAAATGAACGTACCATTTTAAGCTCTAACCGAAATGTTAGTCCGCGCAACGGCACGTTCGCTTATCGTAACCTCATGATTGATTTTTCATTCTGGCAATATTTGACGATTGTGCATTTGTTACGGCAACTGAGTACGTTATTGTATCAACAAAATAAATTATGAATACATGCAGAAATAAATAAACGTCAACAATTTTTACAAAACGCAAACAATAGAAAATTTATTATTTAAGTAAAAATGCGAAATAAATAAATGTATGAATATTAGTAAAATAATGAATGAATTCAATACAAATTGCTGTTTAGCTAGTGAAATATAATAAAAATATAAAATTATGTGACCATATGTGGCATTAGAAATAGTTTTATATTTTGTTTAATTATGGTGAAATAAAATATGAAACGTGTCCTCATACTGTTTTTATTTATCAGGGAACATATGCGTGACATATTTACGCATCGAAAATACATGACGAAAACTTTACATAAATAACTTTTATATATAAAAAAAATCTAAAATAATATTTCAATTGGAGGTTTCGGCATTCTTGCTGTCTTGGAGGTTTAAACAGCCTCTTGCTTGCTGACTAGGAGGTTGGCACAACCTCATGTTTGATGACTAGGAGGTTATCACAACCTCATTCTTGCTGACTCGGAGATTGGTACAACCTCCTAATCAGCAAGTTACCGCAACCGAATAATTCGGTAGGGTAATTTAGTTGGATAAATCAGTTTTCTGTGTGTATATCAACAAATTGAAAAGTTTAAATAACGATTATGAATTTAATAAGCACATATTTAAATTCATGTTATAAAAAATATAAATACCTAAGTTTTAAATTTTTAAATAAATGTAAATTTTTATATAAAATGTACCTGTTAGCTACAGAAAAAAGAAGCTTTTCAAACGTTATTATTAGCAGTCTCTGCAACAATAGAAGCTTAGCAATATGCACACTAACTGTGCACCGATGGCATCGCATTCTATTCCTTTTGTTTTTTATTTTGTTTTTTCAGCATCTATTTGGCATGAAATGCAAAATGTTGGCCACATGCCGACGGCAAGCGTGCAGAGAAAAAAATAACTGTATGGAAGGTTGGTTGATATGTGATAATGTATGGAGAAATTAATATAAGGCACAGTTCAGAGTTAACCACGGTTTATTTATCTTGAAAACAACTGCAAACTTGTCATTGTGGGACAATGCCCTTTAATTTGATTACTTATACTTACATATAGAAAGGTGTATCGAATTTGAACCGAACGAAATGTATCTTCTTCGGTAAAAGTTTCCCGTAGATTTAGTGCTATATAAAATACATGATCACGCCCATTTTCAATATCAGACAGCATAGTCATACAAGTAATCTAAGTTCTGAGTTTCATTGAACTAGCTCACCTTTTTCTTCTTTAATCGTGATTTCAATAGGTAGACAGACTTACGTAGAGACAAACGGATATCGCTAAATTAACTCAGGATGTGATGCTGATATTTTTTCAAAGATTTCTAAAATTAATTGAATTTATAATTAGAATATTTGATTGCTGGGATAAAACTAATGAAGTATGATTGCCAGAATAATAGTTTTATTTATTGTAATAATATTATAATATAATAATATTATATTGTAATAATAGACTAAATAAATATAGCAATTTCATAACGAAAAAATATTCTCTCTCTTATTGCTTCAATTATGTGACACGAATCCCATAAACTCAAAAATAATTTATTAGTATTTAATGGTATTGACCGATTAAAAAATAATTTACCCTATTGACTAATTTTAAATTTTAAAAACCTATCAATTCCATAGTATTTTTTCTGAGTGTAGTTTTTTAAATCTTGCGATATTGTGTATACATTTGCGTTGACTATCTGCACCTTTTGTTGCTCTTTTCTAAGAATGCATTCACCGAAGTGCTTTCAGTTTCAGGCTAGCTTAATACAACAAATCGAGTGCTGTTGATGTAAAATAGATGGTTTCGGCGTCCCTCTTGACAAACTTGTCTTTAAAAAAACAATTTGTGAACACAATTTTAATTATAAAACAACATGAACACCGAGAGTATTAATGTATTAAAACTTAATAAAATTTTGTATTTATGTAGAAGAAATATAGGTTGTTACATTCGTTGAATTTTTAAGTGCGATTGTATTTATTTCAGTTTATATTACTACGAAATATATTAATTAGAAATTAATGTTTATATAACGATACCTTCCAGACAGAACAGAGTAACCAACATTTTGGACATTTTTTTATTGCAGTTTTGGAAACGTCTTTATTTACTAACTTTACATTTACTATGTTACTATATGTTCCTATTGTAAATAAAGCCAAATAACACTAATTGTCGTAAGTACATTTTTGAAAAATGTTGGTTCCCTACAAACCATATGACGATAATTTTTAAATTCGATATAAATAATAATGATGAATTTTAGATATAAAACTCTAAAGTATTTGAAAAATTAATTGCGAGTTCTTTATAATTTTGGTCAAAAAATAAATTTTTCTGGACAAATAAAATGTTTATATCGAAAATAAATCCATTTATGATATCATCTCGATATCTATAACGCTAAGAACAACAATATCATTTTAGATAGGTTCGTTTTTATCGAAAACCCTATCATTTTCGTATCATTATCATCGAAATCGATAATTTGAGTCTATAAACGATATCGTAAAATTATCGTTTGGTTTGCTGGGTTATGAAAACATTTTTAAATACGTTTATCCAATTCTGTGTGCGAAAAAATCTTATATTTGTATATACATACGGACTATTTCATGTCAGAATGACCACATATTTATATAAATATTTTTTTTAGTGACTACCTCAAGTATTCTGAATTCATTTGTGGTAATGGTTAAAAATCTAAAAATATGAGTCTTTCTAGAGAATATGTTAACCTTTAAAGCAAAAATATAAATTTTTCATCAAATACTTCTACCCTAATTAAAGGATACTTTACAATATTTTGATACGAATGCTGTGAAATTTACTTTTTGTTGGTTACGATATTTTGCCTGTAAGGTATCAATATAGCAGAAAATGTAGTATATTTTTTTTCAGTATTTTTTGTTTTTTGACGTTTACACACATTGTGGACTTACCTACTAGGGATCGCGAAATCCCGGAATTTGAGTCAAATCAGTCCCGAAAAACAAAAATGTATAGTAAATAATTTTTAAGGGGTTATTCAAAAGTATTTCATTAAAAATACTGGAATCTTGAAACACTAATAGTCTAAAATAGTTAATAATTATAATATCAAGACGGTTTCTTTTTAAACTAATTTTTATTCTGAAGATAGTTGAAAGAAATACTATCAACGTTGCTGGCGAATTATGTCTATGAACGTAACCCTCATTTATATAAAAATACCTAAATAAATATAATTGAGAACCTCAATAGTTATTTAATTCTTAAGAAATTGAATTTGAAACTGCTGAGAATGCAACATCGGGTCTAAAACTTAAATTTTTATTAATATAATAATTTCATATTATTATTTAATTAATATTAAATTGTGAGTACCTCAAAAATTCAAACATATAAAATTGATTTGACCGATATTTGAATAGATACAAATGTCTAAATATTATTAATTTCCAGTATAAACTCCACTTATCCCGGGATCCCGGTATTGCATTTTTAGGATTGAAAAATGGTCTGGGATTGACATCCCTATTATCTACTGAGAATGTGAGCAGGTACAAACGAAATCAAGCAACTGAAAAACCATGCTATAAGAAAAGAATATTCTGCGAGTACTCATATTATTCACTTTTGCTTATATTATTCATATTTGGTACAAGTGAAATGCAAAACTTAAATTCGTATGATTCTCGCCAGAACTGATGATGATAAAGGTTGCATTTTTAGTTATGCTTTTTGCTTCCATACTTCAGTTTTTGGCGTCTAAATAAATACAGAATGCTGTAAAGTTATATGCAGATCTTTTTTTTTATATATTTATGAACTCACATAAATACAGAATGTAGTAAAAATGAATGCATATTTCGACCTATTTTTGGACGTTTAAATAAATACATTATGTAATTATTTTTAATACAAGTGTTGTCAAATTTTGTACTAAAATGTATTTCATACAAAAAAAAAACTACATCAATATAGTAGTAAAAAATACAGCTGTATTCGGACATAACTCAAATACATATGTATTTATTTTTAAAACATGTTTGTCTTTTTTTGGTGTAGGATACTACTAATAGATGAGTACTTTGATCTAACGAAGGTGTTTAAATAAAATAAGTATCGGTTTAAAAGTATCTAAACAAGAGTTTGAATATTTTTATTTCGATAATTTGTTTCATATTTTTTTTTCTTATAACCAATTTTCAAGTAAATTTCAGTTCCATCGGCAAAATAAGAAGAGCAAATTTTGAGTTTACTTGCTTGCAACCATTTTTTATGATAAGAATCCTTGATCTCGTAAATTTGGAAAACTTTATATCGTGGTTTTATTTCAAATAATTTATAAACGAAATTCAACTTCCATATCGAATTTCGTTTATAAATTATTTAAATGTAGTGGAAAAGTATTTTTTTTTGTGATTTGAATCATTTTAAATATTACCAATTGTTTTGCAAATTTATAAAGAACAAAGTATGAGAATTCTTTTTTGAAGATATAACCGCACAAAATAAAATTCATTTGAAAAACATGAAATTGAAGTACGTATGATATAAACCAACATCAAACAAAAACTACAAACTTTTAATATTTATTTGGTTATCTTTCCTTCGTGCTTATCTCTGTGTGTGTAATAATTGAGAATGTGTAGACAGGTTGCTGTCAGTGAGCAACATATTCATATTGAAACGTACTACATACGTAGATAAATGTCAAATACAAATCATACATGTTTCCAACTCATGACTTGTTTTGTATGTACCTCTCTCCATAAATATTCAAACATAAAAGCGACAGGTTAACCTTTGATGTTTTACAATTTATAATTTACAAGTTTATTTTAATTATATCTTTGTTTTTATTTGAATTATAATTTGTTTTCGCTCCTTTTCAATTTTGCTGGTTATTTGTCACAATTCTGAGAAACCTTTCGTGGGCAGCTATCATTAATCATAAATAATTTTAACAAATGTTCGCAAACCAATCGTTTTCTGCAAATGACTTGACATTTTTAATTTGTGGTTTTATTACTATGCTATTGTATCCCAGTGGGAAATGTCTTTATTCATGACTCTATGTCATATCCGAAACACTGATGACCCATAGTACTGAGATTTGCACAATATTGATGATATCTTCATTGAAATGACTACCTTGTCCAGTCCAAGACGATCGATGTACATTAAAGTGGAAATGAGATTTCATCAATAACTTTTTATTTATGTTTACAGAAATATGTTTGTATTGAGATTGTGTTTTACCATCATTAAAACCATAAGACAAAGCATGAAATATTTATATGAAAAATAAATGAAAATAAACGTTTGATTCAATGAAAATTAAAAATAATTTGTCAAAAATTTTGCTTGCAAATAACAGAAATTCGTAAAATCATTTTTAACTAATGATGCAAATTGATATATGCCTTAAAAACAAACAATTAATTGTTTGACACCACTATTTTATCTTGTACCAATAAAAAGTAATGGTAAAAAACGACATGATTCGCCCTTTTGGCATGACAAAATTTACAGTATTTGCAAGCGATAACTCCTTATTGGTACAAGATAAAATAGTTATGTAAAGACATTAATTGTTTGTTTTCAAGGAACCTATCGATTGGCATCATTCTTTTAAAATATTTTTTGATTTTTTGTAATTGCCAAGAACATTTTTGGCAAATTATTTTTAAAAATGATGCCAATCCATAGGTGTTTTAAAAACAAATAATACCTTTACACTACTATTTGATCTTGTATACATGAAAAGTTATGGCAAAAAAACAAAAATATTTGCGTTTTGGTAAGGATATTGCCACACAAAATCCGTATTTATAATTCGGTAAGTAGTTCAAAACAAAAGATTATTATATTTATATGCTAATTGATTAATAAACCAAAATAACAAAAAAATTTAAAATATTTTTTTTATTAATTTTTAAAGCAATTCAAATTTATATTTTGATTTTCCAAAATATTTAAAAATGCACAATTGCACCTTTGTCATGTCAGTGGCGATATATGAATTGAAAATATTTTTAAACAATCTTCTTTGCAATAGCTTCAAATGTGAAATGAAACCAAACACAAAACATCCAGACAATAAATATGTCACAGCGAAATTGACGATGCAAAACCCTTTTCTCTAATGAAATTCTCACAAAATCCCACAGAGAAAACTTCTCGCAAATTCGCACCATACCACAATTTCCAGCCAAATCCCTTAAAATCCCACCGTACTTCAAATGCTCACAATTTCTCTAATTTTTTTTTTGTTGAAATTTTCATTTGGTGCTCGTCTTAATTTTTTTTTTTATTTACTTTAAAAACAAATTTACACTTTCAAATTGTACACAGATTCCGTTATTTTTGTCTGGACTGTATTGTTTTTATCAGCATTTATTTCCCGTGAAGACATAAAATTTTCATAAGCTGAATTTTTACTGCAAAATTCGCAACAATGATCGCATATTATATACCTGATATGTTAATTTCTGCTGGGATGTTAATTAAAACATACAGGTCGTCGTTGAATTTAGGTTTCTGCATTAATGAGTAAAACATGTATTGTTATCGAATTAAATAGATCTAAGAAAAATATTATTGAATTGAAAATGCAGGAGCGGCAACAATTCGGAAATCGGAACTTAAAATTTATCATTTTGTCAGTTTGTGCCATATTTGTTTTCTTTACATTTTAATTGCAACACAGAATTTATCCAAAATTTAAATTTTCATTAACCATGTCAAACCAAATAAATACAAATTCCAAAATGTTGGCATTTTTTTAAACTTTGTCATATCGAAAATCATCAAATTTGAGAAATTTTCGAACATGAAACATGAAACACAAAATGACATAGTGAAATCCATAAATTAGTAAAATTACATTTTTTGTTAGATAATCTTACATTTTCTACAAATTTGTTGTTGTTTTCATTTCAAAAACCAACTAAATTTATATAGACACTTTTGTGCTACCAGGTATTATATATAATGCCTTTTGGTGACAGCATAACCGCAAACTTTTTATTTACTTTGACGATGTATGACAATAAGTCTGTGGCATTACTTACCGATGAAACTTTCTTAATTTAAAATTAAATATTAATGTTGCAATGCAGTGGAATAATAGGTATTGTATACACAACGGAAATCCCAATAGACTGTCAACATATTGGAAACACTGCCACGCTTTTCTTACTTAGTGGTAAATAAAAAGCATAGTATCTGCTGTATTCTGTTTACAGCACACTTGTTGCAAGGAGAATTTTAGATATTTCAAAGTACCCCACACAAGGAAGAATTCAGTTGACATTTTTGTGATATTTAGAGTGCTGCCTCTGGCTTCTTGGATATTTGTCAGCGTCTTCATTCGCATATAATTTATCATTTAAAGCAAACCAACAAAGCTTTAAGAAATACACTTTGATGAAACAATATCATTAATATTGTATGCTTCGTATAGCAAGGTATATTTTTACCATTATTATACCCTATATTTTTGGTGTACAGGATACATTAAGATTGTGCGGAAAAGTATGTATATTCTTTATCAGATTTACTACTCGAGTCGATGTAATTATGTCCTTGTAACTGTCTGTCTTGCTGTCTGTCTCTTTGCACAGAAACTTTAATGAAGTTTGATTTTAGTACGTTTTAGCCAAAAGTGATTCACACTCATCTCCCATACGAGTCACTTATATATAATCCATAAATTGTAAAATATTCTAGATATAGTAAAAAAATGGGCGTGATTTGACCATTTATTTTTAAATTTTATATCATGTTTAACATTAAAATTATTCAAAACAAATATATAAAACTCTTTGGGTATTCAACCTAATGAAGAATTTTAAAAGGATTTCAAATAATTATCCCACAAAATTCCCACAAAGGTTTAGGGTATCCCTTTTTTTTTGTTTTTTTTTTTTGAATATATCGTCGACGATACTGCAAAACCGCCCAACTGTGTTATAATCCGGTTTTAAAGGATAGGTTAATCAGATAAATTAGATAAATGCCATTATAAGTTATGACATACTTAATTATATAAGAAGTAAGTGCAAAATTGAGACTCAAAACAGTTCCTCTTTAAAATTCATTTTGTAAGAGGTATTCGAAAATGCAGATTTTGCAGTATCACCGACGATATACTAACTTCCACAGCTCTTTGACAGATTAAATCCATTGTACTGTGAATCTATTCCCCACGATTTGTGATAAATATCACTAAAAGCGCTAATGCTCAGTGTGAGATTCGAACCCGAGACCTTTAGAATTCAAGTCCAGGTCCCAGTATTTCAAAAGTTTCCAACGATCTTTCCTAGTATGCTATTCATTCCGATATCGTGTGAGATCAATGCTAGGAAAAAAAGAATTTACACGATATCGGACACTTTCTCGAAGTAATATCGAGCGTTAAAAGTTCTCTGAACTAGTTATTTTTTGAAATCGAAGTGATATCGAAAAAAAAAAATAATCAAAGTACGTTATTTTTTCAAAAAATATTGCGTTGTCAATGCTATCATTAAAATATCGTAGCTTGTCATATAAAACGAATGTACGAGAAATTTAAAAAATTAGAATCAATAAAGCAACGGAATCGAACTTATTCAAGAAAGCTTCGTGGCATCGGAAGTCTCCCAGTCATTGCAGACTGGGTTGAATCTAAATTTTATTCTATATTTTTGTTTTTGCCATTTATTTTCCAAAAACAAATATTTCATAGTTTTATTAGATTTGTCGTATGATTTACATGTTTTAGAAACATTTTCGATTTGTATACGATACTCAGTCTGCCATTCGATTCAATATCGAATTGAGACTGCTTCGAGATGTCGGGGAATTCATTAGATCTCGATTTTGATTTCGCATCTGTATTATACTACAATTCGTTTTAAAATTTACGCAGATATCGTAACGATCTAACCCAGTCTGCCATGTCTCGGATAACTTCGATACCTTGAAGCTTTCTCGAATAACATCGATGAAAAAAGTTCGATCTCGATGATTTCTCGATTCTAATTTTTAAAAATGTTCGTACATTGAAATTCTTTGAAAAGATACGATATTTAAACATTTATCAAATCGATATCGCAATATTTTTCGCAGAAATCTCGAACTTTGATCATTTTTTTCTTCGATATCGTTCCGATTTCGAAAAATTTCTCGTCTCGAGAAAACTCCGACAGAACGTTCCGATATCTACCTACCATCTAGGTCCAATTTGACGCTCGATATGGTTACGAGAACGGGTCCGATATCGTGTGATTTCTCCATCTTCTCGCAATGATCTCGTAACAATATCGATACGAATGGCATACTGGGAATGAAGTTTAATAGAAAAGAGAAAAAAGCGATTCTCGCATCGAATATCGAGATTGATTCGAAAAACATTGCGATAACGATGTGATAAATATTTAAATATCGTATATTTTTCTTAAATTTTATTGTACGAAAAATGTTTAAAAATGAATGATAAAGCAACGAAATAGACATGTTTTTATTGCAGTTAGTTCGATAAAACTTCGATCACCGAAGAGCACCGAGACATAGCAGACTGCGTATCTTTGTCAAGAAAAAAACTATTAAAAATTTAAAGTGAAAAATAAGAATTCATTTAGGCATATTATGAATTTCATTTTCGATCTGAATTCAAATCTTTCATATCATAGATCTCGTTCTATTGACTGACATACATTTATTTTTATTAAAAAATTTAACTTTGGAACATGCAGGATAATTATATTTCATAAATTAACAACCAAAATCAGTCTGTTGACAATGTTATATTGTAAGTTAAAAAGCCTTTGGTTAAAATAAAATATGTTATTTTAAGTACTATAGTTTGTAGTACATTACTTTCTTTAACATGTTCTACTCAGTTATTAAAAAAAACGTTGTAAAGAATTTTATACTACACCCTGGTGCAATATACTGTAAGTATCATTTATTTAAAAAAAATATATGATATAATGCTCTTATTTTGAAAACTTTTAAACTTGTCAACTTAAATTATGTCACTTCTTCATTGGCCTTCGAGTTAAATGCAAATGCTATTAACACTTCGCGTGCAGGGCTAGCGATTTGCATCTAGTCGCCGAATAAAGTTTTTACAACTTATCCAACTTATTAGTTTGTCAACAATTTTTTTTCTGAATTTTGTTTTTACAACATTACTATAGGGTTTGTAATGTGTGCTTCTGTTTGATAATTTTACGGCATTTATTTATTTGTATATTTATTTATTTTCTGTAACATCAGCTAGTTTTAGAATATCAGGTTAAAGTTTATTTATAATAAAGATCAAATTATTAATCTCGAATAGATATAACCTAGTATATGAGTCATTATACAGAAATCTACAAAAATCCGATAATTACAAAAAAAAACGAATAAAATATGGTACGGATGTTGGACACTAATTATTTCAAGGATTTCAGTTTTCACCAGAGCTCTCGATTACCCGGGTGCCCGGGTACCCGGGCTACCCGGGTTTTTCGAGCTACCCGGGTAATACCCGGGTTGTTCAAATACTCGAAAAACCCGGGTATTAAATGTTCGAGCTACCCGGGTAATTTGTTCGTTCGTTTGTTCGAGCTATTCGAGTAGCTCGTTTGTTCGAGTAGCTAATATAATATAATATAATATAATATAATATAATATAATATAATATAATATAATATAATATAATATAATATAATATAATATAATATAATATAATATAATATAATATAATATAATATAATATAATATAATATAATATAATATAATATAATATAATATAATATAATATAATATAATATAATATAATATAATATAATATAATATAATATAATATAATATAATATAATATAATATAATATAATATAATATAATATAATATAATATAATATAATATAATATAATATAATATAATATAATATAATATAATATAATATAATATAATATAATATAATATAATATAATATAATATAATATAATATAATATAATATAATATAATATAATATAATATAATATAATATAATATAATATAATATAATATAATATAATATAATATAATATAATATAATATAATATAATATAATATAATATAATATAATATAATATAATATAATATAATATAATATAATATAATATAATATAATATAATATAATATAATATAATATAATATAATATAATATAATATAATATAATATAATATAATATAATATAATATAATATAATATAATATAATATAATATAATATAATATAATATAATATAATATAATATAATATAATATAATATAATATAATATAATATAATATAATATAATATAATATAATATAATATAATATAATATAATATAATATAATATAATATAATATAATATAATATAATATAATATAATATAATATAATATAATATAATATAATATAATATAATATAATATAATATAATATAATATAATATAATATAATATAATATAATATAATATAATATAATATAATATAATATAATATAATATAATATAATATAATATAATATAATATAATATAATATAATATAATATAATATAATATAATATAATATAATATAATATAATATAATATAATATAATATAATATAATATAATATAATATAATATAATATAATATAATATAATATAATATAATATAATATAATATAATATAATATAATATAATATAATATAATATAATATAATATAATATAATATAATATAATATAATATAATATAATATAATATAATATAATATAATATAATATAATATAATATAATATAATATAATATAATATAATATAATATAATATAATATAATATAATATAATATAATATAATATAATATAATATAATATAATATAATATAATATAATATAATATAATATAATATAATATAATATAATATAATATAATATAATATAATATAATATAATATAATATAATATAATATAATATAATATAATATAATATAATATAATATAATATAATATAATATAATATAATATAATATAATATAATATAATATAATATAATATAATATAATATAATATAATATAATATAATATAATATAATATAATATAATATAATATAATATAATATAATATAATATAATATAATATAATATAATATAATATAATATAATATAATATAATATAATATAATATAATATAATATAATATAATATAATATAATATAATATAATATAATATAATATAATATAATATAATATAATATAATATAATATAATATAATATAATATAATATAATATAATATAATATAATATAATATAATATAATATAATATAATATAATATAATATAATATAATATAATATAATATAATATAATATAATATAATATAATATAATATAATATAATATAATATAATATAATATAATATAATATAATATAATATAATATAATATAATATAATATAATATAATATAATATAATATAATATAATATAATATAATATAATATAATATAATATAATATAATATAATATAATATAATATAATATAATATAATATAATATAATATAATATAATATAATATAATATAATATAATATAATATAATATAATATAATATAATATAATATAATATAATATAATATAATATAATATAATATAATATAATATAATATAATATAATATAATATAATATAATATAATATAATATAATATAATATAATATAATATAATATAATATAATATAATATAATATAATATAATATAATATAATATAATATAATATAATATAATATAATATAATATAATATAATATAATATAATATAATATAATATAATATAATATAATATAATATAATATAATATAATATAATATAATATAATATAATATAATATAATATAATATAATATAATATAATATAATATAATATAATATAATATAATATAATATAATATAATATAATATAATATAATATAATATAATATAATATAATATAATATAATATAATATAATATAATATAATATAATATAATATAATATAATATAATATAATATAATATAATATAATATAATATAATATAATATAATATAATATAATATAATATAATATAATATAATATAATATAATATAATATAATATAATATAATATAATATAATATAATATAATATAATATAATATAATATAATATAATATAATATAATATAATATAATATAATATAATATAATATAATATAATATAATATAATATAATATAATATAATATAATATAATATAATATAATATAATATAATATAATATAATATAATATAATATAATATAATATAATATAATATAATATAATATAATATAATATAATATAATATAATATAATATAATATAATATAATATAATATAATATAATATAATATAATATAATATAATATAATATAATATAATATAATATAATATAATATAATATAATATCCTATTAATATAATAAATCTGTTTGTTCGTTTGTACGTTTGTACGTTTGTTCCGCTTCTCCGTCTGAACGGCTGATCCGATTTCCTTGAAATTTTTACCACAGATGCGGTATAGTCTGGAAGGAATGATAGGCTATATATGGGCGGGATTGGACAAAGAGGCGTGGCACCTCCCATACAACCTAAATTTTCAATGCGATATAACTCGGCACTTTCACCAGCTACGAACATGAAACAAAAAACTCAAATACAAAAAAAAAAATGTAAAACAAAAAGCAAAAGCACAAAAAAAAACAAAAGCAAAAATACAAAAACAAAAGCAATCACGTTTGTTCCGCTTCTCCGTCTACACGGCTGATCCGATTTTCTTGAAATTTTTACCACAGATGCGGTATGGTCTGGAAGGAATGATAGGCTATATATGGGCGGCATTGGACAAAGAGGCGTGGCACCTCCCATACAACCTAAACTTACAATACGATATAACTCGGCACTTTCACCAGCTACGAACATGAAACAAAAAACTCAAATACAAAAAAAAAAATTAAAAACAAAAAAGCAAAAGCACAAAACAAAACAAAAGCAAAAATACAAAAACAAAAGCAATCACGTTTGTTCCGCTTCTCCGTTTAAACGGCTGATCCGATTGTCTTGAAATTTTTACCACAGATGCGGTATGGTCTGGAAGGAATGATAGGCTATATATGGGCGGGATTGGACAAAGAGGCGTGGCACCTCCCATGCATCCTAAACTCGATATAACTCGGCATTTTCACCTGCTACGAACATGAAACAAAAAACTCAAATACAAAAAAAAAATTAAAAACAAAAAAGCAAAAGCACAACACAAAACAAAAGCAAAAATACAAAAACAAAACCAATCACATAAAACCACAATCCAAACTAAATGAAAAACAAAAAAAGGAAAGAAAAAGAAAAACAAACTCACCACACTAAAACTAACCAAACTAAAACTCACCACACTAAAATCCACCCTTAAATTAACCACACTAAAGCCACCACACTATAATTCACCACACTAAAACTCACCACACTAAAATTCACCACACTAAAACTCACCACACTAAAACTCACCACACTAAAACTTACCACACAAAAACTCACCACACTAAAACTCACCACACTAAAACTCACCACACAAAAACTCACCACAATAAAACTCACCACACTAAAACTTACTACACTTAAACTCACCACACTAAAACTCACCACACTAAAATCCACCCTTAAATTAACCACACTAAAGCCACCACACTATAATTCACCTTACTAAAACTCACCACACTAAAATTCAACACACTAAAACTCACCACACAAAAATTCAACACACTAAAGTTCACCACACTTATACTCACCACACTAAAATTTCACCACACTAAAACTCACCACACTAAAACTCACTACACTTAAATGTCACCACATTAAAATTCACCACTTTTAAACTCACCACATTAAAACTCACTACACTCAAATTTCGATACACTAAAACTCACCACACTAAAACTCACCGCACTAAAATTCACCACACTAAAACCCACCACACTATAATTAACCACACTAAAACTCACCACCCTAAAATTCACTACACTAAAACTCACCACAATAAAATTCATCACATTAAAATTCATCACACTAAAACTCACCACAATAAAAATCACCACACTAAAACTCGCTACACTAAAACACGCCACAATAAAACATGACACATTAAAATTCACCACACTAAAACCCACCACACTATAATTGACCACACTAAAACTCACCACACTTAAAAACACCACACTTAAACTCACCACACTCAAATTCACCACATTGAAACTCACCACACTAAAACTCACCACACCACAGCTAACCACAATTAAACTCACCACTCCAAAATTCACCACATCTAAACTCACCACACCGAAACTTACTACATTAAAACCCACCACACTAAAACTTCTACTGGGAAAAACTCTACGGGGAAGAATTCTACGGGAAAGAATTCTACCGGGAACAATTCTACCGGGATGAATTCTACGTTGAGAATTCTACGGGAAAGCGTTCTATGTGGATTTTCCGGGAAGATTTCTACTGGGAATAATTCTGCGGAGAAGCGCAATCTGAGAAAAAATTGTCTTTGAGAAATGTTGTTTTGGCGGAGAATTATTTGGTTACCACATTTATAAAACCAATAAAAAAATTTCAACAGCTATGCACGGGCCCCTCATATAAATAAAAAAATGTTTTTTATATTAATAAAATGGCTCCATATCTTTGAATTCAGAAAATCTTGGCACGAGTCGTGCACGGGTCCAGCTAGTAATATAATATAATATAATATAATATAATATAATATAATATAATATAATATAATATAATATAATAGTTACATATAATAGTTAGTACAGTCCTGAAGTACTTAGGCCGAGCTCTCTCACCATTTTAGAGTTAGAAGTGCTTTAAAAATTAGTAAAAAAAATTGTTTTTAATATTTTTTATTATTTTGGTTTATTCAAAATTATCATAACGTTTATAATATATCTTTGGATTTGGACAACTTACTGAATTATAAATACAGATTTTGTAGGGCCAAAACGCAAATATACTATTTATTGGTGCAAGATAAAATAGTTAAAATAGATAAAATAGTGGTGTTAATTGTTTGTTTTCAAAGCACCTATCGATTGGCATCATTATATAAAAGATTTTTCCAAACAACTTTCTTGCAAATGATAAAAATTCAAAACAATATTTTAAAATAATGACGATGATCAATAGGTGATTTAAAATCAAACAATTAATGCCTTTACACCACTATTTTATCTTATTCCATTAAAAAGTTATAGCAAAAAAACGAAAAGATTTGCCCTTTTGGCATGACAATAATTTTTTCGAATTCGCCTATTTGGTTTTATCTTTTGTGGCTAGAAATATCCAACATAACCACATACGATTTTGGCACAATATACTATAGGAAATACTACATTCAAATATGTCAAAAAAACGTAATTGTCAAAAATTACACATTCGCCCCTTTGGCATGGTAGTGACGATATGAGATCAAGTTTAAATTAAAATATAAAGAAAAAAGTTATTAATTTTTATGGTCATACATATTTTTGTTTAACAAAGCAAAGTAATAAGTAATAATAATAGTTTGGCGCTACAGTCCTATAAGAACTTAGGCCGAGCTCTCACCACTTTGAGCTGTGCGTATTATATTTGTACTCAAAGTGGTGGGGCCTACAATTTATTGCCGACTCCGATCGGCGGGTGAGAGCTTTTCATAGGCAATGGTTTACTCTCGTAATGTTACTATGAAAAGATGTTGTTAGCCCCAGTCCAGACTTGAACCGGGGACCTTTCGGCTCGCAGTCAAACGCACTTACCTTGAGCTACCGACGCTACAAAGCAAAGTAATTATTTCTATATTCTATTGAAGTTTAATAACATTTTTTGATTTGACCTTGAATAAGTACTTGAATAAATTCTGTTGTGTGTTTTGGTTTTATTTAAATTTATTATAGAAAAATCCTTTCAACGGTAGCAGAACTCTGAGGTAATTAAAATATGTATGTATTAGAGATCCCAAGTAACCACTTTATGGCAACTTAAGTGGTAGCCACATAGTTGCCATTAAAGTGTTTGTTCTAAATCATGCGAAATATACTTATTTGCCACCCAATTGCCAGTCAAAAAGCCCCGGGGCGAGGCTTAGTTGCCACAAATTTTGATCCTTTAAAGTTTCGGTTCACCTATTTGGAACTTGAACTGTAATTTTAACATGAACTGTAATTTATGTGTAGATTAAATATAAAAATAATAAAGATCCTACGCAGTGCCATTAACGTGAATGTTTGTCCTGTTAAAAAAAAATAAAAAATATACTTGGCATAATAATAGAAGTCTTTACGAACAGAGTTTTCAACAAACTACAACTCTGATTTAACAAACGGTTCAAGTTTTCGGGTTTAAGCTTATATTCTACCCCCTCTAATTTTTACGCGCACACAAAAAAATGCAATTTGTGAAAATTTATTAAAATTGTGATTTTCTTTATTATTTAAATTATGTTTTTGCGGATGTATATTTTTGCGACACAACTTTTTATAAACATATGTAGTGGATGTTATGAATAAGTCGTGTATAATAATATAAATTTATTAAATTTTAAAGTTAATTAGTTACATTATATATATGTTCCTATTAGGTTCTTTATTCTATACTTGCCACATATATGGAACAAACAACAAAGTTAGCTCCGCCCATAATCGTATATTTTCCATTATCGGAATGTATGACTTGTATGTCACAGCATTGTGACATATTATTGCATTGTCCCACACATGTTCTTAGCTACCCTTTGGGAACTAAATTTATGTTCCATTATCAGAATGTATGACTTATATATCACAGAATTGCGACATATTATTGCGTATGTTCCATACATGTTATTAGTCACCTTTTTAGCACTACATATTATTAGTTTGCAACACTGGTGTCAGAGGTACATTAAAAGGTACACATATGCCACAAAAGTTTGTGGCAATTGTCGAGCCGTGGTTGCTTGGGATCTGCACAAATGTATTTGAAGTTCCCACATGCAAAATCAGTACTACTGCACTCTCCAGTATTGAGTGCATTTTGCAATGACAGTCTACAGTATTATAGTGAAGTCTATCCAGTGAATACACTTCACTGCAGTATTTGTTTCATTGGTGTCAAGTAGTGTCAAGACATATTGTATTGCAAATTACTAGAAAAAAAAAACAATAGTTACTGTCTAGTTAACATCCCTGTATGTGGTTAATATAAGCTCAATGTAAGCTCATAAATAGTTGTGCTTTTATTATAATTAGTATATTAAAATCAATGTCAAAGGTACGTACTTTAAAATATTAGTTTTACTTCACCCCAGTGGAAAATGTTATCAATGATTCACTAGAACCATCGATGACCGAAGCATTGAAGATATTTTCATACAAATATCCACCATGAATGACGTACCATTACCATTACAGCATCGAAGACATTTCATCAAGGATGACATAAATGTTTGTCATACATAATTCCATAGGTGATTGTTATGTACATTAAAATTTTTTTGACAATTTAATGGATTATTTATAACAAGTCTTGGAAAGTTTTTTTAATGATATCATTATTGACATGTCATCAATAATGGATTTTTATAATGTCCTTGACATATACATATATATTTGAGGGCATATGGTGTATGACATCTTTAATGAAATGCCCTTTTTGAATTTGTTGTTAACATAGACATCAATGTAGAAATTCTGTAGTGTCCTCGATTCACTAAGTTATTTAATGTTGGTTCTTAAAATTGTTGACTTTATAATTTGTAATAAGTATGGAATTTCGGGTAAAAACATTTTAGCCAACGAACTGATTTCCCCTTACCCCTTCGGAAAAACTGAAATTTGATACAAATGTTGTACCTTAACACAATTTTTGGAATTCTAGCTTAAATAGTTACCGAAATATGGTGGTAAAAAAGTGAAATAAAATATTTGTTAAGAATAAAAACGATATTTACAGCAAAATTAGTAGGTAATGTCTTTCGTGTTTTTAATCGTGGTATTAAATTATGGCCTCGAAACTGAACCGTAAAGCATGAACAATTAAAGCATTAAGACGTGAGGAACTAGTTAAATGTTAACAACAATACAGAAGACAAAACCTCACAAAGGCAGTAAATTAAAGGACACCACAGAGAACGCCAGTCAAAAGCAAATGGATTCGTGTTCTGGCTTAAACTGCTACACGCTAAATATTTTTTATACATTTTTAAAACCTTTTTAGTTCATAAAATACTGATTTTAATATTTTCAATTGATTACAGCTTTTCATAAACTTTTAAGGTTAACATATAATTTGGTATGTCTTTAATATTGAAGAAAATGTATTAATTTTAGTTAAAAAAAAATCGTCGTAATGTTTCAACTGTTGATATATCATTTTTGATTTTTTTTAATTTGAAATCACAAAGAATTAAAACCATAAAGATTTACTGCTTCTTTCTGTATTTCGAAACGAAAGTGGCATATTTTTAAATAAATTTTAATATTTTAAAAGTCAAGTAACATGAAATAAAAATTGTGTGACGAAATTTTGACGTCAAATATTCGTTTTGTCGCTCGTTCCCAAATACAGCAAGCGGGCATAAAACAAAAAAGTTTAGTATTTAGGATTACACGTTAAGTTATGTAGGAGAGCACCTTCATGAAAGGGGCATTAGATATTTGTGACTATTACTCCCAAACCAGAATTTTGACGCCTATAAAAATTATATCAATTTATAGGTACTTTCATTGGCTTGTAACATACATAATACAAAATATTTATATTAATTCTGTATCATAACAATTAACAAAAGAATGACTCGGGAATAAATGTTCCTTTCACGGGAACTCTTCTATGAAAGAGTCACTTATTTAATTGAATTACGTACATCTCTTTTGTGTAGTTTATGAGTTAATGGAATTAAATATCGAAAATATAAAAAAAAAAAAAATTTGGAAAAAAAAGTTAATTTTTATCGTGGTTCTGTAAATTGAATGCTGTTTGCTTAAATATAGGGATTTCCATTTACAACAGATTTCAGTATTGTGATTCTAGGTGAGTTGTCAGAATTTTTTCTTTTCTGTGGCTAGATATGCGAATAATTCTATGTCCCTTTTATGGAGTGTCCCTTTCATAGAGGTTCTCCCCTACATATTATAATGTAACAGGGATAAAATTTGAATATATCGATATTATAACTTATCATAAAAAATAATATAATAAATGAAACCAAATTGTACTTTTTTCATAAAATTAAATATTTTTTTTAATATACAAATTTGAAAAATATGCAATAAGAGGGTCTTTCTGTATTCCGAAAGAAAACAATGATGTAATGACGTAAAAATGACTTCAATATTATTTAAATTTTTGACTTTTAATCAATTTCGCAATACTTTATATAGGTGCTGATTATATTGAAGAAAGGGGTAGTCATTAGCATATTAACATTTTTATTTTGGAACATACCGGTATACTGGTTTGATATCTTTTTTTTCATTAATGCCCATTTTTATACCCTACACCTATGAGGTACAGGGTATATTAACTTTGTGCATATATTGTAACGCCCCTTAGGAGGCGTGTCCGGTATGGAAAAGTATATATATATTCTTGATCAGCATCACTACCCGAGTCCATTAACCATGTCCGTCTGTCTGTCTGTCTGTCTGTCTGTCTGTCCGTCTTGCTGTCTTGCTGTCTTGCTGTCCGAATACAGAATAACATGAGAAATACTGATCAGAATGCGATAAAATTTCGTATTATTATATTTTAGCCAAAAGTAGGAACTGAGTTTGAAAATGAGCCAAATCGGTCAACGGACACGCCCACCTCCCATACAAGTCACTTTTACATAACTCTTTCGGAACTAATAACTCGAAAAGTATTCAAGGTATAGTTATAAAATTTAAAACGTATTGTTAGAATTCACCTATAAATATGTGGTTAAAAAATGGGCGTGATCCGCCCACTTTTTTTTTCATTATTTCCCGGGTTTTCATAGTGGAAATTTGATCCGTAAATTATTTAAATCAAATCTATGAAATATTAGCCTTTCAAAATTTTAAATATAGGCGTGGCCCGCCCAATTTTTTTTTTCAATTTTTTTTTTAGTTGTTTATACTTTTATATAAATTTTTTAATTTATGGGGATATAAGACGTTAATTTCTGATATATGAATAATATTCTGAGGGTGGGGAGGTTCAGTATAATTAAAAGGTATGCAATTAAATATCCCACATTAATATCCCCACCAAAGGTGTAGGGTATTCCATAGTCGGGCCCGACCGACTATAAAAATCCGTCCCATGTGACCGAACTTACCAATGTGACCTAACTTTCCCAACTCGTTGTCCCTATTTTTAATATATTGCACACAAAATTAATTATTTTCCCACATAAGACCTAGAGATCAATTACGTAATTATTGTAATTATAATTTTTATAAAATATTAAAATAGAAAACTAAATAAACATTTTTAGTTCTTCTAATTTTAATATAACGTTTAGGTGGAAGTATGGGTTTGAAAAATGAAACTGTTTTAAAATAATATCGGTAACGGTTTCAATAACTGATTCAAAATATTCCGCCCGTAACTATAGTCAAAATTAACATAGAACAAAAATTTAATAAAAAATGTTGTGAAATTTTGCATATAAAAATAATTGTCAAATGCGATTAAGTTGTAGATTAAATTTGTCTATGTGCCAATAACTTGTGGTCAGTAATTTATTGTTTATTGTTGGAATTGTACTAAAATGGTCTGGGGAGTACTAGCGTACTTTAAATATTGAAATTGTACTGAAAAAATCATCACTGTAATGTACTGATAGTAATAAACTCCTTTTTTCCATCATTCATAAGTTCTAAAATTTAGATCTTTTTTTGTCGGTTTATTAATATAATCAAAATTGGCTTAAAAAATAGCCCAATATTTTTGACCGTGTACTACTGCCTCAGTATAATACAAATACAACTCAATTTAAATTATGTGAAACTTTTGTTAGATACAAAACTCAAGAACAACCAAGAAAACGAATTGTATGGCTTATATATAACGTTGTTTCATACTTATGTTGGCGATATGTTGTAGATATTTCGGAGTAGGGCTATTCAAAGTCCACCGTGGTTACGCCCATGCGTAAAATTTATGGCACTGCAGAGATTATGAGATAATAAAAACAAGGGTTTAGCAGTTTTTCGCATAGTTTAATAGCCGATTGAGTTGGCGTGGATGAGTGAATTTCAGTGATGTGAACATAGAGAATAAATAAGATTGTATGTATTAAATAAAAAAACAAAAAATGGCAGAGGATGTGTCCAAAAGGAAATAACATAAAAATTTGCAATAGTGCGCCATTTTAACCACATACTAGACGAAAATGGAATATCTAATTTTTAATGTAGACATTTAAATATTCAAAAATAGAAGAAAAAAAAGTCGTTTTATTTTATATTGAAAAAAATTTGGGGTATTTCGTTTTACCCCAATTGAGACATGACTTTTAAGCGATATAACCTAATCAAAAATTTATACATTTTTAAATTTTATATATTAACTTATATAATATGATGCGTTTTTTTTTTGTTTTGAAATTTTGTCAACCCTAAAAGTTAAAGGTTTTCATATAAATAAAATTTAAAATGCAAAAATTAAAAATGCATTCAAAACAACAGAAAAGGTCAAATTAAAATACATAAAATACAAAAAGAAAAACAATACACCCAAATCAAAACAAAAATCTGATAAAAACAAACAATAAAAAATATAAAAATGAAATACAAAAAGATATAATCAATTGGCAAAACAACAGCAAATGTCAATTATTATGTTATCAATTACACAGTGCGCCAGTATGACTTATTTTTTAATTGAAATCATATTTTTTATATTAAAATTTTCTATGACCCACTGATTTGTAGTACAGACTTTTTTTCGATTCACGCAACAGTTGTTGCGTTTTTTTCGTATTCCTATTAAATTTCAACATTCAATAAACAATTCTCACACTCTCGAACAGAGACACCTGAATATCAGCTGGTTCAATATTTATCCAGGACATATGAGTGCGACAAACTCCAGTCACGCAACGTCGGCTTCAATTTCCGTTGCCGGCCGTCTTGCATAAGTCCCTGTCTAAGCCACATGACACTAGTTCGATGCGAAAAATCACGCTTCTTGGTGGTACAAAAAAAAAAAAAGGTTTCGTGGACCTGATGCTCAAATGAATTTCATGGCCGTCATTGACAAACTGCAGACAAATAGCAACAAATCAACTGGAGGGGCATGGTGTTCATTTCCGTTTTCAATACACGAACTGAATGTATTAAATCGGCGAGTTTGTCCTTGTTATTGATGCGTGTTTGTCCAAAACGTAATAAATTATTTAACTACTTGGGGAAATAATTTATTACTCGATCGAGCCCTTTTTTGAAATGTGACAGTACTTAAGAGCACATAATAACTAAATACTTGTCTTTTAATTAATTTTTATTTATTACTCTTCTATGCCTTCAATTTATTTACACTGCAGTCGAACACGCTGCAAAAAAAAGGGCTCTTCCAAACATAATTTTGCAGGCATTAACATGTATGTTTGTAATTTTATGTAAACATAATATATACTTGACTGATAAATCATTTGTAAAAAGGGTTGTATTGAGGCTTGATCAGTGTTGTAATGAGCTCTGACTTACATTATAATATCACGGAAACATTTTAATGTTGCCCCTTAAAATGGTGTATGTTCTAATGGAACCATAATAATTACTACATTCAAACAAAATAAATATTTGAACCGAAACATAAATATGTTCAAATTAAAACATGATTTTGAACGACCTGAATATATATATGTTTCCAGTGAAACATATCAGTTGTTTCAGTACAAAAAGTAGTATGTTTGCATAGAAACATATTTAAATATTTTTGGAAAAATACTGAAAATAAAATAAAAATAAAAATAAATATATAATAAAAATATATATTTTATTATATTATATATAATATCGTTCCATGCTTTGTAGTAGTGCGTGTCAAAGCTAGCTTGTTCCTTTCGTAACCTGTTCAACAAATCAGTGTTGTTCAGTGACTGGCAATATGGTCTCCTTTCTGAGAATTGAAATAATTATATTCGGGATCCGTACCATATCGAAAAAGCAAATGTCGAAACCTAAAACCTAAAAATATCAAAATATGTCGAATTATA
The DNA here is from genome assembly GCA_951804985.1 of Dryomyza anilis. Classification (NCBI taxonomy): domain Eukaryota; kingdom Metazoa; phylum Arthropoda; class Insecta; order Diptera; family Dryomyzidae; genus Dryomyza; species Dryomyza anilis. The sequence continues at coordinate 40,717,379 of OX638134.1, read as the reverse complement.
TATTAAAGATAGAAAATGTCGAATAAAACTTTGAAACTATATAGGTAAATACAAAATTTGTTTTTTTTATAGGATCGAAAAATGTCGAAAGTTAAAGGCCGAAATATAAAAATGTTGAAATACAAATTTAAAAAAAATGTGACATTTCATACAAAATCGATCAAAGGTTGCATCTCACCCTCTGCGATATTAATGAAATTTTTGGAAACTCCTGACAACTATTTCCAGAGATACCACTATTTCCAGAGATACATACTTAAAAAATTGTCAAATATCATTTTCGTATGGTGGTTCATATTGGATATTTCTTGAAGCTAGAAACTCCATTAAGGTTTCGTTTTAAAACTAATAAAACAATATTCTTAACATGAACAGTGGTCATTATTCTTTAACAACAAACATCATGTTCTTGAAAAAATTTAAATTCTTTACAAAAATCATAATTTTTTTGATTAATTATAAACTAGCTGGACCCGTGTAAGATTCGTGCAAAGATTTTGTGAATTCAAGGATATGGAGTGATTTTAATAATAAAAAGAAAATTTTCATTACTATTTTCGATAGTGTAATTGAGTTTGTTGTGTGGGTTTTACTATATATTCTTAATTTTAATTAAATTTCGTGAAGAGGTTTTTTGTTTTTGTTTATATGGACCCGTTCACGACTCGTGCAAATATTTTGTGTTTTTGCCTTTCTGATTTGCTTTTATGTTTTTGCTTTTCTATTTTTGTTTTTAATTTTGAGTTTTTGTGTTTTGCTTTTGATTTTATGTCTTTGCTTTTGTTTTTATTTTTGTATTTTACTTTAGTTTTTGTGTTTTTGCTTTTCATTTCTTTTGCTTTTGTTTTTTGTTTTTGCTTTTGTTTTTATGTTTTGCTTTTGTGTTTTTGCTATGGTTTTTGTGTTTTTGCTTTTTTGTTTTTCTTTTGTGTTTTTGCTTTTGTGTCTTTCCTTTTGTTTTTATGTTTTTGCTTTTGTTTGTGTGTCTTTACTTCTGCGTTTTTGATTTGTTTTTGCTTCTGTTTTTGGATGTTGTTTTTGCTTATGTTTTTGTGTGCTTATTGCTTTTGTGTTTTTTGCTTTTGGATTTGTGTTTTGCTTTTGTGTGTTTGTGTTTGTGTTTTTGCTTTTGTTTTTTCTTTTTTGTATTTTTATTTTGTATTTGAGTTTTTTGTATCTAAATATTTTTGTTACACTAATCCTAATATCCTGATTGCATATGATATCGGTAATTCATTTTTTCGGTGGATACCGACTATTCTTTAGGGTCGTTCAATACGAGTTGAACAGGGATAAGAGATCCGTCTTATCTCCATTCCTATTTACGCTTTTTATTCTTTGGAGATTGACAGCCAGATATTGTATCTCGCTAATTGACGAAAGTAGTCACGCACGTCCGTGTGACTGGCTTTTTGAATTTTGTAAAACGCAAATCGTCTGACGTCACACGGTTTGCGCCGACGCAAAGAAATAATTTGTATTGCATAAAACTAAACCGCACGAATGTTGTGTCAAATTAGACGGCAGCTTTTTTGGCTCCGTTCACTAAAATTTTCACGAATCAAGGCATTAATTGCACCTAAAAAGGGTGCAGAACAATCAAAATAATTTTTTAATACACTACACATTTCTTTTCATCCAAAAAATTCATTTACAAAGCAAATTAGAAAAAATTTGCAAAAATGATGAAATACACACAAACACAATTTTGCTAACTTTTTTTAGAACAGATGTTTTTTGTTTACCGAATCGATATTCGATTCTCGAATCAAGTCTCGTTTTGTTGCTGTAATAAGTATTGCCAGATTCAAAAATTCGTAAGTTTTAAATAATTTTTTATGTTTTTTATCTGAAGTTTGTTGGTGACACGACATGTTTTCGAGAGTCGTACAACGTAAGATCCATCAAAATCAACGTAAGGGCTTGACGGGCGGAATGTGTGAAGATATTAAATACAACTTTACAGACGATGTGATAGCACTCATATGTGAGAGGACTCAGTCACATCGAGATACAATATCTGGCTGTGAGAGTAAAAGACGCAATTTGAAACACTCAGTAATACATTTAAAATAATCTCCGAGTGTGGTCTTGCTAATTAATTTGATATTAATAAATATTCAGGATCCAACACTACTATAATGTACAAATCAAGTAATTTAATTCTTTTTCATTGAGATATTAAAAAAATAAGCTTACAAATGTCACATATCGTCACTATCATGAGGGCGAACTATCAAAAGGGCGAATTCGAAAAATTGAAAATGTCATGCTAAAAGGACGAATATTTTTTGCTATAAGTTTTTAATGGTATAAAATAAAATATGGGCGTAAAGCTATTAATTGTTTTTTTTTTTTAAAGCACATATCGATCATCATCATTATTTTATTTTTTTTTTTTTGAATTTTTATCATTTGCAAGAAAAATGTTTGGCAAATTATTTTAAAAATGATGCCAATCTTTAAAAACAAACAATTAATGCCCTTACATTACTATTTTATCTTGCGCAAATAAAGATTTATAGCATAAAAAACAAATATATTTGCGTTTTGGTCAGGATATAGCCTCAGAAAATCCGTATTCATAATTCAGGAACTTGTCCAAATTCAAAGATATTTTATATACGATGAATAAACCAACATTTACTAATTTTTAAAGCACTTCAAAATTTAAAATTTGATTTCCCAAGATTTTTAAAAATGCACATTCGCCCCTTTGACATGACAGTGACGATATGGACCCACTAGAAATGCCAATATATGATTTTACATTTTATTCCTTTCAATTCAATAAAAAATGCTCTGCGAATTCTAATGGAGTTCCTTATCCAAGTATTCCTCTAATATACTCATATTTGATAGATGTTTAATTGATGTCTGCTATACGTAATCGCAATATTAAAAGATGTTTGCCAGCAATGTTTATCGTATTTGTCGGGTGTATAAGAGATGGTTGTCCCAAGTAATAAATAAGTAAGCTGGTGTTTATGGCAGTTATATTTCTGGCAAACATCTTTATTTTATTAGTGCATACATATCACATACAAATAATTATTTCTATGTGGTTGTACGTAAAACTTTTTAGCACCAAATTTATATTTTATCTAAACATATATATATATGTTAGAATTAAAATATACTATTATTAATTCTAAATATAAATATGTTAGAAAGAAAACAACAATTTGTTTGACTGTCATTATAATACTGTTTGTATTGTCATGTTAGCTGCGGTAGCTCAGTGGTTAGTGCGTTGGACTGCGAGCCGAAAGGTCCCCGGTTCAAGCCTGGACTGGGGCTAACAACATCTTTTCATAGAAACATTTTTCTATACCGCGCTACCTCTCGTCAGTAAATGGCAAACCTCCGAGAGTAAAAACATTGCCATCTCATTCTCCGTTCGGATTCGGCAATAAACTGTAGGTCCCACCACTTTGAGTACAAATATAACACGCACAGCTCAAAATGGTGAGAGAGCTCGGCCTAAGTTCTTATAGAACTGTAGTGCCAAACTATTATTATTATTATTGTCATCATAATATTATTTAGGTAATACTTCAAACACTTATGTGATAACTGCAAAAATTTGTTTGGGACTAGCCTTTTTTTTCAGCGTATACAAACAAATCAAATATATGAGGCATTCATTATTTACCGATTAATTTTTTGTTAATTTTTATTGAATTATTGTCATTGCTGTCGCAGTAAATAATTTATGGATATATTGGAAATGGTTATGGTTAACCATAATAAAATGGGTCACTGTTTGGCTTTTCTAAATGCTTTCAATTACATGCTATTTTATTGTAGATGAGTCATATATTATATTAATGATTATTTATTCGCCAAGTTGGGCTTGCTTGTTATTTTATGACAGACATTAAAATGAAACTTAATTGTATTCTATTAATTTGTTTGATTAGTTTTTTTACTGTTTGTTTTATATATTTCGGTGATGTGATTGCGCCAAATATGGTTTAGACATTAAATAATGAGCGCCCTGCTGAAATTTTATTAAAGTTTTATCTTCGTAATTCTTAAATTCTACCGTTCGCGGGTGCAAAAGACATTTTGTATAATAAATATTTAGAATTGATGATACCTTTGAGCATGTCTTTGGCTCAGGTGTGGCCTACGGCTGTTTTTCTTCTTTTTTGATATTTCTAGCGCTGATTAAGTAGCAGATAACGAAAATCCGTTGGAATTTGGTTGCAGGGCGATAAACATTTTAATGCTTTATTTTTGAATTTTTTAAATTTGCATATTTCTTTTATCTTTAGACGTTACATACCGCAGCATTGGGTACATCGTACACAAAGGGCAAAAAACGTTGTCTCTAAATGGTTAATTGCTATATGGGTAATATACGATTTTTTTTTGTTAATATATAATTCATATATGTAAAATAAAAAGTTAGCATATAGGTTTTTTGCACATTTATATATTCTATAACATGAAATATTGATGAAGGCGTATGTAAACGTAATAGTAGCATATTATGCTTGAACGTTATGATAACAAAGATGTAATTACCACAAATTAATTCTTTAATGATATTCGCTCTGAACTTTTTAAACATTTTTAATTTTAGCTCAACACTAAAACATTATTTATAAATTTAATAAATGTCACTACAGTAGTACAGTAAGTTGAGTTTTGGGTTTTATAATCGCGCATATCAAGAAAAATATTCTTGAAACTAAGTTGAAGTGCTTCTTAATATCAAAAAGGTTTCCCGTTTAGCTGTTTAATACTACGTTTATCTTTTTATATGAACGCAATGTCTCGGTTTATATGTACTATGTAATGATTTTGAAGAAAAACTCGATTTATACATCTGCAGGGTATGTAAATAAGAGACAGAGAAGCTTGAGCACTACTTGTGTCACTGCCCGGCTTTCGCCAGACTAAGAATTATAGACTTAGGACCCACCCCCCCTAATTTTATCACTGATTTCTGATAAATTGATTGTAAAACTTTGAATGCGATTTCCTACAAACTGTCGAATGTAATAATAATAATAGTTTGGCGACAAAGTCTTGAAGAACTTTGAACGAGATGAGTTCTCTCGTCATTTGCGCTGTGCGTGATATACTTACTTACTTACTTAAATGGCCCTTACAACCGTGGATCGGTTTTGGCCGCTGAGATGAAGCCGCGCCAGTCGGATCTGCTTTGCGCGCGCTGACGCCAGTTAGAAATACCAAGCGTTGCCAGGTTGTCCTCAACTTGGTCTTTCCAACGCAGATTTGGACGCCCTCTTCTACGCTGTCCACCTTCGAGTTTCGATTCAAGCACCTTCTTGGCTGGAGTGTTTTCATCCATTCGTTCGACATGACCTAGCCAGCGAAGCCGCTGGATCTTGATGCGCTTGACTATGTCAATGTCGTCGAATAACTCATACAGCTCGTGGTTCATCCTGATTCGATACTCGTTAGCAAAGCAGATAGGGCCAAAGATTTTACGGAGAATCTTTCTCTCGAACGCTCCCAGTACTCTCTCATCGGTGGTGGCCAGCGTCCATGTTTCTGCACCATAAAGTAGGACGGGCATGATGAGTGACTTGTAGAGCGTTATTTTTGTCCGGCGAGAGAGGGCTCTGCTTCTCAATTGCCTACTGAGCCCAAAGTAGCACCTGTTGGCAAGAGTTATTCTCCGTTTGATCTCCAGGCTGACGTCGTTGTTGCTGTTTACGCTGGATCCCAGATAGACGAAGTCCTTCACAATGTCGAACTTGTGGGTGTCAAAATCAGCTTTTTGTCCAAGACGCACGGACTCTTTTTTGCTTGTTGACACAAGGAACTTCGTCTTGTCCTCGTTCACCGCTAGACCCATTCGACGCGACTCTTTCTCCAATCTGGAGAATGCTGCGCTGACTGCTCGTGTGCTCCTGCCAATGATATCAATATCGTCGGCATATGCGAGCAGCATGACACTTTTGTTGAAGATAGTGCCGCTTTGACGGAGTTCGGCAGCTCGAACTATTTTCTCCATCAATAAGTTAAAAAAGTCGCACGATAGGGAGTCACCCTGTCTGAAACCTCGTTCGGTATGAAATGGCTCGGAGAGGTCTTTTCCTATTCTCACTGAGCAACGTGTGTTGCTCAGGGTCATCCTGCAAAGCCTTATAAGTTTCGCAGGTATACCGAACTCAGACATTGCGGCGTATAATCGTTCCCTTATCGGAGTGTCGAAGGCGGCTTTATAGTCGACTAATAGGTGGTAGGTGTCGATCTGTTTTTCTAGGGTATTTTCCTGGATTAGGCGCAATGTGAAAATCTGGTCTATGGTGGACTTTCCAGGTCTGAAGCCGCACTGATAAGGTCCAATCAGTCTGTTGACGATGGGCTTCAGTCTTTCACATAATACGCTCGATAGAACCTTGTATGCGATATTGAGTAGGCTGATCCCACGGTAGTTGGCGCAGATAGTGGGATCCCCTTTCTTAAGGATTGGGCAGAGTACACTGAGGTTCCAGTCACTTGGCATGCTTTCATCCGACCATATTCTGCTTACGAGCTCGTGCATGCTCTCTATTAGCTCTTCGCCTCCGGTCTTAAACAATTCAGCAGGCAGGCCATCAGCACCTGCGGCTTTGTTGTTTTTCAGCCGAGCAATGGCTGTTCTGACCTCGTCATGGTCGGGTGGCGGAATCTCAACGTCGTCATCAAGTACTGGGGTTGCCGGGTTTGCTTCTCTATCGGTGGAATTGAGGTCATCATCACCGGTCAGCAGTTTAGAGAAGTGATCCCTCCATATTTTCAGTGTGCTCTGGATATCTGTCACTAGATTCCCGTTCTCATCTTTACAGGAAGAGGCTCCGGATTTTGAACCTCCGGCTAGGCGTCTTATTTTCTGGAAGAATTTTCGAGCCTCATTCCTGTCCCCATGCATCTCAATCTCCTCACACTCACGTCTTTCTGCCTCGCTTTTTTTACGCCTGAAAAGACGTCTCTCTTCCCTCCTCTTCTCTTTGTATCGCTCCTTCGCAGCTCGCGTAGCTACTGACTGCAGGGTGGATTTGTACGCAGCGTCTTTCTCTGCAGTGGCCGCGCGACACTCTTGGTCATACCACTGATTCCTCAGGGGGCGTTGGAATCCAAGCACCTCTTCGGCAGCCGTACGCATAGAGCAGGAGATATGATTCCACTGCGCGCTTATATCATCGAGAGGAGGAGTGCTTTGTCTAAGCAGGTGTGAGAGTCGAGTGGAAAAGGCTTGCGTTGTCTGTTGTGATTGCAGCTTTCCGACGTCTAGCTTTCTCTGCGTTTGGTTCCGTACGTTCTTCGCAGCGCTTAAGCGTGTGCGGACCTTGGCTGCTACAAGGTAATGATCCGAGTCCATATTGGCACCTCGGATAGTGCGTACGTCCATCACGCTTGAAGCGTGCCTTCCGTCAATCACAACGTGATCAATTTGATTTCGAGTTTTTTGATCGGGCGACAACCATGTGGCCTTGTGGATATCGAAATGTTCGAATCTAGTGCTACTAACTACCATGTTTCGTGCTGCGGCGAAGTCGATTAGCCTCGTTCCGTTATCGGAAGTGTTGGCATGGAGGCTAAATTTTCCGATTGTGGGACAATAGATGGCTTCTCTGCCCACCTTGGCGTTAAAATCGCCTAGCACGATTTTGATATCGTGGCGGGGGCAGCGCTCGTATGCGTTGTCTAGGCGCTCGTAGAAGCGCTCTTTTGTCTCGTCATCTTTCTCGTTCGTCGGAGCGTGTGCACAAATTAGGCTGATATGGAAATATTTAGCCTTGATGCGGATTGTTGCCAGCCTTTCGTCCACGGGCGTGAACCTAGAGACAAGATGGCGGAGTCTCTTGCCGACCACAAATCCACATCCAAATTCGTGTCTCTCCGCATGGCAGCTGTAGTAGATATCACAGGACGCTTGTTTCGAACAGCCCTGTCCCGTCCATCGCATCTCCTGGATAGCGGTGATGTCAGCCTTATATTTTTCGAGGACATCTGCCAGAGGCACCTTCCCTATAAAGGGTCCGGACATTCCAGGTGCATATCCGTAAATCATGGTCCTTAAAACGTTTGCGTGGGTCGTCATCGTTGTAATCGGTCGTTATCCGAGGCTTCTTTTTTGTTTTCATTGGGCGCATAGGTTTTTTCCGTGGTGGGACCCAAACCCAACGCACGAACCCTCACTCTGAGGGAGATGCTCGCCACTCACTTTAGCCGACTTCTACACCGGGTGGTGTAGAGCGCCGTTTCCAGGGACTTCCACGAGGAGGACTTCCACCGAAGTGGAGGTGTCACCATTTGACAATTTGTCAATTCTGGTGACCAGTGAGTTGACTTGAGACGACACCGACAAGGATTGCGCTGGCTTCGCCATGTTGAAGCACTCAGACACGTTGCCTTGTGATAATCGCCCCCATAGTGCGTGATATACGGCTTCTATTTAGAAGCCGAATTTTTTCGAAATTATTATTGTCAGCTCTTTTTTGGTTTCGTCCATTTTTTTCTGTACATATTTGTCTTCGATATTTTTAGATTCAAAATTTTAAATTTCGAGATATCGTATCAAATTCCATCTTTTTATGCATTTTCTGTAAAAACATTTTGATTTAATAAAAAAGTGACATTTTGAAACTACATATTTTACAATGATATCATATTTGAAAAACAATAATATTGATTTATTTCTTAAGAAAAATGACACAGTTTATTCTACTGAAAAAACACAGTCCGTTTTGTCTATTATACGTTTTGTGAAATTAGTGTGAAGCAAAGTTTTTTTATTAATCGATTTTCATATTCACAAAATATGCCTTTTAAACAGCGATTTTTAACCTTATTGTTCTTACTTACATACTTCGAACCAGTCTTTTCTCAGTGCTTGTTTTATTAAAAATCGATACACAATCGATATTACAATATTTTCCTTTAACAAAAAAATGTATTTTTTAATTAAGTTTTGAGTGATAATAAGATTTTAAAAGAGTTAATTTGCAGGTAATCGTATGAATTGTGTATTTTTGTATATGGACAAAAACGCAGTCTATCACCTGACATTTACACGCATTTTTCAACATATATTGCTCCGAAAACATATGAAATCAAATACTTTTAATATTTTTTATAAATGTATCTAAAAGTACGCTTCTGTGGTAAGATTTTCTACGTACATAAAATTTTTTGTATGCCTTGTTATTTAGGAGTTATGAACGTTTATAATTGTTTGCTACGTTTCATCATTTTGTAAGTAGGTTTTAAAGTGGCCTTATATTGTCTTAAAAGTCTGCTCTTCTGGTGGACTATTTTCAACATGAAGTGCATAATTTCTAAGCTCTAGAATTATATTAATGTAATTAAAATAATAATTAGATTTTAATTATGTAGAATTTTTTTTTTTTTAGTTCTATATTTGCAAAAATGTTGTGTTTGTTACGTTACACGAAAACCCGATTACGCTTCCTGTGCGAAATAATACATTTAATTGTTTATTTTAACAAAAGATAATATGAATTCAGTGGTTTTACAATTGGACATTCAAGAAGTTCCAAAAATTTGAAATGCTTTCAAAGTAATCAGCGAACTTCAGTTATTCATTGCACTTAATATTTTTTAAAGTTAATATTATGATGAACATTCTCACATATATTACAAAATGTGAGCGTATCACTACCATTTTTGTAACATATATTTTTATGTGAATTATAACAATACGTTTTCAATTTTATAACTATATCTTGAATACTTTTCGAGTTATTGGTTCCTCAGCTTATTTCCGTATTCAGAATCATTTTTTCGCATTCTGACCAGTATTTCTCAAGTTATCGTGAAGTCGGGCAGACAGACGAACATGGTTAAGCGGACTCGGGTCGTGATATTGAGCAAGAATATACATACTTTCCATACTTGCCACGCCTTCTAAGGGGCGTTACAATATCTGCACAAACCTCTTTTCCTTCTGGGAAGATGCTCTTTGTTTCTTGAAATCTTCAAATTTCTTCAATATTTTCAATTTGTCGATGTAATTCTTGTTTTTCTGAGCCTTGCTCAGGTTTTCCTAAATATCAAACGTATGTTTAAGGTTTATAATAAAAAATTAGAAAAAAAAATATTCTGTGGTTTCGTTTTTGCATTTTGGGCCATATTCAAATAAAAATCTAATAAAAAATAGTTAAAATGGCGAACATAAAAAAGTGCTAAATTTCCGTTTAATAGCATTTTAGAATTTATTGGCTAAAAAATTCCAAAAATGGCTAAATCTAGCCATAAAATGGCTGCTTTGGCAACACTGGTTATATTTTTACTCAATGTGGTGGGACATAATGGTTAATGCCGAGTTCGATAGGCGGGGTGAGAACTTATCATATGCAATGTTTACTCTCGTAAGTTTTGCCATTGACTGTCGAGAGGTAGCGCCGCGGACCTTTCGGCTCGTAGTCGAACGCACTAACCTCTGAGCTATCGACGCTACTAATATTATTATAACTAATTAACGAAAATAATAATATTTCAGCAATTTGTAAATGGATGCTATAGAAAAACTTTTTCACTTTTTAAGTTTACTATAAAAAATATATTTCAATATATTTCAAAACGACCATGATACTAATTGTAAAATATTATAAATATTATTTGATTCAAACTTTTGTGTGCATTGTTTATTGAACAGTAATTCTTTTTTTTACTTTTTCCAGTAGTTTTGAAAATACATATTGAATAGACCATGTTTTTAATTACATCTGTACTCGTACTGTACACGTACTGTACTGTACCTCGTATGGATTAGTTTATTTCCTTTAATGGATATTTGAATTCACTTTAATCCCTGTTTCTTACATATCGTCGTTGTAGAACGAAAAGTCACCAAATACATTTTTATGATATAAAAAGTAATTGAAGCATTTTTAAATTTAAAATATCTATTGATAGATTTACATTTTCTTATCATGTGGTAAAAAAATTGAGATCATTGATTTAAAATTGACAGATATATAAAGATTTTTGTACATGAATATTTGGCATTTTTAAAATGTATTTCATGATTTTTCGTTCTACAACGACGTTGTTTTCATTTTTATTTTGCGGATTTAAAAAAATAACATAAAAAAATATTAATAATTTTAATTCAGTTTTGCAAATACAGTTGCCATATAAATTTTAAACAGCGTACACATTTTTTGAAATTGGATTTTGCTAGTCTGGTGTATATCACCCCTTGTACCGTGTAGAAATTCATGTGTGAAAATATTGTCCGCTGCTAGCATTTTGCAAAATGTAATAAGCAGTTATATTATAAAAGAACTCTGTGTGAGGAGTGAAAAATAAATATGAGCCATATTAAAACAAATGGAACGGGAGCCAAATTCTACTTACCAAGCAACGGCAGTACAATAATATGGGGCATAATAATAAAAGAGATGAGGGAAATTAATGCGATCGTCAAAGTAATTTTATTGCAAATGCAAAGACATTCGCAGCCGGAGAAAAATAAAAATATATACAAAAATGTTGCTGCTAATGTTGCTGTTGTTTCACAGATATTGTTGGTGTTGATGCTGCCGACAACAGTTGAGTTGGCTGATGCCTTAATGTCATAATACTATTGCGTGTGGGCACGTAATCAGACGAGATGTTTAAATGTTTTGTCGTACGGCAAACAAGGTATTTAAAAGAAAAATGGTTACATGTAAAAACCTACTTTGTGTCGTAGGTACATTAATCGTCTAAATAAAATATATATTTAGTCATAAACAAAAGTCTTTGGTAAGTCCTTTGGTTTATTTCTCCTAAATAAACAAAATACAATTTTTGTGATTTTTAAAATATTTCTCTATTTTACATATATTTTTTACATCTATTCTACTCAAATTGCTTTTAATTAAAACAACTTTAAGAAACGAGTTTCCATGAAACGCATAAATGTTGCATATATCTAGGGGCAGCATTTACGCGTTTAATTGAAACTTTTTTGTTCGCTGTCAGCCTGCGTGTCATATAATTTTAAGGCCTTTTTAGCGACAAAAGTTTATATAAAATCATTAATAAGATATAAGTAATGTTTATAGATGATGGCGGTTTGCTAAAAAAAGAACGAGAATAAGGAAAATTGAAATTGCGAAAAATAGAAATAATATATTCTTAGTTTTAGAGGCCCTAGTATCCAAAAGTCGACGCGGAGCGAAACAAAAATTAGTTCTAAATTGTTCAAACAAATTTTAATCCGTCTAATGTACCATACACAAATATTTTAAACTTTTAAAAATATTTTAGACAAAAACCGTGTTGATAGGATATATAGTCACTGTCATACCAAAGCACATTGGGAAAAATATCCAAATTTATGGCCAAAAACCAACTAAATGACATCGATATAAAATTATTTTTTTTTTATATTTGGTTTCTACTCTTCTTATAATTCATATTTAACCAAAGAAACATGAAAAATAAAATTTTTGTGTCCCACCCCAAATATATCAAATATATTTATAATGACAAAAATGTAACATATTCTATATCATTGATAGTGAAGATAAGAACAGATAAAAATTAATAATTCATATTAAATCTGGCTCTGATGGATACAGCGATATTGAAGTTACGTATTTCGATTTAGATAAATTATTTTACACTTTAGAGTACGATTAACATGGATTAACACGACATATCTTATTTTCAAACTAGCTGGACCCGTGCACGACTCGTGCCAAGATTTTGCGAATTAAAAGATGTGAAGCGATTTTATTAATATAAAAAACATTTTTATTATTTATATCAGGGGCCCGTGCTTGGCTGTGAAAGTTTTTTTTATTGGTTTTATAAATGTAGTAGCCAAATAATAATTCTCCGCCAAAACAACTTTTCTCAAAGACAATTTTTTCTCAGACTGCCCCGTAAAATTCTTCTCCATAGAACGCTTTCCCGTTGAATTCTTCCCGGTAGAAATCTTTCCGTAGAACTCATCCCGGTAGAATTCTTCCCGGAAGAAATCTGCCCGTAGAACTCATCCCGGTAGAATTGTTCCCGATAGAATTCTTTCCCGTAGAATTCTTCCCCGTAGAGTTTTTCACAGTAGAAATTTTAGTGTGGTGAGTTTTAATGTGGTGAGTTTCAGTGTGGTGAGTTTAGGTGAGGTGAATTTTGGTGTGGTGAGTTTTAGTGTGGTAAGTTTTAGTGTGGTGAGTTTTAGTGTGGTGAGTTTTAGTGTGGTGAATTTTATTGTGGTGAGTTTCAATGTGGTGAATTTTATTGTGGTGAGTTTTAGTGTGGTAAGTTTTAGTATGGTGAATTTTAGTGTGGTGAATTTTAGAGTGGTGAATGTTGTTAGTGTGGTGAGTTTCATTGTGGTGAGTTTTAATGTGGTGTGGTTGCTTTTGTATATTTTTTTTTTGTATTTGAGTTTTTTATTTCATCTTTTTAGCTTGTATATGTGCTGAGTTATGTCGTTATGACGCCCCATTGTGCAATCGCGCCTATATATAGCCTATGAGACCCTCCGGACTCCATAGTATCCTGTTACAACATTTCAGTTAAATCGTTTCAGCGGTTTAGACGTGATGCTGGAACAAACAGACAGACCGACAGACGGACCAATAGTTTTATATATATAGATACTGGGGAACAATGATGTATTAATTGTGAATAAACGTGAATTGCTACTTTTTGCACCTTTTTAGCGTAGCTCTTGTAAAATTGGTGTTTTTGAAAAAGTAAATTTTTTTTAAAAATTTGCATTTTATATGGGGAACATAGGAATTTTCCCCATAAAATTAAAAAAAAAATAAATATATATTTTACAATCTTCTTTCTAAAATCCAAAGAATCACTTCTTCAAGCCGACCTATAACATTTTCTGTTAGCAATTTTGTTCGACTTCATATAAGTTTTAAGTTCGCCATTTTTATTTTAATTTTTTTATTTCCCATTTGAATATAAGAAACACATTCTTAAATACATTACTACAAAAAAAAATAATCTGAAAACTTTTTATAATCTCAAATTTTAAAGTTTGAAGTTCTTTAAAAATTAGCAAAATTTATTTTTTTCAATTTTTTCTGTTATTTTGGCTTATTCATGAATTATTATAACGAATATAAAATATCTTTGGATTTTGACAACTTACTGAATTATAAATACGGATTTTGTGAGGCTATATCCTGACCAAAACGCATATATTTTTGTTTTTTATTCTATAACTTTTTATTAGCGCGAGATAAAATAGTAATGTAAAGGCATTAATTGTTTGTTTTTAAAGCAACTATCTATTGGCATCATTATTTAAAAATATTTCGCCAAACATTAATTTGCAATTTGTTATTTGCAGGAAAAATGTTCGGCAAAATATAATATAATATCGCTAGGTGCTTTAAAAACAGACAATTAATAGAAAAAGATATAGCAAAAAAGAGGAGAAATTGGAAAAATTGAAAATCTTGTTATGCCAAAAGGGTGAAGCTTTTCGTTTTTTCGCCATAACATTTTATTGATACGAGATAAAATATTGGTGTAAAGGTAGTTCTGGTTTATCGTTAAATCCTATAAATTAAAAAAATATTTAAAGATAAATAGTCTGAAAAATCAAAAAGAGCGTATTTAGGTTCAAATATCTAAAGAATATTGGCATTAATTAGTAAACTAAAATTAGTCTTGACAAATAAATGAAAATTGCGTTTAAATTTTTCTGAATAGTGGTTTTGTGAAGTACTGTACATATGTTATTTATTTTAAGAAGTGGCTTAATAATTTTAATTGCAATTTTCTAAAGAAGGTTTGGTAATATGAAAAAACGGAGTATGCGAATTGTTATTAAGTAGTGTAAAATTGTATTTGAAAATATCGAATGTCAGTCAAAGATTAACTATTCTCCATTTTGATCAATATCATAATAATAATTCAAAATCAAGAAAATGATAAATAAAATTGGCACACTGATTTTTTTTTTCAATAAACATACTTCAACATTTAAAATGTATTTAGTTAGTTTTACATTTAGAATGACGAAGTATTTTATTACTAAATCATTCGATAGAAAAAATACATAACTTAGTTAATAAAATACATAACTTAGTTGATCTTCAATTATCTCCACAAGCCTGAACCAATTACCTTTACTTATATGTGTACTTAAGTTCACAAAGATGATTAATATTCGTCTCAAATGATGAAAAATAATAAAGTTTAAGCCTCTTCTGTCTGTTTGCAATGTGAAGCATCAGGTCGACCAATTATAAAAACCGATTTGGTCTGCTTGCAAGCGTTCGAAAGATAGAAGACTTACCTACCAATTTGTTGCGATAAGAAAGGTATGAGTCAATAAACCTTTAGCAGCCAAATAAAAAATAAATAAAATCCCTCAAATATAATACAAGAGAATACAAAAGTAGCGACATCCATACCGAGGCATTAACGGCGCCCTTGAAACCTCACATGGCGATTTTCAAGGCTTTGTGCCAGCAATAAAATATAAATTTAAAACGACTTATTTCACAATAGAAATGAAAATGTCTTTTAAAACTACACAGTGCGAAATACATATAAAGAAGTCGTAGTGAATGCGAATTGTTGGTTGTGAATAAGAATCAGTAAGGAAGGGTAATTCTGAAGTAGGCAAATTGGGTAGTTTCAAAGTAGGCAAATTATGGTAGTTGGTGTGGTGATGTTTATAAGAATTATGAAAGTTATAGTCGGTCTAAGCCGACTATATATACCCTACACATATGTGATAATGTGTACGGTTACCATTACAAATGGTCTAGAGGTCACCATGGTTTACGAATCCTGAAAATAACTACAAACATGCAATCTTGAAAGAATATTCTTTCATTTGAGTAGGGTATGCGCACAGAACTTCGATTTTTTCTGGAACCACAGCTCGATTCGCGGGAAAACATTATTAATATATATTTTACCAAAAAAAGTTCTCTAAAGTTCGTTTAAATAATATTCATCTATAGCTGTACTAAAACTACAGAGGTATTTGAACAGAGGTGGTCGGTTCGCAGGTCTCAATAGACCGACCATTTTAAGTAGCAGACTGCGTAGATATGTAAGTAATCTAAATTAGGAATTTCATTGATCTAGCTCATCTAGTTTTTCTGTAATCGTGATTTTAACATACAGACTGACATCGCTAAATCGACACAGGAGGTCATGCCGATCAAGTATACATATATCGTTACTATCATGCCAAAGGGTAGTTTTTCCTCAAGTATACTTTGCCAAAATCGTGTGTGGTTTTGTTGGATATTTTTACAAAACCAAAAGGGCGATTTCGAAAAATTGAAAATGTTGTCATTCCAAAAGGACGGTCTTTTGGTTTTTTTTGCCATAATTTTTGATTGGTATAAGATAAAATAGTGGTGTAAAGGCATTAATTGTTTGTTTTAAAAGCAACTATCGATCATCATCATTATTTTAAAATATTTTTTTAATGGTAAATTAATATTTGGAAAATTATTATTAAATAATGATGCCAATGCCTTTACATCACTATTTTATCTTGCGCAAATAAAGAGTTATATCTTAAAAAACCAAAATATTTGCGTTTTGGTCAGGATATAGCATATTTACAAATCAGTAAGTTGTCCAAATCCAAAGATATTTTATATACGTTATAATAATTGATGAATAAACCAAACTAACAAAATAAATTGAAAAAAAAAATAATAATTACTAATTTTTAAAGCACTTCAAACTTTAAAATTTGATTTCCCAACATTTTTAAAAATGCACATTCGCCCCTTTGACATGACAGTCACGATATATACTTTTCCATACTGAATATGCTTCCTTCTGGGTGTTACAAATGGCGTACCAAACTAAATATACCCTTTCACTTTTAGGTTAGGGTATAAAAACATATAATATGTACCTATTATTGAAACTACTTAAGTTATAGTCTTGAGATTTGATTAATTTAATAGTACTAATATTTATATTCGTTACTCCAAGAAAATGACGTTTTTCACCTTTATTTACATTCTAAGCGAATTTATTAACTTAAGTGAATATGTTATAGGTTGTAAATAATGGGCTGTATCACTATATTTTAAAATGTTTTTAGCTCAGTGTATAGTCATAAAGGAAAACAACAACACAATGCTATAAGTTAGCGGCACACAGCGATTGTTTTTTATTTAATATTTGCTGAAATATATTGTAAATCATAAAAAGTGTAAAGTGTGTTGACATTGGATTTGTTGCTGTGACAAAGGACTAAATAAATGTTTACCAAAAATAATATTCTTTTGTTCAATTCTTCAAAGGTAGAATTATGAACATTTATAGAAAAAAATACGATATATATTTCAGGTAACAACAGTCAGAAAAAAGAATGTTATTTTATGACTCAAGAAAATTATAAAATATAAAAAAATTGGATTTTCAAATAAACTCTGAAATAATTTTAAAGTTCATGTTGACCAGATAACAACGATAGCAAAAGAGAGTTAAAGGCTACTACAACGTTGTGAGATATCAAATTGATTCTGGCTTTATTTTGAAGCTACACAGAAAAAAATAATCAACGTAAATATAGCAGCATGTCTGTCGAGCAATAATATTCAGTAATTTACCAAAAGCATTTTCAATTCGTCGTTAAATCAGCAATTGCGTTCGCTAAAATGAATATTTGTACTTCAGTGCAGCAAATTAATTTTTCGGCGCAGTTTCTGCAATTATGCATAATTACAGTATTTATGTAATGAAATTTTCTAATTAAAAGAATGTATCCTATTGAGTAAGATTAATATCAAAATAAATAGAAAATTATCAATCTGTCTGTGTGTAGAAATTGTATTGTTTAACAATAAATATTTGTTTCTAAGGAATGTGATTAATATAACCAAAAAAAAACTTATCACGGCACGTTTAGGCACTAATTAAATTCTGCCAAGTCTGCGACTAAATAGAAATATTGTAATAAATACATATTCCATATTATTTATACATTAATGCAGCAGAAAGTTCATAAACGATTTCTTTTCTTTTGGACAGCATATGATACCATAAAATACGAGCTTTATTTATAATGCTAGTGCGTCCTTGAAGAGTGAGTGCTATGATAAAGTTTTTCTGGCACGTATTATGCTCAAAAGATTCATTTATATTTGCATTACTCGCACTCTCGTCCGTGCATCTACCATCTCAATTTCGAGTTAACATCTCCATCCAATTACTTGCGCTTGTATGTGGTGTTATTATAATAATTTTCGAGAGAATCTTCTTTATTCTATGTTGTAGAAAATCATTTGCAGTGGCCCTTCACACTGTCCGCATAGACATGGAAATACTTTGAACGACGATCCATTGCGGGCATATTTTTAATTGGGAACGCCTTCGGAAACTCTTAACACGTGGCCGACCTTTTTGAATGCCAAATACTTGGAGAAAAGAGGTCACTTTGTTTAAAGTGACTTCTTCATCCTAAACAAAACCAGAGATTGAAACCATAATCAAAACCGATATCACTGTGCTGATTCGAATTGCGTTTTTAGTTTTTTTCCTATACGTAAGTAAGTCTTACGTTTTTTTTTAAATTTTAGTTAAGTTTTTTAAACAAGTGATTTTTACAAGTGATTTAAAATATCGAGGGCTTATATTCAATACTTTTTTTTTCTATCCTTATATGAAGCTTTAAAGGACGAAATTTGAATTTATTCTGTACTGAGGAAATAAAACTGTACCATTACCTTTATGGTATTTCCAGTGAAAATGTTTAGTGTTATTTTTAAAGAAAGTTTTCAGATATGTTCAGGATTCGTATGATATTTACGAAGTCAATACACCCATATCCTCCGAAATAGGATAATAGGTTAAATATTTAGGATAACATTCATGATTTTCAAAAAGCGATACAGAGTTAACTAATTTTTTTATTTATTTTATTCTTTAAAAAAATTCGGGTTAGATTACGGAATATTAACCCCTTTAACCATCATATACCTCGTGAACCTAAAATGGTAGAACAAAAATTAGGCGGTGAATTTTGTTTAGGTTACACCAGGATATAAAAAAATTAACAAATCGCTGATTCCAATAATATTTTCTGATCTATCTCCACTACAATATTGTGCAATATGCTCTATCTGCTCGTTTTTTCATAGACATTGATCACATTTGAATAGCAATAATCTCTATCTACCATAGCACGACGAATAGCGCGAAATTGCTGAATTTTTTTAATTGTATCTAGTAAAGACCATTTTTATTAATTATTGTAGAAGAAAAATTGATCGCAAATTTCATGGTTTGCGATTTAATCAGTTTTTTCGCTCTCCTGAAAAACTGTGTTTTTGTAGATAGACTGTATTGAATATAAGCCCTCGATATAAAAGTTATTTTTTATTAAATATGATTATCCGATGATTTCATATTTTCTAAATTTTTCAACTTTAACAGTTTCTTTTAACCAAACCATAAACGATTTTCAAGTTGACTTAAAGCCATAACATTCCTCGATATATTACTGAGCAATAATCGTATTAATTTTAAATCAATAGCTGTTTAGTCTTTTCATAAAAAATGCTGTTTGTAAAATCCAGTGAAAATGCATTTTTCTCAAAGACTTTACGTATAGGGAAAAAACGCAGTTCGAATCAACACATTAAAACTATGTAGAAATGATATGAATGAAGACAGGAATAATTCTCTGCCGAACAGTGTATCCTTTTAAAAACGATTCATTGTTCAAATCATTTATACAAAAATCAGACAAAACCCCGATATAACAAACGATATAAAATGTTTTCGTTTTACATCGGTGTTCAAAATGGGGGTTTGATGATTATAATAAACAAATTGAATATATGAAATTTAAAAATAGATTTAAAATTTTAACCATTTTTTTAAATCCAACTATTAGATAATCGGTTTGAAGTTTGGTCTGTATTTTTTTAAAAAATCGGTTCTTTCACAAGATATTCTACAATACCGAAACCAAATCTTAACTAGTTATAAAACATAAAATTCAAACCAGAACCCAAACAGCACCTTCCTCTTCTTCTAACAATGAGTCTAAAGTAAAGTAAAAAATCCCAATTTCAATTTCTAAATTTTCACACATAATTATGATGAACAGAAATTTTAATTTAATTATAAAACCTATAAAATAAATGAAAAATACACAGCATCGAATTTATTATTTTTTTTTTCTAATGAAGATTTAAGGGAAATTTGCAATAGATAATTTTTAAAAAGATTCTAACACACTGTTTCATTCCTCAGGTGTTGTAGAATATATAAGTCGTAACATTTTTGTCAACTCCTTGCTTCGTCGGTAAGGTTTCAGAAATGTTACTAAGATTGCATTGGATCGAAGTACTAAACAGACAATGTTTAGAGTTGTAAAAACTCGAAGGGAGTTGGTAAAGACCGCTATTTAGCGTAATTAACATTATCAAAATGATATATAAAGTGGTTGATGTTTTTGAACGCCTCCTTTACATAGAGGGGATTGCATTGAATACGTCGGACGATGAAAGTAGGAAAAGTAGTAGCCAATTCTATGAAAAGCAAAAAGTACCAGGAATAATAGGTAAATGATTAGCATTTAACCGTAAAGGTTTGTAAATTAGCAAGTTGTGAAACAAAAAGCCAAACATAAATTGTTAAATTTGAAATTCCTCAACAAGTTTCTGACGAAATATTTTTGGGTAAATAAGGCACCTTTTTCTCAGAAGAGAAAACTCTTGCTTTGAAGATATTTCCAATGAATCATATTTGCGAAAACTCACTGTGATGCCAAATTTTCAAATAGTCAAAATATTTTCGAGGAATAGAGATTGAATGAAATATTTTCTATGGATGGGTTTTTCAATATATCGGTCAATTAACTTTATACCGAGCTTTTGAAATGTTGGTCACTGAGTTGATAGGTAGTGTTACACAACAAAATGAGAAAATAAGTTTGCGCAGTAAATGACACTATTTTTGTATTAATTTAACTATGTTCAATGGATACGTTTACGAGATATGGGCCAATAACTTTTGATCCGTGTTTTCGAAAAGGTGGTCACATGTATTTGGAAATATTTCACGTTTTAAATAACTGATTTGATCAAGTTTTATTCGAAATAAAATATAATTAAAAATCCAATATACATTTCTCACAAGAGTTTTTAATTGGTTTACTTGTTTGAGATAATTCAATAAAAGAACTCGAAAAATGTATTTTATTTTTGGACAAATGATGCATTAAAAAAATTGGGAAAAATCAAAAAAGCAAGATGAATCACAGTTTGGGAGATTCCAAAATTAGTCTGCACCTTTTTTGAGAAAACGACGTAATACTAAAAGAAATCTATGAATACATTTTGAGGACAGAAAATATCGTGTGAAAGCATTAGAACTGGATGTTTTGATTCCATACACCTATGGGTTACAGGTTATACTATGGATTACTTTTATTCAAATGTCTTTTAAATTGAAAATTAATTAACAATTAAAAAACAATTGTTTAAAAATATATAAAAATCGTAAGTTTAGTGCGCTCCGGGCATTGTTAACGTTTCGTTGGCTAAGTTTTTATTCGGGAATATCAAGGCACCGGCCATTAACCCTAACCTGGGAACTTTCATTTCTCAGATTCCAGGAATTCTGTATTTGTGCTGTTATCTCACTAAGGGTGTGCGAGAGCTACCGGTGACAATTTAAAGGATTCGACTACCACTATCTCTTAACTCGTAACCCCAGCTAGTCCCGGGACACAAACGTTGGGTTGAATTGATCGCCACTAGGATTCAGTTAGTTTACTTGGTGGGATACTAAACCAAGACCTCGCTATCCACCACCAATGAAGGAAGTCAGACACTTTACCTTTTCAGCTCCACCATAACTCTTAACTCGTAACCCCAGCTAGTCCCGGGAATCTCCGGAAATACTTCATGACTTGACATTGAATATGATGTCACAAACGTTGGGTTGGATTGATCGCCACTAGGATTCAGTTAGTTTACTTGGTGGGATACTAAACCAAGACCTCGCTATCCACCACCAGTGCAGGAAGTCAGACACTTTACCTTTTCAGCTCCACCATAACTCTGTTCCTATATTCGAAAAATTGGCCCTTTTAGGATTTGCCTAAAACCCTACTGAGTCATTTGACATTTTGTTGCACGAATTTGTTCCTTTGGAAACCGAATTGTACAGTTATTTCTACAATGACGCAGTTGGATGCTGAGTAAATTTTATAGGAACTAATTTTCTATAAAAATGACGCTGATGAGTTCATAGCAAATCCCATAGAACCCTACTGAGGCAATGGACAATAAAATTTTCTTTGACGCAGTTGTGTTATGGACAAATCCGAAATGAACCAAACTAATTTTTCCAAAAATATGTACTTAGGAACCGGTTGTGGCAAAATATATATATTTTAATATTTGATCCATGGAAATCGGATAGTTAACGTAACTGATAGTTAAAGCAATAAAAAAGTTAAATGCAACACAAATTTCAGTTAAACAATGAGTTAAGACGTTAACTCATAGTTAAATGTTTTATGCAACCAGCCGTTAGTGTAATAATTAATTTGCAATGATTGGTTCTAAATATTTGTAGCCTCTAACATTCGAACTAAATAATTTCATGAATGCCAGTAAATCATACATACGTCAAGAAGTAACTCATGCATGCATTTGTTCATCATTAATTTTTAATTGCTGCATTCTGCCCGATTACATTTGCGTTTTCCATTCAAATGAATGAATGCAAGTTTAATGGGACTGCTCTAAAAGATTCTAAATTCAATTTCAAATTTTAGGAATGTGTAAACCCTGCTTTTCTATTTATATATAATAGTTAGCTTACGCTATGCTTCAGGCTCAACATATAACCCTCGTATTGATATGTGGCATGTCGATTTTTTTTTCTCAAATATTTGCTGTCTAATCAGCCATAAAACACTTATTAAATAATTCCTTAATACGTGTAATTCAAACGTACAGGAGCACATTTCTACTGCCGCATACAATTCTTATCAAATTGACAAACAAAATGGACAATGGCAATGACAGCAGCAGTGCAAAAATGACAGCCGGAGCACCGACTCAGAAATACCGCACATGTGGGTGAGCAATATATTTTACAGGTTGAAAAATATAAATACATCAGTTATTGGGGTTTATATAGATAATATTTTTTATATACACGGTTAGAAAATTTGGACTAAATTTGTATACAATTTGCTCACATATATGACCACACCAGAAATGTATTTAATTTTAATGCATGTACACTATTAAAATAATTTTGTAATCTGAAGTTGTATTTAATTGTAATACAATTTGGAATATTTTCATTGGTTAGAAAGAGAGAAACTTTTAATACAATGTATATTAAAAATAAAAGGGTTTAATACATTATGAAATATAATGTAATACTGCGCTTATATTCCAAATTACAGATTTTAATATAATTTGTATTAAATTTTATTACATTGCTGTATTATAAAATATTCTTAGAATATTTAATTTTAATGATGATCTTAAAAACGACGCACAACTTCGGGACTGCGCCACAACTTTCACCAAGTACTCGTGGTAGACTTCTGCTCCGAGCTTACTCCAAATTTTGCTATTGGAACTTTCATCAACAGTATTTCAAATTGTAACCAAATTATCAGACTTCGAAACTGGCTACGAGCGCTGTGTTGATGCCGCAGAATGAAGTGCGTTTTTTCATTTCTCCACTTTTATAAAATCTTTTTTTAAACTGTTTTCACACGTAACAAATTCCCCACGGTTAAAAATATTGGGTTATTTTTTTAACTTTTTTGGATTGTATATATGTCTCGACCAAAAAAAGATTAAATTGTAATAATCCTAAAAGATTAAAAAAAGTTTGTAATACCTCTATGCATTACATTGTAATACATGTTGTATTACTTTGCATGTAATCCTAAAGGATTAAAATTAATACTGAAGAAGATTGAAAATACGGAATTGTTTTTGTAAAAAAAAGTTTAAAAAATATATATTTTATATAATAAATAATATATTTTAAGATATTGTCCTACCGTGCTCAAGGTCCAGTCGGTACAAATTGGGTGTTTTGTACCAACAAATAAAACAACAAACAATTGGCAAAATGCATTGAGTGGCAGATCGTACAGCTGTTTCAGAGGCAGCCAAGCCCCTTCATCAGCGATCTTTCTCCGCAGTTTCTACATTTCAAGTCGCCTAAGTTTTCCTTCCCCAATAAACTCAATAAGAATTATGTGCAAATTGCTGCACGCAACAACAACTTTGGCAAAATCTTGAGTTGATGCAGTTTTTACATTTTTGCTTTTGGTTCTTTCTTCAATGCACATAATTCTTATTGTGTTTATTGGAGAAGGAAAACTTAGGCGACTTGAAATGTAGAATCTGCAGAGAAATATCGCTGATGAAGGGGCTTGGCTGCATTACAATTTAATCTTTTATGGTTCAAAATTATTAAATAAACTGAGATTAAACTATTTGAGTTTAAATTTTAATACAATCGGATTTAATTCAAATTTTTAAACCATTTGGATTATTTTATAAACTAAAAAAATTACATTTCCATGTTTAATATGAAATATATTAAATTTCAATCTGAAAAAAGTTTAAAAATGGGTGTAAACTATTGGTAAGTTTAAAAATTAGACATAAAAGTATTTAAATCATCTGTAATCCAAAGAAGGGTTTAAAAAATATTCCAACATTTTGCCCCTTCATTAAAATAATAGGCACAATTTTCATTCATTGGACTTTTTTAAATTTTAAAATATTTGTTAGTTATGTTCCGTCATTTTGACGCACAACATTTTGAAGTGAAAGCAGAATAAATGACAGCATTTTTAAAATATTTATCCTTTACTGTATTATAATGTAAGTCAAACTTTATTATTTTTTCAGAACAGATAATAATGATAGAGAAATATAGAGAGCACGTGTTTTTTTGTATTATATTCTATACTTTTTGTATTAAAATTTGTACATACTCAGTTATTTATTCCAAAGTGTATTACATTTTAATACAGAATGTATTAAAAATGTATTAAAAATGTCTGTAATACAATTCATGGATTAAAATTTACTCCAAGATTTTTAACCGTGTACATATATTGAACCGTTATCTTTTACTAAGGCAATAGATGAATACCGAATAATCAAAATACAACTCACATTGTATTTTAGGCAATTATGAAAAAAATATATACTTATATCTCCATCAATCACATCTGGGGAATATAATCCCGGGATTCGGGAGCTAGGATTTTCGGAATTGGACATTACATTAATATAAATTTTATTTGATTCGATTAAGTTTGATTCATTAAAAAAAATTTAAACCCAATTTTTGTTTTAATTGTCAAGACAAATTTTAATGTATACAGCAGTTTCAATATTCTAAAAAGTTTTTACAATATATGGATCTAAATAGAAAAATGTGGATATCTTAAGACTATTATTTTTGAGTATTTAAGATCTCATGATCAAAAAACATAATGGTTATTAGAATATAATCAAACTAATGACTAAAACTAACATACTCTTTTAAGGATTTCTAATTTTAAAAAATTTGACTTTTTATGCACTTATCGGATAAATGTTGTAATTTAATTGTAGGGAATTGCAAGGACAATATTTGGTTTGTTTTGATACCATCATTTTATTTTTGTAGACTTTTCAACAAGGAACTTTCTAAAATCTCTTAAATTAAAAAAGTTCAATTGAGTATTCTTTTGCTTCATCATAGCGCTTTTTAACATGGGTCAAATTTAATTTTCGATCAAAAATATTATTTGGTTTCTTATGCTTTCACAAAAATAAGGTACCATTACGCAGATGAACATCTAAACCTCATAATCTCTTGTCGAATTAGTATAGACTTAAATGTGGCTTTGATCAAATTTATAAATCTGTTCACCGAAAATATTAAAACTTAAAAATCACTTTAAACTCCGGTGAAAAACACTTTATAATTAAAAGTGTGCATCATGTATGAAAGTCAGCCGTATTTGAAAATTTTAAATTTCAAAGTATTTACTTTAAATTTTCAATAATTTTTATTTTTTAATGTGACACTTTAATTTTTAAAGTTGGACTTTTACATCTAAAAGTGTCACTTTTAAATTTGTGTAAGAGTACAAAACATTCTCTCAATGAGCGTCAGATCGTATGGGCATTGCCTGTGGTACCGCTTATTGCTTATTGTTCTTTGTTGTAATTCTTAACCATTCCGACATCCCTTTTATTCGTACAGTTCATCAAATTGTGCTTATGAACTATGTTCTACTGACATGAAGATAAATTTTGTTTAATGATATATATTGAATTTTAATGTGATAAATACAAATTATAGTATTGCACTTTAAATTCGTCAAATCATTAAACTAATAGCGTGAACTTTAAAATTTCAATTGCACTTTTTTCTCGGTGTTGTACTTTTAAAAATATAGTGTACCTACCTAATTTGTGTCCTCTTTTTTATAATCCAAATGTAACAAAATTATTAGTATTATTATTAATTATTATAGCATAGTTATTTGTTCTTTGTGACCTGCGAACCGACCACTTATGTTCAAATTTACATCTACGGATGAATTTTACTTTATTCGAGCTTAAGTGAACTTTTTTCCAAATATATATTGCCTTTATGCTCAAATATATGAAAATAATGATTTCTCGGGAACTGACGTGTAGTTCTCGAAAAAAAAATCGTAATTCGGTATATCTTCCCATTTGTACATATGGGTATCAAATGAAAAGAAATCAGATTTCAAAAAGCGATTTCAAGTTTGTAAACCCTGGTGACCTATACACCTTTTAAATGCACACATTATCACATATGTGTAGGGTATTTATAATCGGCTTAAACCGACTATGACTTGTATAATTCTTACTAACTTAATCACACCAACTATCACAATATCCCTACTTCAAAATTTCCCATGTGATCTAACCTTCTCTACTGGGGCCCTATTCTGGTTTGATGAGAAATATAAAATGAGAATGAAAATGAGACAAAAACTATTTTTTATATTATTAACTGAATATGAAAATAGTTGTTATCTCATTTTCATTCTCATTTTATATTTGTCATCAAACCAGAAGAGGGCCCCTGGTTTTAGTTGGAACCGGGATCGCTATTTTAAAATTCTTGGAACCAAAACCGGAATTAAAGTGTTTTAGTTCCTGTTCTATATATAAATTTGAACCATTTACTTTCTTCCCATTAAATCTGAAGTGCTAAAAAATAATTAAAAAAGTCTAAGTGTAGTTGCAGTATGGAGTAAACCAACTATATTAGTTACTTGTATTTTGTACTAAATAGTTTTCAATCCCGTAATCTTGGGATTACGAAAATGGCTGTTAATTGTATTCCTTATCACATCACTCATCATTTCTTGGTTATTTCAATCATTATATCCAAAAAGAGAAATGGTACCTATAATGACTTTAGGTATTTTAAATTTTCTTAAATTTTCTTAAAGGATAACCCTCCACACTGCATTGAGTGTAACATATTTTCCCAAAAACGTAATGTAAACGACAATATGTTTACACGCAAATACAATTTTTCAAATCTAAATCTTATAATATTCATTTTAAACATAAATATGTTAGAACAGAAACAAAAATATGGTTGACTGTCATTAATACAGTTTAGAATGGAATTATAATGTTGTTCATATAAAGCACAAAACATAAATGTGATACCTGCAAAATTAATTTTATGCCGAGACATTTATTTTCAGCGTGTAGTAAAAAAGCCAGTTGTTATTTAATACGAACTCCTCTTCATATTAAAACTGTTGGTTAGTGTTGCTTACTGTTGTTGGTTGTTCATAAATGATAAAAATATGAAATATGTTAAGCTTGCACACTGACTATGCATAGATAGTGTGCTCACTCAGGCAATCACACGTAATTATTATTTTTTTTTTGCAAGTGTCAGAATAGCTTAATGTGCTTGAAAACTCGCAATTTAATGTAAAAAGGACGAAAACAGAAAGACGTTAGCTAATTGGTTATTGTGCCTCATTTGTAGCTTATGTGCTTTCATTCTCGAACGCATCATAAAGTGTGCTCATTTAAGAGCATGAGATCCCGTTTGAACGTGTGCTTCAGTGCGTACAAACTGAATTAATTATTCATGTTAGTAATGAGATTAAATGCGGTTTTTTCTGCTCTTTGCTCCATTCTATAGTACATAATTATACATGGTATATGTTTTGAAAAATAAATCATTAACATACACTCGGAAAAAAACCTATAAAAATTAGCTATGATTCAATAGTATACAAAAAATAAATATTTTCATGTAAACATAAAAATAATTCAATAGTATTTAATAGTATTTTCTAGTATTTAATGGTATTTTACTTTAAAAATAATAGTTTATCTTATTGGCTATTTTTAATAGCAAAAAACTTATCTATGGTATTTTTTCTAAGTGTACTCTTTCTTTGAATTAATTACATAGCCTATCCATTGTTGCTATTAAAGAGAGTGATTAAATGAATTTCGTATAAATGTAGTAATTTCATTAGCTCAGGTAATGTGTTGGCTATTTAAGATCGAAAAAAATTAAGGTAGTCAAAATTGAAAAAAAATACAGAAAAACTTCAACCAAGACCAAACAGTTCAAAATGCTCAAATCTTTGAAACTGAATCTAAATATCTGACAAGAAATTTCTACTCCGTTAACGGTAACGTATAAAAAAATACTCATAAATTTACGTTACTATGCAATATGTAAATATACTCATTTTTCATGTATTTTGAGTAACCAAATTAAGTAACTTTGAAATACAGATACAAAATATTATTTTCTGTTTTTTCGGGTAACAATAATAATTATTTCTAAAGCTTAAAAATAATGATTCAAATTAAAATAACGGAAAAATTTCGATTTTTGTATAAGGGTGTTCGATGTCGCGTACAGAACCAAAAATATACATTTATTACCATAGTAAACTGAAAGAGTTGAATCGGTATTTCCAAAAATGTGAACATTATTTTCCTAGTAATTCTAGAAAATTTTTGACAGCTAATCCGGAACATTGAGTCCGGAAATTTGAGTGTGAAACTACTGTATAAAAAATAACAAAAAAATTTTTTTTTTTTCGCAGAATTCGCTGACTTTTTTGGAATATCCATATGAACCTCGATATTTACTTCCGTTTTTGTCCCGTCATTTTTATTTATATCTTTTGATCTACCGTATAGAAT
Organism: Dryomyza anilis; assembly: GCA_951804985.1. Taxonomy (NCBI): domain Eukaryota; kingdom Metazoa; phylum Arthropoda; class Insecta; order Diptera; family Dryomyzidae; genus Dryomyza; species Dryomyza anilis. The sequence continues at coordinate 40,688,208 of OX638134.1, read as the reverse complement.
TCTATAATTGCAGATGCTTAGTCCTATTTTAATACTATATAAATCCACCAATCCGTGAAATTTTATTAAATTGATTGATTTCTGATCGATTTATATGAATCCGCCTTTTGGTTTTGTTTTGAAGTTTTGGTTATATAAGTCAGTATAGCATAAAAAATATCATAACAATCGGCGAATTCGCCTTGCAACCCGAATTTTAAAAAAATGTCTCCATTTACACATTTATATTTTTGTAATTCATAAGATTTATGATATTGAAATTAATAGCGTTTGATGCACAAAATTCATCAATATAATGTAGACTTGTTTATTAATATGATGAAATGGAGTCAAAAGTAAGCATATTTTAAAAAATATATGAGTTAATGTACTTTACTCGTATATTTAGTTTTTGCTCCCGAAGTCTAATTTTATCATGAAAATCACAGAATAGTTCCGGCCTGGACCAAAAATTTAACATAAACAAATTTTGCACTTGACGATAAGAAGCCGATATGAATTCGCTGGCACAACACATTACAATAAACGGGGAAACAATAAATTTTGAAACATGGTAATAAATGTAATCAGAACATAGAACGAGAGCCGGCAGGAAAACAATAAATTTTGAAACATGGTAATAAATGTAATCAGAACATAGAACGAGAGCCGGCAGGAAAAATAGTGCGTAAACTTGACAGCCATATGATTAATGTGTGTGAATGCGATTGCAGGAAATGTAATGATTTCATATATAACTCCTTCGTTGTTTTCATCCAACAATTTGTTCTGGAACAATAGAAGTGAGAGCAAAAACAAGGACAAATAAAGCACGAACTTGACGTCCATATACACACTGAAGCACATCACTCACCAGTATTTGGTGGCTAAAACCAATATGATTGTGTTGGAATTCACGCAATAACAATACAAAAATCAATACCCCCTCATTGGCATTTTCAATCCCAATGCAATTTATTGGTAATTCCCAATTCCATCCAAAAAGTCAACGAGCAACTGGCCATATTTACCAGAAATATTCATTACACGCAAAGAAAAAAAAACGTTTATCACAAACGTAAAATTAGATAAAAGATTTTCGGGTGTGAATTTCTTTTATGGATAAAAAAACATTGTTGCTTGGAATCCTCTTATGTTTCCGACCAATCATTACTATCATTTATTTTTTGGCTTTTATACAAAAATGGATCTGAAAAAGAAGCTGAGGAATATATAACAAGCATTCGTTTGAGTGTTACACTTTTAAATTCCAACAGGAAATAGCATCATTACGTAGTCGATTACTGCCAAATTACTATCGAATCGTAAAGCGTCGAAATCTGAATACTGAATTCCGTTAACTTTTACACAGACATGGCCAAGTATGCATTTCACTGTAGATTACGAAGTAATGTTACGAGGGAGTGACCACTCAATACATACCGCATCCAAAGTAAAAAGGAATCGATTGTTACCTCATGTTTATATAGATTACAATTATTTAGAAGTATCGTTATATGGGGTTAACCATACATAATTATTTCGTAACCAAACATTCGCATGGGTTGCTTCCATTCAGCATTACTTTTCACGCAATCGTAATGAAGATTGCTCGCTCTATGCATTACTTTGTAGGGAGTAGTAATGAGGGGTGGTCAATTTGTCCATTACTTTGTGCGCAGTAATAATGAGGGGTGCTTCCACTTTGTACGCCCTAGTGCGCATTTCCAGAAAAACGTCAACCACGACCGAAAAATTCAAAATGCTCAAATCTTCGAAACAACGATGGATTTGGAATCTTCAATATCTGAATCTAAATATCTGAAAAGAAATTTCTATTCCGTTAACGGTAACGTATAAAAAAATACTCATAAAATTACGTAACTATGAAATATGTACACACAGATCCTCTTTTGGCATGAGGTTAATTGAACCAACGTTTCAGTGTTGCAACCGAAATACATTTGTTGTAACCTCATGTCATTAAAATGAACGTGCCTAATTTTTCTACAACAGAAATGTTAGTCCGCGCAACTACACGTTCGGTTGACGTTACCTCATGATTGCATTTTTCATTCTGCCAAAATTGACATTCGTGCATTTGTTACGGCGATTAAGTAAGTTGTTGTATCAACAAAATAAATGACAAACGGCAACCTCATGTCTATCAGCAGTTCGGTTGCCACATTCTTGCCAACAATTATGAATACATGCAGAAATAAATAAACGTCAAAAATGTTCACAAGTGGCAAACAATAGGAAATTCAGTAATTAAGTGAAAATGCGAAATAAATATACAAATATTAATAAAATAATATATTTATTCAATACAAATTGCTCATTAGATAGTGTAATATAATATAAATAAAAAAATTGTGACTAATGGAAATAGTTTTTTTTATTTATTGGTTATGAGCAGGGCAAGTTTTTTTTGGCTTTTGCAAAAAATGCCATTTTTGCCATTTTTTCAATTATTTTGTAAATTCGCCAATTTTGATATACTTTGCCTAAAAATGCCTTTTTTACACTCTGGCAAACCTTTTTTAAATATTATTTTCGATTTTCTGGTTGTATTAAAAAAAAATATATGACGTCCTTTTCTTGTGTACTTATTTTTGTATGTTCTTAATTTTGTGAATGAAATTAACGAAATAAATATAAGACCATGTAAAAGAGCAATCTATGATTTTCAACGTTTTGTTTGCCAATTTTTAATTTTTTGGGCCATTTTTGACTATTTTTGTGCCGTTTTTTGACTATTTTAATTAAGAGGTTGATGCAACGACTTTATCAGTTGTTGCCGAACCGAATAATGCGGTAGGGCAATTTAGTTGGTTGCCGCATCAAATCATTTCTCTGTGTGTAACTATACCAATTTTTCATGTATTTTGAGTAACCAAATTAATTAACTTTAAAGACATACAGATACAAAATATTATTTTCTGTTTTTTTCAGTTAACATTAATAATTATTTCGGAAGCTTAAAAATAATGATCCAAATTAAAATAACGGAAAATTTCCGATTTTTGTATAAGAGTTTTCGATGTCCCGTCCGGAACCAAAGAGATACATTTATTACCATAGTAAATGGAACTTCTTTTTTTTAATAGTTGGATACACAGAATTTCCTCGGCATTTACAAAAATGTAAACATCATTTTTCTAGTAATTCTAGAAAATGTTTGACAGCTAATTGAAATTTGTCTCGTCCGGAACTTTGAGTACCAAAAGTGTAAAACAACAGTATAAAAAATATCAAACAAAAAAAATGTTTTTCAAAAAAAGTTAAAAAAAATTAAAAAGCTTTAAAAACATCTGGACATTTGAAAAGTACATCACTTTTTATTTCGAAATAATCATTGTTAATTTTGTCATATACAAAATTATTTTTAGCAAAAAAATCGTAGTGCAAATTTCCATACGGAACGTCCGGAACGCCTACTAATTTATTCATATCTTTTGATCTACCGTATAGAATTCTATAATTTTTTAAAGATGTTTAGTCCTATTTAAATACTACATGCACAAAAATAATGTAAATTCATTAATTTTCCTTCGAGATATTAAAGTTTTAAGCGTACGAATGTCCCGTCCAGAACCGCAGGAAATGTCCATATGTGCATTACTTTGTACGCAGTAGTAATCAGGAATTGTACATTTTATAACTTTGTAATTGACTTAAAAGTTCATGTCTTAATTAAGACAATTTAAATAGAACAATAAAATTTTGATTCACATTTTAATCAAATTATTAATATAGGTACACAAATGAATTCAGAAAATGTTAAATTAAATGTTCACAATTTTACAATTTGATTTTCATGGTTTGATATATAATTTGATGTAATTATCCTGAAACCAAACTTAATTAACAAGAGAGTTACATTTTATAATTAATTATACTTCACCCTTCATCAATAGAATAAAATTGTATCGCATCAGTATATTTTCATTTGAATAGTTTTTAAATTATTATTATATATAGTTTTATTATTTTAAAATCAATTCACATTAGATATATACAAAAAATGTACAAATACCTGTTCCATTTCCGCATTACTTAGTAATCTGAGGCTAAGGAAGGGTGGTCATATATGTACATTACTGCTAAATTAAAAATGAACTAATTCGAAGTTTGTAGACAAAGTATTGACGAAAACATTGGTTACCGTTCGAACTAGGTTGGAATATTTCCCATTGGGATGTTACCGTTTGCATATAACAGTTTGAGAATTTTCTTCACAGAAACTTACAGTTTGAAAATGACTGAAAATTGCTCCCAGAAGTATCCACCATTTTAAGTGAATTAAGTTTTTTTTTTAAGTTTTTATTTTCACACAAAAAGAATATACGTTTAATATGAACATTATATACATTTATCGCAAAAATATTTTGGCATACATTGAGGATAATCGAAGTTTTGTTCTGAATATACAATTTATTTTTACTGTAATCATGTAAACTTTTGCGTGCTAAGTTGGAGCAAGTTGTAAAAGAAATACTTTTGCCGCAAACGATTTGTAAACGTTTTTTTCCGTGTAAACTACACAGCAAAATTTGAAAGAAGTTTTCTCATTAGACGCCACTATTTTTGAATTATGTAAAATGTCCTGTGTTCTATGAAATGATAAATTCGAACATGTGACCTTTTGTTTCGCACTAACGTTTTATATAAATATGTTTTAGTCGAAAAATAATTCTAAGGCTGTGTACGAATTCCACTAAATTGAAGATTAAACTAAATTTAACGGGGTTTCATTCAATCCCTATTCGGTATTAATCTCCATTTTAAAGTTCGTAATCAATCGATAATTATATGTCCCTTTGCTATCATCCAATTTATTACAATTTAATTTGATTGAAAATTTGAGCTATTTTGTTGAATTCACACACACTCTAAGTATGGAAATGAGTCATATCTATCAACGTATAATCCCACCTCTGCTTTTTTAGAAATTTATATCTTGTAAAGTATTCAGAAATTGTAAAAATAAACCTAATACGTATTTAATAAATAGACTTAATCTAGCCACAATTATTGAGGTAAAACAAAAAAATCGAATTTAGCATCAATTTTATATTTTAGTTTAATACATATTTGTATTATTCAAATTTATTAATAAATTAAAGTTTTAAAAACACTAAGAATTTTCTTAAATTTACCTACATTTAGTTTTACAAATTTGTTTTGTTTTTATCATGCAACCGCGCTGTAATCTCCGAGATTAATAGCAGGAAAGACAAACACTGGCCCAAATAAAAATACTCGTTAACAAAAGTGTAGACTATGTTTTTGCTACCTTGAGGCAGCATGCCATGTAGTACTGAATGTGTTTTTCCCGTCACACATATAAATCAAATGTCAACGGAATGCCAACAATTTGCGACATTTTCCAGTATAATGTGTCGTTTGTAAACGTCAGTTGACGGCCGCGAAATAAAAATGAATGATTTTTCCTATAAAAGCATCGGAAACTTGTTTTGTTTTTGGTGGTATCTCTTTCTGTGTACGTTTTTCAGTAAATTTTACTCAAAACTCATTCTTATTTTAGAACATATGGGCATTTACTGGGGGTCCAGATGGGACATTCGTACGCTTAAATCTTGTATATCTCGTAGAAAAATTAATGAAAAGATATAAATTAAAGAGTTATAAATTAGAAAGTGTTCGTTCCGGACGGGACAAAAACAGAAGTGCGAGGTTAATATGAAAATTCCAAAATGCCAGCAAATTTTGCGTATGAATTATAATTTTTTGATTACTTTGAAAAATAGTTGAAATCATATGATTTCTTTGTATATTTACACTTTGTTTCTAAAGTTAATAATTTTTTCATAATAAATCTCAGAAAAATTCCGGACGGGACAAAAAGTTCTGTATAGAAATTATCAATACTTTTTTTAAGCTATAGAAATATTAATTAAGGTTGTCTGAAAAAACATTAAATAATGTTTTGATCTGTATTTCTCCCAAATTATTTTATTTCGAAGATTTGAACATTTTGAATTTTTCGGTCGTGATTGACGTTTTTCTGGAAATGCCCATTAATTATATAAGTGAAATACGAACTACATTTTCAACTTTTCTGTTATTGATTTCCAGCAATTTATATACATATATCCATTTATTTGTTTTCGATAACATTCTTATCGAAACGTGCTGTATTTGTACACAAATGGTGGGCCCTACTGTTTAATCAAACAATATGAGCTGGCCATGATTATGTCTATCCTAATAGGGCAAACCATTCCTGGAAAAATTGTGACAATGATTCCGAATGAAAGCAGTTTAATCAAGTTGTCGGTAGTTTTTGATACATATTGTCAGTTTTTCGAAATATTTAATAATGGGGGGAGTCAATTTGATAAAACTGACACCATTTTCGAAATCATCTAAAATGGGTGAAAGCAACATTTTTCAGTATAATTAAATCAAAAAAATGCATGTGTTTTTTATAATTTTAAAATGGGATCATTTTAATGACATTCAATTTAAATTGGCAAGGACAATTTGCATAGACAAGGAGGATGTGGTAGCCCCTGTTCTAAGTCACATAAAGTAACTTTAGGATTAATAAATATAAAAACGTTGCTCGAGTTCGTTTATGTTTCATAAAGTACAACATTTATCGGGTATGAAGTAATTTGATTTCAAAAATGTTCAAATAGTATTTGAATTCGAATTAAAATTCGAAACATAAATTGTAAAATTGGTTTAAAAGATCATAGACATTTTGTCATTTTTAAATCAAATAAATTTAATTAAATATTTCAAACCAAAACCTACTTACACCCCATTGCATTATCCACCATTGAAAATCAAACTACTTCAATTCATATCCAATCAATTACTTATTAAAAGCAGAATAACACTTGTTAGTTATTACTTTGTTATCGATTGCTTTAATTAAATTGAAGCTTAGAATGTTGTTTATTGCTGTCCAAAGAAACACATGAAATATGAAAAGTTTTCACTCTACATATCAATGCACGAACTACGATGACTGTGATAATGCAAAGTACCTAAAAGAACGATTTACTCACGGCAATAAGTTAACTTTGCGTAGATAAATCAATGTTATCCGCACGATTGTAAATCACGCAATGCCAATGTGACAAAACGGAACAGAACCAATATAGTGTTTGATATTTTTAGCGAATTGTAAAACTTTCTAATAGAATGCAGTGAAATGTGTAATATTACAAATTGTTTGTATTTTTACAATGAAACTTCAATTTTTGAACGTTTTGATTTCTACGAATTGTGGGTTATAAATAAAAGGTTGTTTCATGTTTCAACTTTTGTGTATAAAAAAGTTAGTTCCTCTGTCAAAATAAAAATATAAGTTTGGCTCAACAGCGCCAATTAAAATGACCTTAATTAAAATATAAAATATATCGAGGGCTTATATTCAATACAGCCTATCTACAATTTTGACGAAAATGAGTTTTTGATGCAGAAATCTTCACTGATCATCTCTGCATCTATGGCATTAATTTGGAACCAACAAATATTTCTATTACTATTATTTTTTCATTTTAATAATTTGTCTATCTACTTGAATGATTTTTTATGACTGCAATAGTATCTATCTACATACAATTTTTGCTTAAAAGTTTATAATGACTATAAATAAGTGTTGCAGTTATGAAGAAGTATATATTCATCTTAAGCGTAATTTTATTAGTCAATTTCGTCATGTCCATCCGTCGGTCTGGTCCATCCAAACTCACAAAGAAACGACTCAATTTGAACGAAAAGATATGATATCTATGTGAAAGCAATGGAATCGGTTAATGAAGCATGACGTCACATTTTACCAATGGATATACAATATCATAGAAGCCATAGGAGCTACTAAAAAGAATTTTTGTACACAGAAAACTAACTCTTCGAAGATTTTTTCCTATCCTTATATGAAACCTTAAAGGACGAAACTTGAATTTAGTCTCTACTGAGAAAATATAGCTTTACCATTGCCTTTATGATATTTCTAGACATGATGTTTAGTGCAATTTTTAAAGAAAGTTTTTAGATATGTGAAGGATTCGTAAGCTATTTACGGGGTCAAAACATCCATATCCTCTGAAATAGAATATAGAAGCTTAAATATTTACGATAATGATGTTAAAATTGCGATTAAAATAGCTATTAAAATAGCGATAAAGTATTAACTGTTTTTTTTTTTAATTTTAATCTATAAAAAACGTCGGGTAAGTTTATCATATACCTCGAGAATCGGAAATTGTAGGACAAAAATTAGTCGGCGAATTTTACTTAGAATATAAAAAATTAACAAATCGGTGATTCTAAGAATATTTTCTGATCTATCTCCACTACAATATTGTGCAATATGCTCTATCTGCTCGTTATACCCTACACCTATGAGGTACAGGGTATATTAACTTTGTGCATATATTGTAACGCCTCTTAGGAGGCGTGTCCGGTATGGAAAAGTATATATATTCTTAATCAGCATCACTACCCGAGTCCGTTTAGCCATGTCCGTCTGTCTGTCTGTCTGTCTGTCTGTCTGTCTGTCTGTCTGTCTGTCCGCCTTGCTGTCTTGCTGTCCGAATACAGAATAACTTGAGAAATACTAATCAGAATGCGATAAAATTTCGTATTATTATATTTTAGCCAAAAGTAGGAACTGAGTTCGAATATGAGCAAAATCGGTCAACGGACACGCCCACCTCCCATACAAGTCACTTTTATATAACTCTTTCGAAACTAATAACTCGAAAAGTATTCAAGGTATAGTTATAGTTATTTTAAACGTATTGTTAGAATTCACCTAAAAATATGTGGTCCAAAAATGGGCGTGATCCGCCCACTTTTTTTGAAATGGAAAGATTGAAATTCATTTGATATTTTCTGAATTTTAAATAGAAAGTTTTGAATATCAATTCCGGTTCGTATCTAGTTTTGGGGAATTAATAAATTTTCATCTTCTTCATAATATTTAAATACGTAAAAAGATATTTAAGTTATTTTAAATCTATAATATTTCATATCATCATCATTCTACAAATTTTTATTTTAAAATAAATTCATGTTTACAAGATAAATGAAAACAACAAAAAAACAAATATATTTTACTGAAAAACCTATCAGGGAAAAACTGAAAATTCTGTTTAATTCAGTACCATAAAATTATATAGAAATGATATAAATGAAGCATAATGAAATAATAGTGCGTTTTTTGCAGAAAAGTAAAATTAGCAAAATTTCGTTGAAAACTAAAATAAAACAGAACATGAATAACATATAAATTTTATGATAGCAATTATTGAAATATTTTATTCAATTTAATGCCAATATTGCGTTTATATGGCTTCTAATAATAAATATAGAGAATTCTTAAGAATGCCCAATTGTTTCGTTAGTTTATGCAACTCTTTTCGGTAATTTATTAAATCAATGAATGAATTCATAACACTATGTGTTATAGTCATTAATAATATCAATTGTTTTTAAATAATGATTTAGAAAATATATATATGTATGTATTTGTTAAGTAGAATAATCAAGAATTTTATTGTGGAAAACTTATAAACAAAGTTGTTTTTTTGTAATATGTTAAAGCACGGACAAATAAATGGTAACAGTGTTTTTCCCAACTAACTATTGTATTTTTAGAACAAATATATGTATATTTATTATATTAATCAATCATATTACTTACAAAGTTTTCGTGTAGCACGTGTGTATTAGTCTAGACGTCCAACGCAAAATGTGTCCTAATAAATTAATATAAAAGTTAGAAAACAGTCCATATAGCAAATATATGTGCATCATCTACAGACAGCTGTTTAAATTTAATTATTACCAGTAGAAATTTATTTCAAAATTTGTTCCTACTACTTAGTTATTCAACTGAAAGTGTAGTTTATATTAATGAATTTGAGTTATGTCACATTTGTGTATGGACTCATTTCTACTCATCATATTGGAATTTACTTTACTTAACCTTTTTGTTTTTTTTTCAACATTTTACACGTTATATGTACATAATAGAGATGGACGCGTGCCGTGCTTTTTTCGTGTCACGCCCGAAAATCTGAGTTCGTGCGTGCAAATCTCCGTGCGTGCTAGTTGCTGTCGTACCCGTGTGTGTCCGTGCCTCCAAAATCAGGCACGCGCCCATTAAAGTTTTTTTTTATAGTTTCTACCCTAATTAAAAAAAAAACACTTTACTTCCTGCTTCAGAAAATAAAAATTTCGTGGTATTTTAACCTTTTCTTAAAAATCTGTTGTTTTACTTTTACTTAAATAAAACAGTATCAAACTTAATTTTTGAATTATTTATTACCGGGACTAAAACCTATTGGAATATCAGTTCCGGTTCCAAGATTTTTAAAATTGTGGTTTCGGTTCCGATTCCGGTTTCAACCAACAAATTAAATGGATTTCGATACCGGTTCCATATATTTTTAATAACGGTTCCGATTCCGGTTCTTGCGTTCCCTGACAAGGACTATAATATCTGTTCCGGTTCCGATATTTTTAAAAAAGCGGTACCGATTTCAACCGGAAAAAAATATTCCAGTTCCGGTTCAACACATTTTTAATAACGATTCTGGTTCCAAATATCTAAACGGTTCCGGTATTATTTTTCACGTTTCGCTTGCTTTTTCATGTTTTTCAGTGCTTTTTTCGTGTTTTGTCGTGTTTTTCCGTGTTTTGTCGTGTTTTTCCGTGTTTAGTCGTGTTTTTCCGTGTTTCTTCGTGTCTTTTAAAATACCGTGTTTTATCGTGTTTCTCGTGCGTGCCTGTAAATTTACTCGTCGGGCTCGTGCGTGTCACCTATCGGCGTGCCCGTGCCATAAAAAACAGGCACGCGCCCATCTCTAGTACATAACCTAGTCTGCAATATTCCGCCGTTCGTTTCGATCTCAATACAAGATCTCGCATTGAACGGTAGAATTCGTTCTTTCTCATAGAAATACCGATCGTCAAAGTACACAGTCTGCTATTCGATTCTTAATCACTCCGAGACTATTTCGAAATGTCGGGAAATTCTTTTGATCTCGGTTACGATTCGCATATGCTTTAACTCGTTCAAAGATGTACGCAGATATCTAAATGAGATAATGATGTTACCTCGTTACGAGACTTATTTCTAAATCAACCCGATATAGAACATCAAAACGTATTAAACTCCACGGTAGATAAAACACGCTATATCGTTCAGAATCATCCAAATATTTGGAGACGAAATTTCGTTTACGAGATATAGGCAAAGGAATTTTAAAACTTTACAAAAAAAATAGTGATTTAAACACATCTTTAAAACACCGAAAATTAATTAGACATATTCTTGGCAGAGAATAAATTGTTTTCATTATTTTTACGAACAAATTAAATGAAAAGTAAACGTTTTTCAGCAAATATATTACTATGAATTTAAAATTTAGAAACTATTTATTTTTATTTCTTTTATAAAAAGTATTTGGTTCATCGATGTTAATAATGAAGGAGGTCATTCTATGACTCAAAGAAATAAGAAAATAAAAAATGTCAAATTTTGCACCCAGTTCAAGACACATGGTGTTTAAGAAATACATATTTCTGACATAACCTAGTCAAGAAAATTAGGTTTAAAGTATAATCTGTTGCTATTTAAATTACTTTTCCAATGATATATCACGTCTTCAAATCCCATGATTTCTTCCTTTTCAAAATTGCACGTAAAGTTGAAATATACAAAAATAAAAATACAATTTTTCTACTTTGTCATTGATCACCCCATATTTTCTAATTTATGTACTCATTCCGAGTACTTTCTCGCCAATTACAGTGATTAACTGGTATCTTATGCTGCAGAAATAATTAAGCAGTGGCGGGTCTTGTGATTCGGTGGTTGAAATAAAAAAAAAATGGTCGTTTTAAATATTTCTGCAGCATATCTTACTCGGAATGACCAGGTCTATCATTATAAATTTGAAAAAATTGGGTGATCAGTAAAGAAGTTTTGATAAAATCAACGACAAAGTCAAAAATTGTATTTTTTTTTTAATTTTAATTTTTGTTTTTTTTTTTAAAAAAGGAAAAAATCAAGCGGTTGGTAGATGTGATAAACAATTTGAAAGGTATTTTAAATTTCAAAAAACATGAGGGAAAATTGCTTTTTTATAATCAATTATATGTATTTCTTAAACACCCTGTATCTTAAACTGGGTCCACAATTAGACATTTCTTTTTTAATTCATACTTTCTTATATTTTTGAGTGATATTTTATTGACATCGATGAACCAAACACCCTGTATAAAACTTTGTTGGAGGAAAAAGGTTAACATTGGTCATTATGAGGAACGCAACTAAAGTTTCTGTGATAAAATTGATCTCTTTAGATTTTGATCTGCGTCATTTGACTTTTTTTGACAAATTTGTTTCTTCGGAACATCGGGACCTTGAGAATAGCCAACTTTGGTTGTTCCGCAAATCTTTTAAAAAACATCTATGAATTAAAAAATAAATATTCCTGAATTCAATTCTAAAACTCATTCGATGAATTCGGGATTGAAACACAACGGTCTGATCATAAAAGAGTTAAACATTTTTTAAATGCAGTTAATAGAACATTTTGAGAAAATAAAAATCCATATTTAGATTTTTGTAAAATTTTGATAAAATATTATTATTATATTACACCGTCCGACACAATTTTGCACACATGAAAAATTCAATCAGTACATAAATGCTGTAAACGAATTGATATCGGACAATCATTTTCATATTCATACTCAGTGATTCATCAGCTATGAAGTACATTCAAATTCTTTCAAATCTTCGACCTAAAATTTGATAAGCACTTGCTTTTCAAATGCTACTAAAACACTTCAACGAATTGATCCAGAAAAACTGGGATAGACATGTGTTTTATGTTTTTAATGTACTTTAAAAATATATAGGATTTTCTCATGTGAACAGCCGAAATTTGAATTTTGTCATACGGTGTACAGTGTCAATTTTATTTTACATGTATATATTTTCCAAATTTAAGTCGAGATTTACGATTTTATTGTATATCCCTCAAAATAAAAATTTCAAGAATATTTTCAGAACCTCTACATTTATTGGTTATTATATGTATATTTAGTAACTACTTATTGTGAAAGTGAATCTATGCTAGGTTTTCACTGGTTATTTTGTGCCACATTTGTTTTCTTTACCTTTTCATTACGACGAAGTAATAATCCAAAAATTAAAAATTACCTTAACTATATCAGACCAAATAAAAATGCCAACATTTCGGTTTCTTTTACCATTTATCAAAAACAACAAATTTGTGAAACATAAAAATAACTCAAAAAAGACTGAAAAACCTAAGATAGCACATAAAAAAATTTAGAATTCCAATGAATGACATAAAAAGCAGTAAATGAATGTTATATTTGCCGACCTTTAGTTGGATTTGATTAGTTTTATTACCTACTGTACAAGGTAATTGCATAGCTCAAATTCTCGACTAAATGAAATACGACTCTTGCAACGAGACAAATCCATCCATGAGCTATACTCACCGAGCAACTGATAATCACTTCAGATTGTAGTTTTTATACAGAACAAATTACACTGCAATGGCACAACTTTGTTCAACCAAATGTGCACCGTGGCGTATGGGTAACATTCCGTTGTGATGAAGTGAAATGAAGCCATACGCACTGCTGCACCCATTATAATTCTCTATTAATTAACATCATCTGCAGATGCTCTTCAAGTAGTTTCTCTTTTGTGTTTCATGTGAATTTAATTATTATTCATTACCTTATGGCGTGTTTCTTGCAGTTGTCCGTTTCGTTGGCAACAACAGTAATGCGATCGATGGTCAGTGGGACCACCACTTAGCAGCAGCAGCAGCTGTTTGGCCTAATCAAATTTATTAAATAGAGACGCAGTTGGTCAAAATGCGTTGAAATCTTCTGGAACGAGAAAAACAATTGAAGCAAACATAAAATGCATTGAAATCATTCACAACTCCTTGGTATAACTAAGAAATAACTAATATATTTATTAATCTTTAAAGAGAATGTGTAAGAGAGACCGGAGCTAGGTCGAATTTTGCTTTAAAACGCGAATGGAATGTCAGATCAACTTCAAATTTATACTGTACAAATAATGAACGCATTTTTATTTATCCACGATATTAGTGCGATTTTCCGATGGACTTCAAGATTCTAATCTGATGCTTTTATGATGATTCTTTTAATCAACATAATTTTTTGTGCTTCAAGTATTCATAGCAATGTCGACAAAACCTTAAACCAGTAGAATTCATTTGCATAAATTTATTACTTTCCATGGGTTTGCCTCAGGATCAATCATTGGAGTCAAATTAAGTTTACCTTGTAAATTTTCATATTTTTATCTTATACATATAATACATCTCTTTCTTGGTTTAGCCGTTTGTTTGTTCCGCTTCTCCGTCTAAACGGCTGATCCGATTGTCTTGAAATTACCATTATTACCACAGATGCGATAATATCTGGAAGGAATGATAGGCTATATATGGGCGCGATGGGACAAATAGGCGTGATACCTCGGATACAACCGAAACTTTCAAAACGATACAACTTGGCACTTACTTCAGCTACGAACATGAAACAAAAACTCAAATACAATAAAAAAAACAAAAACACAAAAGCAAAAGCAAAAGTACAAATCAAAACCAAAAGCACAGAAAACTAATTTTAAAGCAAAAACTCAAAATTAAAAGAATAAACAAAAAAAATAAAAGAAAAAAACCTAAAAACAAAAATTCAAAAACAAAAACACAAAAACCAATGCATAAAACTAAAAGCCAAACTTAAGCAAACACAAAAAAAACAAATGCAAATACACAAACACAAATGAAAAAAAAAACAAAATTTTCAAAAGACAAAACAAAAACAAAAATTAAAAGTATAAATACAAAAACTACAAATAATGTACAAAACCACAAGCAAAAGCTTAAAATCAAAAACACTAAAACAAATGCAAAAACCAAAGGCCGAACTAAAAAAAAGCAAGAACAAAATTAAAATACAAAATCAAAACTAAAAACAAAAGTAAAAACACAAAAACAAAAGAAAAAAGATAAAAAAACCCAAAAACTAAAAAAACTCAAATACAAAAATACAAAGGCAAAAAACAGAAACAGAAACCAAAAACCAAAGGCCAAACTAAATCAAATAATTAAATCAAAAACAAAAGCAAAAACCAAAACAAAAAAAAAAACACAAACAAAAAAATAAAAATAAAAATAAAAGCAAAAACAAAAAATCAAAATCAACAATACAAAAACAAAAGCAAAAATAAACAAAAAACACAAAAACTCAAAAACAAAAGCTAAAACTCAAAACCAAAAGTCAAACTTAAGCAAAAACAAAAAAATAAAAGCAAAACACAAAAACAGAAAAACAAAAGTAAAATAAAAATAAAAATAAAAGAATAAACAAAAACAAATGCAAAGATAAAGATAAAGACAAAGGAAAAAACAAAAAATACAAAGCAAATATTCAAAAGCAAACCAATTATACAAAAACAAATAAAAAAACATAAAAACCAAAAGCAATAGCACAAAAACAACAACGAAAAACAAAAACGAAATCAAAATCAAAAACACAAAAAGGAAAAAGAAAAACACAAAGTCCATATCAAAAACAAAAACAAACAAGCAAAAAAGGAAAAAAAAACAAAATCAAAATTAAAAAATAGTAAAATAGCAACACAATAAGTAAATATGTGTAAAAAGACATATATATTTAGTTTCTCAACTAAAAAAATTCAGAAAAACACCGTTGCGCAGCCCGGGTATTTAATATTCGTATTAAATAAAACAATTTCCTTTGTATTTTCATATAAAACAAAATACAATTATTTTTTTAATCGAATTTTTAAATTTAACTTTAATCTCAGCACATAAAGGGTCGAAAATCATACTTAGATCGCGGTTATTTTTTGTGTGCAGTGTAATTTGTCTCATTCACAACAATACTTTGTATTATAAAGTTGTCTTTTAATTTACGCCCAACAATTTTGTTGTCAGTTTTGGGGTTCACTAATCATGTTGATTTTTCTCTTGGGATATATAATTTAATTAGATTCAAATTTAATTAAATTCAATATAAGTAAAAATGTACATACGTTTAAAATGGGTAGTTTCGACTTTATCCCAGCATATTTTCAGAAGCAGGTTTTTGGTTGTGTTGCATTTGCATTTTCTTCGTGGAAACTAAATAATGTAGATCGATATAGCAGTTTTAGCTAATAAATCAATCTATCCAACTGTATTATTATTTTCGTACTACCTCATTGCTGTAGTGATCAAAAGTAGTATTTGGATAAAAATGCCGCTTTAGCATCGGTTGGAACAAAACATTTGCACGAACTTTTCAATCATACACTACTTGCTTATTTTATAGATATAGCCGCGGTAGCTCAGTGGTTAGTGCGTTGGACTGCGAGCTGAAAGGTCCCGGTTCAAGCCTGGACTCGGCTAACAACAGCTTTTCATAGAAACATTTTTCTATACCGCGCTACCTCTCGGCAGTAAATGGCAAACCTACGAGATTAAAACATTACCTATGAAAAGGTGCCGTTCGGATTCGCAATAAACTGTAGGTCCCATCACTTTGAATACAAATATAACACGCACAGCTCAAAATGGTGATAGAGCTCGGCCTAAGTTATTATAGGACTGTAATGCCAAACAATTATTATTATTATCTCATAGATATTTATTTTTGAATGATAAATATTATTTTTCAACATAACGTAGATCTACCCAATTTCGTCACCCTAAGATAAATTCAACTTTCAACTAAAAAAAAGAAATCTAAAAATATATAGAATTGTGTGTAATGGATACGCATCATTGTACATTGTTTATTGAAATTTAATGATTTTTTATCATTAATTTTCTTAATTATTATTAGGACAAAATTATATAATCAACAATTCCCAATAATATGATATATAGGAAACCTAATTCCGGCAGTTGTACGTTAGTCTTTTAACACATTTACATAATTCCACATGTACATAATTCCATTATTCCATTATTATATGCTAATTAATTAAAAATAATGAATTAATTTTAACTCAAGTTATTAAATATATATAGTTGGTTTGGTTTGTACTAAATTTTTGAATAAAAAGTTATAAAAAAACATCACGATATGTTTATTTCTAATATTTATAATTAAATAAATCGCTATAAAAAATACTAAACAAACTGAATTAAAAATGAAAATTATGGCACTTTTTACATCATTATTTCTCCAGTAAATTAAATTAAAAACCATCCGTGAAAATTAAGATTCCCTAGAGATTCAAATCCATAGTAACGCCATTCATTTTCTACTATTGTAAGATACATTTTTGATAAGTTCCACAATAAAGTTATTAATTAACAGCTATTGTTTTGTATAAATTATGTATTATGCCCTGCAACTAAGTAAACTTTGCGTTCTATTAAGAAACTTTTTTAATTTTGTACTTAGATGATGATGTTGATGACTTTCTTTGACTTAAAGAAACTTTCGGTTGGCACAGAACAGATGTTGCCCCTTTTTGCATAGAAGGCTTGACAAAATAATGCTCATTTAATATCAGTACTATTTATGATGTTCTAAAAGACACCTGCAGTTTCAAATCAAGAATTTAAGGTAAAAAATAAATTTAATGCTTGCAAATATTATATTTAGACTAAATTAAAATTTTTCACATTTTTTGGTAAATTTTCATATGGTATAAATAATACTACCTATTCAAATTTCATTTCTTTAAGATGAGTTCGTAATTATATTAATTATAATTAATACTCTACTCCTGCTGCAAAATATAAAGCAGGAGTATATGGAAGGAAACATCTCAACAAAACAAGCAGTGTATACATATTAAAATCATTTTAAAAAGCCTATTGGTGGCAAAGGTGGAAATATAAAAAAAAAATTGACCATTTCCTGCTGTATTGTGTAAACAAATTGACAGAGAAATGGTAGATAAAGGTAGGGAAGGTAATACAGGGTAAAGCAGTGACAGTGCGTTGTATGCAATAGTGTGGAAGAAAAATGGTAGGCAAATAGTAGGGGAAGGAAGTGATCATAAACACATATATGAGCAAATCTAGAAAACTATTAACCTTCATCTTACCGGCATAAATCAATGAATAAAATTTGTTTTTTTACATATATTTTACATTTTAGTTGATTACATTCATTATGGTGCAGTTAAAGTTGTCTCAAATAATATATGCATTTATGGTGCTGATTCGATTTCTACAATGGCATCAGTTTTGTCAAATTGGCTCTAGTTTTTGAGATATATACCATTTTTCAATTTCCAATTATTTTGGTCTTCTTTAATTTTTAAATTCCAACAAAAGAAAATAATGTAATTACCTTTTCGGTATAAGGCGCAGAAAATATCACCCAGATATACATAAATTTCACTTAATGCGTGAAGAATCCAAATATAAGCAAAATATATTCAAATTTGTTCAAAAAGTTGAAAACTTTGGTAATAAAATACGTTATTACTTAGGGCCAGTTTTTCAGTGGTAGTTTAAACTTAGTTTAAACTACGTTTAATTAAACGTCTCACGTAGTTTAACTATTCAAGCAGTTTTTCAGTGGCAGTTTAAGTTTCATTCAGATCAGTGCTTAAAATATGGCAGCACCGGCGAATAATCGATTGTGAATAGCATTTAAGAAGAAGAAGAGGGTTATTTTAAGTTTCATTCAGATCAGTGCTTAAAATATGGCAGCACCGGCGAATAATCGATTGTGAATAGCATTTAAGAAGAAGAAGAGGGTTATTTTTCTCATTTTGAACAGCTGATATTTAAGTTGCGGGAATGACGACGATTACAAGAAATTATGAAGATAATTAAGAAATGTAGAATACACGAAATAATACATATCAGTGAGAATTTGTGCGTGGAATCGTTCAGTGTTACTTTATGCAATGAATAATAACAGAAAACTAATAAAATGAAAACCGATGGACAGACAAATGAGCGCATGAGTATGGACTGCAGAGCGTAAAGAGCGCATCTCACATTTTTCTGTCAAAATTATTGAGAGTTTAAACGTAGTTTAACCCACCAACATCGATGGGTTAAACTAAGTTTAAACTACGTTTAAGGTTCACTGAAAAACACGATTCTAAGTTTAAACTAAGTTTAAACTGCAAATGGAGTTCAACTACCACTGAAAAACTGGCCCTTAGTGTTAAAAATTATTTTTATGAACTTTTATGTGGCACCAAGTATACTCTTTAAAACCCTATTTAAAAAAATTAATTGCGTTTATTTCGGTCAAATTATTTCGGTCAAAAGTTATAAGCATAGTTATAGTTCTGAGCATGACTTCAATATACATTTGACTAAAAAAATGTATAAGCACGTATACAGTAAATTGATCTGTAGATGTAAATTTAATATGAGGTATTTGAATATAAATGGTCAGATCACAGGTCACAATGGACTGATCTGCCCAATTTTCGCATATACAGCGCAGGTATATAAGTAATCTAAATTATGAGTTTCATTTATCTAACTCTTCAACTGTTTAAGTAGTAGGGAGTTCAACAGACAGACAGACAGACAGACAGACAGACATCGCTAAAACGACTCAGGAGGTCATGCTGATCAAGAATATATATACTTTTCCATACTGGAGATGCTTCCTTCTGGGTGTTACAATCGGCGAACCAAACTGAATATACCCTTTCACTCTTAGTGTAGGGTATAAAAATTAAAGAAAACCAATATAATGGAAAGTAAAAAAGAGCAATATCTCAAAAATGAGAGCCAATTTGACAAAGCTGATGTAATTTTCGGAATCAGCGCTATGAATGCATCTAATATATTCATAACTTTTACTGCACCATGTGAAAATTTGAATTTTGTCGGGTAATGTTATTGTTACTTAAATCGACGAAATTTCTAACCGACTTTTAAGTAGAAAAACTGTAACTACAACACACTATATGCGACTCATGATCTGAGGGGTCACAACGTGCCTACTTTATGACCTAGGTGTACTCTGTACTTCCCTTCAACCAATCAATCAATAATAAATTTCAACTATTTCCAAGTTCTTAAGTTGTTCTGTCGTTTGGTTACATGTGTCCAAAGTAAGAAAAACATCAAAAATAGCAATGATACGTTCACATTTTGTGTCATTCTAATCAGCACTATTAATGCAGGTTGAAAGATATCGCTACAATTTTACTGCAATAGCTAGCTACTACCTGAGTACAAACAAAAACATATATCACATAAATGTGGTATATCCCAAAAGAAAATTGGACAGAGGAAGAACTTTTGTGATGAAAAGGAAACTTTCGGCTTCTTGTCATAAATGCTCAATTGAATCAATTATTTAACAAAAGAGTTAATAACAAAGATGTTCTGATATGACTCACGAATGTGCTTCTAACACAAACAAAAAAGGACACTGTAAAACTTTGGAAAAAGAACACGTGATAGGCCTGAATAAAGTATATTTTTCTACGCCACATCTAAAATTCCATCTCACTTTGGCTCGACATAACTGTGATCATAACTGAATGCCATGAGTTACTTTAAAAACACAAAGTCGCTTCAATTTTATGGATTTGAACATTTTTATGTTTCTGACATGTTATCAACTATGTCAAGCGCGGCTTTCAAGGAATTACAAATTCACAGTTATTATGAATATATATTACAAAAACAAAAATTTCAAGGTATGTCGCATGAATGTGTCCCTAAGATTTAAAATATAGGAGCACTTTAAATTTACATGTTGTACTTAATTGTAGCCGCGGTAGCTCAGTGGTTAGTGCGTTGGACTGCGAGCCGAAAGGTCCCCGATTCAAGTCTGGACTGGGGCTAACAACATCTTTTCATAGAAACATTTTTATATACCGCGCTACCTCTCGGTAGTAAATAGCAAACATACGAGAGTAAAACATTGCCAAAAGCTCTCACCCGTCGTTCGGATTCAGCAGTAAACTGTAGGTCCCAGCATTTTGAGTACAAATATAATATGCACAGCTCAAATTTTTTTTTTTTATAAATTAACCAGGGGATGCCCCGCTCAGGAAATGCTAAAACTTAAGTTCTTACCGTCAAAATTTTGTAGTTGTTTTCAGTTCTTTTAGTCGTAAATATTCGTGCAATGCACAGTGTTGATCGTAAGAAAGGATTATAGGTTAAAGGGAGGAGGAAAGATGGAGTAGTGTCGGTGGATGTTTGCTTTAAATTTCACAATATTTAAAATGTCGGGAAAAACAGACGCAGGGAGATTGTTCCAAAAACGTATCGTGCGCCTGAAGAACGAATTTTCTCTATAATGCGTGGTTCTGTTGAGAACCGAGTGGACTACGAAGGAGTTTGGTTCGATTCCCGAGTAGAACGAGAGAATACACGACCTGGTGGAATCAGGCCATGTATTTCCCTCGAACACTTAGAAATTTTGTCTCCGGATATATCAAAAAAAAAACATTCGCGATATGATATTTCACATACTTCATACTCAATTTACGTGAAAGAAATACTCATGGAAATACTCATTACAAAGCGGAATTCTACTGGTTTAATAATCTGTTGGAAATTCTATGAATAATATAAGCATAAATAATTTTGTTGATTAAAAGTAATATCGCAAAAAATCGTATATTTAAATTTGTCTTTAATCAGAAAACTGAATGAATGATTTGCAAGTGATTTGTACTACGACTTGAGACTTCTTTGCGAAAGAACAAAGTCTGTCCGACGATGCTGTCATCAAGAGAACTTTGAAAATTTCGATCCCAGGATAAGGGTGATGATTTTTATTGAATTTTCTTAATAATTGTTGTGGATAAGACAAAGAACAGTCTTTTTGTATATGATAAAAGCAACAAAATGTAAACAATATCTTTACATCGATGATGTACTGATTGTTATATAAGCGCGTAACTATAGATAATTTTAGTTAAGGGCCATTATTTTTAATCTTTAAACAGAATAACTTCATACAAAAAACTTATTTTAATTAGTGACAGATGATACCATATAAGATTCCACAGACATTTGTCAGACATTTGTCTTACATTATTTAAGTATGTTATAAATATATCCTATTTTCAGTACATTAGACTTGGAATAATTCATTTGATTTTGTGAATTGATTATTTATATGATAATTTCTATATTGAATGTCAATCAGTTGTCGACAATGTAGTAACGATTACATTATTATATTTTGTTGGTTGGTCTCAATAGTCATGAAGCTTGCATAATAAATGAAAGTCCAAAGGGCAGCCATCATTTATACACCGAAAAAAAATGATTAAAAAAAACAACGTTTAAATAATATTGTTCCTTTACAAAACTAATCTAGATATTTCAAAAATCATCGTGAAATTATTTTGACATCGAATATGTCTAAAACTGTCATTTTTAATTTCAAATATACAACTTGCGAGAAATCCGTACTTCAGATTCGAGGTAAGGACGCCGTCATACCTTGATATCGAAACTATGTATTTTTTGTTGATTTGTGACATGGACATATTAATTTAACAAATATGAATTTAATATTTTCAATATCAGTCTAACATTAAAACTAGGGATATTACGAATGTCAGTTTAGCGGATACAAATCTTCAATAGAAAGAGCCGCGGATGCTGATAAGGATATATTTTTAAAAATTGTATTAAAACTGAAAAATCAGTTTTATGAATTTATCCTTAAAACTAGTTTTATTGCCAATTATAAAGAAATTCAAACAAATTTATAAAATTCAACAAATAAATAAAATTCAAACAAATAAATAAAAAGAAAAATGTTAAATTTTGTTTCTTCTAATGTAGTTTTTTTACTTTAAATAACTGGATATAAAGTATTTTTTGTTCTAAAAATATATAAAATAAAAATAGACAACAAATTAAAGACTTTTTTTATTTATCCACGATGTTTGTGTGGTATACCAATGGACTTATAAATTCCAATCAAAATATCAGACATAGTTTTTTAAATTCAAGAGAATTACATAAAACAAAAACAAAATGGAAATTTTCGAGTATTTCTATATTTTTTTGTCTGAAGCTCGAATCACACGATTGAATAAACAGTCAACTTTTGAATCAATTTTCAAATAATGTTAATATCAATCGTGTGATTGCCCAATTTTTGTATGAATAATAAGGCAATCACACGATTGATATTTAAATTGTTTTGAAAATTGATTCAAAAGTTAACTGTTTATTTAATCTTGTGATTCGAGCTTGATTCTTCATTTTTTTTTTTGATATCTTATTGAGAATACTTCAGCTTATGTTTTGAAATAAACGCAATAAAAATCGGATGAATATGACCAGTGGAATATGAAAAGTATATATATATTTTGGAGTATTTTTATTATTTTTTGAGTAACATATCTGATTTTCGATATTAAATAATAGTTTTTATATTTATATCACTCTGTAAGTCCTAAATAAAAGCTATACTGATAAATTTGAATAATGGAAATTAACTAGGTGATATTCATTTAACTGTATTGTGAGATTTTGAGGCAAACCCATTTCAAGTAAAGCTGAATTCTACACACAAAAAATAATAGCTTGGCGTGCAGTTGTTTCAAAGAATATTCATTTGCATCTTCCAAATGTAGTCAGCCTCAACTGAAATTCATTTGAGGTAAACAATAGTATGAAGCTTAACCAACCATTAGTTGAAGCAACTGCAACATTGATTGGGGAAACAAACTTTTTATCCATTTTCAATTTTTTTATTTCCATTGCTACGGCAACTAAATTCAAAATGAGATATAACCAATATTTAGTTGACTCAACAGATATTTGGTTATATTGACTAAATGACAATTATGTTGTACCAATCAATATTTATTTGATTCAACTGCGGAATCAGCTGTTTTGCGAAGCCAAAGCAGGACAACATCAGTCGCACAAGCTTCATATTTTTCACTCGTTGTTTTTGTGCTGCGGACAGCGCGTGCCACGTGTAAAACAAAATTTGGATTTGTTTTAAAGCTTGTTCGTTGTTACTGTTCGGTTTTTTCATGCCCAAATATACTTTCTTCAACAACGGACAAGTTATTGTACAGAGTTCTTGCAATTTTCTCCAACGCTCCAACGTGTTGCAAACACGAAGTCAGCAGCAGAACGAATCGTCGTTAATGTTCGATATCGGGAACGCAGTTGTGACGCTGACTTTGCAACATGTTGGGGCGCTAGGGCTGCATAGAAACACAACAAATTTGCCGATTCCTTATAATTAAATTGGCTACCACAACTAAACAAATTGGTTGTGTCAATTGTATTCATTAGTTGTGTGAACTGATACGCGGTGTTGCAACAACTGAATCAGTGGAATGTTGACAGAACTAAATAAATCGGTTGGCAAAAAAAGACGATTGCACCAACTGATTCGTTCTTTGGGTGTACTGGTTTAAGATTCTGTGGGCATTTTTATGAATAATTAAGAACAACAACATTATATTTATTAATTAAAGAACTGAATGAAAAAAAGAGAAATCTATCAAATAGAATTAGAGATATAGTTTTATACATAAAATTAGTATATATTTATTTACGTAATAACTCAAAAACTTTAGACAATATTCAAAAACTGTGAAAGGGATCTAAAATAGAATCTTGAGGTTAATCGGAATTACATTGTAAGATCGCGGATAATTATTTCCTGATGCGGTTGTGAAAATAATGCAGATGTTGCACGTTTGTGGTCGCAGAGCTTCTTAGAATCACTAACTAAAACTGTCAATTCCAAAATATTTATGTTCGTTTCACCTTATAGAATGTCAATCAGAAATTGATATGAACATTTTTAAAATGTATTTTTTTCAGTATATCCAGGCGGTTGACCTTCATGTATAATAGAACATTATTTGGTGCGGTTTAACTTCATTGTCGGACTGAATTCAGCATAATCTTTTAATCAGTCGTTTACAATATTTAAAGCAGTGACATAGCCAAAATATTACAATTTAATTTTTGGTCTCAATCTATGCAGCTGACTTAAAGTTCTGCTAACAAATGAAAGTAGGTGGACACATTTTTGATTGAAGCCAATGTTTTCTGCAGTGGATGAATTCACAGCAACAGCATTTGATTTATAAAGAGCTATTTTTGGCAAGAGCATTTTTTGTATTTATTGTGCTTATTTTTGATTCGTAATTTTGCCTTTTTCTGCACGACTGGCAGCGCCCATGACATAATTGGTATGTTGCAGATTTTTTCTGCGGCAAAAAATCAAGTCATACACAGAACAGAAAACAAAATATAGCATTTTTGATCAGACGGCATTATTTTAGTGTGCAAAATAATAAATAACCAGTATATTAAATCACAGTCATCATCAACACAGTTTGAAAAAAAAAAAATATTTAACATCCAAAAAGTTGTTTTATTTTGTATGATTTTCACAAAAATATTTTTTTTCCATTTTATTATTTGTCATTTCGTGACAAATATTTTTTGCCATATAGTGATTCATGTCGGCAGACAATGACAAACCTTCGAGAGTAAAGCGTTGCCCAGAACCGCTCAAATCTGGCATTCATTCAAATTTTGAAATGTCCCAATGATTTTTTAATAAGTCATCTATTATATGATGTTTTTTGTTTTGTAAGTCACCCTTTTCGCGCATGGCCGCTTTAGAAAACGAACACTAAATAAGCTGCACTAAATAAAAAACCTTACGACAAAATTAAATGTTGGCTGTACACATAAGAATATCTTATATATTCTACGCTAAAAATAAAAGATCATATTTTTGGGATCAATACGTTTAAATTTTGAAAATGCATTTTAATTTTTTACTAATACCACTCATCAGACCCGTATTCCATATGATGAATCATTACGAAAATGATTCATGTGGTTGTATTTACAAAATATTCATTAATTAAAATCTAAAAATTAATTAATACTTATTTAAAATCAAACGCGGTTACTGTTTAAAGTGGTCCAGAAGTCTTGTAATCGTTTAAGAATTTTCTTTTATTTGAGTTCCTTCATATTTATTATATTTATACATAACATATCTTTGTTATGTGTAGGTAAATCGAATTTAAAATCTGTTTTTCCATTTATGAATATTTTTTTTAAAATATGAAAACAAAAAATGTTGACTATTTTTATTTTAGGCATCAAAGTGTTGTTATTTATTAAGTTTTAAAAAATACTAAATGTCGAATTTTGTGGATATTGACACTAATTAACTAATTTACCTTACATACTTTTTTCATATTCAGATTTAATACTATGTATATTTTTAGAATCTGATGAAAAACTGTGCGACTTTTTCCGACAACATATTTCTTTATACAAAATCTTTGTATCTCACAATATCCTGAATAATTTAATGTTTGGCTATACATCGACGCCTCCTACGATATTTAGATTCAGATATTTAAGATTCCTAATCCACCGTTATTTCAATGATTTGAGTATTTTTAATTTTTCATTCGTGGTTGACTGTTGTTTTGAGAGCAGACCTCATGGATCCTGTTATCACATCATTGTATCATGATTTCCTCATGATAATGTATATTTAAAAATATATGTGTAAAATAGTGTGTAAAATGTTATAGAGAACCATAAACTATCTTCAAGAACTTAATTGGACTTGAAAATATCTGCCACGATTTTAAGGGGTACAGAAACGACACATATTTAGTTAAGAAAACATTTATCAATGAACATGGACATGTTTCATTCTTCAAAACATTGAACATTCGCTCATCTGTGAAACTTTGTTCTTTCAAAGCTTTGGTCCTGTCCTGCAATATGTCACCCCTGTGCCTTTTTCAGGCCAAATTCATCGGAACATATTCTCCACCCCTATATGCAAATGAAATGAATACTGAATGCGCCACAAACAAGAACATGAATTTTGCAATGAAAAGGATGATGATGATGGGTTGACGCCGTTTGGGCCGGTTCCACTCTGCCGGCAAATGTTGTTGACAATGACAGCAGCAAAGTGCTGGCCATGGCCACAAGTGCAATTGATTTAGATTGTAATTGCATTCCAAGAACAATAACAAAATAACAAGAGCAACAACAATTACTGGCATATGTTCATAACACAACAATCATTTATTTGTATATCAGCTATAAGTGTTTCGTAACGGCTTCTGTGTCTGTTTTTGACAGTTCTGGTATTAAAACCCTGATTATCGAATATTTGCAGGACATAATTATTGCGTCGGTGGCTTGGATGGTTAATGCGTTTGACTATGAGCTGAAATGTGACTAGTTCAAACACCAGTAACAAAAAAAAAATAGTAAATGTTTTTCTAAACCGCGCTACCTCTCGGCAGACAATGGCAAACCTCTGAAAATAAAAGCACCGCTCACTAAAAAGGTCACACCATGCTGCACAGTGTGAGAATTTTGTCCAATCTCTTGCATATTTGGCGAAGCCATATTTCATGACTGTGGCAATATTAAGTTCACAGATATTTGAATTAAAAGTTCAGTTTTTCCGCCCATTTATGTACCTTAATGGAGAGCGTAATTAACTTCCACCTTGTGAACTATCAAGAGCAAAACGAATTACTCAGTGACCGAGAATATGGTTTTCGTAGGACCAGATTTACGGGTGACTTAATGGCGGTCGTCTCAGAAAAGTGGAATACTAGTATTCACCTTTTCGGGGAGAGTAAGATTGTAGCTCTTGATATCTCCAAGGCGTCTGACCGAGTTTGTCACATTTGTCATTCATATTCGTTCAACAAGCAACCAAACTCTTTGGAGATTGAGAGTAAAAGACGCACTATGAATGACACACTCAACAATGACCTTAAATCAATCTCCGAGTGGGGTCTTGCAAATAGAGTTGATTTTAATGCATGCAAGACCCAATGTTGTCTGTTATCTCACAAAATAATGGATTCACCCCTACCTCCCCTCAATATGGGTGCTGTGTATATTGCGGATATATAGTTCTGTGGATATATCGTTCTAGGTTTATCAATTCAATGTGTGTTCTAGGTTTATCAATTCAATTTGATCTCCATTTATATATCTGTCAATATCTGAATGATGAGCTCAATATTTGTAGCAAATGATAAGAAAATGTGAATCTATCAATTGGTATTTCAACTTTAAAAATATATTAATTTCATTTTAAGGCTCGAATACATTATAGAGAAATAGGTAGAGATAGAGAAAAAATCTACCTTAGAGCTCCCTACAGTGAAGCTCTATGTAGTGTTTACACAACTCTATGAGAATTTTTTGCTCTATTTTGCGCTATCTCTAGATATTTTCTCTATCGTGTAAACTCGCCCTTATAGCATAAACCAGCATACTCGAAATTTCAGATTTTCAAAAAAATAGTTGGTGATTTTTATACCCTACACTAAGAGTGAAAGGGTATATTCAGTTTGGTACGCCGTTTGTAACACCCAGAAGGAAGCATCTCCGGTATGGAAAAGTATATATATTCTTGATCAGTATGACCTCCTGAGTCGATTTAGCGATGTTCGTC
Organism: Dryomyza anilis; assembly: GCA_951804985.1. Lineage (NCBI taxonomy): Eukaryota > Metazoa > Arthropoda > Insecta > Diptera > Dryomyzidae > Dryomyza > Dryomyza anilis. Next base: position 40,659,729 of record OX638134.1, on the reverse strand, counting down.
TGTCCGTCTGTCTGTCCGTCTGTTGAAATCCCTACTACTTTTAAAATTGAAGAGCTAAATAAATGAAACTTATAACTTAGATTACTAATATACCTACGCTGTATGTGCGAGATCGGTCCATTGTGACCTATGATCCGACCACTTATGTTCAAATACCTCATATAAAATGTACATATAAAGATCAATTTTTATGTATACGTGCTTAGATAAACTTTTTTGGTCAAATATATGATAATAATGTTTTCCGGCGAAAAGACTTGTGGTTCACAAAAAAAAAAATCGAAATTCGGTACACCTACCCATTTGTGAATATGGGTATCAAATGAATGGAAATTCTTCAGCGATTGAATGTTTGTAGTTATTTTCAGGATTCGTATACCCTGGTGACCTATATATCACTTTGAATGGTAACCACACATATGTGTAGGGTATTTATAGTCGGCTTAGACCGACTATAATTTTGATAATCCTAACTATCATAATTACACCTACTTTAAAATTTCCCATGTGATCTAACCTTCCCAACTGGTTAGTTTTGCATTAACCATTATTTTTGTGTAATGCAACCTTTATGCAACTATTTATATTATATAGCAAATACATGCAAAAAATGTCAATACGGACTATATTTGGTCTGTCCTATAATAGAATTCATAAAAACAGTAACACATGACATCATATCTCGAATTTTCATACAAAATTTATTAAGTTATACGCATTTTCGAAATGTTTTATTACCGTTCGTATGGGAGGGATGCGTGGCAGTTACCCGATTCATCCCATTTTTTAAGCAAAAGAGTTGTATTTTTTTATAAAATTCACATTTATATTTTATGTTTTCTATAACTATTAGTTTTCAAGTTATGGCTTTTGGCAAGCTAATATTGAAATTCCCACACTGTGCGTCGTTCGGATTCGGAATTAAAGTGTAAGAGAGCTCAGTCTAAGTTCTTCATCGCTGTAGCATCAAACTATTATTAAAATGTTTTTGTACCATCTACCAGTTTTTAGATTAAATGCATTAGCGCAGCTTTAAAATTTAACTTTTTTACGCACTTTCAGTTCATTAAATTTAATACTTCTCTAAATTCAACTTGCACTCATACTTTTTATTTTCTTTTTAGTAACTACTGGGCTCCTGTGGCCGCATAAAAAGTCCATTGAAAGACATTGATTCTGAAATTAATGAGGCATATAAGCAAACAGTCGAACAATCGAACAACAGACATTCGCAATGACGATGGCCACCAATGAAACACAGATTTACTGCGGCAACGGCGTAGATAACTTCCACACAAGGTAAGCATTGCCAAAACTCAACAAATAATTCTACACTTTTCTAGTTTTCACTGCAACAACATTTTCTATCAATAGCAATTTTCATTTAATATATTGGTACGTTTAATTGGAAGTACAGTTTGTGACAAAATAAAACCAACTTTCCTTCTTAATCTTCGTTTTCCATTTCAACATTTGGTAGTAAGTTTAGGAATTTTTGAGATCACGAAGTTTTACTATTTTAAAATGACTCAAATAAAGTTGTTTTTTTTATAAATTTTAAGCGAATACTTAGTATTTATAGATTTAAATATAAAATGTTGCTTTAGTATTGTCACACATTGTATGTAGTTTTAACGCGCAAAAAATGGCTCTCCCAAACATCATTTTATATAGCCCGAAAATTCTTTGTATTATACGTTTGTTGTTGCCTTCGTTTAATTAATAATATGTACAAAAAACACGACGATCTTATTTTGAAACATAATTATATTTAAGTTAACTTTCAAGCATTATTTTATTTCAATGCAGTTAAAGAGCTTTGTTTATTTTTAAACATAATTTATATTAAAATTATCTGATTTTGCTGGACAATATAATAATGTTTAATATACTAATAGTTTGGCGCTACAGTCCTGTATAGAACTTCAGCTCGGCCGAGCTGTACGTGTTATATTTGTACTCAAAGTGGTGGGACCTACAGTTTATTGCCGAATCCGAACGGCAGGTGAGAGCTTTTCATAGGCAATGTTTTACTCTCGTAGGTTTGCCATTTACTGCCGAGAGATAGCGCGGTATAGAAAATTGTTTCTATGAAAAGATGTTGTTAGCCCCAGTCCAGGCTTGAACCGGGGACCTTTCGGCTCGCAGTCCAACGCACTAACCATTGAGCTACCGCGGCTACATAATAAAAATAATAATGATTACACATCATAATTTGTTATTACAATCTAAATAAAGATTCAATAGAAATGTAGCAATTTCGATCATAATGTAATTACACTTCACAAATAACAAATTAATTTTTTAAGCCGGCACCATCAGTATATTAAATAAGTACATTAAGGTCTGTTGTCCATGTTCGGATATGTTATATTGTAGCTGTACTCATAAAAAAAGTTCATGCTATATATGAATTTGTTCATCAATGTTATGAATTTTATTATTTTGAATATATTTTTTATTTTTAAATAGTTAATAATAAATACCATGCTTTTTTATATATTTTATGAATGCGTTCATCAATATTATGAACTTTTTCATTAAGGTTTTATGAATAATTCATAAATGGCATGCATTATTTAATTGGGTTGAGTCGTAGTTCAAAATTCATAATATTGATGAACAAATTCGGTATCATGAAAGTTAAAAGTTTTGTGGATTAACCATTATTTGGCTAAAAATATATTCAACATTGGTTTTAAATCTATCAATTCCTTAATTGAATGAAAATTCACTCTTCGAATGTTTTTCAATATTACGTTTGAGTAACCCTAGGTTGGAAGTATCACTCAACACGTAAGACTAATGATTGTACCTTAGACAAGGATTCAATAAGGTTTAATCAATATACTTATGGTTTGAAAAACGCATTTCCGTGACTAGTAGTTTGGTCTAAACAATATCGGCATTGTGTCCTTTTTCATTTTGTTAATGTATTTTCGTGTATACTTTTCTTTACGATGACTTACATTTTTATATTGTTAGTTTCGGTTACATGCAGTTTTTTTACGTTGCTATAAAAAAAAAACATTTTAGAAATTGTTAGGGAGCAGTTCTGCCGATTTTGTTGCGCAAAAAGGACATTTTTATTATTTTTTACATGCAACAGTTAAGCGCGTTCTTTTACAACCATTTAATTTTTGTTTTGTATTCTCTGCTTTTTCCTTTTTCGGCCTTATTGTATTTGTGTGAATGTAATGAGATATTTAAAAAGTCACGTAGCCGTCATTAGGCTTTTCATTTAGAACAATGCATGATATACATACTTATTAGAGTAATTCAAAAAAAAGGGAATACTAACCATTTCAAAAAAAACACTGTTGTCTCAATTTAACTTCAATATTTTATTTAAAATCAATTATGACCGACTTAAATGAAATGGAATTGTAAAGATATATTTAAAATCATAAGTCCACTTTAGAATATGAATTATTTAATTGGTGAACAAAAAATAGGTGAAATGCCAAACAATTCTTAAAATTTATTTAATTTATTAATTTTTTTTTTTTGATAAACATTTTATAGTAACATAGATATTTAAGGTAGGTTGCATGAATTATCACATTTTAGCAAATAATCAGAATTTCACATACAATTTGTGAACAATGAAGAGTATTTCTTAAAATACTGAAAAAAAATTACGAAATATAGGTATTACTATATTTCGTAATTTTCCTCAAATGAAAGACATTTTTTTCACGATTACAAGTTTGCAGTTATTTTTGGGATTTGGTATTCTAAAGACCTGTGCACCACTTTAAACAGTAACCGTACAATTTTCACACATGAGCATTTCCAGAAAAACGTCAACCACAAAAAATACAAAATGCTAAAATCTTTAAAATAACGGTGTATTTGTATGTGAATCTAAATATCTGATAAAGGTGATAAAAGACATACAGGTTATAAATATTTTTTTTTTTCAGACAATTTTAGTTAATATTTATAAAGCTTAAAATGTACATTGAAATTAAAATAATGCGCAAATTTTGATTTTTGTAAAAGGGTATGCTATTGTCACGACTGGAACCAAAAAGATACATTTATTATCATATTAAACTAACAAAATTTTTAAAGAGGTTAATCCTCTGTTTTTAAAACAGATTTCCTCGAAGTTTCCAAAAATGTAAACATCGACTATCATTCTAGAAAATTTTTGACAGCTGATTGAAATCTGTCTTTTTCGAAACTTTGAGTACCAAAAATGTAAAACAATATGAAAAATTTTTCATTTCGTAATAATGATTTTTAATATTATCAGATATAAAATAATTTTTAGTAAATAATCGTAGTACAAATTTCCAACGGAACGTCCGGTATTATTCTGTGATTTATTTCGAAATAAATATAAACTTAAGATAAAGTGTACATATATATGTACAAATAAAGTACATTATCTTAGCTACGTTTTTAATTAATTTTAATTAAAAAATAATATGTACGTAAAAAGTGTTTTCATAACAAATATCGTAGTGATAATTTCTATACGAAACTTTTTGTCCCATCCGAAATTTTTCTGTGATTTATAATGGAGAAACTATAAACTTTAAGAACGAAGTGTAAATATATAAAGAAAGAACATGACTTCCTTTGAGATATTAAAGTTTTAAGCGTACGATATCCCGTCCGGAACCCTTGGAAATGCGCTTATGTGTAGGGTATTTATAATCAGCTCAGACCGCCTATAACCTTCATAATTCTTACTAAGTAATATCTTAACACTAAGGATCAAAATGTCCCTACATAAAAATGTCGAATGTGATCTAACGTTCCTTATTGGGTTAATTTTCATACTGACACATTATTTTTGTTTAAACGATAGTCACAACACTAGTCACAACTATGTTTGTACGATATATATATATATGGAAACGTTCATCTCTGTACAGTTTTCCTTAAAATTTGGAATATATATCTTACAGAAGAAAGTCACAATATAGTTATCGTTGACCACGCCAGCTCTTACAATAATTTTATTCATGGTGTATGTTTCAGATTCATAGCAAAACCGCTGAACGTATTTTTCTGAAATTTTGCATTACTATGCGATAAGGTCCATGGACCCTAGTATAAATGTAACCTATTAGGATAGACATGATCATGTCCAAATCATGTTCGTCATGTAACTGATCGGGTTATGACAAGGAAAAAATTCCATGATCAGTTCCCTATCATGACCTTATAACAATTTTTACTAGGGGAGTTTTCTAAACCATAAACCATATTGGACAAAAGGCAGTGGCACCTCCCATAGAACTCCCATAGGACACCTCCCATAGAACTCCGGGATTCGGGATCACAGTATTTTCGAGATTGGAAAAAATATTATTTAATAATAGTAGGGCTAAAGACACGATATAAAATTCATTCCAGAGCTCTCAATACAATTCTACTTACAAAAAAAGAAATAAAAGAATAAATTTAACCTTATCCCAATTTTGAAAAGCTAAAATTAAAGTCTTATACACGAGATAAATCAATGAGTTTAAAAAAATTATGTACTGGACAAAAATATTTACTTTGGGAAATAATGACATCGCATCATTATGTGTTTTATTTGAAAAAAGTCTGTCCGACTGCCCTTCTGCCTATCTGTCTTTCCGACTTCACGATAACGTCAGAAATACTGGTCAGAATGCAATGAAATTTTTTCCAACATATTTTACCCAAAAAATGGTTCTGTGTACGGATATGAGCCAAATCGATGACAGACACGCATATCTCCCATCGATGTTTTAAAAACACTCGATGTATTGCTTCGATACATCGATGTTTTCCGAAGCAATATAAGCCTCAGAATCTATTCGATACATCGATGTATTTTTTCGATATATCGAATCACTCTTAAATTCATATTTGCAAATCGAAACTAGCTGAATTTTATTAAATTTGATTATTTATGGAATTCTGTTTGAAATTAATCGCTTTAAATTACCATTTGCTTCATACACGGTTTTCATGTTTTTCTCAAAATGACATAACATGTGTTGAGACATTTTCGATTCCCAACGTCTTAATTATTTTGTTTTGTATTTTAACGTAATATATCTGATTTTGGTTATTTGACATATAAAAACTTATAAAATCCTCATCAAAATTTAAATTATTTACCTAATAATTTTTCCATTCGATGCATCGAAAACATCGATGTTACTGTTCGATACATCGGAAAACATCGATGTATTATATTGACCAAAACATCGATGTTTTTTTCAAATGGACATCCCTATTATATATAGGCCATTCCACACCAAACCAAAAATGAGAATTTACCTTTTCGATTTCAATGAAATTTGCACAACTGATAAAGATTATTGAGATATGCATTTCCCAATTTTTTTTCGACCACTACTTCCAGAGATACAGTGCTTCAAATTTACAAAGAATGGGTAAAAAATCACTTTTCTATGGTTGTTCATATTTCAAAATATCTTATAGTAGAAAAGCTAGAAACTAATTGATGGCTCGTTTTAAAGCTAATGGAACAAGATTTTTGAGAAATTGAGTTGTAACTTTTAAACTTTATGTCATTTTTAAGGACATCAATTTTGAAGTGCAAGGATAATGACTACGGGCCACATGTTCAAGTTTAGAAGTTGGTGAGTTCCAATCGCTGGTCGATTTGGTGTGGAATAGCCCAAAAACCTTTTAGGAACCAATAACTCGAAAAGTATTCAAGATATACCATGTGTTCCAAAAATATGCGAGATCCGCTCTTTTTGATTTCTTTATGATTTTTTTTTTCATTATAGTCATATATTATTGCACACAAATCTATGAAATGATAACCTAACAAATCTACATATATGTTATATTTTCAATTTTGTTATTTTTCATTTTTTATTTTTTTTGGTTAGTTTTTTTATTATTTTATATAAAATTTTGTGATTATGGGGATATAAAACGTACATTTTTGATATGTGTATAATATTCTGATGGAGAGGGTATTGAGCATAATTAAGAACTTGAAAATGTTGGTATATAATTAAATATCCTACATTAATATCCTAGGGTATTCCATAGTCGGGCCCGACCGAATTAAATTTCCGGCCGTTTGACTTAACTTTCCCCACTAGTTTGTTTTATAATTATTCTAAAACGCGGAGTCGCAAAAGAAATCAGGAAATGCATTTTTATGACATTCAAAATTATGATAAGCCACTAAGTCCCAACATCTATAAATCTTAGAATAGAATAGAATAGAATAGAATAGAATAGAATAGAAAAGAATAGAAAAGAATAGAAAAGAATAGAAAAGAATAGAAAAGAATAGAATAGAATAGAATAGAATAGAATAGAATAGAAAAGAATAGAAAAGAATAGAAAAGAATAGAAAAGAATAGAATAGAATAGAATAGAATAGAATAGAATAGAATAGAATAGAATAGAATAGAATAGAATAGAATAGAATAGAATAGAATAGAATAGAATAGAATAGAATAGAATAGAATAGAATAGAATAGAATAGAATAGAATAGAATAGAATAGAATAGAATAGAATAGAATAGAATAGAATAGAATAGAATAGAATAGAATAGAATATGATCAGATAGGCGTACATTGACCAATAAATATCTACTCGTTATAATTACGGGCATTAGATCGAGAATAATTTTGAAAATATCACAATTTCCTTTCTGATCCAATTTCTGTATGACTTAACCATTTTACTGGTTTCTTTTTTTCATTAAGTTATAAACATCTTCATGGATATATATCGCTGGCCGTTTGCATACTTGGCACTATCGCAAACTTCCTGAACATTATCGTGCTGTCTCGCCGTGAGATGCGTTCTCCGACCAATGCCATCCTCACCGGTCTCGCCGTGGCCGATCTGGCCGTCATGCTGGAGTATATCCCGTACACTATTCACGACTACATTCTACACTTGCCCCGCGAACAGCAGCTGACCTATGCGTGGGCATGCTTCATTAAATTCCATTCGATTTTCGCCCAGGTGCTGCACACCATCTCCATCTGGCTGACCGTGACGTTGGCCGTTTGGCGTTATATCGCCGTTGGGTATCCGCAGAAGAACCGCATCTGGTGCGGTATGCGAACTACCGTCTTCACAATAACCACAGCCTACATTGTTTGTGTGCTGGTGGTGTCGCCTTGGCTCTACCTGATTACATCCATAGCTAAGTTCCTCGAACGCCTGGACAAAGATGGACGTACGCGTGAATCAATAGCGCTCAGTCAGTATGTCATCGACTATGAGCAGGGTATGCGAAACAGCAGCCAGACAGCCGCTCAATCAATGCGCATGGGCAACGAGACGACTTTGTGGAACTTAGAAAACGAAACCAAATGGAGCCTCGGCAGCGAAATCAGCGCAACGGCAACCGTGACCGCATTGCCTGCCACGACTGCATCGCCTGACGTATTCTACCGCAACGTCACTGTCTACCGGCTGTACTATAGCTCACTGGCGCTGTACAACAAGTCGCTGCAGAACGCAACGTTTCTCATCTACAGCGTGCTTATCAAGCTCATTCCCTGCATTGCGCTGACCATACTCTCGGTGCGTCTGATTGCCGCCCTGCTGGAGGCGAAGCGGCGACGCAAGTTGCTCACCAGCAATGCAGCCAACGGCATGAAGGCCATGGTGAACGGCAAGGCGGTGGAACGGCCGCGCAAGAACAGCAAGACGTTGGAGAAGGAGAAGCAAACGGATCGCACTACGCGAATGCTGTTGGCGGTGCTGATGCTCTTTTTGATTACAGAATTCCCGCAGGGCATCATGGGGTTGCTGAACACATTGCTGGGAGACGCCTTCTATTCGGAGTGCTACTTGAAGCTGAGTGAGTATTTGCGTAGTTGGCGATGTTTGGTATTTGAAATAAATGTCTGATAAATTTTGCATTTGATTTTGTTTATTCGATTAAACCCACATACACCATTTAAAATATTCATACACTGAGACTCATGGGAAATTTTTAACTTGTCATAAACATCACTAAATTAATTGGATACAACCTCCTCGAATGAATGACTTGTGATTTGTTAATATTTAAATGAAAATGCTTTCAAAATAAATTTTATAACCAACACTGCAAATCCAATGAGTTTATTTTTTAAATAGTGTAAATTTGAAGACTAAACTAAATTTGTCGATAATGCATTGATAATAATGCATTACCGACGTCACTATTTAGAGTGTAAGCGAATTCGACTTAATTTGTGATTTGAAATTTTGCTTACTTTTTAATTTAGCTAAATTTCGAGCAGACTAAATTGGATGACTGCAAACATAAATATTATAATAGACTGTACGGATTTTAGCAATTACCGGTTACCGGATTGGGATTGAATGAAAAGCCGTTCAATTTTGTTACGTCAGCAATTTAGTCGAATTCGCACACACCATAAATTTATCAAATTTTCGGTTAATCTCACTGGAACTATATTGAAATAGAGCTACAGTAAACACAGAAAAATAAATTATCAATATAATGAATTTATTTATAAATATTAACAATTTTTTCACCAACTACCAGATTCATCTTCAATAAATGACATATTGATGAATACATTCATTATATATATGAACTTATTCGTGAAGAACTAAATATTCAATACAATGAATTTGAATCGTCATATTGATGAATTTGTTCATAATGTTTATGAATATAATTCGAAAAAAAAAGTTTTGTTGCAAAAATTGTATTTAAAAAAATAACAGAAACATATGTTTCAAAAAAAAAATCAAAAAAAAAAAATTCGAAAAAAAAATATTTCGAAAATAATAATTTTCCGAAAAAAAAAAAATTTTGTTCAAAAAAATGTATTTCAAACAAACATTTTTGTCAATATATTTTTATATTTTTTTTTTGTTGTTTTTATTAATTATTTTTGTTAACGCAGTGAACGGCGTTTAAAGTCTAAAGTATTTTATATTTTTTTTTAAATAATAAAAAAATCATTTTTTATACAATGTGCAGCCTAGTATTTGATTCTGTGGAAACTCTGCAGCCTATACGTAGCAAATTGCTCCACGCTACAACAATGGTGGAAAAATCTTGAGTTGATTCAGTTTTTGCATTCTTTGCTTTTGGTTATTTCTTCAATGCACATAATTCTTATTGTGTTCATTGGAAAAGGAAAACTTTAGAGACTTGAAATGTAGAATCTGCAGAGAAAGATCAGTTGTACGACAGCTGTACAACAGCTGTACGATCTGCCACTCAATGCATTTTACCAATTGTTTGTTGTTTTATTTGTTGGTACAAAACAACCGACTGGATCTTGAGCACGTTCTTAACGTCTTAAAATATTTTTTATATATCTTTTTGTGAATAAAAAGTTGTAATTTAAATATGTAATTATATTATAAAATATTTTACTAATTTACGCATGTCGAGAAAGTATTATATAAGAAATAACATACAAGAATTACTTGAGAACGGTTAAAGGTCAATTTCTATGGGGTATAGTTTTTGAAAAAAAAATCTTAAAGTCTGGAGCTTTGCCCATTATAACATTTTTTACTATTACATCAAATTGTTTGACATTAGCTTGGCGTTATTGGGTTTCTAAGTATTATAATGGTCCTAGAATTGACCACAAACAATTTCACTAAAAAAAAAAATCGAAAAGAACATCAAAGATAATTACTATTTTTTGGGTGTTTTCCACTTCAAGGACATAGAGCAGCCACAAGATTTTTTTAAAAAATTATGAAATTTTGGGAGGTCCTTAATAGACTCGAAATCTAATTTTTGGAGATTATTCTGATCCAAAACACAATTTTTTTTACCCTACAAATAAATTTATATTTCTTACAGGAATTTTTTTACCATCGGTTGCAATGCGCGTGTACACGACATTATTATTTTTCGACTTAAATTGTATGAGGGAAATTCTAGGACCATTATGTAACTTTTAAGACCAATAACGACAACAAAACTTATAGAAATATGATGTAACCAGTAAAAAAAAATGTATAATGGGCAAAGCACCATTCTTTATGATTTTTTTTTCAAAAACAATACCCGATGGAAATTGACCGATAACAAATTTGGATTCAGCACACCTAATATATATATATATGTATAAAAAATAAATGCGAAATAACCACCCATGCCGATTTTAGAATGGTTTAACCAAAGAAAATGTCGATTTTTTTGTACTTTTTTAACTTCAAGGACGCTGAGCGAGCATACGATTTTATTCAAAATTGATGAAATTTTAGGAGGACATTAATAGATACAATCTCTAATTGTTTGAGTCTATTTTGATAAAAACAACCTTTATGTAGATGGTTAAAAAATAAAACTATGGATTTAAAGTGTTTTTTAACTTCATCTGCAATGCGCGAACATAGGACATTATTTTTTTCGACTCGAATTTTTTGTGGTAAACTCTAGCAGCATAATGTAACTTTTAAGCCCTATTACATTTTGAAATAAAAATAAAAGTTTAGTTTCGATCCGCCCTATTGATCAGTGTAGTAATGAGCTCTGATTTACATTATGATATCACGGAAACATTTTGAAGTTGCCCGTTAAAATGGGGTATGTTCTAATAGAAACATAATAATTAACAAAATAAATATTTGGATCGAAACATAAATATGTTCAAAATATAACATGATTTGTAATGACCTGAATATAAATATGTTACCAGAGAAACATATCAGTTGTTTCAGTTCAAAAAGTAGTATGTTTGCATAAAAACCAGAGTTCGGAAATACTCACTCACGTTCACTTATGCTCATGAACGTGAACACAAATTTCATGTCGTTGCTTCACAGTTCATGAACACTCGTTGCCTCAGATGAGTACGATCAAAAGTGAATACTCGTTATAGATTTGAAATACGTTGCTCGTGAACGAGAGTAATGATTTTCTTCTGTTTACTCTTTATTCACGAAGGTGAAGCAACTAAAATTTTCTATGTTATTCATATTCATAAATGATAAAGATCAAATTTAGCAAAACTTTTTATTCACGCTGCGTATGTAGTTAAGTGTTGCTTATTGTGGTCATGGGTAAAAAAACAATTTTATTACCAAAAAAATTGTATTGCGGAACTCGATTGCGGACATCATAGGATGCCATTTGGAGTGGGTCCGAAAATTAATTTTTGACCCAATCATTTTTATTGCGATAATATATTGCGAACTTCATGGGATGCCTAATGGTATCATTTAGAGTGGTAAATGTCCACCAATTACCAATTTTGACGCCTCAAATTTTACATTCTAGAGTGGTCAATGACCACCAATAGTGGGTCCGAAAACCAATTTTACACCCAAACATTTTTATTGGGGAAATCGATTGCGGACTTCATGGAATGTCTAAAGGTACCATTTAGAGTGGTCAATGACCACCAATTACCAAATTTTTGACCACAAACATTTTATAGCGGAAATCGATTGCGGACATCATGGGATGTCTAATGGTACCATTTGGAGTGGTCAATGACCACAATAACCAATTTTTGACCACCAAATTTTTATTGCGGAAATCGATTGCGAACTTCATGGGATGCCTAATGGTACCATTTTGAGTGGTCCATAACCGCTTTGTGTTGGTCAAAACCCCCATCAAAACTTATCTTCTTATCGATTTTCGAAATAAAAATATGTGGGTCAAAAATTGGTTTTCGGACCCACTAGTGATGGTCATTGACCACTTCAAATGGTAATATTAGGCATCCCATGATGTCCGCAATCGATCTCCGCAATAAAATTTGAGGGGTCAAGAATTGGTCATTGGTGGTCATTGACCACTTCAAATGGTACCATTAGACATCTCATGAAGTCCGAAATCGATCTCCGCAATAAAAGTTTTGTGGTCAAAATTGTCATTTGGTGGTCATTGACTACTCCAAATGGTACTATTAGGCATCCCATGAAGTCCGCAATCGATTTCCTCAATAAAAGTTTTGTGGTCAAAATTGGTTATTGGTGGTCATTGACCACTCCAAATGGACCATAAGGCATCCTTTAAAGTCCGCAATCGATCTCCGCAATACAATTTGAGGGGTCAAAAATTGGTCATTGGTGGTCATTGACCACTCCAAATGGTACCATTATACATCCCATGATGTCCGCAATCGATTTCCACAATAAAAAGGTTCGGGTTAATTGGTTTTCGGACCCACTCAGTCATTGACCCAGTCATTGACCACTCCAAATCCAAACCACTCCAACCATTTTGGGTTTTTGAGATATGTTTTCATTTTCTTCAAAGACTACACTCAACATGTGAATAAAAAGATTTGCCAATTTGATTGTGAACACTTTTGAATATGAACAGAAGAAAAAATTATTTGTTGCTCATATCTTATGAGGAGTAAAAATGTAGCGAATGTGAGTACTCGTGAGCAGCCAAATTCTGTTCGTTAACGAGTGTTCACTTTCGAATAACGTGTAAGTCGGATTTTTCTTATTTATTCGCTCGTGAAGTGTGAAGAAAAATAATGAACTTTCTTATTCATTTATGAAGATTTATCGTGAGTGAATAATTTTGAATATTCATTTATGAGTATTGCCGTACCCTGATAAAAACATATCTAAATATTTTTGGAAAGAAATCTTGAAAATAAAAATAATATATTGTTTTTTTTTTTAATTAATTTTTATCATAAATCATTCAGCATGCAAAGTGATAATTTATAATATTTTAATTCAAATACAAATTTTTAAATACGTAAATAAATAATTGGTTTAAATCTGCAAATACAAGTCTCAGTCCAGCACATTGCGTAGGCAAGGAATTCGCGGAGGCTGTTGTAAAAAAAATGCCGAAATCTCTTTGAATATGGAAGCATTGATTTTTTGGGCACTTTTTTTCAGGAACACTTAAAGTATATACTGCACTATTAAATTATATGCTATTATATGTAACTATTTGTACTTTTTGTAACACAATTTGTATATTTATAAAATTTACCAATAACGAAATTATTACCAATACGACCACGTTATTCCCACGAACAACAAAAGACACGTAGGCAGAAAATGGCGGTCACTGAGTGTCAACTTCATAACAAAACGAATGTTGCAAGAATACTTTTAATTACATCTAATTTCATTTTTTTGTTTGTTTTCAAACATCAGTATGTTTAAAAGGACCAATCATACTTCAAACGATGACAATAGATATATAGGTAGAAAATGATGCGCAACGTTGCTAACTTCGCCTGTCGATAATTTACCGAATGAAGACGGGCGTTGCGAACATACGTTATAATTAGATTAGAATAGCATTTTGTGTTTGTTTTGAAACATAGTTATAACCAAGTAAACTGCCAAGAAAAAGTATATTCATACGAAATTAAAATTGTATGTTTGTATTGTAACATATTTATGGTAAATTTGACAGATTCTGCTGGGGAATATATAAAATGTTTTCACATACTAATATGTTATTACAATTTAAAAACTAATTTAATTACTCTTCATTCGTAATACATGTATGGTAATTTCGTATTATTTTTATTACGTTCAAACATATTCAAACAACTCTTTTCTATCCGTGTAGGTACTATGTATTTTCTGAAGTCACAAATATTTTATTTAAAATTCAAAAAACCTTAATTCTATTGTGAAAAGTATAAAAACAGTTTTCATTACAATGTAATTTCAAGACTACCATTTAATGAAAACCGCGAAAAACTACTGCATATCCAGTTTGGTACACCATCCCTTGTTCTGTATTTTGGCCAAAGTCTCTGTAAGAATATCAGCAGTATTATCACATGATTGCACGTACGTCAAGTCTATTTATCCTTTCAAGAACGATACCCGCACATGGTAAATCTGTCTGTGACTTTCTTGTCTGTTAAAATAATTTTTATAATTTTATATTTAAATTTATCATACTTGATCTTCTAAATTATTTAATAATCCTCTATAAGTTGATTAATAGAACACATATGGATTTAATAGAAACAAACATATTTTTTTCATATACATAAACTCAAAAATATATTTATAGTGATAAGTCATTTTTAATAGTATTTAGTAGGAACATTAAATACTATCAAAAACCAATTAAATGTATAGTATTCTTCTGGGTGTACTATTCCATACATTTGAATAGAATAATAAATAAATTAAATAGATTTTAAAAACAGAAAAAAATTACAGAAACTATTTTACTAATGTTAAATGTTATTTAATTATGGTCAATTTAAACATACATTTACCGTATTCACAATACTTTGTTTAATATGTTAAATGTCATGGTCAGTAAACAGCGCAATTAACTCCAAAGTAAAGGAAGACAACGCATGTAACGATC
Source organism: Dryomyza anilis (assembly GCA_951804985.1). NCBI lineage: Eukaryota > Metazoa > Arthropoda > Insecta > Diptera > Dryomyzidae > Dryomyza > Dryomyza anilis. The sequence continues at coordinate 40,644,475 of OX638134.1, read as the reverse complement.
CCTAGTAGAAATTTTCCAGAGGCTCCATCAGAAAATTATTTGGATTTTTTCGGGTATAAACTATCAGAGTTCCCTTATCATGCTTAGTAGAATTTATATTATCTAACCAGTTTATGGTTCAAGTCAGAGCAACGTTATTTGATCCTCATATGGAATTGACAATCGGGGAACGATAGACTGGAAACTATTAGAATTACCAATGTTATAAAAATATATTTTAATGAAATAATGGAGGTTAAAAATTCAGAGACATTCTATTCATTTTTTATTTCGTTGTTATTGTTACATTTTTGTATATTTAAAATTTTAGTTATTTTATTTTACCTTACATTAACATTATATTTTATTTTACCTGCTCCTTAATGCATTCACATTTCGATATTGGTTACCACCCTTGCATGCATGCATGCATTATAATTACTTGGAAGACATACTGTATTCAAATCAATACGTTATCGAAAAACAGTCTACGAATTACAGACGCATTAGTTGCAGCGTGTAAATAAGTCTCGTGACTATGGCGCCACCTAGTGCTGCCTATTCGCTTCTCTAGCGACATATTTAGCATGGACACGATCCGTCTCCTCATGCAGACCTTTAGACCTATTACATAACTGAACTTTAAGATCCTATCCTTAGTCAGTACCAATGATACCGGTCACGTGATAGGTAGTTTTAGAGCAATTAACACTTTTTTGCTCGATTTGGTCCTCGTTAGAGCCCGATATACCGAAATTTGTACTAGGATTGTCATACATTTTGTAATTGATTTCCTCTTTTGTAATTTGCATATTTATTTGCATTGTGTTTTAAATATTTTGTCTGTTGTATATGCAATAGGTTTGGTAAATTGCCTACCTCACGTACGACAACTGCTGCTGTTACACGACAATGTAAACATTTGTGCTATGCCAGTTGTCCGTAAATGTATTTTTATTTTGCAAATTATTATAATTTGGTATTATAATATGGTATTGCAATGCATAGCAATAATAATTAATAAAATATATCTGCTCAAATATCACGAGTCTATAATCGAAAGTCATTTCATGATTTTCACTTAACTCCATGCTCTTCGTCTTTGCAATTTTTATTCTGCATGCTACACAGAATATAAAAATATTGGACCATACCTGCATTTTAAATAGGCATAGCAATACTGTGAATCAATATAAATTATTTCATTTAATTCTCTATAATGAGACGATACAAGTTTCAATTAAAATTGAATTTAAAATATTAATGAATTTTTAATAGAGGTTTAATATTGCTTTAGTTGCAGGTGCGTATCTAGAAGTATGCTTAATATATTCAAAAATTTTAAAATGGCCAATTTTTTTTTTGCGCCGCACTCTGCATCTTTTGATGTAGTGAATATTTTTGAATGCGATTTGTTTGTTTGATCGGAAATTGATGATAGGATTCTAAATAATACCAATTGGATTCCATTGTATAATTAGCCAACATTTAACAAATTTTAGTATATACAACAAAAATTTTATTTGAAAATTTGTTATACTCAAAATTATATTATTTGTGGTTTAAAAATGTTCACTTTGCATTGTAATATCCATATTGCGCTCCGGTTAAATTTTTTAAAATACTGGATATATTATACATTTTTATTATTATATACATCATTTTTATTATTTATATGAGGGGCCCGTGCTTAGCTGTTAAAGTTTTTTATTGGATTTATAAATGTAGTAAACAAATAATAATTCTCCGCCATAACAACTTTTCACAAAGACAATTCTTTCTCAGACTGCGCTTCCCCTTAGAATTCTTTCCCGTAGAACATTTCGCCGTAGAATTCTTCCCAGTAGAATATTCCCCGTAAAATTCTTCCCCGTAGAACTTTTTCCCGTAGTTGGTACAAAAAGGCGATTTCCGCCCACTCGGAGTGGGCGTGGCCTACCGCTCTCGTTGGCTACATCCATTTCTCGACCTCTTCTATCGAATTCCGCAATAAAAAAAAGTTGGTACAAAAAGGCGATTTCCGCCCACTCGGAGTGGGCGTGGCCTACCCCTCTCGGTGGCCACATCTATTTCTCGACCTCCTCTATCGATTTCCGCGATAAAAAAGTTGGTATAAAAAGGCGATTTCCGCCCACTTTGAGTGGACGTGGCCTACCCCTCTGTGTGGCTACATTTATTTCTCGACCTCCTCTATCGATTTCAGCGATAAAAAAAGTTGGTACAAAAAGCGATTTCCGCCCACTTTAAAAGGGCGGGGCCTAATCCACTTCGATCACTTGGTGGAGGCGCTAAAAAACCTCTGATATAGAAAGCCTTCCTTTTTTTAATAATTTTAAAAAATTTTAAAATAACACAAAAAACTCTAAAAAAAACACTAAAAAAAACACTAAAAAAACTCTAAAAGAACACTAAAAAGAACACTAAATTAACGCTAAAAATACACAAACACTTACTTCGAGACAGAGTTTGTGTTCCTGGTACACTAAGCAATGTTGTATACTGTTCTGTTTTCGTTGCGTTATATTCGTAGTGTATTAGTTAGTGTTCGCAAACACAAACGCTAAGAAGGAAGGTAGCGCTAGTGTTTTTCATGTTAGGTTTGTGTTTTCGTAGTGTTCGTATCAAAGAACAGTACAGTAAGGTACAGTACGTTAGTGTTTTTTTTCGATCTCTGAGTGTGGTGAATTTTAGTGTGGTGAGTTTTAGTGTGGTGAGTTTTTTGTATGGTGAGTTTTAGCGTGGTGAGTTTTAATGTGGGGAATTTTGGTGTGGTGTGTTTAAAGAATTTTCGGTTCAGCCGTTTTGGCGTCTATTCGGATTTTTAAAAAATATATATTCGACAAAAACAATGTTCGAAAAATTTCGAAAAAAAAAATGTTAAAAAAAATGTTTAGTCGACAGAAACAATGCAATGGTCAAAATCACCATTTACAAAAAAAAAATCGCCAAAAACAATGTCGAAAAAAAAATTGTTTTTGTTTTTGATTTTTTTTTCTTTGTCTTTCATTTTTTGTTTTTCCTTTAGTTTGGATTTTTGTTTTATGTTATTGCTTTTGTTTTTGTATTTTTGCTTTTGTTTTGTTTTGTGCTTTTGCGTCTGTGTTTTTGCTTTTACATTTTTTTTTTGTATTTGAGATTTTTGTTTCATGTTCGTAGCTGGTGAAAGTCCCGAGTTATATCGTTTTGAAAGTTTAGGTTGTAGGTGAGGTGCCACGCCTCTTTGGCCAATCCCGCCCATATATAGCCTATCATTCCTTCCAGACCATACCACATCTGTGGTAAAAATTTCAAGAAAATCGGATCATCCGTTTAGACGGAGAAGCGGAACAAACGTGCAAACGTACAAACGTATTATATTAATAGGATTCTAAATAGTCTCGCCGAATATGAACGGGATTGGACCACTGGGCGTGGTACCCTCCATAGAAGGTCCATTTTCAAAATGGTTCTTATCAACAGTTATTACAGTGATATCAATATATTTCACAACAGGATATACAGCTAACCCAAATTCTTTAAAATCAGCACACCGAAATTCACCACACATAAATTCACGACACTGAAACATATACTAACACTTATAGGGTAAAAACTTTACGGGAAAGAATTCTACGGGAAAGCAGTCTACCGGGAATAATTTCACGGAAAAGAATTCTACTGGGACAAATTCTACGGGAAGAACAGTCCGAGAAAGACTTGTCTTTGAGAAAAGTTGTTTTGGCGGAGAATTATTTTTGTTTTGGTTACTACATTTATAACACCAATTAAAAACGTCCACAGCGAAGTACGTGTCCGTGCTAGTTTATTAAATATTTAATATTAAAATATGTAAAATTGATATTTTTAATGTACAATATTAAATTAAAAATTGATATGATTTTAATAAGAAAATAATATTAATTTGATATAGTTTAATGTAGAATTCACATTATTGTAATGTTCAATTGATGTTGGAAAATGTTACTTTGATATGAAAATATTACTTTGACATGATTTAATGTAGAATAAAAATTATTTTAATGTTTAATTGATATTGAAAATGTGATTTTGATACGAAAAAATGAATTTCATAGTACTTACTCTCAAATGTATTTTATACCCAAATTAAAAGTAAAAGTATTTATTTACTATAATAAACCTTTTTATAATTTTTAAACAATATAAAAAATAACTTAAAATTATTCTTACGTTTTAATTATGAATATTTTAACCGTCGAGTAGATTCTTCGATTTCAAATAATTTAAATTAAATTATTAATAATAATTTTTCTCTATACGAGACGCTCACTTTGACTGTTTTCTAGAAGAAAGGACTCGGCGCAAAAATTTAATTTTCTAAAACAATGCGTCGTCGTACAGTGGTTCAGAAACGTATTCATGGGCCAAAACTCTGTATCTTTTGATGTAGTGAATATTTTTGAATTTCCAATCAAACAAAACAAACCGCTTTCAAAAATATTCATTACATCAAAAGATACAGAGTTTTGGCCGATGAAAACGTTTCTGAACCACTGTACGACGACGCATTGTTTTAGAAAATTAAATTTTTTTCATAACAAAGTATCACATCAATTTCATATTTTTTTATCTCACTTTCACAACTATCCATATCAGTTTCAGATTTTTCATATCAGAATTTCATTTTGCATTTTTAAAGGTTAAATTGATATGTATTCTTGTAAAAGTGATATTGATATTTATTTAACACTAGCTGGACCCGTGCACGACTCGTGCCAAGATTTTCTGAATTCAAAGATATGGAGCGATTTTATTAATATAAAAAACATTTTTTTATTATTGATATGAGGCCCGTGCTTAGCTGTTGAAATTTTTTTATTCGTTTTATAAATGTGGTAACCAAATAATTCTCCGCCAAAACAACTTTTCTCAAAGACAATTTTTTCTCAGACTGCGCTTCTCCGCAGAATTATTCCCAGTAGAAATCTTCCCGTAAAATCCACATAGAACGCTTTCCCGTAGAATTCTCAACGTTGAATTCATCCCGGTAGAATTGTTCCCGGTAGAATTCTTTCCCGTAGAATTCTTTCCCGTAGAGTTTTTCCCAGTAGAAGTTTTAGAGTGGTGGGTTTTAATGTAGTAAGTTTCGGTGTAGTGAGTTTAGATGTGGTGAATTTTGGAGTGGTGAGTTTAATTGTGGTTAGTTTTGGTGTGGTGAGTTTTAGTGTGGTGAGTTTTAGTGTGGTGAATTTGAGTGTGGTGAGTTTAAGTGTGGTGTTTTTAAGTGTGGTGAGTTTTAGTGTGGTCAATTATAGTGTGGTGGGTTTTAGTGTGGTGAATTTTATTGTGGTGAGTTTTAGTGTGATGAATTTTAATGTGATGAATTTTATTGTGGTGAGTTTTAGTGTAGTGAATTTTAGGGTGGTGAGTTTTAGTGTGGTTAATTATAGTGTGGTGGGTTTTAGTGTGGTGAATTTTAGTGCGGTGAGTTTTAGTGTGGTAACTTTTAGTGTATCGAAATTTGAGTGTAGTGAGTTTTAATGTGGTGAGTTTAAAAGCGGTGAATTTTAATGTGGTGAAATTTTAGTGTAGTGAGTTTTAGTGTGGTGAGTTTTAGTGTGGTGAAATTTTAGTGTGGTGAGTTTTAGTGTGTTCAATTTTAGTGTGTTGAATTTTTGTGTGGTGAGTTTTAGTGTGGTGAGTTTAAGTGTGGTGAGTTTTATTGTGGTAAGTTTTAGTGTGGTGAGTTTTGGTATGGTGAGTTTAAATGTGGTGAGTTTTAGTGTTGTGAATTTTAGTGCGGTGAGTTTGAGTGTGGCGACTTTTGGGTATAGTGAGTTTTAGTGTGGTGAGTTTTAGTGTGATGAGTTTTAATGTGGAGAAATTTTAGTGTGGTGAGTTTTAGTGTGGTGAATTTTTGTGTGGTGAGTTTTAGTGTGGTGAAATTTTAGTGTGGTGAGTTTAAGTGTGGTGAGTTTTAGTGTGGTGAGTTTTAGTGTGGTGAGTTTTAGTGTGGTGAGTTTTTGTGTGGTGAGTTTTAGTGTGGTGAGTTTTAGTGTGGTGAGTTTTTAAGTGGTGAGTTTTAGTGTGGTGAGTTTTAGTGTGGTGAGTTTTAGTGTGGTTAATTTAAGGGTGAATTTTAGTGTGGTGAGTTTTAGTTTGGTAAGTTTTAGTGTGGTGAGTTTTTTTTCTTTTTCTTTCCTTTTTTTGTTTTTCATTTAGTTTGGATTGTGGTTTTATGTGATTGGTTTTGTTTTTGTATTTTTGCTTTTGTTTTGTGTTGTGCTTTTGCTTTTTTGTTTTTATTTTTTTTTTTTGTATTTGAGTTTTTTGTTTCATGTTCGTTGCTGGTGAAAGTGCCGAGTTATATCGTGTTTAGGTTGCATGGGAGGTGCCACGCCTCTTTGCCCAATCCCGCCCATATATAGCCTATCATTCCTTCCAGACCATACCGCATCTGTGGTAGATGGAGAAGCGGAACAAACGTGATTGCTTTTGTTTTTGTATTTTTGCTTTTGTTTTGTTTTGTGCTTTTGGTTTTTTGTTTTTAATTTTTTTTGTGTATTTGAGTTTTTTGTTTCATGTTCGTAGCTGGTGAAAGTGCCGAGTTATATCGTATTGAAAGTTTAGGTTGTATGGGAGGTGCCACGCCTCTTTGTCCAATCCCGCCCATATATAGCCTATCATTCCTTCCAGACCACACCGCATCTGTGGTAAAAATTTCAAGAAAATCGGATCAGCCGTTTAGACGGAGAAGCGGAACAAACGTGATTGCTTTTGATTTTGTATTTTTGATTTTGTTTTGTTTTGTGCTTTTGTTTTTTTGTTTTTAAATTTTTTTGTGTATTTGAGTTTTTTGTTTCATGTTCGTAGCTGGTGAAAGTGCCGAGTTATATCGTATTGAAAGTTTAGGTTGTATGGGAGGTGCCACGCCTCTTTGTCCAATCCCGCCCATATATAGCCTATCATTCCTTCCAGACCATACCGCATCTGTGGTAAAAATTTCAAGGAAATCGGATCAGCCGTTTAGACGGAGAAGCGGAACAAACGTACAAACGTACAAACGTACAAACGGACAAACGTACAAACGTACAAACGTACAAACGAACAAACAGATTTATTATATTAATAGGATTAAAAATTGATATGACAATGTGTAATATTAAAATATCAATTTCACAATTTTAATATTAGTGTAACATTAAAAATGTTAATCTAACGTTTTTCACGTTAATCCAACGTTTTTAACGTTGGATTAATATTTTTCTTATCAAATTTTAAATTTTTGAAATGATATTTAAATAATGTTATATTAATATGATGTTTTTTTTTAATATACCTTTCACTCTTAGTGAAGGGTATAATTAGTGCAGTAAACCACTCTACTATAAAAAAATAAATTACACACCGGTCGTACAGCTGTCTTTCGCTGTGCAGTGCGAACAAACGCTCTTAAATCGGGTAAAAATCATTATTTTCGGAACCACTCCACCAATTTTAAAAATTTTAAAAGTTATGTATAGAGAATTCTTGAGATAACCTTAGTTTTGAAAATGGATTGTATCTTCAATGATTATGGAGATAAAAATCAGTAAAGTGGACATTTTTTTTAATGAAAAACCTTTCAAAAATTCTAAAAAATCCAAAAAAAAATATCCGAAATTCTCTTGTTTATGAAAAGCTTACATAAAGATCTAAAGAAAATCTACTTAGATAGGAAAATATCTTATTTTTAAAGATATAGACATGAAAATGATTTTTTTCCACTTTTGAAGATTTTTACATTTCATATTTATACCTAGATTGTACATTTTATCATGAAATCAATATATTTTTATGGTATTTTTATAAACAATTAACACAAAAATCATAAACTGAAAACCGTTTTTTATACCCTACACCAGGCATGCCAAACTCTTTTGGCATCACGGGCCGCATTGGCAATTCAAAAGATGAGGTGGGTCGCATTTGTGTAGGGGAAAGGTCCGTAGGTTGGGCCGGTCCGTGGCTGGGCCACCGCTATTTTATGGTTTTTTTAACACTGGCAATCTCAAATGTTTAATGCATCATCTCAAGTAACATTCCACTACAACTTTTCGCGAAACTTTGATGTGTAATGGCCTTTTGCTTATAACTCATTCAGACGAATACTAAAATATACTCAAAAAAAGTTTTTTTATTGACTTTTTCAAGTGTTTATTATCAATTAAAATTATAAAATTAAATTTAAATGCATTAAAATGTTGCTCTTGAATACTTTTTTATAATGTAAACAAATTATCTATCAAAATTTGATGTAGAAAAAAAATGTTGAAATTATTTCCAAATTTGATAAAAACGTAGGTTGGGCCACCCATTTTCTCATTATTAAAAGCACTCACATATTTTTTCTTTGCATACACTAAGAAAACAAAGATGATTACCAGAAATATCAAAGCCCTAAATATCAAGATATTTACAAACTATTTAAATCGTATTTGAGAGAACCATCTCTCAAACATCCGTCAAATACTATAAATATTGGTAGCAACCATCTTTCAAATTTACGATTATGTATAGCAACCATCAATTAAACATCTTACAAATAGGAAGATAGTTGAGGAATATTTGGAAACTCCATTAGAATTCGCGGAATAATTTTTATTGAATTGAAAGAAAATGAATCAAATAAATAAAAATGTATTCTAGAATTAAAACGGTACACTCAGAGTAAAAACACATTTTAAAATCAAGCACAGTCATAGTTGTTTTTAAAATTTTTAACTTTTGATCATACAACCATGTTTTAACAATGCAAAATTTTAATACTAGGTTGCAATACATCGAATCAAAAATTACAACTTTAAATTAAAAATGCATTTCCAATTTTAAGTTGCAGCAATCTAATATCAATATTTCACCAACATTGATTCAAGATTATATCAACTTTAAAAAAAAAAAATGCAACGCGTTCTCATTACAATCTTAAATCAACGTTGTTCGTTGGTGAATTAAAAAATATCAACCTTTCTCAACTTTCATGACGGCTTTTGCTTGATTTAAGGTGGTTTTTGCTTGATTTTACAATGTTTTTCCCTGAGTGTATCCTGGTTAAACATCGCCATCGTCTTTATAAATCCTTCGAAGGTAAAATTGTACAACGACTTGAGATTTCTTCGCAGAAGAACAAAGTCCGACCGGCGATGCTGTCATCAAAGTAAACTCTGAAAAAAAATAATTTTCCATCACGTGTTGATAATTTCAATCGCAAATTTATTTTCACTTTTACCATTAAAATGTAATATTTGAGTTGACACTTTTTTACACCATTGAATTGAGCGTATGAAAAAAGTACGCCATTTTCCTTTTTTATAGTAGACAAATGTCAAAATACCTCAAAAGTGTTGCAACAAATGTCCAAGAACTCAGGGTGTTTGCTATCAGTCAACAGTAAATATCTCAATTGTCATTGCTGTTGTGGCAAACATCTCGTAACTATCTGCATATATGTCATATTTAAAAAATATTCATAGTTTTGCTGCAACTTTATTGAAACTTATGGGATATTTGAATATTTGCTACAAAGCGTAAATTTAAAAGAATGGTTGCAGCAAGACTCTCATAAACATCTTGTTTTCTTAGTGTATAATTGCTTAGTTGCAAGTGTCATAGTGATTTTTAAAAATTTAGAGTGTCAAATCAAAACATTTTTAGTTAATTTTCAATGATTTTTCAATTTAGGGTTTTCGGTACACATTTACGTATAAAATATCAATATGAATAACTAGTACTAGTACACGATTTTTTAAGTTCGATTAAATGAAAAATAATACAGATTGGTGGAAAAACGATAATATAATTAAAATTATTCATTTTTGGTATTTTTTGAAAGGTGTTTAACGATTTTTTGTGGTGGCCCAACCTACGGACCAAATTTTTTTTTGCATTTTTTTTTGTTCTTCAGAAAGTATGCTGTATTTTTTTAAATTATTATGAAACTAAAAAGTTTCTTCTACAAAAGTTAGCCCATTAAATATATTTTAAAATGGTATATATAAATACAGTAAATTCTTTATAGATAAAATACGAAACTATGTCCAATCTACTGACCTTTCCCCTGCACGTATAAAAAAAAAATGTTCCTCACAAACGAAAAATTAGACAAAAGAACTTCGTTTGTGGAGTTCTTTTGTCCAAACTGGTTAATCGTTTGGACCAAACGAGTTTTTTGTTTTTTTTTTTAAGTTAATATTTTTTTAAAAAATTTTAATTTATAGTTTTTGATCATTATTATTTAAAAAAAAAAAATTGTTAATTTTTTTATTAAATTTTTAATTATTTTTTTTATAGTTTATTTATTAGTATTTTATATTTAAATATGTATATATTAATTTATTTAAAATTTATTTATTTATATTAATTGAAAAAAACATGATTTTTACTTTGCCCGGGCGGTGAATTGAACTCTCTTCCGTCAGCCAGTACACTTCCATTCGACTACTGTCCATTAACAGTGTGCAATTCATTTTTATGTACAATAATCAAACGTATGTTTGATTATTAAATATCATAGTTATGAATTATATGATACTAATATATATTATTAATAATAATAAATATTAAAAAAAAATATATATATATTGCACCAGGCAGGATTCAAACCCGCGTCCTCGTGCATAGAAGACAGGCATGCTATCGTCGTGACAGTTTTTAAACGTTTTTATTTTCACACAAAAAGAATGTTACTGGTTAGTTGCAAAAGAATTTTACGTTTAATTTTTTTGGTACACAAACGAACTTTCGTTCAGAATAAATAATTTGTTATTTTACAGTAAAGAGTAAACTTTTGCGAGCAAAATTGAAGCACGTTGCAAAAGAAGTTCTTTTGCCGCAAACGTTCTGCAAACTTTTTTTTGCTTTGCGTGTATATATATGGGTATCAAATGAAAGGAAATTCTTCAGCGATTGCAAGTTTATAATAATTTTCAAGATTTGTAAACCCTACTGCATCATTTTAAATGGTAACCGCACACATTATCACATATGTGTAGGGTATTTATAGTCGGTTTCTACCGACTATAACTTTCATAATTCTTATTAACTTCTCACACCAACTATCCCAATATCCCTACTTCAAAATTTATCATGTACCTAACCTTCCTTACTGGTTAATATCTTCAGTGTTTTAGTATATGGGTCATTCCATATCAAATCAACCAAGTGATTGACAGCACCATCTCAGAATTTGATAAAATTTGGATGTGTAGTGAAACAAAATAAAATGAAGATATTGGAGAATTTTCAGCTTCCCAAATGGTGTGGTTTCGAAAATTTGGTGGTTTAAAATTTGAAAAAACTGTATAAAAATTATAAAGGTGGTGCAAATCTACTGTGCGTAACTTAAGCTATAATAATAATAGTTTGGCGCTACAGTCCTGTATAGAACTTCGGCCGAGCTCTCTCACCATTTTGAGCTGTGCGTGTTATATTTGTACTCAAAGTGGTGGGACCTACAGTTTATTGCCGAATCCGAACGGTGGGTGAGAGCTTTTCATAGGCAATGGTTTTACTCTTGTAGGTTTGCCATTTACTGACGAGAGGTAGCGCGGTATGGAAAAATGTTTCTATGAAAAGATGTTGTTGGTCCCAGTACGGGCTTGAATCGGGGACCTTTCGGCTCGCAGTCCAACGCACTAACCACTGAGCTATCGCGGCTACAGTGAACCAAAATAAAACACAAAGGTCTAATTTTAATGATATTAATTGCCAAAAAGATACATACTATATACATACCATGTTTCCGTCATTAGTGGTCAGTTTTAAACAAAGTATATTTTAAAAGAACATACCTAAAAATCAACCTTTTTAAAATTTTTTAAATGAATATATGCTGAAGGTTGACTTTTTATCTATTATTTAAGATTTGAACTAGAGTGGTAAAATCACAGGTTCAGAAGTTATGTATAAAAATGTTGTAAATTTTGTATGAAAAATTTGTATTTTTTATAATTCAATTCTTTTTTTTTTTGTTATTTTATAAAATACATGCTTAGTAACAAATTATTCTGCCCTACACTTATTGAAAGTTTAGGTTGTATAGGATGTTCCACACACCTCTGTTCAATCCCGCCCATATATAGCCTATGTTATGCTGGAACAATCAGACCGACCGACAGACTGACAGACGGACCAAGAGTTTTATATATATATAAGATAGTCGGTCTAATAGTCTGTCTATTGTGAATTTTTCGAAATATTTGAATTTTTCCGAAAGCATGAAATTCAAAATTAGATAAATTATTTTTAAACAATTTATTCCCTGATCTTTGAAGAAGAAATTTACGTCTTTATTTGTTTGGTGACATTGGCCAACTACATGAGAATCGGCACCACTGTGCGTAGATTATAAAATTTAAAGGAATTTCGGATTAGACTCTTCAATTGTAGACTTAAATTAATTTTAAATTACAATTAAATTTCTAAATTTCTAAATTGCCTGCCAAATATCTTTATACTATATTGAATTCATTTAAAATGCTTTTAAAGAGCTCCATTATCATTTAGCTATTAATTTTACTAGTTCAATAACGTATTCATCATCACCATTCCTCAATCCATAATCTTACCGCACAGACAACGTCATTAATAATTTGCACATGTTCGATTTCATGCCTTTCTCTCTTTTACTTGTTGCAGGTGACTTAATGGACATCCTTGCCTTAATCAATTCCAGCATCAATTTCATTCTCTACTGTTCGATGAGCCGCCAATTTCGCTCTACGTTCACACTGCTCTTTCGTCCGAAATTCCTTGACAAATGGCTGCCCGTTGCGCAGGACGACGATGGCACGGGTGGCGCCGGCCGCACAGACAACGGTGTATCGCGCTGTGGGGTGATAGAGCAGAACTATCTGACGACACAGGTGACAAACGTGTAGCACAAAAGTCAATGTTGCTACCCAGCGGGGGAGACGAGCACGGCCAGTGGTGCATACGGTTGTGTTAATGAAGGAGATGCCAATCGAGACGTAGATGGTGTCGACAGAAGTGTCGGTGCGGCGGTACGTACAAAAATTGCGCGTGTGGAAGTGGCGGATCATTCAGGAAATTATAATCTTTTGAGTTGCATTCTGTGCAGCCTCAAGCGTCAAAAGTCAAAGAGACGGCAGCAACATAATGGCGTTGTTGTCGTTTTTGTGGGAACAGAGCAAGAACAACATCACCAACACCAACTGCAGCAACATCAACAGAATGCAACGAATCCACAGTGTTTCTTGCTGTAAGAGAAAAATATGCGTTCGGGGATTTTATTAAAATTCAAATTAAAAAATCATAGATTTAGAGATATAAAGAAAATCCTATCAAGGCCTGTGTCTGATTCGAGGGCGTATGTAATTTAATTTGTTGAAATTAATTATTATAATAGTTATGTTGTAATTAGTATAAATAAATGTTATTTAATCTTTATCTTTTGAATTGTAATATTTGGCAACAAACTAAATTCTACAAATCAAGGTGCTAACTTCAAGTGGAATAAGAATATTTTAAAATATTTTTATAGATACCTATGAGAGCTGTTTCATTGCTTTATTATTGTTGTAAATATTATATAGGACGATACAAATAAAAGAATGCAAAATGTTCAGATATATGATAAACACGTTTTTACTTGGGACAATTAAGCCATATTTAATTTTGTATTAAATTTGAACTTTAATTCAAATCGAATTAATTTTATCTTTCGTTTGGCCTAGTGAAAACGTCAAACAAAACTTTTCATGTTGCAACGCATGTGCTTAAGTAATTTGTAGTAAGTAAATAAATATAATAATTTTATTATTATGTGAAAATAAATAGAATTTCAAATCTAATTATAGCCATAACTTGTATAATATAAATAAATAATGGCGTATTTCTCGTTTCATTACATATTACAACCGATAATATTCTGTAATTATAACTCGAAGACATACAAATTACACTAATCTGCAAAACTAGAGAAAATATTTGCTATGAATAAGCCACACCTATATAACTTTCGAGTGCTAATTTGAGTAATTGGGTATACTCAGTTTTTCCAATTACGTAACGTTTTTAGAAACAATTCAGCCACGTTTTGAACAAAAAATCAAACAATTGTCAAGACCAATTACCAAAAATAGCAGTCTTTACCCAAAGCCAAGCCCAGATAAAAAAGATTGTTTTAATTTTACACATAGTTATTAGGAAAATTATAATATTGATATTTTTCGTTTGGGGCGCTAATAGATTTTTCTTATCAAAAAAATCAATTAAATTTACATTTTCGTAAAATTCAGTTTTTTCTTGGATTTTTATCTATTTTTGTATTTAAATGCTCCCAATTATTATTTTGTAGTGCTCCCAAAATTCTCAAATACATTTAAATAATTGTTTTTTTAAACCAAAAAATTACTCAAAACTGAGTTTTAAAGAAAAGTTGCACAAAAATATTTTTATTTAATTTGATTAGAAAAATCGCTTAGCAAAAAAAAAATTCCTAATACACTAGACAACAAATGGAGGAATTTCTTATTTATGTAATTTTCCGATGGACTTCAAGATACTAATCCCGACCTCATATTTAGTTCTTTTAGATTGCCTAAAGCAAGGATTGAAACTGTAACCGAAACCGATATCCGTTTAAAACCGTTTCATTTTTAAAACCGAAACCGTTATACGAAAATCAGAAATAAACCGATATCCAAAACCGAAATAAACGGTTTCGGTTTTATACCGGTTTAAAACGGTTTTTAAAAAAGTATAAAAATAAACAGAAAAATATTTTATTTTATATAGAAGATCTTACATACAAGGCATGTTTTAATGTCATTTAATATAATTTGGAGTTATCGAAATAAAAATTTCTTGTTGTACAAAAATATTCACGTTTTTTTTTTTGAGAAATATTTTGAAATAACGGTCTTTGGTATAAAATTTGTTTTTTTTCATTAATTTGTGTAGCGGCAGAACAAGAGCAAATGCAAGTTTTTATCATTTTAATGTATTTATTATTTTTTTAAGGTAATGACAACTTGGCAAAATCTTGAGTTGATGCAGTTTTTACATTTTTGCATTTGGTTCTTTCTTCAATGCACATAATTCTTATTGTGTTTATTGGAGAAGGAAAACTTATGCGACTTGAAATGTAGAATCTGCAGAGAAAGATCGCTGATGAAGGGGCTTGGCTGCCTCTGAAACAGCTGTACGATCTGCCACTCAATGCATTTTGCCAATTGTTTGTTGTTTTATTTGTTGGTACAAAACACCCAATTTGTACCGACTGGACCTTGAGCACGTTAAGACAATAGCTTATAGGTAATGATGAAATTCAAAAGAATTCATGATATTACTAAACATTGAACAACAAGTAACAATGGAAAGCGTGCAAAATATTTATGAAGATGTGTTTTTTTTTTCAAGGCTAATGAATATAAGCATCTTAAAAATAAGGTCTATGAAGCACTTTTGAAGCGGTAAATAGCTTCAAAAGTGCTTCAAAAGTCGCTTCAAAAAGATAAAATAGACAAAACAATGTTTTTTTCTCTTTTCTTCGCAACGCTAGTTCGTACATCGATTGTGCGTAAGCACTGTGCTATGCACATTTTTATTTTTGTTTTACTTTTATACATAGTTTTTTTGTTAATTGTAAAATCATGAAGTTTTTCTTAAGTTAAGTTCTATGTGCATTATTTCATTTAACTTATAAAACCAAAAAAAAAAATTATGAACATTTTCACAGTGTACCACATATAGCTGATATTGCTTTTTGTGTTTTTGTTTTCACAAATCTGGCGGGACTTTACCACAAAGAAAACTCGTTGTTGTTGCCAACTAGATAGCTGTACTAGATACATACATGTAGTGTGGTGCCATGCGACTGTCTGTTGTCATGCGTTTGTCCGTTGCCATGCGTATGTCTGTTGTCATGCGTCTGTTGCCATGCGATGATACAGGATAGCAACGAAGAATTGTCGTTGTGAAAGTGTGTGTATGCGCATCGTAATTCGTTATTGTTGACGAAAACAGAAATATGGCTATACGAAATATTCCTTATATTTATTATGAATGTATATGTTCATTTTATTATGTCCTTGAGATTTTGAATTGTCTTTGAATTGTTTAAAATTATAAACATCTTAGTAACTACTTAAGAAAATACGAAAAATAAAGTGCAAATACTCCTAGTCAAAAATTATTAAGTGACAATAGACACAGGTGTAGTTGCGTCAACTTCGTACATTTTAAGTATACATTTTGCAGATATTGTGGAAATTTACTTTCTTTGGATGGGTATTGTACAAAATTCTTCTTATTCTTATAAAGTTCAAGAATATTTACCGATGCATTCTTATTGATCTAGTTTAACGTTCGCTTCTCGACTCTCTTCTGCAATTCAGATCTGAGGTGAAGTCAAAATGTTGCTTTTTATTGGTTTGTGGTCACGATTGAAGTTTTTTTATTGGCGAAATCAATTAAATAATTCATATAACACAAAAGTTGCACTGACATTACGTTTGTTGCTTAAATTACGTTTCCCACTTTATCCCAGAAAATGATTCTTACTTTACCCCAATATCACAATTTGAACAGAACTTAGCACCATATAAACAATGTTAGATTATTTCCAAACCAGTTTTTATTTCAAAAGATATACAATATTCGATCATTTTAAACACCACCAGCACTCTTAAACTTTTTTTTTACATGGTTCGATGCAGAAAATATATATTAATTTTATTATAACTATGGATGAAAAAGTTGATGCCATATTGAGAAGCACTTGACAATTGTTTTTATTTTTTAAATGCAAAAACATGGTCAAAAATTGCAATTGCCGACATTAATTACCCCATGTTCCACTTTACCCCAGGTTTTTTGTAGAAGACATTGAAAAATATGAAATATTTTATACAAAAACCGAAATCAAAACCGAAACAATAACATGTAACCGATATACCGAAACCGTTTCGTTATAAAAACTTTAAATCGAAACCGTAACCGAAACGGAAACGAGGAAAAAACCGAAATCGAAACCGTTATTCGTTTAGGTTTCAATCCTTGGCCTAAAGGTTTGGAGTTAAAGGGTTTTTCAATAAGAGCGCTACAAAAGTTTTTTTAAGGGTTTTCCAACAGGGACGATACAAAAGTAGAGCGACAGGGACAGCAAACGACGCCATATTTCTTGCCGCTCTTTTGACATTTCTCTTCAGTAAGGTTTGCCATTTCATGATGGAAAGATATACGAGCCAACAACGAGTCGAAATTATTTAAAATTTACTACTGAAATTCGAATTCGTATATCTTTCCATCATGAAATGGCAAACCTTACTGAAGAGAAATGTCAAAAGATCGTCAAGAAATATGGCGTCGTTTGCTGTCCCTGTCGCTCTACTTTTGTAGCGTCACATTTGAAAAACCCTTTATTACGTAATACGACAATTCTCTTGGTTTTCGACTTATATTTTTATTTTTAATTGTCTTTAATTGTTTAAAGATTTAAGTTTTAGATCTGACTTTTGATTTAATTACCACTGACCAAAGTTTTAACCAGTCAAACACAAATAATATTAATTTTTAGATCTAATTATTATTTATAGCATAACATATAAAGTTTTTACAATTCAATAAAGTATATATTATATGTGATGTTAGATCCATAGTTTTATAATGCCTCTAACTTTGTTTTTGCAAATCACTCCTTAAGTCTTCAGATTTATGCCCATAACTTCAACGAGTAGATAACTATTTGTGTTCGTACCGAACAGATATCTCTTATCTATTCGGTGTTTTTGCTCCTTAACTACGCGTTAAAATTACGAAATTTTACTTACACGATAGAAGCACCGGTAGATATCTATTCGTTGAAGTTACGGGCATAAATACAAACTTACGTTTACGATATTTGCTTTTTTAAATTTCCTTTTGTGATGCTTCTTTTAATATATTGTCCTTCAATTATTTATTTATTATTACAGTGCATAAATGTATTAAATATAGTTTGATATAGAATATTTTATTAAATTAAGAAAATCATAGATGCTATGCAATAAATAATAGGTATACCTTAAAATTTATATTTCATTGGAATTTCATTTATATCTGAATATTAGTTGAAGTTTTCTCAATGGAATCCACAAGAAATCTGATCGAAAATCAAATCTGTAGAAAGTTAAAGTCCAAAATATATTTGTTTTATGGTCGTACTTAGAATCTTGAAGTTCATCAGAAAATCACAGTAAGATCACGGATATTTTTTTGTTGATACGTTTGTATCTAAGTAAATTTAGACTACACTATAGAACATTTTTTCCATGAAATGAACCAAGAAATCATTTCGTAAAATATTTGCACGGACAACCCTGTATAAAAAAAGGACCAAAATTATGTTTACAGGGCATACGTCAAAATGTAGAGTATATGGAAAAAATCTGTGGCAATATGAATTAACAACATAACTCAAGATATGATCAAATTGAGTTATTAATACCATTGTTAATCCTGATATATGAATTGATTTTGTGTCAAATTTTGACACTTATCCTCCCAATAGTTGCCGAGATATAACCAAAAAAACGTAAAAGTATATCTACTTGTTATTAAATATTTATTTTCATTAAAAAAAACTTTAGAAAAAAATTGTAAAACAAAAATTTGCAGACATTTCTTTTATTTAAGTTTTTTTAAATTTGCAAAAATAATTTTTAAATCATTTTCAAATATCATTTCCGGAATCAGTTGTAAAGTTTAAAAAACAGACTTATGCTTTTATTTCATATTGCCACAGAAATGTTGATCGTTAAATTCTGATCTAGATAACCATAAATTACACTACTCAACAAAACGACATCCGATAAATTAATTCTATACGATTCGGGGTTGCTAGTTTTGACTACGTACTTAGCATTTTTTCTATTACGTAGCGTTTTTAATAATGTTTCTATCGAAATATACAGTCCCATACACAACAAGTTTTCCAAAAACTGTAAAAACAATTGTCAAGACTAACTACGATATCTAAATTTTCGATTTCTTAGAATATTTTTTTGATTATTTTTATAACATTTCCGATCGAATGACAAAATTTATGGTTGAGGAGAGCATAATTCAAACTAACAATTAAAATTACTACATTTTTTTATCGAAATATGTTCTATTAACAGAGTTTTCGTTAAATAATTTAAAATTTTAAAATGCTTATATATTTTACATATAAATTACTAAAAAAAATAGCAGTTTTTACTACAATTTTTCTCAAAAACGTGACGTAATAGGAAAAAACTGAGTATGCAACAAGAATAAGCATACTTTAAATATAAAGTAATGATATTTTTACATTACGTATTTTAATTTAAACATGATTATATAAATGAGTACCAAAATTATGTTCATAGGGCATATTTTACACAAATTGAGTATTTTTGATAGGTATAGACCATGATCTGGATAACCATATATACATTCTCCGTATTTAGATACAAATATTTTGAAAGCTTTTTTCATTAGAATATTAAAATTAGTCTTGACAATTAAAAGACAAATGGCAAAACTAGTTTTTAGTAGTACCTACTGTACTTCATATGCTATGGACCTGAAATTTCGACTGCAATATGTTCCGTGGTCGGAAAAAAACTAAGTATGCAGTCTTATTAAACTGCCTTAAATAATATTTTATTTTGGACAACATGCTCAATTAATAAATTATTTACAAATGAATTTAAATTAAAATAAAAAGAGAATGCTCGAAAATACAATTTGGTTCGGTCATTGTAAATTATACTGTGTGTGAAAATAAACTATATAAATGTCTTTTTCAAGAGCTAATTTTACTTAAACTGTTACAGCTTTCATAAACAGCTAAAAGTGTACAGAAATTTCTCATTAATCTGATTAGAAGAACCAGACCCAACATACGGAAAAATTTTATAAATTGTATTGGTTATGACACTTTTATATGACACCACCCGGACGAGGGGTCAATTGACACCTCATAATTAACATATACCGGTTCAGAGATGTCCACACACAAAAAAAAAGTCACCAACAACCAGGATTCATCATATTGCAAATGTTATCCATTGAATAAAAATCGAATTTATTTAATATTTCTCATTTTCAATGATTTCTTAAACATCAAATTTCAAACAAAAATGTGTCTCCATTTACAAAATTTACATATTTAAGATTCTTAAAAGATTTATCCATATAGAATTATAGGCATTTCTGTCTAATAATTAATTATATATTTCAAGTTCATATAAGTAGATGTTGTAGTATTGGCCCCCGGTAAATTTTGCCAAACCAAGGTTTCATTCCCCGCACTTAGATTAACGCAGTGTTATATATTCCAATGTAAATAAGAAAAAATCATAATTTTAATGTTATAACAACGAAAATATTTAATATAATTGTTAAAAAATATTGTAAATGTTGAATTTTATATAAATAGTGTTGTGAAGAAATGATTCAAATATTTCGTGTTGAGCCCCGCAAATATTTTCAATCATTTTTTATCGTTTTAATCCTTTCGAGAATAGATTAAAATATATCAACAATCGATAACAATTATTTATGAATACGGGTGTATAACAATGAACGGGAAAGGGTTAAAATGATCATAAATTTAAATATTCGAAACTTGCTCTTTGTAATTCGTAGTAACTTCAAAATCGTTTGAGACTTCAAAGATTGTTGAGTGTAATAATACCATAAAAATTAAATTATTTTATATTTAACTAATGTATAGTTATTAAGCAAATAAATACTAAATTGTTCTTTAATTTTATTATCAAAAAAAAAAAATCTTAGATTTGTTAGAATAAAAATAATATTCGTAATAATTATGTGAAAATACAAATGATGCCGAATAATTATTGCATTCAATATTATATTCAAAATACAACAATATTACAATATTACAAATCAAACTAATGTTAATCTTCATATTTATGTAAATGTAAACATTATTTTTATAATACAAAATTTATCTTACCACAATAAATGAAAATAAATATTCTTAATTACTTTTAAAATAAATTTGTTTGTGTTTTTTCTTTTTGCACGTAGACTACAAGGTTTTTAAACTCTACACTGAAAAGAAAACATACTTTCAAATTAAAAACAAATGTTTAAACTGAAATTAAACATAATATTTCAAAATTAAACGAAATTGTTTTCAATATAATGACATTAGTTTTAAAATCGAGATTTCATGAGATGCCCTAAAGGTATGCAGCATTTACGCGTTAAACTGAAATGTTCGATGTCACCCTGCCATATTATTCATAGCCCCTTTTTGAGGGACCAACATTTTATAAAACAGGTATAATACGAAATAGTAATGATGGATAAATGTTGGACGTTAGTAAAATGGGTTATTGACTTTAGCAACTACACATACCATTCCAAACGGGAACAGAAGAAACTAAAATATAAAAATAAAATAAGATAAAACTTAAAAAATATATAAATTTAAAAATAAATAATATAAAATATTTATTTTTTATTTCTTTTACTAAAATAAAAAAATAATAACAATTGTTTTACACATAAGAAACCCATTTTTAATTGTTGATTTCAACCAAGACCAATATGTTTATCGATAAATGCACCATCCTACGGACTCTGCCAATATATTATTAACATTTTGAAAAACTTGACTAAATAGTCAAAATATTACGCTGTCGAATTCAAGACCCGAATTAATGACATCTATATATATGACGATGAAATATTTATATCTTTTGAAGTAATATCACTATTTCCAATTATACCAGTTGACTTCGCTTTTAGTATAATAGAAAATAAATGGACCTTGATTGAAAAAAACACAAATATGACGAAGGACACATTTATGAGAATTCTAAAATTTTTGTATAAAGGACAACAGATATTTTAAATATGACAGGAAATTTTACAAACAACTAAAAGGAATGCCCACGGGATCAGCGGCATCACCAATAATAGCGGACATAATAATGGAAGAACTTCTTGATAAATGTATTGACGACTTAATAATAAAACCAAGATTGACCACAAAGTATGTAGACGATTTCTTTATGATTATAAAAACAAGCGAAATAGATATGACTCTCCACAAACTAAACAAATTTCACAAAAATGTACAATTTACGAAGAAAGAAGAAGAAGAAAATGGAAAATTACCGTACCTGGATACACTCTTTAAGAGACAAGGAAACATTGACATTGAATATTGACTGGTATCAGAAACATATGGCCTCAGGACGAATAATAAATTTTTATTCAAAACATCCACAACGAATGATTTTCAATACAGCAGCTAATCTGATTAGGAGGTATACAAAACGAGTTGGGAAAGTTAGGTCACATGGGTAAGTTCGGTCACATGGGGCGGATTTTTATAGTCGGTCGGGCCCGACTATGGAATACCCTACACCTTTGGTGGAGATATTAATGAGGAATATTTAATTGTATACCTTAATTTTAAATTTTTAATTATGCTGAACCTCCCCACCCTCAGAATATTATTCATATATCAGAAATTTACGTCTAATGTCCCCATATATTAAAAAATTTATAAAAAGTATAAAAAACTTAAAAAATATATTTGGGCGGACAACGCCTATATTTAAAATTTTGAAAGGCTAATATTTCATAGATTTGATTTTAATAATTTACGGATCAAATATCCACTATGAAAACCCGGGAAATAATGAAAATAAAAAAGTGGGCGGATCACGCCCATTTTTGGACCACATATTTTTAGGTGAATTATAACAATACCTTTTAAATTTTAAAACTATACCTTGAATACTTTTCGAGTTATTAGTTCCGAAAGAGTTATATAAAAGTGACTTGTATGGGAGGTGGGCGTGTCCGTTGACCGATTTGGCTCATTTTCAAACTCAGTTCCTACTTTTGGCTAAAATATATTGTGACGAAATTTCATCGCATTCTGAGCAGTATTTCTCAAGTTATTCTGTATTCGGACAGCAAGACAGCAAGACAGCAAGACAGCAAGACAGCAAGACGGACAGACAGACAGACAGACAGACGGACATGGCTAAACGGACTCGGGTAGTGATGCTGATCAAGAATATATATACTTTTCCATACCGGACACGCCTCCTAAGGGGCGTTACAATATATGCACAAAGTTAATATACCCTGTACCTCATAGGTGTAGGGTATAAAAACAATTACGGACGAGACTACAAAAACATAGAAGTACTACAAGAAATGCGGGCATATTTACAGGAACTTAGTGGAGAAACAAAAACGATGAAAAAACAAAATCAGTGGACAATTATAAAGTGCCGCGAGAAGAACATATAATGTTAAATGTAATTTTTATCTTTAATTATTAATTTGTAAGTGTATAAAATGTCTACTATTGTTCAAAATGTTTTCAACGGCTTGATTAATTGTTAAATTTGTTAAACGTATTCTGCAGTTACGCCCTGAAGATGACTTCCAACAGAAGCCGAAGTATTGGGAAAAATAAAATAAATTAAAGATCAAAATTTGTTGTTTTTTAATTTTTAAACACTGGACTCTGAGCCTCTTTAAAATAAACTATAATAAATGAAATTGTTTTAAGATGTTTTTTATAAGTTGTACCAACTAACTTCATTTGGTTAAATCGAATGGTTTACAAATTTGCCTATACACATGATATAATAGTCTGACACACTCCTCTGGTTCTAACTCTGTAATACATTGTTCTAGAACAGTTCGAAATTGGTTGCAGTACAAACTACAACTCTTTATACCCTACACCTATGAGGTACAGGGTATATTAACTTTGTGCATATATTGTAACGCCCCTTAGGAGGCGTGTCCGGTATGGAAAAGTATATATATTCTTGCTCAGCATCACTACCCGAGTCCGTTTAGCCATGTCCGTCTGTCTGTCTGTCTGTCTGTCTGTCTGTCTGTCTGTCTGTCTGTCTGTCTGTCTGTCCGTCTTGCTGTCTTGCTGTCTTGCTGTCTTGCTGTCCGAATACAGAATAACTTGAGAAATACTGATCAGAATGCGATGAAATTTCGTTTCAATATATTTTAGCCAAAAGTAGGAACTGAGTTTGAAAATGAGCCAAATCGGTCAACGGCCACGCCCACCTCCCATACAAGTCACTTTTATATAACTCTTTCGAAACTAATATTTCGAAAAGTATTCAAGGTATAGTTATAAAATTTAAAACGTATTGTTAGAATTCACCTATAAATATGTGGTCCAAAAATGGGCGTGATCCGCCCACTTTTTTTTTTCATTATTTCCCGGGTTTTCATAGTGGAAATTTGATCCATAAATTATTAAAATCAAATCTATAAAATATTAGCCTTTCAAAATTTTAAATATAGGCGTGGTCCGCCCAATTATATTTTTCAATTTTTTTTTTAGTTTTTTATACTTTATATAAATTTTTTAATTTATGGGGATATAAGACGTAAATTTCTGATATATGAATAATATTCTGAGGGTAGGGAGGTTCAGCATAATTAAAAATTTAAAATAAAGGTATACAATTAAATATTCCTCATTAATATCTCCACCAAAGGTGTAGGGTATTCCATAGTCGGGCCCGTACCGACTATAAAAATTCGCCCCATGTGACCGAACTTACCCATGTGACCTAACTTTCCCAACTCGTTTTATTTTGACAATAACAACAGACTAAGCGGTTGAGAGAACCGAATAAGTTGTTTATGCAATGAGTTGGTTGTCGTAACAAAAATCAGTGTGTAGAGACTCATTCCTTGGTTAATTTGAGTGTATCTGGAACACCCAATGACAGGGTGCTTTCTAAATTTTCTTTAGAAAAGTTGATACGAACGTATGTTTAATTATAACTTCTACAATTTAAAGCCAAGACCAAAACCACTATATACATTTTACACATAATCAATCATAGTTAAAGAAAAAAATATAATTTTGACAATTTCTTTAGAGCGTTAAGAGATTTTTTCATCAAATTACAACAGAAAATATTTTTGATATCTTTTTTATAATATTTGTACTCTGTTTCTCTCGAAAGTTGTATCTATTATTTTTTCTTTTTTTTATTACTTTGTAAATCCAAAAAAATTGCAGAAATTATAATTAAATATACGTTTTTATAAAAGTAAATTTAAAAAAACACCCTGTATATTAATGCATGTTCCAGAAATACACACTAACTCTTGAACATTTTTTTTTGAAATGAATCATATTTAAATATTTGCACAATGGACCAATTTTTGAAAAGGTATTTGCTTTACTAATAGTGATTGCAATATTTAAAATCCAACTAACTTAATTACTTAGAACGTGCAAAACATATTTACTAAACAATGCAACTAGTTAAATGATGTCCTGCAAGCAATCATTTAATTTGTCTTATTTCTGGTTTAAAATGCAAATTAAATTTTTGTTCACAAATTATAATTGAAATTGGACAATACACAAATCAACAACATTTACATTTTAAATTATAATCTAATTCAAATAAGCCAACACTCAAGTTGTGCCATTTGAGCACTCTGCATGTTATTATTGCTCTGTTGCTATTGTTCATATCATTTTATACCCATGAGATTTATCAAAAGCATTTCCAAGTCCTTTGAGTGGGCTTACAATTTACTTTTAAAGAAGCTGTTATTAAAACAAGTTACTTGAGTACTTTACAATTGTATCCATGTCATGCTGAGTTGGTACACTACAAAAAATACCATTAAATTCATAATTTTACTATTTAAATCTTAACTATAAAAATTTAACACGAGTGGGGAAAGTTAAGTCACATGGGCGGAACTTAAAGTCGGTCGGACCGAACTATGGAATACCCTCCACTTTGGTGGTGATATTAATGTGGGATATTCAGACGTACACTTCGAAAAAAATACTATAAAATCAATAGTTTTTTGCCATTAAAATTAGTCAATAGGATAAATTATTATTTTAATAGGTAAATCCCATTAAATACTACAAAATGCTATTA
Source organism: Dryomyza anilis (assembly GCA_951804985.1). Lineage (NCBI taxonomy): Eukaryota > Metazoa > Arthropoda > Insecta > Diptera > Dryomyzidae > Dryomyza > Dryomyza anilis. The sequence goes on along the minus strand of OX638134.1, from coordinate 40,618,580 downwards.
ATTACTAATAAATTGTTTTTGTGTTTATATGAAAATATTTAATTTTTGTATACTATTGAATCAATAACTGTCCTATTGACCATTTTTAATAGGTTTTTTTCTGTGTGTATGCCTAAATTCGGGATATAATGTAAAAAAAATGGAAATGGGTCGTATGAGTGATAATAGTTAAATAATAAAAAGCATATTAAAATTTTTAACGAATTGATGTTATATAACGACTCTTAGAATATATAGATTTCATCAAGTTTGAAAAATGTTGTATAAAGTATAACGTCTGGAAATATCTGAAACAGAATATGTTTGAATGTAACTGACACGAAGACAACAACGCAGAGCTGCCGGTTTGCTCACACCCAGAAAAAAATTGATAGTATTTCAATAGAAAAACAATAATTTATACCATTCAAATTGGTCAATAGGATGCGTCCCATTAGTTCAGTAATATTGAAACTGTTAATACAATGTGTGGTTGTACCATAAATTTTATAATGTGATATTTTAATTACAATAAGAAAGACCTATATAAATTTAATGATACGTCCCAAGAAACAAATCGTTCCGTATACGTACTGTTAACAGTACAGCAAATACGGAATCAGATTCCGTATACGTGCCGTATTACGGAGCCGATTACGGTACAGAGAACGGATGAAACGTGACATCGAAAACGGTGTTCGAAACCGATTTTCATACAGTATCTACGTACCGTAATCGTACCGTATTTTCAAAATAAAACGGAGTGACCTCCGTAGTCTACGTTATGTATCAGTGCCGTATACGATCCGTATTTTTGTTAAAAAAACGGAGTGGACTCCGTTGAGTGCATTAAAAAACATACCGTATACGGTACGTTTTTATGCCGTATTTTTTAATAAATACGGATTAGCATTGCTTTCAAATATTACTATTACTGCCAATTTTCATTATCAAAAAAAATACAAGTCAGTTATATATTATAATACATTTATTTGTTTTTAATTGCAGTATTTTCTTAACCAACTAAAAATGAGTATACAAAATCAAATAAAACAACAATAATAATATTTAATTTATAACAACAGATTATTTTAAAAAATTTAAATTAAATAATATAATTCATTGTCCATTGAATTTCAGATTTAGCGTTACTGTCTTCATAGAAACATCTGAATTATAGATTTAGCTTTACTGTCTTCATCTGAAAATAAACAAAAGATAATAAAATTTCTCTGTTTTTCAGGTAATGAATTATTTTATAACAAAAATTATATTAATTCAAGTAATTAAATTTCTCAAGCGAAATTCCAATTTAATTAAAAATTGCCACAAAAACACATATATATATATATATTTTTAAATTGTGTGGAAAAATGAACAAACGAATTCAATTATACCCCAAATTACATTACAAAAGTGCCCCTTTTTGCATTATTTAAAAAATACCATAAATGGGAAATTTGCTAGCAAGGTGACAACTTTGCCACAAATAGAAAATGTTTTACATGCTGGCAACTATACTTGAAACTTTAACTGTCAATTTGAAATATTTCAGATTACTTACATTTACTGATATTAATTTGCAGTTTTGTACGCGGCATATTGCACAAGGCGACGGCAGCGACCAACAAATAAAACTCCGTATGTCTGCCACAGAAAGCCGCACAGCCGCTAGTTTCCTGATCATCTCCATCCTTAGCCATTGTCCGATTTCGTGTGCTTTCTGCGCATTTTTTTGTGTTAATTGGTGTATTCACCAATGGTGTAACTTCAAGGACATCGTCATTTGTAAATCCTGTAGATATTGATTGTTGTGAACGTTGTGGAGAGGCTTCATCAGCTAAAAATCCAATGGTTTCCCTCCAATATCTTTATTTTAATTTAGTTTCTTGAAAAATCTAAATTAATTAAGTTATAACTAAATATATCTGTAAATGGGCATACACATTTACACTTGCATTATTTGAGATGTTTCATAAAGCGGCGTCTGATGCAGCTTGTATAAAAAATGAACTAAAAATTCTAAAATTGAAAACAGCATATGCTGCCCGTATGAAACGGAGTACAAACGAGAATAAAACGGTGTTCTCCGTCGCAAACGGAATATAAACGTATACGTCACTACGGAGTGAAAACGGTATATAAACGGACTATTCGAAATACGGACAACAAACGGAATATGATCGGAGTGAAATATTTTCATCTGCCGTAAATTTTCCGTTTGTCGACGGATCCGTCTTGTACATACCGTAAACGTACCGTTACAAACGGAATTGTGATTCCGTATGTTTACGGTGCTACGTTAAAATGTTTCTTGGGGTATTATTAATTGTATGGTATAGTCGAATTACATTTTCCTAATAATTTATTAAAACAAAATTGTATTTTAGTTATTTTATTGTATATATTATTTTATTTAAATGTCGAAATTGATATTCACTCTTACAACACACACATAAAAAGACTCTTCTTGCTGCAAAAGGTTATAAAACATTTAATGTTTGCTTTGTTTTCCAATAATTGATTGTAGTACTTGAGTCTGCAGATATTTTTGAGTCCGTTGCCATAATAGAAGTTCGATGTATTATTTATTTTCTGTAATAAATAAAAATATAAATATAAATAAATATATAAATATAATTTATTTACATTAAATACATTGAGTCCTTACCAATATCGTGTTTAATAATGTGGGTTATTACAAAAATTACATGCGACCATTTTGAGTAAACACGCAGAATGACGTACAAAACGAACATGTTTGCATTCGTTTCATGTTTTTATACCCTACACCTATGAGGTACAGGGTATATTAACTTTGTGCATATATTGTAACGCCCCTTAGGAGGCGTGTCCGGTATGGAAAAGTATATATATTCTTGATCAGCATCACTACCCGAGTCCGTTTAGCCATGTCCGTCTGTCTATCTGTCTGTCTGTCCGTCTTGCTGTCTTGCTGTCCGAATACAGAATAACTTGAGAAAAACTGATGAGAATGCGATGAAATTTCGTCTCAATATATTTTAGCCAAAAGTAGGAACTGAGTTTGAAAATGAGCCAAATCGGTCGACGGACACGCCCACCTCCCATACAAGTCAATTTTATATAACTATTTCGGAACTAATAACTCGAAAAGTATTCAAGGTATAGTTATAAAATTTAAAACGTATTGTTAGAATTCACCTAAAAATATGTGGTCCAAAAATGGGCGTGATCCGCCCACTTTTTTTTTCATTATTTCCCGGGTTTTCATAGTGGAAATTTGATCCGTAAATTATTAAATTCAAATCTATGAAATATTAGCCTTTCAAAATTTTAAATATAGGCGTGGTCCGCCCAATTACATTTTTAAAATTTTTTTTTTTAGTTTTTTACACTTTATATAATTTTTTTAATTTATGGGGATATAAGACGTAAATTTCTGATATATGAATAATATTCTGAGGGTTAATATCCCCACCAAAGGTGTAGGGTATTCCATAGTCGAAAAGTATTCAAGGTATAGTTATAAAATTTAAAACGTATTGTTAGAATTCACCTAAAAATATGTGGTCCAAAAATGGGCGTGATCCGCCCACTTTTTTTTTCATTATTTCCCGGGTTTTCATAGTGGAAATTTGATCCGTAAATTATTAAATTCAAATCTATGAAATATTAGCCTTTCAAAATTTTAAATATAGGCGTAGTCCGCCCAATTACATTTTTTAAATTTTTTTTTTTAGTTTTTTACACTTTATATAATTTTTTTAATTTATGGGGATATAAGACGTAAATTTCTGATATATGAATAATATTCTGAGGGTTAATATCCCCACCAAAGGTGTAGGGTATTCCATAGTCGGGCCCGACCGACTATAAAAATCCGCCCCATGTGACCAAACTTACCCATGTGACCTAACTTTCCCAACTCGTTTTACACCACGTTTATTATTATAGGAGGAAACCATTAAAACAACAGTATTAATTCTATTAAAAATAATAATATTGAAATATTTAAATTTATGGTACTGTATTTTTCAAATACTATTGAATTAATTAGAAAACTTTTAATTTAATAAGAAAAAACTATTAATTTTTATTTTTTTTTTTTTCATTTTTCATTTCATTTAATTTTCGTCTGAGTGCATATAAATATGCAACATTCTAGAGATATTTAATTCTCTAATATTGGCACACTCAACGAACTTTCGTTGAGAATAAAAGCAAACTACTTTTACGATAAACTTTTTAATTGCAAACATGTACACTTTATGAACCTAAGCTGGGTTTCTACGCTATTCACGACACAAAACAGTAAATATATTGCAGACTAAGCTTTTATACCCTACACAAGGCATGTCATACACGCATCCCGTCAACCTTTCATCTGCGGCCCGCTAAGACCTTTTAAATAATATTAAAAAAATATATTTTTAAGAATTGAAAAATTTTTAAAATATTTTATATCATAAAATTTTAAATTTATTGTAAAGTTTTGAATTTCCCTTGGCTTAATTTCACCGGCATAATAAATATATTGTAGCGCATAATTGTGTATGTCTAACATCGAAAAGCAAATTACGTTATTGATTTTGGTTCGACATCTAATCAATGGACATTGGTCCTTGAAATTAAAATTAAACCTTTTCAAATTTATTCAAATGTCAAATTTATATACGGTACTTTTTCAATATGTGTCAGTATTTTATGTACCGAAAATTTAAAAAATTTGGTAACCAGTCTGCCATGTCATTCATGCCTCGAAGTTGTCTCGAACTAACTTGGCTAATTTTGAAAATTTCGTAATTTTGGTAGAGAAAAATTTTATGTTAGGACACTTAAACATCTTCCACATTGGAAATTTTAGCCGTAAATTACACTAGATAATAAATTGAGGCCTTTTGTATTTATCCACGATCTTAATATGACGGACTTCAAGATTCTAATCACGACCTCATACTCAGTTTTTCAGATTACCTCAAGTTTTTGAGTTATTATGTAATACTAATATATGGAATTTCTCGTGTTTTCAACATATTTTGGTCTTTAATTTTTTACAGATTTGAGTTTTTGATCACATTTGTTTTGTATTCCATTGAGAATACTTCAGCTAATTTTGAAATAAACCACATGAAATTCGGATTGATCTGACCAAAGTTATGACTAGTCAAACACAAAAAATATTAATTTTAAGGAGTACCTATTATTTATTGCATAACATATACAGATTTTATAATTCAATAAAAGTTATTTCTCTTTATTTATTATAAAATAAATAATATTCATTAAATACATACAATTTTAATAATAATATTAAAAAAAATACTTTCGATAAAAGGATAAATTTTGTTCCATCTATTCAGTTTTTTACTTTGCATCACTTGATATTATGTACTTTTTACTCTAAAAAAAAACTATAAACTAACACTACACAACAAATGGAGAACATTGATCTGACAAATGTTATGTTTTTTGCATAACATATATGGTTTTCGTAATTAAATAAAAATATTTGTGTATTATGTTAAATTAAATAGAATTTACAAATCACTCTTTACGTCCTGAATTAAACTGAAATAGATTTTTTTTTGTTCCATATGATCAAAGGCAGGAACATATTTTATTTTATTTAGTTTTAAAAGTATGTAAAAATTATTATTTTTCATACAAATCAAAACATCCGCAAAGGTGCGGATGTGGCTGTCAAAATAATGCGGATGCTCCACGTTGCGGATGTCCCTTTCCTATATTCCTTTTTTGAATGTTTTTTTACTGTTCAGCCTAGCTTATATCTGCGACCTGACATGACGTGGTGGCTTAATACGAATACTTCAATGACCGCAATTCATAACATTTATGAACGCGTTTATTGTGTTCGTTTTACCCTAAAAGATTCGCGATTCATATAAACGAAGAATAATTCATAAATAAATATTTTTCTTTGTCATTTTTTGTCTGTGTTTAAAGACAGCTTTTGATACCAAAAATGTTAACATTATATAAATTTAATTAATCACTTTACTTGTATATACTTCAACCATGGTATAGTATACTGTGCATAGAATCTGGCTAAATTCTCCGGATTAACAAAAAATTTGCTTATCAATTGCGCACATCAATGACTGCCTATATTGATCCCTCATAAATAAGAATTGACTTGAGGCGCTTTATATTTTGCTAAAATATCAATTTGCTAAAAAGAGCCGTAAAAAATGTTGTCGATGCAAAAATATAGAATAAAGAAACGCAATTTAATTGATTTATTGCAGTGCTGTGAATACTGCGGAATTCTACAAATATAAATTCATATATTACATAAAAATGTATATCTGATTTAGCCCAAATAAATATTTACAATTAAAGAGACCAACAACCTTTCATTAATTTGTGATTGATTAATTCAAACCTCTTTAAAATATAGCAACAAGAAATAACTTATATAATAGGATTAAAAAGTTTAATCATTTTTTTGAGGGTAAAAACACTACTCAACAAAAAGAGATCCAGTTGGGAAGGTTAGATCACATGGGAAATTTGAAAGTAGGGACATTATATAGTAAGTGTTATTATGATAGTTAGGATTATCAAAATTATAGTCATTATAGTCGGTCTAAGCCGACTTTCAATCGCTGAAGAATTTCCATTCATTTGATACCCATATTTACAAATTGGTAGGTGCACCGAATTTCAATTTTTTTTTTTTTGGGAACCACAAGTCGTTTCGCGAGAAAACATTATTTTCATGTATTTGAGCATGAAGTCAATATATATTTGACCATAAAAAGTTTACCTAAGCACGTATGAGTTATTTGAATATAAATGATCAGATCACAGGTCACAATTAACCGATCTCGCACATACAGCGTATATAAGTACTCTAAATTATAAGTTTCATTTATCTAACTCTACAATTTTTGAAGTAGTAGGGATTACAACAGACAGACGGACACCGCTAAAACGACTCAGGAGGTCATGCTGATCAACAATATATATACTTTTCCATACCGGAGATACTACTTTATGGGTGTTACAAACGGCGTACCAAACTGAATATACCCTTTCACTCATAGTGTAGTGATTCGTCAAAAAAACGTCAGAAATTGCACAGACAGATTTTTTTGCATTGAATGAAACAAAAACGACGCACATTGATAAAAACATAGCAAAAACGCTCGCATTGCCTGTTTTAAGCGCTAGTTTCCACATTTTTAGGACTAGATAATTGAAATTTTGATATTACCTTCAGAATTCTTTGGAGAATGGACTGGAATATATTTTTTTTTGTTTTTCGCTACCAGGGGCTGATCCCTACAGCCGTAAGTTAAGACTTTCGAAGAATTGGGCAGTGTAAAATCAAACTAAAATGTCAATGTTATGATAATGGATTCGGAAAGCCAGTCAAAAATAAAAATACAAGTGTATCATCATTTTGGAAATTGGGGCTTAAAAACTTTTTTATAGTTACACTCTCAAAAATATATTGTTGCTTTTTAACAATATGTGATTGTCATTTCATTATACAGTGATTAAGTGGCAAATTAATTTGTTGTTTACTTTAAAAATTTTAAAAATCAAACAAAATGTAAGTTATAATTTAATAATTTTATTATTAATTTATTATTGCAACTTTATTCATTTTGTTTAGATGCGGTAGTCACCACCTACAACGCTCCTCAAGACAGATGTCTTCTGGCCCAATGGATTGGCGCTGAAAAAAATAATCAAGGGGCAGATGGGAAATCTGGATGTCAGCAAATAGCCCTTCCTGTACCTGATCTACTACATTTAAGCTCTTGACGAAACATGAGGAAAAATATCGCAGAAGATGCACTCCGAATTCATGAAATTTAATTTATTACTAATTAAAAATTTAAAAACATTCATGAGACTTTTTATATTTTATTCATTGACAATATCGATTGTTATCAAAACTATAGAATGACGTTTGAAAATAACAATATTATTGTCAAACCGACAATAATTTGACAATCTGATCATGAGATCTATTTTGAACATCAAGATTGTTACAATATTGTCGGAAATGACAATATATTTCTGAGAGTGTAGTTAAATTGGGTAAAACATTAAATGAAATCATATGAAAACGAGTTGGGAAAGTTAGGTCACATGGGTAAGTTCGGTCACATGGGGCGGATTTTTATTGTCGGTCGGGCCCTCCCCACCCTGCTGAACCTCCCCACCCTCAGAATATTATTCATAAATCAGAAATTTACGTATTATATCCCCATAAATTAAAAAATTTATATAAAAGTATAAACAACTAAAAAAAAAATTGAAAAATATAATTGGGCGGACCACGCCTATATTTAAAATTTTGAAAGGCTAATATTTAATAGATTTGATTTTAATAATTTACGAATCAAATTTCCACTATGAAAACCCGGGAAATAATGAAAAAAAAAAGTGGGCGTATCACGCCCATTTTTGGAACACATATTTATAGTTGAATTATAACAATACCTTTTAAATTTTATAACTATACCTTGAATACTTTTCGAGTTATTAGTTCCGAAAGAGTTATATAAAAGTGACTTGTATGGGAGATGGGCGTGTCCGTTGACCGATTTGGCTCATTTTCAAACTCAGTTCCTACTTTTGGATAAAATATATTGAGGCGAAATTTCATCGCATTCTGATCAGTATTTCTCAAGTTATTCTGTATTCGGACAGCAAGACAGCAAGACGGACAGACAGACAGACTAAACGGACTCGGGTAGTGATGCTGATCAAGAATATACTTTATATACTTTTCCTTACCGGACACGCCTCCTAAGGGGCGTTACAATATATGCACAAAGTTAATATACCCTGTACCTCATAGGTGTAGGGTATAAAAACTAGTGTAACTCAATATATTATTTAAATTTTTACCATCGAAGACTTGTAATCAAATAGTATATACTTTTTATACCCTACACTAAGAGTGAAAGGGTATATTCAGTTTGGTACGCCGTTTGTAACACCCAGAAGGAAGCATCTCCGGTATGGAAAAGTATATATATTCTTGATCAGCATGACCTCCTGAGTCGATTTAGCGATGTCCGTCTGTCCGTCTGTCTGTCCGTCTGTCTGTCCGTCTGTCTGTCTGTCTGTTGAAATCCCTACTACTTTTAAAATTGAAGAGCTAGATAAATGAAACTTATAACTTAGATTACTAATATACCTACGCTGTATGTGCGAGATCGGTCCATTGCGACCTATGATCCGACCACTTATGTTCAAATACCTCATATAAAATGTACATATAAAGATCAATTTTTATGTATACGTGCTTAGGTAAACTTTTTTGGTCAAATATATATTGATATCATGCTCAAATACATGATAATAATGTTTTCCGCCGAAAAGACTTGTGGTGCACAAAAAAAAAATCGAAATTCGGTACACCTACCCATTTGTAAATATGGGTATCAAATGAATGGAAATTCTTCAGCGATTGAATGTTTGTAGTTATTTTCAGGATTCGTATACCCTGGTGACCTATATATCACTTTGAATGGTAACCACACATATGTGTAGGTTATTTATAGTCGGCTTAGAATGACTATAATTTTGATAATCCTAACTATCATAATAACACATACTTTAAAATGTCCCATGTTATCTAACCTTCCCAACTGGTTATAGATTACGTTAACCCATTACAACCCATTTAACCCTTTTTTGACGTTTTCTTTTAAAATTATTAGACAAAACGTCTTAAATAAGGTTTTAAAGTGTTAAAATGTCATATGGTAAAATGGCTGACCATTTTTTCTTGGGTTTTCCAAACACTAGTACCATATAAGAGTTAATCGAGATAAGTAAAAAAAAATTTTTTTGATATAAATTATTTTTTGGTAAAGAAAAATTCTATCAAAATAAGCTCGCTTTAGATGACCGTAGACCGTAAGCCCTTGGGTCAAATGACTTGCATAGCTCATTTTCTACATTATTGATGTGTCCAAATTACTAAAAACGAAGAAAAACGTTAAACGGTCATGTTCCGACTTTCGATCGAATTCCAATCGTATTTCATATAAAATATGTAAACAAACGGTTTTGAATACGATGTCCCAGAACAAAAAAATTGTTTTTTCAATGAATTCAATCCGTTTGCTTTGACTTCAACTATTTGAATTCGTTTGAAAAAACCATTTTTGTATTGAGACATCGAATTCAAAACCGTTTGTTTACAAATTTTATATAAAATTCGATCGAAAGCCGGAACATGGACGTAATGCGAGCGTTTTGACTATGTTTTTCCCAATGTGCGACGGAGAAATTAACAAGTAAACAAAAACTGTCACTGGAATTTTTGATATTTCGTTTTACAAAATAAAGGTACGTTTTTAGATAAGTTTGATTGTGTATTTTCTTTTTTTTGTTACCGGAACCATTATTTAGAAGTGTGTAGAACAGAAAATATCATAATTTTGTTTTTTTTTTCTTTTTGGTTGGAACCAAAACGGAATCGCTATTTTATAAAATCTTGGAACTACAACCGGAACCGATAGTCTAATAAGTTTTAGTTCCTAGTTTATTTCTGAGTGAAATCTGGGTGATGGATTGGCTCTGGAATGATATATCTCTAGAAAAAATAATTCGGGAAAGAATAGATCGAGGAAGAATTGTCCGAGAATGAATCTTTGGGACAAAATTTTTAAAGGTATTTTTATTCCAGAGTTTTTCTGGGAAAGAGTATGTAAAAAAATTGAATAGTAGTTTCAATTTATGATCGGATTCAACCAAGCTAAAAAAATCCCCTTTGGCCGTATCGACCCTACAAAAATCTAGTCCATACTGAGATGAAATATTAATTGCTGGGTATCCTACTTATTCTCATTTTTATGATTATTCCTTTTAGGAGTTATGTGGGGTTATGGGGGTGCGAAAATTTCTGTAGTTCTCAAAAAACTGTTTAACAAATATTAAGCTCATATATTTAATTTTTATTTAAAACGTTTTTTTTAAAGGTATATTTAAATTTAAAAATAATAATATTTTTTTATTATGCGCCTTTTTATTAATTTTGCCCTTGTTTTGAAAGTTGATAATATAATAATATAATAGAGCTCTCTCACCATTTTGAGCTGTGCGTGTTATATTTGTATTCAAAGTGGTTGAAAGTTGATAAGATATCTTAAATAGGCGCAAAAATATCATTCCCCATATAATCTCCAATACTTATTTGTAGCGTCGGAAGCTCGATTGGTTAGTGGGTTGGACTACGAGCCAAAAGGTCTCGGGTTCGAACCCAGCGACGGTCAACATCATTTCATAGAAACATAATTTTCTATTCGACGCTACCTTCGACGCAGACAATGACAAAGCTCTGAGAGTAAATACCGCCCCTGAAAAGCTTTCACTCAGCCGCTTTTTAACTGTAGGTCCCATGTTGCACCACTTTGAGCACAAATATAATAACACGCACTGTTTAAATGGTGAGAGAGCGCGGCCTAAGTTCTTCAGGACCGTAGCGCCAAACTATTATGTTATTATTAGTTATATATCGTCGAGGGAACGGTACAACAAATCTGTTCGAGATTTAACTTTTAATTTTGTTGCGAAAATCAGATTTAACTTTAATCGGTTATGGCCAATTTTTAGTCTCAAACAGCGTATGTATAAAGGTAATATAAATTTTAGGCTTTATTGATCTAGCACATTTAGTAATTCTGCAATCTTGAACTCATCGAACAGACGACAGATGGCCATTTCTAAATCTGCCATACCTCCATCGCGTGTTACTAACGAATAACCATTTTGAATATACACTTTCACTTTTTGTGTAGGGTATAAAAAAATACAACTTGATATAAGTAAATATTATCTTAACAATACAAACATTTAAAAAAACCTCATTTTATAATAATTAAAAAAAAAATTAAATAAGAAATACTAAAAAAACTTTCAACTAAATAATTCAAAATGCAGACTGCGAAGGATTTGTAATTTTTGCAACAATACCTTTTTCAAATTAATTATTTTTCATTATTACAGAGATGGTAAATTGCACAAAATGCCCAAGACAAAGCAAGGTCGAACCGGAACGCCAATCATGGCTCTACTTGGGCCTATCAAAGAAGAATTAGTTTCAGCCGGTAATATGACCGTGTTATTGCGTAGAAAATTAATATACGCCTTATATGAATATGAACGCATGCAATACATTCAAGAATTCAAAGATATTGGCAAATCCATGTGGATTGATGAAAACTAAAATATAAAAATAAATTGAGTAAATGCATGTATTTAATAAAAATATTGATGTGAATGATTTGTGTATGAAATACTTTATTTTACAACGTACATTTGTCTATTACTTTTTATTAAACTAAGAAATAAAATGTTTATGAGGTTGCTGCAACTGTCATTTGCCTTGTCGCAAATATTCCAACATCTTATAAGTATAAATACACTTTCTGTTTGTAATAAGTTTGAATGATATTTGTCAGCCATATTCGTCGCATGTTTGAAATATGTTTTTCTGAAATGCGATCTAAATAATTTGCAAGTAATTGATGTTTAGTCTGTAATAATTGTGGTAAACATTTTTGTTTTCTCGATGAAAAACTTTAAAAATCTTGAGTTTTTCATATACTTATGGTACAGTTTCAAGGATATTTCACAAAAACCATGTTTTTAAGCATTCTATGATCTGGTAAGTGTTGAATACAAAGTCAAACATTTTTATATCCAAACCAGGCCCGTAGCCAGGGGTTGTAGGGATTCTGACTAGAGATGGGCGCGTGCCACGATTTTTTCGTGTCTACCACAAATCTAAGTTCGTGCATGCAAATCTCCGTGCGAGCTAGTTGTTGTCGTGCCTCCAAATTCAGGCGCGCGCCCATTAACATTTTTTTTAATAGTTTCTACCCCAATTAACAAAAACCCTTACTTTCAGCTTCTGAAAATCCAAATTTCGTTGTATATGAACCTTGAACTGAATCAAAGTTAATTTTTTAATTATTTTTTAAAAGGACTAAAATCCTTTAGGATATCGGTTCCGGTTCGGGTTCCAAGATTTTTATAATTTTGGTTCCGATTCCGGTTCCAACCAAAAAATTAAATGGGTTTCGATTTCGGTTCCATACATTTTTTTAATAACGGTTCCGATTTTAGTTTTTTAAATTTATATTTTTAGGGATATAAATCTGTATCTTTTCTCGTTCAAGAGATATTTAAATATGAACAACAACACAAATGTGATTTTTTGTTCATTTTTTGCAATTTTGAAACACTGATCAATGCATATCTTGATACTCTTTATCAGTTGCCCCAATTTCATTGATATCGAAAAGGTAAAATCTCAAATTTGACTTAAAACATCTTAAATAGGGATTTTGATTTTTTTCATGTTTTCAATTAACTCCATTTTTAAATTTTTTATGATGTGACCTTTATGTTCGAACCTTGATTTCATAGAATGAGATATTTTTTTTTAATGTGTGTAGAACCCAACTACGCTATTGGACTTTTTTGTAGTTGGGTATTCGAAAAGTCTCGAAAAGAAAGAATTTTTCAAATCACGCACACTCACTCACGGCCTTTTTGCTCTACTCACAATCACGTGAGTAAAATAAAGATTCAATCACAATCACGCGTGAATCACGTGTTTTTTTTTGCTATTGTTTGTTGGTGAGATTGGTCCACTGAGCGTGGCACCTCCATTTCAATCTACATCTTTAAAACGCATGATGTTAGGGATTTTGATAAAATATATCTCAATTTTTAACGGAGATGGATATGTGAAAGACCTTCGATGTGCGTAAAAATTGCCTCGAAAAATAATTCTCCGGTGAAGAATTCGTGTAAAATCTTTGAGAATTGTCTATGGAAAGGAATTATCAATAAAAGAATAGTCCAGGATACCAGGAATGAATTGACTTTGGAAAAAAATATTTTTAAAGCGATTTTTTGGTTACTTTATTCGAATAAAAACGGGATCCCACGCGAACCCCTAGAATAAATTAAACTTAATAAACAAAAGGAGTATAATGTATAGTTGAAATTGAAAATTCAACTTTTTACAAAAATGGATATATCGAAAAAAAGGCGTGTACATTTCCATGAACGGTCGTATGAAACCAAGCAAAAAATATTGACATGACCATACAAAAATTGACTAGCCCATTCTAAGTACCGCCGGTTTGCAGGGGTTAGATCAATTGTTGACCTTGCAACTTATTCTGAGTTGAAGAAGGGGTGGGTATATGACGGTCGGATAGCAAGGGTTTGATTTATTATAGTTCTGAAAAGTGGGCAGACGCCTTCCCAAAGCCTTGTGAGTTTAAGTTATAGAAAAATAGCAAAATATTAAAAGTACACACATAGAAAATAATTGTTGAATTTTGAAAATAAATATTACCAATTTCTTGAAAGCAAAAACTGACAATAATATTTTGAGCTTGAAAATAAAATCATTAATTTTAGTTCTTGAGTCAGAGAGTATACACTCTCAGAAATAAATTGTTAATTCAAAATGGCATTGACAATTATCTATTGTTAATTTATTGTTGGTATTAACAATTAAAATTGTTAATTTTTCGAAATTGAATTTTGAAGCAAATTTGACGTCTAAAATTAAAAATTAAACCTCATTATTAACAATTGTAATTGTTATTTTGGATTGTTAAATTGTTATTGGTGATGCAGACTAAATTAACAATCGAATTGTTAAAAATAGCAATAATGATTTTTTAACATAGCCTACTTCATATCATTTAATTGAAATAATTGTATACAGTGTTTTTATATATATATATTATATTAATTATTTATATATATTATATATTTTTAAATACAATTAATACAATTATTATTTTTAAATACAATTTAAATACAATACAATGCTATAGCATCGGCTATTTGTGACATTAAAGATATCGACACTTTTTCATGTCGTTCTAACTCTTTTTTAACAGTAACTTACTGCGGGCTCCATTTCAGCACTTAAAAGTGTCCAAAAGCAGGCCCAAACGACAGTTTTTTCTATGTGTGCAATATTTTTTATTTTATGAAATTTTCGACTCACTCACATTCACTCACGATAAAATTGTACTCACGCACACTCGCCTATCTCTACTAACTACCCCACAGTGCGCCGTAATTGTGCATAAAACTTTAAAAAATCTAAAATAAAATCATTCAAAAATTGTGTTCTTCTTTTCTTTAATACAAACATGCTTCAGAAAGTGATTTTGATTTTTTATTTCTATGAATTATTCTACCAAATACTGTAACCTTGATGCTGGTAATAAATCGGTCTTATTAAATATATTAGAATAAATAAAAATATTAGCGTAAAAGATCTATCTCAAAAATTAATGTACAAGAATGAGCCACTCCTGGATAACGAGAATTAAATACTCAAAAATGGCTTTTAAGCCTAAAATTCACTCTTTTTTCAAAAATATACCTCGGAAACCATATTAGGTATTTTTAAAATTGACATGAATACCTAATTTGTAGTCAAGAATATTATTGAAAACTAGAAAAATTAAAAAATATTCGCTAGGGCTGGACGAAATGTTTGTGTTTTCTATATCAGCCCAATAAACAAAAAGTCTCGTAAACGTGCCGTATACGTTCCGAATTTACGGGCATAAACACCATTTACGGCAGCCGTTTACGGAACGTAAAACAACACGTTTTACATATGAAATGAAGTTTAAAATACGGCCCATTGCAGATATGGCCCGTAGGTACGGCAGCAAAACGTGAATGCGTGAACGTATTTACGGGGCGTAAACGGGACTTCTTTACGGTACTTTAAAGCAATGAATGAACGTAAAAGGCACGTAAATACGGTCCGTAAACGGAGCGTATAAAAGGAATGTAAAGGGAACGTAATTACGGCAAGTAAACGGGCCGTAAAAAGGCACGTAAATACGGAACGAAAACGTTACGTAAATACAGTGCCGTATGCGTGCCATATGTAAGGCTTTATGTAAAATGAAAATTTTATAATTTTAGAAAAATACATTATCTGCGCATAACTGAAAGTATTTTTTCAGCATTCTTTAGATTCTACTTTTTGCCATTCATTAACATGTTGCAACTAGATAATTTCATATATCAATTATTATTTATATTTTTATTATTTCGAATGAAAAATATTTTTCAATCATGAAGAATTAAAAACCCAGGCATTATAGTTATAAAAATATTTCTTTAAATTAAGTAAAGCCGTAAAGTTACCGTTTTTAACACGTAAAAATGACTGTGCGTATTTTAAGTCGTATTTACGGTAGCTGCCGTTTCTGAGCCGTAATTACGTGCACGTAACGTTGCCGTACTTCGCACGTAAAATTATTTTTACCCGTTCTCATAACCGTTTTTATACCCTACACTAAGAGTGAAAGGGTATATTCAATTTGGTACGCCGTTTGTAACACCCAGAAGGTAGCATCTCCGGTATGGAAAAGTATATATATTCTTGATCAGCATGACCTCCTGAGTTGTTTTAGCGATGTCCGTCTGTCCGTCTGTCTGTCCGCCTGTCTGTCTGTTGAAATCACTACTACTTAAACAATTGAAGAGTTAGATAAATGAAACTCATAATTTAGATGACTTATACGATGATTACCTACGCTGTATGTGCGAAAAAATTAGGCATATCGGTTTATTGTGACCTGTGATCTGACCATTTATATTCAAATAACTCATATAAAATGTACATCTACAGTTCAGTTTTACTGTATACGTGCTTAGGTAAACTTTTTTGGTCCAATATATATTGACTTCATGCTCAAATACATGGAAATAATGTTTTCCCGTGAAACGACTTGTGGTTCCCAAAAAAAAATCGAAATTCCGTACACCTACACATTTGTAAATATGGGTATCAAATGAATGGAAATTCTTCAGCGATTGAAAGTTTGTAGTTATTTTCCGAATTTGTATACCCTGGTGACCTATATACCACTTTGAATGGTAACCACACATATGTGTAGGGTATTTATAGTCGGCTTAGACCGACTATAATTTTGATAATCCTAACTATCATAATAACACCAAATTTAAAATTTCCCATGTGATCAAACCTTTCCAACTGGTTACGTTTCAGTCCGTATCTGTGTTTATTGGGAGACTTACAATAAAATCTGTATTTGAAAATATAAAGTACCTTCGCAATAAATATCATGATAGCAAACAGCAAAAATAAATAATATTTTTAAAAAACAAAAAACCCAAAACTACATTAAATCCACAATTATTAAATAAATAAATAAATAAAAATGTCCAGAAATCAAATGTAAGTAATAATGTTTATTGCAATACGTCCAACAATATTTAATATGAAATAATTTAAAGTGATGCCAAACTGAGTGCAATGCAACTTTCGAGCTCGGGACGCACCCCTGTCGGCATAATGACTCTATTGGAGCCTATTAAAAACGAACTCCACTCGGCTAAGCGCACTCTGGTTACCACACGGCAAAACCTTTTGGGATACATGTTAAAGGTCGAAACAGATCAATATAACGACGAACTGCAAAAAATGGGAAAATTTATGTGTACTAGTGAAATGGACTGATGGGCATAATAAAATCTGTAGCCCGTCGTTGTGGAAATTCAATATTGGTTTTCACAAATCATTACATACACATATAGCATAACATTTATATTTTATTAAACCAATATGTGTATTTAATGATGAGAATATATTGAATGGCATCCCAACATTTAAAATATACAGATTATTTTTGTTAGTAATCACCACCCGAGTGAAAATTTCGTTCAAGATGCTGTCATTGTCTGATCAGGCTGCTTGATTTCAAATAAGGTAAAGATCAGGGCTTCACATCAGTGCCTTATTCAAAACGTGACGCTATTCGAAAGTTGATATTCTGATCAGGTTAGCTGATTAGGCTTGCTAGTTTAACATTTATTCAATAGAATATTTTATTTTATTGGAACAAATTTGTTACCCAATTTTATTATTAAAGGTTTTTAATATGATCAAGATCATATTATAGTAATACGATACCAATCAGGTTTTTTTTTCATAAGTGTCACATTAGGTTCCATTAAATAGGCTTTGGATCAGAATATTGTATGAAGAATGGATCAGGTTGCCTTATTTGGATTACCCCAGTCGACCCTGATCATGACAGGTGGTCTTTCGTAGGGGTGCTTTATATTCTGATCAGGGACGGTTGCGAAATAAGGCTAACCTTAACCAATTTCCACCCGGGAAGGGCTTACAATTATATGGACGAAAAAAAAGCAAAATGTATGGATTATGGACTAAAAAAACTAGATAAATATTGAACGTAAAACAACGTATGGATATGTAAACGTTTTGTTTTATTTTAATTATTCAGCATTCTCATGATATTTGTTCCTTAAAAAAAATCAAACAAAAAACAATATTTTTTAAGATTGAAATACAGGTGGACAAATTTTTAATGATGGGGTTGATTAAATCATATTTTTCGTATATAAACAAATTTCTCATACTGAACAATTATATGTTGTGAGATAATTACAAAAAATATGAACGCAATTAATCCTTCAAAACTCGTTTGTATGATGCGAATGTAAGTTCTATATCAAACAGGTCACAGGTTACACCCTTAACAAAATTTGCTACGAATTACAATCTATTGTGTCCTGTAGTCATATCCAGATATAAATAGTTTGCTTCAGTAAGATTGTTTGATTTTATCGATTGCACCCCAAATATGTCTGAAAATTTCAAAATTGTAGTGGACATTTTCCCAAATTGAGACATATGAGTAGGGATGTCAAAAACAAAAATGTATCTTTGTGACCTGATCAGTAAATATTTGGAGTTCAGTGAAACAATTGGGTAGAAGCAATTCAGCACTAAAAATTGCAAATCATCTTCAATCAAGAGAATTTTAAATATCGTCCATTTTAACTACTATTTCGAAATACATATATCAATTCTATACTGAAAATATGAAAATTGGCAAATAATTAATAATTAAATTAACTGATTGCTTCTAAAAATGTTTTCGGTTTCGAGTTTAATTAAAACTATAGTTTTAAACAATAGTTTATAAAAATCGGCTTAAGTTAAAACATTTAGAAATTATTCTTTTCTTAAGAATTATTTTAAAAGTGAATTTTTAATCCACAAAGTTTTGAACATATCGTCGTTGTAGAACGAAAAGTCACCAAATACATTTTCAAAATGCCAAATATTCATTTACAAAAATTTGTATATATCTGTCAATTCTTAAACGATGATCTCAATTGTTTTTACCACATGTTAAGAATATGTAAATCTACGTTTAAAATGCATCAATTACTCTTTATAATATTAATCAACAAACTCGAAATTTAAGTTTTTCATATATTCAGAATTACAATTCTGAATATAATTTATATCACATACATTTTAAAGTACAAAATAAATATTTATTTTAATTTTTTATTTATTACATAATGTATTAACATCGAATTTAAGATAAGACATATCGATCATAAGATAAGACGTCTGTACATAATAAAAATAAAAATGTGTGTTTTATATTGAAATTGGTTTTAATTTCGAAAAACCTGTTTAAACCGGCTTAAAAATTAAAACCCGTAATCGGTTTTGGTTTTTTTTAAATCAACAAACCGAAACCCAGTTTTTGAAAATGCCGGTACTTTGACATCCCTACATATGAGTCAGTTTTTATCAAAAATATGGATTTATATGGATTAATTCAAATATATAGATTTGTATCTAAAGTTCTTTTGTGTATTTAAATATTGAATATGTAAATCCATATAAAAGCGAGATCTGGTAATAACACTTTTCAACAAAATGAGAAAAAACGAGTTGAGAAAGTTAGGTCACATGGGGCGGATTTTTATAGTCAGTCGGGCCCGACTATGGAATACCCTACACCTTTGGTGGGGATATTAATGTGGGATATTTAATTGCATACCTTAATTTTAAAGTTTTTAATTATGCTGTACCTCCCCACCCTCAGAATATTATTCATATATCAGAAATTTACGTCTTATATCCCCATAAATTAAAAAATGTATATAAAAGTATGAACAACTTAAAAAAAAAATTGAAAAATATAATTGGGTGGACCACGCCTATATTTAAAATTTTGAAATGCTAATATTTCATAGATTGAAATAATGAAAAAAAAAAGTGGGCGTATCACGCCCATTTTTGGACCACATATTTATAGATGAATTCTAACAATACGTTTTAAATTTTTTAACTATACCTTGAATACTTTTCGAGTTATTAGTTCCGAAAGAGTTATATAAAAGTGACTTGTGTGGGAGGTGGGCGTGTCCGTTGAGCGATTTGGCTCATTTTCAAACTCAGTTCCTACTTTTGGCTAAAATATATTGAGACGAATTTCATCGCATTCTGATCAGTATTTCTCAAGTTATTCTGTATTCGAACAGCAAGACAGCAAGACGGACAGACAGACAGACGGACATGGCTAAACGAACTCGGGTAGTGATGCTGATCAAGAATATATATACTTTTTCATACCGGACACGCCTCCTAAGGGGCGTTACAATATATGCACAAAGTTAATATACCCTGTACCTCATAGGTGTAGGGTATAAAAATGTACGCAGTAAATGCCACTATTTTTGTATTATGAAATGACCCGTACAATTCGAAAATGTGGATAACAAATTTTTCTTTGTACAGGTTTATGAGATATCATCCACTTTCCGAGTCGATTTAGACATATCCGTCTGTCAGTCCGCCTATACATCATAACTGGAAATATATATTTATATAATAGTATACTATTCCTAATGCGATAAAATTTAGTTTTAATATATTTTAGTCGACATTTATTCAATGTTAAGAAATGAGTCAACGTACTCCAACCATATCCCATACAAGATAGGGGTTTAGTTTAAAGGATCCCATATCTCGTAAAGTTTTTCAAATAGAGTTATAGATTTAAAATTAGTTATAAACTGTTTTAAAAAAATGAATAGGTACACCTTAAAATATATACTTACTTCGCGTTTGACTGGTCATAACTTTGGTCAAATCCACCCGAGTCAAATCCACCCGAATTTCATTGAATTTATTTCAAAATACTATCTGAAGTATCATCAATTAAGAGGTTGTTGCAAATACTTTATTAATTGTTACCGCAATGGGCAATTTTGTTGGTTGGCGCAACAAATCAGTTTTCTGTGTGTGTAATTTCGAATTGCTTTATAATTAAATCAAAAAATAACTTTTCTATCCATGTATACTTTCAAGTATCTTAAGTGCATACGTTCTTTAAATAATTCAGAAATTGTCAAATGATTTAGTTTGAAATCCCATTAATGATACGCCTCACTAATACTGAGTGAGTGCACATTATTAAATATATTGAAATTCTTCCAAACTGCGACATCAATTTACGGTAATTGAAATGTAATTTAATTTAGACCAAATACCTTCGTTAGAACATATTTGAAGCTTAAGCTTCAGACGCATATAGATGGCAATGAAGCAATCGAATAAATTCAGTTATTTTATTCGATAGGTATAAACAGCAACATTAGACATACAAATCGGTTTTAATGTGAAACTTTGCCCTAAAACGATTTATTATAGGGACAAAATTTCAATTTATCAAAACAAAAATTAATAACACAATTGCGTTAACACTATATTATTTTCTGCCCTTATCAGTACCAGTACTGTACTTTAAATTACTGTTTAATTACGCCAAAAAGATTGCATAAGGGTTTGAATTAGGTTTGAGAGTTGCTTGTACAGCATTATCGGTTTTAAAACAAATTGGACAAGCCATTCCACAACCCTTAACCATCCATATTAAACAGCTAATTGTTACTTGGGTAGTTCTCAAAAAAATATTTAAATGCGGTTTTTATTTCTCAAGACTAATTTTAATATTTCGAATTCGTTTCGATATCTTTTGGTAATATTCAAATGTTTTCGAAATATTTTTTTAGACTACTTTCATATTATTCTTTAGTATTTAGGATCTAATGATTAATAAGAAAATGATTTATGGTTAACCAAAAAAAAGCCTCAAACTTTCCATATTATATAATAACATAATGCCCTGTCAGCATTGGAATGCTCCAACGGCGACCAGATTTGTAACTTAACCAGTTGGGAAGGTTAGATCACATGGGAAATTTTAAAGTAGTTGTTATTATGATAGTTAGGATTATCAAAATTATAGTCACATATGTGTGGTTACCATTAAAAGTGGTAAATAGGTCAGCAGGATATACGAATCCCGAAAATAACTACAAACATTCAACAGACGGACAGACGGACAGACAGACAGACAGACAGACAGACGGACAGACATCGCTAAATCGACTCAGGAGGTCATGCTGATCAAGAATATATATACTTTTCCCTTTCGGAGATGCTTCCTTGTGGGTGTTACAAACGGCGTACCAAAATGAATATACCCTTTCACTCTTAGTGTAGGGTATAAAAAGGCTGTATCTCCGATAATATGCGTCCTAAAGGACTCAAACTTTTCACATGTCCTAAAAATTATTTCACAAATTTGTTTCGTAAATTTAAAAATTAGAAAAAACGTATTTTTAGGTTGTGGAATAATTCTTCTATCGACCCTTTTTTTCAATTTGACAAAATTTCTTCAAATTAGCTTCGTTAGTTCGTCTAATTAATGCGTTGGACTACCCAGCAGGACGAGAATCGTGGACATTGGAAAATTTGTCATTGCTGAATATGTGTACAACAATTTCACAAAGGACATTACATTAAAGATATAATATACAATATATCATGAATACATATATCAAGGACGTTGTGAAAATCCGTCATTGATGAAATATTATTGATGACGTCATTGGTCAAAATTAACATACACGAGACATGCCCCTAAAGATATACAGCATTTACGGTTTGAAATGCAATGTGAAATGCATACAACATACGTCTAGGGGCAGCATTTACGCGTTAAACAGAAATTTTGTGTTCGATGTCACCCTGCCACATTATTCATAGCCCCTTTTTGAGGGACAACATTTTATCAAATCAACTTAATAATCAGTACTGATGTTGATAGATGATAGCCGTTAGCAAGTACAAATACCTTTTCAAACGAGAACAGAAGAAAACAATAAAACTTAATACATAAATAAAATTAATAAAACAAAATAAAAAAAATAAAATATATATTAAAAAATAAAATTAAATAAAAAAATATATATTTATTTACTAAAAAAAAAAATATTTGTTTACTAAAAAAATATGTATGACAAACATTTTGTGACTCCCTTGATGAAATGTCTTGGATGCTGGGTCTATAAATGACGTGCATAACATCGTCAATGCCACATCATGCATGAAGTGGAGGACATTTGTATGAAAATTAAATTGTAAGAAATGAGTCAGCAACGTATTTGTAATAAAAAAACCAGTTGTGAATGTTAGATCACATGGGAAATTTTAAATTTGGTGTTATTATGATAGTTAGGATTATCAAAAGTATAGTCGGTCTAAGCCGACTATAAATACCCTACACATATGTGTGGTTACCATTCAAAGTGGTATATAGGTCACCAGGGTATACGAATCCTGAAAATAACTACAAACTTTCCATCCCTGAAGAATTTTCTTTCATTTGATACCCATATTTACAAATGGGTAGGTGTACCGAATTTCGATTTTTTTTTTTTGGGAACTATAAGTCGTTTCGTTGGAAAACATTATTTTCATGTATTTGAGCAAAATGTCAATATATATTTGACCAAAAAAGTTTACCTAAGCACGTATACAGTAATATTGATTTGTAGATGTAAATTTTATATGAGGTATTTGAACATAAGTATTCGGTTCTCAGGTCACAATAGACCGATCATGCCAATTGTTCAGACAGCTTAGATATATAAGTAATCTAAATCTAAAGTTTCATTGCTCTACCTCTTCAACTTTTTCTGTAATCGTGATTTCAACAGACAGACAGAAGGACAGACGGACAGACAGACAGACAGACAGACAGACAGACAGACAGATAGACAGACCGACAGACGGACAGACGGACATCGCTAAATCGACTCAGGAGGTCATGCTGATCAAGAATATATATACTTTTCCATACCGGGGATGCTTCCTTCTGGGTGTTACAAACGGCGTACCAAACTGAATATACCCTTTCACTCTTAGTGTAAAGTATAAAAATTCAAATTATGGCAGCACCATCTCAGAATTTAATGAAGTTTGGAAGTGTGGTGAAACAACATAAAATTAATAAATTGTCCAAATTCCAGCTTCTCAGATGGTGTAGTTTCAGAGATTTGGTGGTTTAAAATTAGAAAAAACTGTATAAAAATCACAAAGGTGGTGCTAATCAATAAAACGTAACTTAAGCTGCAGTCAACCAAAATAAAATACAAAGATCTGGTTTTAAAGATAATAAAATTGCCAAAAAGATGTCTTATAATTTGTATACCACGTTGATTTAATAGTGGTCAGTTTTAAACAAAGTATATTTCAAAAGGAATTGTCTCAAAAAGCAACCTTTTTAAAAATTTTATATTATTATATATTCGAGGTTGACTTTTTATCTATTACACTGTGCGCACCCATTTTACCACCTGAAATGAAAATTACATATTCTTATGGATTTAGACATTCTAAGAACAATGGCGTTTTCAGTTCAAGGTTGACTTTTTATCTTTTATTTAAGATTTTAACTAGAGTGGTAAAATCACGGGTTCAGAAGTTATGTATAAAAATGTTGTAGAATGTTGAAAATTGTGTATGCAAATTTTGTTTTTTTATATTTCAATATTTTTTTTTGTTATTTAATAACATACATGCTCAGTAATAAATGATTCTGCCCTACCATCATTTTGGTGTTGTTAAAGTTGTAGTATTTTTTAAATACATTTAAGGCGCTGATTCCGAAAATGGCAAAAGATTTGTCAAATGTACTCTAGTTTATGAGATATAGACAATTTTTCTAGAATTTTAGAAATGGGTAATATATCAAAAACGGGATAGAATTTGACAAAACTGATGCCATTTTCCTAAAGTGTAGGACAGAATAATTTGTTATAGAGTTTCCGTACAGGTGGTTTCGCTGCCACTTTTGTCAAATAAATTCAAACATTGGTTATGTGGAAAGTGAAACGAAATAGTTGACAACAGACACATTTTCAAATCAATATTCTGATGTTTTCTGACACATTTTTGGCCAGAAAAATAATTGAAATTTATAAGGAGTTGGATTGCAATATATCTTGGTAAGTTTGGTTGCAAATTATTTGCGGACAGATCCAGTTGTGTGCACTGTTTTCCTCTGTTAACTTCAATCTGTAAAATTCCAATGTGGAATCTTTTCGGCAGCGACGCCAGCAAACTCGGAAGGAATCTCTATTAAAAATCTATACTCTCTGACTGAGCATGTATTTTATAAAATAACAAAAAAAAAATTTATATATATAAAAAAAACAAATTTTTTATAAAATTTTCAACATTCTACAACATTTTTATACATAACTTCTGAACCCGTGATTTTACCACTCTAGTTCAAATCTTAAATAATAGATAAAAAGTCAACCTTCAGCATATATTCATTTAAAAATTTTAAAAAGGTTGCTTTTTGAGATATGTTCTTTCAAAATATACTTTTAAAACTGATCACTATTAAAGCAACATGGTATGGATATTGTATGATATATTTTTGGCAATTTTAATATCTTTAAAATATGACCTTTGTGTTTTATTTTGGTTCACGATAGCTTAACTTATGTTCAATTGATTTTCACCACCTTTATGATTTTTATACAGTTTTTTCAAATTTTAAACCACCAAATTTCTGAAACCACACCATTTGGGAAGCTGAAAATTCTCCAATATCTGCATTTTATTTGGTTTCACTATACATCCAAATTCCATCACATTCTGAGATGGTGCTGCCAATCACTTGGTTGATTTGATATGGAATGACCCATATATTTAATAATTTAATATCATAATTTCCTAATTATAGAAACATTTTTTTATTTAAGTTTCCATGTACCATAGTACGTAAGACTACGAGCAGAAAGGTCCCGGGATCGATTCCAACCACGGTCAACTTCTTTTTCATAGAAAACATATTTCTATGTAGTCAATAGCTAACCTACGAGAGTAAACATAGCCTATGAAAAGCTCTGTCCCCTCCATTCTAATTCGGCAATAAACTGTAGGTCCCACCACTTTGAGTACAAATATAACACGCACAGCTCAATAGTGAGACAGCTCGGATTAAGTTCTTCAGAGGACTGTAATCTTCATTTGTTTTCTATGAACAGTTATCTTTCTGAACGATGTTTTGCGGCCATTGGTTGCGTTCACTGGAAAACGAAGGTAGCAAAGTTGGCTCTTCGTATTTTGTTCTGGTTGAGACATTCCTAAATAACACAGAAATTTGTTTTTTTTTTCTTAGTAAACATTAAACACTTTAAAAATTATTATGAAATGAAATTCGCACTTGCCAAATAAAAAGTTTGTATTCCTTTATTTAATAAAAAAAGTAGATATGACCGAAATACAACGCAACCAAATTAATACAATTACATCTCCATATTTATTTTTATCATTATTATTTAATATATTTAAGGTTCACATCGAATAAAAATCAAGATTTATTAATTGTAAAGTTAATTGTATAGCAGATCCAAATGAAAAGTTAGACGATAGTTAAAATTTGTATACAACAGATTTATATTTATTTTATTGGCTACTTTTCATAATCAATTTTATTTAATATTATTATTTTTTTTTTGGCTAAATTTTAATTTTCAAAACAGATTTATTTTTGCAATTTCTTAGTATATATGCATTATGAATTTCAAAATTCTTCTCTTTGTGAATAATAGTATTGCAGTCGTTGCTAGAAGCGCATAATGAAGCAATAAATTGTAATTTTTGAGAAATTTTGTTACTTAAAATGTGTGAATATAACTTAACTTTGTACAATAAATTTAGTAATGTTAAAGAATACTCGTCCGCGTCCGATAGTTAGATAATTTGCAACGAACGGCAAACAAAATTTAAAAACCAAACGTGTCTTTTTTCGAATGCCCGCAGTTTGAATTGATACTTTTAGACAAAATCTATAGACCCAAATAGCATTTAAACTTTAGCGAAAACTTCGAAAACGCTGTTACATTAATTAAAAGCGATATTATATGAAAAACCTACAACCCGTGCTTTGCGATATCCGTCCCATTTAAAAACCATTACAGACAAACTCAACCCACCGAACATTTTCCCATTCGCCGCCCGCATTCGCAGTAATTGATGCACAACACATCAATCCGACGTCGCGCAAATACACTGTTTTAAATATTTACTAAAAAGTCTATGCTGCACACAAAAATAAATTAAATCGATTCGAAAAATGTAGACTAGTCTTAAATTTTAAGCAATTTTTAACACTTCCTAGTAATGTTATGTGTGCTGCCAAATCGGAATTGAAATGAAACTAAATTGTGCATTATAATTCAGAACAGTATTGCGCTAGCTCAACCATATTGCGGTCGTATTCGCATTAGAGTGTACCACAGTCGAATTAAAATAGTTTTTGAAAATGTTTAGTTCAGATCAATAAAAGCTTAATTTTGGAAACTTATCGTATGCATTATAACAATTGCTCCCCCATTAAAATGTTGTTTATGTGCGCCTCGCGTTGTTGCTGCTCAATGTCAGCATCGCCGCCGCGCGCCAGCGGCACTTGGCCTTCAGCCACAACAGCCACAATATTTTCCACATCGTCGGCACCTTCGTCCTCCTCCTCCTGTTTGGCAGCAGCTGCCGCCGCGGCCGCCGCCTCCTGGCGACGCTTGCGATGCTCATAGTTAACGAGCCGTTGACCGACCAGATATTTGTCCACCTTAATCGCCACATACAGCTTCTTGAATTGTCGAATTTCGAAATAAATAAACGCAATCACGCCCACGATGATCAAGAAGAGCGGATATACGCCACGCGCGAACTCGAGACGCGTTAGCGGATCGCTGAAGAAGAGCGGCAGCAGCGAATGCGCTATGACATAGGGTAGGGCAAGTGCCAGACCGAAGCACGTAATGAGCGGTGTTGCCAGCTCTCGTATGATGAACTTCAAGTCAATGTCACGCAGCCCGTCGCGATAGGCGCGCTCAATAGCGCGCTTGATGCGCCAGTCGGGCCCCATCAGCGTCAGCGCCACGGCGATCTTTGTGTAGAGAACGCCAAGCGCCCAGTCCTGCCACAGGAAGTGAATTGGCGTCTGATAGAAGGGGACGCGCAGCGGTATAACCACGACGAGCTCGAGTAGTAGACCGAACAGCAGCGGTATAACGCCCAACATCAGCACAAAGATGAAAGCGGGCAGCGCGTAAGAGGCGCCTACCTTGAGCCACTGCTTCAGCTTGTTGACCACGGCTGCGCGTCCCTGTGGCAGTAGGTTCACTGCGATCGCAATGCCGCGAGACAGTATCCAACACAGATACGTGCCAATCGCCGCCGTGTACAGCTCATGCGGTCGTGGCGAAGTCTCAGGGTTCTGTACAACCTGATTCGTTATGTGGCCGCCTACGAACCACAATGCCATCACCTGCCGTCCAATCCAGATGGGTACTGTGAGCGTAACGAGCGAGGCGGCCACCAGTGAAACGCACATGAACGCCAGCAGACCAAAGAGCCGTATTGGGAAAAATGTGGGCTTATCGTAGGGCTGGAAGCCGACCGGTACATCGCGTTGCATAATGGCTTGATGAGCGGCCGCGAGATTTTGGTTGCGCTCAGGTTGAGGCTGCGGTGGTTGCGGCGCAGCAGCAGCGGCTGCGCCTTGAGGTTGGTCTGGATATTGTTGTGCCTGCGATGGCTCAGGTTCAGTCTCCGGCTCAGCGCCCAATAGGTAGCTACGTATGCCAAGCAACCACGAGATGCAGATGCACCAAATGCGCAGCAGCCCTTTGAGCCAGACGCGTGTGTGCGACTGTTCAAAGAAACCTGGCAGAATTATCTGAAAATAGTTTGGTTTTAGTTATTGGTGCTGTTGCTTGGGCTGAATATGGTGTTACTCACCTGCAACAGTAGCAGCTGCAGACTTAATTCGTTGACCTCAGAATCGCCGGACAGCGTATACGGCAGGAAGGTCGGCCAAATTGTTTTAAGTATGCGTATCGGCAGCCACAGCATCAGCATGACTGCGCAGCCAAATATCATGGCCGAGGCGATCAGGCGGCGCACATGACGCAGAATAGGCAGATGAATCATTTCCTTGAAGAGTAAAAACGAATTTCAAATAGGGAATATTTAAAACAAGGAATAGTGGTTGAAATTATGATCAAAATTTGCAGAGGCCTTTACAGATCTGACCAATAATGATCATTGAGGTTAATATTAAATATATTAAATTCAAATCTATTCGAATCAATTTAAATCAGATAAATTTTAATCTTATCAAATCAATTCAGATAAATTCAAATCACATCATTTTAAATCATTTCAAGTCAATCAAATCAAATAAAGTCAAATCAATCAAAAAAAAAACTCAAATCAATTAAAAACAATTCAAATCAGTTAAATTTAAATCAATTCAATTCTATTCAAATAATTTAAAATCAATTTAATACTAATAGAAGCAATTTGAATCAGCTTAATGTAAATCTATTCAAATCAATTCAGATCAATTCAAATCAATTTAAAACTATTCAAATCAATTCCAAATCATTTTAAATCAATTGAAATCAATTCAAATCAATTAAAATAAATTCAAATAAACTCAAATCAATTCAAATCAATTCAAATCTACATAATTTATCAGGTGAATCTACTATATATTTGCGAATGTAAGTATGTATGTCTGTATGTTCCGAATAGGCGTCAAAACGGCTGAACCGAATTGAATCATATTTTAACACAACATGTATGTTGGGTCTGGGCAGAGTATAGGCTATATCTCGGTGAGATTGGTGGACTGGGCGTGGCACCTCCCATATAACCCAAAAATTAAAAACACATTATGTCAGCAATTAGCATAGCAAATTTAATGAAATTCTGGTCAGCGTTATATATAACCATTCTAAACGGTCTCGCGGAATGTGGGCGGTATTAGACCACTGGGCGTGGCACCCCCCATAGAAGGTACATTTTCCAGATGGTGTATTTCAACAGATATTATAGTGATCTTTGTAGTGATCTTATGATATTTCACACCTGGGTATACCAACCATCCCAAATTCTTTAAACTCACCACACCGAAATTCACCAAACTAAAACTCACCAAACTAAAACTCACCACTCTAAAATTCACCACACTCAAACTCACCACACTAAAACACACCACACTAAAACTCACCACTCTAAAATTCACCACAACAAAACTTACCACACCAAAATTCACCACACTAAAACTCACAACACTAAACTCACCACACTAAAATTCACTACACTAAAACTCACCACACTAAAATTCACCACTCTAAAATTCACCACACTAAAACTCGCCACACTAAAACTTCTACTTGGGAAAACTCTACGGGGAGAATTCTACGGGAAAGAATTCTACCCGAAGAATTTTACGGGAAAGCGTTCTACGGGGAAGAATTTTACGGGGAAGATATGAATAATAAATATGTTCTTTATATTAATAAAATCACTCCATATCCTTGCATTCACTAAATCTTGGCACGAGTCGTGCACGGGTCCAGCTAGTAAAATATAAAACCAAAGAATAACCTAAAATAATACCCGCTATTTAAAATAATAAAATATTAATATAAATACATTACATGTATTGGACTAAAATCTGGATCGTTCAAGTTCCTTAGGAACCACAACACCCCGGGCCGCAGCACCTCGCGCAACAGCGATATAAAGGCAGCAAAGTAGTAGACATAGACCATGCCAAACATCCAATGAATAAACAACGAAGTGCCTGGTGCAGCGCGGAAGCTATTTTTACGATCCTTGATGCTCGCATCGAAAAGCGGCAACGAACAAATATCGAGCCACCAGCCGCAGACCAACGGCAAGACGCCGATCTCCACAACCGACAGCAACGACACCTTCACCACGATGTAGCACAATCCCAGCAGCCAACGCACACGACTCAACTTGAAGATGCGAGCAAAGTAATGCAACACGACCAATGTCAAGCCAATGTTGCAGTAGCCGAACAGTGTTGTGATCAGTCCATGGAAGTGCAGCAGCGGCTTCTCGGGCTGCAGCAGTCCTAACCAGTTGATTACAAAGTTCCCAATGCAGTAGGGACAGAAGGCGAAAGTAAATATGAACATTGTGTTCAGCGAAATAATCCAGAAAACATGCTCCAAAAACACCATGGACCCATCCAGTCCCAGTAGGCGCTCCCATGTTAGGTCTTCGGCGGCGCGTTCCCACTCCATTGGATTCCAGTTGGGCTCGTCGTTGTCGTTGTTCTCGTCGGCGGCCACAGCAGCATCAGCTACAGCCGGTGCAGGAGCCGGCGCAACAGCAGCTGCAGCTACGTCGTCATGGACATTGTTGTTGTTTGGCGCAGGCTGAGGATCCAGCAACAATGCTGGCTCTCCTTCGTTGTCGTCGGGATTGACGGCCGCGGGCACAGCATTGTTCATTGGCACATCGACGGGAGCATCTTGGTTGTTATTGTTATCATTGATGCCAGCTTCCTGGACGACGTGTCCTTCGGCCAGTAATGGTTCATCTTCAGCCACTACGACGTCAGGCAAATTGTCAGGTAATGCAGCATTTGCTGCCTCCTCTGCTGCAGCGGCTGCCAATCCCGCCATATCATCTGCATCATTAATAGGTGGTGCATCATCGCGCTCCAACCAATCGGGCCCGCCACCATGCAAAATCTGTTCGCGCAGCCACACTAATCCAATGAACGACAGCAAGGTGCAGGTTACAACAAAGCTGCCGCGAAATGCATCCGACGCAATGTTTTCCGTGGAAAAGACGTCGAAGGGCAGCGTCAGGATCATGTCAAAAGTTGAGCCGCTGAACATAAAGCGATATGTGCGATACGCTGACAGCGGCACGATGCCAAACCACGCCAGGCCCACCAACGAGTAGTGGAACCAATACTTCGCAGCCTTCATCACCGCGGAGATCAGGCCACCGGCGACATCGCGCAAAGGCAACACACGCGGCATATCCGGCGAGTAGATGGGCTGAAAACTAAAGCGATGCCCGCACAGCTCGCAGTACTCCTTGTGGGAGTAGCGCATCCACTGCATCAGGCAGTCCTGGTGAATGTACTTAATGCTGCCCGTGCAGATGCACGGGTAGAAGAGTGGCCGATCTGACTGCGCCTCACTACGGCACACGCGACAGATGTCGCCCTGTGACAGATCGTCCATGTTGAGGGCAACGTTCCAGAAGTCCCGCGTTAGGTCCAAGTTCAATTGCGCACTCTATTCCATTACCCCCCTATTCAAAGCAAATTACTATTGCGTCTGCAGATAAAATATGCAAGGTGCTTGAAACACGTCAGTTATTGGGTTTTGTCAACTTTTTCACAATGAAACTGGAAACTGTCAGTTGTTCCAGCACAATGGAAAAATACACTTTATTCGTTTTTTGCAAATTATTTTTGGATCGCCACAATATTTAATACCGCTCGCTGTGAATATTTTCGTGAATTGCAATGCAAAATAAACTTAGTGTTTCCACTTTTATTTCCATAAAAACGTACAATAATTGAGCTGCTGCAATTATTTTCGGCGCAGCCAACATTCAGAAATTCTGTTCTTGGGTCTGTTCAAGAGGAAGTTAACAAAAAAAATTAATCATCGTGTCTAGTTACATGTAGATGAACTTGTTCATCAACAGCTCGAGAATCATGGTTGAGTATATACAGGTTAGTTCATCTAGACAGTTAGTTAGCATACACAATGCTGAGAATGTCAATAAGAAAATTTAAGAAATACAACAATTAATTGTCAATTTAAACTTTATTTCAAGGTTATGTTTTTTGCACTTTAATTTGGTAAATTACTAAAATTCCACATCACAAATTCACTTTTTCACTTTTGTTATAAACTGCGGTGTTCTTCTAGAGCCCATAGACAACTTGAAAATTACAAAAATTTTGAAATTTATTTATTTTTAAATTTTTGTCTCAATACTTTATCAACCATGGTTGAAGTATACACAGGTTAAGTCATCTTTCAAAATTCAGTCGCCATTTACTTTTTTTTTTGAAAGGCTCAACATTTGTTTGAATTGGTGCAGTGAAATGTTAATAAATCCGCGAAATTCAAATTCAAAACACAATCAGCCTAACCAATAAACGAAATAATGTCGACTTTAAAAAAGTTTCAGCTTTTTGACAAATAAACATTAGAGAAAATTGTCGGAAAAGCTGATACTATCTTTAGAGTCGACTTTATTTCGTTTATTGGTTAGGCTGAATGTTTTCTTTCTTAACCTTAAAATAATGTTTAAAATGACAATAAAATTTGGTATTTTAAAACTTTTCTTCGTGACATTCTCAGCACTCGGTGTGCCAACAAACTGTCTAGATGAACTAACCTGTAGATACTTCAACCATGAATTCAACCATGCACACAAAAAAATCCTGTGGTATTACTAACAAATGAATATTTCTTAATGTTTCATTGTTGCATTAAACATGTTTTTGTTTATAAAACAGCGATTTTTTAACTTTTTGTTCTTCTCACTAGCATTTTGTTATCCGTACCAATCATTTTCCAGTACTTATTATATTTACAAATACTTGTATGTCTTACAAAATTTCATTTGTAAATTTATCCAAAAAGAACTTTATATACTTGTTAATAAAACAAAATCATTATTATTTAGCATTTTGTTAAAATTACAATGGTTTTTGTTAAAATCTAAATAATGCTCTGTTATACGAACAAAACTAATTGGTTGCCTGAACGGACTTTTTGTTTATTTTGAGAAAAAAAATAACGTGTCATGACGCTTCGATTCATTCCATTATGTTCTGCTGTGTTAGCGTTTGCACTGCATTATTAAAACGTAGTGCTGTTTCAAAGTATTATAATATAAAAAAAATACATGTTAAATAGTTTGTATGGAATACTGAAGGAGTCTCAAGAGCCATTTGCTGATTTTAGCAACTTCGTTCCTTGTTCCGGAGGAAGATGGGATGAAAATCAAAGTGGGACTTCACTGTGTAATACGAAGCCTTCGAATGCAGCCAATGCGTCAAAAGTATTTTATTTGAAAAATTGGAATTTTAAATATTTTAATTAAAACAAATATTTCTTGTTGACCGTATATTAACAAATATTTTGTTAATTTGGACCAGATTTTGTTTTTAATATCATCATAAGAATTTGTTTGTGTGTGGGTAGAACCATGGTTGAAGAATATACAGGTTAAGTCATCTTTCAAAATTTAGGTACCATTCACTTTTTTTTTGAGAACTGTTTGAAAGTCTCAACATTTGTTTACGAAAAAATTAAAACAGAACATCAATGCTTTGTTTACAATCGGCCGATTTTTTATAAATTTTTCGTCTGCCGCTCTTTCGTCTGCGGCTCAATTCAAAAAAATCAAGCGAATTTCATTATCAATTTTATATAACCGTTCAATGCACACAAAAAATATTAAAACAAAAGTGAATTGATATTTTTTTTTTCATAAAAAAAGAAAAAAATAATAATAATGTACATAAAAACCTTAAGAATTAGAATTTTCAAATAATCGTCACCTGAGAATTTGTGTGGCTCATATGCCACTGAGTAGATTTCGAGAAAAACGATAAATAAGATTTGCATTTTCGTTAAAATGGAAGCAAAATTACGATTTGGAGCAAAGTCGATGCTGAATATCTCAGATTTCATACGAGATATCGAAAAACAGATAACTGCATTAGAAAAAGAATATGTAAGTCATATATATCCAATTCATAACTCCGTTCACCCAAAAATGGCGTTTGAGCCAATCGAGATATCGAAAAACAGATAACGGCATTAGAAAAAGAATATATAAGTCATATGTATCCAATTCATAACTCCATTCACCCAAAAATGACGTTTGAGCCAAACAAATTATCATGTGACGTAATGTCAAAGAAAAAACCGCACATATTTTGTGACATATTTTGTTGTGTTTAATGGCTGCATTCAGCGACCTCAGCAGTTGCGAAACTGATCAGTTACTAATCGCTTACTGTTACTGAATGCATCTCAACTGTCAATTTACAAAATAATTTATTATTAATATTTTATTAAAGTTACATACAACTCTTTAATTGATTGAAAACATATTTTCCAATCTAAATTCCATTTTTGTTTATAAATATTTGAGTTAAAATGTCATCGAATGTCATCGATAACAAAGGAAGCGCAATTGTAGCGCAAAAATTTTATGCTGGACAAAATAGCGACCGCTCACTAAACATGTTGAGGGTAGCTTGCCATTCAAGCTCAAAATACTTAACAGCTATACAACTGCTCAGGTCGCTGAATGCAGCCAATGTTGTGCGTAGTACGATGTATTTTCAGCCAAACCAAACTGTTTCGTGATGAACGCAACCCGACACAATCGATTTCCAATGTCAAAAAAATATACTTTCCAGAATCATTCAGAAGCATTTCACTTTTTTTCATTCGATTAGCAATATTTTGGCTGTTTTTCTGATTGGCGGTTTGTGGAGAAATCATTTCCGATTTAACAAATAAAAAATCAAATTACAGGAGATTAATTTGAGGACATTAAATTGACGTGATTCTAGTTGAAATTAAATTAAGAAATATCCGAAAAAAATGTTTCTACCACAATTGCGAACTGCTGTCACAGTCGCCACAAGGCAGGCGGCCGTAAGACATTCTTCGAATGTTCGTCTGCTTAGTACGACTGTCGCGAAATGGGATATCTTTAAAGTGCAAAGCACAGAAGATTTCGAACAGAAGGTCAAAAAAAGCGATAAGTTGGTCATCGTGGATTTCTTTGCAACGTAAGTTTCCAGATTGACGATTATATAATATAATAATTATTCTGCATGTCATTCCATGTGTAGATGGTGTAATCCGTGCAAAATGCTCACTCCACGTATTGAGACAATTATTGGCGAGAAGGCCGGCACCATTACCTTGGCAAAGGTGGATATTGATGAACACAGCGAGCTGGCATTGGATTACGACGTTGGTGCGGTCCCTGTGCTAATGGTAATGAAGGGTGGCAAGGTGATTAATCGCATGGTGGGTCTTCAGGACACAGACAAATTGCGCGCCTGGATAGACAAGGCCGTTGAGGATACCAAGTAGAAGGAGCATTTGTCATTCTTGATAAAGAATCGAGAAAAGGCTTTTCGTTATTTGATATTAGCATAACGCAGTGAACGGACAATGTTGGCCAGTCAAATCTTTAGTACGACTAAATTTGTGACGTATTTTTATAAAAAATAATTGTTATCTCCGAAAATAAAACAAAAAATTGGAAAACTTATTGCAGTGAAAATCCACACTTTTTATTTATGCAGCCCAACATGATTTAAATGTAAAGATTATTTGTATTAGAATATTTATTAAATATATATTTTAAAGTTTTTTGGTTATTGCTTAAATTGAATACCAGCCCGGTGTACCCGGACGTTTCTTATTGCGTTCCAAGAAGTTTTTAAAGCCTTGTTTGGAGTCTTCCATGGCCTTCTCATCCTTTTCTTTGTTCTCGTCTTTTTTCGAAAACATATCAGGAAATATAAATTCTTCCGTTTTAGGCTGCAAATAAATATACATCTTTAATGCGAATACGGAAGAAAAATAGTTCGAGTAGCTTACCAATGTTACATAAGCGATTTTCTCATCATCCCTTTTGGTAACATATCCGTGCATCGCATCACGTTTTGTTCCGCCCAATGCAATGCGTGTACGTACATTTACAACAGGTACTTTATATATCTTTTCTAAATAGTTTCGTATGTCATGTTTTGTCATCTCCATTGACACCGAGAAGGTAGCTACATTTTTCGGCTGCTCCTCAGCGGGTCTGATGATTTTCATCCAGAAGTTTGGTAGAAACACGCGGAGCTGTGGATTGCCTCTTTGATAGATGGGGTACCAGCGAGTAGACATTTTTGTACAGCGAATATATATCAATGTTTATGAAAAAATGATTTAACCGTATGCCCTGTTCTAGAAGACGATAAAATGTGTTTCAACAGCTGTTTGATGTCCAAGATGCAAAACAAACCTGACAGCAGTAAATGTCAATAAATTCACTGGAATGATTACAATATACTGGAATGTTTTGGAGGTGCCACCTGCAGCGTTAACAATTAGAACAGTTTTGAAATAGTCTGCATTCATTGCATTCAACAGTTGCAAATCTACTCAGTTGCAAATCTAATTAATTGCTCACTTTTACTGAATGCACTGCTACCTCATCTGTCAATTTACAAAAGGTTCTAATCATATGCTTTTTTTATTAGTTCAGTGCTGTACGTTAAATGTTGCCAGTGTGCATATGCATATGCAGAATCAGTATATACTGATTCTTCACTGAACAGTGCATTCGCCCAGCTACTCTGTTTTTTCTGTGTTAACTTTGTTACTCTTTGAGTACTGCAGCTTTCCAATGACATTGCTAATTTTTTTACAAATGTATATAAATAAAACCATTTAGCAATAATGATCATTACTGAATAATATACTCCGTGTCAATAAAAAAAAAAAACGAATTTAAAGCACCGACTGCTCCGACCAATGAGATTTCTAATTTTTTTGCAAATGTATATAAATAAAACTATTTAGCACTAATGATCACTACTGAATAATATACTCAGTGTCAATAAAAAAAACACGAATTTAAAGCACCGACTGCTCCGGCCAAATAAAAAAAACACGAACCACAAATTTTGACTGTTTGTGCTATACTCCATTTGTTCTGAACTAATAAAAAAACGCCTCATCCCAATAAACCAAAAAGCTGGATTTTAAGTGATTATCGAATGTATATTGAACATGGATATCGAAGCTCTCACTGGAGAAAGCGTTCAACTTTTCATAATTGTAAGCTTGAAAACCATAGCGTTCTCCAGCAAAACTGATAGCTTTTTATACAATTGAATCTATAGATTCAATTCAAGGCTATAGCCTTTACCTAAACTGGAATTCCGACATTCAATATACATTCGAAGTTTAACTTAATTGTAAGCTGTAAATAAAATGTAATTCGACCTTCAAAATTACACTTGAATTCAAGCGCATATATTTCCCTAATTAAAGGTTTAAATATAAAATAAAAGACAACGCATATAAGTTATATTACTATATATTAAAAGGAATTAATGTATGTTCTATAGCTGCAACTGCACCTGCACCGGTGGCAGTGTAATGGAACTTCTTGTAAAATCCACGACGTGCCGCGAAGATCAAACCAGTGAATCCAATTGCGCCACTGTGATGTATAACATTGCCAGGTTCGCGTAAAATATCAATGTTGTCTGCCTAGGAATGAAAATATATTAATATTTCTTAAACGTATTCGTAAACCTTGGCCACTTACATTGTATATCAGCTCATCGTGCATTTTCCGTGCAGTAGAATTCTTGGGATGACTTTCGTGTTTGGACCTGCACTTATATATTAATTGATTTGTCTGTTTGCTAATTCAAGCGAAAAACAATGATCTCACTGATTGTGCGACTTGACATTTAATTAACACGTCACTGGGTTGCCACTGAATTATTTTGTGTAGTGAATTTCGTGTCAAGTTTTTTTAACTTCGAAAACCAACGTTGGAATAACATTCATTTCTTCGGCTTGATCATGACATTACATCTACACTGGTTGTAAAAGAAAATTCTCCAAATTTATCGAACCCTAAACTCATTGCTTATTGGGATGATACAAATATTTATAGGTACGATCACTCTGACACTACACAGAAAAAAGTATCGTTCGTCATATTGACAAACGGCGTACATCAATCTGTTTACGTAATATTGACGAACAATTTCAAGCTCTCATGTATCACAGAATATGCACTAACACATACAGGCATTGTGTAGTGGCTGAAAAGAAATAAGACGCATTTCCGTGAACTTGTCGAAGAATTTATTTATTTCAATAAATCTGTTTATTATTCTGACCAACAAAAAAAAAAAAAAAATGATCAGAATATCAGAATAAAAACCGAGAGCTTCAAGACGATAATTTGTTGAGCATGATATTGAAATAACATTCATGTTTCAATAGTTATTCCGAAATTCGCAGTCAAATTGATTTTATGAATTAATTTCACTAAAATTTTGTTGAATATTTTTGTTGTATTTAATTACTATTTAGTTAAATCATTGTAAATATTATGAACGAGTCTATAATGAGCATTCGTAATATTAATGTACACCGTACTTCAAAATCTTTCAATTCGTTAGTAAATCTGGATTGATTAACACAATACGTAATATTGACGAATGCGAGCATCGTCAATATTGACATTTAATTAATTTGTTTGTCTCATAAATGTACAAGTTCGTTGTATTTACGTCACTTTGTAGTTTTGTGTAGGTGTAGTCTTCATATGAATATGATAACTGCTGCTCGAGTTATTTGTATTTTAATTTAGAGGCTTCAGGTTAAGTTCAGATTGCGTTCGACTTTGAAAATGTTCGGAAAAGTCAATTCATGTTCAGACCGTTGCTCTGAAATGTTTTACAAAAATGCCCATTGAAAACAAAAACTAAAGTTCTAATAATATGGCAACAATCGAAGAGAGTAAAAAGGGTCCATGGTAAAAAGTGCACGTGTTACACGAATTGTCAAAAACAGCTGTAACCATGCTAAACAATTTTTATATTCCTGGTAAATTTTTAACTTAATATCAAATTTAACCATGGCAAAGGCCGTAAATAAAAAGAAGAAAATAAAAACTCCTCCCGCCAAGCAATTGACGCGGAAGGAGTTACGCAAACAAAAACATCAGGAAAAAAAGGACACTAAGAGAATTTTTTTCTCCAGTAAAACACAGGGCAAACAATTGGTAGCCGAGGCAAAAGCGTCAGCTGCCAGTGTAAATAGCAAGAATAAAAAGGTCAAAAAGTCGAAGAAGCAGCAACCACCGCCCGAACAGTTGCCCATTGAACAGTTATTATCCGGCGTCATAGACTCGGACAACGATGAATCTATTGATTCGGACTTCTCGGACGAAGAGGTAGAGGCGCGCATGGCGGTGATACCGAAGAAGCAACTGCCCAAGTCTAAGAAGCGTAAAATACAAACGGTGCAACGACCAGATGCGGCCGACAGCCATCGAAAGGAGCTGCAACGACAAAAAGATTTGCAGAATGCGTCGCGCAAACAACGTGTCAAACAGCTGGTGCTGGAGAACGAAGAAGAAGACAAAATGATATCTAAACTAGAGAAAAAATTGAAGCTGAACAAGAGCAAAGACAAGAATCGGCTGGTGCGTAAGATGTTTAACGATGGTCTTGATTATGCGTTGGAGTTTTGTCTGGACGACGAGGAGGAGCGCGAAAAACGTATGTTGAAAGCAAAGCGAAAAGAGCAGCAGCAGAAAGATGCAAACAACTGGAGTGAGGAGGAGGAAGACGATCAAGTTTTAACTGAAGAATCGGATGAAGAAAATCGTAATGATGTCGGCTTTGAAGACGATAATGCATTGAGTGACGACGACGAAGCTATGGACAGTGATGCAAGTGCAGAGCACGAGGATACCACCAAACAGAACAGTAAGTAGCGAGGTGTGTTTAGATTATCTTAAAATGTTTTAATATTTCTTTAATTAGTTAGAGAAGATATTTATGGGCGCGCGCTGGACATAGAAGGCAATCTAATTAAGGATGACGTCTCCTCCGCAGAAGCGACAATCCCTCAAAAGTACCTGCCGCCACACTTACGCGCTCAGCAGCAGTCCGCAGTGAGCTCGAGCAAGCAGTCGGAACTGCTGCTGCGATTGCGACGACAGTGCAAGGGCCTGCTAAATCGTTTGTCCGAGGTGAATCTGCACAAAATATCTACTGGCATCGAGGAGCTGTACATGAAGAACTCTCGTCACAACATGAATGACACACTGACTGCACTGCTCAACGAGGCACTCATCGGACGAACGCTGGCAAATGAGCGCATGGTGCAGGAGCACATGGTTCTTTTGGCCTACCTGCATGCGCATGTGGGCAGCGAAATAGGCGCGCATTTTTTGCAGTGCTTCATCGATCAGTTTGACGGCTTCATCAAGAACATCAAGTCTTTGGCCGTCGAGGACAAACATTTGAACAACCTCACTTTGATATTGTCCTATTTGTATATTTTCAAAATATACGAACATCGGTTGCTGCTGGAGATCATTGCCAAATTTGCAGACAATCTGTGCGAAAAATCCATCGAGTGTCTGCTGCTGATATTCCAGTCGGTCGGTTTTAAGCTGCGCAAAGACGATCCGCTCGCCTTTAAACAAATGATGATCAGTGTGCAGCAAAAAATCGCAGAAGCGCCGCTAGAGATGAAGGAGAATCTGCGCCTGAAGTTCATGGTGGACATACTGAACGCCGTCAAGAACAACAACATCAACAAAATACCACAATTCGATCCGGAGTTGGCGGAGAACTTGCGCAAGCGCCTGAAGGCGATGCTGCGTAACGACAAGTATGTCATTACATTGAACATAACGATGGACGACTTGCTGCGTGCGGATCAGGTGGGTAAATGGTGGATTGTTGGCTCGGCTTGGAGCGGCAACATCAATGACGTGGGCGCCGCCACGCAAACGCAGAAAACTGAAGAAGCTGATGGCAAACAGCGTTTCTCAGAGAAACTGCTGACATTAGCCAAAAAACAGAAAATGAACACTGAAGAGAGACGCAATATATTCTGCATCATTATGAGTGCAGAGGACTATGTGGACGCTTTCGAGAAAATTCTGCATTTATCGCTGAAGGACCAGCGCTCGATCGCCTATGTCATTATACACTGCTGTCTAAATGAGACGCGTTCGAATCCCTACTATGCGCACTTGGCGCTTAAATTCTGCAACTTCAACCGTAAGTTTCAGCTGGCCTTCCAATTCGCCTCCTGGGATCGCATCAACGAGATTGAAGGGCTGACGTCGCAGCAGATAAAGAACTTTGCAGCATTTCTGTTGCATTTGATTCTGCAGGAGGGCCTAGTGTTGTCTGTGCTGAAGGTGGTGGACTTTTTGCAGCTAGACAAGTTGAGTTTCTTGCTAATGAAACAGATCATGCTGGGCCTGCTGCTGGCGGCTGACGAAACTGTTACGCGGCAAGCGTTTGAGCGCGTGGCAAAGAACACAAAACTGAATCAGTTCAAGAACAGCATTCGACTGTTTATGCAACACTTTTTAATGAAAAACGAGGGTCAAAATCTGAAATTGTCACCGGAGAAACTAGAGCTGCTGAAAAAACGTGTCGATTATGTCGATAAAATTTTGTCATATGTTGACCTTTAAAGTAGCCATGTAAATAATTCTAAGCATATGTTTTTTATGAGAATATAAATATATATATTACTTTATTTTTATGTGTGTAAGAAAAAGGCTTTTAACAATTTTAGCAAAGTGTCTAGTCGAAACTTTGCAACAGTTCACGCGCTCTCTGGTAGCGCGCAGAGTCCACTATTGTTTGTTGCGCCGCCTCGTCCTCCAGTTTGGAACATTTCACATCCAACTCCTCAATAACTGCCTCGGCCAACTTTGTTATTTTGTCTTTGGCAGCACCTTTGGAGCCGGACAAATACTCCAACGCAATGGGCCATGTATTCTCATCGACCTTCGTGTCGTCGAACATTGTCAGCTGAATGGATATTTGTCGTAGTTTTTCAAATTTCCACTGTGCACGCGCATGCTTCCATTTTTGTAAGTACTCTGCATTGCGCTTCATCTCCTTGCCCACAGACTGGCCTTTCTGTGCCTCCTGACGCTCTTGGTGTTTCTGCTTCTTCTTTTGTCGCACGGTGACAATGGCTTTTGTGTTCTCGGGCTTTTGACTCTCGCGCAGCTCCTCCGCCGTTGGTTCATGAAGATCCATTTCTTCCGCGCCATTAAGCACCACCTCCTCGTGTTCACCATCCTGCGGTGTGTCTTCGGTGCATTTCGAACGTTTATCTTTAACGTTGCTATTCGCCTTGTTTTTTCGTTTTAAAGATTTTGTGGCACTTGCTGAAATAGTTAATATGCGGTTAAAATGACCAACCATTAGATCCAATGCCAACAAACCTTGTGCTGATTCATTTGACTCTGGCTCCGCGCTCTTCTCGTGATCGACAATCAGGCTTTTGTTTGCCACTTCGTCATCATGCTCCAAAGAGGCAAGTTTTCGTTTTTTGCCTTTCGCTTTTTTCTGCTTCAACTGAGACTCAATTAACTCTAGTTTTGCCATTTGAATATATATTAATTAATATTTACAAGAAAATAATTCTAATTCATAAACAACGTGAAGAGATAAATGTCAAACGTGCAGTGTTCTCATTTTTCTCCGATTTGTATTTTTAAAACGTCTACTCCGGTAGTAAGCATTTTCTACTCCTTTCTCATAATTTTCTACTTCTTTTTAGTGTGACCAGATAAATTTCAAAAAAAAAAAGCCAAATCTCCAAATTTTATAGCTCAATATCGTCCAATAACCAAATCGACTAATATATAAATGAATACATAGAATCCTGTTTCATATAAATATAATATATAATTTTATTAAATTACGAAAACTATGTATATGTTTTATATGTATTTGTTTTTTACACTAAGAAAACAAAGATGATTAGCAGAAATATCACAGCCCTAAATATCAAGTTATTTACAAATTATTTAGATCGTATTTCAGACAAACATCTCTCAAACATCCGTCAAATACTATAAATATTGGTAGCAACCATGGTTGAAGTATATACAGGT
This sequence comes from Dryomyza anilis, assembly GCA_951804985.1. Taxonomy (NCBI): domain Eukaryota; kingdom Metazoa; phylum Arthropoda; class Insecta; order Diptera; family Dryomyzidae; genus Dryomyza; species Dryomyza anilis. The sequence continues at coordinate 40,574,818 of OX638134.1, read as the reverse complement.
TAAGTCATCTCTCAAATTCAGGCGCCATTTACTTTTTTTTGAAAACTGTTTGAAAGATTCAACATTGGTTTACGAAAAATTTAAAACAAAACATCAATACTTTGTTTACAAACTCATAAAAAAATTAAAATCAAAATTTTAAAATAAATAAATTTTAACATTTTGGCAATTTCCAGAAGAACACCGCAGTTTATTAATTAGTGAAAAGTGAATTTTTGTAGTGAAATTTTAATAAAATAGCCCAATTAAAATGCAAAAAATCTAACCTTGAAATAACCTTGAAAGTTTAATTTGACAATTAATTGTTTTATTTTTGAAATTTTCTTATTGGCATTCTCAGCACTGTGTATGCCAACTAACTGTCTAGATGAACTAACCTGTATATACTTCAACCATGGTAGCAACCATCTTGCAAATTTACGATTATCTATAGCAACCATCAATTAAACATCTTACAAATAGGAAGATAGTTGATGAATGTTTGGAAAAGGTACTCTATTAAAATTCGCGGAGTAATTTTTATTGAATTGAAAGAAAATGAATCAAATGTTCGAAGGTCAAATTGTACAACGACTTAAGATTTCTTCGCAGAAGAACCAAGTCCGACCGGCGATGCTGTCAGCAAAGTAAACTGTGAAAAGAAATATTTTCCATCACGTGTTGATAATTTAAATCGCAGAATATATTATTCTCACTTTCACCATTAAAATGTAATATTTGAGTTGGCACTTTTTTACTCCATTTGATTTACCTTATTGTTGTGGATAAATCGAGCGTAAGGAAAAAGTACGCCATTTTCCTTTTTCATAGTACCCAAATGTCAAAATATCTCAAACGTTTTGCTGCAAATATCTAAGAATACAGGATGTTTGCTATCAGTCAACTGTAAATATCTCAATTTTCATTGCTATTGCGGCAAACATCTCGTAAATATCTGCATATATGCCATATTTAAAAATATTAATTTCGCTGCAACTTTATTGAAACTTATGGGATGTTTGAATATTTGCCTTAAGGCGTTTAATGTTGTTACAACAAGATTCTAATTAATTGAAACACATGTAGTCTTGTTGAATTACAACAGAATCTAAAAATAGATTTTTTTTTCATTTTTAAGCATATGACGCTGTCACATGGAAAATTATTAAATATAATATAAATAAATCAAAACATTTGAAGATAAATACGATTAAAAAATATAATCGACTGATTCTGCTAACATATTTTATATTTGCTTGTGTAGGGAAGAATCAAGCCATTCAGCAACAATGATCACAAATAACGTGTATCAACAATCAACCAAATGAATTTAAATTATCCATGTATTGCGGAACTCCATTGCGGACATCATAGGATGCCATTTGGAGTGGGTCCGAAAACTAATTTTTGACCCAATCATTTTTATTGCGGAAATAGATTGCGAACATCATGGGATGCCTAATGGTACCATTTAGAGTGGTCAATATCCACCAATTACCAATTTTGACGCCTCAAATTTTATTTCGATTGCCGACTTCATGGGATGCCTAATGGTACATTCTGGAGTGGTCAATGACCACCAATAGTGCACCCAGAAAAAAATCATGGTAAATTGATAGTATTTCAATTGAAAAACAATAATTTATACCATTAAGATTAGTCAATAGGATGCGTCCCATTAGTTAAGTAATATTGAAACTGTTAATACAATGTGTGGTTGTACCATAAATTTTATAATGTGATATTTTAATTACAATAAGAAAGACCTATACACATTTAATGATACGTATTATTAACTTTATGGTATAGTCGAAATACATTTTCCTAATAATGTATTAAAACAAAAATGTATTTTAGTTAATTTATTGTATATATTATTTTATTTAAATGTCGAAATGGATATTCACTTTTACAACACACACATAAAAATACACTTTTTGCTGCAAAAGGTTATAACACATTTAATGTTTGCTTTGGTTTCCTATAATTGATTGTAGTACTTGAGTCTGCAGTTATTGTTGAGTCCGTTGTCATAATAGAAGTTCTATGTATTATTTATTTTCTGTAATAAATAAAAATATAAATATAACTAAATATATAAATATAATTTATTTACATTAAATACATTGAGTCCTTACCAATGTCTCGTTTAATAATGTGGATTGTTACAAAAAAAAATACATGCGACCATTTTGAGTAAACACGCAGAATGACGTTCAAAACGAACATGTTTGTATTCGTTTTTGTTTTTTACACCACGTTTATTATATTAGGAGGAAACCATTAAAACAACAGTATTTATTCTATTTAAAATAATAATATTGAAATATTTAAATTTATGGTACTGAATATTTCAAATAATATTGAATTAATTAGAAAACTTTTGATTTAAAAAGAAAAAACTATTAATACATGAACCATAAGATCAATGGTCGTACCATAAAGTACTTAATGGTACATTTTCTTTTGAGTGTGGGTCCGAAAACCAATTTTACACCCAAACATTTTTATTGCGGAAATCGATTGCGGACTTCATGGGATGTGTAATGGTACCATTTAGAGTGGTCAATGACCACCAATTACCAATTTCGACCACATAACTTCTATTGCGGAAATCGATTGCGGACTTCATGGGAAGCCTAATGGTACCTTCTGGAGTGGTCAATGACCACCATTAGTGTGTCCGAAAACCAATTATTGACACAAACATTTTTATTGCGAAAATCGATTCCGGACATTATGGGATTCCTAATGATACCATTTGCAGTGGTCAATGACCACCAATGACCAAATTTTTGACCACAATCATTTTATAGCGGAAATCGATTGCGGACATCATGGGATGTCTAATGGTACCATTAGGAGTGGTCAATGATCACAATAACGAATTTTTGACCACAAAACTTTTATTGCGGAAATCGATTGCGAACTTCATGGGATGCCTAATGGTACCATTTGGAGTGGTCCATAACCCCCATCAAAACTTATTTTCTTATCGATTTTCGAAATAAAAATATGTGGGTCAAAAATTGGTTTTCCGACCCACTATTGGTGGTCATTGACCACTCCAACCATTTTAGGTCAAAAAAAAAAAAATACTGTACCCTGTTTTTGTATTAACAAGATACCTCTTTGGACGTAAATTAACAAGATGTCGTGTTATATTAAATACATGTTTTTTTAATAGTACAAGATTTTTTTTTGGTGAATGCAATTAAAATTTTATTTTTGTATTATAACATATTTATGATAAGTTTGACCGATTCTGCTGGAGAATATATACAATTTTTTTTTGCCAACCGATTTAATTAGTTTTGTCAACATTCGACTGATTCAGTTGTTGCAACACTGCGTATAAGTTCACACAACTAATGAATACAATTGACACAACCAATTTGTTAGTTGTGGTAGCCAATTTAATTATAAGAAATCGGTATTTTACCTAGCCCTAGCGCCCCAACGTGTTGCAAACACGAAGACAGAACAGAGAGTATACATAGTTAAGAGATGTCATCCGAGTTGGTGTAAACGACATGAGTAAAATGTCGTCTACGTGGTATGAAAATTATTCAAAAGTGCGTAATTCAAGTAAGGTCGCTGAAAAATGCACTACTTGGAATCACGACTGAGCGAAGTGAGCTCTATGAATTAAAATTTATTTGGAATAAAAAAAATGATTCAGAGCGTATTTTTCCATTGTCTGCCACGAGATAGATCCGCTGAGAAGGAACTTATAATACACTAAAAAAAATTCAAAAAATACATTAAAATTGGTAAATATCACTATAGTACCTTCCTATACACGGTTAAAAATATTGGGTTATTTTTTAAACTTTTTTGGATTGTATATATGTCTCGACCAAAAAAAGATGAAATTGTAATAATCCTACACCCAGAAAAAAAACATGGAAAATTAATAGTATTTCAATAGAAAAACAATAATTTATACTATTAAAATTTGTCAATAGGATGCGTCCCATTAACTCAGTAATATTGGAACTGTAAATACAATATTTTGTTGTACCATAAATTTTAGAATGTGCTCCTTTAAATACAATAACCAAAACCTATAAATATTTTATGGTGCGTTTTATTAATTTTATAGTATAGTCAAATTACATTTTCCTAATAATTTATTAAAACAAAAATGGATTTTAGATAATTTACTGTATAATTTATTTTAATTAAATGTCGAAACTGAAATTCACTTTTAAAAAATCACACACATAAATGGACAATTCTCGTTGCAAAAGGTTATAGCACATTCAATGTTCGCTTCAGTTTCCAATACTTGAGTCTGCATTTAGAGTCCGTCGCCATAACAGAAGTTCGAATTATTATTTATTATCTGTAATAAATAGAAAACGGTTAAATATAATGAATTTACATTAAATACAAAAATTCCTTACCAATGTCGCTATTAATAATGTGGATTATTACAAAAAAATGCATGCGACCATTTTGAGCAAACACAAACACGCAGAATGACGTACAAAACGAACAAGTTTATATTCGTGTTTATGTTTTTTATGACATGTTTATTATTATAGGAGGAAACCATTAAAACAATAGTATTTATTCTATTAAAAATAATAATATTGAAATATTTAGATTTATGGTACTGAATTTTTCGAATACTATCAAATTAATTAGAATACTTTTTATTCAAAAAGAAAAAACTATTAATTCATGAACCATAAGATTGATGGTCGTACCATTAAGTACTTAATGGGACATTTTATTTTGAGTGTAAAAGATTAAAAAAGTTTGTAATACTTCTCTGCATTACATTGTAATACATGTTGAATTACTTTGCATGTAATCCGACGGGATTAAAATTAATGCTGAAAATGATTGAAAATACGGATTTGTTTTTGTAAAAAAAGTTTAAAAAATATATATTTTATATTATAAATAATATCGTCACTATCATGCCAAAGGGGCGAATGTGCAATTTTTGACATTTGCGTTTTTTTACATTTTTGAATGTAGTTTTTCCTCAAGTATAATGTGCTAAAATCAAGTGTCGTTTTGTTGGATATATCTAGCCAAAAAAGTTAAAACCAAAAGGGCGAATTTGAAAAATTGAAAATCTTGTCATGCCAAAAGGGCGAATCTTTCCTTTTTCGCCTTAACTATTTATTCGTACGAGATCAAATAGTGGTGTAAAGGCATTTATTGTTTGTTTTTAAAGCACCTATCGATCTGCATCATTACTTAAAAATATTTTCTTGCCAATAACAAAAATTCGAATAATTGAAAATCTTGTCATGCCAAAAGGGCGAATCTTTCCTTTTTCGCCATAACTATTTATTGGTACGAGATAAAATAGTGGTGTAAAGGCATTTATTTTTTGTTTTTAAAGTATCTATCGTTCCGCAATAATTTCGTTCTTAAAATAATTTGCTAAAAAATTATACCACTACTTTTGTATGTTTATTACTTTTTTTGGTATAATATAAATTATTGAGCAAATTTTTGCTTTTTAAAAGATATTTTTTTATTGATACAAATTAAAATTGGTTCCGATAGATAGCGTAATTTCCAGGTGTCTGTAAACACAAATCCCATTATTAAACCCTGTCCATTTACACCAAATTAAAATTACTTGTAATAATTAAAAAAAAGAACTTTTAAAAAACTAATGACTATCAAATAATCAAAAAATAATCTAACAAAAATAGAAATAATCAAAAAAACAGCTCTGATTTAAACATACATTAAAAAAAGAAACAAAATTAAATTTAAAACTTAAAATTGTGTATACTTAGATTGAACATTTAAAATTGTTAACTAGAAAAAAACTAAAACAATTCAATAATACCAAATAATTAGTAAATATTTTCATTTTAAAAACTAAAAATAGCAACTATAAATACATAAGAGATTAAAGAATTATATCATAATTCATTTCTGATTTTAATTCATTGTAAAACCCATGGTATTCACGTGGAATTATTTTTAATTCACACATTTTTTTCAAGTCTTTGTAATATTTGTAAATATCGGTTTCCGACCACTTTTTTTAAATGTTACCGCTTCCGAAAATTCTGGGTCATCAAAGTTTCTTTTAAAATATACCTTGAATGGTTGTTCTTTTTTATAGTGCAGCCAGCAAGTGCTCTGCAATGGAATATACGGAACTTGATCTTTAATGTTGAATTGATGGAAGTCATCATATAATAGGGTTCGTACTATGAATGGTTGAGGATTAATCCTACTCGCTCGGATGATTTGGGCCCAACATATACTGGTGCATTTTTTGATTTTCTTTCGATTTTCGAGTGTATGGAATCACATTCCATTTCCGTATGACCACTCTCAAACAATTTGTGGTCAATTGTTTTTAAAGTAGGATGGTCTCGACATAGTGCTAAACACATAGCAAAAAAAAAATATTTTTTCATTGTCCGCCACATTCGTCGGACATCATTTTAACTTGCGAAATATTGCGCTGTCCCATAACATACTCATATATACATGAAGATATTTCTATTGCTCCTCTTTTACCTTGAGTTTCGTCCCATAAGTAACAATACCCCTCACTTGTTCAATATTGTATATCGTTAAATTGTATACTGCAAGCTTTCGTAAATAATAAATTTGACCACAAGGACCTTTAGGAGTATTCAGCACAGACTGAAGGTCAAAATTAAAGGTAGCTACTGCACAATCTTGCAAAGCATGAACCTTGTCGTCATCACGAGCTTGTCGCGCCATAACTTTTTTTTTTTAAATGATTTCATGTTTTTCTTTTTCTTGTTGCTTTTGTTCATGATTTAATGAATGTTATGTTATACACTTTCGACACTGGTCTTTTTTTGGTTTAAAAAATCCTAAATTGTAATTATGAAATATTTCTCGAAATTTACCAACGCCAGCAGCAGAAACGCATTTGTCCTCACACTTTGATTCGATAAAAAAAGGCAAACCTTTAAAAGAAGGAAAATCTTTAAAAAAGCAAATCTTACAAAAGCTTAAATTGGCCCGATACTTTATATTAGAACAACGAAAAAAAGTAATAAAAAAACAAAAGTAGTGGTATAATTTGTTAGCAAATAATTTTATTTAAAGATACAGATTGATATGTGCTTTAAAAACAAGCAATAAATGCCTTTACACCAATATTTTATCTCGTACCAATAAATAGTTATGGCGAAAACGGAAAGATTCGCCCTTTTGGCATGACAAGATTTACAATATTTCGATTTTTTGTTATTTGCAAGAAAATATTTTTAAGTAATGGGAAGACCGATAGGTGCTTTAAAAACAAACAATAAATGCCTTTACACCACTATTTTATCTCGTACCAATAAATAGTTATGGCGAAAAAGGAAATATTCGCCCTTTTGGCATGACAAGATTTTCAATTTTTCCAATTTCTTCGTTTTTTTGCTACTACTATTTTATTCGTGCAAGATAAAATAGTAGTTTAAAGGTATTAATTGTCCGTTTTTAAAGCACCTATCGATTGGCATCATTATTTAAATTTACCAAAAAATTTTCCTTCAAATAACAAATGGCAAATTAATGTTTGGAAAAATATTTTTAAATAATGATGCCAATAGATAGGTGCTTTAAAAACAAACAATTAAAAATATTTTGAGCTAATAAAAAGTTATAGCATATAAAACAAAAATATTTGCGTTTTGGTCAGGATATAGCTTCACAAAATTCGTATTTATAATTCAGTAAGTTGTCTAAATTCAAAGATATTTGATATACGTTATAATAATTCATGAATAAACCAAAATAACAGAAAAAATTGAAAAAAAACTAAATTTTTCTAATTTTTAAAGCACTTCAAACTTTAAAAATTGATTTCCCAAAATTTTTAAAAATGCACATTCGCCCCTTTGACATAACAGTGACGATATATTTTTATTATTTTCATTAATATTTTATTTTTATAATTAATAACTCTTTGTACACTCTTTAATTATTTTTCATCTCTTTCGAAATTGTTTTCATGTCATTATTTTCATTTCATTGTCCCCTACAGATCTTCTAACATACCGCCAACTAGCTTTACTGTTATTTACTATTAGAGCTATTTAAACATATTGTCGTCGAAAAAGGCATTTTGAATTATATGTTACTAACATGGCGACATTATCACTGGTTCCAAAAAATAAAAAAAATATATTCCTATTTCTTCACTTTTTTTATTTTCTTTTTTTTGTTATTAATTTCAATAGCTGGAAGTATTTTTAATGTGGCAAAAGTTAATTGATTTATTATTTATTTATCTTTGAATAATTGTTTCATAATTCGTAAGTAATAATTAAATAATTAAACAAAAGAAAAAAATTTAAAAAAAATTGCCCTGGCCGAGATTAGAACCTGCGATTCTGAACTAAATTTAGTAAGTATGGTTTACAATTTAATCTTTTATGGTTTAAAATTATTAAATAAACTGAGATTAAACTATTTGAGTTTAAATTTTAAACCTTTATGGTTTAAACATATTAAATAAACAGAAAAATAAGCTATTTGAGTTTAATTTTTAAACCTTTTTGGTTTAAAATTATTAAATAAACAGACAACTCAAATAGTTTAGAGTTTAAATTTTAATACAATCGGATTAAATTTAAATTTTTAAACCATTTGGATTATTTTATAAACTAAAAAAATTACATTTCCATGTTTAATAAGAAATATATTATATTTCAATTTGAAAAAGTTTTCAAATGGGTGTAAACTATTAGTAAGTTTAGAAATTTGACATAAAAGTATTGAAATCATCTGTAATCCAAAGAAGGGTTTAAAAAATATTCCAACATTTTTTACCGTGTACAAAAAATAAATATTTTTTTATAAAAAATCGAAAGAAACTTCATCGTATTTCAGAGTTCGGATTTGCACGCACGCCCGCGCCCGCGCTCTTAAGTAAATGAGAAGCAAATTTGTTTACGCATACTCTGCACTCGGGCACCACATTTTTTTTACAACACATCCCGTCGCAACGAGTGATGCTTTGCACAATTCTCGGTACCTGCCCTCGTGCGGGCTACGAAACTAAAAACTGCAGCCCGCGCAGACGTGGAATGAGAAAATAGAGAAACATATCGCGCAAGTGCTATGGTATTTATTTCGCGGGCAACTCCGTGCAATAAATACCATAGCACTTGCGCGATATGTTTCTCTATTTTCTCATTCCACGTCTGCGCGGGCTGCAGTTTTTAGTTTCGTAGCCCGCACGAGGGCAGGTACCGAGAATAATGCAAAGCATCACTCGTTGCGACGGGATGTGTTGTAAAAAAAATGTGATGCCCGAGTGCAGTGTCTCCGTAAAACAAATTTGCTCGTTAGTGTATGAAGAAAGGGGCATGTGCGGGCGCACGCACACGGGCATTTCCGATCTCTGACGTATTTTGTAGTATTTAATGGTATTTACCGATTAAAATAAATATTTATCCTATTTATTATTTTTAATAGTAAAAAAACTATTAATAAAAACTCAAAAAATTACATGCATTTTTTTAATATAGGTATATTCAACACGTTTAAACTAGATCATAATATAGATTTTATAAAGCTTAGTGAAAAATCTCATGCATTGATCGTGTTATACATAGTTAATGTTAAGAAGAAAATGAAATTTATATTGCATTATAGTAGATAAAACATATATTTTCATTTTAAAATATAAAGTAAATATGTTATTAAATATATACATTAATTTAGTAAAATGCGCTCATATATAATTAAGCTAAATAATATTTATTTAAAACATACTATGTGTTATAAGAAAGGGGTTAAAAAAGAATTTGGTTGAAATGTTTAAAATAGAATATTGCTAAAAGACATTGTTTTAATTATAGGATATTGGTACAAAACATATGATATTTTCTACAACACATATATTATATAATTTACTTTAATAAATTAGATTTATTATTTTTCTTCATTTTTATACAAGAGCGCATTACCGTTGAAATAGACTCCATAACTTATAGCTAGATACTCGTTTTGCGAGTGTGGCTGCTGCACCAGATACTTGTTTGTCACTCGCTGTACTCGGTCGAATTTTCACAAGTTTCGACCTCATCTGCTCATTAATGAGCTCCTGCATGTCCATCTGAATTACATAACAGTAAATAACAATTGGTTTTTACTTGCGACTCGAAAATAGCCATATGTTACATACCTGCCACTGCTCAAGCTGCTGAGACAACTCCACCTTTTGCTGTATGGACTCCAAGAGCTGGCTATTGGCCTGCATAAGTTCTACGCGAGTTTTAGCTAAATCTACCTCTGCTTTGGTGCGTCTTTCATTTGCAGCATCACGTTCCTTTTGTGCCTTTGTTAGGAGTTCATCATGTCCAGTGGTGCCATCAATATCGCCACGTGCCTGATCACGCTCTTCGGTCACATTCTGCAGTTCAACATCTTTGACAGTGAGCTATAAATGAGATTCTTATATGACGTTGTATGATACACAGATCATCAGATTTTAACCTTTGCTTCGAGCTGCTGCATTAGTTGATGGCTGCGCTTAATTTCATCCTCCTGCTCCAGAACAATGTTTCGCGTTTGGTCCAGCATTTTCTTAAAGTTGCCCGCATCCAAGTTAAGCAACAATCGCGTCAGCTCATCAGACATGTCCGACAACATGCCTTGACGAAAATCAACCGCAGAGCTTTCGCCGGATTTGGACGAAATCGTATTGTCCATGGATTCGAGATCCATTGATATGTCCGAATTCAGACCTGCAAATGGTAAACAATAATCATTCATAACATCTACGTAATGCATTTAAAGTTTATTTTACCCGAGTCATCGTCATGACTAATTTTCAAAGAGTCCACTAAGCTCTTCAATTGTATGTAAACAGAACGGGCTTCGACCCAGATGTGATTAGATTTTCCCTCGCCGAAACCGCCATCAGTCAAGTCTTCATCACATTCCATTTCGATCTGTAAAGATTTCTTGCTCTGCATATTGGTATCCTAATATTTAAAAATCAAAATTATTTATGATTTTTAATGAGTTCACCCATATGTTGTCTCATATAACTTACCGAGCCCAGTCGTTCACTAAGTACATTGTTTTCCCGCTGTGTTCTGTCCAAAGCTTGCAAAGTAGTCTATTTAAATTTGAGAAAGCATTGATTATTTTTAAAGTTTTGTTTTACAAAATTCGGAAATCAGCATTCATTATAATCACCTCTTTTTTTGGCATGAGATTGAGGGATAGAAAAGGTTATTTGCAAAACAACAAATTTCAGTATTTTGAAAAAAAATCTATAAATTTGTTGATGGAACTGCCATATATGCTCTATATTTTCTATATTCAATACTACAACCTATACTTTTGATTATAAGGCACGTATTTGCTATAACTGAATAAATTTTGTGTTAACCATATACTTATTGTGTGCAATAATGCTCATATTTATGAGACTTTTATTACTCCTAAAACATTCGTAGTAATGATCATTTTAAATAATTCTAAAACATTTATATTTTATAGACTTTTTAGACCCCGAATTACTCTATAGGTGGTGGTGTAGTGCACATGTTTTTCTTAGTTCAGACATCCTAGTACAAGTAAATTCATCAAAATATGCATATTTATTTCAAAATAAATATAATAAGCCATGTTCCGGCTTTCGATCGAATTCCAATCGAATTTCATATAATATATGGACGCCTCTCGTTTCAATTTGCTTACGAAAAACAGCACCTTTTTCGAAACTACGATAAGAAGCTCAAGTTCAGTTTCTCCACGAAAACAACCACATCTCTATTATACCCAAGAAATTAAGCATATATGTTTTATAGCCACGAAATGAAGTATAACTCTATTTCGCCACGAAAAGAAACACTTTTACATTTAGCTATGAAAAAAAGCTCATCTATCATTTCCCCAAGAATAAAAGCATATTTATTTATACTAGAAAGTTATTATATTTTTTGTAAAAATTTGTTCCTTTGGGATTTGGCCAGAATCCACTTGCGTCATTGGAAAATTTTTTGGAAAAATTTATTCCTTTGGGATTTGGCCATAACCCACTTGCGTTATTAGACATTTTTTTTGGAAAAATTTGTTCCTTTGGACATTGGAACAAATTTTTCCAAAAAAAACCACATTGGATTTTTTTTTGGAACATTTCTTCCTTTAAGATTTGGCCATAACCCACTTGCGTTATTGGACATTTTTAGGAAAAATGTGTTCCTTTGGACATTGGAACAAATTTTTCCAAAAAAATGTCCAATGACTCAAGTGTTCAATGCCACTGGCCAAATACGAATAGAATACATTTTTCAAAAAAGTCCAATGACGCAAATGTGTTCTAGCCAAATCGCACCTGCATGTTTATATATGCCTAATAGAATAGTTTCATTGGAACAGTTTCAGCAAATAATGTCCAGTCACACACCTAGAAACCATGTCATCAATGAAAAATCAACAAATTTAGTTATTATACAATATCACCTCCACCATCAACATGACTTCTTACCCACAAAATTGTCTATTGGGATATCTGTATCGAAAATACATATATTCTTTTATTCGTGGTGACATTAAACATGCAGAACGAACGAAAAGTCACCAAATACATTTTTATGAAAAACTTAAATTTAGAGTTGGTGATTAGTATTACAAAAAGTAATTGGAGAATTTTTAAAGTTGTTCGTAGACACAATATAAATGTGTTTCTGTTCGTGGGAAATATAAAGTTATGCTTCTGTTTGTGGAGAAAATGTGAATGAAGTTCTTTTCGTTACTAATACAATTTAATGCTTCTTTTCGTGTATAAAATAAATGTATGCTTGTTTTAATAAATTTTATTTTTAAAGTGCCGTTTTTCGTAAGCAAATTGAAACGTGTGGGTTTTCGTAAGAGGCGTCGATATGTAAACAAGCGTTTTGGAATTTGATGTCTCAGTACAATAATTATTTTTCAAAAGAATTCAATCCTTTGAACGATTGCTTTAAACGATTTCAATTTGTTTGGAAAACAATTATTTGTATTGAGACATCGAATTCAAAAGCGTTTGTTTACAAATCGTCGTTGCAGAACGAAAAGTCACCAAATACATTTTTATGAAAAACTTAAATTTAGAGTTTGTTGATTAGTATTACAAAAAGTAATTGGTGCATTTTTAAAGTTGAAATATCAATTGATAGACTTATATTTTTCTATCATGTGGCAGAAAAAATTGAGATCATCGATTAAATATTGACAGATATATAAATATTTTTGTAAATCAATATTTGTAATTTTCAAAATGTATTTGGTGACTTTTCGTTCTACAACGACGAAATTTTATATGAAATTCGATTGGAATTCGATCGAAAGCCGGAACACGGCTGATTATAAAATTTTGTTTTTATATTCCTAAAACATACTTGAAAGAGTTTATTTGTGATTGCTCCCAATAGACTCTCAAATGATACTTTTTTATGAACCATTATTCACAGCTCTCCGAAAATACTCTTTAAAGAAGATTCTTATAAATCTATTTTTTGTGCTTGTTGAGTCAATTTATAAATTGTTTCTGAAAGCACAAAAAATAGATTTATAAGAATCTTCTTTAAAGAGACAATCCTAAATATGATACCTAATAGAGTATATTTGTGAAATCTTTCAATATACTCCCAAATGACAATATTTTAAGAAGCATTATTCAGACGAAAATACTCTTTAATAGGAAATGTTTCTGAGTCCATTTTCTAAGCACTCAGAAACAATTAAAAATATGAAGATTATTTATAAGGACTCTAATTAATAATAGCACTATTTTGAACAGCTCCGAAAACAGTCATAAATGTGTTACCTTTATGAGCCTATTTTCTGAGAGCTCATAAAACTCTCAAAAACTAATTACTTTTATGACACATAGACTGGAACAACATACAAACTTTTTAAAAAGTTCTATTTATATCGTTATTATATCTGAGAACTCACATCTAATTTGGTTTCTTGCTCCCGTGAGTGTCGCTCCAGCATATGTATGCGATCCGAGGCTTCCTCCAGTGCTGATTGTAATGATTCTTTCTCCTCCTGGAGCTGCTGCAGTCGACGTTCCAGCTCATGGCGTTTCTCTGTGGTGAGGTTGAGTTCAGTTTTTATCGACTCGAGGCTATTGACATGTTCCTAAGTCAAGTTCAAATTGTTAATATTGCCTTCATTATTTATGTGCATTGTTATCAGTTAATTTACCTGCAGACTGGTATTTCTGTAATTATATTGGTCCTTGAGCTCTTGTATTTGTGCCTCCAAACGCTGTTCCGAAGTATGAGCCTCTTGAATGCGCTCTGTGAGGCGTGTGTTTTGATGGGTCAATTCGTCGATGAGAACAGTTTTTTCTTTCTCCGTTTGACGCACGACATTGTCCTAATGGAGTCAGAGTCACATAAAACAAAACAAAAATAAATAGATAGATAGATAATTTGCTTGGTACTGAATAAGTAATGTCAATGCTAATGGATTTTTGTCATACCTTTGATTGTAGTTTGTTTTTGAGTTCATTGAGATCAGATTGAAGTTCAAGGACACGTTGGTCACTCTCCTCCTCGGCAAGAGCGAGTTTTTGGCGCAATACATGTTTCTCTTGCTCTAATTTCTGTAAAGTAAATATTTTTTAAAAATCAAAGTTTATATTTATTTTTTTAAATGCCTTGAATTATGGAATATTTTTAAATTAACTATTGTTTTATTGACTATATTTTTATTATATAAATTTTAAAATAAAATTTTAAAATAAACTTGAAGTCATCATTTAATGATTGGAATAATTATTGTTGTAATCATAGCGTATATTTAACATGTTTGCTGGAATAATTATAACAAAAAATACATAATTTCATCATCCATACTAGAATAACATTTTTGCCATAATAGTTCTAAACATAAAATTTAATCATAACCCAGTACGCGATATCGCATCCGTTCTTTTAACAATATCGTGAGTCAAATTGAACCTACATGGTAGGTAGATATCGAAACGTTCCGTTGGAGTTTTCTCGATACGAGAAATGTTTCGAAATCGGAACGATATCGAAGACAAAAATGATCAAAGTTCGAGATTGCTGCGAAAAATATTGCGATATCGTTTTGATAAATTTTAATTATCGTATCTTGTCATAGTATTTGAATGTACGAAAATTTTTTAAAATTAGAACATCGAGATCGAACTTTTTATCGAAGTTATTCGAGAAAGCTTCGAGGCATCGAGGTCTCCAAGTCATGACAGACTGGGAATATGATAATGTAAATCATTTAATGAATGACACAATCATTTTAAAAGAATGGGAATGCTTGAGAAAATCAAGAATGATCTTAACAATATTTTATAAAAAATTTTTCAATTCAATAGAATTTTATTTCTGCTGTTCCGGAATTCGATTTTCTAATACAAAATAAACGTATTTTAATCGAATTATTTCCGTTAAAATTCAGCATGACATCTACTTAATTCAATTTAATTTGACAAATATTGTAATTCAAAAGTGACGGTCTCTAATCGAAGCGATCAACAATTGTATACATTATTTTTTTTTATTATTTTAATAATAAACCTAAATACAAATTTTAAATCAAAAGTAGGAATTAAAACTAGTGAGCACTACAAAATACTATTGGAAAATGGTGAAAACCACTAAATTAATTTTTATTTTTAAGAAAATATTTCATAATTTCAATTTATTTTATTAAATTTATAAGTGCTCTATTGGTCAATTTAATTAAACTTTCTTTAGAGTGTATTTTATAAAATCAATATTCGCACTAGTTTTCAACACTTAAACTTCGTTATTTTTCACAAAATAAACAATATACACAAAAATATACCTATCTTATCTTTTTGCGCTATTGTGATGAAAAGCTTTATTATTAACTCACTATCTAAATATCACTATCACCAATATTGATAATTGCAATTGCAGGCAACAAGTTAAGTTCGCTCCTATGTTAGTCGATAATTGTTCTAATTAGTCACTGTTTTGCTGCAACAATAAACTTTTTCAATACAAATCTTTACTTTTGCAATCAGGTATTACTGTGGTAATTCCATTTATTAGAATCGTAAATTACAATTAACCCAATTTATCGAAAATTGGCTGATAAGAATAGTCAACTTTGTGTTTAATTAAAAAAAAATATTTAAACCGAAGCGAATATAGTATTTGAATATTCTTATTTGTAGTTTTCAAAAATGGTTTCGAATATGGTTACGATATAACTATTATATCAATACGGTATGTACATTCACGTAAATTCGTAGCTACTTAAATGAAATGAAATTCTTTAACGATTACATGTTTGCAGTTCGGTACACTTTAAACGGTAACCCCGTTTATTTATGATCCATATATAAGCACATTTACTTATATATACATATGTAGGGTATTTATGATCTTTCATAATTCTTACATTAATCTATCACAATTTCTAAACTTTAAAATTTATCTTAACCTTCGTTAATGGTTATTTAGGACATCACACGTTGGTAAAAAGTTAAATTCACCCGTAGATGTTAGTGCTGTATGACGTGTTTGAACATAAATAGCAGGTCACGATAGACCGAATATGTCCATTTTCAATACTAGACTGCATAGATATATAAGTAATATAACTTCGGAGTTTCATTGATATAGCTGTTCTAGTTTTCCTGTAATCGTGAACTAAACAAACAGACAGAGACAACTCAAGACGGAAGGCCATCGTTAAATCGGCTCAGGAGGTGACGCTGATCAAGAAAATATATATTTCCATACCGGACACTTCTCCTTTTGGGTTTTACAAATGGATGACCAAAGTGAATATACCCTTTGACTTTTAGTAACCCTCCTTTTTACTGTCATTAAATACTGTTTGTATACTCCAATCTTATGTGTACTGCCTTCAAAATTATGTCAATTTTCATCTCTTACGAGTTAAAAGTTCTGTTCATTACATTCATTCGAATGTTCATGTTCCTAGGCCTAAAGATTTCAGATGGGCGTTGACTTAGGATTTAATTAAAATATACGGTATATCATTAATTGGCCTGTTAGAAACTTGAACACAAATACGTTTAAACTAATTGTACCTGAAGTGTAGTAACAAGAGCTATGTTGCAAATATCATTAATAAAATATGTTTAACAATTATCTAGTTTTTATTATTATGGCATATGTGTACATATCTCAAGCAATGCCAGATAATGTTCGATATTTTACAGAACAACAAAAGACTTGAAACCACCAATCAAGACTTTTTTAAAGAAAACACCACAAAGAAGATAACAAAATTAGTACCTAGAAATTATGAAAACAACTTTAGTATATCATCATCATTATTTGGAAAGTGAAATTTTGTATAGAAGAATACACGAAATAAAAAATAAAAGTAAGAAAAGACTCCCTCGATTCATTTAACACACCGCCAAAAATATGGTTTATCTTTGGAGTTAATTTAAAGAAGTAAAATAACGTTTAAAGTCACCTTTTTAACAATTTAACATTTGTTTAATTATCAGAAAAGATTTAAAAGCAAATCTTATAAATATTTTTATTATTAAAGAAAATTACAAAAAATAGTGTTTTGCCGCCGAACTGTAATGAAAACTTACTTAGTAGTTTTTTAAATTAGTTATGAATTATTCATGAAATTAAATATCAATAAGTTTTATATCAGTTTGAACTGCACATTAATATTATGTTTAGTATACTTTAGTATAGCTATTGAAACCGAAACGAAAAAGGTTTCGATTTCGTTTTTCTTGTATCTTGTTTTTAATTTTTTACGTTTCGTTAACGGTTTGGGTTCTAAATTTATGCCCCTTTTTTCTATTCATAAATAAATAAATTGTAAAGATAAAAACAAATTTAAAGAATACAATTTCTCATTCAATTAATATAAATCAATCAAATAAAATTTTATAATCAAAAAGACAGAAATCTGCACTGCATTTTTAAGAGTCTATCCTCTTTGTTCACCCGTTTTTAACATCCGGAAGAAGTCGTGTACGGTGTGGAACATTATAAATATTTTCTTGATCAACGTAACTTCTTGAGTTGATTTTGCAATGTGTGTCTGTTGAAATCATGATTATAGAAAAACTAGAAGAGCCAAATCATATTAAACTTATTATTTAGATTTTTACGATGTTTGATATTGGGCGTGATAGATTGATTCTGATTTTGATTATAATCATCCCATAAAATATACGTTTAGTAGACTTCCATGTTAAAATATATATTTCATATCAACAACGGCATTGATAATATCGGTTTTTGGATATCGATTTATATGTCATTTTCATAAAACGATTTCAATTCATGTTTCGTGTCTAAATATGAAAAGAGTTTCTGGTTTGAATTCCTATTTTATATTTGATAAAAATGATCGATTTGAAAACGAAATTTTTTCGGTGTATCTACGACTGAACTTCTGGTTGTCATATAAAACGAACTTGTATGCCGTATACTTTATCAATTATAATGAAGCACAATTTTTTTTTGCAAAACTTTTGACTTTCAAGGTTTACAACAAAAGCCGATGACTAATTTTCACCAACTAAGAGAAAAAAAAAAACGAACAACACGAAAGACAGGCCATAATAAAGAAATAAAATATAAAATTAAAATATATACGATACAAGCAGGTTATAAGAAGAATACAAAAGGTACATGGCTGGGAAATATTTTAATTAAAACTGATGTGAACTTCAATCTGGCCATAAGTTCAATGGTTGAAGTATTTGTATGAGCGAGTGCGATTGTTTTAAGAAGACAAATTTTGCTAATTAACGACAAAATAAATGTATGCAGACAATTTTTGGTGTGAAACGGGCATAAATAAATATATATGTCCGTGGCTATACATCCGTGAAGTCAGCAGTCAGCGGCCAGGCCAGCTTCAAGAAATGAGTGGAACAGAACCTTGTGGGCAAGCTTGGGTTATAAATAAATGGTGAATCAACCGAGCAGCGCGAAGCTTTTTCAGTTGAGTTTGTATGGCTCCCTCTGTATGTGTTGTTTGAGTTGTTGTGTGTGTTTTATTTATGGTTAGTATTGTTGTTGTATTACTTTATTGTTTTCAATCATGTTGTTTTTGTTTTTCTTTTTGTTTCAGTTGCTTTTGTTTTTGTTATTGTTGTGCGCAAAACGCACGTAAACTCGTTTTCACTGTTGGCCAAAATTAAGAAAACAAAATAACAAAAAAAATAGTTCATAATGAATGAGAAAATTTCAAATACAATTCATAGAAAAACATCAAATACGCCAACTGATTTAAGCCCGGTCAATAAAATGTGTGGTACGCCAAGCTCTATTCGGCTCAACGATTCCCGACCTGATCAGTGGCCGTTTTTGCAGATCAGTGAACCGTGACCATTATTCGAATGCGCCCAAAACATTTGTTTATGAGCGACTCTATTGATGACCTCCTTCAAAATGTTGTAACATTTGTACAAAGCACTCGCGCGCGCACACACACAACAGAATAACCTTCAGTTACCACAAAATGATAATACGTCTACGCTTTAAGCTAAAAAGGGCTGCCCTTATTTTGTCTATTGCCGTTCAAAATCCCACTAAGAAAATATATTTAATGAAAAAATAAAAATAAAATTATCTTTGACTTTTTGCCAATATACAAAAGTAAACCGTAGGGAAGGTTAGGTCACATGGGGAAATTTGAATTCGGAATTATGAGAGTTATTGTCGGTATATGCCAACTATGTATATATACAGTACACAATGGGCATTTCCAGAAAAACGTCAACCACGACCGAAAAATTCAAAATGCTCAAATCTTTGAAATAACGGTATATTTGTAATCTTATATATGTGAATCTAAATATTTGAAGAGAAAATTCTATTCCGTTAACGGTAACGTTACGTTACTACACGACTTTTAAATATTCCAAATTTTTAATATACTTGGAGTAACCATATTAACTAACTTTAAAGACATACAGATTAAAAATTATATTTTTTGTTTTTTCAGACAACCTTAATTAATATTTCTAAAGCTTAAAAATAATCATTGAAACTAAAATAACGGAAAAATGTTGTATAAGGGTCTACTATTGTCTCGTCCGGAACCAAAAAGATACATTTATTTTCATATTAAAGTTTAATAATTAAACTAACACATTTTTTAAAATAGTTGAATCCACTATTCCTCGACATTTTCAAAAATGTAAACATCGATTTCCTAGTAATTCTAGAAAATAGTTGACAGATAATTAAAATCTGTCCCATCGGGAACTTTGAGTACCAAAAGTGTAAAACTACAGTCTAAAAAAAATATATTTTTTTAACAAAAATAGTAAAAAAAAAAAAAATTAAAAAACTTAAAAAAATTCGAAAATTTGAATAGTACATCACTTTTCATTTCGTAATAATGATTATTGATATTGTCATATACAAAATTATTTATAGCAAAAAATCGTAGTGCAAATTTCCATACTGAACGTCCGGAATTATTCTGAGATTTATTACGAAATAACTGTAAACTTTAGGAACAAAGTACTCATATACAAATATAAAGTAAATTGTGTCAGCTATATTCTGAGATAATTCAAAAAAATATATTGTAAGCAAAAAGTATTTTTAGAATAAAAATCGTACTGATATAAATCCCGTCCGGATTTATTCTGTGATTTATTATGAAAAAACTATAAATTTTAGGAGCAAAGTGTAAATGTACAAAGAAAGCATATGATTTCAGCTATTTTTTAAAATAATCAAGTAAATTCATTAATTTTCCTTCGGGATATTAAAATTTTAAGCGTACGAATGTCACGTCCGAAACCCTAGGAAATTCCCATATGTGTTAATGACAATTTTAAAATTAAGAGTTTTACAGGGTTCTTTAATTTCAAATAATTCCGCTGGAAAATCGCTTGTGTGACCTAGGAGTCGAATTTATACCTTTATATACCCCGATAGTTTTGTTGATTTTACGTGTAATGTGAGTAATTAGAATCGAAAATCTAAGGTGTCAAAAGCCATCAACATTTTTGAAATGATTAGATTTATAAACATATAAATATTTTGTACATATTAATAATAAGAAAAGATTCAAAATATTTAATTGAATATTTGAATTTCCCATAAGTTCTATAAGATAATGATTAATATTACATATGAAATCAAAAATAAAATTTTGTGTTCCTTAGAAGTTTTATCGACGAACAAAATGATTTGAACAATGAAAACTGAAATGAAAACTGTTTCAAAATCAACTCAAAAATGCGGTATTATGCTATGTAGATAGATTCCCCTGTATCAAAGAACATATAATTTTAGTGTCACTATAGATTATCGAAAACAATAATTTGGTTTGCTGATTTATTTTAGAAAATTCAAAAGAATTCAAATGTGTTAATATAAATTATTTGAGGTGAAAAGACTTTAAGTAAAATTAACTTAACGTGTTTAAAAGTACTCAGTTGTACGTTTTTAATGATATGCAGTATTAATGAAAACGGAATCCACTATTATTCGTTATTTTATAATCATGGTTTTTTAATTACTTCCTCAAAAGTGTTCATTTAATTTTTTTTTCATTTGAATTGCAAGAGTTGCGAGAATTTAATGCGGAATATTTTTAGTTTATGTGTGTTTATACAAGACGTGAATACAACATTTATCATTTAGATGGTTATAAATTAGTTTTAGTAATTTGCTTTAAAATATTTTTAAATAATATATCGAAGAATACATATATTATGGTAGATTTTTGAGGGTCACTGAAAATTAATTAGACTTGTCCATAATTGCTATAAATTAGTTTGAAAATAATAACTTTTATTTGAATTTAAAATACTTAAAATTGTAACTAGAACAAATTACATTATATAAAATGTTATACATACATTAATCAACAAAGCATTTAAAATGTCTAAAAATAAAACATGATAAAATTGTAATGCCAATGTAAGCCTCATCATGTTGTGTGACCTGGGTGGTGTAGTGCAAAGTTATTATTTTACTAAAAACACGTTTTAGTTTCATAATTATAGTCAAAATGTTCCTATTATTTAAAAGACTAACTATGTATTTAGGTTTGTTGTGTTTTTGTATGGCTTCAGAAAACGTGTCATATTCCAGTTTTGCCAAGTTGTTTTTCATTCCGGCAAGTAATACACATAAGTAATATTCTGTCTTAACTGGTCTTGCAACCAATTCACTTCACATCAGGTACACTAAATATCTGTATTTTAGTTCTGTTCATGTGTTACCTACTTAAGTGAACCCATATCTAAAAGATGGGCCAGAACTTGATTCCTGAGTAAAGTTGAAACAACCTATTTCTTACTTGCTATTTGGTCAATGAACCTATATGTAATTTAATTGTGGTTCATTAAAGTATTTTTATAGCATACTATAATTGGTATGCCTCAACATTTCACAGCAGGTATTATTGTATATTATAACTTTAACATAATGATATTGTGCATCTATACGAACGAAGTTCATTGGCATTTCCCATGAAATAAATGATCAATTTTAAAGATTAATAGTTTAATAAGATAATGTAAAGAGTGATAAAGTAGCACAGATCAACAATAAGAAATTGAATGCAAATATTTTAAAATATGGTTTCTTAAAAAATGGGAAAAGGGTCTGAACATTTCGTAAGTATACAATGTCTTTGAAAAACCGTACGGCGACATATTCGAATTATATACAAATTATATTTGAACAATTACAAAATTTATAATTTTTTAGAGTTATTATTATTAAAATTTAAAATATATTTTTACCGTTTAAATTGCAATCTATTTTCTTCAAAAAATGTTGACCATGTTAAGAAGATTACATTAAATATGAATACAATAAGCTGCATTCGAATTTGAATTAAATGAATACAAAGGTTTAGCTATTGTTATTCAAAAGATTAGAAATTGTAACGTCACTTTGGTCATGTCGCTATCGCTCAAGTTCAAAAGTTTTAAATAACAAAGCATCATACAAAATCTTTATAAAATTAAAGTCATAGATAATGTCACACACACAAACCTCCTGTAAGTCGATTATGTGCAATAAATATGTATTTTATGAATATCAAAAAATACGATGTCAAGGCAAAAATATTTCATTATAAAGCTGTAATTTGTATAATTTGAAATATGTAAATATATTTTTAATAATTGGGTGCATCTGATGTTCTATTGAAAACCGTTTTGTTTGAAGTAAAGAAATATTTCTAAATTTACGTGGGTTTACATCTGTAATTTATCGTTAATGTCAAGAACAAGCTTTCTCCACGAAATTATGTGAATACATAGAGAAATACTCGAGTGAAAATTTGCTAACATTAACCCTCCTGTCATCCGTCCAGGAAGGTCGAATTCTGATCGACTAGGCACGCCTACCATCAATCATAATCCTGATCAGGATTTGCTAGGGTTATACTAATTTTTAATCCACGAAAGGAAACTTGAACCATCCTTTATTTTTTTTTTTTTGTGAAACTAATGATCTAAAGTATACGATACTTGAGGAGGGTAACTTGATCTAAAATATAAAAATCAACACTAAAGAAGAAAAAAAATGTTACAAATTTGAAATACCTCATTTAGACTCAAAACGCATATTTTTTGAAATAAAAAAAATTATCACTGAGATAATTTCGTGTATTTTGAACTCTAGTAGAAGATTGGCCAGAAAAGTTGTAAAGAATATTAATAAAAATTATCAATTAAGCAAATTTATTGAAAAAAGTAAATTTAGAAGTAACAAAAATTGGCGTATAAAATGAAATACATGCATTATTTGAGAGTTGGGAAGTGATAAATATTAATCTACTTCATTTAAAACTAGTTTAAATTTACGCATTTGAATAACATAAATATTTTAAATATGTTAAATTTGTTAGGTGTCAAGTTTTTGGTGTAATGATAAAGAAAAAACTTTAATATCAAAAGATTCATTCATTAAATATTTTTAATTAAATCACTTGTTTCAACACAAGTTTCCACTCAAGGTTCAATAAACTCAATAGGTAACAATGGAAATTGATGAGATATTTGTAGCAATTAATACTATGTAATATACATAAATTGAGTAATTCAAAAATGTCAAAAAATAATCCGATTATATACAAATATATTGTACAATTAAATTTGATTTATATTGTCAAGGTAAATATATTGCTGAACCAATAGCAGGCCCGTAGATCGGATTTTCGTACGGGGGGTTTTGATAAAATATATTAATTTTTACGAGAGAGTTCATAAAAACACATTCGCGTATATAAGTTAATTCATTTTTATTTATTCAGATTATCTATTTTCAAATAATAAATTCATTTGGGAATATTACTGTCCGAAAAAACTACTTTCAATATTTCCACGAATAACTAAAATAAAAAGAAAACTTTTTTTCAAATATATAAATGATTTCAACCCTTTCATTTCCTCCCATTAGCAAAGTCCAATATAGATTGTAAGTTTTTGAAATTGTTCATTTATGCTAAGAACATTTTTGGTTATAACTTGGGATAGGATCGACCGATCTGTTGAAAGGATAAACTAATTCCAAATATGGAATAACATTATAAACATCTATATATTTATATATATATTGCACAAATTGGATCCTTTGGTATTCTCGAATACCCAACTAAAAAAAAATCAAATGAAGTATTTTTGGGTTTTGGGAACATTTAAAAAATCTCATTCTATAAAATCGAGATTCGAGGTCGGGTCATAAAGATGGAGTTAATTGAAAACTTGAAATAAACCCTAACCTTTTTTAGAATTTTGTAAAAAAATTATTAGAAGAATAATTTTTGATTAAGTACAGATTTCATTTTTCTTGTATATTTTCCAAATTTATTTCGAGAACTTCGATTTTTAAATTTAAAAAAAAAGTCCAATGACATAGTTAGGCAAATCCCAAAGGAATAAATCAGATATATAGATTCAATGTAATGTATGGAATTATAATATTAAAGTATATTTTGTAATATTTGTTTTAATTCGAATTTTATTTACAATAATTTTAAATTATTATTTGAATTAACTAAAGAATACTAAAAATTAAAAAAAATCTCTAATGAATAATCTAATATTCTTTGAAGACAAATTTTATACCAATTAGGTTTGAAGGTTAAAATAAATTTAAAAAATTGAACACCTAGACCTCCCCCCCCTTGCTATATTGTTACTACACTTTTGTAAAAATACAAGATGTTTGCCACAAGTATAATAACAAATGCTATATTAATAATTAAAATTGCTTCAATGATGTCAATGAATTGTCCAAAACCTTTTAGAAAATACAAGATTTTCGCATCACTCAAAAACATTATTGATATACAGTCAAAAATTATTCTTCTAATAAAATGTTTACAAAATCGTAAAAATGGGTTCGGATTTTTTTTCAAGTTTTCAATTAACTCCATTTTTCTGACCCGACCTTTATATTCGAATCTCGATTTTATAGAATTAGTCATTTGACTTATTACGTCATTTGACTTTTTTTAGTTGGGTATTCGATGGGCATGCTCATGAACTGATCATGTCATTATTTGAGATGGTCGGGCTATGGCGAGGCCCACGATGTCCTTGTAAAGCAGTGTCCCGATCATGTATTCACCTCAGGCCATGATCATGTACTGATCGGGTGATTCCCGATTTCATTATTTACCCGAACCTACAAATCTCAAATCAAATCATGGAATCAAAAGTTGACAAGACAT
This sequence comes from Dryomyza anilis, assembly GCA_951804985.1. Classification (NCBI taxonomy): domain Eukaryota; kingdom Metazoa; phylum Arthropoda; class Insecta; order Diptera; family Dryomyzidae; genus Dryomyza; species Dryomyza anilis. Next base: position 40,549,186 of record OX638134.1, on the reverse strand, counting down.
ATAAAGATTTTTGTAAATGAATAGTTGGTGGCTTTTACTCCTCGAAGATATTTTAATTTATAATATTAAAATATAATGAGAGCATTGTACTCTTCATTAAGCTTAATAGGACAAGCTTCCGATAGTTTGGCAACTGTCAATGCATTTAAATAAGGAACATTTTCTATTTCTAACATCATTTCTGATGTTCATTGTTACTGTCCACATATTTAATTAAATGCACTTTATAAAAATAGTTCCTGTTATTTTTTATATGAAGCCCTTGCAACTCATAAAACTATCATTTAAAAACATTGGCTCAAATTCATAGACAATTTAAAGTCAACTTTCAAATTAAAGTCACTTGTTCGATAATTTTCACAAATAATAAAATGTCAAAAAGCTGATTTTAATTTTAAAGTCGACTTTAAATTGTTTATGAATATGCGCCATTAGTTTTACATTGGGAAAATTAAAAATTAGTTTTAAAAATTAAGATAAGAATTAAGATGGTATGGATAATTATATGGTCATATTGAGGAAAATTTCCGTTAAATGTAAATCTTTCATAAAAATATGTTCATAATTATGGTGAAATATTTCTGAAAGTCTCCTGTTTATTAAAAAAATATTTGGGGTTTTGTTCATTTAATCCCGATCATTGCTCGTTGGATTTTGCCTTGAGAAACAACTAATGTAGCTATGATCGGGACCATTGACTGTTTCGATAATGTAAACCCTGCTATGGTGAGCATGATAAGGGCATAACAAGGCAATGACGAAAACCCGATCATTTCCCGATGGTGCATCGGGCAAATTTCTACTAGGGTTTCTACAAACCAATAATAAAATTACTATTGACATATCCTACATTATTTCTATATAATTCGCGGGTGCTAATTTTATTTTTATAAAATATTATTCGAAGTTTTAGGTTATTTTTTGTCACTTTATGGAAATTAAAATACATTATTTTGCAAAACTTTACAAATCTTAATTCCAAAAAAATTTCAATAAATTTGGATGTAAATTCTAAAATTTTAAAACTATTTTTGGAAATACTTTCTTTTTTATTTTAATCTGGAGTATGTGTGTTTCTCGTTTTGAAAGAACTGAAAATGTAGTATGAATTGAGGCGTTGGGTGTAATAAGGACGTTATGTGAAAAAGTATATTTTAAGATATTTGAGTTTAAAGTTTTTGAATGTCGGTATCTCTTAAAGTAATGAACCGATATTATTGGTTCAAATTTTTCAATAAAATTTGAACTTTTGTTTTGTTTTGTACAAAGTCTAGAGATACTTATTGATATGAATGGATATAGATATAAATTACGGTCAAAATGGCTCAAAACTAAAATGACTCTATTGAATACTGAATCTGTAAAAAAATTAATAATATAAAAAAAATATATTTTTTTATATGAAATGAGAAAATTGTGCAGTCGATCTGGGATTTCACGGGAGGATAGTAGACACTGCTGGGATCATTCGATGCGAATATTGAAAAAATGGCGTTATGATACATAACGCCCTTATTGAACCCAATTAGCATGAAAGAATTATATAAAAATAGTGTATGAGATGCCCATTGAATTATTTACGGGAATGGCGGAAAGTTCATTTGTAGAATACTCAAGTCATTCTCAAAAATGTTATTCTTTGACATAAATATGATTTGTTAAATGGCTTTTGGAAGTGATCACGATTATGGTGCAAAAATTATGTTAGAAATCAGTTATCAACGATAAAATCAAAAATTAAAATACAAAGATTAAAATACGATCGCTTTTTGACATATTTAAGTTTAATTTGCATAATATATATGTTTATAATTTATTCTATAAATTTTAAATGATAGTGTAGGTTCAAAAAATAAGTTATTCGGTGAAATATGTGTTTTCGAATTTGCATTTGTCCTTTAGAACTGAACGAAATGAGTAAATTTGTAAAATGAGGAAATGACGAATAACACATTTCTGCTCAAAATTAAAACTCCATGTATGAAGGCGTTCAGATGGTAAAAAACATGATAAAACTTAAAGTGTTATGAACTTCATGGAGCGGTTTTTGTGTAGCAAAAAAAGAAAACTAATAACAAGCAGCAATAGCAACAATAGACTAAACAAACAGTATGTTATTTTGTAATGAGCGCCCAGTGGCAGCAGAAAAAAGCAACAGCAATTAACTGCGAATTTCATTTAAGCCTGGCCAACAAACGTTCGGCTGCGTTTCGGCAATTTCGGCCATTAAGCGATGAATTTGTTGGTGGTGTTGCTATTGCTGCTGCTGGCTGGCTGATGTTGTAATTACGTCAACTTCGTTGCAAAAATATTAAAGCTAAAACAGCGTAAGTAGCAACTACAAAAAAAAGAAAAAAACAATTAAAATTATTTTCGACGATTGGCCGTACAATTTGTGTTGGCGTGAATTATGAAGCGCGGTCAGCACTTCGTAGTTGCTGTTGTGGGATTTTGATACGCTTCAGATCAAATTCGAGCAATAATTCTGAGCACCTTCAAAAGTGACGTCATTCGCAATGTTACTGGCCAAGCGACGTGGGCTACACGAACACTGACAACGAATCGTGCTCTGTTTTATAGACGAAAACTGAACAGAAATTCTATCACGAATTCCTATAAAAATGGAAGCTATTCACAAACCAATTTTAAAATACAACACAAAAAATAATAAAATTGAACATAAAAGTTTTGGATAAAAGCTGGCGAAAATTCAAGCTTAAGTCGTTTTAGAAAATAACTGACACAAGGAAATTTGTGAGATATATTGGAAATAAAAGCTATCAGGGAAGGTTAGGACACATGGAAATTTTGAAGTACGGATATTGTGATAGATAGAATTACGGACGGGACAAAAAAATTCCGTATAGATATTATCTGTACGATTTTTATTCTAAAAATACTTTTTGCGTACAATATAGTTTTTGAATTATCCCAGAATATAGCTGAGACAATTTACTTTATTTTTATTTATGGACACTTTGTTCGTAAAGTTTACGTAATAAATCGCAGAATAATTCCGGACGTACGTATGGAAATTTGCACTTCTATTTTTTGTACGCCCAGAAAAATTCCCTCAAATCCCATTAAAATTGGTCAATAGGACAATTATTGTATTAATAGTATACAAAAAAATAAATCTTTTCATATAAACTCAATGGAAATATCATGGTATTTTCTAGTATTTAATGGTATTTTCCGATTAAAATAAGAATTTTTTTATACATTATTTTTTTCTGGGTGTATGGCATTTTTAATAATCAATCTTAGGAAATGAAAAGTAATGTATAATTCGAATTTCTAGATGTTTATTAATTTTTTAATTTTTTTTTACTATTTTAGAAAAAAAAAATTATATTATTATACACTTTTGGTACTCAAGGTTCGGGACGGGACAGACTTCAATTAACTCTCAAAACTTTTCTAGAATTCCTAGGAAATCGATGTTTACATTTTTGAAAATTTCGAGAAATTTCAGATTTAGAAAAAGAAGATTCAACTATATAAAAAAATGTAATAGTTTAATATGATAATAAATGTATCTTTTTGGTTCCGGACGGGACAATATGAGACCCTTATACAAAAATCAGAAATTTTCCGTTATTTTAGTTTCAATGATTATTTTTAAGCTTTAGAAATATTAATTAAGATTGTCTGAAAAAACAGAAAATAAAATTTTTAATCTGTATCTCTTTAAAGTTTGTAATTTGAACATATTTAATCAGTTTTCTTGTTGTGACATCAAATCAAAATTAATAAGTTTCATTGATCTAGCTCTACTCCCTTTTCTGTAATCGTGATTTCAACACACAGACATCGCTAAATCGACCCAGGAGGTCAAGCTGATCAAGAATGTATAATGACGCATCCAATATGTGGAATTTTGGGGCCTGTGATTATGGCTCAACTATGGCGTCTACAATTCCTAAAAATCTTTGTATCTCAATAAAACATTCTGCATTGAGATATTTGGGACCAGAAACTTGAATTATTCAAAATGTAGGACAAAAAACTTAAAATGTTTCTGGTAGTAATACTAGCTGGATATAATTATTTCTTCTTATTATAAAAATTATTAAAATGTTATTTTTACGAAAATAATTTTGTAACTCTGTCACGAATTCATTCATAAACGAATTAATGAATTAATTACAATTCCTTTTATGAGCTATTTTGTGAACTTAGTGCTTACCTCAATCTTCAGCGAATACTCCTCCACTAGTTTCTCCTGCTGTTTCACCAGCTCCTCGTTCTTTTCCAGCAACGCTTTGCCCAACTCGGCCGCTAGCAATATATCGGACTCCTTCTGCTGCAGCTGCGTCCAGACATCGGCCTCGGGCGCCTGCGCGTCCCTCGCGGAAGCGCGTGCCTCCATCTCCAAAATGAAATCGTCTAAATGCATGCAACTCACAGTTTTATTTTTCGCTCATAATCAGTAAAACCACTTTTTTTTTAAATGTAATTTTTTTTAAGATGATGATCTTTTAAGTACGTCTTTAATTGAGTTTATTTATGAAACATCACCATGAAACATCAGCCAAGTAGCAAGAGTTGAGCCAAAATTTTATAAGTCTTCTCATATTTTTTTAAATTTTCAGTTATGTTGAGTTTAATTAACAATTTAATTAAAATGCGGCTTAAGAACAGCTTTAGGCATAGATTAGTTGGAAATTAAAAAAATATATTATTTTTAGTTACAATGATTGCTGTAATATTCAACATTAAGTCCAGTTTTATTATTTAGTATGAAGTAGGTTAGAGTATTGGCGAATGACTGGCTATTTATGACATTGGTAACGCTTGGAATTTCAGGTTTAAATACACAACATGTCCGTTAATAGTTTTATTAGTTACGTTGTTAACGCAGTGATCAGTGATGATTTAGAAATGGTTTTGGAAATACATGTCTGAACTAATAAATAATTTACAACTCAAAATGCATATTAAAAGTTTTTGTCATCGACACAACTTTCTGGGTTAAACGAATTAAAGATTTGCTAATTGACAATGATGCAGAAAATAATGATCGGTGGGATATTTTGTTGCTTTTGGTCATCATGACACTCGATAATTTGTTAATCGTTTTTTGAGTGCATTATTTAGTTTGGCAAAAAAGATGTTAAAAATTATATTTCACAGATTAATTTTCACACAGAATAGTTCCAGCAGAAAAATTAAGATTTCTGATTTTAACTATTCCCAGTCTGCCATGTATCGGATACCTCCGATGCCTCAAATTTTTAACGAACCACTTCGAAAAAAGGTTCGATCTCGTTGTTTTATCGATTCTTATTTTTATAATTTCTCGTACATTCAAATTCATTGACAAGATACGATATATAAACATTTATCGCATCGATATCGTGATAACTTTCAGAGCAATATCGAACTTAGATCATTTTTTTATCGATATCGTTCGGATTTCAAAAAAATTCTCGTACCAAGAAAACTCCGACAAAACGCATCGATATCTACCTACCATGTAGGTCCAATTTGAAGCTCGATATCGGTACGAGAAAGTGTCCGATATCGTGGGATTTTTTCTTTTTTTCTCATTGATCTCGAATTGCATACTGGGTTGTTAAAAATAAATTTCGTAACCATTAAATAATATCATACACCATTACATTTTTATTCTTTCTAGGTATCTTTGAATTTAAAAAAAATATTTATCCACAGTTTTCTAAAATGTATTTAAATTTGATGGTTTTCCTGCAATTTTTGCTAAGAAAATAAAAAAATCAAGAAATGTTTTTCAGTACAAGTTTAAACTTTTCCAAATTTATCAAACATCTGTAATTGCTAATCAGTAATCAATAAAAATCACATTTTAAATAGTATTGATATATTGAATATACACGAAATTAAATTTATTTTAAACAACGTTTAATTTGAAAATGTGACTAAATAAACTGGACCTTAAAACATTTCTGTACTTGTTTGGAAAAAATGTAGTTCGTCTTTATTTATATGTCTTGATTTTACTAAACTTTGTATAGAAAATCGGTTTTGAGTTTAATTTTTCAAAACGAAATTCAAACTACCGAAAGAAACGCGTTTATGCGAGCTCGAATATTATTTATTGTTATACGTTCAGCGAATCTGACACGTAATCATCATTAAAAATGGGCGTAAAAGTGACATGGTCATCGAAAACTATAAAGTGACCTTCTCCTGGGTCTGTAGGATACATATTCCTAATCTTAACGAAACCTGTGCAGAGAATTCATATTTAATTTTGATTTGGTGGGTTTTGATGTGGTATGATGAGATTAAGTAAGATGAGTAACATCCAAATTTAAAGTTTAGTTGAAATTGATACCATTAGGGTTTGAGAAATAGCGTACCAAATTTTTGGATTCTATGGGAGGTGCCACTCACCTTTCACCAATATAGTTTGTTTATGGTTTAAGATACTCCATGGACTTGATAGCATAGTAATAAACTATATAGTGACCTTCTCTTGGGTCTGTAGGATATATATTTTAAATTTTAAGGAAGTCCGTGTATAGGTGTACGTTTGCATAGCGCGCAAACAAACGGAAAATGAATTTTATATATATATAGATTTCGGTGTTGAAATATCCGATCTTCCATTTAGTTTTAAAAAAGGGTTGAATATAAATTTGTGATATATGTATAATTTCAAAAAATTGGGAATTCTACAGAAGATTTATAAATATACTCGTACGAATTTACATTTGGAAATTAATTTATCAATCATGGCCGATGATGATCTTAATTAAATAATAAGCATATTATATAATTTAATTGTACATTTAAAAACACAAGGCATCAAAAAATGACGCAGGAAAATGAAAGCACCCCACAGCGACACTGAAAATGCATAACAGTTGCAAGAAATTGTGACAACAGTTTTTATTTTTTTTGTACAGTAGCGTTCACCTGCTACGTACTAAATAATTTAGGTATTGTTTGTGTGGTTCCCTTGACAATATTTTGTGTGTTGTTTTGTGTGACACAACATTTTGTAATTAATATCGCTTATAATGCTCTGTGGCAGAGAAAATGCAATGAACTCTAAAAACATCTATATAATTGTTGGGAAATACGAGTCGAAAACAAATGTATTGCATATTTCAAGGCGCCTAAGTTCAATTTATAACAACAACTTAGATTTCCTCGCACTTACAGTCACCGTCATTGTCTATTTGGCTAAAACGCCAAATTCCAAAACATTGAAAACCTCTGAATTGCATTTCGCCATCTCATTGAAATCCATGGAAAAAAAATAACTTTGAAATTTTGTAATTTTCATGTACAATGAGTAATTTATTGCAAGCATAATATTAGCAACAACAACGAAAACAACAACATCAGTTTAAATACTACTGTTCAGTGCTTTTATTTATTCGCTTTCCTTTTGGCTTTATTGAATTTTAACTGAAGCACAGTGAGGCAAATATGAATTATATCAGCTATTTATTCAATTTGATTGCGTTTATCGATTTCTATTGAATGAATCCGAGCTTTCGCTAAAAATAAATATTAAAGGGATTCATGACAACAACGTAAAATGCGTAAATAGTTGATAATTGGTATATAGTAGAAATTTACGCAAAACTTCTATGATAATATCGACAATTATACAAAATATATTACGCGACACCAGAGTAAAGTACGTTCGTGCCAAATTACTTTTAAATTTATTTTTTACTACTTTATACATTATCGGTTTTAATGTGAAACCCTATATCTTATAATATCTTAGCAATAAATGATCTCTCATTTGAACATATCGATAAATGATTTCTTGAATAGACAAAAAAAATGAATTATATGTATTTTTTAAATACCTGCACATTTATAAAAACTTAAAATAAAAACCAAAGAAAAAAACAATTAAAACCGGTAGGTATGCTGAGTCAACAAATTATTTAGTGCCTCGATGGAGTCATTTCTTATGTCAACATCACTTTTGCACACTTCATTCAATATACAACAAAAGTGACTAATGTGGGCCTCGTCTCTTTAGCCACCAGCAATTTTTCAGGTGCTAACAATTATTAAAATTAATTTTTGCAAAACTCAATACAACGACTTTTACAAATTAACTATATATCGTATATTAATTATTTTAAAAGCAGTTAAGTGGTCTGCGTTTAACATGTTTGGATGGCAGTAAAATACATTCAAGTCTTTGCTGAATATTTGCCAAGTATTGCGATGACTATTCGGACGGGTCCAATGCAAAACGACCGAAGTGGCTAATAAGTGTGCAATTGCCAGGCACAGTAACGCATTACATTCCTGGGTGATGATGGGTTTTAAAATTCCAATATCTATCTTCGACTAAGTTTCTTTTTAATATGGCCAAAAACTTTTAATTTATAATAATTATCATTTATATTTAAATTTGAACAGACAAAAAAATAATTTTAGGTTAAGTTTTTATAACATTAGACTCTAAAATCTCTTGTAAAGTTAGTTCAAAAATATTGAAAAAATTAACAACAAATTCATTCTTAACACCACGAATCTCCGAGTAGAAATGTTGCTCAGGATGAGATCATTATCTGATCCGGTTTTCCTAATTTCAGTGACAGATTTAAAACGTAACGCTATTTGAAGTTGCTATCCTGATCAGGTTGCCTGGTCAGTAGGGTGTTACTTATTTTTTAACACCCATGCCTCACCCCCAAGGATTGTTTATTAAGACTATAAAATTACTTGTGCAAAAGTAAGGTGCAAGGTGAATTGAAATTTGAAATAATTCAAAAATATTTATCGAGTAATTATTTCATTAGATGCATATTAAAATTCTTCTAAAACTGCAATTTTTTCGAGCCCTTTCAAACTAAAATACACACAAAGTTGTATTTAAAATTTTGTTTGTTTGACATATAATTATTAGAATATCATATCTTGTTAGAATAATTTTCTTACACAATTTTATTATTAAAAAACGCTTCGATCAAATTACAATAATGCGATATTCCATCTGGTTATTTTATCAGTGTCAGATCAGGATCTTTTACTGAATTTAATAAAAAACGAAGTATAAAATCACAAAGTTTATGTGATTTTATAGTATTATGCCTTATTCATCGGTGTGGTTGAGTAGTTGAGCTGGTGGTAGAGGGGTATACGAGTCAAAATTAGCCAAAGGTCACGGATGTATAGGAAACCTCCGATGCCTCGAAGTGTTCTCGAATAACTTCTATTAAAAAGTTCGATCTAATTTTTAAAATTACTCGTACATACAAATTATATCTTGAAATATTATCGATTATTTAATATCGTTCTGATTTCAAAAAATGTATCGTACCGAGAAAACTCTGACAGAACGCAACGATATCTACCTAGCATATAGGTCTAATTTGATGCGCGATATCGTTACGACGAAGTGTCCGATATGTGTAAATTCTCCTTTTCGCATTGATTTTGTAACGAAATCGAAACGAATGACAAGCTGAATTTATATAATCCGGTCAGGAACGGCTAGGGTAAGTCGATTCAGGGTCACCTAATCCATCCTAAATGAAGAAACCTGATACAAAGCCTATTTAAGTTATGCTGTTCTGACAATTAAAACCAAATTAAAAATCGTGATATTCTAATCTAATTTGGATGTTATTAAAAACCTGGTTAAACCTTAATAGTAAAATTCTGTTAATAATAAAATTCCATTAAAAAAATTGTTCAAGTATTAAAATTTTTAACATTTTGAAATATCTCCGGCATTACAAAAGGTATGGATAGTCACTGATACAATATTTTACTTTTAAGAAAACCATATTTTTTTTTAGAAATGTCCAGAATAAAATCTATTAACGGACTTTTGAAAGAATTCAAATATAGCTCGACTGATAAGAAGACAATTCTGGTAACATGATTAGAATAACAACTTCAAACAGCGTCATATTTCGAATCAGAAACTGATGTGGCACCCTGTTACCATATTTGAAATCAGGCAATGATATTTGAAGTCAGAAAATGATTTCACCGCGAACTAAATTTCCATTCGGGTAGGTCTAAAACATTTGTATGTACAGTGGTCATTTTGAACTAAAGATGTTTTGGATTATTATTTTACACCAAACGAGATATAATATTCTATAATGTTAAAACTATAGTCAATATAGTTTATTTTAATGTACAGAATGTTGAGATTTACTTTCATATAAAAACTTTCAAAAGAGTCGTAATTAAATTAAAGCTCCAGGTTATATTTGAGCGTATCTTTTGATTAAATTCGAGGTATCGAAGTTCTCCGACACATTATAGGGTATAATTTGAAAACAAATCATTATTTAGCATAAATATGATTAAATCAATTTGTCTGTCTTTTAAAACCAAGGTTGCAAATTCGCAAATGACTACATCATTCGGTTTTTATAAAAATTATTCATATTCGCATATGTAAAGTAGGCAATCACCTCAGGGACTTGAGCTAATATGAAGATGACCTAATATGTTCATTTTATAGGACTGGTTTAATTTCATTTTTCATTATTGTAAGACAGCTAACATTTGATTAACGGCAACGATAGAGGTGCCACAAGAATTTAAGTACTTTTCAAGTGATTTGACAGTTTTCCGGTTTTTCCGCGGTGCTTCGTTGTTTTTGTTTTGTAAATTTTGTATTTGTTCTCGTTCGGTTGGGTATTATGTTATATAGTATAAATGAGTTTGAAGTTGGTTAACCGACACCACTGACCCTCGACTGCGTTGTTAGTAGAGCAACATTTAACAAGAAGCTAGGTTTCACAATTGTAATTCAAGAACCATGAATGGGTCGCAATCGAAATTTTTATAAAATGAAAGACATGCGAGTGAATATCTGAGTGTCTATCTGTACAAGAGGACAGCAATGAGTTCGTTCATAAACACATTTACTTTTTTCTATAGTTGTTGTTGGTTTATGATGTTGAGTTTGTTGCTGTTGTTGTTGGTAGTAGTTCTGATGTACTGCGACTCTTCACGGCCCGCTGATTAGGTCCAATGCAATGCGTGCGCCACTCTATTTGTAACCGTTGTCAAAATATATACAGTATGTCGGAATTTCGCCAGCGATTTAACCGCGATACTCGCACTCAAAATCCAAAATTAGTAGTTGCAGCCGACAGACAAAAAAAAAGTTCTCTATCTTCGCCAATACCGTATCTGCTATAATTTATGCTGCCATAAAAGTATTGACTAAACAACAAAAAATAATAAATGTCGATAGATTGCAATAATGAGCAACGCGAACACTCGAGTGCCAACTCTTTATTTAACCGTCTTTCCGTTTATTTGTCTATATGTCTGTCTGTCTGTGTAGTATGGCTTGTGGAGTAAACCTTGGTCCCGGGTATAAAACAGAAGAAACAGAAAAACGAAAACAATCGCGTCGATCTACCGCGTTAACTGACAAGGGCGAGCGCTACGTTTCAACTGAAATGGCAAAACAAAAAGTAACCTAGTCAACTGGTTACCAACATACTACCAATATTACTAACACCAACTAACATTACGACTAACACATTAACAACAACCACTGTGAAGACATACCCAGCGGGAACTTCATTTAATAATGATACTCAGTCACATTTTGAAATCAATCACCATTTCTAATTGGAATTGAGAGCATTCCATTTTAAATTGAGAAAATACCAAATGAAACTGAGATAAAAGACTGTCAAACAAACAGAAAATTACAAACTAAATTGAGATTTTTCCATTTTAAATTCAGAAAATACTCAATGAAAATCTCAATTTTATTTGGAAAACTTGGTGTTTGGTTAATAATAATATTCTGTTTTATTAAATAAAATTTGTATTAAAATTCGTGTTTTTAATCTTGAGGTGTATACACAGAAAAAAATATTGTACGTATATATAACAATTGATATTAATAGCAAATAAAATCGTATTCCAATTAAAAATATGAATGTATTTACTAATTAATTAATTGTATTTACACATTTTTTAATTAAAATATTAATAGGAATTAGTTTAATATAATTTCAATACAACTAAATCTTTAATAGTATTAACTACTTTTATTGGTTACTTTTGATTTATTCATTTTCTTAAATTGCAACACTGTTTTTTTCTTCTGGATTTCATTTTGTTTTTGTTTGTGTGTCTCGTGCGTCGGCGGCGTCGTTCAGTTTCTTCTAACATTATTTTCTTCTACGTTGCTTTTAAAACAGGATATTGCATTATTTAGTGTATGTTATGTTATTAAAGCATTAAATGGCTCAATTTATTTTTGCTGTCAAGAATTTGAATAAACAGCTTATGATGCTCATTTTGTTGCATATTGAATCATTAAAAAGCGAATATCAAATTTTATGTTTGACTCAATTAATTAGCCCACCTGTAGAAGTTGTGAAAACTGACTTCGGTAAAACATTCGTTAGGTTGAAAGAATTTTACAAAGCATATCAAAAAGTATAAATACTTATTTAATATTTATTTTATGTTATGTTATATATTGAATTAAATTATTTTTATTTTCATGTTTCTATTCGACAAATATTTTATTTAATTTAACAAAATATTTAATTGATCCAATTTCTATCGAATGAAATTTCTAATTGATGTTACTAATTAATTAATTAATGATTTTAAAATTCCCAATAAAAAATATAATATATATAACAACTTTAATATCAATATGACAAACAAATTAATTAAAGTTTCTCCAATTAACATATTCTCATTATTACGAATATGGAATTCAATGCTACTAAAAGTTACATCGGCTGAGTTTCAATTAAAAATTAATTGGATTGATTAACATTTTAGTTATATTTACACACTTTTTTTCTGTGTGTATCCATCATTCGGTTTTATTCTCATACCAATGCTATTTGTGTGGTAAAATCAGATATGCGTTATAGATACATATTTCATTTTTAACGGGAGCACATATTAGATTTTTTTCATAAACAATTTTTGTCTTCAATGAAGGAGCTTTTAATTTTTTTTTTCATTAGTGAAATTTGGTAATTTATCGAATACTTAATTATAAGAAATAGGTTTAAAGTTCTTGTTAATAAAATTCGATTTAAAACAAATATTACTAAATATTCTTTAATATTTAAATTCCATACATAACCTTGCATCTTATATATGTGATTTTTTGGCTTGGAAATAATAAATATAATATAAAATCGTAAATCTCGACATAAATTAGTAAGATATACAAGAAAAATAAAATCGATACTATGTCAAAAAACATTCTTCTATCAAGGGTCTAAATCCGTTTGGATTATCAGTTCCGAATCTGGATCCAAGATTTTGAAATAGCGGTTTCGATTCCGGTTTCAACCAAACAAATTAAATGGATTCCGATTTCGATTCTACACATTTTTTAATAACGGGTCCGATTCCGATTACGATTTCAATTCAAAAATCAAAACGGTTTTGAATCTGATTCCGGTTCATTTGGTCCCTGCTTCTATCAAAGTTTTACAAAATTCTAAATAAGGATTTTGATTTTTTTGCATGTTTTCAATGAACTCCTTTTTAAAATGTTTATGATCTCACCTTTATGTTCGTACTTCGATTTTATAGAATGCTACTTTTTTTAAATGCTTGCAGACCCGACTACGCTATTGTATTTTTTTGTAGTTGGGTATTCAAAAAGTCTCAAAAGAATCCAACTTGAAAAAAAAATATCCAATGACACAGACCTTAGTTGAACTTTAAAGTGATCAATATGCTGAAAGTTTTTATTTTCCCTCTATAAAAGATATATACATATAAGGAGATAATTCATATAAGACTGTTTTTAATGTTATTCCATTTTTGAATTCTTTATATCCTGCCAATTTTGGTGGGGATCGGTCGATCCTATCCCAAATTATAACCAAAAATGTTTTTAGCATAAGTAAACAATTTTAAAAACATACAATCCATATTGGACTTAGTATACTTACTTGGAAGTTTTTCAATTTTATAATTTCCTAACTAGAATAATCAATTTTTGTTTTTTTAATATGGGAGGATCGATATCACTGAAGAAAAAATGTTTTCTTTTCATTTTAGTTTTTCGTGAAAATATTGAGAGTCAATCTTTTCGGCCGGGAATATTACAAAATAAATTTATGATTTGAAAATACATAATCCGAATGAATGAACATGAAAAAGAAGTAATTTGTATGCGCTTAGGAATTTTCTGGAACTCTCTCTTAAAAATTAATATATCTTTTCAACGAAAAAAATTCAACTTGAAATTGCGCGATTTTCCTTAAAAATATATTAAATATACCTTTCCGAGTGGAAACTTAAAAACGTTAGCCCTATTCAGAGAACGATCCGTCTCATATCAGAAACGGCACCCCTACTATAATACTGATCAGAGTCTACAAGATTAAGCCTTAATTTAAATACACGTAAGGCAATCTAAGTGCATCCATTAATGACCTGATCTGACACTTATGAAAAACACTGAAAATGGTATTATTGTAATCTGATCGTGATATTAATTAAAGACTTTATATGAATTACATTTTATATTAATAACAAAAAACAATTATTCTAAAAAGAATAATACAATTTTAATTTATTTTTTAAAATTTTGATCAGGCAACTTCCAATTAATCTGATAGATTCATTACAATTTTTAAAGACGGACATCCTAAACAAAATTTTCCACTCGGTTAGATTCCGGAATTATACTGGGAAGTGGTAAAGAAAAACCTTTGCATATTCAAACTATTTGAAATTAATGTCTCTAAATCGCCCTGAACCTGCCAATAGTTTTGACTAAAATAGATCTTCTCAAAGCATAATTCCTACCGAGCACATGCGGCCGACGTAGAGAACCACAACACGAACACAGACAGGCACACGTATAATGAAGTTTGTGTTATATTTGGCCAAGAGAGTGAACGAGCATTGTTAATATGAGTTACAGCTACAGTGGAGAGCAATTACTACCAATTTTCTTGTACTTTCTGTGGGTTACATTTGGGTCTCGATAGGCGCGCGCTCAACGCAACGTTTAGAACGAACTACAGTTGGGAACGGCAAGAATTGGTAGGAAACTACACACGAAAACTGTTCGTGCAGCCTGCCGAAACGGCATCAAAAATTCATAAAGGTCAGTAATGGCAGCAGAAACCTAAAAGAAAAACCCCAAACTATGTATGTGGTACAAGCCAATGGCCTGGTGTCCTTAGTCCCACGCGGATTAATGACCGCGCTGCCGCTGCTACTGTGTTTCTTTCTGTTGACACTGAGTGGCTGGATGAACGGCGATGAAAGGACGAACGGACGGAGGAACTGGTCATGCTGATGATGTAGTCCTGGCCTATGGCACTGGCAAATCAATAGCTATACGATATGGCTTGCTTCGGTTAAATACTGGAGCGCACGACAACTATACATTCATTGTCTGTCATATTGTAGCAATTTTAATCAGCTAAAATTTAAATAATTGCCGAGGCAGTGCCAACCGAACCCAACCCAGGTGCCCACCATATGATGAGTTTGTCATCTGTTTGTTGCTGTTGTTGTGATCTAAGAAGTGTGACAAAGAAATGCCGTAGCAGAAATTGTTGTTGTTGCTCACGCAGGGGCACATTTAGGTGAAAGCGGCAACATGTCTCTAGAAAAAAAAAAATCACTGAGCCAAAAAGCGCAAAGGGTGACGCACAACCACAGCAACAATCCACCTAATGCACCACAACACAATATATGGTGGCTGGCTATAATAAAAAAGATCTGCTATAATTTAAACGATCCACATTCAATTTAACAACACGCACCTAATTAACTTGGCCCATATACTTGGACGAAGATGTAAAGGCTCTGAATTTCATTCGCAAAAACATAAAAAATCGTAAAGTTGTCCGCTTGTTTTATTTCTCTGTTGCAACAACTACTAATTGTTTCATCCTCTGCCATTGTCGGCTAGTTGCATGTGTTATGCTTTGGCTCATAATAATCATAATTATGGCCAAACTGCAGCGCATTAAATGGGTGTTAGGTACTAATAGATTTCCGTTACAGTTTTGCCATGGATTACATGGGAATATTGGCCATATTTTGGGTCATTTTAAGTCTTATTGACCAAGGGTCGCTTCTGGCCACGCAAATTTCGTAGCAATTACTTAATACATATTTTTATAGTTATTTAACATTTTTTCGCAGTCACGCAATATACCAAAAAGACGAAACAAATTACAAGAGGCCACTCAAAATTTTCGGCCCCATGATAATTACGAAAGGTAAGTGTTTCGAGTGCTTACAAGAAGAAGAATGCGAACATGAACTCGATTTTAGCATTGTAGGTATATGAACTACTTCGTTCTAGTTTTGTAACAGTTACAAAATTAGATTTTTAAGAGCGAGTATAAAATATGATTGAAATGGGGTACATACTTACAATTTTCATGTAACGTTGACAAAAAAATGTAACTGCTTAGACAGCATTTTTAGGTAACATTTTAAATTCACAACATTCGAGACTAAGGGCCATCACACTTTGGGCGTATATGAAAAAGTAACTCGCTTACAATACAACTTCGCTCAAAGAAAAGAAAATTGTTTCTCGATGTGAAAATTAACACATCTAAAACTAGATACTTAAGAATATATGGAGCTATACAAGAACTTCGACTTTACAATTAACATCTGACTTTCAACATCAAACCAAAAGGGAATTTTGTTTGTGTGAACGACTGAAAATTTAAATGAAAACTACATCCCAAGTAACCACTGTTTGATAATTGGAACTAGCTTTTATGGCATAGTTTTATGGCAGGTTTAATTACCTCTGATAAGTAAATGACATATGTGTTGCAAACTGGTGTTGTGTGATTTATTTAGTTCCAAAGCAGTGGCTAAGTACGTGTGTGGAACATACGCAATAATAAGTCGCAATTCCGTGAAATATGAGTCATTCGTTCTGTTCTATACTTTGACATATACTTTGTTGCTATTAGGTAGCAAAATAGTGCTAAATTATTAAATGTATTATGTTCCAAATATGTTGAAAGTGTAGATTGAAAAAACTTATACACTTAGAAGAAAATGTCCATTAAGAACATAATGGTACGACCATTGATTTTATGGTTCATGTATTAATCGTTTTTTCATATTGATTCAAAGGATTTATAATGAATTTGATAGTATTTGTGATGGTATAGTAAATTCAGTAACATTATTTAATTGTTTCAATATTATTGAATATAACGGTATAAATACTATTGTTTTAATATTTTCCTTATATCCTATAATATTCGTCTCACTATGTGACATACAAAACTTAAACACGAACAGAAACATGTTCGCTTCGTGTGTCATTCTGCGAGTTTACACAAAATATTCGAATGTATGAAAATCAACATGTCTGATAATCCATGTTATTAAATGCATCATTGGTAAGGACTCAATATATTTAATGTACATACATTCATTGGCGAGCAACTATAGTAATTTTTCAACTGGGATTTATTTTAATATACAGCTTTTAGACATTTATTTTGATAGGAATACTGTTAAAAAAGCCGTAATTAATTTTAAGTTACGGGCTATTATATTTAACATTTTTAAACCCTAAACTAAGAATGAAAAGGCATGTTCAATTGCCGTTTGTAACACCCAAAAGGAATCAACGTGACTTCCTAAGTCGATTTAGCGATGACCGTCTGTCTGATGAAATCACAATTACAGGAAAGCTAGAAGACATTGATCAATGAAACTCGAAATTTAGATTACTTATATACCCACGCTGTACAGTGGTCCAAATTAAAAAATACTGGCCAAAATCTAAATATCCTCTATATCAGGCATGTCAAACAATCCGTTAATTTATCAAATTGATTTATTAAAAAAATCAATATTTTTGAACTGTATGTTCCTAAATTTAATAATGAGAATTTAATAAGTTTTTAATAAAGAGTCTTAATTTATTTTGTAAATGGAATTTTAAAGAGGATACGGCATTGCACAAATGGCATAAAATTTGAACTTTTATTAATAAAATAGAATACCATTTATAGCCTTTTTATAGATTTTTCAAAACAAATCAATATTGGACTTGTTGAAAATTGTTGGGTATAATAGGGTAATAAATAGAGAATGATAATGCAGGAATTCTGAGTGCAAATGAACACTGGAGTGGTTGCTGGTCGTCAAGTTCGCACATTTCAAGTATTTGCAGCTCATTGGATTGTTGAAATTTAATTTCTTCGTCATTTTATTCAAGCAAATTATACAAAATTATTCTTCTTCCGACGTTGTTGAAGAATATCTACCGATGTATTCTTTTTTCTCCTGTGAAAGCTTTGCTTCTCGGCTTTCTCCTGCAATTTAGATTTTTTCTCAGGTGAAGTCAAAATGTTGATTTTCATTGGTTTGTGCCCACGATTGAGTTTTTTCTTGGCTAAACCAATTAAAATACCTATATAACACAATATTATCACAATACTTACAACAAACATTGCTTAAATTACATTACTCACTTTATCCCAGGTAATGTTTCCTATGATGTTTGAGATATGGTTGTCACAAAGACGATCTAAATAATTTGTAAATAAGTTTGTATTTAGGGCTGTGATATTTCTGGTAAACATTCTTGTTTTCCTATTAGTGTACCGTCTTAATTAAAAACGATAAAATTCTGACTTTTTGATAGCAAACACCCTATTCTCGTTTGATGGGAAATATAAAATGAGAATAAAAATGATAGAACTATTTTTTATATTATTAACTGAATATGAAAAAAGTTTTTATCTCATTTTAATTCTCGTTTTATATTTCTTATCAAACGAGAATAGGGCCCCAACCATTCGGTCTAGGTGTGACAACAACAAATATTTTAAATTATACATTGTATGTAGGTACCATCAAAAATTTATAATAAAATAATAAATATTAGTATTATTAATAAAAACAATTTTGAACTTGAGTATACAAAAATCCTACGGTTTTTAAAAATTTGCAGTAAAATTATTCCAAAATATTCGAATTATCCACCATATGAAATTAAGACAATTCTCCAGACATATTAAACGATAAAAATGTTTGTAACTCTCTGTTTGTAATTTATTTAATTTCATTCAAATGTTATTTATACAGCGAGCTTTTATACATGTTTTTGTCTTTTATTGTTATATTTGGGGGGAGTATTTTTAATACATACATATATAAATATGAAAATACACTATAGATTGTTAAATATATATATATAAAGCAAATAAATGTTAGTTTCAATACACGAGCCGCCACAATAAGATGTTTTTGTCGATTTACCTTTCACTGCCAGAACATCGAAAAAACACTTGTGATTGTTTGCATGGGAAATGTGAGGGGTCACTGCGGAGACAACACATTTGTCCGCTCTTTGATGGAGCAGACAAATTTTACTAATACTTTCCAGAATTGTCGATCAACTAGTTTTTTCAGCAGCACTTTTATATTCAGCACAAATACAGCAAAGAGCTCTGCAGCAATAACGAACTAAACAAAAAAACCGTGATCAACACTCAAAACTCAAGATTGAGCCCTACATTATTTTTTAAAATTTTAATATCAATTTACTAACATTAGTACTAACGAATATTGCAACATATAAAAAATAGAGAAAATCGATAGTTATATAATTAAATCTTATAGATAGCCAATTGTAGAAAATCAAATATTTGTGCATTATTCAAACCCAAGGGCAGGTGCGCAGTAATTTTCAAAATGGCGCACATTTCAAGCATGATCTTTTTAATTCTACGTAGCGAAATTATCTTAATAAGTCATGAGACAGAACCCATAGAGGGAAATGAACACAGGACTCAGTGAAACTCACAGATGAGCATATCTTAAGTACTTTGATGTTATTGTTTATAAACACACTATAAATTTATCAATTAAATAGCTACTGAATCCTCTCATAAAATATATGCTTAATACAAGATAATTATTCAGAAAATAGCTATAATTAAAGTGCAACATATGTTCAGCACTCATGAAACAGAAGCATAAACTGCTCATATATGAACCGTACTGTAGTAATGAAATGTGATCCACTAAAAAATAATGGCACACGCACATGGGCATGCAAATATATGACTACTTTGAATTAAATCTTTAAGACACGTTTCACCTCGACTGTAGGAAATGTCGAGAAGTTACACTGGGCCGCGCGATGTGGATTTCGGTGCATATATTCGCCCAGAATTTCCGTAGCCAATGCATTGGCACGCAAACTGATCTCGGCCTTGGGCTGCACATGCTGATGACGCCGCTGAACAGCCATCTTGTCAACGTTGCCGGCGAAATGTGCACGATTCTCTGCGGACCGTGGCACCGTCTGCAATAACGACAAGGCCCAGGCATGTTTCATCTTAGTCAACTCACTCTCGAGTGCTGTGATGCGTTTGTCTTTGGGTTGCGGCACCATTATCGGATCGAACTGCTTCAGTTTGTTGCGTATTTCCAGTGCCTGCAGCCGCAAACGTTCGTTGCGCTCCGTGTGGAAAACGGTGCGCATCAATTGCAGCTCTTCCGAGGGCGTACCTTGGTGTGCGAAAGCGCTGCTAGAAGTGTTCACGCTATGTGAGGTGGACAAGTGCACCGCCGACTCGTTGCCACGTTTGGACCCCGAACTGCTTTTAAGCTTTTCGCGCAACGAGCTCTTCTCGCTCTCCAACGCCTCAATGTCGCTCTGCAAATGATCCATGGTGTCCTCGAACTCCTTCTCCTTCTTCTTGAGCAGCTCATTCGTCTCATCGTAGTCGTGCTTTAACTTTTCCACTGTGCGCTCGTATTCGCCCTGCAGCACAGACAGCTTCTTTTCGGCCAGATCCTTGCGGATTTGCATTTCCGATAGTTCGTTCTGCTTCATCTTAGCAGCCAGTTTAAGCTGCTTGATGTCTGCCTCGCGATTCTCTAGCGTAGCCGCGAGCACATTCTTCTGTTCCAGCTGCTTCTTAATAAGCTGTGCGCGCGATATAATCGGCGAGGGCGTCTTCTCGACCTTCTGGTTGGCGCTGGACATGATCTCGTACTCCTTGTCGAGCAGATGTTGCGCCATTTGCTGCAGCTCGCTGTTAGCCAGCGTCAGCAGGCCTTTGAAATTTTGTGACGGTCCGCGATCGTCCTGCTCGTAGATGCGCTCGCATGCTTGCGAGAGCAGTTCCCAGAATTTCTGCTGATCGATAGTGTTCTCGGCGGCTTGGTCGCTGCCGATAGCGGCTGTGATCGTCTGCACGGCCTGCTTAGTTGCCACGTGCATGGCGGACATGATTTTGCTGAGCGCAATCGTCATATTGCGCATGCTCTCCAGTTTGTGCGGTGACAATCCGCACTTGATGATGTGTACATCTTGCGGCAGGCGACGCTTGACCAACTTCGCCTGCTGTTTAATGGCCTCAATGTTGTCCATCATGAACTGAAGTAGCAGCTGCGAGTCGCTGGTGCTAGACGCCTGTACAAGAATAGCCTTCGCGATGGCAGTGTCGTTGAGTATGGCGTCACAAGCGGCGCTTAATGCGGCAACGCAGTCGCGCAGCATTTGTGTCTCGTTCAGCAAATCCTCACCGGCCAGCAGCACGGAATTCATGGCGTTGAAGAAAGCGACGCACTTCTCGATGCTGTCCGTGGCCGAGTTCTCGTCCAACTGATTGGCTTTTAGCAGCTCGATGATGCCGTCGATTGTCTTCTCCTGCGCTACCATCTCCGGTAGCGAGTTGCCGGCGCGCAGCAGCGTGTCTGGCTGGCAACTGTTCAGGCCGTACAGTATCTGGTGCAACGCGCACTGCAGATTGTGGATGTAATGCAGCAGGCGGCACTTGAAGGCGTACTGCTGCACGGCATGACCTTGGGTGACCGCCTCATGCGTGACGCTCTCCACAGCGGGAAAGCGTTCGCGCGTCTGACTTACAACAATGCCGCACTTGAAGACGATGCGCGATATTAGTAAAATCACGAGAATCGAGTCGTGATCGCCGCCGCGCGTCATAAATGATTCGGGCATGAAGGCGCTGAGCATCTGCACGTGTTCGTTCGCCTGCGAAAGCTCAATCTGGCGCAGTTGCACGTCGATAGCGCGCGTGTAGGCCTTCGACTCGGCGAACATTTGCTTGTAATCGATGGACTCTGTGGGTAATTGGTTGCCGCCAGCCTCGTTGTTCGACTTAAGCGAATCATTGACGCTCTTATCGCGCAGATCCATCAACTGCTCACTTAACTTTTGTACAAGTTCTCGGAATTTGTTGATCGTTTGGTCACGATCGTAAATTGTCTCGATGGCGGCATCACGTTCACGCAGAACCTCCTTCTTGGCGGCCGTCGCCAAGTCGAGCTCTTCGCGCAGATCAAGTTCCAGTTCATGGTTGCTCTCGACCAGTTGTTCGTGTACCTCTTCGAGCGCTTCGAGTTGTGCCACCTCCTCCTCGAGCAGCTTGACTTTGTCTTCCAGCTCCATTTTCTTCTCTGCCAATTGCTCGACCATCTCTTCAGCGCCCAGGGCTGCGTCTACTTGTTCCTGCAAGAGAAATACGTTTAAAATAAAGTTGAGTCAAAAATACACAAATGTAACCTGGGATTGAAAGACCTAAAGAACAGATTAGAACAGATAAATAACACATTAGGAGCTGAAGCTTGTAAACTTCCAAATTGTACCCTAAACCCAGGAAGGATTATTTTTACTTGCGTTTTTACAAATAATTAAATCAGTCTAAAGTCAAAAAATAAAACGAGACCTATTCGTATTATGTTGTATGTCAATTTCATTGAATGTCTTGTATAGATTACATTTTGCCACATTTTTAACGAAACGATAAATGAGCTTTTTATACTAGCTGAACTTACACGTTTTTCTTTCCTTAGTGAAAATAAAATTATGCATCGTTTCGTGGCTAAAATAATAATAATATACTTCATTTCATGGAAATAATAAAAATGTTTTCAAGCACAAATCGGCCAATACTGCTGCAATTTCACGTTCGATATTCGTACGAAGTTCTTCAATCGTCGCTGGCTTGTTGGCATAGACCATAGACTTGACGTAGCCCCACAGGAATTGACGAAGCCATTCAGCTAGAAATGAGCCTCATTGCTGAAGATGATTTTTCGATGAAAATCCGAATCATTTTCAAAGTTGCTCAGCCCAATTCACGAACATACGACGCTTCTGGTGGTCAAGCGGCTTCAGTTCTTGCGTCAATTTGATTTTGTAAGGATTTAGGCCAAGATCTTTTCGCAAAATTCGTCACAGAGATGCCCAACGCTTGAGAACGACGTGTGAGAGACACATTTGGGCTTTCTTCAACTGAAGCCTCAGCGGCAGCAATATTCTCGACACTACGGGCACTTCTTTGTCTCACTGGCACGGGAACATTTTGTACTGTGCCTGTGGATTCAAATTTTTCCACTAGACTCTCAATTGTGGATCTGCTAGGACGATTATGACGACCATAAATTGGACGTAGCGCTCTTAACGTTGAGGCCACTGACTCCGAATTTCGGTAGTATATTTTTATAATTTCGACTCGTTGTTGGCTGGTATATCTTTCCATCATGAAATGGCAAACCTTACTGAAGAGAAATGTCAAAAGAGCGGCAGGAAATATGACGTCGTTTGCTGTCCCTGTCGCTCTACTTTTTTAGCGTCCCTGTTGAAAAACCCTTTAGCTAAAGTCATGTATTTCTTATTCACTTTAAAAAAAATACTAAAAAATTTAATTTTTAATGTCGACATTCGGCGACAAAAGTAGCAAATTATCAAACACACTAGGATCGATAACTACAGATATTGAGTCATATGCTAGTATTAAAAAAACGATTTGTATAAGTGTCTTTTAAAAAAAATAGACAAATTTATACTTTTAATTATACCCTACACCTATGAGGTACAGGGATGAAGTTTGTGCAGATATGGTAACGCTTAGGATGCGTGGCCTTTATGGAATAATATATGTATTCTTAATCAGCATCACGACCCGAGTCCGTATAGCCATGTCAGTCTGTCTGTCCGTCTGTCTATCTGTTACACGGTAACGTGAGAAATACTAGTCGGAATCCGATAAAATTTGGTTCCAATATGTTTTACCCAAAAAAAGGTTTTGAGTACGGAAATGAGTTAAATCGTTCAACGGACACGCCCACCGTCCATACAAGATACTTTTATATTACTTTTTAGGAACCTGTAACTCGAAAAGTACTGAAGATACAATTATAAAATTTGAAACATATTGTTAGAATTTACCTTAAAATATTTGTTCCAAAAATGGGCATGATCCGCCCACGTTTTTTTTAATTTTTCCAGGTTTTTTATAGTGAAAATTTTAGTCGTATTTCACATTTTGTTAAATAATTCCTTAATTAATGAACAAAAATATAACTGATTTGCCAGAAATAAGAGAATTATATAAACTAATATAATTTAAATGATATTTTGTTGAAAAACAAGGAATTTCTATTTTTTTGTATATATGTTTTTCATATCAATAAATCAGGTCATTCTGCCTTTCAATTACATGTAGGGTACTCATAGAACAAGTTTAAAACTAAAATATATATATTCCCTGAAGTGTCTAGTTTTCAAAACAAATTTTCTTTTTTCAAAATCTTTTTTAGTTCAAAAGTTATATACAAAAAACATCGATGCGCGCCTTTTCCATACACTCAGCCTAATTTGCGCCACTCCTCTTTCCGTTTTAAATCTTGATTTTGCATGCCTATAATTTTAAAGTTTTTAATTATGCTGAACCTCTCCACCGTCAGAATATTATTCACATATCAGAAATTTACGTCTTATATCGCCATAAATTAAAAAATTATATAAAAGTATAAAAAACTAATAAAAAAAAATAGAAACATATAATTGGGCAGACAACGTCTATATTTAAAATTTCGAAAGTCTAATATTTCATAGATTTGATTTTAATAATTTACGGATCAAATTTTCACTATGAAAACCCGGGAAATAATGAAAAAAAAGTGGGCGGATCACGCCCATTTTTGGACCACATATTTTTAGGTGAATTATAACAATACTTTTTAAATTTTATACCTATATCTTGAATACTTTTCGGGTTATTAGTTCCTAAAGAGTTATATAAAAGTGACTTGTATGGGAGGTGGGCGTGTCCGTTGACCGATTTGGCTCATTTTCAAACTCAGTTCCTACTTTTGGCTAAAATATAATAATACGAAATTTTATCGCATTCTTCAGACGGACATGGTTAAACGGATTTGGGTAGTGATACTTTTCCATACCGGACACGCCTCCTAAGGGGCGTTACAATATATGCACAAAGTTAATATACCCTGTACCTCATAGGTGTAGGGTATAATTAGAAAAATATAATTGGGCGGACCACGCCCATTTTTTAAATTTTGTAAGGCTAATATTTCATAGATTTGATTTTAATAATTTACGGTTCAATGAAACGGTTCACTATGAAAACCCGGGAAATAATGAAAAAAAAGTGGGCGGATCAAGCCCCTTTTTTGCACCACATATTTTTATGTGAATTATAACAATATGTTTTAAATTTTATAACTATAACTTGAATACTTTTCGAGTTATTAGTTCCTAGAGTTAAATAAAAGTGACTTGTATGGAAAGTGGGCGTGTCCGTTGTCGATTTGGCTCATTTCCAAACTCAGTTTCTACTTTTGGCTAAAATATATTGAGACGAAATATCATCGCATTCTGATCAGTATTTCTCGTTTTTGTGTATTCGGACACGCCTCCTAAGGGCCGTTACAATTATATGCATAAAGTTTATATACCCTGTACTTCATAGGTGTAGGGTATAAACACACACAAAAGTAAATATTTCAAATGAAATTAATGTCTACGTATTCAACGGAAGAGAAAAGATAAAAGTTGTCAAACTTTTTCTATCCGTTGCGTTATTTTAAACGCATACTTTGCTATTGGAACTATTTTCATAGAAATTCATACATTTCAAACCTGATTTCAATCGAATACATTGCGTCAACGAATGTAAAGTATTGATTGGGTTGAGCGCTTAATTTTAATTGAATACAAATTTCAAACTCTGAAAATATGAATTTAAATCAAAACAATATATTCAAAAATTTGTATATTCAAAATGGCCCAGTGTCAGAGTGATCGTACCTGTAAATCTTTGTATCATGGTTGTATATCGTTGGTGATACTGCAAAACCGCCTAACTGCATGTGAAAATTATTCATTTTGTAAGAGGGATTCGAAAATGTAGATAGGCGGTTTTGCAGTATCACCGACGATATATATTAAAAAATATTTTTTATTTTTTTTATGTTTAAAGTAAAAATACTCTATTATATTCAACTTTAACTTATTGCATTATAAATCATTATAAAAATCTTTATATAATAAAAAAGAATACAACTGGAGTTTAAGAAAATAATTCGTTATCAATTTAAAAATTGTTGATCATGTGTCTACCAAGTACCAAAAGCTAAGTTCATCAATAACATGTCATAATAATAATAATAGTTTGGCGCTACAGTCCTATAAGAACTTAGGACAAGCTCTCTCACCATTTGCAGCAATGCTTGTTATATTTGTAAAGTGGTGGGACCTACAGTTTAATACCTAATTCGAACGGCGGGTGAGAGCTTATCATAGGCAATGTTTTACTCTCGTAGGTTTGCTTTTTACTGCCGAGATGTAGCGCGTTATAGACAAATGTTTCTATGAAAAGATGTCCAGTCCCGGCTTGAACCTGGGACCTTACGGTTCGCAGTCCAACGCACAAAGCTTGAGCTACCGCCGATTTAATCATGTCATACAAAATATCAAATTACATTCAAAGACTTTTCAACACCAATTCGTTTAATGCTTTTATTTGCATTTGAAATGCAATTGGTTATCATATTTTCATTATACTTTGTGGCACATTTGATTCTCAGAATGATCCCTAGTTTCACGTACATATCGAGTTTTCATCTGTGCAAAATATGTCATATCTACGGCGCAACATATGCCGTGGAGATATAAAAAATGAAAATTATGCACATCCCCAAAAGTTATTAAAAATGTGGTCAATTTAAAATTATATCATTTAAACTTTGAAAGTTGTGATAATTAACATCGAATATTATTTCCACCTATATTTCTTTAAATTCTTTTCTAATTGGTGGTCTCCTAATGCGATATTATAGTGCGACCCTAACAAATGCCATCCTGGGTTTTGGGTATCTGTATGATTTACCTGCAAGTCAGCCACGATTGCCTCGAGGTCATCGATTTTCGACGAAAGCTTCTCCTTAGTGCGCTCCAATTCGGCCACCTCAGAGCGCTTCATCTCCAGTTCTTTGCTGAGCTTCTGAATGTCATGTTTGTCGTGCGCAGTCAAATCGCGCAAACGCACCAGCGTCTCCTTCAAGCGCGCATTCTGCTGCTCCAACTGCTTGAACTCGTAGGCAGATAGGCCGCCCTCGCCGGTGACACTGCCCAGCGATATTTCAGCCTTATTCTGCATTTCAGAGCGCAATAGCTCCAGGTCAACCTGAAGCTCTTCTATGCGTTCCTTGGTGCTCTCCAGTTCCAGTTGCAACGTATCAGCCTTTTCCTCAGCCATTTCTTTGTCCAGTGTGATCATCTCGACGTTGTCGGATAGATCGGCCATTTCCTGCGCATGTCTTTCACGCGCCTCGATTGCATCCTTTGTGTCCTGTTTAGCGCGCTGCAGCTCCTTTTGCAGCGAGGCTTGTGCAGCCATGATCTTGGTGCGAAACTCCTGCAATTGTTCGAACTGAATCTTCATTTTGTCAAATTCACGCAAACGTTCTTTGTCCTCGTTGCGGCGCTGCTTCACGGTCTCCAGTTTCTCGTTAAGATCTGCCACCTGCGTCTGCAAATCCTCAATCAGTTTGAGCTGTTCAGCTGAAGCAGCCTTCTCCACACTCGTTGGCGGCGAGGTGGTAAACGAGGGCGAACGCATTGGTTGACTCGGTGTAAATTGTGGTTTCAGTATCTCCAGAAACCCTGTCTCCACAAAGGATGCGCGCTTCGAAGATGCATGCGATCCACCACCGGACTCGGCGGCAGCAGCTGTCGAGCTGGATCCACCTACTGTGCCTGCTGGCGCCTGCAGGCTCTTGCGGCCACCACTGGAACTGCTGATGGACGATGCGCTTCGTTCCGTCAGCGAAGTGGCGGCCAACTGCGAACGTGAACCTAGCAGCGACTGGCGACTGGATGACAGCGAGGTGCGGGAACCGCTTAGCCGTGCTCTAGTGGGTTGGGCCGGCACATGCGCTGCAGCGCCGCTACTGCCATCGGCAATGTCCTCGCTGGACTTTCGACCTACATCGGCAATGACACGCAGCTGCGTAGGGCGCAGAAACATGCCGTAGTTCTCGCGGCACTCAAAGTACTTCTGGCCCTTGATGGAGCCGTTGTTCTTGCCCTTAGGCTCATCAAGCACGACACCAACCCACTTGCCAACAGCGAAGCTGGTCATTCCCACATAAGCCACGGTGCCATGTAGATCCTTGCCCGTAAGGTCCACACGGGCCCCAACCTTAAGACTTTTCTCCGACATTTAGAACTAAAACCGAGGCAATTTAAGCCAAAACAATTTCAAAATTAAATAAAAATACCTTCAGATTGGCGTTGTCCGTTTTCTTCGATGTCCAGAAAAATATACTGATGAAAATGACGTAGGCTTCGTACGTTGCAGTTGATTTCACCTGTCACCAGACAGACTCAGACTTCGCGAATATTGTGCAAAAAAGAAACAACATGAATTAGTCATTGATCCAAAACCAGCTACTTTGATACTTGGCTCTGGGCGGAGCCCGAGACAATTTCTTACATTTTATTTTGCAAAAAAAATATTTTAATCTGTAAATTGTACTCTTCAATTGAAATTTTATGTATTATCGAATTTATAAGCAACAAAAAGTATTTGCAGATGAACAAAATTCAATATTGCAATAACTGATAACTGCACTAACAAAATCAGTGATGGCTTTTTTATGGGTACCCAATACTTTGTATTCGATATTTGTTCTGGTATCGAAATCGAATACTTTTGTTAAGAAAGTATCACAATTCATCGAAACAATAAATCATATGTACAATTCATCGTATGCACAATTCATCGTTTCATAATTCATCGTATCACAATTTAACTTACACCAAGAAAACAAGATGTTTATGATAGTATTGATGTTTAAATTTACGCTTTGTAGTAAATATTCAAACATCCCACAAGTTTCAATAAAGTTGCATCTAAACCATTAATATTTATTAAATATGACATATATGCAGATGTTTGCCACAACAGCAATGAAAATTGAGATATTTACAGTTGACTGGTAGCAACCATCCTGAGTTCTTTGACATTTGCAGCAGAACTTATTTTGAAATTCGACATAAAAAAGGAAAATGGAGTACTTTTTCCTTACGCTTGATTTATACACAACAATTAAGTAAATCAAATGGTGTAAAAAAGTGTCAACTCAAATATTACATTTCAATGGTAAAAGTGAAAATAAAATTTCCTGGAATTGAAATTATCAATAAGTGATATAAAAAATGTCTCTTCAGAGTTTACTTTGATGATAGCATCGCCGGACTTCGGACTTGGTTTTTCCGTGAAGAAGTCTCAAGTCGTTGTACAATTTTACCTTCAAAGGATTTATAAAGCCGATGACGATGTATTACTAGGATACTGTTTTAATTCTAGAATAAATAAAAATAATTATATTTCATTTTATTTTAATTAAATAAAAATTACTCCGCAAATTCTAATGGAGTACCTTTTCCAAATATTCGACAACTATCTTCCTATTTGTAAGATGTTTAATTGATGGTTGCTATACGTAATGGTAAATTTGAAAGATGGTTGCTAGCAATATTTATGGTATTTGTCGGATGTTTGAGAAATGGTTGTCTCAAAGACGATCTAAATAAATTGTAAACAACTTGATATTTAGGGCTGTGATATTTCTGGTAATCATCTTTGTTTTCTTAGTGTATGCACAATTAAATGTATGTGCAATTTATCGTATGCACAAATCAGATTCATCGTATGAACGTTATATTGACTAACTTGTTCGTCAATATTATAAAAACAATTTGATGTACGTCGCTTGTCAATATGACGAACGATACTTTTTTCTGAGTACACAAGAGTTTGAGATTGATGATCCCGATACGTAATATTGATAAACAAGTGCATCAAAACATGTATGCTTGTACGTTATACCATTGTTCGTCAATATTACGTAAACAGATTGATGTACGTCGCTTGTCAATTTTTCTGTGTACGATTATTTTTGTCATTATTTACGAATATTTGCTATCGGCTATCATGTGTTAACAGGGGTATTAAACGAAATAAATTGGATTTTAAAGAATAGCCTAAAAAGATGCTACTATTTTTGGTACAACATATATTGTATTTTTAAGATTTCAGAAATTTAACCACATTTTTATACCCTACACCTATGAGGTACAGGGTATATTAACTTTGTGCATATATTGTAACGCCCCTTAGGAGGCGTGTCTGGTATGGAAAAGTATATATATTCTTGATCAGCATCACTACCCGAGTCCGTTTAGCCATGTCCGTCTGTCTGTCCGTCTGTCAGTCCGTCTTGCTGTCTTGCTGTCCGAATACAGAATAACTTGAGAAATACTGATCAGAATGCGATGAAATTTCGTCTCAATATATTTTAGGCAAAAGTAGGAACTGAGTTTGAAAATGAGCCAAATCGGTTAACGGACACGCCCACCTCCCATACAAGTCACTTTTATATAACTCTTTCGGAACTAATAACTCGAAAAGTATTCAGGGTATAGTTATAAAATTTAAAAGGTATTGTTAGAATTCACCTAAAAATATTTTTTCCAAAAAAGTGATCCGCCCACTTTTTTTTTCATTATTTCCCGGGTTTTCATAGTGGAAATTTGATCCGTAAATTATTAAAATCAAATCTATGAAATATTAGCCTTTCAAAATTTTAAATAGTTTAGTTTTTTATACTTTATATAATTTTTTTTAATTTATTTAATTACGACTCCTTAAAAAAAAACTACAAACATTCAATCGCTGAAAAACTACAAACATTCAATCGCTGAAGAATTTTCATTCATATGATACCCATATTTACAAATGGGTAGGTGTACCGAATTTCTATTTTTATTTTTGAAACAACAAGTCGTTTCGTCGGAAAACATTATTTTTATGTATTTAAGAATGATGTCAATATATATTTGACCAAAAAAGTTTACCTAAGCAGGTATACAGTAAAACTGGTCTGTAGATGTATATTTTATATGAGGTATTTAAATGGTCAAATCACAGGTCACAATGGACCGATCTCGCCAATACAGCGTAGGTATATAAGTAATCTAAACTGTAATTGCTGAAATTGAAAACCTATATCGTTAATTAAATGTGGATACATTTACACCCCTTTTCCCTTTTTAGTGAATGCCTACGTCGCTATTTTTCCCGCACACATTGAACGTAGAGCTACGCCCCTTTTTTCAATCCCGCTCACATTCCACGTGACTATTAAATTTTTTTTAAATGATCCTTTGTTTCGATTTGTACAACTCTGCTCTTAGTAAGTCAGGAGTTCAGCATTTTTAAAATGTTAGTTATATGGTCCACATTCTACGCAGGGCTGGGATATTTTCTCTATTCCAAAAAAAAATCATCCGGAACTTTTTTTTTTTTGATTTTATCCACTCTCAGTTTTTTCAGATTGCCTCGAGTTGGACTTTAACATTTTACAGATTTGAGGTATCAATCCAATTTCTTTTATATTTCATTGCTCATATTTAAAAATAAACTATATGAAATTCGGATTAATCTGACCGAAGTTATAACCCATCAAACACAAAAATATTGATTTTCAGGTGTACCTATTATTCATTGCATAACATATTAAGTGTTCATATGAAAAAAAAAATACTTTCTTAATCGAATTTATGAATTTGACTCTAATCTCAGGACTTAAAGTGTAATTTGTAAAAACAAAGTAATAGGAATCATTATATTATGCAACTAGTTTCACATATGGGCATTTTCTGGGGTTCCGGATTCGTACGCTTAAAACTTTAATATCTCGAAGGTAAATTAATGAATGTACTTGATTTTTTTGTGCATATAGTATTTAAATAGGACTAAAGTAGATCAATAAAATAGTGGGCGTTCCAGATGTTAGAAAAACGGAAGTAAATATCGAGGTTCATATAATAATAATAATCATTTGGAACTACCAGTCATATAAGAACATAGGCCGAGCTCTCTCACCATTTTTAGCTATGCGTGTTATATTTGTACTCATAAGGATATTCCAAAAGTCAGAGAATTTTGTGTACAAATATTTTTTTTTATATTTTAGAAAATAATTGAAATCATGTGCTTTCTTTGTATATTTACACTTTGTTTATAGTTATAAGTTTATAGTTTTTTCATAATAAACAGAAAAAAAATTCGGATGGGACAAAACATTCCGGATGGGACAAAAAATTCCGTATTGAAATTATCAGTACGATTTTTATTCTAAAAATATTTTGCTTACAGTATATTTTTTTGAATTATCTCAGAACATAGCTGAGACAATTTACTTTATTTTTGTATATATGCACTTTCTTCTTAAAGTTTATAGTTTTTTCGTAATAAATCGCAGAATAATTCCGGACGTTCCGTATGGAAATTTGCACTACGATTTTTTGCTAAAAATAATTTTGTATACGACAATATTAATAATCATTATTACGAAATGAAATGTGATTTAATTTTTGTTCCTTTTTTTTGGAAATTTTTTACACTTTTGGTACACAAAGTTCCGGAGTTCAGATAAAAATTAGCTGTCAAAAATTTTCTAGAATTACTAGGAAAATGATGTTTACATTTTTTGAAATGCCGAAGAAATTCTGTTTGGAAACTGTGGATTCAACTGTTTAAAAACAATGTAAGTTTACTATGGTAATAAATGTATTTTTTTGGTTTCGAAAGGGACATCGAACACCCTTATACAAAAATCGAAATTTGTTCGTTATTTTAATTTGAATCATTATTTTTAAGCTTTAGAAATAATTATTAATGTTACCTGAAAAACAGAAAATAATATTTTGTATCTGTATGTCTTTAAAGTTATTTAATTTGGTTACTCAAAATACATAAAAATGGGTATATTTACATATTGCATAGTAACGTAATTTAATGAGTATTTTTTTTATACGTTACCGTTAACGGAAGGGAAATTTCTTGTCAGATATTAAGGTTCAGATATTTAAGATTCCAAATCCATCGTTGTTTCAAAGATTTGAGTATTTTGAATTTTTCGGTCGTTGTTGACGTTTTTCTGGAAATGCCCATATGTATAATATATAATTTTATTGAATTATGAAAATTTAATATATTATGTAATAAATAATATTAGCTAAAGTATTCTTAATAGAATATAAAAGAAAATGGATCATTAACTCAAATCTGTATAATGTTAAAGTCCAAAATATGTAGAAAAACACTAATAATGACATATATTTGTATTACGAAATAACTCAAAAACTTGATCTGAAAAAACTTTTTCCAGCCATGCGACGAATCGCGTAAAATTGATAATTTTTTTAATTGTATCATTTAAAGACCATTTTTATTTAATATTAAAGAAGAAATATTGATCGCCACTTTTACGTAGCTATTTAATCAGTTTTTTCGCTCTGTATTGACTATACGCCCTCGATATGTAGAGTATCACTACACACAAAAAAAACATCGTTCCCTGTAAACACTTTCTCAAACAAACACTAAAGTGTTTGCAAGCTCATTTGTAGGAAATAATCGAAGTGTTTCTCACAAATTATCATTAGTGTTTCCCACAAATAATTGTAGTGTTTCCCACAAATACGAAAAGTGTTACCCAAATATATTTGAAGTGTTTCCCACAAATATTTGTAGTGTTTCCCACAAACACGAAAAGTGTTTCCCACAAATATTTGAAGTGTTTCCCACAAATATTTGAAGTGTTTCCCACAAACACGAAAAGTGTTTCCCACAAATATTTGAAGTGTTTCCCACAAATATTTCAAAATTTGGTAATCAAAGCAAAAGTTTTTTTTTATTGCGGCAGCCACTCATTTAATGAAGAATTCCAGGGTAGATTATTCGACAAGTCGCGTAAGGGAAGGTCTGGCGAAAATAAACATTTTATTTCGACTGATATTGATGGACACTGGGACCAGGTGTCTCATACATTTGACGCGTCTTAAAAAGTCATCTAAACTGACTGGGTTTTCGTCAGATGATTTGCACAGAATTGCGGCAGTGTTTCTGCAGTGATCTGTTTTGGATGATAGATGGCAGTGGCTATAGATGATAATAATTAGCTTCAGATTTCGCACAATAAGAAAAATGTTGCTTCTTATTCGACAAATGAAGCTTATCTACGTTTATTCGTGCAAGTGTTGCATGACACGGATAAGTTCAATTGTTCAAGTGATGCATCTTTTATCAGAAGCTGTACGATTTTTGGGGCAAACACTTTCAATGTAGCATTTTTACCGAGAAGCTATTAGTATTTAGGGCAAACACTTTTAAAATAGATTGCGTTCTGGGAAACACTTAGTGTTTGCCACAAAGAAATATCATGTATTTATTACTTATATTAAACACTTTCATTATTTATTGGTAATAATTGAAGTGATAATTTATAAAGTGTTTTTGGTAAACATTTTAAATGTTTTTAAGAAATTAGATATTGTTTTGTTCAAACACTAGAATTGTGTAATTGTTTGCAATAAGGCATTATAATTTACGACTAACAATAAGTATTTCTGCCACCCAATATGTATTTACCAGAAGTAACCGATAGTTTCCCACAAGTATTTTGTAAATATTCCTTTTTTAGAGTGTACAATAAATATAAAGTATTTGATTCTGTATTTTGATTAGAATGGAAAAAAATCAAGTACATCATAAAAGTCAACATACCTCAAATTATGAGAGGGAGTACCTGTTGGTAATATCTTGGTTGACAATTTCAGAACAAATCTTCAAAATTTTTGTATTTATTCATATCGTCGTTTTAGAACAAAAAATCACCAAATACATTTTTACGAAAAACTTAAATTTCGAGTTTCTTGATTAATATTATAAAGAGTAATTGATGCATTTTTAAAGTTGAAATATCAATTGATAGATTTACATTTTCTTATTAATTGAGATCATAGATTAAAAAATGACAGATATATAAATATTTTTGTAAATGAATTTTGAAAATGTATTTGGTGACTTTTCGTTCTACAAAGACGATATACTTCTTCATTCATGTTCAGTTAAACGGCTGATCCGATTTGAACCACAGATGAAATATTAATTCAATCCCACCGATTGTGGGAGTGTAAATTGGAAACCACGATCTAGACCAAATTTAATACAGTAATTTTTACACGAAACCGGCTTGATGATGCCGTATTATTCTTTCGAGTTACATTCTAATATTTAAAATTTATTAAAAAAAATCGAAACAAATTTATTTAGTTAGTTTTATTTTTACAACATTTATATATTTATGAATAGGTATAGAGATTCAAACTTGATGATTTTCAAGTGCTTAAATAAGCGATTTATTTTATAAACACAAAACAAAAAGCCTGCTATCCGAATTCTGCTTGCATGTGGCATATTCTAGATATATATATTTTTTAAACAAAGCTAACTATAAACTTAGGTATTTTCTGATTTCTCCCACGAACAACAAAAACACGCCAGGCATTTACTAATAGTTTTCATTGCGTAGACTAAACTCGTGTAGTAGTTCCACACGGCTTATTTACGACTGGGGGATGCCATTTAGCTTTAGATGTTTCTTAGTATTTATTGTTGCATATGTGATATGCTATGTGTGTTTTTGTGCTACAATTTTGTCTGTTTAAAATTTTCCTCTGTTTTCTTTTTATTTTTTGCTCTCTGGTGGTTGTTTGAAATTGTGGCTGCCAGTGGAAAATCAGTTTAGTTCCGCCGAGTATTTAATACGAACGTGTTTCCCTCATTGTCAGTGCGTTGTCATCTAAATTTTCAAAATTTTTTTACAATTTTTATGAAATTTATAAAAGTGTGTAACTTAACAAAAGCGCTTAGTTTGTATTTAAAACATACATAGAGCTCAAGTTCCGCTTTAAGTGAATATTGTCGTATACGCAACCTATTGCCAAAAAGGGTCTATATTCAAGTTCACAAATTTAAAAGTTCTATACGTTATAAATCAAATTACAAAATATTTCAAAACGTTTAATTAAAATTAAAGAGTTTAAAACAGTGAAAAGTTTTTGATAGTTCGACTTCTATGTGTAATTGAAACCCCTGCTGAAGTTTCTAATTGGATTTACCACAACTTAGTTGAACCACAACATCAATAACCTGTCACAACGAGTAAAAATACCCGTTGTTTCCCGTATTGGCCACCACCGGTCAAAGTGAATAATCAATAAATTGTTAACAAGTGTCTTATTTGTATGGTGCGACGCGTTACTACGGTGACTAGAAATTACTAGTAACAAAGACGAAAGTTGCTTAATTTATTCATCATATTTAATTCGTCTGTTAATTGCAGTCTTTAAACCATACTCATTTTTATACCAAACTCGATGCCGTAACTTATGCTGATCAGTACGTAAATCTTGTGTAAGTTTTTTTAAGTTTTATTTTTCATTTTTACAATAACATAACAAAATTACACTTGAACCGGAAACCTAGAAGTTCAGACATTCCATTCAAGAGCATATTTCCATCCAACAGTTCCAAAATAGCGTCAAATAACAAATTCTTTTGTTTATAAGTAGTTTTATGACTTTCGCCGCCCATGATCAACAGGCACAAGTCTGCCAGTCACTCACACAGTCACTGAATTGAATCATTTTCATTTGATCGGCTCGCACATGAGCATCTTTCATCATTTACATTATACGTTGATTATTTGTGGCACTTGGAACACGTTCCACGTTCCTTAGTTTATTACGAATAAAAACGGGGTGCTTTACAGAAAATGTACACTGAAAATAATTACTTTAAACTAAAAAAGAAAAAAAAATGTTCACGCAATTTTCGTTACCAAAAAATTAAATTAAATTTCAGAAAACATCAATTGAAGCGTTGGGTGCAATTAGGGCATTAGGCATCATATGTTATAACTCTAATAATGTACATGCTTATTATTTTAATTAATTATTATATCGACGCCTCTTACGAAAACTATTATATTAAAATTGTCTTACGAAAAAAAGTATATATCACTTTTAAACGAATACGATTTCATTTTTACTTAAATAGCAAATATTATAATGTTCTCAAAATTTCACAGAATTAGTTCGACAAACAGTTTTCTGTGGAAAATTATTATGTTTAAAATTTTTAGACGAAAATTGGAGCTTTTTATTGAAATAGTTTTTTTTCATTCATTTCTTTTTCTTTTTTGTTTTGATATATGTCATTTGTAAAATTTGTTTGAGAAAATTTAAAATATTTACGCTATAATGATATAAAATATGCATTACCATATACTATGTCGGTTAATCAGAAGGTTAGTGTGTTGAAATATAAGCCGAAACGTCGCTGGTTCAAACACCTGCGAATGCAACATCAGAAAAATAAATAGAAAATGTTTTTCGTCACCGCGCTAACTTTCGCGAGTAAAAACATTACCCATGCAGAGTTATGATTCGGCGATAAGCTGTAGGTTCCGCTATTTAAGATCAAATATAACATGTTTAAATGGTGAGACTATTCAGTCTAGGTTCTTCCGAACTATATCGCTAAACTAGTATTATTATAATTATTATTAGGACAGTTGGACATGTCTATTTTTAAGATTGTCGAGGTCATTTGTTATTGTCTCCTAGAAATCTAGATTGTTACATTAAATTTAGGTTTAATTTCAGGACTGGTTTAAGTTCCCAATGGTCTGTAGTCTATTTTAAACGATTTCATATATTTATTACAATGCTGTAATATGTACAGATTTTATATGAAGGCCCCAATCACATATGCATTATTCATGTTCAACAACAGATTCCAATCTTCGTCGAAAATTTGAATCATTTTTATATTCGTAGATACACAGATATACATGTGCATATTCTCGGAAATAACAAAAACATAATAGAGTTCCAGGCAAAACCATAAAATATATTATTTTTCTCATAAAAAACAATAACATACTTTTATTCTGAACTCAAAAAATAACATATTTATTTTCGTAAGCAAAAAAATATATAATAGTTTTCGTAAGGGCCGTCGATATATAGAAATAGTAGCTTTTAAAAAGACCATAACAAAGCTAAAAGTTTCAATTTTAATGAACAATTTGAATCAATAATATCAGTTTATTATTTTATGAAATATTGACATTCAAAAATTGTAAACACAAATATCTCAAAACTTACTTTTTCAGAGAACGACCTTATTGCACCCAGCTCTTCAATTGATACACTCAAAATAAAACATGCAAAATTTAGTGTATTTGACGAAAATATTCGTGAAAATGATAAACGAAAACATTCGTACATAGTACGAGTGAACTTTCGTAAAGTATCGAAATATTCGTACATTTGACGATTAATGAATAATGAATTCACATACTTTGTCTCTTTTTCTCTTAAATTCTTACATATAATAATCCTCTCGTAATAAATGGAAATCTTTTGACATCGTGATGGTCGATTCCAACATTCATCCAATGTTGGATCCAATAGTGAATTCTTTATTTAATAATGGGCCATTTCACACCAAATCGACCAGCGGTTGGAACTCACCTTCTTCAATTTTAATGAAATCTGGGCAGCTGATAAAGCTTATTGAGATATGCATAGTCCAATTTTTTCAAAACGAGTCATCAATGGAGTTTCTAGCATTTCTACTTTAAGAGATATTGGAATATAAACAACCATACAAAAGTAATTTTTGGTCCATTTTTTGTAACTTTGAAGCCCTGTATCTCTGGAAGTAGTGGTTTAAAAAAATAAAAAAAAAATCGGTCAATGCATATCTCAATAAGCTTTATCAGCTACCCAAATTTCATTGAAATCGAAAACGTAAAATCTAAAAATTAACTTTTTTTGGTCGATTTGGTGTGGAATGGCCCAATAATATATAATAATTCCATACACTTTTATTAGATACGCCTTTGATTAACGAATTAAATTCAATACATTTACGCAAATGCCGATGCGGAAAAGATAATTTGATCTGTTTTGTCTTGTTTTCTGCTTGTTGTCTTTTGTCTTTTTTTTCATGTTTTCTGCTTTACAAATATTAAATTGTAAAATATACGAATGTATCGTAAAATAAAAAATTGGAACAAAGTTAAAAAGAACAAATGCCTAAATCGTATATTTTACGAAATTTATATATATAATTTATAGTTAATTTTCGCATTGATTATTTTGAGTGTATTTATATAATTTTCCATTAAAATATTCTAATTGGAATTCAGATAACATTTGAAGTCTGCCAATTTCATTGAACCTACAAATACCTTAAATACAACTTATAAAGAAACAAAAATCTCAGACTTTCTCAATATCATTTGGTATATTTTGCATTTCATATACAATTCTCAAATTTCAATTCAAAATTCATTCCAAAATATATAAAAACACAAATCGTTTCGCACGAACTTTGTGAAAGCTAATCACGCGATTCATCGTCAGTGTGTAAAGCGTGTGCGTTGTAACTGAAAAAAAACATTCAATGAAAAGTGTCACAAATTGACAAAAGTGTCGTCAAGAGTCACTAAGTGTCATATGGTGTCACATTTGACACTGTTGACTAAATTGTTATATATTCTGCGTAGCTGAAACAATTTACCCACGAATTATTCGCGATACATAATTTCCTGCTTTATGAAAAATAATATTAAAGTATTTTTGTTTTACAAAATTGTGCGTTAAGTCTATCTTGAATATTTGGTTTCTACTTAATGGTAAATTAATTATTTTATATCAATTTTTTTAATTTCAAATCACACATTGCTAATAATTTGAATTGGTCGCAGTTTCTCATTGTCTGTGACCCGGGCACTTGCAAGTTTTCGTCACTTGTTCTGTCACGTTGCTCGATTTTGAAGGTCCCTTTGTTAAATATTAGCACAAATGTCAAATATTGGTTTTTAAGGGTCGGCGCTCATGTTGTTTGTTGTGTCAGTGTTGCTTTTGAAATGTTTTTCTTTTTCAATTCTTATTTTGATTTTAATGTGTTTTGTCCAAATTCATGCGTTTTCATTGTATTGTGTTGTCTGGCTTTTTTTACATAGTAAACAACGCTCAGAGGATGCCCCTACAATTTTCAAATATACTCTACTTCTGTACTCATATCTCTGTATTTTTAAAATCTATAGGTATCAATACTTGATTGGCCTACAAATACGGTTTTTTAATTTCGAACGATATTAAAATTAAAGTCACAGATTTTTTTAATAAAGATATAAAAACCTACACTCTAAACAAATTATTTAATTCTTTATGTTTTATGTTTTATAATTTAACTATTTTTAGTTTACATTTATTAAGTAAAAGAATACATAATTAAAAACTAATTGAATTCTAACCCTAGAGAGTTTATGTACAGTTCTAAACTTTTGATAGATTAATAACATTACATAACACGATTTTTGCCATGACCATCTGGTATAAAATCTGATAATTCGAGGGTACTGATTTTAACAGCATACTCAGTGTTTATTGTATTACGTAATGTTTTTAAGAAAATTGCTATAGAATACTAATATAACCCTTGTATCGATCTTTTTTAAACTAGGCTAGTAATGAGTCAGGATTTATTGTATTTTTAAATTTCCTTTGGCCAATCACACCCAAGGTAAATAACGCATAAAGACAAATAACGATGAACTACATCGCTGAGCCAAATATCCATAGATACTACTTGTTTTCGTACCCTAAAAAGATAAACATCCTGTACCAATTTCATGTTCCACGTCTAAAAGTTTGTCAACCAGAACTGGTTCTTTTATATATAAAAAGGTGGCATAAATAACACTACCCAGCACGATTTTTGCCATGAACATTAATTTTATGTAGAGAATTTCTGTATGGATGTCCATGTCAAACTTGAATTTGACTGCATACTAAGTTTTTGTTATATTACGTAATGTTTTTGAGTAAATTGCAATAGTATTTTTAAGCCGTTCTCACCAACCAATAAAAATATAGTTCAGTGGAAAAATGGTTTACACAAAAATCTTAAACGGAATTTTTCTTTAAATTGTGCAGACTAATTTGAATATATATGATTTTTTTATGATAATTGGATCTAAACTCGTAAATTTTTGATTATTTTTAGAGAATTTTTTACGTAGCGTTTATGAGAAAAAGTCGGATAAAAACGTATATTTTTCAGTAAATTGTATATATACAAGCATTTTAAAATTAAACAGTTTTTGACTGAAACTGGATTGACAGAGCATATTTTAAAAATGAGAACTGAAACTAAAAAAAAAAAACTGCCAACAGTTAGTAATTTTCATCATTAGTTTGAACTATGCTCCGTATAATCATATATATTATTATACCCTACACTAAGAGTGAAAGGGTATATTCAGTTTGGTACGCCGTTTGTAACACCCAGAAGAAAGCATCTCCGGTATGGAAAAGTATATATATTCTTGATCAGCATGACCTCCTGAGTCGATTTAGCGATGTCCGTCTGTCCGTCTGTCCGTCTGTCTGTCCGTCTGTCTGTCTGTCCGTCTGTCTGTCCGTCTGTCTGTTGAAATCCCTAAGACTTTTAAAATTGAAGAGCTAGATAAATGAAACTTATAACTTAGATTACTAATATACCTACGCTGTATGTGCGAAAAAATTGGGGAGATCGGTCCATGGTGACCTATGATCCGACTACTTATGTTCAAATACCACATATAAAATGTATATATAAAGATCAATTTTTATGTATACGTGCTTAGGTAAACTTTGTTGGTCAAATATATATTGACATCATGCTCAAATACATGATAATAATGTTTTCCGGCGAAAAGACTTGTGGTTCACAAAAAAAAAATCGAAATTCGGTACACCTACCCATTTGTAAATATGGGTATCAAATGAATGGAAATTCTTCAGCGATTGAATGTTTGTAGTT
Source organism: Dryomyza anilis (assembly GCA_951804985.1). Taxonomy (NCBI): domain Eukaryota; kingdom Metazoa; phylum Arthropoda; class Insecta; order Diptera; family Dryomyzidae; genus Dryomyza; species Dryomyza anilis. The sequence goes on along the minus strand of OX638134.1, from coordinate 40,507,151 downwards.
ATTTTCAGGATTCGTATACCCTGGTGACCTATATATCACTTTGAATGGTAACCACACATATGTGTAGGGTATTTATAGTCGGCTTAGACCGACTATAATTTTGATAATCCTAACTATCATAATTACACCTACTTTAAAATTTCCCATGTGATCTAACCTTCCCAACTGGTTTTATTAATTATCATTAGAACCGAAATTCGAAAAAAATAACGTCCAAAAATAGTCTAAAAAAATAATTATTTTCGAGTTTAGATTCAAATATCTTAAAAACCTATTGGAAGAATAGTATTTGTAGGTATATTGTAATTAGTCCTTACAATTAAAATAAAATTGCTTGTCCAGTTTTTTTGTTTCTAATTCTAAAAAGTAGACGAAAAGGGCCTGAATGTTCGAGATCAATTCTTTTCTTAAAAACGTTACCTAATAGAAAAAAACCGAGTATGCGGTCAAAATCAGCAGCCGCGAATTATATAAAATGAAGGTATGGGATGTCCATGGGAAAAATGTTGTCTCGTTTTGTTGAGTAGTGTAATAGAAACATGTTTTTTGAAGTACAATACTATAATATATATATATATATATATATATATATATATATATATATATATATATATATATATATATATAGATTTATATATATATATATAGATTTATATATATATATATATATATATATAGATTTATATATATATATATATATATATATATATATAGATTTATATATATATATTTTTTTTATTTTATTGAAGTACAATAATATAATATATATATATATATATATATATATATATATATATATATATATATATATATATATAGATTTATATATATATATATATATATATATATAGATTTATATATATATATATATATATATATATATATATATATATATATATATATATATATATATATATATATAGATTTATATATATATATATATATATATATATAGTAATTTTGCTAGTTAGTTTAGAGTATACTCTTGATAAATATTAATCATTTTCTAAGTTTTCAAAAAATATTTTAAATTTGTCCAACAAAATTTTTCGAGTTTATGTCTTATAAACGTATAGGAATATTCATTATTATACAAAAATTATCTTAAGATGTATAACAATAATTTTGCGTATTCACAGTTCGTCGTATTTTAGTATGGTATTCGTACAATGTAGTATATATACGATACAAGAACGCGGACACGTCAATTTGTTGTTGCATCCCTTATAAAAGTGAAATATCACCAGTGTTGTATTTAAGAGTAGCCTTGAGACATGTTTTTGGTGTCGTATATTGTAAAAGGAAGAAAAATTGTAAAATTGAATATTAAAAGTGCACATAAAAATCTAATTTATTTGCCTTTCCTTTCAAATCAAGGAATATTTATGATATTTTGAAAATATCGCAAATTTATAAGAATCAGCTGCATTTATTTGATGATATATTTGAACCAGCAGAAAAGTGGTGCTCAAAGTTTAATTGCCTTACTGTCGTATTCATACAATGTCGTACCAATATCATGGAACTGTGAATACGCTATATACGTTTAAGGTTTTTTTTTTTGGAAATTTGTTTTTCGAACAGTATTATATTTTGTTATATTATAATAGCTTAAAATTACTATAGCGAGTATTTTAATAACTCGCAACTTCGTGTTGTTGTAAATACAAGGTTTTTTCTAATACGTAACGTTTTTAAGAAAATTGCTATTGTCCGAATAGTGTTGTAATCGTCGAAATTTATACATTTTTTGCCAAAAAAAATATATGCTTATTTATAACTCTACAACAACTTTATGCCCTATTTCGGTAAAACAATATTTTAGGATCATACAAAAATCCTCATTGATTTTAAGTGTTACCCTGCAAATTTCAAATATTTATTGATACAACTAAAAGTTGCCTGAAAATAATAAAATCAAATACAGCTGTATCTAAGTGATAAGAAATAACCTAAATGGTTTTGCCAATCAGTATCGATTAATTATAGCCGTTATTTATAAATTGTACGTGAAGTTAATAACCCCATGACACGCACTACAGTTATCTTTCACAAATATCCTTGAACCACCACACTATTTTTTTTTATTGTAGAATGATTTAGTTCAATTGATGGTTTTAGACTATCGTGTAGTTTGTAAATCACTATAATTGAAAATGTATATTGTTGAAATTAAAGTTTAGATTCCATAGCCCAGTGATCCTACTATGTATTACTATCTTTGAATATGTATAGGTTTTTTATTACATCAATTCATTTGGCTTACGAAATAAAAAATGTTTTGGATGACCGATGGTAAATATCTTGCAAATATTTCAGTTTGTCTAGTTGAACATTTACAACCAGGCATTGCTAATAGACGAAAGTAGTCGCGCGCGCACGATTGTGTGACAGATAGTTTGAATTTTGTAAATCGCAAAACGTCTGACGTCAGGCGGCAACGTAAACAAAATTTATATTTTCATAAAACTAAATCGTACGAATATTGCGTCAAATTTTCGAATATCACACATTTATTTTTATACAAATTATTTAAAATGTAATTTAGAATGAATTACAAACATTATTAAAATACACACAAAGAATATTTATCAACCATAACAGAATAGTTGAATTTGGTAGATCGCAAATTGAATTTTCGAACCCTAAACTCGTTTATACAAGATACAAAAATCACGTTTGGAAAGCAATTTAGTAATTATGCCAACATGTTGGTTTTTTTTTGTCGAGAATCAACAAATTTGAAAATTTTTCGAACATAAACCTGACCCAAAATGACAGTGAAAAACAAGCATTAAACGTTAGAGCCAACAATGTACACAAAAAAATAAAAAATATAAATCTAATATCGTATTTTTTAGGAAACTGTATAAAATGTGTATACAGTTTGTGTTTATGAACTTATACATAGTATTTATGTATCTTTACACGGAAAAAATATTTGTATTTGTAATATTTATTTCTTCCATATTTAATAATATATTTTTTTAAATTTAATTTATATTTATATATATAGACATATATTTTTGTATTAAGGATTTAACTTTGATTTTTCAGTCGCTTACATGCTCGAGATCGTACACGACGTATGACATTGCGAACTATTTTTTTGAAAATAAAAGGGATAAGATTTACCAAGCAACATGTTGGTCATGAACACAATTCTTAACAACTATTAATGACACTGTTCTGTAACATTTGTACATCTTATGATAATTAATATTAATATTATATATAGGTATGAACAAATGCTTATAATCACAAATCATAACATTTATGAATTCTATTCTAAAATGCGTAATGAATAAATCATAAAGAGTATGTACGATACATTAATGAACACGATTCAATCGAGACAATGTACATGACATATTTTTTTCTGTGTAACAGTCTCGTACTACTCATAGAGAGCTACATTATCTGGCTGTTAAATTCGCTGTATCGCAAAAGAACTCGAAAAACTGCTCCTTCCTTCGAATGTCGTCAGAGTTTATTTTTGTATGTTTCCGCCGATCTGCGTTTTTCTAATAACTGAAGGCTTTTAATGTCGCCATCGATTTGTTTCGACCATAACGCGTTGTTTGTACAAAAATAAATTAAATTCAATTCAAAATATTTTTTGGCAACAACCTCATAAAAATATATTTTTTGTTTCTTCTTTAATATTATTATTATTTTTGCAGTTACGTTGCAAACTGCTACGTACACGGTAAACAAAATCTTGAGCTATTTCTAAAAACAATTGACCTGTTTTTAATATTATTTTTAAATTCTTTATATCTGATGTTAGTTCCAGTAAAATTGTGGTGCATATCCGCTCACCCTATCTTATGTTATACTTAAAAATGTACTTAGCATAAATCAAACTATTGAAAAATAAACTACTAATTCATATTAGACTTAGTAAACTTGTCAATAATGTTCTTGAATATTCTGTAATATTCTAAGTAAATTCAGAATTGTGTTATTCAAGATAGTGTTAAAACTTTGAAGGAAACAAACAGCGTATTCACAGTCGTATTTTAGTATGGTATTTGAATCATGTAGTATATATACGATACAATAACACAGAAACGTCAATTTGTTCTTGCTGCTTCCCTTATAAAAGTTAAATATTAGAAGTGTTGTTTAAGAGTAACCCTGAGACAAGTTTTTGGTGTCGTATTTTGTGAAAGTAAGAAAATTTGTAAAATTGAATATTTTAATTAATTTGTCTTTCTTTTCAAATCGAGGAATATTTATGATATTTTGATAATATCGCAAATTTATAAGAATCAGCTGCATTTATTTGACGATATATTTGAACCAGCAGAAAAGTGGTGCTCACAGTTTAATTAATTCATACAATGTCGTACCAATACTATTAAACTGTGAATACGCTATGTGGAAAAACATTTTATAATTTGTTTTCAAAACCCAATATAATTACGAAAAAAAAACTGTGAAACTTACTTTTTAGACTTAGCATATTATGGAATAAGAAGCTCGATATATAAGATACAATCAAAACACATATTAAATTGTAATACTTGAAAATGATTGAAAAAAGTTATTAGTATTGTATTACTTTGCTTACTAGAATTGATGTTGGAAAAGTGAAACAATAATAATAGTGTGGCGCTACAGGTCTGAAAAATATAGGCCGAGCTCTCTCACAATTTGAGATGCGCGGATCACATGGCGAGACCTACAGTTTAATGCCGAATTCTAAAGTCTGGAGAGAGTTATGTGTTTATGGGCGGTTTTTTAATTTCAGAGATTATCCATTGTCTTCGGTGGGGTAGCGTCCGATAGAAAAATCATTTATATATTTTTTTTTGATGTTTCAGTCGCAGGGATCGAACCAGCGATTATTTGAAACTGCGACTCGGCTCGTATTCCAAAGCCATAACTATCTAAGCTAACGACGCTATGTAGTTTAAATGTAATATTAAAATCCAAAAAAATTAAAATGAATAAAGTCTTGATATGATTTATAGAATTATATCAACAGTGAAGGGAAGATTTAAAAAATATTCGAATATTTTTGACGGTGTAGAATATATATTTGATTTACATTAAATAAATATATAAAAACATTTCGACCATCTGTTTATTCGTCTGTCTACTGCCTGCTGTTTGCTTTTGACTTGGATTTTCCTGGTATTGAGTTCGCTCAGTTTGTGCGGCGTTGACGAGTATTTTTTTCTGGCGTCATTAATTGTCGTCTTTGAGTTGATTAATCGGCACTAGTGCAATTCAACCAAAATAACATAAATCATGATTTTATAATATCGTTTTAAATTTAATATATTTTTTAATAAATTATAAATCTTTTAAAATATCTTTCTGAAAATTTAATTAACAAAGTGAATATATTTAAAAACTTCTAAAATATATTTGAGGAATTTTTATTAAATATGCATTGTTTAAACATGATAAAATTAAAATTCTGTGCGTTTTTGTGCTGTCTGTCGTGCAATAAACTGCTATTGAATTGTCTTCCGTGTGCGTATGCGCAGCCTTAGTTGATATGGACTGCCTTTGCATATAATATTTGCACAGTGTTGCCACCCATTTCATATATGTACAACTATTGTCCCACTCAGTTCATAACCAATTAATTGCAGGCGTGTTCTGCGATTTTTGTTGTTTGCTGCTGAGCTTCAAAAATGCCAAATTAATTTATACCACTTTCTCTAAATCCTACTCGAATTACAATTGAAATCAGGGACAAAAATCAGTACCATGTAATGTACTTTTATAAACCTATAGCATGTTCATGAATAATATGTATTTTTCGAGAGATAAAGTACCATTTTATAAAAAGTACTATAAAATTTTAATCATTTTAGCATGAAAACTAATTTGAATATTTTAATTGTTTTCAAAACAATTTTAGATTTAATTAGATGGATCCAATTGATTGCAAAAATTATGCATAAATATGCGAAATATTAAATTGTATTTTACATTGTGTCGTTCCACCTGAAATTCTATATTCTACTTTCTATAACATCCCAAACTATATATCGTCGATGATACTGCAAAACCGTTTATCTAAAATTGAGAATACTGCCTACAAAATGAATTATAGAGAAGAAAAAAAAATTGTTTAGTGTCTATTCTGCGCTTCATGCAAAATTAAATATGTCAAAACATGAATTAAAACCGGTTTAAAAAAAATGTAGGCTATATTTCCACATGTATTGAGAGGTATTGCACTAAATCGAACGATATGTTTTAACATAATACTCTTGAAGATATTAATATTATTAGGGAAGACATGATTCTGTTATAAAATTTTCTCTTTTGAACTAAAAACGCCGTATTTTAGTTTTAATTGATTTGAATTAAGTAATTATAATTAATTGATATCAATAATAACAAATTCTGGATAAAATTGTAAAATTTAAAAAAATATGACAGAACCACTTATTAATTAATAAGTGGAACATCCTCTTTCTAATGGTCTTTCCTCGTTATATAACATTACATTCGAAGAAAATATTATTCTAAACATACATTTACTGCATATCGCTCACATTTGCTATCCTCTTTGCATTGTAACTTAAAACCTATGACAGTATACAACAACACCGGAATCCGTGAGATATTCAAAAGATCTACACTAGAAAACGGAAGAGGGAAGTTTATTTTGCAATGAAAACATCTCAAAATTATGAATATGAGTCTGTATTGTTGTATGCAGAGATTGAAACTGTAACCGATATCCATTTTAAACCATTTCATTTTTAAAATCAAAACGTAATCGATTATACAAAATCAGAAATAAACCGACATCCAATACCTTTATAAACGATTTCGCTTTTATACCGGTTTTAAAGCATAGAAAACAATCAGAACAATTTAATTGTAGTGACATAAATTTAAATACATTTTTTATTATAATTACTTATCTAGTGATTTAAAACTAATTAATAAATTCTTGTCAAGATAATAAATATATGGCAAAAAGTAAAATTGAGACAATCACGGGATCTTTATAAAACTTAAAACTCAAATCGAGATGAGGAATAAAACCTAAATCGAACCAGTTAGTTAATCGTTAAAATAATCCTTGTTTGAAAGTCATAAGTTCAAATTTAAACCATAAATGTTACTTGTGATTTTGGTAAAAACGAAATCACTAAATTAAAATGCGTGTTATATTTGTACTCAAAATGATGGGACCTACAGTTTAATGCCGAATACAAAAGGCGGGTGAGAGCTTTTCATATGTTTTACTCTCGTACAGTTTACTCTCGTAAACTAATTTGTTGCGGCAACCAACTTAAATAGCGCTACCGAATTACTCGGTACTAACCTCCTAGTCAGAAAGCATTAGGTTGTGCCAACCTCCTAGTCAGCAAACATGAGGTTGTTTAGACCTCCAAGTCAGCAAGCATGCCAAAACCTCCAATTGAAATTTTATTTTAAGATTTTTTATATATAAAACTTATTTATGTAAAGTTTTCTATATGTATTTTGGATGCGTACATATGTCATGCATACAATTTCAAAAAGTAAATCTACTAATTCCTGATTCCCGAAAAATAAAAACAGTATGAAGACACATTTATTATTTTATTTCATCATAATTGAAACAAAATACAAAACTATTTCTAATGCCACATACGGTCATATATTTTTTTTATTTATTTATATTTCGCTAGCTAAAGGTCAATTTGTATTGAAACAATTCATGAATTTATTAATATTCATATATTTATTTAGCATTTTGCTTAATTAATGAATTTCCTATTGTTTGCGACTTGTGAAAATTTTTGGCGTTTATTTTTTTCTGCATGTATCCATAATTGTTGGCAAGAAACTGGCAACCGAATTCCTGATAGACATGAAGTTGCCATTTGTCATTTATTTTGTTGATACAATAACGTACTCAGTTGCCGTAACAAGTGCATAAACGTCTAATTTTGTCCGAATGAAAAATGCAATCATGAGGTTACGACAACCGAACGTGCAGTCCGGACTAACATTTCGGTTCGAGTAAAAAATCGTACCTTGATTTTAATGACAAGAGGTTACAACAAAGTATTTCGGTTGCAACACTGAAACGTTGGTTCAATTAACCTCATGGCAAAAGGGGATTTTCTGTGTGTATGTTTGCCGCGGTGTAGAAAAATGTTTTCTATGTTGTTAGCCCATCAGATAAAACATGGGACCTTTCGGTTCACAGTCTAACGCATTGACCTCTGAGCTACCCGCGCTACACTCACAAAATATAGAAAAACAAATTTTTGTCTTGATAAATAATTATTTGCAATAAAAAAAAATGTCTCACAAAATCCCAAAATGGCGGGGATATATATTTGTGTTTGTGGTGATGAATTATAAATTTGATATTTTTTAGTGGTCAATAGCCCGAATTCGACCCCATTTTCATACAATGAACTGTAATTTTTCAATGCTCATGTCCTACGATGTGTCAATTGTCCCCTCTTGCATAACATTTAAGTAGTTTTTAAACTAGCTTCTTGTAACCAGTCTATAGAATAATTTTTTTACAGTCAGTCTATAAACTAGTTTCTATAATCTCTCTCTAAACTGGTTAATATTTACCAGTTGAAACACTAGAGCTGTAAGCTATTCGACGACAATTGACATAGTCAAGCGCATCAAAATCTATGTTTTCGCTGCCTAGTTCATGTGGACCGAATGGATGAAATTGCTCCAGTCAAGAAAGCTTGTAAAATGAGACTTGATGGGGGACAGCGTAGGAGAGAGTGAATGGCTCGTCTTGTTATCCATGGCGGAAAGAAATAAAACAAATCGCACGATGGGACCCACAATATAGTTCAAAAGAAAGATGTTTCCTGCAAAATAGATAAATGAAATATAATTTGTATTTCATAATTTATTTTGTTTTTGACAATTTTGACACGAACAAATTTTTGAACTGTTTTTCTCTGCATCCATTTTAACTAGCTACCGAACTAGAAACATGGTTACTAATATGAATACTACATATATATGCTACTAGTTTAGATTTCACTGCAGGGTAATTACTACATCCAAATAAAATATATATTTGAACCGAAACATAAATATGTTCAAAATAAAACATGATTTTGAACGACCTGAATATAAATATGTTTCCAGTGAAACATATCAGTTGTTTCAGTTCAAAAAGTAGTATGTTTACATAGAAACATAATTAAATATTTTTGGAAAGAAATCCTGAAAATAAAATAAAATGTTGTTTTTTTTTATTTATTTTTATTAAAAATCTTTAATTTATAATAATTGAATTCATATACAAATTTTTAAATGCATAAATAAATAATTCGTTTAAAACTGCAAGTACAAGAGACAGCATGAATGAATGCACCAGCAGACGCTAAACCAGACGATCCAGGCTCGTTTTATATTTGGTACAGTTACAGTTGATCTCAGTACAGCACATAGCGTAGGCGAGGAATTCACGGAGGCTTTTGTAAAAAAACATATCAAATTCTGTTTGAAAATCGAAACACTGATTTTTATTTGTGGTTTTTTCACATTAGTTTTAGAAATTATATACTGCTCTATATTATACTCTGTTACTATTAGTACTTTTTATAACACAATTTATATATTTATTTAATTTACAAATAACAAAATTATTACCGATGCGAATACATTTTATCAACGAACAACAAAAGTCACGTACGCAGAAAATGCCGATCACCGAGTGTCGTGTTTTTATACAAGAATTCATTTTTTGTTTGTTTTCAAACATCAGTATGCTTAAAATGACCCTATACATACTGCAAACGATGACAAAAGAGACGTAGGTAGAAAATTCTTCTCAACGAGTGCCAATTTCGTATACAAGAAGAATGTTGCAAGAATACATGTATTCAAATCCTATTTCTTTTTTTGTTTGTTTTTAAACATCAATATATTCAAACGATGGCAAAAGATGGCGTAGATAGAAAATGCTGCACAACGTTGCCAACTTCGTCAGTCGATAAATTATCGAATTAAGACGAGCGTTGCGAACATACGTTGTATTTATTTATTTATTTATTTGATTAACATTTTCTGTGTTTCGAAACATAGTTTTAACCAAGTAAATTGCCAAGAAATAGTTTATTCAAATGCAATTAAAATTATGTTGGTATTGTACCATATTTATGGTAAATTTGACAGATTCTGCTGGACAATATAATAATGTTTACACGTGAACAAAAATAAATTCAATTTCGATTATAATTTAATTACACTTCATTCCAAATACATGTATGGTAATTTCGTATTACGTTTTAATTACATTCAAACATATTCAAACAAATCTTTTCTATCCGTGCAAAACTTAAATATATTTGAACGCATGATAATGATCTACAGAAAATTGTCTGTGTATGTTGCATATAAAAGGAAAGTGGATTTAATTTGCTATATCTTGGGATGAAAACGAGAAGACAGAAAAATCATCTGTTACATTTTTAATTGTTTGAATTTACAGCAATGAAACGGTGTCACGTATAATGTTGTATAAGTGAGAAAATTCTATTTTAATTGGGAATTTTTATCTCCTAATAAATTGCAGTTATACTAACTATTTTATATTCGGACGGTTTTCATACACATGCGAAACACCCATCCAGTAAAATTAAAAAAAAAAGATAATAAATATTACTCAACGAAATAATGATATAAACCGCCAATGAAACATCGTCCAAAACTAATGAAAGAATGACCAAATATAATTAAAAATGTTAAATTATCATCAATTTGGTCTCACAACATCTTTTGTATACCAGAATTAAAAATGCCTTGTTTTTAGTCAATATGCCTTTATGTAATGAAACCTAATCATTTTTTTACCAAATAATTTCAATGGTAACATATTTATAACGTACACTAAAATTGAAATGTACTTTGTTCATTCATTGTAACACGTGAAAGAATGCGTGTCCTGGATGGAACTGTATATAAATTCGTGACTTTGATCACGATTGCAAGAAGAGCTGGGTCAATGATACTTCGAATTTAAATCATCTATGCTGCCTGGTATTGAAAATGAACATGCGACCACTTATGCTCAAAATCCTCATATAAAACTAACAACTGAATTTTACTTTATTCCGAAGAAGTAAAAAACCCATTAAGTACACCCAGAAAAAACTTCCCTCAGATCCCATTAAAATTGGTCAATAGGACAATTATTGATTTAATAGTATACAAAAAATAAATCTTTTCATATAAACTCAATGGCAATGTCATGGTATTTTCTAGTATTTAATAGTATTTTCCGATTAAAATAATAATTTATCCTATTAACTATTTTCAATAGTAAAAAACTATTAGTTATATAGTATTTTTGTTTTTGGGTGTATGATCAAATATATAAAAAATATATTTTTTTCACCAACCGACTTGTGATACAATAAAATAATTAAAATTTGATGGACCTAATCACCTCCCATATGGGGAACTCAAAAAAAAATATTGTGTGCGGTAAACGCACACAATATATAATATGTGTAGTGTGTTTATACTCGCTTCGACCGACTGTAATTTTCATAATTCTTTAAAAATATCACTGTTTCCTTACATAAAAATTTCCTATGTGACCTAAACCGGTAAGGGTTTTAGTCTATGTTTCAATTCAAACTTCCAATAGATAATATTAAGATTAGTTCCAGAGATGTGCGCTTTTACAAATTGTTATTCCCGCGGCAATTCCCACCTCAGCTCTACTCGATTTGAGATAATTAAACAAATTTGTCACGTAGTTTTTGTAATCTTTACTATTAAAAATTTTCTCTCTCTTAAGTATAATTTACTCATAAATTTATTAGTTGTGCGTGGGTATATTTGAAAAGTCGTTCGCAATATATAGTGGTACCAATGTTACCCTCAAGAATGTTGTGGTTATATTGATTATAGACATTTTATATACATCGACCGATCGACAACAAACTTGAGTCGAACCATCAGACGGAATTTCGCGATGAGTTTCCTCTGTGGCTGCCGTTCGTCGTGAATGCAACATGAAATAATAATAGATTTTAGTTTGTTGTCTTTTGCTGTTTGGTGTTATGTTGAGCTAATTGTTAAGACAATCACGTTTTCAATTGTTTACCCACCAAGCTGCGGTCAGATGGTCACCGAGAAATATCTATTATAATGTAAGTGCAGCATTGGTAATTTTTTAAGTTCGAAAATATATTCAATTTTTACCATCAACTGAGCTACAGTCGGTTACGAACGACAATGAAATATAAGAAACTCAAATTTTTAACCAAATAACTGTTGAGAATAGTAGGACGGGTCTCGTATTTTCTAACATGACAAACACCAATTACAACAGATTAAAGCGGACATTTGTTAATGTTAATGTCTTATTTCACATTCGTCCCTGATCAGAATGATATTCAGAATAGAATTCTAGAGTTTATGCAAGAATGCTCATTTTTATTCTCTTGTTCAAAATAATTGCCACACAAAAAATATCATTCGTTGCTAAATCGACAAATTCGAGCGACAATTGTAGATTAGGAAAAATCTTACCGAACTCGAGAATGTTCTCGCTAATTGAGCTCCAAAGATAAACTGTGGTTAAGCAAAATTACGACAATCAAACAAAACTTATTGGGACCTATAATCTGAAATGATACAAAGAATGCATTTAACTAACAAAGAACAACCAAAAAATCCTGACAGGGCTTCTAAATATAAATTGTTTGATACACTTAATAAAACCAAATAAACTGAAATACTGAGACAGGCTTGATAGATACCCTATAGCAAGCATGTCAAACTCATTTGGCATCACGGGCCGCATTGGCAATTCAAAAGATTAGACGGGCAGCATATGTGTACCATAAAAATCAATCGTTTTTTACATTTGGTTTTTCGGTTGTAAAATAAAATATAATGTTAGGATGATAAAATTTTTCATTGTTATTCGTTAAAAGCGTCGCAGGCGAAATTTTTGTTTGGAAAAAATGGTGCGATTTTTGACTGTTAGAAATATATCGTGTCCGAACTTCTTTGATCCTGAGGTATTTACAATGGAGTACATTTCAAACACTACAGAAAATTTTATAAAACAGACAACTGACAATCATCCAAAATTGTTGCAACTTTTTATGTCGGAAAAATCGTACGATATCGAATTAGATCTTGTACCAACATCGAAGGTCAAATCGTACTAAAACTGCAAAAATAGTTCAAAGCGACATATCGCAGTTTTTTTGAAACGATTATATAAAAGATGTTGGTTTAATATTGCATCAAATAGTTCAAATATATCGAAATTTATTTGAAAAACATTGTGATAATGATGTGGAAAATGTTTAAATAACCTAATATAAAATTATACTCCACGAAAATTACGAAATTTTAAAAATTAGCAAAAAAGTTGGATTTTTGTTATCCAAGTTAGTTTGAGAAAACTTCGAGGCATAAATCACATGGCAGACTGATAACCAAATTTTTTTGATTTTCGGTACAATCAATACTTAAACATATTGAAAAAGTTTGTTTTTTAAAATAACGTATACAAATATGATATTTGAATAAAAAAGGTTTCCTTTTTATGAACAATTAATTTAATTTGCAAGGACAATGACCATTAATTATGCCCGATTTACATTGTATCTTCTGTGAGTCTCACTGTATTTCCTAGCGTTGCATTTTTTGAAAAAACTGCTATTTTTACATGAAAATTTAAAAAATGCAACCCTAGGAGATACAGTGTGACTCACAGAAGATACTATGTAAATCGGGCATTAGATGTTCGCATTTAGGTGTTATGACGAAGTTTGTTTTATTATTCTTAAAACGAGGTTTGCAGAATTCTACGGTCAAGAGTTTTTTTCTACAACCACAAAAAGTGATTATTGATTAATTTTTTGAAACTTTGGACCACTGTATCTCTGGAGAAGGTGCCAAGCAATACTCTTGATTAAAAACTTATCGTTTTTTTTAATAAAAGTCAAAATTTTCGTTTCTTGTTTTATTCTGATTGCGTCTTTATTTGATACTGGAGCTCATTCCAAAAATGATTTTGTTAAATAGCGACCAGTTTTTGAGATTTTCAAGTTTTAATTATTTTATTTTCTTTTATTTTGTATAGTCGAACCAAAAAAAAATAATGTAATTTTCTATGCGTTACCATATATTTTTTTTATATTCCGGCGAAATATAGCCAAGGGAAAATCAAAACTTTACAAGAAAGTTAAAATTGTATGAATAAAAAACACTATAACTTGATGGAAAAATCGTAAAAATTATTGTATGCCATTTGTGCAACGCCATTTATAATATTTAAAATGACAATGAGGAAATAAATTAAGATTCTATATTAAAAACTTACCAAATTCTCATTATTAAATTTTAAAAAATTATGACCTACAAAAATATTGATTTTTTTAATAAATTAACAAGTTTTTAACCAATATTAGTAATTTAATTTCAAATATTGCATGTTAAATTTGAAACATGGTGCTGCCAAAAATGTACAACAATACATAATAATCATTTTTACGCCTGAAAATAGAATATTTTTAAAAAATTTCAATTCTTAAAAATTCATTTTTTTAATATTATTTAAAATTAATTGTTTTTGTTTTACGACCTCTTGATAATTTTAAGATATTGTCTTAACGTGCTCAAGGTCCAGTCAGTACAAATTGGGTGTTTTGTACGGACCAATAAAACAACAAACAATTGGCAAAATGCATTGAGTGGCACAGCTGTTTCAGAGGCAGCCAAGCCCCTTCATCAGCGATCTTTCTCTGCAGATTCTACATTTAAAGTCGCTTAAGTTTTCCTTAAACACAATAAGAATTATGTGCATTGAAGAAAGAACCAAAAGCAAAGAAAGCAAAAACTGCATCAACTCAAGATTTTGCCAAAGTTGTTGTTGCGTGCAGCAATTTGAATTTGAAATATTTAAAATTTTAATATTATTTAAAATGTAAAATGTCAGATGACATGTGTTTGACATGCCTGCCCTAGAGGATACCGAAGAGGCTAACACAATTAATCATAATCTAAATCCTGAAAAATAGAATAACACTATTAATAAGAGAATCAGTATATCATCGTTATGCTGCCAAAAATGGTCCATCACAAATAATATATCTTTTATGGTGAGATAGTAAATCCTATTTATTTACAAAGGACTGCATTTTGTACCTACGTGCATTAATAATACACGAATGAATGGCAATAACCATATGAAATTGAATCTTTGTTATTTACTTGTGATATTTGTGACTAATAGGGAGTTGCGTCATTAGTCGAAATTATCCTTTGGACGATAAATATAAGCCTTACTTAATAATTGCCGTATAACGAACCCTAGAAATGAGAACTTGACAATTGCTAATGACTTTATAAAGCGGCAAGGCTATCTGTCGTATTTTAACAAATTGTAATTTTTGTATATCTGACACATAAATAGAGTTAATTATTCAATTTATTTGTGTAGCGTCCATGCCTCAGATATAAGCGTGGAAAGCTGTTTGTCGAAAGATCCCGGAATTGAATTTCGGGATATTAAAATTAGAATATTGCCTTGCTAAAACTGCTTACTCTTCGACATACTGTAGTGCTTAAATGCTGAGATACAGCTCGGCTCAGGTTTTACAGAGCTGTTCGAGCTATTATTATTATTAGATAAGGTTGACCATGTTTGAATTATTCGATATTTTCAACAAACTATGTCTTATGATTAAAGAGCGGATTTATATGCAAAATGATATTCCGAAAATATGCAAAATATATGCAAATTATATGCAAAATATGCAAAAAATAAGTAGGTTTTTTATATTGAAATAATAGTAAAAATATGGAAAAATATTTTTGTTCCTAATAATTTAAAAATAAAACACGTTTTTATTCAACATTCAACACATATTATGAATGAAAAAAAAAAATTATACTAAAAAAATAAAAAAATATTTATTTTTATAGTCATAATCAATCTATTTTCTTATTTTTTGACTGTAAACCATTAAGTTCTATCACTTCATATGAATAAATGTGCAAAAAATGATCGGTCAACATCACAAGACATTATGACATTTGTTTTGATATCGGAATGAAAATATTACGAGATGCCGAAAATTTATTCGATATATATTTATGCCAGTTTTTACACTGATATTGTCAGCTTTCACTACGATATTGTCAGATTTAAATGTGGAACTTATATCGAATTCTATAAAAATTAGAATCAATATAATTATATTAAACTGACAATGGTTTTGTATTAAACAATTTTCATAGAATTTGATTGCAAATGACAACTACTAAAAATGTTTTATTGGATAAGATAATCGATATGAAGAATTTGCAGTTAAATCTGAATTATGACGATCGAAGCCACTATGAGAATAAATGGAGGCATCTGGCAATCGAATCGCTTAAACATTTTCAATTTTGTTCTTTATATCGTCTACTAAAAATGTAGGTATATGCAGAAAATTGTCGGATATAATGTTTTATCGAAAATTTATCGAAGGACTTGGTCTCTTACTTATTTTAAAGATGCGACAAAACACATCAGAACAACAAAAACAAATAGTCAAGAAATGTCGGAATATAGCTTTTTTTTCTTTAAATTACTCTAGTAATCTACATAAATTCATTAAACTCGAGTATATACCAGACACTTGGATGATTTAGGCAAAAATTATGCAAAAAATATGCAATAAATATGCAAAATATGAAAACTATATGCAAAATATATGCATAATATGCAAAAAATATTCAAAATATGCAAAACAGATTGACCATATTTCGAATTAGTTTTTAACGATAATTAGTTCTGTTTTTGTCCGACTTAAATATGAGGCTTCGTTAAAATATGCATTTGCATTTAAATCCGCTTATTTTCCGATTTATTTTCCAAAAATTTTTTTAGATTTTTTAGTGCATTATAAATTGATAAAATTAGTTTCATTTAACATCAAAACCATCAAAAGATTTTTCTCCAGTTTATTGTATAACTCACTCTTAGTGAGCTGCATAAAATACTTTCAATGAAATGTTGTCTGGCGCCAAAATGTCTCGCCAACCACTATCAAACATATTGCGGAGACATTTTTATTGCAATTTTCATCTTTTATTTGGCATAATAATGGCATTTTTCTAATACATTTTTTTTAGATTTTAATTGGATGCCCAATTTGCAGCGCTCGGCCGACATAGTGGTTTAAGACTTGCTTGCGATTTGTGCGCCAGACACAGTAATTTGAAATGCATTAATATTTGCATAAATCGGCTGTTTGGCATCATCTCTCGCCGCCTATATGCATTATCGATAGCTCATCTAACGATCTTTAACCTGTCTACGCACATAGTCAGCTCCGCTGGTAATGATCACAATTCCAACAAACTAACAAAAATTCATTATTTTCATTATAACTTTAATATTTATTACCTGCTCAAAGCCTTGACAGCGCCGCAACACAACGTAACGCCGGACAGTCTGTCTGTTGGTCTCTCTGTCGATTTGAAGTCGCGCCCCTGTCGTAGTTACTGCTGTTGCTGATCGGTAATAAATGTTGGCTTCACGCACAGATACTCTCTCATTTCTATGGGACACTTGTGCTAGTCCGCGGCCACATCCACAGCCCAAGGTACATTGGCCGATGTTTCTTTTTGCGAGATCTGTCCGAAGACAGGAGAAAGTGATTTGTTTTTGTCCCATGATTTGTTTTGTCGCATTTTTTGTTTAAAAATCACGCAATCTGTTTCATTACCACAGAATAGTTTATAAATTTCTCTAAATTCCTTAATTAGTCATAGCAGAGTATCCACCGTATAGCATCAAATTATTTTGGTCCAAGTTTTATGTGTCATCTCGCACATAAATCATATATTTTGTTCTATGTAGACTGTGGCACGATTTTATTTCGGGTCTCTTCTTAGAAATGATGTACTAGCGTGTCTTAAAAGTAGGAAAAAATATTCAAATAAATTCAAAAATAATTTAATAGTATTAAATATATTTCAATAGTAATGGCAGTATTCAATGATATTTACCGATTAAAAGAAAAAATATATATTGGATATTTTTAATAACAAATACACTAAGGCCCAGTTTGTCAATTACATTTTCAATTTAAACTAGATGTTATTTCGTCTATACTCAACAGATCACATATATTTGGAATAAAAACTGAAAGATAAATCTGCTCATAACATTGATTGTGGCTAATTGGAATTGTTAACGTTAAAACGTCACTCTTATGTCACTGTTCGGTCGTAATCTCATAAACTAAAGTAAAATGTGTGAAATTCCATTGTATTCACCCACCATTGTCTGATTATTCCACATTGCCCACATACAATCCCCACTTTGTAGGTGTTTTGGTCTAGTATTCATCCAGTGTGAACATATTACATAAATCCTAGTTTCAGAAATATAACTTTATGGACAGTCAATTACTTTGGGTTCGATATGTTTTTTTTTTTTAAACGCATCGTAAAAAAAATATGAAATTAAAAGTCTTTCAGGAAATATCGAAAAAAAAGATGTGAAACTCGCATTACTTTCAGCTTGCAATCAATTTTGCAAAACTTGTGCAGACCAGTCTGCCTGAATGTCGTGCGGCAGGGCCTCGCCTGGTAAAATGTTTCTGGTTCATAATAAAGTCTGTAGCTTCCCTTTTCTCTTCTTCACACGCATTCAATTACACTCTGCATCAAATATACACATTTCCATTTGTGAATGGTTTTAAGGTAATATTGTGTCGCTGATTTCGAATCATAAGTCGGGGTTCTCGTAATCTTTTTTTTTAATAAATTACAAACAAATATTGTAAGGGTGACCGGGGCTAAGTGAACATCGGGGCATAGTCAACTTTTGCTTTAAAACGCGAATGGAATGTCAGATCAATGGAATGTCAGATCAAAAAATTGATTCTGTACACGTAACATTAGGTGCCACTGTTACCAAAAAAAGAGAAATCCATTTTGTGCTTGAACTTCAGTTTTTATGTAATAAAAAGTGTTTTTGATTCCAAAAGTTACATATTGTTACCGTAGTAAACTTGTACTTGCTATTAAAGTTTTGATTATTTATATATTTTGTTGTGAGTTTTATGTAGTAAGGGGTTCACTTATCATATCGTGTTGATTTTTATTTTTCCATTCAATTCGCATTTTTATGCCAATAATATTAGACTAAGTCTCGTGAGGTAAAGTCGACACATAAGCATTTGGTCAAAGTAGATTCCGTGAAAATACAATTTTTGAAACTTTTTGTTCTATGAGTTTTACAAAATAGTACATTCTTACAAATAAGTATACTTGACAATCATTTGACCATGATTTAAGAAGTTTTTGCAAAAAATAGATAAAATCTGAATAATAGAATAATGGTCAAACAATTTCGCTGGACCGGAATAAAACAGCACGTATAGTTTTATCTTAGAATACATAATTCAATCAAATTGAAAGATATCAGCAAAAATGTGCATTCGCAGGAAAAGTGGGTAGTGGTGACTTTACCCCAGCCTATTTTCAGAAACAGGTTGGCGGTTGTGTCGCATTAACATTTGTTTCGTGGAAACTAAATATTGTAGATCTTTACAGCTTATGGAACATTTTTAGCTAATGAATCTATCCAACTTTATTATTTGTGTCCTACGTGATTGATGTTGTGGTCAAAATTAGCATTGAAGTGTGTCGACTTAGTCCCGGTCTCCCCTAATTTTGAAAGGACAGAAGTGACAAACTTGTAAACTAGTAAACTTGTTTATCATAAACAGACTCCCTCTTTTTACTATAACACCATCTGTCACTTCTTTTCTTGAGCAGCGTCACATTCTTAGTCGATTTTAGAGATGGGCCCGCGTGCCTATAGGCAAAACGTAAAAAATAATATTATAAACAGCGATATTCCCTGTTTATAATATTATATTTCCGGTTCTGGTTCCAAGATTAAAAATAGCCGTTCTGATTCTGATTCAACTAAACCGATTCCGGTTCCACACGTTTTTAATGACGGTTCCGATTCCGGTTTCAAAAATCGAAACGGTTCCGGTTCTTTGCCGTCCGAGAGTGGGACTAAAACCCTTGGAATATCAGTGCCGGTTCTCGTTCCAAGATTTGAAAAATAGCGGTTCCGGTTCCGATTTCGATTCCAACTAAAAAAAACAAAAACTTCCTTACATCAGCATTTAAAGTGTTCCTTTTAAAATTTCCCATGTGACCTAAAAAGGTTCATAATTGACTGCAAAATGCGTGTAACCCAGATGTGGTGCCAAAATATGGAAGAAAAAGTATTATATTTGTTGCACTGTGTTATGTATGGATGCAGCAAAAACTTGCAACAAAAACAAAAAAAAAAAAAATGTGTATCTCTTAAAGGCTTTCAGCATGTGTGGCATGCTGAAGTAACTTGGTATCTGTCTGCAATGCATTGGCATAGTAAGTAACTCAGATTAAATCCACTCCAACGGTAGATGTTGTTCTTGTTTTGGATGCATTTTCGTCATCTCACTTTCGTTGGCGTTGCATTCCATGCAGCAATCTGCTGCGTTTGTATATGTGTCTTTGTCTGTGTGTGTTGCAACTCCTCGAATCTCTTCCGATCGCGTTTATCTTGTATTGCAAATTAGTTGCTGTCTGTTGTTGGCTGAAAAAAAGAAAAACACATACGATGAATCGTTTTCAGTTTCATTTAATCGCAATTTTAAGGCAGGTTCGGGTTTCTCAGTTTAGCTCATGTGTCACGCACAAACAAAACCGGATTTTCTTTTGCAATATGTAGTTGTTTTCATCACAAAAACTCACAACATATTTTAAAATTGTATAGTTATGGCCATCTGAGGTTTGTTGTAAATATGGAATATTTCTAAAACCATATACAGTACACAGTACAGTACATGTAGCACCCGTTAATAATTCTCAAACTGGTTCAGAACTATGCTATGTAAATAAATGCAATATGCAGTCAATTGACTCCTTGCAATGTCAAGCCCATATTCATATAACTCTCATTTGGGTGCAGTTATATTTAGAGCAATTCTCGAATACGTTTATTACGCTTATTCAATAAATGGCCTCAGTTTGTTAAATTGTTTTTGGAATATCACCTTATTTACATTGTTTTTCTTCTTTATTTTTATACCCTACACTAAGAGTGAAAGGGTATATTCAGTTTGGTACGCCGTTTGTAACACCCAGAAGGAAGCATCTCCGGTATGGAAAAGTATATATATTCTTGATCAGCATGACCTCCTGAGTCGATTTAGCGATGTCCGTCTGTCCGTCTGTCTGTTCGTCTGTCTGTCTGTTGAAATCCCTACTACTTTTAAAATTGAAGAGCTAGATAAATGAAACTTATAACTTAGATTACTAATATACCTACGCTGTATGTGCGAGATCGGTCCATTGTGACCTATGATCCGACCACTTATGTTCAAATACCTCATATAAAATGTACATATAAAGATCAATTTTTATGTATACGTGCTTAGGTAAACTTTTTTGGTCAAATATATATTGACATCATGCTCAAATACATGATAATAATGTTTTACGGCGAAAAGACTTGTGGTTCACAAAAAAAAATCGAAATTCGGTACACCTACCCATTTGTAAATATGGGTATCAAATGAATGGAAATTCTTCAGCGATTGAATGTTTGTAGTTATTTTCAGGATTCGTATACCCTGGTGACCTATATAATAATATAATAGTTTGGCGCTACAGTCCTGTACAGAACTTCGGCCGAGCTCTCTCACCATTTTGAGCTGTGCGTGTTATATTTGTACTCAAAGTGGTGGGACCTACAGTTTATTGCCGAATCCGAACGGCGGGTGAGAGCTTTTCATAGGCAATGGTTTTTACTCTCGTAGGTTTGCCATTTACTGACGAGAGGTAGCGCGGTATAGAAAAATGTTTCTATGAAAAGATGTTGTTAGCCCCAGTCCAGGCTTGAACCGGGGACCTTTCGGCTCGCAGTCCAACGCACTAACCACTGAGCTACCGCGGCTACTATGACCTATATACCACTTTTAATAGTAACCACACATATGTGTAGGGTATTTATAGTCGGCTTAGACCGACTATAATTTTGATAATCCTAACTATCATAATTACACCTACTTTAAAATTTCCCATGTGATCTAACCTTCCCAACTGGTTAATATTACATTAAAAGACACACCGACAAAAAATACTGTATTAAAAATAAATAAAAATGTTTTTAAAAAAAATACATTTTGATTTATGTTCAAAAGCAAATGAATTTGTTTTTACTATATTGATGTAATTGTTTTAGTATGGAAAATAACTACATTATTTGAATGCATTTCTATACAAAAGTTGAATACATTTGTATTGAAATAACTAGATTTTGTCTATATTTATAAGTCTATATTTATATGTCTATATTTGTAAAGAAAATACTACATTTTAATTTTAATACATTCTGTGTTTATTTTACTTTGTTGTGATAAATAATTCAGAAATTTATTTTTATATTTATTGATTCATTATTGATTCGGAATGTTATATGAATGAATATTAATATGAAGTTTTTTATTAACAAAAATAAAATACAACAATTATTAATAACGATGCCCGTCTGTCTGAGTCTCTGTTTGTCCGTTAAAATCACGATTATAGGAAAACTAGAAGAGTTAGATCAATGGAACTCTGAATTTAGATTACTTACATAATAACTGTGTCTGGTATTAAAAATGGTCGTCGATTGCAACCTGTCACCCGAAAACTTACACTACGCGTCACTGAATAAGGCCAGTTTTTTAAATAAAATGTTAACCTATATATAGATTAATAGTATTCTTCCCCTTAATATCGGCTCTGTTAACACTCTGTACAGTTTATGCTAAATTTTTTGGTTTGAGTCTTTGCTAGTTAAATACGTGTTCAGCTGTCTCATTCTCGCTGCTATTGCCACTAAAATTCTGTTCGATGTTGCGTGTATTGGTTTTGTTTATTTTTGAAAGTGGTTCGAATCTACAAATAGGAAGTCAATTAGAAATATGTTAATATATATTTTTTATGTATTTATGGTGTAGAAATATTTTGTTTTTGATTTTGAATAATCTATATCCACTAACTAAAGATAATTTGTAAGATAAAATAGAAAATATGACTTATTAAAAAAGTTAATAATTCAAAAATGGTGATTAGGCGAAGCCGCAATTTCCTATTACTTCAATCATATTAAAAAGTTTTACAATTTAAACATTTATGACTCTATATTGGCTTGGTATATTTAATAAATATCTTTTTTTATTAAATTGGTTTTAATTTTATTTAGTTAATAACTTAATTTGAATTATTCTGGAAATTTGAGTTAGTTGTACTGAGTTGTTTAATAAATTTAAACGTTACAACATGTTGGATCCGAAAGTAAAAAAAGGTAACCGACCGAACCATTGCTCGCAACTCAACCTCAAACACAATGATTATGGATTTCGATAGTATAGTCAGACAGAGCAGCAAACAAACATTGCATTTTTCATTTCATTAGTGCACGAACCGCCAAGTCGATTGGTGTGTATATTTTTAACACTACTAACGGAAAAAAATTATATTTAAAAATTAAACTACACTTCGCACGTAACTCGAAACCGAAGTGCGTGAAAAAGACAAGTGATACGCAAGCGCGTGTTTGCTAATAACAAAAATGTTGTGAAACTAAACAAAAAAAAAACGAATATAATAAGTGTAGAAAATAACACGTACGAAAAAAAATTTCACCTGCTCGACGACGCGTATCACGTAGAAGCAGAATATATTAACAAAAATATAGAATAATACAATACCACGAACCTGAGGGGCAAACCTAACCGCCGAAGAAGCCAATTTGTTTGGTCGATGTAGTGAAATTTGTATTATTATTGTGGTCGTTGTTCGCTTCAGCTATAAGCAATTTTGTGTTGTCGAAGGCAAGCAACATTCTTTTCAACATTTTGTAAATATTCACTCGTATATGTTAAAATGAAGGATTATAGTAACGAAATAAAAATAATAAAAATGTGTAAAGTGATGCAAAAACTGCTAAATACATCATTTTTAAAGTTGTAACTAAGTACACAACAAAATATACAAAAGTATCTCGAATACTGATATGCTCAAAAAGTGCAAAATATACAACATAACAAGCCACATTCTTTATTAATGATATAAAAGAACTATAGTTCTAGAATACATCCGTTAAAAGTTCTAACTAACTACATAACAAAAGATACAAAAGTATCTTGAATTCTGATATGCTCAAACAGTGAAAATAATACAACAAATAACAAAAAAAAAAGAGCACGTAATTTTTGAAAAAGTTCCAAATAATTTTTCGAAAACTTGGATAATAACACATTTGGTTCCAATACGTCAAAAATTTGCAATTAGCTAATGTGTATCTGAAAAATACCAGCTGATGCCTGTCAACAACATAACTCGTGAAATCTCATTTCAAATTTTAATATTTTCGTTATTCTATTTGCGGTACTGCAATTTGCTGAGCTTTACGAAATTATCGCGTGTGAATAATTTTGCATAACGCCAGCAGGTTCCGAAACAAAATCGTCACAAAAAAAAAAACTTAAAATTATTTTTGTGATTTACCATGTGCAACAAGTGCTGAGATCGCTTCGCCACGAAGTGATCATTCAAGCCAAAGCCGGCCGAAATTCATTTCAATTGAATATTTTTATTTAATTCGATGTTTAATTGAAGCACAATAAACAGTGTATGGTGCCCAACATAAGAAAGAATGCTACACAATTCCATGCTACACAATTCGGTGCATGCAACAAATAGAGCCGAACTCTGCTGCAGTTTGTAGATACTTTATTGGAGCGTATCTACTACACATCCGTTGAATGTTTTGAAGCAACCACTGTTACAGCTGGCCTTGTATATTACATATCTTTTATTTTGCGACACCATTGGCATTTGTGTGTGTTATATTTTTATGTTCTACGCTCGACACTACTAACATAGAAAACCATCGTCCAAATTGATATCAGTCCACCTACCAGTATCTACAAAATGTATTTAATACAGGTGAGTTAATTATGCACACTGTGCCAGCAGTATTTGGCCGGCTCCCTGCTATTTATTTTTTCCTCTCACATCAAACATTTTTGTTTTTTTTTTACGAGCATATTTCGCAAATTTCTCTTTTGCTTTAAATGCAGTACATCTGGTAGTTTGTTTTATTTTATCTAAAGCTGTTTTTAATTGTTTAATTTGCAGTAACATTTTTCACATTAACATTAAAAATGCCAGCATATATCAAGTTAAACCATCAACGAATATTGTCGAATATTTAAAATTGAAATGCCATTCAAGAGATAAACATGTTTTCATACACACGCAGAGAAATTTTTTTTCAATCCACTATTGGGGAATTTAGGGATAATCATAATATGATCAATGGGTCTGTAGGACGATAGTATGGTAGTATGAAATCGCAATATGGTCACTGAGGACCGTTGTCACTGACAACCATAGATATGTTCACTGACAACCATAGTATGGTTGTGTGAAATCATGATATGTTCACTGACAACCATAGTATGGTTGTGGAAATTCAGGATATGGTCACTGACAACCATTGTATGGTTGCGTGAAATCATAATATTGTCACTCAGGATCATATTATAGTATGGATCATATTAGGCAAATTATATGATTGCCTACAACCATAACCCCCAATCATAGTATTATGCCTTTCAAATATGATCATCATAACCATGTTATTTCTCTGCGGGCACTAATTTCGGTGCAGTGGGATTGGCAATATGAAATTTTTAGATACGTTTATGTCACTGATTCTGTAGGATCCGATTTCTCCCAGAAGAACTAGTAATCTAACTGAATTCAAAATTCTTAAAATTCAGAAGTTACAGATAAACAAGTAATAAAAATTTGATTTTCCAATAATATTTAACTCTAATATATGATAAGTGTCAACCGCTGAATCTCAGTTACACCCATTATCATACGCAAAGTACATCTATAGGCGAACTTAAACCAAAATGTTAACTATTTGTCTTCTAGGGTAAAAAAATAGAAATAAATAAGTGTGAAAAATTCATCTTTAAAATTTCATATATCAAAAGTGTCCATTTTTCAAAGCGAATTATGTACAACCACAGACTATATAAATCAATAAATTGGAGCTTTTGATTAGAAAGTAATCAAGTCTTCATTTACAATCAATTCTTCATGTTAAATTTTGAGATTAATCTTAACCCTTAAAAGCCGGACTTTTTATTGAGCTGAAAAAAATATATGTTATTGAACTCGCGATTCTGCACAACGTTTGTTCTACGACTTTGCTCATAGGTGTTACTTACTTGTACTTGATCATTCCTTGGGCACCCGGACTTCAAAATTGAAAAGTGCATTTTGTACTTAAAAACTTTTAAAGCAAAAGTCAAGAAATTATATTATGAAAAATTGTGGGAAATTTAAAAAAAAAAACATAAAAGTAAAGTGAATATTTGTGCTTTGTTTTGATGAAATAGTTATTTTCTTATTTCATATTTTGATCTCATATTCACTCCATTTATTTCCAAGCATTTATTCTGTTCGAAAATCAGGAATTCTGTAGTTTGTAAACAACAAACGTAAAAAAAATACATTAAAAACTATTCTATAGAATTTCACATATGCTCAATTTTTAACTCGCGGTACCAGATGGTTCCGCAAAGAACCAACCAAAAATTCAAAAAAATCTAGTAAAATAAAAAATTACATTTATTTCAAACACTTACAATAGCTTCTAGATACTACAGCGATCACGACAATATTTTCTTCAGCTTCGATTTCGACATATTCACCACATAATATTTTTTTGAAAGTATGCAATTTTACTGGACATACAGCCGGCATACAGCTGGCAAATGAAGTTTGTTTCAAATCGGCGCCAACGGTGGCACTTGGTTCAATAAATATTTTAAAAACGGGGATTATTAAATAAAGATTAAATAAAATTCGTTGAACAAAGTTTGGATTTTCATTCGTTGGTTCCTGGCGGAACCAGTGGGCATTTAAGGGTTAAATTAAATTTTTAAAAATATAATAATTATTATACTTTCGAAAATATTTAATTATACAAATAAATTTAGTTTTTTTTTTTATAAAATATTGAAAAGTTTTTAACTATTAATACGACCAACTGTTGAAGCAATTTGCAAACAAATTTATTATCAATCGTGTGATTGTTCAGTTTTTGTATGGATTGATATTAAAATTGTTTGAAAATTGCGTCAACGGTTCGGTTGTGTAGTCAATCGAGTGATTCAGGCTATATTTTATTAAGTGACATTTGAAAGAAAAACTACATAAAAATTCATTTTATTCACCAAATAGTTTAGAATTCCCTTTGCCTATATCACACAAATCAAATTTTGTTCGCGTAGATCAAATGTTTGTATAAGTTTTGCTCAAATATGGAAAATATCAAAATATATTGATATATTATGAGATATTATGAGTAACTGAAATTTTGGGCTATACTTCAAAAACTAGATTTAATTTGATAAAACTGACGCCATTTGACAATCAGTACCATAAAGTCATCCAATAATTTCTGAAAGTTTACTGCACTAAATCAAAATTCAAATTTTACCTCGCAGTGTATTTGATATCAATATTTACTTCATCGATCAAATATATAACTATATAACTATTTTTGAAGCAAATAATTGAAAATTTTAAGTTACCAAGTAGAAAATATTTTATTAGGTATTTAAATTAGGAAATTTTTTGATAATCAATAACAAAATATGTTAACATTTGTGTATGATTATAACACTCGTGTATAACAAATATTAAGGATACAAATTTCTTAATTTTTTGTTTTGGAAATTAATAATTCACAATATTGTCTATGATACGCAATTTTTTTTCTGTTAGACTATTTTTGATACATTTTTTGGTTCACTGATCGAAACATTTAGGGGTTGGATATCACGAACTTTTTTATATCACTATCCGTAGGTACTTTTCGTCCATTATTTTTAAAAGTTTTGTATGGAAAATATTATGAGGATATTTTATAAGACACACACACATCGTAAAATTCCTTCTAAATACTAATTTTCCAGAGTAGTTTCCATTTTTCATTCAATAAATGAAATCTAATTGGTTTCGTCATGTGTGGATTTTTCATTAATTTCCCTCCATTAATTTAAGGCATTTATTTATTTATGATCTTTACCAAAGCACCCATGAAGATAGATTTTATTTACACCATTTGAAAGCAGCTTAATTGAATTAGGAACTGCATTCCATAAACTCAAATAACAGTCGTCAATAAAAACGCAATAAAATGCGCACCGAAAAGTTTATCATGACTGAACAGAATTCTTTTACATAAGTGTATTGGGGATATTATACAATGGTCAACTAGTTGTTTTTCGAGAGTTCGGAATTTAATAATTCTCATGCCTAGCAACGCCCATACTTTTCACTCACCACTACTTTTGACAGATGTCACTCGAGACGTTAAGCTGCTCAAGCGTGACTTGTAAGAATATTGAAAAGAAATTACAAAACTTCTGTATTATATTTATGTTGTTACTTATTAAACGTTAGATAAACTTTATTTATTTTTAGCACATGAGATTCTGGAAATTGCTGGTTACAAACTAAAATACCATCAAATACAAACATTAATTATTGAATGCTACTTGGCAACATGATCTTGTGTACGATTGGGCCCAGGTTACGTCTCAAAATCATGGTTATCTATTGCATCGTAGTGCCACTTGAGCGTTGACCACTTAAGCGTTTTTGAAATCTTTGAATTCCAGCATCCTCTGAATATTTTCATTGTCTTTGTAAGTTGCTACTATTATGCCCGATGATATGATAAATAGTTGCATTAGTTTGGCTTGAAAAAATGTCTGCAAGAATGTTTAGCATAATAAGAATCTGTGATAACACTGTGAAATTGATGCATTTCCAAACCTTTCTTATGTAAATTGGTAAAATTTCACCTCGTCTTTTCATGGTACTCCATTCGAGGCCTTTGTACATCCAAAAGACCGGCCAAGCTACGAGGCTGGCTATAAGGTAGGGACGTGCCGATTGAAACTTTTGCTCGAACTCACGACTGTTCACGAATCGGCGGATCTTATTGCCGTAGGTCTCCTCTGTCAAAGAATTGATTTTTGGTTTTTTCATGAACCCAATAGTAAAATTGCTTGATGAAATACATACCTACTTTTTCCTCAGCTCTCCAAAAGTCCAGAAGCCCCATATTTTAGAATTTTTATAAATTTTCTCGCTTTTTTTTTAATTATTTACTGAAGAATTTTGTTAATTATTTAATGTTTGCCAAAATATATATGCATTTGCTTTCGACTGCGTTTATTTAAGCAGTTGTTGT
Source organism: Dryomyza anilis (assembly GCA_951804985.1). Taxonomy (NCBI): domain Eukaryota; kingdom Metazoa; phylum Arthropoda; class Insecta; order Diptera; family Dryomyzidae; genus Dryomyza; species Dryomyza anilis. Next base: position 40,477,816 of record OX638134.1, on the reverse strand, counting down.
CATGTTGCTGTTGTATGTCTAAAATGTTTTTGAACAATTTTGAAAAAATTTAAAATATATTTTTGAAAACACAACGTATGAATGCTTGAATTTCTTTAGTATACAGTATTTTAGAAAGGGGTTTCAGTTAATTGGATGTTGAATATTGTAATCAAAAAAGTTAGTTGAATTGAGAGGATTACAAGATATTTGTAGTCAACTGCGAATTAGTTTTGTGTTAATTTTTCGAAAATATACACGATAACTTTTTTAATTTTTGCAATTAATTGCGCTACAGTTCTGTATAGAACTTCGGCCGAGCTCTCTCACCATTTTGAGCTGTGCGTGTTATATTTCAACTCAAAGTGGAGGGACCTACAGTTTATTGCCGAATCCGAACGGCGAGTGAGAGCTTTTCATAGGCAAAGTTTTACTCTCGTAGGTTTGCCATTTACTGCCGAGAGGTAGCGCGGTACAGAAAAATGTTTCTATGAAAAGATGTTGTTAGCCCCAGTCCAGGCTTGAACCGGGGACCTTTCGGCTCGCAGTCCAACGCACTAACCACTGAGCTACCGCGGCTACCATATATAAATTTATCTTTTCATAAAATAGGTCAATAGGTATTAAGCTTAAGAAAATGGGACGTTTTCTTTCAGGAATCAAGCAAATTTTACGTGCATCGAACCAAGATAGCTAGTTGGATAAAATTGTGGATGTATCAGATTTGATACGAGTTATGGAAAAACGGATTAAGGAAGCTGCCTTCATTTGCATTTAAAGTAAATTGAGTACAAGAAAATTACTCGTGCATAAAACCAATTTTTGCTTATTCGAGCTAGTTTGTTGGATAAAATAGTGGATATCTCATATTTGATACGGGATATTGAAAAACTGATAGAGGATTTGGAAATTCATCCTCATATAGATTTTCACTAGCTTGAGCTAGTTTGTCAGTTAAAATGGATAGGGGATTTAGAAATTCGTCCTCATTTAGATTTTCACTAGCTTGAGCTAGTTTGTTAGATAAAATGGTGGAAATTTGATACGATATATTGAACAAGGAAATAAATGTCACGTGTCTTGAACCTATTTTCACTAATTTAAGCTAGTTTGTTGAATAAAATAGTCGATATATCTGATTTGATACGAGATATCAAAAAACGGATAAGGACATTAGAAAAAAAAATACATAAGTCATTCAATTCTTAATTGTATTAATCCAAAAATGACGTATGAGAATTTCATGACGAAACCTACAGCAAATTAAACTTATCTATATTAGGGCCATTCCACACCAAATCGACCAAAAAAAGTCAAATTTGAGATTTTACCTTTTCGATCTTAATGAACTTTTGGCAAATGATAAAGGGTATCGAAACATGCACTAAACAATTTTTTTTTATTTTTTCCGACCACTACTTCCAGAGATACAGTGGCTCAAAGTTGGAAAAAAAGTACAACATATTTCGACAACAATAAATATAACCAACTAGGATTACAGTAATTTTAATTAAAATTAATAAAAATGTAAAAAAACGAACATTTAGTAACATTAATTGTATTCAAATTGCAATTTGATCGAATGGGTTTTTTACCGTTCCAAAATCGATTCAAAATCATTTTAAAATTAAAAGCTTGCAAACCAATTAATTTCGTTGGAACGAAGTCAGTCTCAACAATGTATTTAAAAATATGCGCGTGTACTTTGAACAGTATTAATTTCGTAGAATCAATAAAAAGATAAACTATCATTTTTTATCCTGTAACCGCAGGTCACAGTAATTTCGAGAACAGTACCAAAAAGTAATAAAGAGAGCGAAAACTTTAAATTATTTTGTATAACTTTTGTTTCATTTCTATAATTAAAAATATATTATCAAATACAATTAAAAGTAATTTGTTTTAAGCCTCCTTGAATTCCTTTATGAATCTAGAGGATGCATCTGGTTTATTTAGTCGATATGAAGCAGCTGCCAAACCCGTCGATAGAATAAGTAACTGCATGATCTTCGATCGCATTGGCATCTAAAAATAGAGAAAGTACTAGAGTCATAACCCACTTTCATTAAAAAAAGACAGGACCAACCTTTTTTAAAAATTGTCGCAGACCATCTTTTCGTATAGTCTTCCAATTCCAGCGTTTATACATATAATATGTGGGTAATACTACAAAACTGGTGGCAACTAAAGGGCTCGATAAATTAAAGTCATACCAGGCGGTGGTAGCATCTTGTACAACCAAATTTTGTATCTGTTTCTCGTAGTTTGACACATTTAGTGCTGTTGAAATGAGTAACAATTATTGTTTGGATCAACAAAATTGACGTATTTTTTACCTTTTTCCGCATTAGGTGACTTTATGGAATGTTCATGTTGTTTCGGTTCCTCCGATTCTGTTGGTGGCTGGGTTACTTTTGGCATTTCCGTTAACTTTGGCACTTCGCCCGCAGCAGGGACTTCAACTATTTTATACCGAGTTGTTGGATTTTTTAATGCTGTCACATGGGGCTGCTCCGACATGTGTGTCGACGCTGCTTCATCCGCAATGTTTGAAGCTGTTGGAGTTTGTAATGTTTCAGGCGGTTTTATTATGTCGGCGACTTCCGTTACATCGGGTACATCGGTTAGGTTTGGCATTTTGCATTTTGTGGTAGCAGCTTCATCGGAATTTTGCAAGCCATCCTCATTTGAGACATTCTCCACTACTGTGGTGGCCTCCTCAACTGTTTTAGATTCATTTACATCTGGTTCATTGAAATCCTCTGGGTTATCTTGGAATTGCGGCAATTCCACTTCGCTTATCATCCAAGATGGTATTTTTAAATCTCCAAATGGTGTTTTCATGGTCAAAATTTACTATTTGCGAAATTTCATTCAAAAGATTCGTATATTTCTTGAATTTTTGTTATTGACTATTTTTGTTGAATTTTTGTTTTAATTGTTTTATTTTGAAAGTTCCAAATAAATTTAAAAATATTACAATTAACTTGATAAGCATTACCAAATATAAAAATAATAAAAATGATTTGTTTTGCTTGGCTAAAATGTTCGAAATCTCTATATTTTTTTATCTTTGAGTTTCAAGATCAGTTGAAATATGATATTAAAAATATGGAAACTTTTTTTTTAATATAGGTATTTACAAACATAATTAATAACACTACTTAACATAATGAGAAAAAATGTTCCCATGGACGTTCCATACATCAATTCTGTATAATTTTTGGTTGAGGATTTTGACTGCATACTCTGTTTTTATACCCTACACCTATGAGGTACAGGGTATATTAACTTTGTGCATATATTGTAACGCCCCTTAGGAGGCGTGTCCGGTATGGAAAAGTATATATATTCTTGATCAGCATCACTACCCGAGTCCGTTTAGCCATGTCCGTCTGTCTGTCTGTCTGTCCGTCTTGCTGTCTTGCTGTCCGAATACAGAATAACTTGAGAAATACTGATCAGAATGCGATGAAATTTCGTCTCAATATATTTTATCCAAAAGTAGGAACTGAGTTTCAAAATGAGCCAAATCGGTCAACGGACACGCCCACCTCCCATACAAGTCACTTTTATATAACTCTTTCGGAACTAATAACTCGAAAAGTATTAAAGGTATAGTTATAAAATTTAAAACGTATTGTTAAAATTCACCTAAAAATATGTGGTCCAAAAATGGGCGTGATCCGCCCACTTTTTTTTCATTATTTCCCGGGTTTTCATAGTGGAAATTTGATCCGTAAATTATTAAAATCAAATCTATGAAATATTAGCCTTTCAAAGTTTTAATTACAGGCGTGGTCCGCCCAACTACATTTTTCAAATTTATTTTTTTTAGTTTTTTATACTTTATATAATTTTTTTAATTTATGGGGATATAAGACGTAAATTTCTGATATATGAATAATATTCTGAGGGTTAATATCCCCACCAAAGGTGTAGGGTATTCCATAGTCGGGCCCAACCGACTATAAAAATCCGCCCCATATGACCGAACTCACCCATGTGACCTAACTTTCCCAACTCGTTTCTATTACGTAAGGTTTAAAAAAAGCTATCGAAATTTAAGGACTTAATGGTAAATAAAAAAAATGTTCATGATTATGCAGATCATAGTTCAAAACTAACTATAAAAATTACTAACTTTTTTCATCGGTTTAAATTTTAACAAAAAATGCCCGATCAAAAACTTTTAAATTACTGAAAAATAGCAGTTTTGATTATAATTTTTCTAAAAAACGTAATAGGAAAAAAACTGAGTATGAAGTCAAATCAGCACGAGCGAATTATGTAAAATTGATGTATGGAATGTTCATATTGGGTAGTGTAATCATAATAAGCAGATTCGACCTATGTTTCATACATATACTAAAATCTACTGTAAAATTTTGCCGGACAAAATATTTTTTTTTAAGGAACCCCTATAGTGTCCTAGAAAATCAAAAACAAAATCTAGCCATAATCTTATGATTAAAAGCTTAGAATTATTTTCCAAATTCTTAAATTCTACTGAGAGTTCACTAGGGTTTTAAACATTTTAAACGATTTTAGAAGTCAAGTTTAAATTTCACTTAAATAATCTTTTTCTGAGCCTAAAATAAGCTTTTAGACTTTTGTTTTCAATTATTAGAAAATGTGTCTTACATTCTTCCATGTTATACTTGTTATCTTCTTTATTGTTATTGTAATTTTGTATAAGAAATTTACATGTTTTTTTGGATAGAACAATATAAACCCTAATTCAAACTCAGTTGGATACTGCAGTGAATACGATACAATGCACATATTATCATTTTTATTACATGATATTTTTAATAGTTTCAAATTGGGTCAAAGTTCTTGTGGCGTTCGCAGTGAGTGCTGTAATATTTTATCGAAATTATATAAATATTAATATTTTAGAACCAGTTATAACATTAAACTCGATTGAAAAATTACCAAATTTAATTTCTATTAAGTTTTTTTAACTTCGCTTTAGGTTTAAATTTATACAATTGGGACACTTGTAAAAACACTTTATAATTCAAACCGAATATATATTTAAAATGTAGTAAATTATGTTTCCAATGTTATCGAGTAAAAAGGCGGAGTCATTATTAGCGACGAACAGTCTGCGAAAAAATAAAATTGCAATTTGCTCGAAGGTTAACAACATTCTTGTGTATGTTCTATATTTTATATTAAATTGTAATACATCTTACATTACGCTATATTATACACACATAAAATATATTTGTTGTGACATTAAACCTATTTTCCAGTCGAATTATTCGGTTATCGTAATTGTTAACGTCGTGTCTTTTAACCAAAACTATCCGGATGTGGTTTTGACCTTGAGTAGTATAAAACAATTTGGTTAGAGTTTCTATGATATTCTTTGTAAAATGAATTTGGCTAGTTCAAAAAAACAATTATTCTTCTTCACGAAAAACTATATTTATTTTTGTTTCATATATTAATTTAATACAGTTTATAGCCGACAGTTTATTCTCGTATGTTTGCCATTTACTGCCGAGAGGTAGCGTCGCATAGAAAAATGTTTTCTATGAAAAAGATATTGGACGTCGCTGGGTATTGAACCGCGGACCTTTCGACTCGTAGTCGAACGCACCAGCGACTTTTCGCTCGTAGTCTTATTATTACATTATATTTTTTCTCAATTTGAATTTTTCCCCTGTATTGTGTTCCCGTTTGGAATACTTGAGTGTAACATATTAAGCCAATCTCTGGTTTTAGCAACGGTCATGGTCTATTAACATTATTATTATTATTTAATATTTGTGTAATATTATATCTCTTCTCTGAAAAAGTGATACGGAATTATATTACGAGTAACATCGAACACAAAGTTTCAATTACCTATGCGGTTTATGCAATGCTGCATACATTTAGAAGCATTTCACGTATTTTTTAACACAATACACGTTTAAAATAAATGCAATTTATGTTTGAATTCTTTTAATGTACATAATTAGCTCAAACTTCTTTTAATTTATGTACATTTCTTTTAATTACAGTTGAAAAATGTTAAATTTATATGTGTTATAGATGCGTAAATATGTTACGCAGACAATTCCATAGGGTTCAAAAATATGTATTTCGGTTGTCACAATTAATCTTTAACTCGTTAACCTTTATGCCAAAAGATGATTTCTTTGTTTGTACATTTTTATGTTATTTGTTAGGAATATTTCTAATACTTATATAGTTATGTAGGATTATTTTATAATTGAATGCAAACATTTTTCCTTTGAGCGTATGTGTATCATCTTTAATTGGGCACTTAAGAGACTATTGATATTTCACCTAATTTCACTTCTTTATTACCTAAACATTCCACGTCAATTTAAAATCAACCATTAAAAGCAATACTGACAGATTTTGGTAACTTCCAAAACGTACTACAATATTTTATTGTTGTTTTATTTTAACCTAACAGTTGTAGCCATTCAAGTCTCCAAAAGTGCCGCATCATAATTTATTTTAAAGATATTTTCTCCTATTGGCTATATTTAACGTTAAATTCATTGTAGGCTTAAGTATCAATACAAATATTACCAAATATTATAAGAATATTGTACAGTGCGTCTGAAAAATAAGTATACAATTTATGTAACAAATAACATTATTTAATAGGGTTTGTTTAAACCCCAAATAATATGGGAAATTGTAAAATTACATTTTGTAAATTCTGATTTTTTCTAGACATATATTTAATTTTATATTCAAAATGTTTTACTTAAAATTATAGCCAGGAAATTAAATTTAGAATTGTCCTTAAAGAGTACTACATACTTTCCAATTCAAAATTAAAAAGGCTTAAATAAAAAATTGTTTTTTTTTCTGTTACATTATAATCTGTCTGTTGTCTTGATAGTAATCTATACAACCGACTTCCTATGCCAGATCATCGATGTGGCATCTCTGCGGTTTTTAACCTTCTACAATAATCTCAATAAACTGATCTTAAAATTAAAAGAATTTCAGAATTATCAACTACTTGTGGTATTCCCTACGTTTTGTTGTTTACGTTTATGAATTCTTTTAAAAATCACGTAATACATGGCACGATCGTGACATGACAACATAGCGTCATCATTTCATATGAAACATTATATTTTTTTATTATTGAAGTTATTGCGAGTGGGTAACATTGCCTATATAAATAAATAACTTCAATACAAAATCGATACTTACAAAAACGCACCGACTCACTGCATAGGGTGTGTTTATTATTTATCGTTAAGACAAATACCATCCCAAATACAATGTACTCCGAGAAAATACTGTTCGAAATAGTTTTAACAGAATGAAGTATTTCTGTTTACAGAATGAAGTATTTATGTTCTTAAGTCTTTTAATTCTCGATCTTTGATAAAAACTTCTGAAGTGAATGTGTGTCAATCGATTTCATCTATTTTAATTTTATTTTAGTAAATAAATAAAAGTATTCGTCAAGTTTAATTTTTTAATAACTACATAGTTAAATAATGTAACAAATCCGAAATTAGAAAATGTATTTAGTGTATTTTTCTGCCACATAGGAGATTTGTATACATCAGAAGCATATAATATACAAAAAAATCTACATTAATCCCTTGAGGGTTGATATCACATACACACCTCTTTATAACCAATCCAATTTTTCAAAATATATTAATTTTCTTTCAAACCGAGGCTACCTGTACAAAAATATACATTTAACAGATTTTACCTGTTTATTTTATTTTTCTTTTTATACCTTTTCCAAGTACTCTTTATCAACACTATAAATACGCTCATGTTCATTGACTTGTACATTAATTTCATCCGTTTACGATGATACCTGCTCGATTGTAGCATTTGTTGTGAGATGGAAATTTCATCTCGAACCTGCTTTATTTTATGTTTTTATGTCCAATATTTTGTATTTGAGTTTTGTAGAGCCGAATTTGAAAAAAATGTCTGTGTGCATCGATTTTTTTAATTACTGGTTGTATTAGCATATCTCACAAAGATATTATACAAATTAGAGTTAATTACATGGCTCGGTTTTAGTATAAGGAGGATTTCAATGGCTTTTAAAAGATGCCAATTTGACACTTTCTCGATGTAAGGTTTTATTTTAGGGGCAAATTTTCAAAAACTTCTTATTTATTTATTTATTTTTTCAATAATGTTGTAACTGAATCACGAGTTCGAGTTCTTTGTTAAATTGTTTTAACGAATTATAATTATAAAACAAGTAAAAGAAAATAATTTAGTGGAGTAGAATACACTTGTCGAAGGAGAAATGATATATAAAACATGATGATCCGACTTCGAAAAAAGAAGCTATGACGAAAAACGATTCATTTAACATTTTGTTGTCCATTCGGCTCTCAACAGAACCACGCATTACAGAGAAAATTTGTTCTTCAGTCGCACGATACGTTTATGGAACAATCTCCCTGAGTCATTTTTTATATTGGCTACTACAACTACCGACACTACTCCATCTTTCCTCTAATCTACTATGTCTGAAAATGGTAGATTTAGAAGACTTATAAAATGTTAGCTTCAATTCGAATATTGACAATTCCACAGTCATATATTTAAAGTCTGGCTACACTAAATGAATAAAACCATAATTGTTATCAGTACAATTTGTTTTTAAACTTGAGAACCTTTAGACAAATTTTGATACACAGTTGTATTAAAGAAAACTAAGTATTTTAATTGTATTCCTTGAACATTATTTAGTGTTAAAGCATTCAATGATTTATTCGATCATAACAAATGTAAAAGATGATAGCCCTTAAGTGAAAAAAGTGGTAAAGGTTATCAGCAGACAAAATAAATTTGAATATTGTAATTGATGACCGACATTTACACGCAGACAGATATGCAAAGCAAGAAGTAATCAAAAAAAAAAACATAATGCTTTAATATACAGAGAAGGCCTTGCGTGAATAAATGCAAAACATGGTCCCAAGAGGTTCTGAATTGCGGGTTGAATGAACATATCTTATGTTAGTTTTAGAACATAAGATATTTGACATAGGTCTGCTTGTGAAAAACCAATAGAGTATTTTTAAGAATGTCAATCTTTAATTTCAGTGTAGTATTTTCGCTATAAATTCAATTTTTCAATCACAATTTCAAATTAAACTTGGTTTAAACTAGATGTATTTTTTTCTAATGTCCACACATATCACAAATTTTTAAAATATCATATAAAATGATTCCTAATTGACTTTCTGTTTGTAAAATTTAACGACATTCGGCCGTTCTGCTTAGAAACTACAGACGTTTTAAAAATGTAGACTAAGTTTAAACTTGCACTGAAAACTGCACCTTACGCCACAAATAAACATTTATATCTTTTTACTGTAAATAAAAATGTAGTACAGCAATGTCGGTCGCCGTGCCAAAATTCTATAGGAAATCAAATTACATAATGTTTGGAATGACGTGATATTTGTAATTCTATAATCTCGTATTGCAATATATATTCATGATATTCTCTAGATTGTGAGTATAAGAACTCGTTTTGACTGAGTCAACGTCTACTGCATTAAATGTTTGGCGAGAATTCAATGTGTGGCAATAAAAATGTCCATCCAGTCAATGATCATATTTCAATTCATGACGTTTATCGTAACTTTACGAATGCCACTCAAATTATGCTTTGTTTGCAACGTCTCGTCACAGTTTAATTGCCATATTTCATATATTTATATTTTTTGTCTCTGTTTTTGAGGAATTTTGTAATACTAAACGTGGAATTAACTCTGTTATAACCTTCAAAAGTAATATAGCAATCAATAAATAACTTTCAACGATTAACTCTTAAAACAATTCGCATTTGTATTTCGTATATTAATTGTTTTGGGTTTAATTTTCTGTTTTTTTAATTATATCAATTATGCATTTAACTAATTGCATTTCATTTTCATTTCTTTTCAGGTAAGTTATCGCTTCATTTAAAGATACATTAACCTTCAATTACGATAAAACTAGAAACAATATATAAGCGGTAAGCCTTCGATTTGTTCCAATTACTTTCGATTACATAATCCTTAGTTGAATGTTTTGCGATTTTGTTAGACGCAAATTTAGCCAGAACAGCATTGTTTTAGACAAAGTGGAAATGGAAGCCATTTTAGGACAAGTTCGACGTTTTAATTACAAAGTCATGCGATTTCGCGTTCAGCTGGTAAAATCAACAAACATTGCAAACATTTTCTAATCTGAAAATCAATAAGATATACATATATGTATTTCCAGAGTGCATTTAAATACACCACACAACAAAAAACAAAACAATTTTCTAGACAGTTGAAACTATAAATAAATACTAAAATAATCAATAAAATAAGTCTTGTTAGTGCAAAAGCCGTATTTATTTTACACATAAACATATATTTGTATACAATGTTAATACAGGGTGCTGTTTTCTTAAAGCAACGTTACATTTTCTAATATACAAAAGCAAAGCGTAAATATAACCTGATAATTTGTTCGCTCCATACACCATTTGCTCGGTTTCTAGAAAAACGATTTAAATGCATTTTTCTAAAAATCTAAAATTTTGTTTATATACGCAATTTAATTTGGTAAATAAATTAAAATTTCGTGCTTCATTTTTCGTGCTTCATATCCAGTTTAGCCTAAAAATTTTGAATTTTCTTTCAAATGGAGCAAAAAATTGTGTGTTTGGAAGTCACGAAAACAATAGGACGAAATGAGCTAATAATACATGTTTGGCGCTACAGTTCTCACCCCGCCATTCGGATTCGGCAGTAAACTGAGATTCGCACAACTGTGAGTAACAAGAGTAAAGAGAGCTCTTATAGGATAGTGGCGTCAAATTTATTATTATTAAACTCAATTCCTAACTCTAGTCTCCAAATAGTGGCGTATGGAGCAAACTAATTCTCATGTGATGATATATCTAATTAGACAGCCACATAATAGACATTTATTCCCCTATTCTGTACTATCAAATGTAAAGTGGTTTAATATAGACAAATCTTAGCCCGTTCTTCCACAAGGCAGTTTTATTAATTGTAAATTCCCATATATTTTTTCAAAACATATAATTTCAAAGTCCAACGAATTTGACAAAGAAAATTAATTGAGTAGTTCCGTAGTTACATTTTCGTTTTTTCTTAGAACAGACATTTTTTTTTGTCTATTGGAATATTTATCGTAACTGCTTAACACCCTATAAAGTAGTTTTGAGCCTTGTGCTACAATGTATTTTTATTTTGGTTTATTTACATATATAATTTTTTAATTGGTTTTGTTGAGTATTTTAACACCTTGAGGGCGGTTTTTTTTCAAGGTGTCAGCTTTGATTGTTTCTAATTTTATTTCATAAAACAAAAACAATAAAAATATATATTTTAAACCATGTGTAGAAGACACATTGATATCGAAATTATAAAACCGTAATTTATTTATTTTAGAAAACTACACTCAAAATTAAACATTTATGAAATACTCTAAAACTGTATTGTAATAGTCGTAAATATGATCCAAGAAAACATTCGTACATAGTACGAATGAACTTTCATAAAGTTACGAAATATACACCCAAAGAAGGAATCAGTTGGGGCAACCGTCTTTTTTGCCAACCGATTTAATTAGTTCTGTCAACATTCGACTGATTCAGTTGTTGCAACACCGCGTATCAGTTCACATAACTAATGAATACAATTGACACAACCAATTTGTTTAGTTGTGGTAGCCAATTTAATTATAGGAAATCGGCCATTTTACCTAGCCCAAGCGCTCCAACGTGTTCCAAACACGAAGTCAACAGACAACAGCGTTCACGAGATCGAACATTGTCGACGATTCGTTGTGCTGCTGACTTCGTGCTTGCAACACGTTGGAGCGCTAGGGCTGCATATAGAAATACAACATATAAAAACACAATAGCAATTACTCTGTAGAATAGTATGCAACTGATTTCGCAGTTGAATCAAATAAGTATTGGTTGCTACAACCTAATATAACTAACTATCTGTTAAGTCAACTAAAAATTGGTTATGTCTCATTTTGAATTTAGTTGCCGTAGCAATGGAAATAAAAAAATTGAAAATGGATAAAAAGTTTGTTTTCCCAATCAATGTTGCAGTTGCTTCAACTAATACTTGGTTACGCCTCATACTATTGTTTACCATAAATGAATATCAGTTGAGGCTGACTACATTTGGTAGATGCAAATTAATATTCGATGAAACAACTGAACGCCAAGCTAATATTTTTTTGTGTGTAGTTAGTTCTTTGGCACTACAGTCCTATAAGAACTTAAGCCGAGCTCTCTCACCATTTAGAGCTGTGCGTGTTATATTTGTACTCAAAGTAGTGGGACCTACAGATTATTGCCGAATCCGAATGGCGGGTGAGAGCTTTTCATAGGCAATGTTTTACGAAAAGATGTTGTTAGCCACAGTCCAGTTAGCTTGAACCGGGTACCTTTCGGTCCAACTCACTAACCACTGAACTACCGCGGCTAGTTACGAAATATATTTTGTTTAAAATTTGTATATTTTACGAAAAAAACCATGAATTAATTTGTACATCGCACGAATAATGAATAATGAACTCACATACTCTGTCTCTCACATACTCTCACATATAGTTGTCCTCTTGTAATAAATGGACATATTTCGAAATCGTGATGGAAAATTTAAATTTACGTAAATAGTCAATTTTTTATTTAATAATAATTTTTAATAATTTCAAACACATTTATTACACAGACGATTAATTTGCGAATTAAATTTATTACAATTACGCAAATGCCGACGCTGAAGAAATAATTTGATCGGTTCTGTCATGTTTTCTGCTTGTTTTCTTCTTGTCTTCTTCATGTCTTCTACTTTTGTTTGCTTTGCGAAAATAAATTACGAATGTATCGTAAAATAAAAAATCGAATCAAAGTTAAACATGACGAGTTGTATTTACAATAAATCGTATATTTTACGAAAAAGTATTTCATTAATTGTCGCAGGCTTCTCTAGAAAAATTTATTTTTTAGACTTAGTTTGTTATTGAATAAGAGGGTCGATATAAAGAGAGCATTTCATAGGCAAAGTATTTTCCAACGCACTAACCTCTGAGCTACTGATGCTTATACACTAAGAAAAAAATACCATAAAATAAATAGTTTTTTTTGTTATATCGAAATTAGTCAATAAGATTATTTCAATCGGTAAATTCTATTAAAAAAATTCTTCAAAATACTATAAAATTATCTTGGAGTTTGTATGAAATTGTATACTATACTATTGACAAATTTGAATGGGATTTATTGAAATTTTTCTGAATGTGCCAATAAATTATTCACAATCAAATATATTTTAATATAATTTAATTATAATCACCGGTGAAAATATTTCCTCGCGGTTGTGACTCATACTGTCGATCTGCGGTTTTATACTTCATTAAATATTGAATGCATTAATTATATTTTTTGTGTGTTTTTATTCATAATCACACAAACTGACAATTATAAATCTGTGTGTTTTGAAAATTCGAAAATATGAATATTTCACAGAAATTTCGTTGTCCGAAAATAAGTGAAAATAAACTCTGACAATGTGTACCTATATATTATTCTATTTATTATATACAAGAAATGTTTTTATTTTAAATAAACACAACAGTACGCCCACGATTTTAAGTTTCTACACAAACAATTCACACAATATTTGTACAGTATTTGGAATAAACTCGGTCCACAGTGGTCCCAATTAGGTTTTAGCCGGTCAAAAGTATAATTTTGTTGTATATAAGGGTGCTACTTATTTGCCATTTTCGATTTTTAAATTTATAAATCTTTAGGATTGTTGCTGTGAACTGAAATACGCTCATAGAATTTCGAACTATATCTGGTATATTTCCTAAAAAGAGCGTGGTGGGTATTCAAGTAACCTTAACTGTGAATTTCTTTGATCTAGTTCTGTACGTTTCACTATAAGCGTGATTTCAATCGTTAAATACACATTTTCTTATCGCCCACGTCTCCTTTTGTGAGTTTTATACAGATGACCAAAGTGAATATAGTCTTTCACTTTTGGTGTAAGGTATAAAAATTAGAACAAAAATATTGGCTCTTTTAAAATTTGTCTTAAAAACTAGACAAAAGTCGCACAACAATCTTAAGAAAAATACAATGTTCGCTCTATAAATGGCTTCACCACAATTATTCTTGTTCAATGATATATGCAAAAATAAAAATTCGTGGAATGTTCAACACGTTTGTCATATTTGTCGCATGTTTGAAATATGTTTGAACTAAATTGCCCGACAAAATTCAAATTTTGACATTCTGTAGTAAAAGTTACAGTAAATATTTCGAATATGACATCAGTTTTGTTAAATTAGCTCTAGTTTTTGAGATATAGCCCATTTTTTAATTTACCACTATTTTGGTCTTCATTTATTTTTAAAATTCAAATAAAAGAAAAATACGAAATTATCTTTTCGGTGTGAGACGTAGAAAATCTTGCGCCACAATATAAAATTTTGCTTTTATGCATGAAAAAAATTGTTTGCGAGATAAAAGCAAAAGAAGTTCTAAATTTTTCAACTAAAAATGTTATGAATGAAAAACTTTATTACATAATGGACAAAACTGTTAAAATTGATTTATATTAAACCTCAACTTAAGAAAATAAATTCCGACTTTTTGTTATAATTACTAGATTAAATAAAGGAAACTTTTTTTACTTTTTAAATTTAAATATTCTGATTTTGTAAATTTTGAAGATTTAAATTTATTAAATAAAAAAATGTTGAATTTATTTTATATTGTATATGTAACTTTTTTGCCAAGAGCCATATTTTATTTTCTTAAATGAGGTTTTAAAGAGGATACTTGGCGCCACATTAAAGTTTATAAAAATTATTTATAACATAAGTAATAACGTATTTTATAACAACATTTTTCAACGTTTTGAACAAATTTGAATTTTTTTTGCTTATATCTCGCAAACAAATTTTGTTCACGCATTAAATCAAATTTTTTTGGTATTGTAGCACGATATTTTCTGCGTCTAATATAGAAAAGATAATTTCATTATTTTCTTTTGTTGGAATTTTAAAAATCAAAGAAGACCAACATAATGGGAAATTGAAAAAATTCAAAACTAGACCCAATTTGACAAAACTGATGTCATTTTGGGAATCCGCGACACAAATGCATCCTATATTTTCTGCCACTTATACTGCACCATAATGAGTGTAGGGCAGTGTAATCCGTAATATTTGACAATTTTTGTGTGCTAAAATCGACTTTTGGCCTCTTACACAAAAACAGAACAGTACGGATATAGAACCAAAAAGTTTCAAATAAAATAAAATAACAATGTTTAAAATAGAACGAAACCCAAAATAGATTTTTTAAATATAGCTCATCAAATTCGTACTAAAAGGTATTTTTAAGTGGCATAAAATAAGTGAATAATTTTAAATGATAAATATTTGTTTTTATGTGTTCAGTAATTGCACGCTCTTAAAACTAAAAAAATCGTTTTTTCTCTCTGTACTGTTGTCTTAATTTAGAAACAGATATTTTTATAAACGCAAATTTGATGAACTATGATTAATCAAAGATGACTAATCAAAAATAGTGAAATATATTATTTTAAATATTCAAAATAATACAAAGTTGTACTCGAAATTCATCGTATATTAGCAATTTGGCCACATTGTATATTAGCAATTTGGCCACAATAAGCTAAATACATATTCATCTGGTTGTTTTTTTTTTACTTTGTTAGTATTACTTTCAAAACAATCAATGGCAAAGCATTCTAAACAGTTCTAAAAATCAAAAACATAAAAAACAACGTTTAACGAATTGTTTATATGGTGGAAGTTAGCACTGCCATTTTAAGATAATCAAAAAAAAACGTATATTGTGCTGACTTGTGCTCGGTTTGTGCTACTAATAAAAAATTTAAATATGTGTACAGTTATTTTTTATGAAATATGTCTAAAATTTTAGTGGAAACTAACATCGCCATTTTGCAATTAATTTTTGTTCATAGTTTGTGGTGGATTGTGTAATTAACTTAAATAAATATTTAATATTCACATAGAAAAAAATCATGGTAAATTGATAGTATTTCAATAGAAAAACAATAATTTATACCATTAAAATTGGTCAATAGGATGCGTCCCATTAGTTCAGTAATATTGAAACTGTTAATGCAATGTGTGGTTGTACCATAAATTTTATAATGTGATATTTTAATTACAATAAGAAAGATCTATACAAATATAATGATACGTATTATTAATTTTATGGTAAAGTCGAATTACATTTTCCTAATAATTTATTAAAACAAAAATGTATTTTAGTTAATTTATTGTATATATTATTTAATTAAAATGTCGAAATTGATATTCACTTTTACAACACACACACATAAAAAGACACTTCTTGCTGCAAAAGATTATAAAACAATTAATGTTTGCTTTGGTTTCCAATAATTGATTGTAGTACTTGAGTCTGCACTTATTTTTGAGTCCGTTGCCATAATAGAAGTTCGATGTATTATTTATTTTCTGTAATAAATAAAAATATAAATAAATATATAAATATAATTTATTTACATTAAATACATTGAGTCCTTACCAATGTCGCGTTTAATAAGGTGGATTATTACAAAAAAATACATGCGACCATTTTGAGTAAACACGCAGAATGACGTACAAAACGAACATGTTTGTATTCGTTTTATGTTTTTTACACCACGTATATTATTAAAGGACGATACCATTAAAACAACAGTATTTATTCTATTTAAAATAATAATATTGAAATATTTAAATTTATGGTAGTGAATTTTTCAAATACTATTGAATTAATTGGTCGTACCATAAAGTACTTAATGGTACATTTTCTTCTGAGTGTTTAAATTAACTTAAATAAACTTAAATATTTCAAAAATATTTCATTGTTACTGAATTTAAAATCATAAAATATTTTGGACTTAACAGCGCTGTTTTGTAAATTTTTTTTTTTGATAATTGTGTCATGTTTGTGCTGAACTGAAATTTTTAAGAAATACGTTAGAAAAAATCAAAAGAATATATTTTTTTAATAACTTATTCCGATAGATTTGTTTGGTATTTTCAAAAATGGCTGTGCTAATCATAATTAAATATGTTTTCTGCCATTTAATAGCACAATCAGCACAAGTCAAGCAGCATAAATATAAAAATATAAATTTCCACCCAAAATTCAATTTTTATTTTTAATATTTTCAATTTTTAATGTTTTAATTATTGTTTCCTAGCACAACCAGTTGTGCACAATTCAGCACAAACTTAAAAAACAAAATACAAAATAGCAGTCCTAACTTCAATGATGTTTCAAACCAATACTTTTAAAAAATAACTGAACACATATTTCAACTTTTCGTTAGTAGCACACAACCAGCACAAACCGAGCACAAGTCAGCACAATATACGTTTTCCTTGTTTATCTCAAAATGGTGGTGCTACATGAATTGTTTACATAATTATTACAAAGTATAAACCACATATACACCAAACTAAGGCCCGTCCCGTCCATCTTCACGTAGCCACAGACTCTTTTAATTCCAATTAGTGGAGGATACATTTGAGTAGTTTGGATGAGTGAGCTTGTTTATTTTAAGCACAATACCGAGTGGTCATAAAATGTAAACATTGGCGTTGAAACAAATGAATGATTGTAGTTTTCGGTATTATACAGAAATAATTTCTCATTCTTAATTGTGGTAATTTCATACAAAATATACAAGTTTTTTAAATTGCTAATTAAGATTTTAATGAAACTTTGTCAGTTTCTTTGAATGAATATTACAAAAAAAAAGTTGTTTTCAAAAATAAAAAAAAAATCCATAATTGTGATCAAATTAAATTATATTTTTTTTTTGATATTCGAAAGTTGATATCTAAGTCAATTAATTAGAAAAATGATTATTTGCCGTGTCAATTATGTAAAGAATTGAACATAGTATTTGATTCTGCACGATTTAAGACAGACAAAGTTCTGATATATAATAATTAACATAAAAATAAAATGGCAAAATATATAATAGTATAATATATATCATTTGACATCGCTTTTATGTTTTACAACACACGAAATGAAATTTTCCCCTTTCTTGGTAGAAATCGTTCAGAGGTTAGGATTGGGAACTGATCATTGTACTTTTACCCTGACATAACCAGTTCTGTTACAAGGAAATATATCGACAAATAATACCAGTGCTTTTTATAAGATGTCGTTAAACCCTAAATGCACGATTTAAACCACTATCGTAGTATAATAAATGTCACCTGTATGTAAACACTTCCTTTAAATTGTATTAATTTCAATGAAACTTGTTTTCAAAATTAAATTTTTTGTTTTTCATTTTATTTGTGTAAAATTACACAAATATAACTACCCATAATTATTGTATGAGATGAACGGGTTTTGAACCGTTGTTGTTGATGTAATTTGAAATGTAGTTAAAATATTTAGTACGACGTAGTTACAAACATACATTAAACGTGTCTTTAGTTCGTTAACTTGGCTTAAATTTGCATGAATTAATATGTGCTGGTATTTCGCTATTTACGTGTTTTTTTTAATAACTTACTCGCATTAAATGATGTCAAATGTTTTATGAATGAGAAATTTTGTAAAAATAAAAAATAATTAACACATAATGTCTAGGTGAAAAATTAAAACCCTGTATATTTAGCAACATTTATAACCTACTTTAACTATTGTTTATTCCGTTATTTAACAATAAGTAATTTAATTTTTCTTTATAAACTATGATATTTAATGAAAAGCAGACAACATCGATAACAAAGTTCGGAACAGTTTTATTTCGTGTATTGTAATACCGGGTTTTATAAAATATCTGTATTGATACACGGAAAAATATACGGAGTGATATACAGATAAACAGAATATTCTGGATTTTAAGAAACAATGAATACTTAGTTATCTATGAAAGTAACTATAAGCAATTATTCTTGATATGCAGTGATTATGTTCTTATGTTTCAAAAATTAACAACACTAAAAAGCTTTAAACTAGCTCTCTCAATAACAAACGAGTGAATGCATATTTATTCCGAACTGTAAACAAACAGCGTATCGCAGACAACTGCGCGCTCGCTTTGACCTTCGAGCGCTGTCGTTTTTCGCCGAACTCAATTTATGTTGAGCCGCAAACAAACACAACGGCTCGGTCTACAGAGTTACGAGCTGTTACACTAGAGCGCTACTCCGAGCACCACAACATTTCGACCGCTCGGTTGACTCGCTCTTTTTGTAAATTTGCTTTAAATCAGTGATGGGCAGGGTTACCGTTGAGAATTTTGAAAAAGTGTAAAAAAAAAGTCGCAACATGTACTTTTATGTTTTTATTTATTAACAATGTAGCGTAACAAAAATAATTAATTTATAAAAAAAAAAAAAAAAATGCTCACCGAATTCCAGATAATTCTAATATTTTTATAAGAGAAAATTGTGTCATATGCCTTGTACTCAAAATTTGTTCATTATTTAATAACCAATTCTGAGTTTTCAATTAAATTAAAATATAAAGAAATAATTTCCAAATACGGTATTTGTTCTTCTGACTAAATGATCCGAGGTTGTAAGAATCGTAAAACGATCAGTCTCTTATCCGTGATGTCTATTCTTAAAAAAAGTTCTTTAATTGTTTTCGATAATACAGTATGTAAACAAACATTTTTTACTTTTTCTTTAATTCATAACTTAAAAAATTAACATGGTATAAAGAAAATTTATATCACAAATGAAGAACAATACTCCATAGTTTTTAAAAATAGTTATACATTTAAATTTCTGAATGAGTAAGAACGAAAGTGTTCGTATTTTAGACTTCAAGCCTACATTCAGCCGTTGAACACCCTTTCTTCTAACTTTTTAGTTTTACAAAATTTCAATATCAATATTGCAATATTGATCACATTTGATCACTTTTCTAAATTTACGGTTTTTTTTGCATTATTTGCTTTGACCACAATATTCGAATTTGAAAATATTAATTTTTTTAAACTTATAGATCGGAACTTTAAAAATGTTCTGAAGGTCTATTTTAAATAATTTTTTCTGAACAAATTTAAATAAATCTAAAAAGTCTCAAAATTCACTACAAAATTCTAAAAAGTCGCAAAATAAGGTAATTTTTGAAAAGTCGTTTCATGGTCTCATGGCAATAAGAAGGTCGCATTTTGCCACTTTAGTCGCATAACGGTAACCCTGGTGATGGGCGCTCTCATAGCGAAAGCTATCAGTTGTTTATGCGAATTGAAGCAAGCAGATTGGTGCTACTCCGTTGCGCATTGCACTGAAAAATAAAATGTTTAATGTAGATTGGGATGATGCATTTTTGTTTGCAGAGATTTTTGGTAAATCCCAATGTATAAAAATGTATAAACATATAATAGCAATTTAAAAACTACGATTTTGTTTGTTGTATTTCCGCAAAAACAAGATCGCGCGCTCCGATGCTGTGTTGTTATCGTAACAACATTTCTTTCAGTGCTGAGGATTAAAAGCTCTACAACACACTTGCAATGTGTAATCGTGTGCTTTAAATGCATATTTAATTCTATATTTAGTAACACATGCATAAAATTTAGTAATAAACAAACATAAACTCAAAAACAGCTAAAGAACTGTTGCCAACGGAATAATTTAAAAACAAGCAACTCCAAGCCGCTCGAAATGTAGGAGCGACGTACATTTCGAGCGCTTCATTTAAAAGAAGATCGAACAGCGAGTAACGATGCTGCATGCTCAGCTCGGTTGAACGATTGGAGTACTGTTAGCTCGTGTTTCTCACTTTACAGCAGCGAGCTAACGATTGTTGCGCGGCGCGAACACATGAACGCTGAAACATTGTTAATGTCACAAATACATACGAGCGCGTTCTGTTTTCGAGCGCACAATTCCGAATCCTGGTATGTAGTATGCATTTCAGACCACAAATGCTGCATACATTTAGGGGCATATCACGAAATCTTGATTTTTTTTAATATACAGATGATAAATTCTAAATTTTTCATTCGAACATAATTTCTCTACAGTTTTAGAAAGTTATTTTCCTTCGTGTATATTCTAAATAAAACAACATTATTTTAAAATTTTTACCCTACCCAGCAGGATGTCATCAATGATTCCTCAATGATTCCCCTATATCAGGTCAGAAACATCGATGACCGATAGCATTTTCGCCCTGCAAAGCATTGATGATATTTTCATACAAATGTCCTCCGATTCATGCATGATGTAGCATTAACGATGTTATGCACGTCATTCATCAAGGAAGTCACAAATGATTGTCATATATTTTTTATGCGAAAAAAAATTTATATTTTTCTTTTATTTTTATTATTTTTTTATTATTTCGATTTTATTATTTTCTTCTATTCTCGGTTGGAATGGTATATGGTATGTATACTTGCTAATGCCAATAACGTACTTTACTAACGACCATCATCTTCCAACTTTATTACTGCTTATTATCTCGGTTTTATAAAAATTGGTCCCTAAAATTGGGCCTATGAATAATATGACACGGTGACATCGAATTCAAAATTTCAGTTTTACGCATAAATGCTGCCCCTAGATGTATGTTGTATGCATTTGACAACGTAAATGCTGCATACCTTTAGGGGCATGTCACGTGAATGTTAATTTTCATCAATGACATCATAAAAACATTTCATCAATGACGGAGTTTCACAATGTCATTAATATATGTATATATGACATGTGGTGTATGACATATTTAATGCAATGTCCTTCATGAAATTTTTGTAGACGTATTCATCAATGACAAATTTTCCAATGTCCTCGATACCTCGATTTCCTGCAGGGTAATTATAATTATTTAAATGCAAATTGGGATGAAATTAAAATCTAGTTAGACACAGTACAAAAGTGAAAGGTATTAAAACAAATTCCATATTTATAACACCGTCCGACACTATTTTGCACACATGAAAAATCGGACAGTACGTGAAACTAGGGATCATTCTAAGAATTCGTGTGTACCCAGTTTTTTTTATATCAATTCGTTTACGGTTATTATTTGCTTTTCAATTGCAAATGTATGGATATGAAAACGGTTTTCCAATATCAATTCATTTAAAGGTTTTATTCCAAAAGTTGAATTCTGTCACAGTACTGCATATTTAGAATTTCGCAGATGGGTCTTTATGTTGCTATGGTTATGTTTAAAAAAGTGTTACCTCAACGTGTCGAACGTGTCGAATTTTTTTACCTTTTTATTTGATTTTATTACTTCTTTCCCCAGTGTACCCATGTTTTCGTTTGCTTCAGTCAAAACACTGGACAACAATTTTGTAAAAAAATTACAAGCATACAAAATTGTTTTCGTCCTCTGTGTTAATTTTTTTGTGGTTTAATTTTTGAAATATTTTTCGTAAACATATTTATTTACTTTATTAAAAATCATTATGTGTAGTACGTAACTATTTCGTGAATATTTTCGTAAAACTCAGTTTTACGAAACGATTACAAAATAATGAACATAAATTAATATTATTAATACAAAATTAGTTAATTGCTTCATTTCATTAATTGCACTATTAATTAACTATCGCTTTCATAATTGATTTGTACGTTTGCAACCATACCAACTGAAATCAATTTTATTTAATGACCTGAAGCAACGGCTGAAGATCGTGTTTGACTTCTGAAGCCCCCCAGTAGAGTTATTGAAATGTCACTTATTCACTTAATTAACTTAAATGTGCACATAAAACAACAGGTGCACACGAAAAAAAAACTTTCACTTTCCACGTTCAACATAAATGTAGACGTTTAGTTTAATTACACAGTTCAACAAAAATTATTTTTCATTTCAAAATAAACACTGAAAAATTATCGTTTGATTATCTTAGAAACTCTTTATCAGAAGTTCAAATTGTCTAAAACTAAAATTGTGTTACAAAAGTTATTTTAAATATTACAAACCTGTTTTCATAACCACAACGTTTGTCTGGACATTTTACAAATGTTTCATCAAAACCAATCTAATAACCACCTCGACACCGTAAAAATTACTGTAGTAAACTATACTACATTGATGTTTTTGTTTTCAAAAATTGCAGTTCTACTACATTTTGATCGTTATTAAGTACATTTGAGTTTATTTAATATAACCAACACATTGTATTAGCAATTCGACTTCTACATTGTACAGAAACTGTATGGTGTCTTCGGGTTCTGCATTTTTTAATTATATGAAGTTCATGCGAAAAATTGCCAATAGTACTTCCATTTGTCGATAAGTTTTACCGCCTTTTTCAGCTTTTCACTGAGTTTCCGGTCCTCGCTAGTATCATGAAATTCTTATAATGCAAGTGATAGTGATTTGAATTTTATTCGAAATTTATTTATTTTTTTAAGAGTCTAATGTTATGTTTCATTTATCTCATATTGAAAACGTTACCAGAATTTAATTGACATTTTATAAGTGTAATTTTAAAATAGGTATCTTTATATAATATTAAATATTTAATTTCAATATACCTATTATCTTAACGAATATTTAAGTCAAATTAATGGATTTTTAATTGACATTTTCTCCCCAATTCTTAAAATATCGACAATGTAAAACTTTATTTTCGGTTTGTCTGCCAATTTCAATACGTTGTTGTGACCCATTTTATTTGTATTGTGTTGTTGCTGCACCCACTCAATTAGATGTAATTCTTCCGCATTTTTTGTGTCTTCCAAACACTCAACGAATGCATTTCCTACAACCTACAAAAGCATCAGCAATACAAAAAGATCTCTTAAAAGTTTGCCTAATTATTCTACAAAAATAGAATCAAACTGGCAAATTACACTACTCAATCAAACCGAGAAAAAAATTTCCTATGGATATTTATCCCATACATTAAATCTATATAATATGCGGTTTCTAATTTTAAGTGCATGTTTTTTTCTATAATTTCGCTTTTTTAACAAAATCGCTAACGTAATTTAAGGACCTTATCAGACACTTTTTAGAATAACTCAGTCCCTTACTCAAGTAGTGTTCAAAAAAAACTGTAATGCAATTTTCTTTTAATTGTCTAAAAGAAAAAGCTAATATGTTTTTAATACATTTGAATCTAAACTCTTAAAGCTATTAATTTTTTAGACTATTTTTGGATTATTTTTTTAGTATTTCGGATTAATGATAAATAAGAAAATCATTTATGATTTATTAAAAAAAAAATCTAAAAAAAACAAATATTTTATAGTTTGGATACAAATGTCTCAAAAACACACTTAAATATAAATAAAATTATAGAAATGATAACACAATGCGACACTAAATTTAGTGACGGAGATTTGACATTTTTTTTTAAATCCTTGAGTAACCTGACTTTAGGACCTTTATGGTAATATATCTCGTAAACCTGACGAGCCAGGGCATAAGTTTGGTATGTGAAATTTTTTCTGGTATCTCAAGAACTCTAAAAAAATTGTCAATTCTCTGGCACCAAAACAAAAGTGGGCTTTTACTGTACTGTGTAATTAAAATAAAAATTGCGTTAAAGTTTTTTTGTAAAACTATTTTTCCACAGTACTATATGTTGTAGTGGTTGAAATTACGATTGCAAACTTCAGATGTGCGCGGGAAAATAACATTGTTTGTACCAAAAACTAATTTTTCGTTTGCTTTTTTAAGTTAAAAAATTAAAAAATATATATATAAATATCCTATTTGTTTTTTTTTTTTTTAATATTTTTTTTTGTATATTTTTTATATTATATTATTTAATTTACTGTTTTTTCCGTTTGTGTCGACGTCCTCTTTTTTTCTGACAAATCAATAACCCCTTTTTACAAACAGCCATGAGCTATCAACAATACTACTATGTGTTATTAGAATTATTTAAAAAAAGTGTGTCTTAATTAGAGGCTGAGAATTATATTACGAACATTCCTTTGAATGTTACAGTTTTAAATGTTACTCAGTTTGAAAACAGTTTGCTTACAGAATCATACAGTTTAAAAATGCCTGAAATTTGCTCCCAGAATTATGCAACGTTTTAAGTGAATTTTTATGTGTTTATAAGTTATTATTTTCATAAAAAAATAATAAAATATAAATGCATTAGTCGTAAAATTATTTTGGCATACATTGAGGGCAAACGAACTTTCGTTCAGAATAAAAAATATATATTTTACAAATAAATTATTTTGTCGCAAACGATCTATAGATGTATGGGACGTCCATGGGAAAAAACGTCTTACCTCACAACATTATCTAAGTTATACAGAAAAAAATCGTAAATATAGCCAATAAGGTACATCAACACAATTAAATTTTTGCTAAAACTGCACCGACTAAATTATTAATTGTATTAGCGTATACAATTTCATATTAGCAATCGCATTTGCTGGCAACAGCTATGTGTATTCGCTTACTGCGTTGATGTTACAGCAGTGTTTGGTCGCTATAGCAGTGCGTGGAGTGTGTGCGTGTACTCGCTTACAGCGCTGGTGTATTTGGTGGAATTTCCTTTGAAGTAGAATTTTAATTTTGTCCGCTTATCAGTTCAGATTTGATTCATGCCAAAAAAAAAAACATTTATAGAGTTTGATCATACTCTATTGGTGTCGTTAAAAATGATGATGGCAATAGTTATCGTCAGATAAGTATATTCGTAATATACTTACATAAGAATTTATAATATTCTTTTTTAATAAATTAAAAAAGAATTATAAATATACTGTGAAATAAAAAAAACTTTTAAAACGTCGACCATACCAATTAAATTATTTGCTACATAAGCCAAATCGTTTATTGGTATATTTTTGGGCGCGAATTACATTTTTAGCGAATGTGTTTGCTCCATACATGAAAATGGCAAAAATGTCATTACTAGATCAATGAATGGTGTGCAATAAATTTTGATTGCTATATTTACGTCAATTATTTTTTCTGTGTATAACAAATGATCATAAAACAAACAATTAAACGAGGAGTTAAATGAATATATTCTAGAAGCTGTTTGTGTAGTTAGATCAACCAAATATAAGCGTAAATATAATCCATCTTATTGTTTTTCACAAGAAAATATCTCTTTTCATTGTGTTCATTATTTGAAGATCAATGCATTTAAATTTTTAAGTAGGTGTAAACTTGTAGCCGGCTGTTTTATTAATATTATTTATTCAAAACCATTAAACCAATTTCATTATTAAAACGGAAAAAGATTAATTCTAAATAATACTGTTTATAACACCTATCATAAAAAGTTTAAAAATCTTGAATTTAGTCGATGTCGAAAGTATACGAAATCTTTTAGAAAAATATTTTAGTATAATCGTCAGTTTTTTTTAGTCCGTATAAAAATCTATTCAATCGAATTGCTTCAAAATTGGGCATTATTTTAATCACTACTATTTATTTACCAACTTTTTGACATGTCTTATTGTGTCAATTTTGCTTTCTGAGTGTAACACTTTTAGCAACTAATTTAATTGCGTTCATTTGGCTATTTCACTTAACTCTCATTCATTATAGTGATTATTTTATTTAAGAGTTGGCATTATTTTCTATTGCTCATTCAATTTGGTTGAATTTCATTCAGTTTAAATGACGCACTTCAAACGTTTATCGAAAGTTCCGCCATTAAAAAATATTTATAATTTAATTAAATTAATTATAATGGAATTATTTTTAATTTTGCTTTCACGATGGCTCTTCTTACTCTCTGTCTCTGTAGGTCGTACAAAATTGAGCGCACTTTTTACCAATGTGGCCAACGTTTCAAAAATAACTCACAGTTGCCAAATTTTCTTATGTCCATAATATACATAGTTCCAATTTACATTTTAAATTTTCATTTTAATATTTATTTCTGGAATAAAACATAATGTAAAGTTTGTCTTTCGAAAAAAAGAGAAACGTCCAAATATTTTATTTAAATTTTGAATGCGAAGGCAATGCTCTGGTATATTGAGAAAAAACGAAAATTTTGTATTTTTATACCCTACACTTATGAGGTACAGGGTATTTTAAATTTGTGCATATATTGTAACGCCCCTTAGGATGCGTGTCCGGTATGGAAAAGTATATATATTCTTGATCAGCATCACTACCCGAGTGTGTTTAGACATGTTCGTCTGTCTGTATGTATGGCTGTGTGTTTGCCTGTCTGTCCGAAAACGTAGTAACTTGAGAAATACTTCTCAGAATGCAGTAAATTTTTGCTGTAAATTTTTGTTTCAATATGTTTTAGCCAAAAGTAGGAAATGAGCCACATCGATCAACGGACACGCCAACCTCCCATACAAATCACTTTTATATAACACTTTAGTAACCAATAACCCCAAAAATATTCAATATATAGTTATAAAATATAAAACATATTGATAGAATTCACCTAGAAATATGTGATCCAAAAAGGGGCGTGATCCGTACACATTTTGTTTACATTATTTTCCGGGTTTTCATAGTGATAATTTTATAGGCGTGGTCCGCCTACTTTTATTTTTATATATATATTTTTTTTACTTTTATATCAATTTTTTTAATTAAGGGGATATAAGACGTTAATTTCTGGGTGGGGGGGTTCAGCATAATTAAGAACTTTAAAATTAATGTATACAATTAAATATCCCACATTAATATCCCCACCAAAGGTGTAGGGTATTCCATAGTCGGGCGCGACCGACTATAAAAGTCCGTCCCATGTGACCTAATTTTCCCAACTCGTTTTTAATATCTTTGTTCTTCTTTTTAATAAATTTATCTTCGCATTTTATTATATTTACTTGAAATATATATATATTTTTTGTTACGTTGCATTTTTTCGACATTTTCTATAATTTCTTTCAGCAAAAAATGATTTCGTCATATTAATTTCGACATTTTTAGTTTACGACATTTTGTTTTTCAACATTTTAGTTTTCAATATATTTTTGTTCGACATTTTTGTCTACGGTATTTTTAGTTTCTATTTTTTAAATTTTGACTTGTCGAACCAGACCCATACGAAATACTTTTTTTATTAATATTTTTAATTTAAAAAGCAATCGAAAAACCAGTTTCAGCAGGAAATCCACTGAGTTGATAATACTGTATTGTCACTTTGTGAGCATTCCGAGCCTTTTCAAAATTTTTAATCCGGCTGTGAGCTTTCGCTTTTATAAGCTTTTTTATATCCCCAATTTTTTAGTGTTGCATAAGTTCGTACTTTCGTACTATTTGGAGTACGATTTTTTTTGTTAGTACGAAATACTTAGCAATATGTGCTAAGCTCTTTTTTAATTTTGTAGTACTTTTTTGTTTTGAAGTACGACATTTTTTGCGTGATCTCTATGTACGTCCTTTTTTTTTGGTCGTCAGTTTTGCTTTGACGGGAAAATCTTCGAAAATTGAGATTTTATTTTTAAATATTAGCTAAGTGCTTTAAATGTGTTGGCAGCACTGTCTGTTTGTGTCACAGCGCTCTCTCTGTTTTATATTCAATTCCCACAAAACATTATCTTCTCCCGCAGAGGAGAGCCAAACACGTTGATGGTTATCAAACATACGATCACGAAACACTCGGCGACGACAGATATTTTGCAGCTTTTATATCATTGCTCTGTGCTCTCTCCCAAAGTTTTCCTTTTAGTAGTTTCTGCTTTGACGTTGTGGCTAGTTCGCTCGTCTCCCTGCTTTCAGAAGTCAGTCCCATCGCCGCCGCAATGTTACTTGAATTTCGGAAAAGCGTCAATCGTGTGAATCGTGAAAATTTCTACATATTTAAATAATAATAACAATAAAAGGCCTCACAGACGTTTATCAGATAATTATGTCAAATAATTAGTACCGTTGCTTCGGGTGTTTAATTTAAAATATAATCCAAATTTCGTAATACCGCGCCGTGTACATCGTTTTATTTTGTCGAATGTGTGTCTTTGTCTATTTTAAGCGCATCACTTTTTAAATTGCACGCAACCGAAATACAAACTTCCAAATCTC
Organism: Dryomyza anilis; assembly: GCA_951804985.1. Lineage (NCBI taxonomy): Eukaryota > Metazoa > Arthropoda > Insecta > Diptera > Dryomyzidae > Dryomyza > Dryomyza anilis. The sequence goes on along the minus strand of OX638134.1, from coordinate 40,448,832 downwards.
TTTTAAAATCCCAAAACGAAACTATATTTAATTTTCTTAATTTCTTCTTGTTGTGAAAAAATGCTGTGATATTTTTGTTTGTTTTTATGCCACAGTGTAAAACGCAAAATATTGGCATTCAGCCAAATTTATACGTTCTTGTTCATAATTTATTTTAAACAATTTTTGGGACTCTTTTTGTTTTCACTTATTTTCTTCGGTTATTGTTAGTTTTTTTATTGCCTATCCTATTATCACGTTTTCAGAATAACACTAATTCAAATAATCAAGTACTTCATTTCTAATATAAAATTAAATTTAAAGTTGTTTTTAAAAACTTTTTATTTTTATTTAATTAGTTGCTTAGATTCCCATGTCGCTATTCCTCATTTAACTCATTTCTGTGATACATAAACCGTGGCAATTATGTTGAAATCATCTGCCAAACGTCGGCATCAGAATTCACGCAGCAACGAAGGATTTTTGTATCTGCAATGTGGTAAAAGTCCGAATGTATGTTTTGTTTATTTTTATAACCAATAAATTAAATGTAATATTTCTTTTGAATAATCCCCAGCTGATATGATAACTTCTTCGAATTATACATGCAGTTGTGACGTTTTTTAAAAATAAATACTCAAATCTGTTTTGTCGAGGTTTTCAGTTGAATGGCATTTAAGTCAATCTGTGCTGCTTTACAATTCGAATTTTACTTTAATGTTAAGCATTTCGCAAACTTATCTCTATACAGTTTGTCATAATGATGTTTAAAAAAGATAACAGCCAAAATTATTTAATTTGATATGAGGAATTGGCGCTCGATGTGCTATAGAAGAAAGTGGGAGTTGTTGAATAGAAAGGGTTTGCTTCAAAATGTAACTTGAAAAAGTCAGTGAAACCCGGAGATAAAAATTCATAAGAATACATTTTTTGTAATGTGTATATTTAGACTATTACAAATACTTTACAGTAACAAAACAAGCCCAATTAATCAGCACACATTTCTGAATACAAAATATTCATATTTTATAGCGCAAATAATTTAAATAAATATTCTTTAGAATAGTAAGCATTCAATTGATCTGTGAAGCAATTCATCGAGGCCAAATATTTTTTTTGCACCTGTTACAAATAAAATATTGGCGCATTGTTTTGAATTGTTACGCAGTCTACCTGGAATTTTGGTTTTGTGGGATTTTTATATAATAAATGCGTAAGGAAAGTAAAGTTACATGGGCGGACATTGAATTCAGTCGGCTATATAATATCGGCACAATGGGATAATTGTATAGGGGAAAGGTCCGTGGTAGGACATAATTTTGTATTTTGTCTATAACATTTTACGGACAAAAGTTAGTGAAATATATACCAATTTAAAGTGCATTTAATGGGCTATCTATCTATCTATCTATCTATCTATCCATCTATCTATCTATCTATCTATCTATCTATCTATCTATCTATCAAAAAAAATGCAAAAATAAATTGGTCCGTATGTTGGGCCTTCACCGAAAAATCTTAAAAGACCGAAAATGAATTATTTTAATTATATTCTCGTTTTTAAACCAATGGAACTTACAAAATCACGAACTACTGATGGTTATTCATTTTGATATTTTATACGTAAATGTCAACCGAAAACCCTAAATTGAAAAATCACTCAACATTACCTAAAAATGTTTTTATTTGACACTCTATATTAAAAAAAAATCACTATGACACTTGCATTTGAGTAATTATATGCTAGGAAAATCATTATGAGTGCTTCTAACAATGAGAAAATAAGTGGCCCAACCTACGTACCTTGAGTGACCCAATCTACGTTTTTATCAAATTTTAAGAAAAATTCTACATATTTTTTCTGCATTAAATTTTGATAGAAAACTTGTTTACAAAAAGGTATTCATAAACGACATTTTAATGCATTTAACTTTGATTTTATAATGTAAATTGACCACATAATCAACACTTGAAAAAGTCTACAAACATTTTTTTGAGTTTATTTTAGTATTCATCTTGATCAGTTACAAGCAACAGGCTTTTTCACTTCAAAGTTTCGCGAAAAGTTGGAGATCAATGTCACTTGAGATGTACCATTAAAACTTTAAGATCGCAACCTACGGACCTTTCCCTACCCTTCATATTGTAAATTATTCATTAATCAAATACACTCTTAATAGTATTCCCATATAATTAACTATTTACCATTGGTATGTTGACGAACATTCAAATAACAGATTTCGCGTATTTTTAAATGTTTATGTTGGGGCTAACCATCTCTTGATTTGATATTTACAAAGAAATATATCTTTTAAAGTTTCCATGATGATCTTAGTTCAAATTCTACTAGGGAAGGCCAATATTCAATTGATTTTCAATAATATACAACTATAATACTCATTATTAGTAGCGTCGGTAGCTCAGTGGTTAGTGCGCTTGAGTTTTTCAAAATAATCTGGGTGATTATATAGAGATAATTTTATCTTAGAGTTCGAAGTATTGTATGAATCAAATTGAGTTATCAAATTTATGTTATCTACAATATTTTCAATTTATTTAAAATGAATAATTCAAAAGCACAAAGATTTATTCTTGATCTATCACTCGCATTGTTTTTCACGTATTTGATTTTTTTTTTCGTCTCATTGCAGACTGTCCAAACGTCTTGGCGGCCACAATTGCCTCTCCCCAAAGAAATCCGCGCATCCGATGACAACGCAGACATTAACCGCAAACCGCCTAACAACATGGAGCGTATCCATCACTCCAGTACATCCAATAAAAAAGACAACGCTTCGCTGAATGGTTCACAAATCTCAAACGTCAGTGGATCACATGGAAAGAAATGGTCATTTGGTCGACTTTTTCGTAAAAAAAAGGATGTTGAGTCTGATTCATCTTCGGAAGAAGACCGCAAAGCGGGGTTTGTACCGGCCAATAAATATCCACGTGGTAGCAACAACAATAACAATTGTAAAACAAAAACGAAAAGCACGCGCAATAGCAAATTGATCGGAGCGGGCTTCGATCACATTGTATTGAATTCATCGCAACAACCTTCGCCCACACCTGCCAAACGGCCTCCACCACCTGAACACCTGGACAATCAATTTTTTCTACCTTTCGAAATTGTTTCAGCCGAATCGTACTACCAGAACCAGAACCAACAGCCACTTGCCACACCGCTTCCAAAACAATATTTAAACAATTTTCCGCAACAGCAACAGACTCGTTCTTCCAACTCTCTTGATCGTCGTGGTCTAGTGACGCATGCACCCCACAACAAAAGTAGTTCAACACAACGTATTGCACCAGATGCAAAAGGCCAGGGACATCCGTCTAGCGAGGAGGAGTTGATCTCTCTGAATTCCTCCACATTTGCAAAGTATCGCAGTGACGAAAGCATCCATAGCGGTGGTCAGGCGGCAAACGGACAAAGTCGTCGTAGTCGTGCGGCACGTAATGAGCGCTACTATAAACGATTATCGCGCGATGGTGAGGTTAGTAACGGTCAGGGTCCAGTCATGTATGCGCCACAACCTGCGCAACGTTGGAAGACACAGCCGGTGCCGCTTTCGATATATAATGGTACACCAAAGGCACCAGTAGCACTCAATAGGGTTCAAATCCAGCATCCCAGTCAGTCTATTACATCGCAACGCCTCCGCAATACAGGAAGCCTACAGCATGTGGCTCCATATGTACAATGGGGCCAAGCACAGCAACAACCAAAAAATTTACAGAATTCAATGAATGACAATAAGCGCAGCATCAGCTACGACAGTCACATTCATTTACAGAATGCCAATGGACGCTTACAAACGAAGCCGCTGCCACCACCACCTCCACCACGTGACCCAATGCGTCGCCTGCAAGTCACAGGTCAAATAAATAATAACAGTTCGGGTGATTTGCGACCTGTTTCGTATGCTTTCGATGCAAATGGGTTGGCAGTTATGCCCACGCCCGGTTTGGCAGGACGTTGTGTGTCGGACGATAAAATCTGGTCGAGCCAGGTCCCACATTATCAGAGCGCACAGTCGTTGCACATGCCTTCGACTAATCATCAAGAATTACCACAGAATACGCAACATCGTCGGTTTATCACACGCGCAGAGCGCGATGCTCTCCCCTGCAAGAAATCGTTACCGAGCGGTATTGATATGCAATACATGGCCGATGCTCATCCACGATCTCGAAAACCAATACACATGCTCGAACAACAAGAGATGGATATACGACCGCCAACACATTCGTCAGGAGTACTTCGTACTTCAAGAAGTGGTCTTCCAGATAACTCTGCAAAAACGGTGGCAACTGATTTTTGGAAACGACTGGATGAGGGTTCTCAAAAAAAGCGTGGTTGTGATGCAGTAGTAACAAAAACTCAATCGCCAATAAAGCCACGTTCGATATCTTCATCTCGTGTTGGTGAGTTGCGTACATATCCAATCCCTATGTACTCGGAAGTCTGCAAACCAAGTCGTAAGTCACAAATTAAGAATTCAAAACCAGATAATGGTACGGACGAGGTTGATAATGTTGTCTGTGGAAGCTTACATATTAAGCCTTCGCCAGATAACAGCAACAACTTCGTAGAGATACGCAATAAGGACAATACAAAATCAAACTCCATGCCGAATCATTATCAGCGACGTTCCGGTGAGGTCCCGACAACTCCTAACAAATATGAAGAGTATGTAGCCGGAAAGAAGGAGAATCATCATAATCCATACTTTGATCCACCTGCGCCACCGCAACGAAAGATGTCCATACCTCCAAATTTACCCCAATCTAAGGCATCATCCCAGCCTGCAGATTCCATTTACTTCCCTCACAAGAAACCAGCCAATTTAGAGGAAGCCATTAATGAGTTAGAAGCTATTTACAAATCTCTTCGTTTAGGCAATGATGATCCGGTATGTAAGGAACGTATACCCACTCCTAGCGAATTCGAGAAGTTTGCATTGGCACGCGCAGACTCCTATGAAGATGAAGAGTCACCAACAGAAGAACCAGATCCAGTTCGCGATGACGTTGCGTTCCGTAACATGAAACTGGCAAATTTGCCACATAAGAATGCTGAGAAACAACCGCCATTTGGTATTCCTATTGGACCAATTGTGCCATCACCACACAACGATTACTTGCATGTCACGCCCGATAATGATAAGAAGAAAACTGTGGTTGTAGTAAAGAATGTTCCGGATATTATTAAAGATGATCTGGCTGTACGAACTTTGCGCAAAGACGCACCTGGTTCGAAACATCAGTTCGCGTATCCAACCGGTTCTTTGCAGAAGAAGAACCGTGCTACGCGTACTCAATCTGCAAATATATATTCTTTAATACAACGCGATGCTGCGAAACCATCAGGAGGCGATTTATTTTCATACATGGAGCTTACAAGAAACATTGACCGGTCAGGCAGTATGTCTGACATTCATAAATCGGAAGCACCAGCAGACATACCTGGAACTTTGAAGCTGTTGCAAAATCTAAAGGAAGAAGACCAGAAACATAACTCTCTGAAAAAATCACAAATACCCTTCAGACACCCCAGTCAAGGTGGCGCTATATGCAAACTACCCGAAAAATTATCAAGTTTACGTATCGACGACAGCGACGTTGCATGCAAACCAGTACCTTTGCCCCGTAAGAGTTTGACTCCTGAACCAAAAAATTCTAGTCACCAAATGGAGGATGCACTGAACAAAATTGCCAAAGATGCACAAGAGAGCAGCGCTAAGTTAAGCAAAGATCTATTAGAACTACGCAAAGAGGCTCTAATAACCTCCTCGCGTTCTAAAAATTCCCGGCATGATGATATTAATATCGCAAAAGATTTGCAAGAAATTGAAGCTGTTTCCGAAGCAGCGAAGCGCTGTGGAAAAATGTTACTTGATACGTTACCTAACAGTATCGAGGAAAGCAATGCTATGCAATCCAACATCAACTCACGAAAGTTGCACAAAGAAGGAAAACTTATACAAGCTATCGATGAAGTATCTGAGGCTGCAAATGCAGTCTGCGAAAAAATATTAAAGGACATGGTTACAACAGATTTAGCAGCCATCGAACAAGAATCCGTAAATTCAACACAAGTCGAGTCTTTAGTGATGCCGAATCTAATAAAGAAGCTCGATCCGATTAAATCTGAACAAATTGAAGCCATAGCTAAACGGTGCATGCGCCAGATTAGTCAATTAGCCGAAATACCTGACTACGTTAATATACAGCCTGGATTGGATGAAAACGCAACTTGTAATGATGTTATGACTCAAGTTGACCCGGTAGTGAAAGCTCATGATACTATTATTTCTACCGTTGCAGAGAAGAAAAACCAATCAAATGTTGACATCGAAGAAATTGACAAAATCATGCAAGAATGTGAAGCTCAAGTACGCTCTGAAGGTGGAACTTCTACAGTGACCGCCACGGTATCACAACAACAACTCAATGATGACAAGACGACTGCCCCCAGCATAACTACCAGTTGTAGTAGTAGAAATTCTGGACCTAGTAATGCAACTACAGCCTCGTCGTTTTCGTCGTCTAGTGATTGTCTGGCTAAATCATCGAGTCCTTCCGCCAGTCGAAGACAATCATCGAGCATAACCTCATTCAATCCATATTCTTCGAGTGACTATATTAAATCACCAAGTAGCGAATTTCATGCACCTAGCACAGACCCAATAAAAACTTTCAGCACAACGTCGTACGATGTGCAATCGACTAGTGTCACTCCTAATATCACTACGAACAGTACGTTTAGCTATTCGCCATCGCCCCCTTTGAACCTGACACCAGTTGAAGGACATGCTGCTTCAGAAGACAGAGGACCTATACAAGCACGCGAACGTTCGTCTTCTCCATCTCAATACAATTCATCCGAAGAATTGGCAATGATATTTGGCATTGAAGAGAAATCAAAGCAACGAATTAAATCACAACATCACCACCACCAACAGCAACAACATCTCGCAAATACAGGTAATGTTGGCCTATATGAATCCATGTCATCAACGTCATCTAATCATGCATCGTCGGTTGCCTGTACGCCTGAAGCTCACCAACTCACTAATCCCAATGCTGCCTGCGAAAATGTTGTTGATTACTTGAATGTGATTGTTGCTACCAATGCTATCCAACCCACTAACACCAACAGCCCCAGTAGTTATAAGCTTGACACCATCCCGGAAATAGTTCTCGAAAATGATTGTCATGACGAGTCAGAAAGTACATTAAAGTTATCGCCTAATTTTAATCATATTTATGCTAGTAAGATAAGCATTATAGTAGATGAGGTAACTGAAAACACTGATCAGAGCGGACAGTCGGAGGAGTCCTCTTTAAGTCCAAACAATAATAGTCAATTCGACTCATTAGGTTCTCTGGAGGAGACTTCATCGAATCCAGATTCGGGTAATGTTAGTTTAGCGGATTTTCCGATATTTGCGGGAAACACAAATGCATGTTTGCAACTGCAGACGGCATGCAATAGTCGTTTTAAGATTAGAAATTCATTTGTGTCCGAAATCTGTATATCAAGTCAGTCAAACACAGTCGAAGGAAACAGGGACTCGGAAAATGAATTTCCGCGATTGCCTACGGACGAAGAACTTTTGGATAGTTTAAGGGAAGAGATTAACTCAAGTAGCACTAACAGTGACAATGAAATAGAACTGAACGAAACACTGACTACACTGAACGAACCGAAAGATTATAGCGCATTGAGTGAGCTGTTAGATGCAAACCGATGTAATAAAAATGAGCCATTGGAAGGGGACCTGAACCAAAGTACTTTAAACGGCGAATTTGGAATTACAACGTTGCCGATACGCCGGAGTAGTATCGTGTATGAAACGCCAAAACTTAATATGAATATTTCAGAGGTACGTTTAAATTTTGACGACAGTGCAAATGAGAATCCTAGTTTGGAAATTGATGTCAATGCTGTAGAGAAGAATTGTACAGAAGTGTCGACAAATAATAATGCTCTGTCACGTACATCAGCTTCGGTGGATCTTACCGAAGAACTAATCGAAGTTCCACGTCGACGCCCAACTACTCGACGTTGCATGGATGATCTTTCGAAATTAAGTTGGCAGCCAATGCCAGTATCTACACGTCCTAACGACGGTTCCAACTCGGACCAGAAGCCTACAAATAGCTCGCAAGTGGTCTCGATGTTGGGAGAGGCGAATAGTTTAACGATGCTCGAACAGGTGATCATGGCATGCACACTCGGCGTTGTCTCATCGAACGATTTGTTCACGCTATTCTTGATTATTATTGGCATAGTCACCATTATTGCAATAGTTTTATTTTAAATGTTGACTTATTGTCATTGTCCATAGGCGGTTTGCATTACAATAGCTGTGCACATTTTTAATTTAATCATTATTTAAATTGGCTTCGTAGTTAGCAACAAATTTGTGTGATTATTTTCTCTTTAAATTATGTTAATATATAACTTTGTTATGTTATTTCAAATATATTGTTTCATCCAACTTACGAATTTTAGACATCAACTGATTTAAAATAATAATAATACGAAACCTGAGAACACTCATCTTAATAGGCCTAATATTAAAATGTTAATTAAGAGTTCAGTGCATTTTTTTGTTTTGTTTTAATTTGAATGAGTTTTTTTACATTATTTCTAACATATTTTATAAGATTTTAAGTATTATATTATTAAATATTATATTGTTTATTTTGACTGCAATTTTGTGCCAATGATTTGTTTTTATTACTTAATATAATTATATATTTTAACATTATACAACGCTTTTAATAACAAAAATCGAACCTATATGCAAAAATTCAAACTCTTTATTTCGTATTTAAGTTTATTTAAAAGTAATATTCTTTTACGAATTTATGTCTTTTTTCCAGATAAACCCGTATTTTAAGTCAAAATGTATTTAAATTGTAGTACTGTAGTACTTAACGAATTTTTTTAGTATTTTTAAAATTACATCATGCAATTTAGTTGTTTTATAATTAGCAACACAAAAGAAAATATTTTATAAAACTTATTTAACAATATTTGTAATTTGTTAATTTAAGTGTTTACTAATTTACAATTAATTTTTTCTGATTTTACTCAAATTTTATGTCAAATACAACGATTTTATAAAATAACAAAAACATTTTAATAAATTATTTTAACACGAAATTCACGTGTAAAAAACTTATTTCATTTGATTATCTTTTTATTATGTTTTTATTTCGTTCATATTAGAGCAGTCACCAGTAAGATCCATTGTTATTAAAACTATGGAACATATTTTCTGAAATATAGAATAGAATGTTATTGCTCAGAGCAATTACTATGTAAGATGATGAAATCCAGAAATAATTAAATTTTCAAAAATACAAAAAATTGTTATATTATAAACATAATGAATGAGTAGCGTCGGTAGCTCGATTGGTTAGTGCGTTGGACTACGGCGAAAAGTTGAGGGTACGTAAGAATACGAGCCGAAAGATCCCGGTTATTCTTAACCCTAACCTTCCTGACAACATTTACATACGTAGACTCCTGACAAGGGTCCCGGGTACCCGTGTGTATTTAATATGGAAAAATAAAGTTTTAGATGGATCGCATCGTAAATTTATTAGAGTGGTGACAGCTAAGGTGAATTCGATGAATTTATGACATATATATAAAAACTGAGATCCTCAGACATAGCAACAACAAGGGCATCAGATATTAGCCGGAAGAAATTAGCCTATATTGAAATTCAAAAGGTTAAATTTCGCGAGTTTTGTCTGATTAAAATGAAATAACGCAATGCTTTTATTGGAATTTTGCTGGTTATTGGTACAAGTTGTGCTAGCGATGATACTCCTTTAATTCTTTGAGTTTATCACAGTCATCCATTGTAAAATTCAGCGTCTATTTGCGATAAATTTCAGCAAATATTATCCTTAATTAGCTTTGACAATGATTTTACAAGATCAGAAAGCAGGCAATAGACAAGGCCGATCCCATCTTCATTTGGAATATACTAATGAAGAATATACAAATAAATTATTATCTGGATGAAAACGTTACACTGCATGAGCAGTTACTCTTATTTGGAGGACGGCCAAGTTTTATCCAATACATTCCGTCAAAGTCAGTAAAATTTGGCATCCACAATGTTGGCAAATGGAATAATATACACAGGCAAAGGAATCTGTCGTCAGCCAAATGTAAATGTTGGATAAAAATATTGTTTTAGTTCTGGCTGATTTTTAGAAACAAGCTGGTCTGACAACAAAACAGTTTTTTACGTAATACTCGATGTCCGAGGAATGAGTATTGTCGGTATCCTTCGACAAAACAGAGATTGCCTTCCCACAGACGATATACATACGTACATCACAATGTATATTCCATAAAAATTAAACTCTTTGTCAAATATAACACCAAACGTATGACAAATATATTCCCTTTTTTTAACATGAGCGACGTGGCTGCGGCAAGTGCTTTTTGTATATATTCCAGTTTCCTTACCATCGAAATACACAAAGCTCTCGTATTGGCATTTTACCAACACTTGGCGTAAATTTGACGAAGAAAGACATGAACGAAAAGGCCGCTCATAATCAAATAACCAGGTACAACTGGTCCGGGTAGCTCTTAAGTTTATGATCCACAAAAACATTTGCCCGGACCCTGCATGTTCATCGGGTCCAAAATCCGAACGAAAGCGATGCATGCAAGCGCCCAATGTGCAACACGCCCACCGAAATCTTACCACTACTCTGCATTGTTGACTCTGTTGATTTTCCATTTAATTTCTCTTTTATACCATTATAATACCACAAGGTATGTTGACAAATTACTTATAATTCTCTTTAATCAATAAATCATTTAAAAAACACAGATATTTACGGCTACCCGGGTACCCCTGTCAGGAGGGTAAGGACTATTTGACATTGGGTGGTTCCACAGCCGACCCAAATATTTCTAGAAAGCTACAAATGCGAAAAAAAACGATAGAAAACGACTATTTCTAAAAGTCAAGGAATCTCAAAATTTTAACATTTTTGGTTTGAAAAATATTTGGCTTATATAAATTGACCGTTCGGGTACCCGTGTCAGGAGGCCTAGGGTTAAAAGTGAATGAAAACCAATGTTCTTAATAACGTTACGTAATAGAGTATGTAATCAAAATCAGCAACCGTGAATTATATAGAATTAATGTATGGTATGTCCAGAAGAACCAATATGGTTCCAGTTCCGTTTGTGGTCCTTTTAAAATACGATGTTTCTGGTACGGTTGCAGCTAGTGATGCAAAAATATTTTTAGTGCCATCAAAAAATTCTCTAACTTGGGGTACCTTATAGGCACTATCTAAAAAAGCTGTTATAGATTTTTTAATATGTTATTTTTATTTCGCTTTAAGTTGTTAATTGGTCCATTTATTTTGTTTTATGCTTTGACAGAGTCTTACAATTATTTGTTCTTTTTTTGTTATCAATATTAAAAATAAATAATTTTACCTGCAATAAAATGTTTTTTATTTTTACAATTAGCATTTGTTCCTACGTAAGATTGCCCCAATTGCTTTGCTGTACTAAAATGTTACCTTATAATATGGAATGCTGCTCCGTTTAAATTAATTATGAATTTCTAAGAGCTTTAAATGTATACGTTTTATGATATTACTCAGTGTTTGTCACATTTGTGTATTTCAATTACGTAGACAATGTATACAATTCTGAATTATATGTACTCTGGGACACAGTTCCGTTCATAATATAGAAATAATAAGAATAATGAAGAAAATCACGAAATCTATAATATTGCCCAATTCTGATATTACTATGCGAGGTAAGTACAAAGAATTGGAATAGATGATAGGTGGTGTATATTGCTCCCTAGGTTGGATACAGTTTTGGTTTTGGATATACACATTTTTTAGAGCTGACAATTTTAGTTATTTTAACTAATTTTTGCTGTTAACTCCAATTCAAATTTTTTTTATTTTATTTCTACAATAACGATATGCTTAGCAGGGACATGACTGGTTCTTCTACATCGTCGTTTTCTAGTAAAATATTCGCTATGTGAAATAAAAGGATTCTAAAATTACTACTTGAAGTTCGCTAAACTTTAGAGTTTGCTGTTAATACACAACCTATTTACTTTGCGTATTCGCTTTTATAACTCGAAGGAAAATTAATTATTTTTAAGTTAGATATTCGATTACAAAAATTGATATTTATGTAATATTCCGTAAAAACTTTTATTGAAACCATGCCCAATACATTACTCACTATAATACTCAACCACAGAGCTTTAGCCACATGCTAATAGTAAAACTTCAACCCAGAACGACCTGGACGTAATATAATCAGGTTTATATAAGTGCACTCAGAAAACTGATTTGTTGCGGCAACCAACTAAATTGCCCTACCGAATTATTCGGTTGCGGATACTGACTAGGAGGATGCAAGAATGAGATTGTGCTAACTTCCTAGTCAGCAAGCATGAGGTTGTGCCAACCTCATATTCAGCAAGCAAGAGGTTGTTTAAACCTCCAAGTCAGCAAGCATGCCGAAACCTTCAATTGAACTTTTATTTTAAGAATATTTATGTAATGCTTTCTATATGTATTTTGAATGCGTAAATATGTCACGCGTACAATTTCAAAAAATATATCTATAAATTCCTGTTCCCTAAAAAAAATATAAACAGTAGAAGACACATTTAATATTTTATTTCATAATAATTCAAACAAAATAAAAAAAAAATATTTATAATGCCACATATTTTTATATTTTATTATATTTCACTAGCTAAACAGCAATTTGTATTGAGTTCATTCATAATTTTATTAATATTCATATATTTATTTCGTTTATTTATTTCTGCATGTATCCATAATTTTTGGCAAGAAACTGGCAACCGAACTGCTGATAGACATGAGGTTGCCGTTTGTCATTTATTTTGTTGATACAATAACGTACTCAGTTGCCGTAACAAATGCACAAACGTCAAATTTGGCAGAATGAAAAATGCAATCATGAGGTTACGACAACCGAACGTGCAGTTGCGCGGACTAACATTTCGGTTAGAATAAGAAATGGTACGTTTATTTTAATGACATGAGGTTACAACAAATGTATTTCGGTTGCAACACTGAAACGTTGGTTCAATTAACCTCATGCCAAAAGAGGATTTTTCTGTGTGTGCCTTTTATTAAAATTTTAGTACCCGGCAAACATATTGAGTCTTTTAAGACTCCTAAATGTGTCATAATTATGAATGTTACTTTCTTATATGAGCCCAAAAATCCTAATATTGCTTAAACTTTAAATACTCCCAAAACATTCACATTTGAGTACTTAAAAAAGCGTTTTTATGAGCCCAAAAACACTCATATTTATGAGACTATTATTACTCCTAAAACAATAATAATGTCGAAATGCAAAGAAATCGACAATTTTTGTCAAATGTATGGAAATTAGGGATTTCAATTGCGGGATTTCGCGATTTGAGTCAAATCGGTCCCGAAAAACTGATCTCGGAATCATCGTTCAATCACGGGAATTTTGGGATTATAAAAATTGCTTTTAATAGCTCATTTAAAAGTCATTTTTCACGAAATCTAACGCGAATTACATGTTTTTTTGACTTTTAAATAGTTTATCATTATTATATTCAAAATTACATCAATTTCGTGTAATAGTATTTCGTGTCGAATTACAGAAAGTATACTTAAAAATAGTAAACAATTTTTTTAATTTTGAATACAGTCGAAAGATTTACTATCAACTTAATTCCGGGATTCGGATAGCGATAAAACTAGAACCGTAATCTATGAACATAACCTTTATTAATGATAAAATACCTAAATAAATATAATTTAATCTGAAAATGCAGAGAATGGAATATCGGGTCTTAAACGGTCATTTTTCAGATACAAATTTATTTCATTAATATCAAATTGGGCGTAAAACAAATTTCAATCATATAATGTTTTATACAAAAGTCTGCATTCTCTTAAACTACCAGTACAAAATCCACCCAAACAATTAATCCAAAAATAAATACACGTTCCTAAATTTATTTAAATCATTTTTTAAATCATTGTTTTTCGCCAAAAAGCAATTTCCCAATAAGAAGTTGATTTTTCATTGTTATCATAAAAGCCACTTTCAATTCCAAAAATATCACATTTTCCCACGGGTTGAAAATTCCTTGGAAAAAATTCCAGCTGACGATGAAACTATCATCTAAAATCCCGAAAATTTAATATTAAAATAATTTAAAGTATCTCGTCGCCCAAGTTAAATTGTTAACTAATATATTTTGATATATTAATTACTAATTACTACTAATATATTAAAACTCCATTAACAAAAACGAATATTATATTTTTTCAGAAATTAAAAAGTGATTTTACACATAAATGTAAAAATGAAAAAAAAAAATTAAAATCCCATGGAAAATTCCCCACTGGGTATGATTTTTCAATTATGTTCATAAAACATTATCGAAATTCGAACAAAAAAAGTAAGTATTTCGAATACAAAAAGTTTTGCTTACACCCATCGCAAAAGATTGGACAAAATGTTTTAGCACATACTCAAACCCTACTTTTTCCTATGTTTTGTCGTTTTGTTGAACTTCGACAAACGTGTTATTTCTTACACCAATGAAAAAAAGAAACCCTATTTTCTATGTTTTTTTTTATCGAAGATGAACGCTATTGAAATCTTCTATCTTCGAAATTCAAAAACTATTAATTTTGGTGATTTTTATTTTACTATTTACTGTCAAAGCTTATGTTGTCAAAGGGGATATCACCAGTTTTTAAAATTTTAAATTTATTTTAATTATTTCATTGTAAAAAGTAGAAATCGGCTAAAAATCAATATTATTAAATTATTCAAACTAAAAACAACGAATGTATTGTCGTTGGTTCGGCAGATAGTACTGAACTGCGAACTGAAAATTACAATGTTAAGAAAATGCATTAGTTCAGTAAATGATAATAATATTATAAATTTAAATTCGTATCGTCAGTAATAACATTGCTCTATACTAATTTTTGTGCAGTAAAAATTTAAATCCTCATTTGAGAAAATATTAAGAGGAAAATTATTATAAATACTAGATTAAATAAAAACAATTTTTATTGCATAATATATATTTTCTAATTTTTATTTTTTGAAAAATTTTGAATTTCTTTTGCTTATATTTAATAATAATTTAAAATGATAGTTTTATTCATTTCTTTTTGGAATTAAAAAAACGAGTAAAATAAGATAAATTCAAAAATGGGATATACATCAAAAACTAAAGTCAATTTGAAAAATCTGATGCCATTTTTAGAATCAGCGCTAGAAATGTATCCATTATTGGCTTTAATTTTTACTGCACCATATCAAAATTTGGATATTGTCGAACAGTGTAGCGTAATTCGGAAATCGACTAAACTGACAACACTGATTTATTTGATTCAACTGAGAAATCAGTTTTGTTGAAAAGCGATGCCAAAGCAGGACAGCATCAGTCGCACAAGCTTCAGACTTTTCAGTAGTTTTTTTTGTGCTGCGTACAGCGCTGAGCCACGTGTAAAATGAAATTTGGAAATGTTTGAAGGTTTCATCAACGAGTTGTCGGCAATTCCCGATAAAGTATGGTACAGATCGGAAATTGCCGAGAGATTCTATGTCAGTGTGACCAGAAGAGTCATACGATTTACTACCAAAAAATAATATATAAATATTCCACTTTCAAATTAATGAGACGCAAGACAATTCAGCGCACAGTGTTAGAAAGAGACGGAAGATCATTCAGCGAACTGAGGCAGTGTGCGAGAAAGAGATGGAAGATCAGCGCATTAAAACACATGAGTGCAAATGAGATGCCAATAGCATGCGTCATTCACGAAACGAGTAGAAGGTTCTCGAAACACGTCGAAGCTTGTCGAAACGTGTCGAACTGATGCATGCAGTATATAAGGGAGCCGCATCTGAGGTACAGCACTTCAGTTGTGATTTGATAGTGAACTAGTGCGTCTCATGAGTGAACATTGCTAAGCTAAATTGTATAAATTCAGCAGTTGATACAAGTGATTATTCTTTAAGTTGTTATTTAAATAAATAAAGTTAATTAATACTAGTTGAAATAATACTAGTTAAAACCAAATATTAGTGTGTTTTTATTTTGTACACAATCCAGCGATACGAACTCGTAGAACAGTTTTCCGTAGACTGAATATTCTTAACAATATGAATTAAAAAAAATTGTATGGATAGGTTTACGAGATTTCGGGCAATAACTTTTGTACTGAGCTTTTAAAAAGGTGCTCACATATATTTGTAAATATCTCGCGTTTTATAAAACTCATATGCTCAATTGTTATATCGAATAAAAGGTAATTAAATATACAAGAAACATTTCCTACAACAACTAGTTCACAGGTTTAAGAGAACTCTATAGAAGAACTCGAAAAATGTAAATTTTCACGACCAAAATTTTATTCAAAAATGAAATCGGAAAAATTTAAAACGGAAGACGATGCACAGTTTGCAATATTCCAAAATTAGCCTGCACATTTTTAAAGAAAATTATGTAAAAATAAAAGAAATCTATTAATAATGCATACACGATATTTCGAATTATGTGAAATTTGTTTTTAAAATATTGTTACGAAAATTCAGTCTACGGAAAACTGTCCTACAAGTTCGTATCGCTGGATTGTGTGCAAAATAAAAACACTCTTATGTTTGGTTTAAATTACAACAATTAACTTTATTAATTCACATTAACTGAACAACTGTACTAATAACAAATTCTAACAACTGCTGCATGTCCACTATTTAACTTGACATTGATCACACAAGAGATGCACTCGACCACTTTCCAATCACTACTGAAGTGCTGTACCTCAGATGCGGCTCCCTTATATACTGCATGCATCAGTTCGACACGTTTCGACAAGCTTCGACTTGTTTCGAGAACCTTCTACTCGTTTCGTGAATGACGCATGCTATTGGCATCTCTTTCGCACTCATGTGTTTTAATGTGTAGATCTTCCCTCTCTTTCTCGCACATTGTTTAGTGCGCTAAATGATCTTCCGTCACTTTCTAACACATTGCTTAGTGCGCTGAATTGTCTTGCGTCTCATTTATTATTGTTGATTGCTTGCACAGTGGAGTAAATTACCTCTTTTCGTAACAATATTTTAGTAAAATAGTAATTCAAAGTTCGAAAATAAGTCGAATTAGTCACCGTAATCTACTACATCCACTACGAGATATGGGTTTACTTTTTAGGATCATATATCTCGTTAAGTATTAAAGATAAAGTTATAAAATTAAAAAATAATTACAAGCAATCATCTATCAATAGGTGCTCAACAAATGAGCGTGATCCGCTCACATTTTATACTTTTATGCCTATTTGTATAGCACTCAAGTATATTGCTTTCACATAACTTTTTTTGTCCTCAAATGTTACCCAAATATTGATAGCTCAATTTCTTCGAAAGAGTGTGAACTAATTTTGGAAAATTAAAATTTGTGTATCATCTTATTTCTCGATTTATTTACATTTTTTAAATGTTTTTTTTAATTTTTGTTAAAAAAAAATGCTTTTTTCAAGTTCTCCTATCGAGTTCTTTAAAACTAATGAACCAATTTTAAAATGTTCTGAGAAATGTATAATAAAGAAATAACCTTGACTGCTGGCTGTTGTTTAGTGTTATAAACACAATTAGAAAAAAAGTAAAAATGTAAACCTAAATTAAATACTTTTCTAAATTTCTTATGTAATTGACACCCCAATTATTATTTTGCAACCATATTGACCTAGATATAAGCATTCGAAATTACAAATCCTATTTATTTTTGAAGCATAACAATTTGGAAAAATTTCGAAAAAATCACCAGTATATATTTTTTACAAATTAAAAACAATCACTCTACACTAAGAAAATGTGTGACAAATTTTAAGTTATTTGAAAAATTCAGAGATTGAAATTTGTATTCAAAGAATAAATGAAAATTAATAATTGTTTTGACTGTTAATTGTGTTTTTGAATCTAAAAAAAGATTCTACGCATACCCTGATATTTTTTTTATTTCTTTTCAATTTTATGTGATATTTTTTAAATGTTCGAATTTGTTATGATTTGTATACTGAATTTCACAAAACCTTATCCTGATAAAAACATTTTTTAGAGAGTGATCGTACCTTTAAGTATTTGTATAATGATGGTATATTTTAAATTACAAAAAATTTGCAAGTGAATAACAACTTGCACCACAAAAAACAGATGTAGTACAAAAAAAAAGTAACGCATAACTCTATTATAAGATAAATAGCTAAATTAATTATAAAAATGAAAGAGGAAATACAATTAAAAAAAAAAAATATATTTAAAGAAAAATATTCTTTTTCAAAAATATATATACCACTTTTATATTCGAATATTTTATCAACAAAATATATCCACTAGTGGAATGTTATATTTCACTGTGGTTACACTGTTCCTGCTTACTTTGTGTAAATTTACTCATTTCTTGTAATTAAATTGGCTACCACAACTAAACAAATTGGTTGTGTCAATTGTATTCATTAGTTGTGTGAACTGATACGAGGTCTTGCAACAAGTGTATTAGTCGAATGTTGACAGAACTAAATAAATCGGTTGGCAAAAAATACGGTTTCCCCAACTGATTCGTTCTTTGGGTGTACCTCCTCTATCGATATCTGCAACAATTTTTTTTTAAAAAGGGCGATTTCCGTCCACTTTGATGGGAAAGAGTCTATCCCATTTTTGCCACTTAGTAGGTACGCTTGTACCCAAGAAACCTATGTCGTTAACATAACATTTTTTTTAAACATGTAAAAAAGGATTAAATAAAAACCTAATTAAGAACCACTAAAAAAACACTAAAAGAATACTCAAAATAACGCCAAAAATACACAAACACTTAAGCGCTAACTATATTACACTTACACGCTGCAAAATAAAGGGCTCTCCCAAACATAATTTTGCAGGCATTAACATTTTTAAACAGGGTTGTATTGAGACTTGAATAGTGTTGTAATGAGCTCTGACTTGCATTATAATATCCCGGAAACATTTTAATGTTTCCCCTTAAAATGGAGTATGTTATAATGGAAACATAATAATTACTACATCCAAATAAAATAAACATTTGAACCGAAACATAAATATGTTCAAAATAAAACATGATTTTGAACGACCTGAATATAAATATGTTTCCAGTGAAACATATCAGTTGTTTCAGTTCAAAAAGTAGTATGTTTGCATAGAAACATATTTAAATACTTTTGGAAAGAAATCCTGAAAATAAAAATAAACAGCCTAACCAATAAACGAAATAAAGTCGACTCTAAAGATAGTATCAGCTTTTCCGACAATTTTCTCTAATATTTATTTGTCAAAAAGCTGATACTTTCTTTAAAGTCGACATTATTTCGTCTATTGGTTAGGCTGAAAATGTTGTTTTTTTTACAAATTTTTATTAAAAATCTTTAAACATGCACAGAGGGAATTTATAATAATTGAATTCATATACAAATTATTAAATGCATAAATAAATAATTCGTTTTAAAATGCAAGTACAAGTGACAGCATGAATGAATGCACCAGCAGACGCTAAACCAGACGATCCAGGCTCGTTTTATATTTGGTACAGTTACAGTTGATCTCAGTACAGCACATAGCGTAGGCGAGGAATTCACGGAGGCTTTTGTAGAAAAACATGCCGAATTCTGTTTAAAATCGATCACTGATTTTTATTTGTGGTTTTTTCACATTAGTTTCAGAAATTATATACTGCACCATTAAACTATTAAACTCAGTTACTATTTGTTCTTTTTGTAACAAAATTTGTATATTTATTTAATTTACAAATAACAACATTATTACCGACGCAAACACATTTTCTCAACGAACAACAAAAGTCACGTACGCAGAATATGCTTTAAAATTACCCAATACATACTTCAAACGACGACAAAAGAGACGTAGGTAGAAAATTCTGCTCAATGAGTGCCAACTTTGTATACAAGAAGAATGTTGAAAGAATACATTTATTTAAATCCTATTTCTTTTTTGTTTGTTTTTAAACATCAATATGTTCAAACGATGGCAAAAGATGGCGTAGATAGCAAAATCCAACACAACGTTGCCAACTTCGTCAGTCGATAAATTATCAAATTAAGACGAGCGTTGCGAACATACGTTGTATTTGGATTTGATTAGCATTTTCTGTGTTTTGATCTTTGCTGTAAATCTTAACCTTTCTGATATCCTCTATATTCGTACGGTTTATCAAAATCATGGCTATGAACTATGTTCTACTGTCATGAAGATAATTTGTGTTAAATGAAATACATTGAATTTTAATGTAATAAATATAAATTTAAAGTTTTGCACTTTAAATTCGTCAAACCTTTAAATTAATGGCGTGAATTTTAAAATTTAAATTACATTTTTTCTCGGTGTACTAATCAAGAATATATACAAAAACTGAACTTTAATTCAAAATGTACGACATAAGCAATTACAAAAACTTCGCAAGGTCGAAGCTGTGAACAAGTTCAGCTAAATATAAAATATGTATTAAATAAAAAAACAAATGTTTGTCCACTTTCAGAATGGTATTTTTATTTTTAAAGTTTTATTTATTTTTTCTTTGATTTATTCAGAATTACAAAAAGAACATAGAGTAGAGAAATACATTAAAGACCATTTTCAGCATCTTCGGTTAAGCACTAACTGCCACTTTAACTGATAATTACCCATAGTATATATGGAATTTTAACTCTTAACTGGACTTTGTGAAAACGGTCCTTTAAATTATTACTTATGGGTAAAGTGTTTATATCCTAAATGATTTATCACTCTTGTTATTCGTTTTCAATTCATCGTATTCCTCGCATGTTGAAGACTACTAGTCTAGACTACTTAATACTCAAAAAAATATGCTTTGAGAACATTACAACATCCCAATTGCATCTTAAGATAGCGTTTTATCGATTTTAGAATTTCATGAACAAACGAAACGAAAGCCCACTAGACACAACAATAAAATCCAAACAAATAAAAACCACGCAACAATTCCAGAGAGTCGCTGCAAGGACAATCAACCGAAGGACTTCAAATGGCAGCCCACATCGTGTACTGAACTGTAGAATACGAGACATAAAAAAAAATGTTGAAAAGTTCAAAGACACCAATAATAGTGTAAGCCTCGGTGTCACGTATTATTGTTTTTTTGGTGATACCAAAAAAACAAAAACAATATATATATATATATATATATATATATATATATATATATATATATATATATATATATATATATTTATATATATATATATATATATATATATATATATATATATATATATATATATATATATTGATGCAGTGAATTTGATTTTTGTAATGTTCGACATTCCTTCTTTTTGACCTCGTGTGCCATGTAATATATTTTTCTAATATAATATACTTTTTCTCACATAATTAATTTTTTTAACGTTATCAAAATAAAATATCAAAAATGAAATGAAAAATGTTCATGAAAAACTATTCGCATGACCATTTTTCTTCTAATATGATGCAGGACTGCGGGCACCTTATTTGGACTGTATACCTGAAGCTAAAATTAATCACAATTACAACATGTCTAAACGAATTACATAAAGTTCACTCAACTCTTATTTTATTACGTCAACGCAAAATAATAAACGTAATGAACAGGTCAACGCTCCGTTCCTCGGCCCCCTTTTATTTGAAAAGGATTAGAAATTGAAAAAAACAATAGAACGTGCTAAGAAGAATATAAGTGAGCAAGTGTCATAGTCCTAGATACGCGTCTATTACTGCGGTATTACGTTATTTTACAGTCTTCTACTCATTTAGACCCACATAGAGCGCAACGTTACCTTCAGTGGAGTTCGGTACGTTTATACGGAATGCATATAAAAATAGAACCCACTTAACCTCAATTTTCTCGAGTGCACTTCACGTCGCACAGCCGTATCAAAGCTTGAACTACAACAAGAGAGAGGAAATACTTATTTGTTGGCAGGACGTGACTCGAGAACCGTTGTCATTTGCGTTTTACATCATAATTAGACGGTATTGCAAAAAGCCTTTTATATTTCATAGCTCTATTATACTGACGTTTCAAAAATTCTCTTCTGATAATTAATTGCGGTGAAAACTTCGATTTTGGATAATGATTTATTTACTGGTAAAAATTTAAACATTCTTATTATTTGATGCCTAATAAAGTCTTTCGGTTTTCGCATGGAGTGAGAAGGGAACGATTTTGGGCTGTTGCTTCGTTGAGTGGTCTTCCTACAGAGGGGGGTCTGAGTGTTCCTTACTCTTGCATCGTAATATCGCAGTGCGCAGTAACAAACAAAACCATGGTTTATGCCGATACAGCGTAAAACGGTGAAACTTCATGGCCGAAACATGTGATTCGAGGAATATTTGTGTTGATGCAGGTTACTGCATGTTCGAAAAACTGAGAGAAAAGAAAGAGATTCAACACACACTATAGAGCGAGAGTACAAATTCTCGTAAGAGTTTAAAGGACATAATGGAATTGCCAGTGTCAAAAATTATCTTAATTATTGTAACCAGTACCTAGGTTATGGTTTATGTACCCAACTAGAACAAAATACGAAATGTTATCTTTGCGACTGTCGTTTTACAGGTAACGCAAAGGTTATTACAAACGTTATATATTAAGCATCGTTTAGATATAACAGAAAGGTAACTTTTTAAAGTAAACAAATCGGAATAATACCCTCATAGTGGCACCTCTGAACTTCATACATCAAAGTTGCCATTCGTTTTTATTCTGCGTCATATTGTTAGCTGTTAGCATCTGGACAAAAATGTCCGATTTATAATAAAAATGTTAACCGCGAAGAGTAAATCGCGTCTATAAATCGCTACAAAATCGGATTTATGTAATTAATAATGTTTGTGTTCTGGAATACAAGCTACACTATGTCTAATCGTATGGTGACATCTACCACGTAAAGAATGTACGTCGTCGAGGTGTCTCAGGAGGTCGTGACAGTGGCAAACACTGAAGCTCAAATAATCTCAAATAAAAATACATTTAAATTAAAAACATAACTTTTGTTTTTTCATTGTTGTCTATTTTTATTTTTCTTTTTATTTATTTTATGTGTATTAGTTTGTCATTTCGATTATTTCCATCAATTTTTGGAAAAATAAATAATCGAATTGACAACCTAATACATAGATAATAATTAGCTGTCATATTTTACATGTGTATTGGTAGATAATAGGGTTGACTAAAAGCTGTATTTAAGTTTACTTATCGGTTGACAAGGTCAACTTTTCGATGATGCCTTTTAACAGTTGACTTAAAGATAACTTTTTTTCTCTGTTCGAGAGCTAAAGGTCAACAAAACGGCGGACGTTCGTAAGCCTTTCAGATACCTTTTTGATCACTTTTACGATAACATTCGGACATCGTCAACTTTTAAAAGTAAGCAAAAAGTTAGGTTTTGGACATCGTTTGTCTGGTTGGGTAGCTGTCCAAGTAAAAATTTTTCGGATGAATCCTCGGTAACATGTCGAGATTTATTCATGTGAACCGTAGTTGGGTTAATATGCTTATTGTCTTGTAGAGTACCTATCACAAGTATATTTTCATACTTGTGGTAAGCACTCTGCAAGAGTTTAGTTTAAATCTTCAATGATATACTTTCGATTTTATTTTTCCTAATAGCAAAGTTATGCAAGTTTTTTGTTAATTGTCGCATTGATTATTTTGAAACACAGACGGGCATCGTGAAGTCGATAATTGTTCTTGTAACTATCTACTATTTACGAGATTAACGCGGTTGATATGAATCTCCTTCAAATGCTACACAACAGCCAGTTGAGCGGAAGTCATGACTTTTTTTGTATTGTGTATAATATCACCCGAATGTTTCCGAAAATACTGTTCGTTTGGATAGGTTTACGAGATTTTATCAAGCTTTCAACGAGGTTGTTACATATATTAGTAAATATCTCGTCTTTTAAATAACTGATACACAGAAAAAAATCAACGTAAATACAGCAATCAAATTTAATTGCACACCATTCGTTGGTCTAGTAATAGCATTTTTGCCATTTTCATGCATTGAGCAAACACATTCGCTAAAAATGTTATTTGCGTCCAAAAATATACCAATAAGCGATTTTTTTATTTTTACAGTATATTTATAATTCTTTTTTAGTTTATTAAAAAATAATATTATAAATTCTTGTGAAAGTATATAACAAATATACTTTTCTGATGATGATTAAATATGCAATTATTGCCATCATCATCATTTTTCACGACACCGATAGAGTGTGATCAAACTCTATAAGTGTTTCTTTTGACATGAACCAAACATGAACCAAATTTTGTTATGATTAAATCGTTACCTGTTTTTATTTACCAACAACATATTTTAAAATTATCATCTATTAGAGATTTAACTTTAAATTTTGTCAAATCCTATAATTTGGCATCACAAATTGTGTGATGTGATTTACACGAATTCGTTACTTGCCGATAACTACCGAATAGTAAAACTTCAATCACCTGCAACAGCTGTTTTTGTCAAACATCAAAGTATATTCTGAGAAAGAAAAGAGTGTCGGTGACTGGCTTCTACGCAGTCGTCACACTTGTCTGCTGTGTTTGGGACCACGCTAAACCTGTCCTCGATTCTTCGAACATCGCAGAGCCTTTGATGGCCACTTAGGTTTTTACTTGCCTCAGTTGTCACCTAGGAGTTGCCACAGCAGCAACACAGAACCGCGGAATACTGCGAACGCAGGACAAATCAGTGCTGTCAAATGAATCATCCACAAAGAGTAGTTGTGAAAAAAAAATCAAGTTAATCAGACACAAATGTACAACCTAAGTAAACGATTATCATCGTGGTGAACAAGTGCGTGTTTTAATAATTTATAAGAATTTTACAATCATCAGCATACATTTTAAAACAGTGCAAATAAAAAAATCGCTAAAAATTACGTTTTTTACTACTCACCACATGTTTTCTTGGCACTATGACCTCGAGTGTCGCACTACGCCGCACTCTTTATGACGACAATCTTAAAATTTCTTTATTAAATTTTGGCATGTTTTGCGACGACGATTGAAGTTCGTCTTTTATTTCCAAAAACTACTCACCACCTCGGCTCCTCCTGAAGTTATCGATGCAGTCTGAAACTGCGAGTCAACGACTTTGAAAGGCTTTTACTCTAGTGATGTACTTTAATTTGAAGTTATTCGGTTCATTAAACAGTTGTTTTTAACGTAGAACCTTTTTCTCATTGCCGATTTTTTGTATACATATTTTGTAATCTATTCAAAAATAAGAACTTTAAAACTGTTCCAAGAAACAGTTCATTCCACGATAAATGAATACTGTGTAAATGAACAAATGCACAAAGTGACGTTTACATACAGCAAGTAGCAAAATTGTGATTTCATTTTTTGTCAAAATTTTATAACAAAACAAGGTCTCTACCGGACCCTTTTTCTAGTGTTTTATTAGGCTCATAAACAAATATTATGCATAAAAGTTATATTTAGAAATTATTAAGTAGTACTCATCATTTAGATTCCTAAAAAAATCAAATTGGAAATTGTTTCTGAGCGCTCAGTAAAGAAATATCCTATTTAAGAGTATTTTAGTAGGACTTCGATGAATTGTTCTTCGCATTGGGGAGTGTACTCTTTAAACAATCCTATTTTTAAACGTCTTTTAGAAGCCAACTTCTATGAAAAAGTGATTGCATTTGAAATCAAATAAATAAAATAATTTTTAGTGTATGTTAAAAACAAGACAAACATACATTGATGGATTGTCTGACGGATGTCTGGACTAAGAAAAACACTATCTTCCATTTATTTTTGGTTAGGTATTTATCTTTGATAAGTCACAAAAAAAAATTTTTAGAGTGTTTAAAATGATCACAAATATGAAGATTTTTAGGCTCTTCAAAATGTGCATGGGTGGTGTCCCAGATTTCTTTATAGGGCCAGTCTCAAAAAAAAAAAATTGACATGCCCCCTGAAAAGGGTGGAGAGTGTCGAAAAACAGCAAATTTTATGCCGCCCTCCCCCTTGGAACCGCCCATAAATCGAAAACCGAACGAGGTCATAAGTGGTTTTTGAATTATTACGAAGAGGTCTGGACAATAAAAAAAAAACAAATTGTCACACGTAGCAAAAACCGGACCTAAATAAATAAAAAAAAATAAAAAAGTGACCTCAAGGTCATGCGGAACCCCTTAAAAATAAAAAACCTGTTTTTTTTTGTTTAAACTCAAATTGGCGAAATAAAAAAAAATAAAAAATCAAAATTGTTGATATATACAGTAGCATGGTCATGGTAATTTTTATGGCCTGAACATTTTGGGTACACTGAGGAAAGACATTTTTTTTCTTCAAAAAAGTTAAATATGAGTTTTCTACACTTAGTTAATCATTGTAATAAAAATCGACTTCTTGTACACTGAGTTAAATAGTATGATTAAAGCGCCGCACGCAAATTATTTCTAGTCTAATTAATTTATTTTTTCAGGTTCTAGAATTTATTGTTTTGGGATACAAATTCCATGGCATTTTTTAACTGAATGTAAAGGATTTTCAATATTTTATTATTTTCATTTCGCCACTCCCATTTTCCATGAATTTGTGTTTGAAAAATACAGGTTTTTGATTTTTAAGAAGTACCACGTGACCTTGAGGTATTTCTTTTATTTTTAAGTCTGGTTTCTGCATCGTGTGACAAGTTTTTTTATTTTTTTACCCTACCCACTTCGTAATAATTCAAAAACCACTTATGACTTCGGTCGGTTTTCGATTTTTTGTCGGTTCCAAAAAAAAAAAAATTCGTAACTCTCCCCCTATTTAAAAGGCTGTGCCTATTTTTATGTGAATTTCGACCGGCCCTATAAATTAAAGTTCAGCCCGTTTTTGGAGTATGAAAAGTCTTATAAATATGAGTGTTTTCGAGCTGAAAAAATAGTGTCCTCAAGTTTTGGGAGACCTTTTGAGCTCTTTTGCGTGCTCAAATATAAATGTTTTAAAGTATTATAAATCTCATAAATGTGATTGTTTTTTGGCTTATACAATCCAGCCCGCTATTCAGGATTTGGGAGCTAATATAAGAGTAAAACTTAGGAGCCTTATAAGACTTAAAATCTTTTTGTTTGCTCTTTCTATATTTTTAATAGTTGGTATATGTAAACTGATTGAACTACAAACAATTAAAATGAATGCGTGAAAACCAGTTACCGTGCCCGTAATTTATTTTAGGCCCGTTTCATCTAAGTCGCTTATATTCGATTTGTATTTCAAGCTTATTTACTTTCTTGAGCATTCAAGTTTAGTTAGACAAACTGTACCAGAAAATAAAATAAATAAATAAAACAAAATAGTTGATTAAATTGCATACAGTGAAGCTCCCACTCGACAGGTATACTACAGAGGACGAGGTTCAGTTGGTGGATACCCTACACAAGGCGTTGGATGAGACATTGACTGCGCATGCAGACTGTACGCAAGGCGTGCGGAAACGTCTCAAATCCAGTTGAATGCCTTTGGCAAGGCAGTCAATGAGGCCATTCTTCAGGCAACCTACGTGTAAACATTTTTGTATGGAACTGATCGCGATGACTTTTTTTGTTGTTGCCTGATTTTAAGTTGTTGGCATTAAACCCACATTAGCTAAAATAAAAAAAAATAATAAATCAAAGTACTTGCTTGATTTTTTTTTGTAATGTTTTTTTTTGTGACGTTTTGAGATTTCATTCGTTAAAAATGTTTCAACTCAAATTTAATTCCAAAATAATTTGACCGAAATTAAGAATGTAATTTAAAAATCCCGGGTTTTTGTGCGATTTCATTTTAATTTAGCTTCGTGTAAAATCCATCATGTTGCCAGTTTTCGGCAAAGTTACCAGTTTTCGTTAATATTTGTCTAATTGCGCAGTGATTCAGTGATAATTTGTGCACGGTGCAGCAATTTCAAAGACCCCAAACACATCCTGAAAATAAAAAAAAAACTAAAATTGAATAAATCTCAATGTTTCCGCTATATCTTGTTATCTTAATCGTAGATATTTGTGTGAAATATGTACGTTCAGGAAATAGTACTCATTTAATAGTCTGATGAAAGAAGTGAGACGAGTTGGACAATGATTGTTGGCAGACTCGTGTATTTATTGTATCGTAACAGTTGAGGTAAATATTAAAATACTTTTGAAATATACTGAAAATATACATATATTATTTTTAAATGCATTTGTTATAACAAATGCATTAAAAAAAAACTTATTGTTGTACAAAATTAATCAGATGTTGTTTTCTGTAAAACAATAATTCAAATAAGCGCGGACTTACGTTTCTTTGGTCCGAACTTTGCATGTGTTTTGTTATTGTATTCTTCGATCACTTGAGTAGCGGTAAATCGAACACAACAACAAATACACGTCTTCTGCTGCGTTGAATTCAAGCCTTTTACAATATTCACCCCATTCAATTAAAATTCAGAAATTGATATTACTCTCCTTTTAATAGAAAATATTTACTAATTCACCGATGAAGCAATTTACTTTTAGGAAACTTATAAATTATACGAATTTTTTTATCATCCCATCGATTCAAACGATACCGGAGGTCAGCAAGAGACAGAATTATCAAGAATGATCGTGGCCGGATAGATAAATAGAGCTATGCTTATCATTAGAATTATGACATTAATTTAAATATTTTTAATTAAAAAATTATGTTGTCTTCATTATGACTACAAATTAGTTTGATCATTTTATTATTTGATGCCTATATCTGGAAATAACAGCAGTAATAAAATTAAAAGCAAATAAACACAAGTCATAACATATCCAATAATAACAGCCCACGTTTGGCGCCAACATAACTTGACTGTTAACTGAAAAAAATTATGTTAAGAACTAATTTCACTGACTTGTCTTGTCATAGGCATTTATTGGGAGCAACATTCAAATTTCAAATGTTGTACATTATTTGCGGCACTAACGGAATGGAACTGCTGCTTGGTTGGCATTTGCATAAATTATTAGCCTACAGTATTAGAGAACTCGCCGTGTTCCTACGCACTTGCGCATATACTCAGCAGACATGTCGAATGCTGTCTGTCTGGCCTTCGGTCTGTTGTAAGCCCGGTCTCCATAGGTTTGATTTTTAAAACATAATCTTGCCTTGCGCCATCCAATGTCGTTCTGTGTAGCAGACTTTTCGGTCGTTTGTCATGTTTTGTGTGTTTTTTCAATTTTGATCTAGTGATTAATTATTTTTTAATTAGCCATAATTTAAGCTAATCATTAAAGTGGTCATTTATATAATGAAATATAGGTTTATGTCTGCCATGTATGACCTATTTATTTTTCCGATTGAAATATACCTTATTAGGGTAGACATAACCTGATTATTTTGGTTTTGTAACAGGTCGGTAGCTAATAAGAATGTACATTCCCAATAAACAGAGTTTCGGTTGTATAAAATTTCGATAACGTTTCGAATTCGTAACGATATCGTTAAATTTATATAGAATTAGTATTGAATTATTTGTCAAAAAAAAAAGCTGATCAATGAAAACATTTAATATATTTTAAAATTGGAAGAAATTTCGCAACTGTTAGAAACATTTAAAAATTTAGTAAGTATGCAATTTTTTGTGCTGGATCAATAAACTAATTTTTAATCCCAAACTAGGTAAACAATTTTAATGTTTTGGATGCTATAGAATGCTTGGTGCACTGCTCTATGAAAGATAATTTCAAGGCAAATTAATTTAAATAATATCGAAATTAAATAAGCTTTTCGAATTTGTTTAGATTTCCAAATTGAATAATTTTTCAAATTCGTCTAGATATTGAAATTGAATAAATTTTCGAATTCGTTTCGATATCGAGAATTCATACAATAACGATATCGTTAACGATAGAGCCATTTTTTTCGAGAACGCTATCATTCTCGAATCGTTAACGATAGTCGAAAACGATAACATTGTTCGTTCAAACGATATCGTTTCGAATTCTTTTCGATATCGTTTGGTATGCTGGGTTAATGCGAAATATTGATATATAATGTTGATACACATAATATTTAGACTCCTTCGAAACTGTTTGTGAAATGGGCCATACTTAAAGGATAACAGTTTGCAACCGATTTTTCTAACGCTACATTTGCTATATAAATGTTTTAGGAGGATCGGACATCGAACCAAGCCCTCAACAAAACCACGAATGACAGAGAAAATTCATTTTTCTGTCATACGATACATTTTTGAAACAATTTTCCTGTGTCTGTTTTCAACTGAAGAACCAAAGTTAATTCCTAAATACAAAAGCAAACCATTATTGAAACAACAGTTATATGATTTCCTTTAGTAACCAGATTTGTTCAAAGGTAGTTCTTTTGGACTACTTTAGAACTAGTAATTTTCAGAGTTCCTAAATTTACTGCCTGAAAGATATATCGACGCCCCCTAAAAATAATAATAAATATTAATTTAAAATATTACGTTTAAAATTTTAACAAATTAAAAACAAAAATTATCAAATTTGTATGGTTTTTTATTTGTTTTTTTTTTTCTATGTACCATTGATTGGATCCTTACCACTGATCCGTTTATTTAAAATTCAAAAAAATTGATTCTTATGGTGTGTGTGAGTTCGACTAAATTGCTGACTAAACTAAATTTTGTCGGGAATGCAGCGTTTACTTTTCAATTTAGCAAATTTACGATCAAACTAAATTAAACTAAATTGGAAGACAGTAAACAGGCATGTGATAATCTATTTATTAGGGACTTTAATAATTATCGGTTACCAAATGGCGATCGAATGAAAACCCGTACAATTTAGTTAAGTCATCAATTTAGTCGAACTCGCACACACCCTTAGTACATTTAATGATTATTTTTTTTTTTAATAATTTCAAAGAATCAAAAAGAAGTAATCCATTTTTTTTTTATTATTTTTACATATTTGTTAAATATTATTTTCAAGTTATTAAAAAAGAATTAAAAAATTAATCTATAATTCGATTTTAAATTTTTAATTTTTAGTATTTTCAAAAGTAAACCGATTACTTTTTCAATTATTTTCAAACAATCTGAACATAATTAAAATAAAAGGTATACATTTTAAAGCTAAGCAATAATTTTAAAGTATTTCCAATTTAAACAACAACAACAAAAATATATATTTATTGTCACGCAGCTTTTATTGGATTGCCTACTGTTTTTATAAGATTGTTACAGTTTTATAACGAGGTGGCCGAGTCTCAAATCTAATCATAATTTTTTTTTTCCAACCCAGTTTTTCATCTTCCCATTTCAGGATGTGGTTAACGGTGCCGCGGTCCGGCGTTTCACTGTCTGTAGGTCCAACTCTCAGTTTGTACATCATCATTTGCTACCACTACACATTCTGAGCATTTGCTGAGACGTCCGTCGTGTTGGAATGACTGACTGGTTACCCTGCGATGTGTCCATATAATGTCTTAATTATAGCATTTTGTGTTTCTGTGTTTCTGTCTTTGCTTTTTTAATACTATTCGATCTGGTTTTTATTAGCTTTGTGATTTTTTATTCACATTTTTAGTTAATTGATTTTCTCTGTGGTACGTAGTTTGTATCTACCGGGAAGTGTTTGCAACTAACGGTACACGAGGTAATAGAACTCTCAGACACAATTGATTATGAGAACAAAATTTATTTAATATACAATAAACAGAACCGATTTATACGGTTCTCTCAACTGTTATGTAGTCTCTTATAGCTAAACTTAAAATATTTGAATTTTGGACTTCAACCATTTTAGATGTACGTTTCAATCCAATAATGATGGTTGTTAGAACTAACATTTTCTTTCTTCTAACCTCATACCATATACACTCAGAAGAAAATGTCCCATAAAGTACTTAATCTTATGGTTCATGAAATAATAGTTTTTTCTTTTTGTATCAAAAGTTTTCTAATTAATTTAATAGTATTCGAAAAATTCTGTACCATAAATCTAAATATTTCAATATTATTATTTTTAATAGAATAAATACTATTGTTTTAATGGTTTCCTCCTATAATAATAAACGTGGCATAAAAAACATAAACACGAATATAAACTTGTTCGTTTTGTACGTCATTCTGCGTGTTTGTGTTTGCTCAAAATGGTCGCATGTATTTTTGTAATAATCCACATAATTAAACGCGACATTGGTAAGGACTTAATGTATTTAATGTAAATTCATTACATTTAACCTTTTTCTATTTATTTCAGATAATAAATAATAAATCGAACTTATATTATGGCGACGGACTCTAAATGCAAACTCAGGTATTGGAAACTGAAGCGAACATTGAATGTGCTATAACCTTTTGCAACGAGAAGTGTCCATTTATGTGTGTGATTTTTTAAAAGTGTATTTCAGTTTCGACATTTAATTAAAATAAATTATCCCTACCAACTAACTAAAATGCACTTTTCTTTTAATAAATTATTGGGAAATGTTATTCGACGGTACTATAAAATTAATAACACGTATCATTAAATATTTCTAGGTTTTGCTTATTGTAATTAAAGGAGCACATTATAAAATTTATGGTACAACAAAATATTGTATTAACAGTTCCAATATTACTGAATTAATGGGACGCATCCTATTGACTAATTTTAATAGTATAAATTATTGTTTTTCTATTGAAATACTATTAATATACCATGTTTTTTTTCTGGGTGTAGAAGAATAAAATGTAAAATAGAAGAATAAAACATATTTGATATTGTGTCGTTTTAAAAGTCCGATTAATCTCTATTTTTGGTGATCAATTGCACAACTTTATTAAATTATACTATTATTGCATGATATTGTCAACGATTGATTGAATTGCATTTACAATTGCTATTGGTTTGAATTTAAAATTTCCGCAATTGCTGAAAAATTACCAGGAAACCACAAACTGCCAGGTTATTATCCAATCTGTGCCTGTTCAATTGTTTTTCAGCCAACAAGCACTTGATATCGAATTACCAAAGAGACTTGACAAAAAAAATCCACTAGTTGCAATTCTCATTTCATATTTGAAAAATGTGTAGTTTGCTTTACTCAATATTTTTATTAATGTTATGGCGCGAATACCCTATTCAGCGGATATCAGCTTCATTTTGAGGAGTAGCAATATCAAAAACCACTCAAATATAGGGCAAATACCCGAGTGGAAATTGGTTAAAGTTAGCATTATTTCGCATCAATCCCTGCTCAGAATTAAATAAGGCATCCCTACCAAAGGCCGCCTGAAATGATACTGATCAGGGTCGACTAAGGTAATCCTAATTTAAAATCCACGTAAGGCAACCTGATCCAACCTTCATAAAAAATACGGATCTATTCTATTTAATACAATACGGATCTATTCTATTTAATAAAACTTGATGTGACACATAAAAAAATCTGATTCGATATCGTAGGTATTAATATAATATGATCGAGATGTTATTAAAAACCTTTATAATAAAATTGGGTAGCAAAATTGTTCTAATAAAATAAAATATTGTAATAAATAAATGTTAAACTCAAACGCAAAAGAAATAAAATTTTCAAGATTTTTAAATATACATTGAATTATATATGGTTAGGATAAGGATAAGATCAGGAAGCATGATCAGGCAACCTGGTCAGGTTAACAACTTCGAATAGCGTCACGTTTTGAATCAGGCACTTATGAAAACCCCTGATCATTTCCTGATTTGAAATCTGGCGGCCTCATCAGACAATGATCGCATCCTGAACTATCATCAGACAATGATCGCATCCTGAACTATATTTCCACTCGGGTAGATGTGGCGTGTTTTGCGATATTCGTCTAGGAAAACGAATAGTATTAGATCAATAAAACTAACTTCTTCTATAACTACGCTGTCTGGTATAAAATAGTTTTCGTTGACCACGTTCCATTTTTACTCCCATTTTTATTTTTGGTGCATGTTTCAGATTTATAGCAAAACTTCATTAGGATTATCCTAGTCGACCTGATTATCATTTCAGGTGGCCTTTGGTAGGAATGCCCTGTGGTATTCTGATCAGGGACGGATGCGAAATAAGGCTTATCTTAACCAATTTCCACTCGACTAAGAGTAGGGATGATGATGAACAGGACATGGAGTCTTATTCTTGCTCGAGAGTCTTGCATTTTTTATTCAACACTAATTAAGAGTGCTGTAATTTTTGTCGAGTTCGTGTCATTAAATGAGTATTTGAATAATTTTACGACACCAAATAATTACATATAATTAAAATATATTCTATATAGTAAATTTAAATAATTTATATCAATTAAACTAGTTTTCTAACACACATATTAAAACTTATGAGACCAGTGTGGTTTAAAGCGGTAAAGGGTGAAACTGGGTTTTGATTTTAGTTGCATTCTGTGGACTCCACAGTGTGGCCACCATGATAGAATACAACTTTATATAATATACACTCTCCATCACACACACTATGTCTCATTCATCCAATCACTAACGTTTTTATGCTCTTTGCGGAGGTTTGGGTTTTGTGGAGTCTATCTTGTGAGAGTGACTCTACAACGTAGAGTCGCACTCATGAGTGCCGTCGTTAGTTCAGTTTTTGATACGCTTTCGATCGGTTGCGTTGACGCATATGCGACAAGTTGAGACAATCCAAGTGATCGACGACGGTTAGTCACGGTTATGTTTTGTAATTGCTGTGTTTATTATTAGTAGTTGTTGATGCATTTAATATGTTGCGTTTAAAATTCGAGAATTGTGGAGTTTAAACATTGTCATGTAGAAAAAATCTATTCAATTCATTACTAAAACTTCAACAAACAACAGTTACAATTGTTTTTAAAGTGTTTTCTGTGTAATTATTGTTCTCTTGTTTAAGAAACTGCCAACCTTAAAATGTGAAATCAATTGTACAACTAATTTAAAATCTTCAAATAACGAAAGCATAAAGAAAATCATGAAGTAAATATTGCAATTGAAAAATATGTGAAAAAGAAATCAAACAAAAATAAATAAAAAAAGTTCTAAATGGCAGTAAGCAGCTTAGTGTAAAAGAGAAAGCGAAGATAACGAAACTGGCTGCCTCCAATTTTTAATTTGTCTCTAATTTACACCGCAAACGTGGAAAATTTCGAAACAAGAAATCACACAGACAAAATTGTTTCGAGAGAAATTAACGAAAATGTACCGCTGATCTATTCTTATTATACTCCGCTCCCACCCGCATTCAATCCTCTCCAGAAACCAGCTATGTATTTTTCCACAGAACTCGTTACCCAATTCGGTGTTAAGCTCTTTTGAAACTTAATTCTTCTCGTCTGCTCTCTATCACTCTTTTGTTATACACCGAGAAAATAAATGTATTAAAATTTACTACATTTATGTATTTGTTTTTAACATTTTTAGTTTTTAAATTTAAATTAATTTCACAATGTATTCGAAATACTTTTTTTATTTGTAAATTTGTAATTCGTTCGTAGTTCATGTTCAAATATAACACAAGCAACTGAAAGAAACAAGTTGAAAACAGAACGTAGGACAATGAAATTTCAGCGAATTATATGTCGATACCTTACAGGCAAAAGATCGTAACCAACAAAAAGCAAATTTCACAGGAGACGAAAAAAACGTCCCAAAATCGAGTAGTTCAATATTTTATTGATTTTTTTCATAAAGTATCCTTTAAATGAACTGTCAATAATAATAGTGTGGCCCAATTACCCAAATATCCATTACATGCAGAAGTATTTGAAGAAAAATGTAGTTACGATGTTTTGCCTGCCTCAATTTATTTCGAAAAATTTTTTAATTGTACTTACGATGCTAAGGTAGGAAGGTCTTACACACAAACGGTTTGGTATTTTAAATTTCGGCAAACGACAAAAGGAAAATAATACGTATAGGAGAATTTTATCAGATGTTTAGTGAAAATTAAGACTAGCCAGTGGTCAGTATTTTAATTTGATGGACAAATGCATTGGAAGTACATAATAAAATTAAATATTACATTTTTATTTTAAATGTGGACCATTACCACAAAAGGAGTTAAAAATCCTTGAAGTAGTCATTAAATGAAATAATTAAATTATGTGGCCATTCTGACGTGAAATAGTCCGTATGTATCTACAAACATGTGATATGTCTTAAATATTGAGTTTATAGTTCGAATGTCTTCGCTAACCCTTATAACCGTGCACAGAATTGGATTAAAAATAATTAAAAATTGTATCGTAACCAACATTTTTCAAAAATGTTGTTACGATAATAAGTGTTATTTGGCTTTATTTCAAATTTGGATAGTGAAATTCCAAAATATGACTTTGCAGTGACATGCTATTCACAAAGAGGTTTCCAAAACTGCAATAAAACAAAAATTCCCAAAATCTTGGTTACGATGTTCTGCCTGGAAGGTATCGTTGTAGTACAAGTGAATAGCACAAGATTCCTTTGAATCGTCAGAACTGATTATGAGAAAGGTTGCATATATGTATATGTTTCCATTAGAGATGGGCGTGTGCCGTGCTTTTTTCGTGTCACGCCCGAAAATCCTAGTTCGTGCGTGCAAATCTCCGTGCGTGCTAGTTGTTGTCGTGCCCGTGCGTGTCCGTGCCTCAAAAATCAGACACGCCCATTAACATTTTTTTTTATAGTTTCTACCCCAATTAAAAAAAACCTTGGTATTTTAACCTTTTCTTAAAAATCTGTTGTTTTAGTTTTACTTATGGATTTAAGAGAATAAAACTTAATTTTTGAATTATTTATTATATATTCGGGTTCCAAGATTTTTAGAATTATGGTTCCGATTCTGGTTTCAACCAACAAATTAAATGGGTTTCGAGTCCGGTTCCATACATTTTTAATAACGGTTCCAATTCCGGTTCTTTGCGTTCTCTGACAGGGACTATAATATCTGTTCCGGTTCTGGTTCCGATATATAGCGGTACCGATTCCAACCAGAACAAATATATATGTTCCGATTCCAGTTCCGATTCAACACATTTTTAATAACGATTCTGGTTCCGGTATTATTTTCCAAGTTTCGCTTGCGTTTTCATGTTTTTCCGTGCTTATTTCGTGTTTTGTCGTGTTTTCCGTCTTTCTTCGTGTCTTTTAAAATCCCGTGTTTTATCGTGCTTCTCGTGCGTGCCTGTAAATTTACTAGTCGGGCTCGTGCTCGTGCGTGTCACCTATCGGCGTGCCCGTGCGTGTCCGTGCCATCAAAAACAGGCACGCGCCTATCTCTAGTTTCCATATTCATCTAGTTTCCATACAACATATTACAAGATGTATAAGTTATTTTGAAATATTTAGTAAAATTTTGTAAAGAAGTGGAGAAAACTACAATGTACTAAAAACAAATGTATTTGCTCTTGCACGTAAATCTAATACTTATAATATTTATTTTAAAGACTTTGTTTTTAATACAGTGTTTTTTTCGGTGTAAGAATACAATACAAGTTCATCGAATCTCTGTCCCCATTTTAACATTTAGTCACTCTTATCGTGATTTTACTTTGCGTTCTATTTTGAGCTTGCTTTGTTTATATTTTATTTTTATTGTTATTAGTTTTTTTTTTTTATTTAAGAAATGTTTTTTTAGCAATTAGATTGTTATTGTGTCCACAGCTTGTACTTTCTGATAACTCGCAGTTATCTGCCGATTCTTAAAAATATTTTTTATATATTTTTTATAATTACACTCGTCGAATTCGATTTCGAATGCAATTCTTTATTTAGATTCATAAATTTTATTTTAAATTTTATTTATTGCAAGTATTCTAATTAGTTTTCAAGATGTTTGTGTTTAATTTTTCCATTTTATCAACTTCGCTCATGTCCAAAATGCGATTCTTGGTCATAAATATAATTTTATATAAAGTTTCCTAATCTTAAACATAAATAATACTATGAAGAAGAATATATACTTCTAAAATTTAACCATTTTAGTTTAATTTATCACAGAATTTATGACTGCTTTAATTTTAATTTTATTTTGTAAACATTTGACAATATTTACCAATATGGAGAATTGATGAATAAACTTTTCACTTCATGATACACAGAATCGAAATCATTATTTTTGTTTTGAATATCTAATGATAAATATAGTTCACATAATCCAATTCCACAATTTTTGTGGAAAATTACTATTATATCAACACTCCCAATCAAACATAATAACAAAGCAACATTTCTGAAATACCTATCCCGAGCTCTCTCTCTAAAAGATAAATTCTTCAAAACTTGACTTCATAACTTGTTTTTCAATAATCAAAATGCAGATTTTTATTAATAATGCTCAGAATTATAAAGAAATATAAAATAATGGCGCGTAATCATAAAAAAATAAAGTCAACTTTAAAATTAATTACAGCATTTTGAATTTTATTCTATAAGAAATTTGTCAAAGAAGTCGATTCTAATTTTAAAGTGGAATTTTAATTGTTTTCTTGTCTCTCACCTTTAACTATGCATGAGTTAATAACTAATAATAGTTGACAACAGTGTTAACAAAAATTGGATAATGTTAAAATATCTGGCAACGCTGCAGTGATTTCTGGCAATTCAAATACAATAAAAACAATGTTTGCATTGCAGAACAAATACAACATGAGCAACTAAAAACAAATTAAGAAATTACGTTGCTGTTTCTTCGGTTGTTGCTGCTATTAATTGGCACTTTTCTCTTTTTTTATTTATTTTTATTTTACTTATTTATTTGTACAATTACTTAACTAATATTTTTATGTTCTTGTTGGTGTTGCTAAGGTTTTGGTCTATTTCAGCTGCATTTTATCTATTTGTTTTATTGTAAAATTTTACTGATTCATCATTATTTTTTAATTAGATATTCTGTGGTTATTTAAAAGCAACATTTTTGTTTTTTACTACATGCTGTATTTTGTGCGTCTCTCTCTAAATCTATCTGCGCATGCGCAAAAGACAATTAAAGCTGCATAATTAAGCGCTCAGGTGTTGCGCGGTTCTTGCATGACGCGCGCGCAAAATTCAATTATGTTTTTGGATTTGCATGAATTAAGCACTGCAATTAAGTTTTTACTTAGGTGATAATGACAACCCAGTGGTCCGTCGTGGAATAACAACGCCTTCAAAGTGGGTATAATGAAATATTGATTGATTTTTTTACTATTACAATTAATTTATTCAATTACGAAATCACGAAAACACAATGCAGTTCTTTCCGATATTCTTTGTTGAACATATTCCCATGTGAAAATTTAATTAAGTATGATTTGCCGTCATTTAAAACGAAATTTGAAGTTGCTATTTTGATCTGGGTATTCTTACACCTATCATGGAAAACGCGACATGTACGTGAAACTAGGGATCATTCTGAGAATTTTTGCGAAAACAGTTTTTTTGATTCGTTAACGTTTTTTATTTGCGTTTAAAATGAATTTTCATAATAATTAAATATATGGTGGGCTTATATTCAATAAAGCCTATCTACAAAAACATAGATTTTCTATGAATTTTTGATTTTTTTTAAATAAGTAAAATTGAACTTGACGCCATTTCAATTATATTTTTCTTAATATTAATAAACTGTTTCCGAGTGTTCTCAATGAAGCAAATGAATGAATAAATAAATATCCTATAAAAACCTCGTTTTATTTGTCAACATTTTTGACTCTGCTAGCAATGCATCGAGATTTATTTGACAAATAACTCAGAGTAATGAGTCCACACATTAAGTTTAAGATGAATCGATTGTAAATAAACGCATAATATGTAGTATTATCTATGCAAATATTTGCACTAAAGCTGAACAAGATATTAATTTAAGTTTTTGCAAACAAATGTCTGTATGTATTTTGACTTCATTGCATATTTTGCACTGGATCCTGATGTATGTTTAATTAAGACCTATTTCATATTAATAACGGCAGATGGAAGACTTGATAGCCATCAAACACTTAAAGAAGCGTGCTGTCATAACCTACGTTATCTGACAACCACACTGGCTTGACATCGATACAGCTGACATTTTGTTGTCAACATCATGTCATGTTTTATAAAATTTTTAAATTTAATTAAATTATACAATTTGGATGCAATTTTCGATTATATCAATATTTCAAGTTATAAGGGTTACTGAACAAATAGATAACACGCATTTCGTTTGTTTCGCTCTTTGAATCGAACGTATGTTCAATATTTTTGTTTTGCCAACTATTTTTCATAAAAAAATTGTTTTTTTTTTACTTTTTCGTATGATTTATAGCGACGCCTCGTTCGAAAACCCTCACGTTTCAATTTGCTTACGAAAAACGGCACATTAAAAAATGATTCATTAAAACAAGAATAATTTTATTTTATCCACGAAAGGAAGCATTAAATTATCTTAGTCACGAAAAGAATCTCATTCTCGTTTTCTCCGCAAACAGAAATAAACCTTTTTCTTTCTCAAGAATAGAAGTTAATATATATGTTATCTAAGACAAAAGCGCATTTTTAATTTCACCACGAATAAAAGGATATAAGTATTTTTGAGACAGATATCCCAATATACATTTTTGTGGTTCAGAAATCACAAAATTTTCATGATGGCCATGATAGTATTTTATGACCAAAATGTTGATTTTACATTGATGGCGTGGTTTACAGGTGTGTCAGTAAATATTTTTTGATGAAACTGTTCCAATGGGCTGTTTCATCAAAAAATATTTATTTACTGGGAACCTACTTGCGTCACTGGACATTTTTTTGGAAAAATTTGTTCCTTTAGGATTTGGCCTGAACACACTTGTGTCGTTGGACATTTTTTTGGAAAAATTTGTTCCTTTCGAATTTTCCAGAACCTAACTGCGATATTATACATTTAAGTTTGTAAAAATGTGTTCCTTTGGGATTTAGTCAGAACCCAACTGCGTGAAATTTTTTCAAAAAAAAAAATGTCCAATGACGCCAGTGGGTTCTGGCCAAATCCCAAAAAGGAATAAATTTTTGCAAAAAAATGTCCAATGACGCAATTGAGTTCTGGCCAAATCCCAATGTAACACATTTTTATAAAAAAAATGTCCAATGACGCAGTGGGTTCTGGCAATTTCCAATGGAACAAATTTTTCAAAAAAAAAATGTTCCATGACGCAAGTGGGTTCTGGCCAAATCCGAATGGAACTAATTTTCCAAAAAAATGTCTAATGACGCAAGTGGGTTCTGGCCAAATCCCTTTACTTTTGCGCCCAATCAGTTTACTGGGATAACTTTCTTAAAGAAATATATATGCTTTTATCCTTGACGTTATGAAAGATGAGCTTTTTTCGTAGCTAAATGTAAAAGTGTTTCTATTCGTGGATAAAATAATACTACGTGGCTATAAAACGTATATGCTTCTTTTCTTGAATATAATAAAAATGTGATTGTTTTCGTGGGGAAACTGAACTTGTGCTTCTTTTCGTAGTTACGAAAAATGTGCTCTTTTTCGTAAGGAAATTGAAACGTGTGGGTTTTCGTAAGAGGCGTCGATATGATGGCAACAAAAAACTTCAAAACGAGCGTTTGACACATGAATCAAACCGATATTCAAACGAATTGTCGCCGATATCGTTGTCACCGGGAAATACATGATCGGGGCGTAAGTTTTGATTTGTGAACAACAAAAAAATTAAACGCGCTGCAAAAAAAAGGGCTCTCCCAAACATAATTTTGCAGGCATTAACATGTATGTTTGGAATTTTATGTAAACATAATATGTAATTGACTGATAAATCATTTGTAAACAGAGTTGTATTGAAACTTGAACAATGTTGTAATGAGGTCCGACTTACATTATAATATCCCGGAATATGTTGCCCCTTAAAATGGAGTATGTTCTAATGGAAACATAATAATTACTACATCCAAATAAAATAAATATTTTAACCGAAACATAAATATGTTCAAAATAAAACATGATTTTGAAAGACCTGAATATCAATATGTTTCCAGTGAAACATATTAGTTGTTTCAGTTCAAGAAGTAGTATGTTTGCATAAAAACATATCTAAATATTTTTGGAAAGTAATCCTGAAAATAAAATAAAATGTTGTTTTTTTTATTTATTTTTATTAATAATCTTTAAACATGCACAGTGGGAATTTAAAATAATTGAATTCATATACAAATTTTTAAATTCATAAATTAATAATTGGTTTAAAACTGCAAGTACATGTGGCAGCATCATTGAATGAACAATTGCACCAGCAGACGCTAAACCAGACGATCCAGGCTCGCTTTATATTTGGTACAGTTACAGTTGGTCTCAGTACAGCATAGCGTTGGCTATGTAAAAAAACATGCCGAAATCTGTTTGAAAACCGAAACACTGATTTTTATTTTTGGTTTTTTCACATTAGTATCAGAAATTAGATACTGCACTATTAAATTGTATATTATACTCTGTTACTATTTGTACTTTTTGTAACATAATTTGTATATTTATTTAATTTACAAATAACAAAATTATTACCGACGAGAACACGTTTTCTCAACGAACAACAGAAGACACGTACGCCGAAAATGCTGATCACCGAGTGTCAACATTGTATACAAGAAGAGAGCTGCAAGAATACCTTTATTTACATTTGAATTCATTTTTTTTGTTGCTTTTCAAACATCAGTGTATTTAAAATGACCCTATACATACTACAAACGACGACAAAAGAGACGTAGGTAGAAAATTCTGTTCAACGAGTGCCAACTTCGTATACAAGGAGAATGTTGCAAGAATACAATTATTTAAATCCAATTTCTTTTTTGTTTGTTTTTAAACATCAATATGTTCAAACGATGGCAAAAGATGGCGTGGATAGAAAATGCTGCACAACGTTGCCAACTTCGTCATTCGATAAATTATCGAATTAAGACGAGCGTTGCGAATATAAGTTGTATTTAGATTTGATTAGCATTTTCTGTGTTTCGAAACATAATTTTAACCAAGTAAATTCCAAGAAACAGTTTATTCAAATGCAATTAAAATTATGTTGGTATTGTAACATATTTATGGTAAATTTGACAGATTCTGCTGGACAATATAATAATGTTTACACGTGAACAAAAATAAATACAATTTCGATTATAATTTAATTACACTTCATTCCTAATACATGTATGGTAATTTCGTATTACTTTTTAATTACATTCAAACAAATCTTTTCTATCCGTGTACGCCTTGCAATCGATCATTATATTTTAATGAAGTTAGTGTTTTATATAATGTTTTCAAATTAAAAGAAAAAAACAATTAAAAAATTAAAAATATATTTAACATGGAAAAGTGAAATATACTTTTCAAATCACTATTTTAAAAATTAAATAATCAAAATATTTTTAAAATTCTTGGGGTTTCTCGATTGCTTTAGTGAGTCAGCGAGTGAGTCAGCGAACCAATTGCGTATAAAGAGAGAAGTCGGCAATTGAATTTTAAAACTTGAAAGTTCAGAAAATATGGGAGATTTCAAAAATTATAATTTTTTTATTTTCAAAATAGTGATTTAAAAATATATTTAAGTTTTGAATGCATGGTCAAAAAGCTTATAAATGAACTTCATTAAAATATGATGATTGGGTACAGAGATTTAAATAGTTAGGTAAAATAGTACTTTGATTTTTCAAAGCGCATAACTTTGTTTATTTGCTCGGAAATCAAAAAAACTTAATATACAGTTTTTTTATATTTCTCGGTGACTATCTCTATACAAAGTTTCATCAAAATCGGAAGACATCGTGCCAAAATGGGAAGACGCGACTGATGAAAGGAAATAGTACATTTTGTAATTATTTTGAAAATACAACTGCTTTTGTAAACGCAGCGCCTTTTAATTCTTCAAATTAACAATATTTTGTAATGGGTTTTTATGTATTTATT
Organism: Dryomyza anilis; assembly: GCA_951804985.1. Classification (NCBI taxonomy): domain Eukaryota; kingdom Metazoa; phylum Arthropoda; class Insecta; order Diptera; family Dryomyzidae; genus Dryomyza; species Dryomyza anilis. The sequence goes on along the minus strand of OX638134.1, from coordinate 40,404,865 downwards.
GAAATATTACCGTACACATATATTATTTATAATTCTATACAAACTTTTTTTAACATTAAAATTTCGAAGAGTATTTTATTCATCTTCAGACTAAATGTCAGTATTAAAATTATTTGGTTTAGCTCATTTCCAAAAATTGTTCATTCAATTTGACAGTTACCTTTAATGACCTTCGCGTGATAGTTTAACATTTATATATTTCGTATAGGCCTCTCAGATCGACGTACAATTTATACCATTTGCAACGTATGTATGCCAACTTTAACGAATTACTGAATAAATGAAAGCCTCAAAAAGCAGCAGGTTGTGTGAGGAAATCGATGCTTGTTCTTTTGTATATGCTACATGTGACGTCATTTACATGTTAAAAATAACTTGTTGGTCGTCGCACAATGGCTCATAATCTTTTTTTAACTGTCAGCCATGACAATTACTTAATGCACTACACTCAAAATTAACATTTACTGTCAAATACAATATGTATTATAAAAAGTTCTCATTAAAATGCAATACATTTTTGTATTTAGTATGAAAAACGTAGTTCTACTATATTTTCTTACTTTTTAATTGCATTTTTATTTATTCGACACAATGTATTTTTCTGCACAATGTATTCGAAACTCGTTTTCTTCATATCTTCAATTTATAGAAGTTCGTAAGCACACAAGATGAATATTCTAAGAATTTGAGCATACTAAACCCAGTCAAACTAAAGAAACATGTTAAAGGCGTAAAACAGAGTACTTTTGCTTAAATTATTAATATTTTGTACAAGGGATAAGTAATACTTAAATACTTGTGATGCCATTGTATCGTAAGAACTGATGATGATTAAGGTTGTATTTTTTTTTATTTCTAATGATTAAAATCATCATTAGAAAATAAATGTATAATACACACTTTCAAAAGTATTTATACCAATCCTTTTTTTTTAGAGAAAACATAATTTTTATTGGCTTTTATTGAACACATTATGTAGTAAAATTAAATGCAGATGTAGTATTTTTTCTATATATTTCTGAAATTAAAATAAATTCAGTATTTATTAACAATAAACTTAAATGTAATTTTTTTTACATATTTCTGGATGTTTAAGTAAGTCTAAAAGATAGTTATTTTTAAGACAAATATTGTCCAATTTTTACAATTATCCAATCCAATTTATGTAGAAGTTTTTCATTCAAGTATTCAAATACATAAATGTAATAAAAACGACTACATTTGCTTTTCGACGTAAATCAAATAACTTTGCATTTATGTCTAAAACATTTTTCTGTATTTTTAATACAATCGTTTTTGTAAAAACACAATTTTATGAAACTATATTCTGTTTTCGTTCATTTCTACAGGTATTCTAAAAATATAATTTAATCTGGTTGTAACGTAACTAAATCTATCACACGTAACACTTAGTATTTTCATTGTACTACGTTAGTAGAAGGTTTAGGTTTTGCTTCTATTATTTATTTAAATTAAATGCATAATTTAAGCGCATTTTCGTTTGTCGGTGGAAAGCCTTGCTTATTAGATAGATTATTTCCTCGAGTCGTTTGTCTTGACGTGAAACCTTTTTGGCACCTGTCCAGTCGCGTCAGCGTATTCCGTTTTGTTTAGTAGTTTTTTGTTGATTCCATTAGAGCATGGTTCTCTCAACCAACGAAATTTTAATGGTTTCGACTGCAAGTTTTCATTTCACGTAGAATGTGCACCGCAGGCTGCAGACTAAACAAGAAAACCCATTTACCTACTTTTCGACTTGGCCCGTTCTATGTTGAACTCAACTAACCTGGCACAACTTTGAATTTAAATTGGCAGCAAATTTTTTTGGCTTTTAACCCATTTTTAAATGGAACCACTTTGAGTTAAAAACTCAGCTAAAGTTGCTCATACGTCATGTGATAGCTATTTTGTATTTGAGGCGTTAGGAATCAAAATTGGCTTAGTCCATGGTATGGCCTAATCCAAATGTTAAATGTCAAATATAATTCCTTAAACAAGCAGATTTGACATTTTTTACAACATATTACCCAAATCAAGTTGCTAAAATCTAGAAGAAGGTGTTAAATATGGTAGTTTTGATCGGAGAATATGGACTTTTTGGTCAATTTTGATGCAACATTTTATGTTTTTAATGTATAGTAATGTGAAAAATATTATTAAAACATATGAATATTTATATATTATTGGAATGTCAGCAAAGTGCTTTGAAAACCAAAAATCATGTAAATAAAAATATTGATATAAAAGCTCTTTTTTAGAGCAAGATTGATTTCGCGGATTTTGACATTCAAATTCATGCGACGTAACTTTTACGTATAATTTAACTCTAAAATTCGAATCCAGATTTAACTTATACAAAAATTCCCAAAGCCTCATTAATTTTTTCATACAAAAAAGTGCTGAGGACACGTGTCAACCTTTCACCACTCACTCTCATATTTTTAAAATATTTTAATTATAGCAAAATACATGCGTTAAACCAATTAGTGGGACGCGCAATTTGTTCGCATTTTTCCATGGAAAGCCTGCAGCCATAAAACTCAAATCGATGCACATCACAAGTGCGCAACTTTACCGTTGAATAAAGTTACCATATCATTTTTTTTTTGTTTGTACCAAATATTTCGAGTCTTGTAATACGTGTGCGTAAAAAACCCCCATTCGAAAAAAGCATTTGGTCTACAGGCCAACTTATGTTTGTTCTCTTAAATGCTTTTTCCGGAGGCCAGACTTTGCCTTATACAAACTTTGATTTTAATATTAATATTTATGATGACGAATGTTTATTGATGTCAAATTCAATTTATTAATGATCGAATTCATAGTTATTTTATCTTAAATGAACAAATTCATTAATAGTACGAATTCTTCATCATTATTATGAATGATAATAAACCAAACATAAAACTTAAGAAGTCTAAAACCCGTGCATGCAATCATTTTGAAAACATCTAATTTAATAGTTTCCTTAAAATAAAACAATAAAATAGTAAGGAAGGTTAGGTCACATGGGAAATTTTGAAGAAGAGAAAAGAAAAAAATCAAATTGATCAAGGTTAATCATATCTTGAAAACAGTTCATTGTTTTAATAAATTTGTTCACCTATGAATCGTACTGTAGAAGTTTTAGTGTGGTGCGTTTTAGTTTGGTGCGTTTTCGTGTGATAAATTTGGTGTGGTGAGTTTTAGTGTGGTGAGTTTAGGTGTGGTGAGTTTTGGTGTAGTGAGTTTATGTGTGGTGAGTTTTGGTGTGGTGAGATTAAGTAAGATGAGTATCATCCAATTTTAAAGTTTAGTTGAAATGGATATCATTAGGGCTGAGATATAGCGTACTGAACTTTTGAGTTCTATGGGAGGTGCCACTCCCCTTTGCCCAATCTGGTTTATTTATAGTTTAGAATGCTCAATGTATTTTATATCATAGTAATGCAAATTTTCAGAAAAATATGTTCAGTAGTTTTGCTATGAATCTGAATTATACACCAAAAATATAAATGGGCTTAAAAGTGGGCGTAGTGTACGTTTGCATAGCGCACAAACAAACGGAAAATGAGTTTTATATATATATAGATTTATACATTCCAACTAAAACCGTGCGATTTTGTGATTTGTCGAGATTTTGTTGAAACTTAAACTGTATCTACAAATATTATGGACGTGTTTTTTATACCCTACACCTATGAGGAAGGCGTATACGGTATGGAAAAGTATATATATTCTTGATCAGCATCACTACCCGAGTCCGTTTAGCTATGTCCGTTTGTCTGTATGTCCGTCTGTCTGTCTTGCTGTCTTGCTGCCTTGCTGTTCGTATACAAGAAAACTTGAGAAATACTTGTCAGAATTCCATGAAATTTTGTCAGAATATTTTAAGTAGGAAATGAGTTTGAAAATGAACCAAATCGGTCAACGGACACGCCCACCTCCCATACGAGTCATTTTTATATAACTATTTAGGAACAAATAACTCGAAAAGTATTTAAGATATAGTTATAAAATTTAAAACATATTGTTATAATTCACCTAAAAATATGTGGTCCAAAAATGGGCGTGATCCGCCCAAAATTTTTGTAATTATTTCCCGGGTTTTCACTGTGGAAATTTGAACTGTAAATTATTAAAATGAAATCTATGGAATATTAGCCTTACAAAATTTTAAATATAGGCGTGGTCCGCCCAATTATATATTTTTAATTTTTGTATTAGTTTTTATACTTTTATATTAATTTTTTAAATGATGGGGATATAAGACGTAAATTTCTGATATGTGAATAATATTCTGATGGTGGGGAAGTTCAGCATAATTCAAAACTTTAAAATTAAGGTATACAATTAAATATCACACATTAATATCCCCACCAAAGGTGTAGGGTATTCCATAGTCAGGCCCGACCGACTATAACAATCCAACCCATGTGACCGAACTTACCCATGTAACCTAACTTTTCCAACTCGTTTTATTACAAAAAGAAATATATTTTTAAATAATGATCATTTTTGTAGAAATACTACTTTTTACTCTCACTTAAACTATATATACCTTTTGAATAATAAGTCCAATTGGCTTCATTTGACAGATATAAAATGCTTTATTTAATGGTGTACATGTTTGTAAATATGTCGATATATGTAAATATATTAATAAATATTGCTCAAAAATATTTAGCACCAATTTTCGAGGTCAACACCATTTTTAAATTTTTAATACTACAATATAATCCTATATCAATTATGCAATAATTTTGAGTGCACTCCCATGGGACCCCAATGCTTACTATTTAAAATTTTATTTTCTGACGTCATTAGGCAAAATAACTTATTATCTTTCAAATGTGACTTATATTCTTATCACATGACACAATATCGGACTTAAGGTGCACAAAGTAAAGTACTTTAATTAAATGCAAAAAGTTGAAATAAATATTAAATATTAAATGTTTGTTCATGGCAGAGTGAGCAAATAATCTATTTTTAGAATTTCATACATTCTATGTTCCAAAAATGAATGTGAAAATTCAACTTCATAAGTTTTATATTTGGTTTATCATATTTCATATTATCATTCACAATCTTGATGACGAATTCGTAATATTAATGAATTGTTTCATCAGTATTGTGAAGTGACTTCAATATTTTCATCCATATGCACATGAAATATATTTTAGAGATAGTGTTTACATTTTGTCTCTTTGCAAAACTTTCTCCCTAAGTTGCCGTCCGACAACTGGATACCCAAAAATGCTGTTGCACCAAGTCGTTTGACAACAAGTTGACGCCACTGTTTTGGTTGGGTTTGTCTTTTTACAAGCACCTTTTTTCGCTTAGTATGTTTTTTTTTCAGTTCATTTTTTTTTTAATAAGATTTCTGAAACTGTTGCTGTTGCATGAAAACATGAAAAATTGAACTTGACCCTAATTTGAGCAACACTCATGTATGTTGCTGTTGTTGTTAATGATGACGATGATGTTGTTGCAGTTGCAAATTGAATTTTCGCCAAGACACTACGACGCTGCATATAACACTCACTTAAAATACGCGAAGGTGACTGCATAGTTTAATTTTTTTTTGTTGTTCAAAGCGTTTCAAGGAATTAAGAACTGCAAGTTACATTGTGAGTAGTTTAAAATTCAGCTTGCAATTTGTACATTGCAGCATTTATGGCAGGGAAGCGGAAACTGTCGAAATTTAAAAAACAGCTAAATAAAAAAAGAACAGTTGCTACACAACCACAACAAGCATGTAACATGTGTTTGAATTAAAAATGTTTGTTGTCACGTCTCACTGAATACAATACACGCAACACTGCAAAAATACTACCGGCGAATGCATAAAGTACTCAAGTAAAAAACATCAGTTTTACTTTCGTTACTTGGAGCCGTTTTAGTCAAAGTCCCACGAAGCACACAGCTGCACTCGAGTTCATAACGTAATTAAATGGTATTAAATTAAACTATTTATGCATTAAATGCAATTCTTAATGTGACCTACTTGCGTTTTAATCCTTTTTTTTTAATTCATTGTACGTTTCTGCCGCCTAGTAGTTAACTTTCAGCTACGCAGTTTCTGCACATCTGTGTACCCACAGCATAACAGCATAAGTCTGCTTTTACGAGTGTATTTTATACCAAAATAGTTTATACAACTACTTTCAGTTTAACAGTTGAAATATTTGATTTATCAGTAGTAGGGAAGACGGGGCTAATTCGACACTTTTTTTGGTATTACTGTCGTCGAAATTTATAATACAGTTGTCTAATTACGTAATTTATACAAAGGCATTCTCATTTGTTTATATCACCGTGCTACAATAATTGAAAAATATAATTTCCAGAGCTGAAAACATCGATGTGTACATCAAACTGCTGATAATTCTGAATATAAGTATGAATACAGTGTACCACTTTACAAATATAATTAAAAAAAAATCAATTGAAATTAAAAACAATCAATTGTAATTTTGAAATTAAAAAGATATCAATTGTAATTTAGAAATTCAAAAGACATCAATTGAATTTGAGAAATTCCATTTGAAGTTCAAAACTCATCAACTGTAATTCAGAAATTCCATTTTAACTTAAAACTCTGCGATTGTAATTCAGAAATTCATGTTGATTTTTAGAATGCATCTATTGATATTTATAACATTTGGAATTCAGTATCAAGTGATATTTTCTCAATTCCAAATGGAAAGTTATGAATATCAATTGATGTGTTCTGAATTTCAAGTGGAATTTCTGAATTACAATTGACGTACTTTTTAATTTCAAATGAAATTTCTGAATTACAATTGATATTTTCTGAATTACATTTCTAAATGGTTCGTTTAAAGTTTTTATATGCATTTGGAATTCCAGTAAATTTTCTAATTTCAGTTAAAAAAAGTCAAGTAATTGTAGTTGAGTCCTCTCCTAGTACGAAAATAGGATTCCGATATTTGTTTATGATTTTTTTTTTATTAATTTTACGTTTATGTTTAGATTTAACAAATTCAAGAATTTCTTATAGGAGCATTTCAAATGCAATTAAATCGTGTAAATGTGTCGGGTAACCGCTTTCAGAGGTCAGTGAAAAAGAAGTACTTTAAAAGATGCAAGTATTTTAAAGCTATATTTTGTATTCTTAAAACTATAGTTTAATTCCGACATTTGTGCGATCTCACCATTTTATTAATAATCAGTTCATAAATCTGGTTTTTAATTAATAAATCAATATTTTCAAAATCGTATAAGTATATTAAGATCCATTTATAATTGATTTCTTTTAACCATTGTTCTTCCCAAACGAGGTTATTTTATATTTTGAGTTTGAGCGTTAATTTAAAAGAATTTTATTTAAAACAGTTAACATTTATGAAAGTGGAACATAATTTATAGTCAAGAATACCAATAATTATGTCAACATTTAAAAAATTTAAAATAAAATATATATATATATATATATATATATATATATATATATATATATATATATATATAAATATATATATATATTTTATTATTCGAGTCACTAATTTCCAGTTTTTAAAAATGACTAATAATGCTTTCATCTAGGAACTTATTGAAGTACCTCGTTTACAAAATCAACAGATATTAGTAACAATTGCTCAAAATTTAAATACAGCAGAATTATATTAAGGTCAAAGCTGCTATGTGGCACAAACTTCTTGTAGCTCTGAGTAATATGTAGGTACTTTAAATGATATTTGAATTCAGTAGGTTTGATTTTCTGTCTCATTCAAGTGCTATATTTCAATACCACTTCCAATTTCGGCAACAATTATAATCAATCTGGCTTATTGATTTCAACAACAACATACGCTACAATACCACCAACACTTCAACAGTCTTATTGTCTACATTAAATTAATTAAGACTTAATTTTCCTATTGGCTTAATCATGTAAGCCAAGCAGTGATGCAAAGTAACTTTACTTTTGTTTCTTTAGTTTGTTTTTGTTTCAATATTCTATATATCAAAAATTCATAAATATTACCCTCAAACGATGTCGGCATTGAATTAATTTCCATTAATATTATTATTTCCCAGAAGTGTGTTGCTCTAGCCTTGGTCTGTTCGCGGAATTTAAGAGCTACAAAATTATTCAAACTTTTGAATGAAAATATTCCAGGAAAGTGTTAACATTGAGTTTGCAAAGACTTCCAAAGTGGGAAGTTCAATGTACACTAAGAAAACAAGATGTTTATGAAAGTCTTGCTGCAACTATCCTTTTAAATTTACGCCTTGTAGCAAATATTTAAACATCCCATAAGTTTCAATAAAGTTGCAGCAAAACTATTAATATTTTTAAATATGACGTATATGCAGATAGTTACGATATGTTTGCCACAACAGCAATGATAATTGTGATATTTACAGTTGACTGATAGCAAACATCCTGAGTTCTTGGACATTTGCACCAAAACTCTTGAGGTATTTTGACAGTTGACTACTATAAAAAAAGGAAAATGGTATACTTTTTTCTTACGCTCGATTAATCCACAACAATTAAGTCAATCCAATGGTGTAAAAAAGTGTCAACTAAAAAATTACATTTTAATGGTAAAAGTGAAAATAAAATTCTCTGGTATTGAAATTATCAACACGTGATGGAAAAGACTTTGATGACAGCATCGCAGAACAAACTTGGATCTTCCGCGAAGACGTCTCAAGTCGTTGTACAATTTTACCTTCACAGGAATTATAAATACGATGTCGATGTATATCCAAGATACTGTTTTAATTCTAGAATAAATATAAATACATTTGATTCAAATTACTCCGCGAGTTTTAATGGAGTACCTTTTCCAAATATTCATCAACTATCTTCCTATTTGTAAGATGTTTAATTGATGTTTGCTATAAATAATCGTAAATTTGAAAAATGGTTGCTAGCAATATTTATCGTATTTGACGGATATTTGAGAGAGAGATGGTTGTCTCAAAGACTATCTAAATAATTTGTAAATAAATTGATATATAGGGCTGTGATATTTCTGGTAATCATCTTTGTTTTCTTAGTGTAGGGATTTGGACATCCGATGTTTTATAAACACTCGATATATTGCTTCGATACATCGATGTTTTCAGATGCAATATAAGCCTCAGAATCTATTCGTTACATCGATGTATTTTAACTGTTAAATTCATATTTACTAACCGAAACCAGCTAAATTTAATTATTTATTTGAAATTATACTATTTGAAATTTAACACTCTAAATAACCATTGCTTTATACATGGTTTTCGTGTTTTTCTGAAAAAGGACAGAACATGTACTTAGACATTTTTGATTTCCAACGCCTTAATTATTTTGTATAATAAGGAAATGTTTCAAGTCAAACACTTATTTATTTTAAACTTTTTATTTTGGTTATTTGATATATAAAATCTTCATCAAAATTTAAATTATTTACCTAATAATTTTTCATTCGATACATCGAAAACATAGATGTTTTCGATCGATACATCGGAAAATATCGATGTTTTTGATCGATTCATCGGAATATATCGATGTAACGAGTCGATGTATAATATCGACCAAAACATCGATATTTTTTTGAGATGGACATCCCTAGTCCTAGGCTTGTGCGATTACTTGATTAAACAATTATTCATATTTATTACAACTCATCAACGATTCGATTAACTAAATATTTTGATTAATCAAAATCACGATTGATCAGTTCGTAAGTTTAATAATTCAAAAACCAGTCATAAAATTCGAGTAAACAAAAGTTTTAACTTTTTTTTTTAATTTACCCTACTCTGTGGCAATAATTAGCTTGTTGCAAAAAGTTGATATGTTTGTGTCCTTTTTATGCATTAATGACTGAGACTGGCCTGTGTTCAGTATCGAAATGCTTCACTTTTTAGCTCCATATATTTTCATTTTTAACGATTATGTTTTCGGTTTACAAAATTTTAAATAGATATGGGTTGCAAATATAGTATCAATTTCTGGTTTAAATCCATGTGAAAATGTTTTAATGCTTATACTTCCAATAACTGCTTTTAACCGTTATAATGCTTTTATGTTTTATAAAACTGTCTCGAATTGGCAATTAAGCTCATTTGCATTGAAATACTTCAAATATTATTATATATTTTTATTTTTATTACGAATGTTCTGCAATGTTTACTAATTTTCCTTTTTTTTTCGTTTTAGGTAATGCTCCCAGTAATAGCTTGTATAAACATGCTTCTCGTAAACTGTAAATGTAAATGTTATTGGTAAGAAAATCGTACAATAGTAACAATATGTAAATGAAAAATAAGTGAATTAAGTAAACTACACTACGTATATTATATTACTACCCAGCACGATTTGTGCCATGGACATCCCATACATCAATTCTATATAATTTGCTGGTGCTGACTTTGTCTGCATACTCAGTTTTTATACCCTACACTAAGAGTGAAAGGGTATATTCAGTTTGGTACGCCGTTTGTAACACCCAGAAGGAAGCATCTCCGGTATGGAAAAGTATATATATTCTTGATCAGCATGACCTCCTGATTTAGCGATGTCCGTCTGTCCGTCTGTCTGTCTGTCTGTTGAAATCCCTACTACTTAAACAATTAAAGAGTTAGATAAATGAAACTTATAATTTAGATTACTGTATTGGCAAGATCGGACCATTGTGACCTGTGATCTGACCCTTTATATTCAAAAATACCTCATAATAAATTTACATCTACAGATCAATTTTACTGTATACGTGCTTAGGCAAACTTTTTTGGTCAAATATATATTGAAATCATGCTCAAATACATGAAAATAATGTTTTCCGCCGATACGACTTGTGGTTCAAAATTACTAACTTTGATCCACACTTTAAAATATTACCTGAGAACTTAATTTTGGTACTCTTTTATACAATCAATTGTCAACAAAAATACGAATCCCCCTAATATGAAAATATCATTACATCATATATAACGTATGCTTATTCTTATTACATACTCAGTTTTTTCTATTACGTCGGTTAAAAACGGTTATTTTTCAGTAATTTGTATGTAAAATATACGAGCATTTTATATTTTGATAGTTTTTGACTGAGCATATTGATAGAGCATATTTAAAAATGAGAACTGATACAAAAAAGTTAGTAATTTTCATTATTAGCTTGAACCATGCTCCGCGTAATCATATATAATTTTCTTATTTATCATTAGATTCACAATGTTAAAGAAATCGTCCAAAAATAGTATAAAAAAGCAGTATTTTTCGAGTTTAGACACAAATGTCTTAAAATCCTATCGGAACAATAGTATTTATCGGGATATTGTAATTAGTTTTGACAATTAAAAGAAAAATTGCGTTTACAGTTTTTTTGAAAAGGGTCTGTTACGTAATAAAAAAACACGGAGTATGCAGTCAAAATCAGCAGCGATTTATATAAAATTGATGTATGGGATGTCCATGACAATTATTTTTTTCTTTTAGTTGAGTAGTGGTATTTTTTTATTCTATCGATTAACCCTTTCAGTTTTTATTTTTTATTTTACATTATACATCATTTTAAGCCCAATAATATAAATTCACATTAAGCTAAAAAGGTATATTTTTAGATGATTTTTTGGAATGTGACCATATTGTATGTTTTTAATACAAAAAAATAATAATAATGTAATTTTTAAATTTAAACAAATATTAAATTCGACACTATTTTAATTATTTAAAAAAAATACACAAGTATAAAATAACTATAATATGGTTATTATAACCATAATATGTTTATAATAATATTATATTTTAAATATGATAATTTTACCCAAAATATCGCCTATATCTCTTTATCAAATAAATTTATATAGCAACACATAATAGATGTCATAAACTATCAGTTAACTTATTTCTGTCCAAATATTAAAAAAATGTCTTCAAAAATAACTGAAAGGGTTAACTAAAACACTACAAATAATTAAAATAATTATAATTTTAGTTAAAATATAAATTCAGACATACAGAAATGTAAAAAATATTATAAAAATAACTAGAATTAAGCGATGCTGTTTTATGATTTAATATTCTGCGATTTCGCACGATACGAACTGCTGATCTCAAGTTCAAGAACATTTAACTGATTCGTGTGCATCATCAGTCGCATTGAATACAATATGTATCGCACTTAATTGTCGCAGTCACTTGTGCGCCAAACATCATCTTTGAACTGCGATCATTTTGCATGTCATGATCGCTTCCGGCTTCGGGCAAGTCAATAAACCGCGCGGGTATCGTCATAATTTTGCGCCTGCTTCAAAAGGAAAACAATATTAAATGAACGCAAATGAATTACGTTTTTTCTTGTTGTTTTATTTTTTTTTTTGCGAGCTGATCATTAAACCGCAGCCAACGTCATGCAGCGCCCACCCGACAACCACACAAAAGCAAAAACAAGAGCAGCTACTACCATTTTAATTGACATGCGAGATCAACTACACACTATTAAATATTTTTTTTTCGTTTTCCACTGTGATTTGTTTGAATGACGCGACGAAGCGTCGTGTGCAAAGTGAAAAGGTGGCAACGTTTAGCGACTCTCGCAGAAGGTTGGCCCAGTAATTCTCATGTCTGCCTGGCTCTTTAGCTCTCTGCCTGTTTGTTTATATGTCAGCATGTTTGTTTGTTTATCTGTTTGTCTGGCTCTTTGTCTGACTAACGTCTGTCTGGCTGTCTGTACACGGAAACAAAATTGTACATGATGTGCGACCATTAAAAGTTTTTATTATATTAATTTAACACTATCAAAATAAAAAACCAGTTGGGAAGGTTAGATCACATGGGAAATTTTAAAGTAGGTGTAATTATGATAGTTCGGATTATCAAAATTATAGTCGGTCTAAGCCGACTATAAATACCCTACACATATGTGTGGTTACCATTCAAAGTGATATATAGGTCACCAGGGTATACGAATCCTGAAAATAACTACAAACATTCAATCGCTGAAGAATTTCCATTCATTTGATACCCATATTTACATATGGGTAGGTGTACCGAATATCGATTTCTTTTTTGGTGAACCACAAGTCTTTTCGCCGGAAAACATTATTATCATGTATTTGAGCATGATGTCAATACATATTTGACCAAAAAAGTTTACCTAAGCACGTATACAGTAAAATTGATCTGTATATGTAAATTTTATATGAGGTATTTGAACATAAGTGGTCGGATCATAGGTCACAATGGACCGATCTCGCCAATCTCGCCAAACATACAGCGTAGGTATATTAGTAATCTAAGTTATAAGTTTCATTTATCTAGCTCTTCAATTTTAAAAGTCTTAGGGATTTCAACAGACAGACAGACAGACGGACAGACAGACGGACAGACAGACAGACGGACAGACGGACATCGCTAAATCGACTCAGGAGGTCATGCTGATCAAGAATATATATACTTTTCCATACCGGAGATGCTTCCTTCTGGGTGTTACAAACGGCGTACCAAACTGAATATACCCTTTCACTCTTAGTGTAGGGTATAAAAATACCTACTTATGGTTTGAAACAAACGTGTTACAAGTAACGTACATGGAGTATCAGATTTTTAAATTATGTATAATCCGGTGATCATTCTATGACTGTAAAATACATAAATGTCTAATTTTGCACCTGGTTTAAGATACAGGTTGTTTAAGAGATGCATATTACTGACATAATCTAGTTATAAAGTATAATCTGTTATAAAGATTAATCTGTTGATAAATGAATATCAATTTCTAATCCATGTTTTAAAAAATTAAATTACCTTTCCAATGATATATCACATGACTTCTTCCTTTTCTAAAATGTACGTAAAGTTGAAATTTACAAAAATAAAAGTACAAATTTTGTCTTTGTCATTGATTTTCTCAAAATTTCGCTATGGATCACCCCATTTTTCTAATTTATAATGATAGACCAGTTCATTCCCAGTACCTTTTAACCAATTACAGTGATTTTAAACTGGTAAGTTATGCTACAGAAATAATTAAACAGTGGCGCATCTTGTGATTGATACTAATTTATCAACACATTGTACTTTATAACCAATTTTCTTGACTAGATTATGTCAGTAATATATGTCTCTTTAACACCCTGTCTCTTAAACTGGGTGCATAATTAGTCATTTATTTTATTTTATATTTTCTTATTTTTTGAGTCTTAGAATGACTCCATGAATTATTGACATCGATAACTTTTATAATAAATACAAAAATAATAGTAAAAAATGGAAAATGTTGAAAAAGTCAAATATAATCATTAAATTTATGATATTGAATTCATAATAATGTACAACAGCCAAACCCATCAATGAAATACAGTCGATTTTAAAGATAGTATCAGCTTTTTGACAAATATATATGAGAAAATATTCTTATAGCCCTATTCTGGCAAGCAATGACTAATCAATGACAAATTTGAGGTGAGTGACAATTGGCACGAAATAATATTCTAGCAGGACTAGGAAAACAATGATAATACTTAAGAAATTGGTCGCCACCTAAAGAAGTGGCGACAAGGATTTAATTACTCTAATATATGTTCATTTTAAAATTTTTTAATAACATTTTAAATACATTTTATTGTAGTGTACTTAATGGTCTTTTAATGATTCTGCTATATAAACTAAATCATTTGTTATTTTCGAATCGTTTGCTTGCAACTTTAATATATTTCTTTATATATTTTTTGAATTTATGGTTTATGCAGCTTTCAAATACTACCGGAAATCACTAGCCTTCGGATTCAAGTCGCACAATCCACTTTTTTTATTTAAATAGTCAAATATTTTCTTATTTTTGTAATTTATAATTGTTTAAAGTTGAATTTTAATTTTTTGACAAAGATTTTCACCACGTTTAAATATTGATTTATCACGTTTAAAATTATTTATAACAAATGCATGACACTGTGAATGACAACATTTCAATGACTAGTTATTATCACGAAAATCACAGAATACGTCTATTAAAATCGACTTTATATCGTTTATTGATTAGGCTGATAATGAATTTGCTCATAGTTCAAATAATTTATTAAAAACTTTTTTGGAAAGACGACTGCATAATTGCATATTCCATAAAATTTGAAGACTTTCCCAAACGAAATTTCTTGTATTTCCAAAACTAGAGACAAAATATTGTCATTTTTCAGAAATATTTCTGGTATATTTTAGGAACGGGCGGAAAAACATAAACTTCGTCTTTGTCTGCATTAAATCTTTCAAAGATATGTTTTTAATCTGCCTTGAGCCTTCAAAAAGTGTGTGGCCCAAATATTTCAGAAAAATGGAAAGTCTCGAGTAATAGTCTTGAAAAACGTAAAATATTTATTAACTTATTTTATTTTAAATTTAATTAATAATTTAAATAATAGTTTAAATCATTTTAACATATCGAAAGATACATAGTACAATAGTGATAATATTTTGAATCTTGTTGTATACCACAAATTTATTTCAGACAATTGAGACGTGGGTTGTCAAAAACGGGTATCTCAATTTTTAGAAAAAGAAAGCCGGATTCGTATTCTAGAGTTGTTGTTACGAATATCATATTTTCAGAATTTTCAAAATTTGTAATCACTAGATTACATAAACGAAAATAACGTCGAAATTCAAAAATTGTTAAGTTTCAAAATGAGTGAAATTATCTTTTGCTTAATACACGTTTTTTGTATTTTTTCTCAAAATGCCATAGCATGGATTTAACTATTTTTTAATTCCAATCAATGCCTCAATTATTTCTGGTGTGAAGTAAAATTTATTTTAAAATTAAGTTTAACTTTTTTTCTGTATCTGTTATATAGCAGTCAAAAACAAACAATTGTGTGGATTTTTATTTTTCTTTGTGTAATATGTTTCTAATATGAATTGCTTTTTTGCGATACGTTTTTTTATTAGCGTAAAATGTAAGTATTTGTATAAATTCAAAAAGAATGATTTCATTTAGTGCTGATGATATTGCCAGATTAAAAAAAAATATATCTTTTAGATTTCATTATTTCGAATATTTTTTTTTCACTTTAGTCAGAGAGTATATATTTGAAATAGAGTTTCCATACAGGTGGTTTCGCTGCCACTTTTGTCAAATAAATTCAAACATTGGTTAGGTGGAAATTGAAACGAAAATGTTGTCAACAGACACATTTTCAAATCAATATTCTGATGTTTTCTGCCACATTTTTGGCCAGAAAAATAATTGAAATTAAGAAGCCGTTGGATTGCAATATATCTTGGTAGGTTTAGTTGCAAATTATCAGCGGACAGATTCAATTTGTACACTATTTTCTCTGTTAACTTCAATCTGTAAAATTCCACTTCCACATAACCAATGTTTTCGGTAGCGACGCCAGCAAACTCGGAACGAAATTCTATATCAGTCTTTATTTTCTCTGCTTTTAAAAAATAATATCAAAACTATTTCACAATATAATTAAAATACATTAAATTTTTGAATTAAATAAAAAAAATTAACTTCTAATTTAAATAAAAAACTGTATAGTTGATACCATTTAGAAAATTTGGGAACAGGGGGCAACCCACGTCTAAACGGTGACCTTGTTTTTAAAAGTTCTATTTTTTTTTAATATTTTGTGAATAAATGTTAGTACATATGAATATATTCATTTTTGCAAAGTAAGAAAAATGTAATAAAAATACCTAAAATATTTATTATTTCAAATTATTTTCTGAATGTGGCAACATCGAGCGAGTATGTTCGCATATCTAGTATCGTGTACTGCAAGGTGCTGAGTTTGTATTGCAGCTCGTTATCGCTGCGGTTCTCAATGCTTTTGATTTGCTTTGTTTTGTTTTGGTTATTCTATTTTTGTGCTCTGTCTTTCTTCTGCTGTGTTGAAGACTTTCCCACAGTGATGTATACACACTCGCACCTCGTAGATTGTGCGCCTCCCTTAGACAATCTGTTAGAACGCTGTGCTCTCTGGAGAGCGTTCTAGTTACTATCATCGGGCGCCTGTCCGGCAGTCGTAAAAAGAAGAGGCTCGCGTGGTGTCGCAACGGATTCTAGAAAATTGCATTCGTATTTTCCGGTTGTGAAAATTCGACGTCACATTTTGTTGGCGTAGTGTAAACGTGCCCTACAGATACATTGCATTCGCGCGCTTGTTTTATATTTTACGTTATTTTAATTCACACAGCTAGAGAAGTGGGCAACCGTGTTGTATCTTCTGCTCGCATTCAAATTGGAATTTCGATTGAAATTTAAAGTATCCGCCAGATACAATTCATATATAATCCGCATAGTCATAGAGATAAAGTATCTTAAGTGGAAGTGTGCTCTAAAAAAAGAACGTTGTTCGACGGCGGCTGGCAGCAGCAGCAACAATTGTTCGCATTTCTTGGTGTAAAATTAAAAATAAACAGACCTCTTTTTGTTGGTCATTGAAGATAGTGTAAAGCGTTGCCAGATACTTGTAACACTTTGTACAATGTTGGCCATAAAGGAGTGTTTAATACGCGAAGGTGTCCTTAATCTGAGCGGCAACAGCAGCAGTGACATCAAAAGCAACAACAAACGCAACACTTATAATGCTTATAACGCAGGCGGCAATCAGCTGAAACATATTGGTTCAAACATGGATCGAGCGCAATTTCAAAGTTGGTACTCAAAAAGTAGATTTTTTTTTTCGTGTAAAATGAAATTTTTGTATTATCGCAATGTTTTCAGTGACTAATGAAGAAAAGATAATTGCATTCTTTTCATTGGTTTCAATATTAAAAATATTAAGAGTTCGAAACATTTAAAATGAGATATATATCAAAAAGTAGACCCAATGGCAAAGAACTGACGTCATTTTCGGAATCACTGCCATATATTTATCTAAGAATTGCTGCATTTTTTACTGCAACACAATGAATGTAAATTTAGGACTAGTATTTGTTTTTATTAGGTTTTTGTTTTTGAAATCATTGGTGTTGTTGAATTCTCCGAAAACATGTTGTTACTTTTCTGACTTCTTGATTATAACTTCTAAAAGAGATTTGTTTTGTATGCTATTAAATCTACAAGTGTTTCATTTTCAAATTAATACGATTTTTTCTGAGTGTGTTTTAAAATCAAAAATTTTGAACAATTCGATACACCCATCATAATGTCAACAATTCAATGAATAGATCTATATTATAAAAAAACCCCACCCACGTATTCACATATTCTGCTTTCATTTAGCGTGTTCACAGTTCATCGTATTTTAGTATGGTATTCAAACCATGTAGTATATATACGATACAATAACACAGAAACGCCAATTCGTTGTTGCATCCCTTATAAAAGTGAAATACCACAAGTATTGTATTTGAGAGTAGCCCTGAGGCATGTTTTTTGGTGCAGTATTTTGTGAAATAAAGAAAAAAAAAATGTAAAATTGAAGACAAATAGTTAATAGTTAATTTATTTGTTTTTCTTTGCAAATCGAGGAATATTTATGATTTCAAAAAATCCTAATTTTGTAAGAATCAGCTGCATTTATTTGACGAAATATTTTAACAAGCAGAAAAGTGGTGCTCACAGATCAATTGCTGTACTGTCGTATTCGTACACTGTCGTACCTATACCATGAATCTGTGAATACGCTAGTTATTTATAACAATTTGTAATGTTTAAAATGGCACTGAGTAAAAGAAAACAAAAGAGATATAAAAAATATTATTATGGGTTCTTTTGCTGCAATTATTAATATTATTTGTCGGCATTGTACATGATGTTTTTTGCATTGGTCATCCACAGCTTAGTATTTTGAACTTTTAGTGTTTCGTTGGTTTAACTTTTTTCTACGCATTACAATTGTTTTTCACCGCAATAAAATGTTTCGCCAATTTGCGCATTGCGGCGACGACGATGACAGGTTTTAATAAACAATAACGCAACGTAAATACTGATTATTGTGCTATAAAAAATAATACATTACTTTTCAATATTGATTCCAACTTGATATAATCAACCTATAGACCCTCACAATTCCGACAAAACCACCAACAATACAAAAATATTCCTACTTTTTATCAGGTGCAACGCGTACCATGTAAACAATATCGAAGATAAATTATTATTTATTTTGTTGCCATATTCATTTCTTTTGAATTATTTTGAATTGAATTGTTTCTAACAGTGATTTAATGGGGATTTAAATTATAATCCGTAATTGTAATTTAAACTGGTTTCTAACCGTTTCATGTCCATTTCATTCAAAACCATAACTGTGTCCGTTATACAAAAATACACATTCGTTATAGACGATTTTAGTTTTATATTACAACAGTTATGTTGTTGTTGTAAAATAAAACGACAAAACTTTCTATTTTTGTAATTTTGTGATGTCTTTGTGTAAACAAATAGTAAAAGATTTGGTAAGGATTTAGGATTAGGATTTTGTATAAACATTTTAAACTGTGACACAAAACAATTTGTAATTAAATGTACACATGTTTGAATGTGAGAAATATTTAAAATTCTCTTAGAATAATATTTTACCTATAATTTAAAATATTACTTTTAAGTTTCACATTATTAAAAGGTTAAAAAATGTTTCTAGAGCCATGAATGCACACAGGGAAAAATCAATTTTGCAGGCAATTTTGCTTGCTACAATTTCTTTTTTAATTTATGGACTTTTAAAATAAACATATTTATAATCATATAGAACCATAAATTATGAAATGAATCCCAAAATAATTTTTAAAATTTTGATTTCGAAGTAACAGCCAATTCAAGTCGGAAAATTTATGACTGCAAACATCAAAATGTTGCATGAATGCTGATTATACTTAGCATGTGTTGACAACTATAAAAACATTTAAAATATATGACTGATATTTTTTAACAGCATGGGTTTGATTTCAATTTTAGAACGAACTCCGCATTTTTTATACTCACAAACTTATGTGTAAAATTAAAACAAATGCGAAATAAAATGGGGATTCATGGAAATATTTTTAATATAAATATTGGAAAAAATCGAGAAATTAAGAAGATACACAGTTTGTAATATTCCAAAATTAGTCCACAATTTAATCCAAAATTTTCGAAGAAATATATGGGCACATGCGTTGGTTGAGTACGTTGACTAATTTGACTCATTAGAATTACATTTCCACTAAAATATGTTAAAACTGAACTTCATCACATTCGGAATAGCACTTTTCAAGTTATCGAGTATATGCGGATATACAGACGGTCATGTCTAAATCGATTCCGAAAGTGATGCTGATCAAGAAAATATATACTTTTTCATAGAGTCGCTAAAATATCCTCACATGCATTGTATAACCTGTAACACATGGGTGTAACAAATGTTTACACTTAATTCTTCCACATTATTCTCTGTCTTTAAAATCTATCCATAGACTTATTATACCCTACACTAAGAGTGAAAGGGTATATTCAGTTTGGTACGTCGTTTGTAACACCTTGAAGTATGAAAAAGTATATATATTCTTGATCAGCATGACCTCCTGAGTCGATTTAGTCTCTCCGCCTGTCTGTCTGTCCTTCTGTATGTCTGTTGAAATCATGATTACGGAAAAAGTAGAAGAGCTAGAGCAATGATTTAGATTACTTATATATCTAAGCTGTCTGAACAAGAAAATTGGCATGATCGCTTTATTGTGACCTGAGAACCGACCACTTATGTTCAAATACCTCATATAATTTACTGTATACGTGCTTAGATAAACTATTTTGGTCAAATATATATTGACATCATGCTGAAATACATGAAAATAATGTTTTCATGCGAAACGAGTTGTGGTTCCCAAAAAAAAAAACTCGAAATTCGGTACATATGGGTATCAAATGAATGGAAATTCTTCAGCGATTGAAAGTTTGTAATTATTTTCAGGATTCGTATACCCTGGTGACCTATATACCACTTTGAATGGTAACCACACATATGTGTAGGGTATTTATAGTCGGCTTAGACCGACTATAATTTTAATAATCCTAACTATCATAATAAAACCTACTTTAAATTTCCCATGTGATCTAACCTTCCCAACTGGTTTAATGTTGACATTGCTTTCTTTGAAAAGGTACATCCTTTTGGAATATTAATAAATGTGAATCATCTCGCTATTCAAATTTTTCCAATTCTTAAATGCATCTTTATTTAAATACTTTTTGAAAAAATTACCTTTTTCAAGTTCTTCTATTGAATTCTCTTAAACCAGTAAACCAATTTCAAAATGTTGTGAGAAATAATTACTGGATACTCAATTACCTTTCTCTTGGTTTAACACTAGATCAAATCAGTTTTTTAAAATGCGAAATATTTGCTTATATGTATATGTGATCAACTTTTTGAAAGCTCGGCAGAGAGTATACATTTTAAATAGAGATTCCTTCCGAGTTTGCTGCCGAAAACATTGGTTATGTGGAAGTGGAATTTTACAGATTGAAGTTAACAGAGAAAATAGTGCACAAATTGGATCTGTCCGCTGATAATTTGCAACTAAACTTACCAAGATATATTGCAATCCAACGGCTTCTTAATTTCAATTATTTTTCTGGCCAAAAATGTGGCAGAAAACATCAGAATATTGATTTGAAAATGTGTCTGTTGACAACATTTTCGTTTGAGCTCGGTTCAAAAGTTTTTGTCCGATATCTTGTAAAAAAATTTTAATTCATATATTCGAATTCTGTGCATCATTTCCCATAATACATCCCATCCTATAGTGGCATTTACTGCGCAAACTTTTTGCTGTATTATTAGAAAACCAGATTCTGCATTAAATTTTGTTTGCGTTGATACCAAAGTAACCAACAAACGTTTGACTATTGAAACTAAAAACAGTTTCGTTGTGTGTATATTTTTAATTTTGATAAATTTTATAATTTATTTTATAATGCATACTCGAATTAGATCATGTATCTAGCTTTCAATATGTCTGAAAAAGTATTTATTGAAATAACACTGTTTTTGACAGACTTCAAACAATTTTAAAGCATTTTCCAAACAATTTAAGCAGGAAAAATCAGAGTTTAATACCCACTATCGTCACACAAATTTTAAATTAAATTAAATTTTCTACTCTACTCTGAAACAAGCCGGGAAATATGTCATAAAAATGGAACAACTTGCTTTACGCTTTCAACAACATTCAATTTACTTCTGCTTTTGATGGAATATATTTAATAAAACGAAATATTTAATAAAATATAAAAATAAATACAATAGCAGATAAAGCTCCAAATCTATAAACTGACTCTTTTCTTATCTATGCAATAACAATGGGAATGTAACGAAGGCGTATCTTTAAGTAAACACTAACTGTGTTTAACCACAGTCGTTAAAATGTATTGTGATTTATAAAATAAATATTTTTAATATGCTACACAGAGTGTAGCAATTTGTTGCGCCAACCAACTTTTTGCCCAACCAAATTATTCGGTTCTCACCACCGCTTAGTCGGTTATTATGGTAAAAACTAAAATTCTGCAACCAATTTCTAACTGTTTTAAACAATTTAGTACAGATTTAGAACCATTGGGTGTATAGGCTAATATGGCTGTTCTGCCAGCAAATTTCGATTTAACCGAATGAAGTTAGTTGGTACAACTGACCTTTTCATTCTTCCAACCTCATGCTAAAAGAGGATTTTTCAGTGTATAGTTTTGAATATTTACAGAATTTGATAAACATATCTGTTCTATCTATTCCTAGTATTTTTTTAATTATAAAAACTTGGAATACGAATGAGTTAAAATTGCATTATTTTTAATATTTTTATACTTAGGTCATAAATTAAATTTCAAATCTAAAAAAGACAGTTGTTCTGATTTATCTATACACTCAAAGAAAACAATATTCGTTCATAAACAACGAAAATTAAAAAATAGAACTTCGTTTGTGGATTTCTTTGCGGATAGATAAAATTATTTTATATATATTTATTTTGTATTTATTTATTAAATTTTTATTATATATTTTTAATTATTATTATTTAAAATTTATTTATTTTATTTAACCATTAGTTGTTTGTCCATTATTGTCCTCGTCCGAATCCTAACCTCATCAATCAATAACGTGTTTCTACAAACAGTTAATTTTTTTTTTGTCTAAGTTTTTTATTCCTTACAAAAAGAATTTTATGTTTAATTTAAAGGTTTTATGTATTTGTAGCAAAATATTTTGGCACAGATGAGGGCAAACAAACTTTCGTTCATAATAAATAAAAACTGCTATTATGATATTCGTTATTTTTTACAGCAAACATGTAAACTTTTGCGAGAAAAGTTGGAGCACGTTGAATAAAGGAGTAATTGTTAACATTTTCTAATATATCACAACTCAATACAAATTTTCTTACGAATATAAATCAATTGTCTTTAATTCGTGGTTTCTGATTTTGAATGTATACTCCGATTACTTAAGAAAAATAAAAAATGATTACTTATATTCAATTCCTATTAAATGATCCTATGATACATTCGCATATCCATAGGATAAATATTATTCCGTATTGTAGAGTAGTGTTATTGGCTTCGGAAAATATATATTGTACTTTAAATGTCGATTCGCTGTATCGATAATAATAGTTGCCACGTCAATACCGTTCATAACATGTTCTAGAAATTCTGTTTTTATTGTTTTTGATTTATGCAAAGATTTTGGCATTGTCCAAGAGTCAACACGACTTTGATTAATGCTATAAAAATTAAAACGTATAAACATTACTACAAAGCCCCCAAAGAATATTTAAAAATGAAATAATTACTTTTAAGAAAATTATTTATTAATTAATAACACTTGTTTTATAGTAAAAATAAACAGACAAATTAGCTTTCCTACTTTTCTTGATATGCAAGACATCGTCACAATATATTTTGATTTTTTTTTTCAAATATTTACCACAAATAGAAAAGAAAAAATGCTAAACTATTTGCAGTAGTTTCTGGCAGTTTGCCCACGATATAGTGCAAAATTTAAAATAATTTATTGCATCAACTACTCTATTTACATTGGGCCAAGTTTATTAAATGCAAATGTAAACTTATCGAAAATTCGAAATCGAAAAAAAACGAACAAATAGCAGTGGTTTTTTCAGACTAGGCAATGATTGCTCAAGGTAATAACCGAATACAATCGCACTAAAATCACTTTGACTTCACTTTTATCAGAAACACGAATACATTCAATTCAATTGATTTTAATCAATTAGCAACGAATTCATTTTCATTTCTGACGAACTTTGTACATCGTAAATAACAAAAAAAAAAAAAAATGCAATAAACTCGTGACAATCAGTGACGATCTACCGTTCAATTCACACCGAATGCAGTCAAAGACGTGGGCGGTGATTTTTTATTTGTTTTAATATTTCCTATATTTGTAATAAATAACGAAAAAAGCAAGAGGATTTATAGTTTTTTAATCTGAATCAATAAAAGTTAAGCATAGGGTTAAATTTTCATCAATTTTCTTCTGATGTATATTATACGATCATATAATGTCTACTATATTTATGGATAAACCTTAATTTCTACCCGCAGAAATATTAGAAATTAAGTTATTTCAAACATTTGAGATAATTGGTTTTATTTGTTTGAAATACATAAAGATGTCCTTAAAATAAAATAATTCAAATTAAATAATACCAAATAAGACTCGGAAAAAATCCTAGTAAAATTTGTTTATTGATTCAATAGTATACAAAAAATAAATATGTTCAATTAAACACAACAACAATTTAATAGTATTTTGTAGTATATATTTACCTATTAAATTATTAATTTATTCTATTGACACATTTTAATACTATTGATTTAATAGTATTTTTTATGAGTGTAGAGAAGAATTTTTAAAAATAAATTTGTTGACACCCAGAAAAATTGTTTATGAGAATTTATTTAAAATTTGGCTGTATATTTCATATAATAACATGAAAATATAGGGAATTTCCACATTATGATTTTTGGTTTGGTTTGGTTTTTTTTTTTTGATACAATAATGAAACTGTAACTTTTAAGTTTCAAAATGTATGAAATATTTTTGCCGGTATAATATCGTTCCATATCAGGAGCCCTATTCTCGTCTGATGAGAAATAGACAATGAGAATGAAAATGAAATAAAAACTATTTTAATATTCTAAATTATTTTTTGTCTCATTTTATATTTCTCATCGAACGAGTATTTTACAGATAACACTTTATATCGGTAACAGTAAACAGTATTGGTTGAGTGCCATCGTTTCAGAAACAGTAACGATAACGGTATTGCACACGAAACGGATAACGGTAAAGGCAACGGTTACAATCTCTTATTTTTAATGTTTTTTAAAAACCCCACTTATAATAGAGGATATTTTTTATGTTACTTTTAAATTAACATTATTTGAAATCCTAATCTTGAACCTTTTACTTCCAATGTATATTTTTAGCTATTACCAATTTGATTTCTAATTTAAATTTATGCTTTAATTCATTAATAACACTAGACAACAAATGAGGCTTTTTTAATTATCCACGATCTTAGTATGATTTTCCGATGGACTTCAAGATTCTAATTACGGCCTCATACTCAGTTTCTTCAGATTGCCTCAAGTTTTTGAGTTATTACGCAATACAAATATATGGCAATTCTCGTAATTTTCTACATTTCGTTATTTTAATTTAATATTATTTAGTTATCGAAATTGAAAATGTTTTATCTGAAATTCTCAATGGAATACAAAAGAAATCAGCTCGAAAACTCAAATCTGTAAAAAGTTATAGTACAAAATATGTAGAAAAACACGAGAATTGTCATAAATTTGTTTTACGTAATAATTTCAAATCTTAAGGCAATCTGAAAAAACTGACTATAAGGTCTTAATTAGAATGTTGAAGTCCATCGGAAAATAATAATAAATTGCGGAAAATTGTTTTGTTGTTGTGCTGTGTAATTGAATTATTTTTTAAATAATTTCAGTAGATATGCAGTGTTAAAATTAGCATTGTTACTCATACGCCGACGCGTTGGTTGTAATTTAATTTATCACCAGCACTTTAAATAATATATTTTATTTTATAAGACGCTCTCTCTATTTTAAATTTTTTAATTTTGAACTTTTGATTTCACGCAAAATGTGATATTATTTTAAGTTTAAATACTATTTAATTCTTTACAATATTTACATGGTTTGAATTCAAAATTGTTTTTTTTTTCGTAACTCTACTGGCTCAAAAATATGTGTTTTACTAATTAACAAATGTACATCATAATTTTGTTCATCAAACCGTATTTATTTAAATATCATAAATCTGTTTAGGAACATATTGAAAATGAAACACATTAAAAAAATACGATTTTCATACAATTAATGAAATCTTCAATATTATGAATCTAGGTTGTTGTTGTTTTTTTTTTTCGTATACAGTACACAATATCTCAATATGACATTTTAAATATGTGTGCTATGTATATAGACAATGTAAACGAAATTACATTTATTTTAAACGGGGTTTAATTTGAAAATATAAGTGAAAAACTAGATCTAATTCGACCACCTAATTTTTCTTTTCTATCTATTCTATTATATTCTTTAGACACGTGTTGTGTGTTCGCCTTGACATCCTTACGTTTTGATTGCATTATTAGCCTTAACTACAGGTGCAAATAGCCAAGAATGCCAAGATTCTCGAATGAATTCAACATTAATCGCTTCGCACTGTTTGTTTTAGTTATATCGAGATTTTCAAATGTCAGGGTGAATTAAGTAGCTTTGTTTAAGCAGTCGCAAATTAGAACCATGTGGGCGATGTCTCCCACCAATGAGTTTTAATTATACCCTACACTCTGGTGTACAGGGAATATTAAATTTATCCGGAAATGGTAACGTTCCTTAAAAGGCATGTCCATTATGGAAATGTATCAGCACCACTTCCCGAGTCGATTTGGACATGTCCGCCTATCTGTCCGGGTGTCTATCTGTCCGTTTAGACGGTAACTTAAAAAATAATGTACCGAAATACGATGAATTTGTTTTTTTTTATATGTATGAAAAATATACACAAAAGGCAAACTTAAAGGATTAGACAAAAACCATTTTTATTAAAATTCACTTATTCCAAAAATTCCGAAAAACTTATTTATTTATTTTATGCTATTTTTAATTATGGGCATTTTAAATTTTAATTATTAATAAAAAAAAAGTTCGATAATGTTGAAAAATATTATGAGCGTTTAAAATTTAAATTTAAAATGATTATTCTACATCAATATCCCCATAGTCGAGACCGACCGACTTTAAATTTTCTTACTTTTTTGTTTTTTTGGCACTGACACCCTATAGGTCATACACTTACGTGTGCCCCCAATCGGTTGAAATGTGATCGAAAAGCTCAAATTAATTGTTGATTTTATTTGAAACTGCCATTTATTGCCAACGACCTCTTTCCTCAATCACACAATACGCATCATTTCACGTTCGGCGCTTTGGCATTAATCCCAAAGCCATTTCAGTTTTGCAACGCAACGTTTTATTCGAGTATCTTGTGCTAGTCCTGTTAACCCATTATTGCCTACACACAAAATAAATTAATTTTGAATGTTTAAATTGCAATATAAATTTGTGACGGCGACCAACTTATTCGGTTCTCTCAACTGTTAAATAGGTTTTTATTGTAACATCTAGTATGCGGTAGACAAATTTGGTGTGTGTTTAGAATAAAATTTGACTACGTCAATTTTTTTTAATTGAGTTAAACCTGGATTTGTATTTTAGAGCTGTTAACACTATCGTGAACAAAATACTTCGTCGGAAGTTTCCCTTCGAAATATTTTGTATTGAACTTTCATACATAATATTGCCGAACCGGAAAATTCCGACGGAATATTTTGTTCACGATTTGGCTGAATGTAATTTCAATATTTTCGGAATTTTAAATTTTTAAAAGGTTACGTTGCAAATGAAAAATTGATAAGTCGCAAAAGTTTGCATATCAAAATACGCAAAGTTCCGAATCTCGTATCATAATATAAGGTTTTTAAGGCACTTTACTAAAATTTGGGGAACATGTTGGAAAAACAAATGTAAAATTTGAATGTTTACAGAATCCTATTAGATATTTTACATTTTAAATTACCGATTATATACATTTTTCCTTTTTTTTCTCAAAATGTCATTGCATGGACTTAGTCCGTTTTGATTTTTCTAACATAGTAATTTGTAGGGATTTCGTTTAAACCAAATAACGTTGGTTGTTACAACTAACATTTTCGTTTTTTCAACCTCAAAGTGGCTCTTTGTATATTTATTATATTCATTTGTAATAGATTTTTGTTTGCTTCTATTTTCAGAATCCGTCGCATTACAAAGTGTCGATTTTAAAAATAACTCAGCATCCAGTAACTTATCCTCAACATCAACCACTGCCAATTCAAGCTGCCTGCAACCAGAACATAATCAACAGCTACAATTTAAGAAGCCTGTCAACAGCAAGTCTAACTCACGTTACCAAGGACAACATCCGCACTTCCGCCATCACACGACTCCCGCCTACTACACGGACGTACATCTCCGCATTCACACGCCGGACGCAGCCGACGGTGCCACATTGAACGAGAACTATCAGAGCGTCTACAGCACGCCCTCGAAGCTCGTAGCCGGCGAACATTATTTTCCGAAGACAGACAACGCAACCGCAGCGCCAATCAGCAGCAGCAACATTTCTGCTGTCGTACCGAACGCCAGTCAACAGCGTTCGGCGTTTTTTCGTGGCGTCTCTGCGGCCAACGAACCGCCAAAAAGTTCAGAACCCTACGCGAAGTCATTGCGTGCGTCTGCGAACCCTACAAAAGGTGACTTAACTACTTTTAGTCAGCACAGTAACCCCGACGGCACCGTCGTATTCTCGTGCATTAATTTCAAGCCGTCGGTCATCGCGGTTGGCGACGACGCGCCCGCGGGCGAACGCGTCGAGTGTCCCACGCCCCCCGTTGCATCGGTGCGTAGCAGTCGCAACCCGCATCGATTCAGCAATCGTAAACGTGCTGTGCGCGTGCGCAGCGAATCGCGTCCCATCAGCGCACTTTATGACATAATATGCAAAGAAAAGGGCCTCGACATCGACAACACAACCACAAACGACGAGGACTCCGAGGACTCGCCCACGCATAGCAACACCGAGGACAGGGACAGCAACTCGAACAAGACCCGACGCAAGAATAGTCGAAGTCACACGATGAGTGTGCAGGGCGCGCACAGTCCCAGTTTGGGTCCGACCAACACAACAGCAGCAACAACAACCAGCAATAACTACAGTCACGAGCACGCGAAACGCACATCAGCGCACGCGCGCCCTGCTACGCACTCTAAGAAAAAGAAGAGCGTGGTAGATAGCGCCGGCTCGCTGGTCATCAATGATCTCACGGACGACGATGCTAACGCGTCAAAGTCCGCCGCGTCCAGAAACGGCAAATCTAGTCAGTCAACGACGGCATCGTCAAAGACCGCCTCGAAAACGACCTCGAAGTCCTCCTCGCTGCCTCCATACCTAGTAGCTAGCGAAATGTTGAATCATTATCATCTAAACAAGCATCATCCCCATGAAAGTGCTAGAAACGATCATCACAATCACCATCATCACGACCAACAACCCTTCTCGCCTACTCATGCCACCTCACATCACTCGCCCGACTCGCCGCTGTTCGAGCAGCACCTCAATGGAACGCCCGCCGCCAAGCTGCCCGAGCCCAGTCATGTAGAGGGCGCTGCCAGCATAGTGTCGCCCACAGCTGTGCGAGCTGAGCGCGGTTACCGCACTGGGCAACATCGTCGTATGTGCGAGGAGCAGCGCCGCAAAACAGATGGCGTTGCTAGCATGATACCTACCGCCATTGGTGGTGGTAACCGCAGCAGTGACGGCGATCAACGGCCCAACAGCGCTGCCAAGAGGTAAGTTGTGTGGCTGTGTTTAGTAGTTAATTAGTTTTATTTTGCACTCGCTGAATATATCATATTCCTTAAATAGTTGCCCATGAGACGAGAATTATTTTCACGCTGTTTTAAAATATCATACGCGAGTTCGGCAGCTCTTACAATCTTCTGCATTATTAGGTGGAAGAAGTCAAACGATAAAGAATTACTTTCTCTGAAACCTCGTTCGGTATTAAACGTATCGAAGAGGTTCTTCCCACTTATGCTTTACCAGTCGCTTCTGCGTTGCGCGCGCTGGCGCCAGTTTTGCAATACAAGTGTTGTCAGGTTGTCTTGCACTTGATCGCTCCGCCGGAGATTCGGACGCCCTCTCCTACGTTGACTACCACTGGCTACAGAATTGAACATCTTTTTTGCTGGAGCGCTTTCATCCATATGCTCGACATGTCCAAGCCAGGGTAGGCGCTGGATCTAAATGTGCCTAACTATGTCAATGTTCCATCTGTTTCTGAACTTGTTCTCAACGCATATCGGGTCCTAGATTTTCCGAAGAATCTTTCTCTCGAACGCTTCTAAAGTTCGCTCATCGGTGTTGACAAGCGTCCATGCCTCAGCGCCATAAATGAGAACTGACATGATGCGTGATTTTTAGGCCGTAATTTTTGTCCTTCGAGAGAGGACTCTGGTCCTAAATGGCCCACTGAGCCCAAAGTAACACCTGTTGGCAATAGTTATTCTTCGGATAATCTCAATGCTGATGTTATTATCTTTGGTGATACTGGTACCTAAGTAGATGAAGTCTTCCACGAATTTAAAGTTGTGGGTGTCAATAGTGACATACTGTCCAAGACGCCGGGAGTTTTGTCCAGGTACTTCGTCTTATCCTCGTTCATCGTAAGGCCCATTTTTTTCTCTAAACTGGAGAATGCTGCACTGTTAGTATGCTCTGTCCAATAATGTCGATATCATCAGCATACCCGAGCAGCATGGTACTCTTGTTGAAGATAGTGTCATTGTAATGGACTTCGACAGCTCTTACAATCTTCTCCATTGTGAACTTAAAGATATCATACGAGAGGGAATCACCTTGTGTGAAACCTTACCGTGCAACGTGTGTCGCTCAGGATCATCCTGCAAAGCCTTATAATTTTTGCAGTATACCAATCTCAGACATAGTGGCGTATAGACGACTCCTTATCGGACTGTTGAAGGCAGCTTTGTAGTCCACGAGAAGGTGGTGGGTGTTGAGTTAAGGGAGAAAAAAAAATTTTATCAACCATTGAAATAAAAATAGTCATTTTTTATTATTATTTAATTTTTAATGTGAAAGAAAGTTCTCATTTATGTCAAAATGTAACTATATAAGTTATCGGTACCGTAACGTTTAACATCCATCCGTTTGTAAATGAATAATATGCATACATATTATTAAAAAATTATTATTGATCCCGCAATTTTGAGTCTTACCTCCGCTTTAATGGGTGGGAACCTTTCAACGTTTACTCTTGGAGGTTTACCTTTGTCTGCGAAAGGTTGCTTCGTATAGACAAAAATTTCTTATATCTGGTGTCAGTCTCACATTTCAAACCCGGCACCTTTCGGCTCGCAGTCCTGTGTACTTATTGCAAAGCTTATGATGATACTATCTTTAGGTGTGGTTAGGGTGGTATCGGATGATTCACATATACCAAAATGGTCCATAGTGTTACCATTTCTCTCGGTGTATGCAAAAATAAAGATTGTTCAATATTTTCGACCAGATCGATGGTACTCATCTTCAGTATGATTTTTTTTTATTTTTCCAGTTCGATTTCACAACTCCGTCTATGGAATTGTAGAAGGTCTTATCGAGAAAAGTGAGTTTGCTTTTCGTCAGTGCATAACATTGGCAAAAGAAGCTGTTCGCAATGTTACTGTCGAGTGGTATAGAAAAATGTTTTTTTATGAAAAGATGTTGTTTATGTTGTGAATATGGTGTCAAATTGCGCCATTTGTTTTAAAAAATTGCCAATCCATTGCTTCATTGTGTTTCTTCTTATATGGTTTAAAAATCAAATCCGGTCCTTTGCGGTCCCTGACAAGGTTAAAATATCAGTTCCAGTTCTGGTTCTAAGATTTTTAAAATAGCACTTCCGGTTCCAACCAATTATCTGGGTTCCGATTCCGATTCGACACATTTTTTTAACAACTGATACGATTCCGGTTCTTTGCGGTCCCTAACAGGGACTAAAATACCTGTTTCAGTTCTGTTTCCAACATTTTTAAAATAGCAATTCCGGTTCCTATTCCGGATCCAACCAACAAAAATATATGGGTTCCGATTACGGTTCCGGTTCAACACTTCTTTTAAACAGTTCTTGTTCCAAAAATCGAAACCGTTCCTATCCGATTCTTTGCGGTCCCTGATTATATATAATTTAATGCATTGCAATTCATTTATTTTTCGTAATGTTAGTATCTGTTTCCTGCAGGTCTATCGTCATCCAGATAACCTAATCAAGTTCATCACCTGTAGCGGGTGCTTCTTTGCGTCCTCTAGTTCCTGAAAGAAGAAAGAGTCTAGAAAACGATAATACCGAACATTGACAAATAATATGATAGCTCATTTTCTAATCATGTTTCTATTCAGAGTATTTGCTGGCTATACTCCGCTATATGTTGTTGGTTATAGCTAGTTAGTCCCTGCCCAGATTTGAACCAAGTGTACAGTCCAACGCACTACTGACGCTATATACGCTATATACTGCGTCTAAAAGGTCGATACTTTAAACAATTGGCTTCTTTGAGCCTGAGTAGGTCAACCTTTTCTCAAATATGCGACATCAGATGTGTGGTATCACATTAAGTGACTCGGCGAATTTAGTTTGATTGATCCACACATAATATGCTTGAGTTTTCCAGCTTCTTATTTGTGTAAATTGTATCTAGATCTCTTCACCAGACTAACACTTCATAAAGTAAGATAGATCTTACTGAAGAAGTGTAAGAAGGAAGTGCGTCTCTTTAGGTTTTAAACCCCACGTTCTACTGAATATTTTCTTACTCGCATAGTAGACATAACACGTCTATCTTATGCGGTATTCTAGATTTGGTTTCCGTGTTAGTTTGCTATCGAGAATAACCGAAGAACTTGGCCTGTTTAGATACGATTTAGAAACGACCTCGTATCTAGTATTAAATAAAAACTCACAATTTTTTAATTTTTTGTGTTTTTTATTTGTAATATGTAATTTATTTAGTTATTAGTACCATAAGATTAATTCTTTTACAGTGGAATTATAACAACGGGAATGGTTGCTGGCATCCACAACGTAAAACTCGTTTTTATCATTGGTTGTCATTGGAATTGCTTACCAAGTTTTGCTATTTTGAAATTTGCATTTCTATAGAAAGTTTTTGGTTATTGATTACTCGCTTGCAGACCTAAGGTGTGCCCATTATGTCGTCAAAACAACAATATAAAACTTTAAGACTATATTGCAAGTGGTTTTGAAGAAATGCTTTTCGGATGATATACGATGAACTCTAATGAATTGTATACATTAACAATAATAAACATTGACCACAAGTGACAAAAATTTATTAAAAAAAACATAACATCATATGGCATATTTAACAATGCCCTGTAAGTCTCATATATTTCCTATTCAAATTAAACATAGTATTTGCATCTATCTGTATTGTGTTATCTGCTTTGTTTGTTTGTATTGATTAGTTCATCTGGTAGATAGAAACTTCATCAGCTTCAAACCGTTCCATTGCCCACTGTAGATTTTGCCGAATTAATTAGCGCTACTCAAAATATCATCAGTGACGGCGACAGACATAAAAGGGAATTCACAAAATAGCTAAAAAATTAATTTATGGAAATTCCTTTGGTATGGTAATTTCCTCATGCTTGCGATGTGTCTGCAACCCAAAACATCCCGAAATCCTGCCGCAGCGCATCGGCAGCCTAGGAATGTCAACAGTAGCTACCTGAGTTCACAGATAAAGGACCGACAACAACCACAACAATAATGACACAGAGAAACTGCAGAGAAACAACGAACGAATAACTCACACATATCGTTTGTATGAGGAAGTGATGGAGTACCTATCTATATATCTGTCTGTCTGTCGGATTTCAGTATTGCGCTGCGAACTACCTGCTGTAGTTGTTGCTGCCGTTGTTGTTATTGGTGGTAAACTGATATAAAACTTGTTGCTCGGAGTTTTTGTGTGTGTGCGATTTGAGTGCGTTTCTTCTGGTCTGCAGCAGCCAAAGAATCTCCAACATATACACTGAAAAATTCGATTTAAAAAGAAAAAAAGAAATGTCAAAAAGCAACTGAAATTGTTTTTACTACATTGCTGTAGTTAAAAATTGAAAATAACTACATAAACCAACTGCCCTTCTGTGAAATACTTTACTACATTTGTATTTAAAATAACTACATTTTGTATTTGTTGAAAAGTAAAAAAAATATGTAGTAAGATAACTTCTTCTACATTAATTTGACTATATTATGTATTTCTTTGATGTATTTATTTTAATTTCATCCTCTAATGGTTCTCGAAGAAGTGTTGCACAGTTACCTCGATTTCTCTTGTAGCTGTCCTAAGGCAGAGCCTTAGCTCCATTTTCTACAGATAATATTATTAAACAATTAGATATATTTTTTTTAAATTTGACCGATATCGAACAAAAATATAGGGGAAGTTCGAGATTGCTTGAAACAATATTCTGATTTCGATGCGATAAATATCTTGTCAAAGGAATTGATTATTCGAGAAATTTAAAAAATTAGAACTGATAAAGAAAAGAGATCTAAATTTTTTATTGATGCTATTCGTGAAAACATCGAGATTTCAAAGGTCTTCGAGACATGGCAGACTGTAAATCATTCCTTTTAAAGTTAGCAGTACAAAATATTTAATTTTGGTATACTGAAAAAGTTGCAGTGAGTTTTATAAGAGACTTTTTTTTTTTGGATTTGTAGAACATGATAAGTAGGCGAGGTAAATGGGTGATACCACCATTATTATTTTTACTAGTCTGTATCTACAATATATCCTATACATACTACGCATTACAGACGTTCGGTTTCTCCTTTTTTTCTATATCCCCAATGTTTCCTACAATTAAAATGAATTGAAGTATTGGTTTTCACTTGTACCAATCATGAATTTCATAGGAAATTGAATTTCATGTGAAATTTTATTTTCCTCCGAAATGAAATTTTATATCACTAAATTATGAGTTTCATTTATCTAACTCTTCAATTGTTTAAGTAGTAGGGATTTCAACAGACAAACAGACGGACAGACAGACGGACATCGACTCAGGAGGTCATGCTGATCAAGAATATATATACTTTTCCATACCAGAGATGTTTCCTTCTGGGTGTTACAAACGGCGTACCAAACTGAACATACCCTTTCACTCTTAGTGTAGGGTATACAAATACAGAAAAGAAAAACGGAATATGTAGATAATGACTGTAGTAAAATCAAATCAAATAATTTTAAATGCACTTAAAAATATGTAAATATTGTAGAATTACATTTATGTAAACAAATGAAAAGAGCATTCAATTTAACTAAATTTTTTCTCGGTGTACATACAGTTCGAGAGCAATACAATTATGATTTCAAATAACCCGAGTTGTTTGTTGCCTCTTCCGTCGGCTGTGCGACCGACTGTTTTGTCCAAACTAGTCTTGAGAGAAATGAGTGACTTAAAGCAAATGAGAATCTAGCATCGTATCTGTGTGTGTGTGTGTCTGTGTTTGTATTTACTACTGAGTGCGCGATCACTCTATGATATTCCATCGTAGTGAATGTTGTTTCTGCAGTTGCTGAGCTTGTTTTGTGCCGTATGGATAGCGCACGCACGCACGCGCTACACGATTCAACCGATCTTATCTACAAGATACATTTGTACTTTTCCTCATTGTTGTGCAAAGTTTTGCATTGTTTGTTGTTCATTTTTTAGGTGTTTTTTTACTTCAAAATAAAAACACGACCAGCGAGCGCCCCATGCTGCTGCACTCACTTCACGCCAAACTCTATAACGCATTTTTATACGTAAGTATCTGGCAGATACCACTTAACCCGTTCTCTACTAACCAGTTATCTGCGCGAATATCTTATTTTTGGTTCGTATTTTTCCAAACTACTTACAACTGTTAGGCATTTTCGGCGGATGTTGAAGCCCACTTTAATATCTGTTCAATATTTCTTATATTTTCAGATTTATAACTCGTCCTAATCGCACCCCTTCACGTGGTCGCCGCAGTGTGAATGGCGACAGTGCCGGTGGCGCTTCTTCACATCACAGCGATTCTTCCTCGCCTTCGCCAGAGCACCGCAGAACCCCAACCACCGCCAGGAATACAGTTCCTGTTGAAACGCTTTCGCCGCTAACTGCCGCGAACGGTAATCACGTTGTCGTCGTCGACGTCGCCACCATCTCAATTCCGATGACGAATTCGAGGCGAAACACCGTGACTCCAAAAGCGGATGTTAACTCCGCCAGTGCAGACAACACAGCGACTGTTCCTTCAGGTAAGTCCACCTCCCAAGACCCCCACTCTCGTTGAATATGGAAATTGTGCGCTGTTCCATTTTCTCTTCAAATGTTTTCAAAATTGTTTTATTTTCTTGTTGCATTTTTATTATATTCTGGCAATGTAAATGATTTATATTTGTTTTACTAAATGTTTTATGTTTATCTACTTTGTGATGTGTGAGTTTGCATTGAAATGTCTAATGAATACTTTGAATCAATGTTAGCAGACTTGACAGCATTTGTAATAATTCTGTAAATAATATCCGCAAGTATCTACAAATATTTTAAAGTAGTCAAAATAAAAGTAGTAATCGGAATTTTATGAAACGTCTCTTTGTTCGTTCGACATTTCATTTTATTAAATCATAAAAACAAATGCACGAAAATGGCATGGATTGTGTCTCAGAATAATTATACTAAATGCTATAAAGAATTAATATGAGGCCAAGAATTCCAACCTCATGTCAGCACTGTCAAAGATTTCAAGTACTATGCTCTCTGGAATTGCCCACGGGTTCAACATACTCTGAGAATTTGAAACGATTTGTCAAATATTTGTATAAGTTTTCTTGAAGATTTCCATCACTTGCTCTGCTCTCACTTGTATATTGACCGAGAATTTTGACTCTGAAATTACAATGTAAGATTATCTCGGTAAATTAAATTCAGGCCTTATTTATAAAAAAAGTAAAATAGGTTGAAATGAGTTAGTACTTTTGATTGCTACTTTGGACATAAAATCACAAATACTAAAACAATAATCCAAACATAGTCTACAAAATATTTCTACTTTAGATCCAAATATCTTAAAATATTAGTATTGAGAATTAAAAGACAAATGATGTACAAACTTTCTTAGAAAACTGTACGTTTGTAATTCAGAAAGTGTCTGAAAATAATCTAAGGCTAGAACTATATTGCGCATAAATTAAATTACGAGAGTCTCAAAACGAAATAAAAATCTGAATTTACTTCAGCAATGAGCGATCTGATTGGCTTGTTTCTTACGGAACTTTTTTTTTTAATTAAGTGGTCATTTGACATTTTTGAACGCTTTCTTAAGCGAAATATAGTTGGGCTATAACATTTCGATAACAAGTAATAGGAAAAAACTTAGGTATTAGGAAAAAACTAAAAATAAGCACTCGAAATTTATATAGAATTGATGTATGACATATACATACGAAATCTTATTTACCATTTTGTAAAGTAAAGATATTTTTCATATACAAGTATAGATTTTTTAACCTATTTTAAATATACATTTTTAAGCAGAAAATGAGTCACCAAACAAGTCGTTATATTGGTAAATTAAATACAATTTAACAATTATATATATTTTAGGTAACAGACGGAATTTAGGCAGCTTTCAAGTTTGTATTAAAACCTGCCTGTTGTCTGCCATAGAATAAAGCGACAGATGGCAGTAAACGTCTGGTTATAGGAAGGTGAAGAAATGTAGAGGAAGTTTATTTTTATGTCGACAACTTACGTACTAGACATCTGAACAAATGTATTTGAAATTCCCTCCGAAAATATTCACTACTACATTCGACAGTATTTAGTGCAATTTGCAATGACAGTCTATATTATTATAGTGAAGTCCATCCAGCGATTTCACTTCACTGCAGTATGTGTTTCATAGGTGTCAAGACATTTTTTTTCAAGACATCAATGTCTTGATAAACAAAAGCAAATGACAGTACTGTCGCTGAAAATGCCACAAGTACAGTGAGTGAGCGCAACTTGTAACGAGTGAGAGGACGAACATTGCAAACAACCACAAATCTGCCGCTCGGTGTTTGACGGCAGTGATGTTGTTGTCAGTATTTATGTATTTATAAAAATTACAGCACACATTATTTTTTCATAAAAAAAATCTTTTTTGTACGACGAAAGCAACGTATTGGTGGAAAAGCGTTATTAACATGAAAAAATGTTGTTCGATAAATAAAAAACTTAATATAAAATATTATGTGATTTACCGTTTAAATTTTTTTCTATATATCAATATTAATGAAAATTCCTTTTAGTAATGCTCGAATCACACAAATGTCTAAATTGCATCAATTTCAGTTTTCATCAACAAAAAAATTGATGTATACTGTTGATGCTCGAGTAGTCAACAAAAAAACTTTTTCAATTGAAACTGACACAAAAATAAAAATTTTAAATTGATACAAAATTGCGTGAACAGAAAATTTCCCCTTATTTATTGATATTAAACAAAATTGTGTTGATTTTTGATGTTTTGCATCAAGAGTGTGATTCTAGCTTAAGAATGATACAAATGTTAAATGCACTAAGTACTCAGTGTCAAAAGCAGTTCATTTCAGTGTTTGAATTTTTATTGCACACCATTATAGACTCTTCACTACAACTACGTCTTGTTTGTGTTTTGTTTTGACACTACTTGTGCTTTGTTGTTGTGAGCAACATATCATTTAATTTTCAAACATAGAGTCGGCGACAGTGTATGTCTTGCAATAAAATGAATGTCTGAAGTGGGTTTTAAATGAATTTTTTCTGATGTCTATTACGTAGTATCGTAGGTAGGCCATCGACTACGTAGGTACGCATCCTTTATATTCCTAAAATTTGATTTGAGGCAAACATTTAACATTTTTTAAATTAATTTTTTGTCTGCATGAGATAGTATTTCTTTCTATACCTTAAATCTTCCTAAACTGCGGCCTATTTCAAATATAACTTGAAGAACATTAAAAAAATGTTCAGTGGCAAGTACAAATTTTTGAATATTCTGAGTGTCTGCGTAAAATCTGCTATAGAAAGGTTATTGTTTTCGATGAAAAACAATCATCGACAAATTATGTGTCAGAATCGAAGCGGTTTCGAAACAGTTTTTGCGATGATTTTAATCAGAGAAAATCGGAGTTTATAACAAAAGCTTATAATTTCTGCCCAAACCCAAAATATATCTGAGTATTGGTCAGAAAAATGCGCGATTGATTTCGGAATAATGTCATACATTTTTTATCGGAAACTACAGTGTGCTTTTTTAACTGCGCTTTTTTCAGAAATCAGCCTACCATAATTTTGTCATATATGTTTTAAATAATTTTAAAGTTGATTCTGCAAGCCTTTAGAATGTCAGAACCATATCGTTTTTCAAGTATCCCGCATTACAATTTTTAAAGGCTTTAGTGAAAAATACTATTATTGTACTTAGACTACTTGATTACTTTTAGAATATCTGCCGTCGAAGTTTTCAGGCATGCAACTGCATACACTGTAAATAAAATTGCATTGCACTTTCAATTTATTTCATTTCTGATCACTCTACTCTACGCATACACGCACCTTATCCCCCCACTTACTTTTTATTATCTATAACTGTACTATGTATGTATAAAAAATCCACAACCTATTGCAAACAGCAAAAACTTCACCAACTCATCTGCAACAATCAGAACAACAACTGCAAGGCACGTCTAACAAATGCTATAATATTAATAATAATTACTATGCCACGCCCACCACCAACAACTCCAACACATTACTAAAACCTGCAAAAACACCACCGGCAACAGTCACCACCACCAACACGTCTGTACTTAAGCCACCCACAGCAACATCGAAAACAACAAAGCTTAGCAAAATATCACCGCTTATAATAACAACACAGCAGCAGCCACAACAGCAACAAGAACAACGCCACCAACAACATCAACTTCTGCAGCAACAACAGCAGCATCCTTTGCAGCAGCAACAATTTAGTCCACTTTTAGGTGCGCCTGCATCGCCACATTCGCCAAGTGTGCGCACTACAAAAGCATCGCGGTTGCGCGCTGCCGCTCTGGGTGAGTAGTTAATGGGCGGGTCTGGACGGGGTCAGGGTCGTAATACAGAACGGGTAACATGCAGTAGCCTCCGTCACTAAAAACCAAAAATTCACATCAATTGGCATTGCTTCTTATGAAAATTACTAATATATTATTGAGTACTTCAAGCAAAAAGAAGTTAACAATATCATCCCCAAAGCAAACAAAGTAGTCCCAACAACTAGTGATGTACACGAGGCGTAAGTTATTGTGATCCAAAAACTTCTTGTTGTACAGGGAAAAAAGGAATTCTGCGCTAGCTTCTTCAATGCTGTCGTATTGTATTCGCAAGTGTTTGTTTTTGCACTTACAAAACACATGAATTTAACTTAGTTGAAGTTCGATTTGTAGCTACACAAATGATCGAAGAAAACAAGGACAAAACACATGTAAACTACGGATGCAGTCAGTTTAAACATGTGTTTGTTGTTGTGTTCGATTTAGCGCTACACAAGTGATCAAGGCACAACACCAACACTTGCAAATTTCGGAAACATCTGATTGTTTTTGTACAGCAAGAAGTTTTTGTTTCTCATGCGGACAGACAGGGCGGAAAGAGCCACTAGAGGCACATCGAATCTAGATCTCCATCGGTGCTCTTCAAATCGGTCAGATGGTCATCGTAACTTCTTCCTCGTGTGCATCACTATCATTAACTGTAGTCATGTTATTGTTGTATTCGCACTCATCTAATCCCTAATTTCTAATCAATTAAATCTATTCTCATTCAATCTATTCTATCTCTATA
Source organism: Dryomyza anilis (assembly GCA_951804985.1). Lineage (NCBI taxonomy): Eukaryota > Metazoa > Arthropoda > Insecta > Diptera > Dryomyzidae > Dryomyza > Dryomyza anilis. The sequence continues at coordinate 40,363,852 of OX638134.1, read as the reverse complement.
TCTCTGTCGCATGCTCCTTAACAAACCAACTAACAACAAATAAACCTACGTTTCTTATATGCAGACAAGAAAAAGGACGATGAACAGCAACATCGCTACTCAACACCGAGTTCACCACGTCATCAGCCCCTGTCGGTCTCGCCGCGTCCAGCCGGCAACAATGCACGACGCCACTCTAACTCTTCAACCGACAACCAAAAGTCACCTGTTAGATTAGAGAACGAGCAGAAAAACCTTTCATCTACCAACGCCAGTTCGCCCACACGACGCCTGCCAACGCATTCCGATATCATAGAGCCTGTCAGCAAGAAATTGGTGCCCTCAGTCTCTGTCTCGATGAAGCAAAATCTCAGCGAACAGCATTTCACCGGTGGACCCACCAGTCCTAAACAGAAGCAGACGCATTCACAGTCATCACAACAACGTCCAGCAACGACAGAGTGCACCGTTCGCATAGTCGGTTCTCCGAATACGCAGCAGCAGACTCCCAGCCATTCCGCTATCGATGACTTAGAGGACGAAGTGGTTGACATGCGTCCTCGCTGCTCCACAATGTATGCGGAGGAGACGCGCAGCAGCAACAGCTCCAAGTCGTCCAGCAGCAAAAGCAAGGACAACACCTTGGATCTGAGTCCAGTACATAGAAGTAGAACGGTGAGTGTTTTCAATTAGATGGAATTCTTGAATTAAATAATTCTTTGTTGCATTTGTCTTACAGCCAGAGTCATCGGTGCGGCACAACGAGGATCGCGATAAGTCGTCGAAACGAAAATCGAATTTAAATCGATCGCTAAACGAAGAAGCAACGCATGATGGCGGTAAGTGCGCCTGCATTTGTGCTCCGTATGAAGTTATATAGTTTGGGAATACTTTAAACTGAGAGTGGAATCTGCATTTTATAATAATATGTCGCCAAAAACCTGATGCGTTGCCCTGACATTGAATCAATATAAACTCTAATGCATTCAGCAATAATGCTCATGTTGGAAGACTGCGCCTTGCTGCATTTAAGGCGTCAACCAACCGTAGAGTAGAGTAATAGTAGGCACACTTTTGCCATACCGAAAGCAGTCGTAACTACGTCGTTGCCTAATTTGGTGGTCCAATAAAATATATTGTTCTAAGTTCAGTGATTAGCTTCTTGCTTCTAAGCTCAGTGATTTAATGCTTCATCGCATTGCCATCGATGCAAGAGTTTCGTAATATTCTACAGTGAAATAACAGATAATTCGAAATATTATAATTCTTAATCCACATACAACACATTTGCCTACAGTTTCACATCCTTCCGACAATTTCATGCTATGGCATTCCGTTCGACTAATACTTTTTCCTCACAAATGCCACCCGGATTTTGTTGCATGTTTAGTTTTTCATGTGCGTCTGCCGAACATCAATGTGTTTCAATTTAAATGTTACCACCAACCACAGCTTTCAACGCACATATCAAATTAATGATGATTTATTTTTCTAATTTATTCTTTTTTCCTGACAGATGAAGCCGCCGCTATACGTCGCCGCCGTCGTCGTGAACTGGGTCTGGCGCGTCAACTTATACCAAGCGACGATGCTGCGTTGCGTCAACTCATTTCGCCACAGAAGCACTCCTTAGCGGACACCTACATCATCAGTGGCCCTCCACCGAAGTCACCCACACGCAACGATCTCGCCTTTCATATGCAGAACGCACGTCGTGGCCTAGATCTGGTCAGTCCGACAACGGAGCGTCGACGCGCCCAAACCGCCAGTCCAAAGACGGAACAGACACGTAGCGCAGCAGCTACTGGTACCAAGACCGACGCTAAGTCTAGCGGCGGTGCACGCGTCAGTCGTCGTAGCGACACACTGCCACTGGGCGGCGGTGAAGCGCGTAAGTTGCGCTGCAACGATGTTAATCGAAAGCTCAACGAACGCACCAAGAGCGATCTGGCGGAGATCCTAAAAATCGCAGAATTGGCGCAGAGCTCCGAGCAACGCGTGCAGTCACCGAGCAGCGCCATAGCAGACCTGTCGCAGTCCATGGAACGCATTCGCGCCAGTCATGAGCGTGAGCTAGCACCGGCGAACGTTCGAGAATCTTCACCCATAAAGCACGCTACTTTTGTGCAGGAGCAGCCTCATATATGCTTCGAGGACGCTGCTCAAGAGATTGTCGAGTGCGCACCGACTGCTGTTAACACCAGTCTGCTGCGCCAACGCATGCTAAAGGCGCGCAGTGTAGAACGAGAACACCTGCCTGAGCAGCCCAAACTTTCGCCGCTATTGCGTCGCAAGAGCACCGCCGATGAACCATTCGCTGGCAGTTTAGCCTCGGCGCACAATCACATCGTCTCTATACTGAAGAAGAAGGATCATGTGGCCGGCGAGTCCAGTTCTGCCTCTAGCAATGCGTCGCCTGTTACATTTTCGGCCAGCGTCGTGGACACGCCGACTAAGCAAAAGCGTGCTGGCATTCTTAAGAAGAGATCCAGCCTAGACGAATCTCGATACTATAGTCGTTCCCACTCTCCGGACGAGCGCAGCATCCTGGTGAAGTCTGCGCGTCGGAACTCGCTGGAGGAAACTGCCGCTGCTGCCGCAAACCAGCAACACGGCATCCTTAAGCAGAGCAGCTACGACAGCTGCAAGAGCGATGGTTGTCCCTCCTCGTCAGAATCGCATCCGCATGGCATTTTGAAAAAGAAGGATTCGACATCGACGCCTTCCGACAGCGGAGGCGGCGCACACGCTCCCAAACACGTCTCCATCTCGCAAGCTGTGATATTAGCCGCCGCCGAGCTTTGCAAGGACTCGTCCGATTCGGTCGTGTGCGATCAGGAAGAGGGATGTACACCTAGCAATGAGGACTACGACATACGGCCCATCCTCAAGCTGGAGAGTATGTCCAGTGATGAAGCAGCGATGCGACATCCAAAGCCGATTCTCAAGAAGAAAAAGTCATTCGGCGAGTCAGATGAGCAGGAAATTCGTCCCATTCTGAAGACATCGCGCAAGAGCAGTCGGGAGGAGTTTGATCTGGACTGGCAGGACGATGAGTCGAGCGTACGTCCCATACTCAAGACTGAGTCACCTTCAAAACGACGCTCGCTGGGCGAAGTCGACGCAGCAGCTGCAGCCGCTGCGGCTGCAACCAGCCAACTAAATTTACTAAAACGTCGCACGCGCTCGTTGGAGAGGCAAGAAGCGCCCAAGGATTTAGCAGCGGCCCTCAACGCCATAGGGCCACAATCGTCCTCGCCAGTGCTGTTTGTAACAAAACCAGCTTCAGTATCTGTGGCGGAGCGCATAAAGAGCATGGAAAAGTTCCTCCACACTGTGGACAGCACGGACGAAGCAGCCGGTGACCAAGCAGCAGTCAACACAAGTTGGGAGTCTCCACTGCAGCGTGGTGATTCTGCGACGAAGATAATTCGTCCGAGTGCTATAAAGCGTGAACTATATCGGGTGCGGTACAAAACACAACCGGTGACTAGCGAAGAGAAGAGCATGGTGTAAGTACAAAATATTTTCATTTTACGCTATACCTTATTAATGTCGAATTATTGAAATAAGTGGACATAATTGAGACTATTTTGGTATTATCTAAAACTCAATAAGTTTGTAGGTACATATATCAATTCTATGACTAAAACGTATTTCTATTAATAGGGTATATACTACATCCACATCAATTTGTAATGGTTTAGTTGAGAATCAATATATCGACAAAGAAATGGTTTTTGAGCTTAAATCTCTATCTTTCTGAGTTTAACGATGAATTTAGATTAATGTCCACTTTTTCAATGTATGTTTATACATATTTAAAACGTCTGTAGAGACAGAAAGAAATTACCTCTAGTTTAAACAATGTTTAATTTGAAAAAGTTACTGAATAACTGGGCCTAAGAGGTAGTGTTTCCAATTTTAATCTAATTTTAAAGGCATTTTATCGTCCGTTTCAAAGAGGAAAAACTTTTGCTATTGACAAACGCAATTTTAACTAAATCCAACCTTAATTCTTTCATTCTTTATATGATATTTTCTGTGAAATATTTGAAATAATTTGAAAACACATCTGAATGCAGACCAAATTCTATTTCTGCTCTTTGAGCATAGTAAATAAAAGAAATCATTAAATGTATTTCACATGCATAGATGCATTAGGTAGCATTTTCACAACAATTTTATTTTTAGACAGAAAAAAAGAAGCATCACCAACAAAAAATTGGCGCAGTTCCAAAATTTTTGGAGTCACTGTCAAAACATATATAAATGTTTAATATAATGGGGTTCCAATCTATTTCCAGTAGAATATGCATGAACTTATCATTCATAATTACATTTTTTTTCAAAAAATCAGTATTGAACATTCAATAAATATACTATTCGTTATTTTGAAAACATGAAAACATTGATGTCTTTGTTTGTAAATATTAGGGCTGTGCAATTAATCGATTAATCCAAATATTTGATTAATCATTTCTGCTTATTTGATTAATCGAATCTTTTCGGTTTATAAGAACATTGATTAATAAATTAATCAGTATTCTGATCAACTTTAATCAACTTTTGCTTCACTTAAGTATTTTAAAATATTTTACTATAAACCCATATTCCACATTAAATCGACAGGGTTTTAGATTTTTATTCTTCGATTTTCATGAAATTTAGTTTGAATAGATAAAAAAAATATAAGTTGATTTGTTTTTCGAAAGTCTAGGTCAATAACGTTGCATCTAGGTCAATAACATTGTAAAATGGATATTTTTGTTATCAATTATTCTAAGAATTGAATGTGGTTTTTTATTCTGGTTTACAATATTTTTTACTAATTCGGTTTATAATTATTATGTTATTGTTAAATTTTCGAACTCGAATTTCGTCAAAACAGCTATTTTAATTTGGCTCAAATGACGTTAATCAAAATAGTGAAGTTTGAAAATTTAACTAACAAATTTACTAAAAAAAAATCTAAAAAAAATATGGTATAATAACTAAAATAAAATTTAACAAACTGATTACTGATATATGTTAGACATGATCAAACGTAATTTTGAATAAAGTGTAAAGACCTTACAAAAAGTCTGTATGTTAATTGCGCATTTAAAATTTTGTAATTGATAAAAAGGTATTATATACAAAAAAATATCTCTCCCTTATATCGAAAAACACTTCTCCAAATTATAGAGTGTATATTAATAAATAAAAGATCTAATTATGGAAAAAATTTGAGCCAAATCAAAACAGCTGTTTTTGCCGAAATTGAGTTCGAAAATTTTACAATAACATAATAGTTATAAACCGAAATAGAAAAAAATATTTTAAACCAGAATCTAAAACTACATTCAATTCTTAGAATAATAGCCACCAAAATATCCATTTTGCAACAATATTGACCTAGATAACAGCTTTCGAAGCTACTTCCATAATGAAAGGTTGTGATATTTTGAATCATCATAATTTTGTGAAATTGTCGAATTTCAAAAAAAAAAACAACTTATATTTTTTTCTATTTTTTTCTATTCAAAGGTGTAAACTAAATTTTATGAAAATAGAAGAAATAAAATTAAAACCCTGTCGATTTGATGTGGAATTTAAAACATTTCATTCTTCAACATTTAAAACACTTCCTTTTATTTTTTAATTAATTTAAAAATAAATGTTCACTTTATTTGTATTAACAAAATTTTAAAATGTTATTGGATAAAACTGTTTCATTTTCTCTTAAATCGAAAATCAGGGTTCTGATTATCAGGATTTCTGATTTATCGATTAATCAATTAATCAGGATTTTGATTAAAGATTTTGATTAAGTGCACAGCCCTAGTAAATATATAAATATTTCACAATACACAGCATAAATAAAATAGCAACCTCTGTAACCTTTGGAGCAAATTTAATATGACTTAATTTTCAATAAATTAAATTCGACTACTGAGAATTAATTTCGACAAACGTTCCCATCTACTTGCTCGATTCGTGACGCGAATATTTGTGATTTGACGTAAGTCTCGTAAGTCAAAACTCTTGTTTCAGAAAGAATACAGAAGAAATTTACTGGGGAGAATTCTACGCGGATGTTTTGTCCGAGGAAAAATTGTCCTTGAGAAAATTTGTTTTGTGGGAGATTAATTTTTGTTTTGGTTACTACATTTATAATACTTATAAAAAACTTCCATAGCGAAGCACGGGTCCCTGCTAGTAATATATATAACAAACAAACACCATTGGTGAAATTTTCCTGTTTTATAAAATGAGTAACTATACTAAATGTTGTCTATATCTTTTAAGAGAATGGAATATAAGGCCTTTTTGCCCATTGGCGGTGAACGATATGGTTTAAACCAGAGATGGGCACGTGCCTGCTTTGTACGATAAAGCACGGTATATAAAAGACACGAAGAAACACGTAAATACTTGAAAAAATCATGGAAAAAGCAAGCGAAACGTGAAAAATGATATAATAAATAATTCAAAAATTAAATTAGCTTTTAAAACATAAGCAAAACGAAAACAATAGATATTTATGACAAAGTTAAAACATTTTTATTTAATGAAACTGGACATAAAGGGCTTTAAATTAGTGTAGAAACTAAAAAAAAATCTTTTGGAGGCACAGACACGCACGGCCAGGCCAACATCTAGCACGCACGGAGATTTTCACGCACGAACTCAGATTTTCTGGCATGAAAAAAGCACGATACGCGCCCATTTCTAGTTTAAATATCAAACGAACTATCGAAACGATCGTTTTTTCATCATTCTACTTTTAAAAATATGCCCTTTTAAAATAATTTTAGAGAACTCTTTTTATAAATATTTTACAATAAAAATCCTTATCAATCTCTAAACGTCATTACTTAATATTTAAAATAAGAGTATTCTTATGCGTACTCTGAATTTTCATATTTCGTAACCTTCTTGAGAAAACTTTTTGTAAATATTGCTATAATTCTGTGCAATATAAAACTTTTAAACATTTCAAAAATGATTTCCAGTATTATGTCGATTTCTATGGCACTTCAGTTGTTGCCCTATTCTAGCAGTTGATGCACTGAAAAATTTTCACAGAGCAAAAACTGTTATAGTTGTTACTCTGAGTTTTTAGTGTGTGCACTCGTTTTGAAATTAGTTTTTCAATCAGGGCCAAATTACGGTAGTCGTGATCGAGTAAAAGCGTTCGAAATTCTGGCGTTTGAAATTACGGCTCTCGTTATCGAACAAAAAATCAAAAATACTGGATGATGGCATTCGATAACGAACGCGAACGTTCGAATGAACTCTAACGTAGTTCTACTCGATACATAAACTGCCATCGAAAACATTTAAAATGCAACTTCTTCAACAGAAACCGCATTAATTACAAAATGTAATTTATTTATTGAATTTTAATGTCCTTTATATACACTACATTGCAAAAAACCTCCTTCCAACTTCCGAAGAAATCACACGACCCGAAAACTTTGGGAGCAACTTAGTTTAAAAAATGCATTCCAAATTATGGAGAAAGGTGTAAATTTGGTGTTATTTTAGATTTTGCCAATCAACCAGCGGTGATGGTTGACCAAAAATACTATGTGAAAAAACGCACTAGTTGAAGTCCCTCTTTACACTTAATTTTTTTTTTTTTACACTTATTCCATTAAAATTTTCAAAAAGTAAAGAAAAGTCTTTCGACTCGTAACGTACAGAGTGCCGTGATCCAGCAACCCGTTCGATCACAGAATTTTATTCGATACGATTGCTTACGCGATAACGACTGCCGCGATTCGGTCCCAGTTAAATTTTAGAGATATTAAGAAATTAAAAATGATTTCCAAGTACAAGTGCAAGTACTGAGTTTTTGGGGCAAAAGATGAAAATATCTTAAAAACATTTCTTAATATTCCGAGCATTTATTAATGTATTAATATTAATCAATATGAAAAAAAAAACTGTATAACTAGTTCTGTATTTTATTTATTTTAAGAAGACGCTGCAATAATCCTAAAAATATTACGTATTAGGAAAAATTGAGTATACACTCAAAATTAGCACCCGAAAGTTATATAGGATTTATGTATGGCTATCTAACACAGAAAAAAATAATCGACGTAAATATAGCAACCGACATTAATTGTATTCATTAATCAATTCAGAAATGAAATCCAAAAATTTAATGAAACCATTATTCGTTAATTCAGCATTTCTGTTAATGGAGCAAATTAATTAGTTGGCGCAGTTTTAGCAATTATATTTGTTAAAACTGCGCCGACTAAATTATTTGCTGCATTGACGTACAAATATTCATATTAGCAAACGGAATTGCTGAATTAACGAAGAATAGCAAATGTTTTCATTAAATTAGTGAATTTCATTGCTAGATTGATTAATGAATGCAATTAATGTAGGTTGCTATATTTACGTTGATTATTTTTTCTGTGAAAGCTAATTGAAAAATTAAGAACATGTAAGATGGACGCCTTATATGAATTGCTATGACGATCTATCACTGATCGACCTAATGTTTCGATATTAAATTCTAAATATTTTTTAACTGTAAATAAATATTATTTCGCAATTCCGAATTTAAAACACATTTTTACCAGGACATTTCTCAAAATTTAAATATTCAAATGTTCAAATATTAGTAAGAAAATAGTTAAAAATATAGTTAAAAATAATGTCTCGGAAATGAAAACTAGAAGAACACCCGATTTCTAAATGATCCATCAACATTCTAAAGACTATTAAGAAAAAAAGGACAAAATGGCTTTTTCTTCATTTTTAGAGCAAGAGACTCTGGAATAGATGAAATGTGCTTCCAAAAGCAGTTCATTTAGTAGCCTTATGAAAATCCACAGGAAGCATTTTTTTTGTTTTGTAGAGCTATTGCGAATCATAAAATTATGGCAGAGTAGGTGTAGACATAATTTTCTTTTTCGTGCATTCAATGGTCTTTTATTAGCACGGCTTCGATGTCAACTCATGCTGATGAATATATTCCTATTTATTTTTAATATTATTTTGGTGCTTAAAAAAAGCCGAGCATTGGAAGCACTAGTTAAAAAAAATCAATACGTGCGCTCATAATGACTCCAATAAGCGGCTTATTTGTTACATCAGTATCACCCATTCGTTCGTATGACGATATTATTGGCAATACATTTTATAATTTTCGCATATTATTTGGGGTACTTTGTGCCTGCACCCAATACCAGCATTTCCGCCTCCATCTACCCCGTTGGCCAGACTAATTACCGGTCGACGGCGCGCCGCGGCGACTGTGGCGGCAGCCACTTTCAACTGCGTAGTTTACACGTTTTTCACTTCACCCAGTTAATGGCAAACAACAAAATTGTCAATTGCAAACAATGTTTCTGTTAACAACATGAACGACGAACTCATTTGATGAGCTCACCTCACCTCATGGCAGCCATGCTTTAGTCGAGCTTCGTTTATCATCGGGGCAGGTTGGGTGGTTCGAAAAAGTGTCGCGCGCTTCTCTATTACAGCAGCACGGTTCACCAGCAAAATTCCGTGAAGCAGTGGTAACAGTTTGGACGCTTTGCACTGGGCCGAAACAACAGCGATATGTTTAAAGCCAATCACTATAAGCGGTAAACGAACTTGAAAGTGCATTCTATATAATAGGAACATTGTAATGGGGGAACTTATCATTTTTATTACCTTTTATTGGTTCACAAAAGAACGTCGGTGTAGAAGTTAAATTTAAGAAATACATTTCTGTCAAAAACATAAATTAAATTGATTCATATTTTATATTATAAAATGTTGTTGAATTTTAAAAATTGAAAAGGCTTCGAAGGATTACCATACCTCAAGAGTTGAAATCAATTTTAGTGTCATCGAAAAGAATGTTTTGTAAAACAATTATTTAATTTTGTAAAATGACGCCAATAAACATTTGCAGTTGAATTAAAGTGGTTTGCAAGTTTAAATCAAGCATTTTTCTCAATTTATTGTGAACAATTTTGTAAGAGAATGCTATCTCCATCAACACGTATTTTTTCTTCTATCCTATTTATCAAATTATATTCCAACGCACAACTAACTTAAAATATGCATGCATATCGTTGTTGAAGGAAACTTTGAATTCTATTTGAAATACACTAATATTTCAAGCTGAGCTATACACTTGTTAATGGCTTGAATTTTATTCTAAATATATTTTATATTTACTCTTATATCAATTTCTGTTTGCAGTCTGAGAGCAACGCATTCGCATAAAAAAGAAAATAAAAATAATGCTTACTTCAAACTAATTTCTAGTCAATTTCTGGAGCTTTGCAAGTAAGCTTATATAATACAGATTTTCAGCCCAAATTGCTGTTGATTATATGTGATTTCGATTTTATTATTAAAGCTTTGGGAATAGCCAAAAAATATTATTGCGAAACTAGGAAAATCAAAAAATATTCGCTAGGGATTGACGAAATGTCTATTGGAATGTTTGTATCAGAACTTAAAGTGAATTTAAAATGTTTTGTTTCACAGTGTAGTTGTAAAATTTACCGACCTATTCTGGTACGAGTCACAAACTCAACTCGGTCACAAATATGCTTAATCACGATTGTAACAATTTCGTATTCTGTCAATTTCGTATACTATGTTATAACAATAGCGATTAGTAATAATTGCCATTGCTCGCAAGAATGGGGCTATTAGTTTTTCTTATTATTATTATTGTTATTTAATTTTCAAACATATAGATTATACAAGTACTAAAATGTTAAATATTTTAATAAAGTATTGATAAGTTTATATCCAAGAGTCGTAATAATCATTTTTCTGACAACATTTATAATTGTTTGTAAATAAAATCTTGAAGTTATTTCTTCTATATTTTGGCGAACGCATTTTTTCTAATAGTAATAAAATTTTTATATTGTAGCAGCGCAAAGTTTTCTCTGTCTAATGCCAAAAATGTCTGTTAGAATGCAAAAAAATGGTAAAAGAATAAAATTATGAAAATGGAAAATGGGCTATATTTGAAAAACTAAAGCTAATTTAACAACATTTTATTGCACCAAAGCAAAATTTAAATTTTGCCTGGAAGATTTATTTATAAAAATTGTGAAATTAGTTACATATTATTACTATTTTCAAAAGTTTATATAATTTGGTAAATCTTATCAGTTGATGTAATGCACCAACAAAATGGTAAAGCCAAATTATCGCCTTGATTTTCGTAATCGGTACGAAGGCTGATAAGATAGTGAACAATAAAGTAGAACTAGATATATCAAATATATATTCTTAAACTTTCAAAGAATTACGTCATAGAACTGACATAAATTCCAAACATAAATACCATGATACTTTTCTTTATAGTGTTATTCGTGTACTCGGTTCTAATAATCGTTGGCGACATTAAACCATATTCTAGTTTAAATCTTAATTTTTTTATAAAAAAAAAATATATTAAATTTAAAATACGAATAAAATTATTTATAAAAATTAAACTATTTGACTACATTCAAGAATCAATAAGACCAACCCATTCCATAGAATGAATGCAATGTCGACTTAGCATGATTTTAATGTTATCCCTTTTTTGTATTCTGTGTATCTGAATTGGGATCCGTACGACATGTCGAAAAAAAAATATTGAAACCTTAAAATCTCGAAATTTGAAAAGCCTTAAAATGACGAAACAATATTTGTCCGAATCAAAAAATGTCAAAAAATATTTTAAAGCAAGAAAATGTCGAAATATCAAAATTTTAAAATACAAATCTCCCATATATATATATATATATATATATATATATATATATATATATATATATATATATATATATATATATATATATATATAATATTTTACGTTGCAGTTTATTCGACATTTTCTATAATTTTTCGCCACAAAAATGATTTCGACATTTTCTTTTTCAATATTTTAACTTTCAACATTTTTTTGGACATTTTTGTTTTCGACATTTTCAGTTTTCTGCATTTTTCTACAAATATACTTAGCATTAATCAAAGACTAATAGCCCTATTCTGGCACGAGTCACAAATTCAAATCGGTCTCAATAGTGCGCTTTGTCACAATTTCGTATTTTGTCAATTTTATTTTCTATGTTTATTGACGTAAAATTTTGAATCAATTGTCATTTGTAATAATTGTTATTGATAACAATTGTCATTGCTCGCTAGAATATGGCTGTAAGGGTGTGTGCGAGCTCGACTAAATTACTGACTAAACTAAATTTTGGTCTATTCTAAATATATGCATGAGGTGTTAATTCACCCCTTCTTGGTTTCATATACAAAGTAACAGAACTAGGACCGATTCATAATATTATGCCGTAGGGGGACTTTAACAATTACCGGTTACCGAATGGAGATCGAATGAAAACACGTATAATTTTGTTTAGTCAACTATTTAGTCGAACTGTGACACAGCATAGTAAACTAGTTTTTTCTGGGAAAGAAAAACAAGAATACGGTTATAAATACGAATTAAATACTCATTACCATTTGTAAAATTATGGTTTTGTTGTTTTTATGAATTCGAATTGTTTATTATAAATTTCCTGTTTATTATAATTTATTTTTTAATGTTTTTCTTTATTTCATAAGGTATCCGTAATGTTGACTTTATAAATCTACTGTTGTACTGGAAAAGAATTATTCTTATTGTATTGTAACAAATAAAAAAATAAATTACAAAATAAATTACTGAAGTAATTTGCAATAGTCAAACAGTGCGAGGAACTTATATTTGTCTTTTTTATAGACAGTCTTCGCTGAAAATTTACCAAAGATAACAAAAATGTGATATTTTTAAGCACAAATGTTTTATGGTGCATAAATCTTCCATTTATGTCTTGTTCCGTTTATGTCTTGCAGCCATTTCATGTGACGCGTGCAGCTGTCCGATGTTCTTGGTAACGTGGAAATTTATATTTATTTCTATTTTTGAAGAAAATCTAATTTTAATTCTTACGTTTCCAACCGTATAAACATTTTTCTTTTTTTTTATATTATGTGGAAAATTAATTTTAAAAAATTATTTTATTATTTCAATTTACTAAACGCATCTCGATTTTTTTTTTTCAGATAAACGAAATCTTTTAAAAATGGAGACCCCTAATTAGAAAAAGAGTCATTTTTGATTTTGCGGCACTTTGCACAAGACAAATAAATCTCTCCGCTCAATGAAAAACTCTCCACACGCTACTCATTTTTTCTCATTTCCTCGTTTATACTTCTTATATGCTATGGTTGTGGCACTTCCACAATACCAAAACTTTTGTATCCGATATTTGGGATCAGTCGCAAACGAACGTTTTCCGAATTTCCACGTTCTTCATGCGCAGTCCGGGCATTTTCTATTCGGTCGGTCTCTCTATTCTGTGTGTAAATCATAACAATGTAACACAAATAACCAGTGATAAAGAAAATATAAAAATTTATTTACAAAAAATTATATATAGATATTGATAAAATATCAGAGTCCACGCCATAGTGACTCTTATCAATTTGCGCGCCACTCACTGCTCAACGATATTTTTGTTGTTGCTGTTCTAAACTCGTAACTCACGCGGTTCGATATTACTATTTTTTATTTGTTATATGGAATTCGATCGGCTGTTAAGAAGTGTTAAGAATTCAAATTGTAGCTACTGATTGATTCGTTATATAAAATAAAAATCACTAAAAAATGTGCAATTGAATAAAAGTATCTATATTTGGAAAAATATACAAAATTTCGAGTTCAGAAAATTCAATATTTTCAGTTGTCTTCAACAGTTATAAAATTGTAAAAATATTCTAAAAATAAAATCGCGAAATAAATAAATAAACGAATGTGTGCAAATAAATGAACGTCGTGAAGAGTGAAGAGTTTTTAAATTTCGTATTTTCTAAATATATCTATGCAGTGCTCTCGTCGAATATAAAAATTGTGTTTGTGATTAGTGAAAAGTGAAAATGAGTAAAAAGTAGCAGAAACAAAACACATCATTCTGACATCGTTACTGTATTCCCATTTCGACACTCTAAAGTAATTATTACACTATTCAGAGTTTATTGTTCTTAACAATTATATACTTTTGGTAATTAAAAGCGTTTCGTGTAAACATTTCTAAATGGTATATAGCACGAAACACTTAGAAAACTTAGTTTCTTGAAATTAAAATTGCGTTAAAGAAAAGGGTTTTCTTATAATAACAAAAAATAATATTTATTTTATGAAAAGAACCTTTATCATAATAATAACATCTGTGGCAATATGAAATAAAAGCATAAGTCTATTTTTTGAACATTTCAGAAGAACATTTTTAAGCTTTACAACTGATATCGAAAATTATTTTTAAAAATATTTTAAAAAGTATATTTGTAAATTTATGAAAAACTTAAATAAAATCAATGTCTGCAAAATATTATTCAAAAGTTTTTTTTTAATAAAGATAAAAATTTAATAGTTTTTTTGTTGTATCTCAGCAAGGATAAGAAGGATCAGTATCAAAATTTGACACAAAATGAATACGTGTATCAGTATTACGATGATATTAATAACTCAATTTGAACATATCTCGAGTTATGCTGTTAATTCATATTGCCACAGAAGTACTAAGTTTATTTTTTTAATTGTAAATCAGTTTTCTAACATTAAAGAAAATTTACGTGAAATAGCCTGAAGTTCAATTTTTTTTTTTTCAAAAAATTTTTTGTATGTAAAATATCGCATATTTCCTTAATATAGGTAAACATTTTCTTAAAGTATCCATATTATGTATAATTAAAGTTTTTACTATATCCAGTTAAATATTTTTTATTCTAAGAAAACATTTTTTTTTTTGGTGTAGATTTTATTTACTATTTGAAATAAAAAATTCTCTACACTCATGGAAATCTTTCTGAATTTTCAATACAATTTTAAAATTTATTCAAATCGTTTTAACAGAAAATTGTTATTAACCCCGATGTGGGTTAAAAGACTTTAGATTCATATCAGCGATCCCGAATAACCCAAATCCGTTATATTTTTTATAAACAGTTTAATTTTTTATTAACAATGTAAATACTAATATCAAATTTTCTTTTTATCGATATTCGATGACTAAAATGTCTTGATAATCCAGTCCAGTCGTTGTAGAAGTAATACAAAGCAATTAAAAACTTTGAAAAACTGTTTTTTTAAATATAAAATATAAATTGTTGATTAAACTCTATGCCATCATGTTTTTATTTTCGATTAATTTGATTCTAAAAATATTTAAATTATTTTATAATTCAATGGAGTTTTTCAAATGAATATAATAATTTTTCTTTTGAATTATAAAAAATAAAAAAAATATGTACAGGGTGACCAGATAAGAACGATAGGAAAATAATTAAAATAAAACAACAACGGTGTTAGATATCGAAACGATTCTGGCTTCGCTGGCAGTGCTTCGAGTGGTTGGTCCAATTTTTGATGACTTGGTCCAATATGTGCGGCATTATTCCGGCAATAGCGTCTCGAAAGATGGCCTCGAGCTCGGCCAAAGTGGTTGGCTTGTTAGCGTAGAATAAGAACTTGTCGTATCCCTAGAGAAAATAATCGAGGGGTATTAAGTCGCATGATCGCGGCGGCCAATTGATGAACGCACGCCATGAGATGACCCAGTCGCCAAATTTGTTCTTCACCACTTCGAGCGTTGACATGTAGCGCCTTTTTGTTGGAACCAGAGCTCGAATATATCGATGTTGTCTAGCTCTGGCGATAGAACGTCGGCTAACATCGCTTTATTCCGAGGACCACTGACGGTAACGAGGTATCCCTCTTCAATTCGAAAGAAATAAACCGCACCAAACGATGCACGATGAAATAGCAAACCTAACTAAAAATGTTCACAGCTGGATGTCATTGGTAACTTTGACAGCTGCTGAACAATAACCATTCGAAAAACTACCATTGATATCTGGTCAACCTTAATAAAATTTATTCGAACTATTTCAGATCATATTTTAAACAAATTCTTATTCGTGAAATAAATACTATGACGAACAAATTCAAAATATTGAAAAATTCGACATACTCTAGACATTTGTAGATCCAATAGTATAGAAAAAATCAAGATTTCCATTGAAACTCAAATATCGTTTAATAGCATTTAATGGAATTTAGTAATTTTCACAATCATTTATCCTATTAACTAATTCCAATAGTAATGGATAAATTAAATGAATAACTATAGCCAATATTATTTTTATATTTTATAAAATGACTCTCTGATTCCGATGATATGGTTTAAATATGTTTCTTTAATACAAAATATCGGGCAATAACTTTTGAACCGAGCTTTCAAAAAAATGGTCACATATATTTATAAATATTTCGCGTTCTAAAGAATTCATATTATCAAGTGTTATATCGAACGAAATGAAATATCCAATAAACATTTCTCACAAGATTTTTAAATTTGTTTAATAGATAACTCGATAGGAGAACTTAAAAAAGCATTTTTTCAACAAAAATTTAAATTAAAAATCCATTTAAATTTTTTTTTAAATGAAGAAACTATGACGATACACAGTTTGTAATATTCCAAAATTAGTCCACACTCTTTCCAAGAAATTGAGCTATAATGACAACTTGAGCTATAATGTACTATTTGGGAATAAAAAAAAATGATGTGAAAGCATTATAATTGAGTGCAATATATTTTTTCGTAATTGAGTGCAATGTAAATAGGCATAAAAATAAAAAACGAAAAAATGTAGGCGGATTACTTCCAGTTTTTGAGCACGTATTTTATAAATAATTTTAAATTTTATAACTTTATCTTAAATACTTTACAAATTTATAAATAAATTATAAATTGTATGGGACATAGTAGAGTAGATTGACTAATTCGACTCATTTTCTAAGTTAGAATTACTATCCTACTAAAATACACATATTGAAATTACAGGGTGTAAACGAAATTATTTTTACATTTTCTTTTATTCATAACTTAAAAACTTAACATGGTAAAAGAAAAAATGATATCGCAAATGAAGAACAATACTCCATAGTTTTTAAAAATAGTTATTGATTCAAATTTCTGAATGAGATATTACGAATTTCTGTATTTTAGTCTTCCAGCCTATCATCACCCGTTGGACACCTTTTTTCTAACTCTTTTGATAAGCTAATCCAACTAGCGCTTATTTTATTTCAGTTTTACAAATTTTCAATATTTTTCCATGAATTTATTTTATATAAGCCAAAAATTTTAAATCTGGACCTAGATCAGGGCAGTTTGGTTACATCATTTTGAAAAAACTGGGTATATGGTATAAAAACAAAAATGTTTTTTTTCAGTTTACACTAAATTTTAATTCTTTCACATAATTTTTTCTGTTTTCAAAATGTATCCATCTATTTCTCATATTTTTACGTCATTTTCTTTAAAAAGGTGCAGGCTTGGAATGTTACAAACTGTGCATCATCTCGCTTTTTCGATTTTTCGCAGTTTTTTAAATACAATTTTGGTTAAAATCTATAGAATTCTCTTAAACCAGTGAACCAATTTCAAAATGTTGTGCGACATGTTTATTGGATGTTTAATTGCCTATTATTTGATTTAACACTTTATTATATGTGACCACCTTTTTGAAAGCTTGATTCAAAAATTATTGGCCGATAGTTTACGAGATTTACGAGACCTATCCACAGACATTTTTTTAATTGAGATATTCGAATTGTTTGGATCATTACCAGTAATACAAAATTTTACTGCGAAAACTTTTTTTCTCATTTTATAATGCTATTATATAATAAACATATATTTAAATATCTTAATATATATATACATAAAATCGAGGCGCTGAGTCAACACACGACCAATTCTTTACAATGTGCAAACACTTTCCAATTTTCGTTAATTCAATTTTACAAATTATTACACTCATAGAAATATGTTGTACGAACAAAAATATTTTTACAATAGACTTGTTAATAATATATTCCATTATGATATTTACTTTTGTTGTTGAGAACAATCAACATTGTCATGTCAAGTACAATAATACTAAACGTCGATGATTTTATTGTTCAATATTAATAATATCAAAGAATTTTGAACAAGTTTTATATAATTTATATCAACTTATTTCAGAAGACATATTATCTGTGTGCATATGGCAATCTTTTAAAAATTATTAAATTTGAAAAACAAACTGATATTCACTAAAAATAGTGAATAAATGTATAACTGTAATAAATCCTCTGAGAAAATGTAACGAAATCTGGATTCTCATTTTGGCAAATATGATAGCAGAAAACTCTTTTTTTTGACTTGATGCCTTAATAGCTTATATTTTTCCATCGCAGTAATAAGTTATATTAATTAATTGAGTTTTTGTCAAAAGCATCGATTAGTCGAATATCAGTTAGTCATCCTTAATCAAACCCTTTTTTTCATAACCGTTTCGTTATGAATTTCAATTAGCGTATTCACTGTTCATCGTATTTTAGTTTGGTACCATGTAGTATATATACGATACAATAACACAGAAACGCCAATTCGTTGTTGCATCCCTTATAAAAGTGAAATACCGCAAGTGTTGTATTTGAGAGTAGCCCTGAGGCATGTTTTTTGGTGTCGTATTTTGTGAAATGAAATAAAAATTGTGAAATTGAAGACAAATAGTGCATACAAAATATTAATTTATTTGTTTTTATTTTCCACAATTTGAATAATTTCAATGATAATTTCAAAAAATCCAAATTTTAAAAGAGTCAGCTGCATTTATTTGATGACATATTTTAACAAGCAGAAAAGTGGTGCTCACAGTTCAATTGCCGTACTGTCGTACCAAAACCATGAAACTGTGAATATGCTAAATATTTTAACAACTAAAATGTTGCGGGTTTTATAGGCACGGTGATATGATCTGTCTCGATAGGCCTATCGAAATACTATCGATTCAAAGAAATAGTTTAGTTTGCTGGGAAATGGTAATGTTAGAATAGTTCGAATTAGAGATGGGGGCGTGCCTGTTTTTGATGGCACGGACAAGCACGGGTACGCCGATAGGTGGCACGCACGAGCACGAGCCCGACGAATAAAATTACAGGCACGAACGAAAAGCACGACAAAACACGGGATTTTAATAGACACGAAGAAACACGGAAAAACAAAACAAAACACGGAAAAACACGACAAAACACGAAAAAAAGCACGGAAAACATGAAAAAGCAAGCAATACGTGAAAAATAATATCGGAACCGTTTAGATTTTTGGAACCAGAATCGTTATTAAAAATCTGTTGAACTGGAACTGGAATCGAAACATATATATTTATTTCTGGTAGGAATCGGCACTGCCATTTTAAAAATATCGGAACCAGAACCGGAACAGATATTATAGTCCCTGTCAGGAAACGCAAAGAGCCGGAATCGGAACCGTTATAAAAAAAATGTATGGTACCGGAATCGAAACCCATTTTATGTGTTGGTTGAAAGCGGAATCGAAACCACAATTTAAAAAATCTTAGAACCCGAACCGAAACCGATATTCCAATAGGTTTTAGTCCCTGTAATAAATAATTTAAAAATTAAGTATGATACTGTTTTATTCTCTTAAATCCATAAATAAAACTAAAACAACAGATTTTTAAGAAGAGGCCACGACATTTTTATTTTCTGAAGCTGGAAGGGGCATTCGTACCTGATTCAAAGCGATCGAAATTATTCTTTCTGATCTTAGCGTATACGCTTACAGCCCGATTTTAGCGAGCAATGACAATTGTTATCCGTAACAATTGTTACAAATGACAATTGATTCAGACTTTTACGTCAATAAACATAGAAAATAACATTAACAGAATACGAAATTGTGACAAACCGCATTATTGTGACCAATTTGATTTGTGACTCGTGCCAGAATAGGTCTATGAAGCTAACTTTAGTTAAATCGATACATATTTAAATTCTTCTCTGAAGCCTATTTCGAACCCTTTCTTCATAAATAATGTATCAGGATTCAAAATAAGGCGCATATTAGTCTACGCTTGCCAGGATTGCGTCAGGTAATATTTGGCCCTATTCCGTATTCTGATTAGAGACAAATTTTCATTTGGTTACGTCTCGCAATGATACACTTGCGACATTAGCAGCCGTTACAAGTAAACAAAAAAAAAAAGAAAAACAACTTCGGGTTTCTGTCACCAACAACTGTGCGACCTCAACCACCTGCTTAGGCAACCACTTAACCGCTTTACCGCTGAATGTTCTGCGCAATTTCGCTGAAATTTGTACAATAAGAGACTCATTAAACCATAGTTTTTCACACAACAATCAAAGTAGAAACTAATTTGAATTTCTTTTCAACTCTTTCTGCAGCTTTAAAACGGCCTCTCTGGCGCCCTTCGACACTAGCAGCAACACGTCGTCGCCGCCGCCGCCCTTGCTCCCACCGTCCGCATTCAAACCGACGCAGTCGTTCGACGCGCTCAACTACGTCGCATTCGCAAAATTGAGTTCTGCGCCGCCGCAGACACAAGCGATATCGACATCGCCATCGTTGTCAACCACTTATACGCTCGCGCGCAGTGCTACGCAGCCGCTTCAAGAGTTCACACCACCACATAGAGCAGCAGCAGCAGTGGTACCACCTACTGTACAACCACGAACGCCCGCAACTCCCGTGACACCAGCCACGAATAGGCCGAACCGCAACCACGACGATAACAGCACCTGCGAGCAACTGACGCTCTCCTTGGGCAGTGACAGCGAGCGCATCTTCGACATGTCAGGCTTCGGCGACAGCAGCAATGCGCGCCTAGATGGCGCTGAAGATGCTGCCGGTCTCGACAGTTCGACGGCGTCGCCCGGCACAATTGAGCGAAAGAACAGCGTTCGTGCTCGCGCGAATATGTTTGCGAAATTGGAGGAGAAGACTCGGGCGCCAGTGACACTTAGCCGCGAGGAGCGCACGTCACCGCGCAAAGGTTAGTCTTCGAAATTCAAAATTTTCATAAAATTACAATTTTTATTTATTTTAATAAATTTCAAATTTAATTGTATTAGTTTTAAATTAATTTAAATATTCCAAAATAATTTAATCTTCGAATTGCCATTATGCATTTTGAGTTATCTCTATTTTTTTATACATATCTGAATTTTAATATTTTCTAAACGAAATTTGCTTCTGCAAGAGCATATCACTCAACAACGTGGCAGCTCGTCAGTCCACGGTCCACGCTTTGATAACAAAAGGCAGCACTAAACGTCAGCCCAACGCTAACAACATCAATAACCACAGCAGCAACAACAACATACATGGCTTGTTTACAACAAGTTAATTGCCTTAAAAACTGTGTTATTCATAGTAGTCGGTCGGTCGGTAGTCGCTCAACTGCTGCGAGTAAAAAACAAATACGCAAAAATAATAACAAAACAGTATTGGTAACAAAAGCGAATCAAACAAAGCGTTCTTTCAAAAGCCCCAATATATATTTTATGCTAGCAAAAGCGTTTTTCATGAATATTTAAATTTGGTTGACTTTCGCTCGATTGCCTCGCCCCAGTGTTGCGCATAATCCCCATACTCAAAGATCAGCGTTATTGCGTCATGACCGCTCGAGATATTTCTTTGAGCCGAACACCCATCTGCAAAATTCTGTGCCACCATCCATCATATTTGTGGATTGAATATGCAAAATTGCACACATTAAATAAATGCTTCTCTAAAACATTATAAACAGCTAACAAAGTCTATATAATTGCTACTTAACATAATAAATATTATAAATATTAAAACTAAACATACAGCTTAAAAAACACTTTATTTTAAAATAAATACATTTGTATTTGAATAACGTTTAAAAGCAAACGCATTTGTTTGTATTGAAAATAACTAAATCAATTTACTGCATTTCTGTACACGTATAAATGTAGTATTTTTAATTCAAAAAACCTACATTTTCTAGATATTAAAACATCCAGAAATATGTTGAATTTGCTACAGCTGCATTTTTTGCATTCTGTATATATAACTTCACTACATACTGTATTTTTGTAAGTTTCGTAAATATGAAAAACAATACGATGCCTTCATTTAGTTTTACTACATTCTGTATGTATATAACATCAAGAAAAAAGTAAAATACAACATATGCATTTATTTTTTCTACACAATGCATTTGTTTCAATTTCATCTGTTTACTTTTCTTTTATTTACATTTAGAGAAATGCCATATATTTGACTATATGAGAAAATATTAAAAAAACAACATAAGTATTTATTTTTTGTTCAACATTAATTATTTCTTAAATTACATAAATATGTCGAAAAATACTTCAACTGTTCTTATTTTTACTTTTCGGTCTGTTGTTTGATGACGTTCGCACAAATCTTATACTTCAGTTTCTGTAATATGTGGAAAACCAGTTTCTAATACAATGTACAGCAAAATCACAGAAATAAATACAAATGTATTTAAAATGAAGTAAATGTACACACTGGAATAAATGTCATAGACTTAGTACACTCAGAAAAAAGTCCTATTAAAATTGATCAATAGGACAGTTATTGATTAAATAGTATATAAAAAAAAAGATTTTCATATAAAAACAAAAACAATTTAATAGTATTTTGTAGTATTTAATGATATTTACCTATTAAAAAAATTGACTAATTTTAATAGCAAAAAACTTTTAATTTTATGGTATTTTTTTCTGAGTGTATTAAAATTAATCAATAGAATAAATTATTATTTTAGTCGGTAATAACATTACATACTACAAAATAATATTTTAAGTTTATATGAAAATATTTGTTGTTGTTGTGCTGTGTAATTAAATGAAATAAAATTGAAATTTTTATCAAGTCCATTAAATAAATATAAAGAAAGTTGACAAATTATATATGTATATTTGCCATGCAAATTTCTTCACTACAGATAACAATAAATTCCACATGATTTCTATTTGTTAAAAATGTTTTATTTTCTATTTTTGCAGCTCCGCGTCGTTTATCGCCAACGTCCGACTCCTTGCCGCCCGATGAACCCAAAACACCGAATAATCCGCCACCAAACCCCGACGATGAAATCGGTAAGTAATGCCCTAATGCCTATGATCGATGGTTGTCGCTTTTTTGATTGCATTTTATGTTGTTTCTTAACAAAGTTTTCTTTTTTATTACAATCTACAAATTATTAACCGATTTTATATGATTTAAAAATGTTTTAATTGGAATGTTTTTGTTGCGCATGTTGCTCACCTCTGCCACGGTCGCTCATTCAGTTTGCGTTTTCGAGTTATTAACACTTGAGGAAAACCGTTTGGTCTGCATTTTTATTACTAATTAATTTATTTAATTTTATGTTAATTTTATCCAAAGCATGTTTGTGTATTTTTATTAAAAACTATTTTATATTTCAGTGTTGTAACTTGAAACAGTTTAAGACAAATATTAAAATGGTTTGTCATGTATTTATTTTTTAATATTTTTATTTTCAAGTTATACGTAAATTTATGAAAATGAAAAATAGAGCAGTTTAGCCTGCTTTTATTCACCGTGATAACGATATCTACAATTTCACAAAAATAATTCTGCAATTTGCTGTCAGCATCTAAATATTACGACTGGGGCTGTGCGATTATTCATTTTACCGGAAAGTCTGATTAATCGTAATCACGACTAATCAATTATTCGATTAATCGTATTTTTTGATTTACCGAAAATACGAATAATCGGTTCAAAATAACGATTAATCGATTAATCAGAAATATGATTAATTGAAATACGATCAATTGTTTTTGGCATGAGTATAAATAACGACATTCTACTTGCTACGCATTAAATTTGGTGTTTGTATATTAAATTAAAGAATAACAAAATTTTTGTTTGTATATTTTTGTAGACAGCAATTTCTATGTTCTCAAATAAAAATTATTTGAACCGATTATTCGTATTTTAGGTTAATTGGAAAATACGATTAATCGAATTATTGATTAATCGTGATTATGATTAAGCAGAATTTCCGGTAAAGCGATTAATCGCACAGCCCTAATTACGACGAATATATAAAATAAAATTCCAAATATTTGTATATGCAAACTAGCTAATAAACTTACTAATAAATAAATATTGGTAACATCCCTTCTGCACAAATTGCAAACATACCACTTCTATTCAAATTGGGTCAAGTTGACCCACCCATTGAATAAATATATAATTAGATATGAAACCATCGGTTTTTTCAATAAATTACTTTACATTCAATCATTTGAAACAAAAATAAATAAAAACAAAAAATATATATTTTATACACTGAATACAGATATTTTTAAATACCTAATACGCTATTATGGTAGACTTGATCTTAGCAATAATCAGTGCCAGATCATAACCCTAGTAAAATTTTAACTATGGTAAACCTAAAAATGTGCACTATAAATTCAGTAAAGCTTACGAATTCACGAAATCATTCAATGAAAATATATTTATTAATATGAATATGTATAAAAGGTTCTTTGCCAAAACCCCATCGTATCATTATAGATTATCGAATGAATAGGGCGATATATATGACATCATTTAGTTTACATTTTTAGGGACATATACAAGCAAAATAACCAAAATATTCTGAACGAAATATTGTTCGAGAAAATCCAGCTACATTTTATAATTTAAACGTATAGAATGTGGTGTTATGATAAGAGTAATCGCGGGACACTGCTTAATAGGACACCACACATATAGACTGTGTCCAATATTAAATAACTGGTGCAAACTTGAACATCTTCTACATTTCTGTTCGGGACTGGCCAAACGCATACTCAATATTCTTGGAGAAACCTTTTTTAACCCTGCTGTTGGGTTAAAAAAAAAATGTACGAATCATAAATTAATGGAACATTTTAGTCTATACTCTATTTTCGTAAAAAATCAAACTAAACCTATTTTTGACAACTATTTAATGCTTTGGAAACATAATATTTACGCAAAAAAATATATATTTGAATGCTCAATAAATCATTTGGGTTATATATCAATTTGTTCGAAATTGTTATTTACCACTTGTCATACAAATTATATTACAAAAAAAATTATCAGAAAATATATTGTAAATCACCAAAATTAGTTTTCTGATTCCCCTAACTTATTTTCATCATGCATTCAAATCAGCTATACGCATTATTGCAATTTTTTTATGAAATACCTCATAATACCACACTGACATCCACGGGTGAATTTAATTTCATACCAGCCTAAGTGTATTTTCAGGAATTTTTAGGATTCGTACACCTTGGAGACCTCTGGACTACTCTAAATAGTAACCACAGACATTATCACATAGTGTTCTTACCAACTTCATTACACTAGCTATTAAATGTTTCCAAAATTTTTCATGTGACCTAATTTTCTTCACAGGTTATTATTGCTATTTATTCCAAATAAATAACAAAGAATTCTTCATTATTTTGTTTCAAGAAAATGAAAAATGTACAATGGACCAAAATAGTCCCTTAACGTAAGATTTGTAACTTTTTAATTTTCTCCCTTTCTATTAACGATAGACACTTGACTATTTTTATATTAACAATTATTAAAAAAAAAATACTACATGAGCTGAAGATTCATGTCGATATATCGTACCGTTAAAAAGTTATAAAGGGAAGAACAAAAGTTATAAAGAGAAGAACAAAGAGAAGACAAAGCCTGTAATATTCGGAATGAAGAACCACGAAGAACGGTTGAATCTTAGAAAGATTGAATCTTTCTGTAAAAAGAATAGTTTGTGGTTTCGCTATGGACCTAGTTGATCTATGTGAGGCTTACGCCGCCACCCTAACCTACCCAGATTTCTGGGATGCAATCAAAATCCTCTTTCTCAAGTTTTTTTTTAATTTTGCCCAAAATGTATTTATTTTAGGGCTGTGCGATTAATGGTTATACCGGAAATTCTGATTAATCGCAATCTCAATTAATTATTCGATTAATCGTATTTTTCAATTAACCGTAAATACGATTAATCGGTTAATTATAACTTTCAATTACTCAAATTAATTTTTATTTGAGAATAGAAACTGCTGTCTGAAAAAATATACAATTTTGTTCTAGAAAAAAACAAAAAAAAACTGAAATTTAAAATACAAATGGCTAAAAATATGCGTAGAAGTAGATTGCATTTATTTATATAAAAAAATAATTAATAGAATTAAATTATTCAAATTTCTGATTAATAGGTTAAGCGTTATTTCGATTATTCAAAAATCTAATTAATTAATTATTCGTGCTTATGATTAATCAGACTTTTCGGTAAAACGATTAATCGCACAGCCCTAATAAAATTTTTTTCGTAATTTTATATATTTTTGAACTGTAATTGGTAAACGTTTACAACTTGCTCTCTGCTTTCTTTTGTATATCATGATACATTTTAAAGTGAATCAAACGATAGACCAAATAGATGACCATTTAACATACTAATACGAATGTTAACTAGAATACTTGCGGATCGGAAATGGTAACTGTCGAAATCAACTATTTTATGCGAAATTAGTAGAAAAATCTGTCAAAATTCCGTTTCGCACGGACTCTGTGATGCCGTATTTTCAAAATTCGAATTGGATTCGAATCTTAAAATTACTAAAACCAACTCCGATTGAAAATATTCGCTATGACGTGTGGCTTCAAGTAGGGATGTATATTTGATGTCTAACTAGATCGAAAATTCATTTTATTTTCATCACTTCTAAAGATTTATCGATCTAGGCAATATCTCTAATACGTTTTATAATTTCGTACGTTTATTCAATACCAATGGAATTAAAAAGTGTTTAGCCCAACTCTTCCACTATCGTATATTTTGGCAACCCCTAATTATTTTCCGGTTCTGCGGAACTTGGGGGATTATTTGGTGGTTTCCTCCGATTCCAATGCAATGTCGGCGTATTTGGATAAGAACTTGAGTAGTGATAAGAAAAATTCTGCATTCCGATGAATGTATATTACATGCGTTTATCGCAACGCATGTAATATACATTCATCGGAATGCAGAATTTTTCAATATTGTTATCACTACACAAGTTCATATCGCATTGAAAGTAGTTTGCTGCATTCACCGACTTGATCGACGTCTTTAGTTTCACATAGGCAGCAAGGCGGATGACAAGGTCTCGCAAGATTTTTATTCTTTAAGCTTTTTCTGATCGGGTTTACAGAATTCATGCGCACTAAAACATTCCAAGAGACATTCAGTTTTTTCTACATTCCAACTTGTTAAGATTATCAAAATGCATCAACTACGACTCCAGCGTAAGCAATGTTCCTACGCACAAATACCACTTTTACTAATCAGCCAACTCCTCAAACTTTGCAGAACCATCCTCGTTGCCACTATCGGAGCGTCTACGTTTCTTCAGCAGCCTCAGCGCGGCGGCCGCCAACCGCAGCAATAGCTCTTACACGCGCAGCCCCACCATGTTCCACTCGCACTCACACACGGCCATCGAGCGCAGCTCCAGCGCCGCCGGCTACTCGTCCATGCCAGCGACACCACGCAGTAGTACAAGCAACACCAGCGCCAGCAGCACGAGCGTCACGCCCACGCCAATGGAATGCTCCCAGGGCGTCACGGACGACGATTCTGTCTGTGCCGCCAGCGAAGATCCAACAGCTGGCGATGAGGACGACGTTGTCGTGCGTACATCTGCCGCCTTCATCAAGCTAACGAAGTCCGCGTCACAGGGTTTCATGGCTTCGCGTGCCATTGATCCACAGACGACGCCGCCCTCTACACTGACGCCAACCATGAGACGCATAAAACTGAAAACCATCGGCAAACTTATGCTGCCACAAACGTTCCTCAATGCCAACGATCGCAACAACAACAAATGCAACAATTCGCGCAACAACGCCTGCGAAGCGACCGAGGACAACAGTAATGGCTGCGTCGACGCAGTCGACAAGCCGCCGACCAAGAAAATTGGCAAAATCAAGTCGCCATTTATCGAGAACTGCCAACAGCTGCAGCAGAAGCACCAGCCACTCAACTCCAAGTGCATGAAGTACGATCTGCTATCGTCGCCAAGCGGCCACGCACTCAGCGACAGCAACGGCACGCAAGAAAGTCGAGCGTGCAATGGTGACGCGTCCACCACCAGCGACTCGGGCAAAGAAAACTGCGATGTGGAAAGCAGCGCGCAGCCGCCGCAGTCTACGCCACCCGTCGTCGAGATGCGCAAAAAATTTACGCGCATCATGAACGGCGGCAGTCACGCTCCACAAAGTCGCATGCAGCAGCCGGTGGTGTCACAACGCAATACCCACAGCGGCGCCTCACCAGTTGTCGACGAAAAGTACGCCAAATATTTTGGGATATCGACCGCGTCTGTCGTCGAAGAGCTGCCGGCGAGCGTCACCGACAATGCGGTCGCCAAGCGCAACATGCAGAACTTGGTGGCGTCGGATGCCGCGAGTCGTGTAATGCCAAAGCGGCAGCTGGATTTGGACGAATTAATGCCGGACGCAGATACACAGCCACTGGTTGCAGCGGTGAACGCAAACGTACGCCTGCAGAACGGCAACACGTCCACAGAGGCGTGCAGTGCGACGTCCAAGGTGACGCCGGCCAACGCGACTGCTAAGCGACGCGACGCGTTGAAGCGAAATCGCGCCATGACATCCATTGGCAACGGCTCACCGTGCAGTACGCCAGTTCGCTCTCCAGGCGCTGTGGGCGGCATGAGCGTCGGGTCAGCGAGCCGTTCACTACGCACTGGACGTGCGGCAACACTAACGCACGGCGTGCCGTACCGACGACAATTGGTGCCGCAGGTGCAGAAGTTTGAGGACATCGTGGTCACGAAGGAGGAATTTCTGCTAGCATCCAAGGAGTTTGAGCGAATTTTCTTGGGGTTTGATTGAAGAAAGAACAGAACTGTGAGCATAAAAAGGATAAAAGTGAAGAGCTTTTTTTAGAAAAAGCTAAGAAAGAAAAATTCAAAATTCAAAATTAAACAATTTTAAAAATTGCTCAATATTTGAAATGGTTTCGGAAGATTAACAGAGATAGAGAGAAGGAGCTGTAGAAATGGGAGAGTTTTCGTGTGAACCCATGTGCTAAAAGTTCATGAAAGCATCTGTAGCTGGCATCAGAGAGCTTTTATGAAATTCAAAAAATATTATTCCAAGAAAAAAGCGAATGCTGTATTCGAAAAAGTAGAGAAGAGGGTGGCCAAAGCTTGCAAAAGCTTTTAGAATAAACGAACTTTTAACGAAAATAACGATAAAAACAAATACGAGCCTAAAATTGCCGCTTTTAAAAAATGTATAAAATTGAAAAACATGTTTCCTTAGTTATTTAATATTTTTTTTATTTGTATTAACCAAATTGTGTAATTACATAACCGAAGCAGAAGCTTGCCAGTATATGAAACAAGCTTCCGTGTTATAAGAGGTTAAGCTTTTAATATTATTGAAGCTTCGCATGTCTGTGTGATTAACTTATAAACGTCGATTTATTATTATTATTATTATTATTATTACGCGTAAACAGCAGAAAGATGCCTTTATGTAAACTTGCCTAAACTTAATCAATATCTTGTAATCATTGTAAAGCTTTCACTTTAATCATATCTATGTTCTATATAAATATATTCGCAATTATCCAAACAACTTATAAAATTTAAAACACCAATGTATTTATTGTTAATTTTGCTCATTTATTATTTTGTATGCAAGTATTTCAGTGTTTTAATTAAATATATAAAAACCACAACCATAAATATATTAAATATTATTGAGTGCATAAGTTACTACTTAAGTTAAGCAGGCTGCTTGGATGTTTGAAATGTGCCTCCGAGCAGCTATTTTTGTCCTACGACTACAAGTTGCTTTTTATTTAAATAATTTGTGAAAAATGTTATTTTACTTTGTATTCAAATTGTGTTTAAACAAATACACGCGTTATATATATGCAAACCTTTTATTTCAATATTTCAGTTACAATTTTAGACTCGGAGGGAAATGAACTGGTACTAGACTAGGCACGTTCCTGGTTCCTTGGAGAGAGTACTAAGAGATCATAACTCTGCCTCTTTTTATGAAACCATGCGTGGTTCTAGGAAGGGCTGATTTAATACCTATTACAAAACTGGTCTTCAAGATCCTGTCCTTAGTGGGTACCAATGGTACCGACCAAGGAACATGTATAATGATTACAAATTGTATCCCTCCGGTTCATGCCTTTGAACTAAAACAGTGACAAGTCTTCTTTTCACCAGTCACGTGATAGGTAATTTTAGACTTCTATTCCCGTACTGCTAATACATTTTTTACAAATAAACCAAGGCTAAGTTGATCGTCGACAGGGGGAACAGATTAGGTGGTGTCGGTGAAAAATTGTCTTGAATTTTCCAATGTGTGAAATGTCAGACAAAACAGGAGATTGTTCCCTAAATAAGTGCGCTTGCGTCGCGTCGTTTGGATGTCAAACTCAGTACATGTTCAAAGATTTTGCATAGAAGCTACCGAAGAAATATTTGTGTTCCCTAATATATATATATATATCACACGCTGTTGTATACTGAACATCCAAAACGGATTTTGGAGCAGCTGCCCAAATCCACGAATTATATTCCATCATTGGCCGAATACAGGTTGTATGGACAGTGCTTAATTCAGCAGGAGGGAGTGAATTATTATTATAAGACATATGTCTTACATCGCTTTATAAACCCGAGACACTTGGCCGCTTCTTACGACACATCAATTAAATAATCGTTCCAAAGGAGCACAGTGGTCTGAGAATTGCATCTGACGATCAAGAATCTGTAGCTTTTGATCAAAATGAGCTATTATCTGAAAGATGAGTACAAATAAATTAATGGATTTTGAACCTTTTTAATGTTGTGTTTTAAAAAAAGTGAAAAACGAAAAATTAATTTTTCCAATTCCTTTTTTGTGTTGGGAAAAATTAAATTTAATGACATTAAAATATATATTTTTTATAGTTTTTGTACGCGACTGCAACGAGATTTCAACGCGATATTCACGCTTTAACATTGGCCTTTATTGTTCCCCGGAATTTACACCCTACCAAAGTTAACATTTCATATTAAACACTATAAACAACTGAAGTCAGTAAGGAATAATTATTAAATTTAAAAAATCGATTCTGGTGGGTCCTGGCCTGTTTAGTTTATAGAGAGTATTGAATTGGAATGATTTGAACATTCAAAAACGGAAAAGAAAACATTGGCCTTCGGAAGTTATGCCCTACTTAAATCAATTTTTAGCTTAAAATTTGATAAAAAAAATTGATGAGTTACCGCAACAATTTTATTTGTATAATTTTTATAACTTATCAATCGAAAATACAATTTGAAAATGTTGTAAGATACAATTTTTTGAAATACAAGAAAAAACTACTCTTCTTCAAATAAAAAAAAACTTTGTATTTAGCCAGCAATATTACATATTGCGCATTTTACTCTAAAACTTCAAAGAGTTTGGGCGCTTATTGAATGGTCATAGATTAAAACCAGATATTGATGGGACGAAACCCTGCGGAACTTCAGAATTGATGGAATGTTGTTCTGAGAGAACACCATACATCGAAACTCGTATTGAACGACTCTGAAGAAATCTCGATAACCATCGACTATAAGAATTACCGACAGAAGTAAAAGGTATGCCAGGCAGCACTTTTCTCTTTTCTTATTTCTCAAGATGAAAAAGGTTTCCTTAATATTTAGATTGTTGGACAAGTATTAATATAAGATGTGGATGTGAAACATGTGTAATTGTGATATCCTTTCTAGAAATTATGCTAGGACCATGATCGGGTATGGTATTTTTTGCTTATTATAACTCGAGCAGTTCCATGATTAGCATGATCCGGTCATAATCCGGTCATAATCATTTCTTCCGTAAAGAGTTAATTTATACTAGGGTTATCCGTATTGCAAAATATTGTCCTCATTGGCAAAACAATTGTCAGATATATAAATCTACACATATAAGCGCTTTATATGTTAACAAACCTTTCCCATAAATAAAATATTAAAAAAACTATAACAATAATCAAATATTTTTCGTTTTATAAAATGTTTTGCATGCGCTCAATAATGGGTAAAATAATAATCTCAACTTGAACTCATTATTATTTCTATTACTTTTTGTAGAGTTACCATCGCGTCCCTCAAAGTCTGCATCATCCGCTGCACTTGCGTTCGCTCCACCATCACCGGCGGCACGCACCACACTGGAACCAGTCAAGGGCATTCTTAAGTCCAAGTCCGGCTGTGTCGGATTCATGCCAATGGACCTTAGTTCGGAATTAAAAAATCGACTTAAACGTTCCACACATGCGTCTGTCACTAATCTGCGTAAATCGGCGACCACAGACAATGCTGCTGCCAAATTGGAAGATGGAGCTGCAGCCGTTGTCGAAACTGACACGAAAATCATAACTGCCGACTCTCAAAGGAATCTTGGCGAAGTACTGCGCAATGTAGCAGTGGAGCATACAGCGTCATCTGCAGCAACGACAGCGCAACATGACGATGCAGTAAGTCTCGTGCGTAATTTGTCGTCGCTCGGCAAACCTCCGCTCCGTACGGACAATGCGGCGTCTCGCAAGAACGGAGCACCGGACAATCTGTGCGCCTCGACCTCTGAGGGAGAGAGTTCCGGCGGTCGTGAAATATCGGAGATCATCAAGAACAGCGCCGTAGCGCGCCGACGCAAGCTGAACGATGGGTGAGTCTCAGGGCTGACCAGATGTAAGGTGGTGCATTTCGTTGTATTGCTCAAGGATTTCCGTATTTTACAATTGATAGCTATAAGAAATCGGTTTTATTTTATGTATGTCGTAAGATGTTTAAATGCCTAATATATAATGATATTCTTAATTTATTTTATATACAAAAATAACTAACATTTTTGCACTTCTAACAGCAATGACTAAAATAACGACGAGCATCATTAATGTGTTGTATTAATAAAAACTAAAAAAAAAAAACAAAACTTGTTCGTATAAAATAAAGTATTTTTTACTAACTTTACATTGTGCAAGCTGATTATTGATTCTAAATTTTTACTAAAATAAATATGCTATATTAACAATTGATAACAATCGCTTTTTATACAAAACTTTTTATTATAAGACACGTAATTTACCAGAACGCACAAAGTTCATGTTTCTATAGTGTCCATGCGTTTTGATTCTGTTTTCGACTTCACTATCTGCAGTAATACATATTGGTTCTGGTTTTCTGGATTGTCAACATTTGTCTGTCAAGAGACTAAACAATGATACGTAGAAAGACGGACTCGCTTTTTTTGGCCAAAACTGTGCATGTGTTTTGTTTTTGTTTTCTTCGACAAATTGTGTAGCGAAAATAAAACAAAACAACAAACATGCGTCTATTGCTGATTTCAATTTATGCATTTGGCAAGTGTTCTAAAATTCAATGTTTCAATACCAAATAAATGTATTTCAATGGAATGCAATGAGTTATAGTTTTATGAGACGAATTCAATTCAAATTGTGCTATCCAACACTTTTCCCCACACATTCTACCTACAGATATATGTACTAGATATACAAGAAAATGATTTATGGTTATCAAAAGCATAGTCGTATTAAAAAGTGGAACAGATGAAACATTTTAGTAATCTTTATCTTTAGTTTTGACTATCATTATCTGGATAACCATTTATCATTTTCTTATTTATCATAACAACCTAAATGCTCAAAAAATAATTCAAAAATTTCGATTTCAGATCCAAATATCTTAAAAACATATAGAAATAATAGATATGTTAAAATTAGTTAAAATGCTCTGTTACGTTTTGTAGATTTCAAGTTCAGAAATTCTACGCAGTAGATTTTTGAATTCAGTTCCAGCATGTAATTTTAAACCGCCATTTTGTAGTTTTACCAAATTATGTGTGAATGTCTCGTTGATCGGCACAGTTTTAACACATTGGAATGATTTACATTTTGAACATTTTAATGTACGTTTTAACACTTATTAATTATAACCAAACGTTAATTGAAATACAAAATATAAGACTTAACCTAAAACATGGTATTTTTTAAATCTACAGCGTATATGCAAAACTGAAACCACCAACAACAAATACATATTCGGCAACATCATCTTCGTTACTCAACCCCAAAATAATAAAACTGCACAATATGAACGCAAAGTAAAACTAGTCGCTACACAAATACTCTGTGTAAAGATACCGAGTTATTTTAAATATTAATTAATAAACAAATTTCATTTGGACCATTTTCATTAACAATCTATTGTAATCATAGCTTATGTATATTTACGAATAACCTAATCATCAATTCGTTTTTTTTTTGTTATAAAAATAAAGACAAGAACCAAACAAAATATTTCGATATCATAAGTGTTGTTTTATTTAAGTGCGATTAACAAATCATTTTCAATTTTTGCTTTTTTTGTGCTAATTGTTCTAGACAAGAAAAGTAATGGTTATTATTCACTTAGATTGCCATTACACAGAAAAAAAGTTCGTACTATTTATGAATTTTCATTATTACTCAACCAATGACCAAATTCATCTAATTTATGAATCGTTCATAAAACCGTATTGAAAAAGTTCATCATATTAATGAACGCTCTCATAATATGAATTTTTATGAAAAAAATCATGATATTTATTAACTTTTAAACTATTTAAAAATATATATATATATATTTTTTATTTTCTTGTATTATTTTTTTTATTTTATTATAATTTGTTTATTTTTTTAACTACTTATTTTATTTATATCTACTCTTGCTGTTGCTGCTGTTTGTTGTTGAGCGATGTTAAGTATCTGCGGCGCACGTGTGTTTGGAGTTGTAAACAACAAAGGAAACGATTTGTTCTTAAAGTACGAAATGACATACGAATAAAAAAACTACGAACTGTATCTGCCATCATCGACTATCGACACGTCGTGACGAGTAGTCAAAATAATCACTGCCCGTCATGCGGCTCGTCATGCCGTAAAATAAAAATATCTATTTATAGAATGGTCAAAATTGTTGCAGTTGCACATACGATCAAACAGAAATACTCAAATACCTACCTACTTACTTTGTGTTGTATTTTCTATTCTCCTTTTGGTGGACTGGTTTTTTTATTTTTCAGTATCGCCTTTATGCTCGGCTGAATAGCACGTGATGTGGAGGCTAGGCTGCTTTGCGTCAAAAAATGAATATGAATACCTTAATACGAAGAATAGTTCATAAATAGAATGATAACCAATAGGAGGTTATTATCTTTTCCTGTTTTGCCGTTTGTTTAATTCAAATGTGGGCGGTACTTTATAGAAATATTGAAGAAATTAAATATTTGTAAAATATTGCATTTCTATGGAAAATTTGTATTTTACTAGATTTATTTTGAAGAATCTGTCTGACCCATTTGGGAAAAATCTTATCCTAGTTAAATACTATAAGAAATAATTTCTTAATTTAAATTAAATTTTTGGGATTCATCCCAAAAAAGAAGTCACTCGCAGCCCAACATAGTTAGCATTCCTTTTTACGGTGAGGCAAAAGAGTAATTAAAATGCAAAAATACCCCAGATATATTTTGATATCGCACTGTGTGCGCCCTTGGAGCTCACACGTGCGTGTTTTCTAGCGTCACAGTGTCGTCACGGGTAACGTGCGACTTCAATTGAGGTTCAATATGCTCGCTGGCGTGCGAGTAAATATTATGATACACACCTGAGGATCTATAAAGACACAGGAGTGCGAGCCAAATTGATACGGCGCACTTGAGACTCTTTCGTCGGTGCAGCAGCTGTATCTCCGGGGGTAGACGCAGCAAACGAATGAAATACATCAGAAAAAAAATGTTATCAATTTTATTTTTTCATATATTATTTAAAGCAACGCTTGTTAATAATAAAATAAAAACATGTGCAGCGAAAAAAATGTAAACTATTTTTTACAACTCACCTCTTAACAATTTAATAAAAAAATTATCACACTAAACTCACCACTATAAACAAATTGTATACACATATTACTAGGCCTGGGACAAAAGTAGTGGAGTCAGAATTTTTATTTTCTTATGATAGAGGGCGCTTTGGACAATTTAGTATTCTGCACAATTCATGCAATCAAATTGCCATAATTTGAGTCGCAAACTTTCGTGCGAGTTTTTTCTCGCATATTTTCATCACATGAGTCGCACGCCGTGCGCCCGCATTTAAAAAAACACGAATGCGAGTTGAGTGCGAGTTTCCATTATATTGCACGCATATAGCTCGCACACATGCACCCGCGCGCAGTGATTGTTTTGTGCGACGTTCGCTTGCTATCTAGGACTGTATAAAATGCGTAAATATTTTTTGTTTTACAATTTCTGTAAATGTGTTTGCAAATTTTATATATAGTAGGTACGACAAAATTTTTTAATTTTATTTTTACAAAATTCATGCCCTTAATTTTAATTTTTAATTAAAAAAAAATCTTTTAATAGTTTATATATTGTTTTATTGGTGATCCATTCGACGTCAATGTTGCAGTTTTTTTTTCTTAAATTTTGATCAAAATGATGAACATTACACCACACATTTCTTTCTCAATAGATCCATTTTTCAGTAGTTTAATGTTGGGCAATATAATAAATAAAACACAAAGTCTATAAAACATAACATTACAATACACCGCTAACCGGGCTATTCATCGTAAAATAATTCATCGTAAGCAGTATTCACCGTATGCAATTGTATATCAATCGTATATCAATTGTATATCAATTTATACTATAGCTTAGTTTTTGATTTATAAAATACATTTTTAAAGAGCAATTACAAGTATTTGACTTTAACTTCCAAATAACTACAAACTTGAAAACGCTGAAGAATTTTTCTGTAATCATGTTTCTACAGACAGATTGACAGACGGACGGGCGGACATCGCTAAATCGACTGAGAATAATGTATATTCCTTTAAAATTTCTACATAAAATAATAATTCGAAAAAAATGGTTGGTTCTTGATTGTCTATTTTAATTAAATTAATTAAAATTAGATTTTTATCCGTATTAAAAACAATATTTTTTTTTTTTTGTCAACCTTGTTATTTCAAAATCATCTAAAACAAGACCGTGTAAAAACACTTTCTAACCGGTCACTAACCACAATTATGATGGTTTTAAATATGAAAAATTGGCAGCACTGTATGCATTGTCATATTCAGCGCAGCACGAATCACGGGCTGACACCAGTAGATGCCAGATGGGAAAAATGCAAAGAATGGTATTTTTGATTGGCAAATTGAATTGAGTATTTTTCATTGAAGAGATAAAATATAGAATAGTGTATTCTTGTCATATATTGAAATATCTTTAAAATATAGGCTTTAGTGTATAATATCGGTTTATTTGAAATTTTTGTATAAGAGTTTCGGTTTTGAAATAAACGATTTAAAACGAATATCGGTTCTTAATTTATCAATAAGAACATGCATTTCGTTACCGCGGCTCAGGTTCACGTTTCTGTCCGAAGTGAATTGCCCCTTTATTTTGACAAGAAAAAGCTAGTTCGTAGACTGGTAGCCGAAGGACAGTTCTGAGACTGGTCCTATGGTATCTATGAAATGTCAATTCGTCACCACCTACGATAAAGCCGTGTAGAACTTTCATATGATTGGGTTACAACTAGAACCTACTACATTCACGCAAGGGTACATATCCCCGTAGAGTTTCTCGGGTCTGTCCTCACAATCAATCAATTAATTAAAAAATGTGACAATATTTTAAGTTTTAAGCATTTTATAATTTTACAGTGGTTTTCACGAAATGAGAAGAAACTTATAAGAGAAGATTTTTTTTAAATCCCGAAATTTAACGATGATCCTTTCTGTGATGTCAATTCATATTTTCATTTTTCCCGATATTCTTACCAAAATTGTCCAATTGACTATAAAATTCTCCACACAAATGTACTTTAAATACACTGAGAATAAATAGTACATTTTTAATAAAAATCGGAATAATCCATAGAACAAATATTACGCAATATGTTATTCATTTAATATTTTTTTTATATCTTGATTTCTCTAATTTTCGAATAATATTTATTTGCAATTATAAATTGAGAAAAATTATTTGTTATTACGAAGTGGTGCTATATTTATTAATGAAGGTCTAGTTTTTCAGTGAAAGTTTTAACATACATAGCTTAAATAAATATTTCAAAAGTCTAAATCAAAATGTCCGAATTTCTTTAAACTTTACCGACATATAGACAATTAGTACTTAGTTAATATGAAATTTTAAATATATGTGAAATATTGACTATAATGTGACTGAAAAAATGGATCATTTTAAACAAATTATATTAAACGTGGTTTAAAATAGTACTGTAGCCGCGGTAGCTCAGTGGTTAGTGCGTTGGACTGCGAGTCACAAGGTCCCCGGTTCAAGCCTGGACTGGGGCTAACAACATCTTTTCATAGAAACATTTTTCTATATCGCGCTATCTCTCGTCAGTAAATGGCAAACCTACGAGAGCAAAACATTGCCTATGAAAAGCTCTCACCCGCCGTTCGGATTCGGCAATAAACTGTAGGTCCCACCACTTTGAGTACAAATATAACACGCACAGCTCAAAATAGCGCCAAACCATTATTATATTATTAAAATTGTACTAGTAATGGGCAATATAAAAATATTTTTGACTAGGAGCAAACTATTTCGAAAATTAAATTTAACTATTTAAAGACCTGTATAAACAAATGTGCTGTTGTAAATATGTATTATTTTTGAATTTTTTTATAATTTTGATCATTTTTTTACTACATTTTTGTCATTGATATTTTTAGTTTCGAAATTTTAAATTCACAATAATCCTCTGATCAATTTTCTGGGACTAATTTTGACATCACAAACTGTCACGTCTGGCATCTCTGGCCCGACTTATTTTCTCCGTGGTCTGCTGAATCTGATTCAGCTTTTGTTTATTTTTTGTTTTGTTTTCAGTAGTTTCGTTTTCGCTTTCCGCTGGGCAGGTTGTGCGTCTGGAGAGTTGTTAACATTTGTGTTTGTTTACTACCTTCACGGTAACTTTATTTCTAAAATGAATAAACTGTAAAAATATATTTTAACTCGAATGTAATATTTTGTACAAATGTACTATATAATGTTGGTTAAAAATATCGAATCCATAAAATGTGTTTTTTGTTATGTACTTTGTAAAGTGCATTTGTAATATTCGCTGTTCAATTGTTATTAAATTACTTAGCAATTAAAGTATTTTGTTAAATAAAGTAATTTGCTATAGTAAATCATCTGTAGAATAATTGCATTTCGAATGCATTTTGTGATTCTTGTCTGCGTTGAAAGTGATTGAAAGAGAAGAACGTGAGAAAGAAGAATAGTAGAAAACATAAACAAATCGAGAATTATATTGTTTTCTTTCATTTATTTTTGTTTGTGATTTGTTGTGTTATAATTAAAAATAATATCTACAAAACATTCGCGGTCTCTTCAACAGCTGTTCTTGGTCGGTTTAAATGTTGAAAAGAAGTTGAACCTGTTTCTTTTCGATTGAGTTGCAGAATTTATGCAGGTTTGTGTTAATTTTATTATTTTTTTTTTTATTAAATGGGATCAACTGTAAAAATATTTTAAATCAATTTTAGTGCTCTTGTAAAAAAATGTGCTGTACAATTTGTGTGTTCCATTGAAATCTTTGAATCATTATTCTACACATAATATGTAGTTTTAATTTTATAAATGTGTGATTTTTTTTTGTTTTGTTTATTTACTTTGTAATGTGCATTTTAATATTTAGTCATGCAAAATGAATTCTTTTCTTGATTTGCAGTGTTTTCTTCTTTCGTACGTTCACTGCATCTCATTCAAGTATGTCACCTCTTGCTTATTTTTCGATTATATATTATGTTGTCGTATCAAATATAAATCCCTTAATGTAGTTTACTGCAGTTTACCGGCCACCTCGCCGAAGCGAAAAAAGAAAAAAAAGTTCTATCAAATTTTGTCTCTGGAACCACCCACAAATCATATTCCATTCCCCTAAATATAAAAAATAAAACAATCACTTTTTAGAAAACTATTTAGCCAAATAGGATATTTCCAAAATATTTAAAAGGTGTACGCCACGCCCAACTACATGAATCGGCGAATATAAAAAATAATAGCGCGTAACTAGCCGAGTGGAAATTGGTTATGATTAGCCTTATTTACATCCGTCCCTGATCATAATACGATAAGGCATCACCTAAGCTCTATCACCATTTGAGCCGTGTGTGCTATATTTGAACTTAAAGTGGTGGCACCTACAGTTTAATGCCGACTCCGAACGACGCACAGTGGTCCAAGAACGGAAAAAACCTCTTTTTTATGTGGAATTTCGAAAATATTTTTATGTGTTTTTAAACTTCTAAACTGTACTGATTCAGAAAATGTAAAATTCAAGCAAAATAATTATTCGAATAAATACTCTAATATTTTATAAGGTATTGAAAGGTATTTAATTTAGTTTTTTTTATTCTGAAAGAGAAATATATAAGTCATTAAAGAAATATTTGTAAAACAATATCAGCCTACGAGACTAAAAAAATGTTTAATACATTCTGTATGAAATATATTTCATTAATTATACTGGGTTCATCTGAGGTGATTATTGAAGACCCCTCTTTATTTTGTATGGGGAACATTTTTGGCAAACACAATATGACTATTTTTTCAACTGTTTACACTGTGCGTCAACTTCGTAGTGACTAAGATTAATATCCACTAAATGGAGGGAAATAAAAAGGTAAACGATTTTCTTTATATTTTATGTTTGAAACCACTGCAACATATTTTTTAATACGTATGATTAGTTTACAAATGGTGTTATATGTTAAATAATTTTACCAATTTAATTAATTTAAATAAGTAAATTTTGTTAAATGTCTAGGAACCACTGAGATGGTGAAATTGGTCTATTGGTTTACCAGTTATTACATTTTAATCATCAATATTATCAATGCCTTTAGAATAGGGCGTATGTGTAAAAATTGTCAGCCTCTAAACATCATCGAGACATAATAGTCTCGATATTTATCTTTGTTATGTACTATTTTTTGAAAATCGCGCAGAAATGTATGATGTAATTAAAAATTTTATATATTATGGATACGCCCTCTGTACATTAGTCAATTTTCCATTTTCTTACAAATATAAGATCAGTATTCATGCAAGACACTATGTTTAAAATTTTATAAATTTTGGACAACTCCTTATAGTTTTTGCCGCAGTTAGTATGAAGTCGAACCACTGTGCAGTGGGAGTGACAGCTATGTCATGGGTAATATTTACTCTCGGAGATTTGCCATTGACTTCCGAGAGGGAGCGAGGTATAGAAAGATGTTTTCTATGAAATGATTTTGTTAGTTCCAAGCGCAGGTTTAAACATGGGAAATTCTGCTCGAAGTCCAACTCACTTAACTTTGCGCTACCGACGCAATTATTACTCATTTTATTATTCGCATGCAATAGAATCACAATTTTTTTATTACATTTTTTTATAATCAGTATTTAATAGAGAAAATATGTACAAATTATGTTTGATAATGTTTAATTTATGAATGACTGTTAACTGAATGTTGTTATTTGAACTTGCTAAATTTAATATAAAAAATATGTGGCGATATAACGCATTTTTCGATATAATCAAGGAACCCGAAAATATATCATTCGTTTTATTTTGTTTATTATATTTCTATTTTATTGTTTTATTCAGGGATTCTAACCGTTACCTTTACTGTTACCCGTTGCATATGCAATACCGTTACCGTTATTGTTACCGAATTGATGGCATTGCGCCATACCGTTTACCGTTACCGATATAAAGTGTTACCGGTAAAATACCGGTATGAAACGGTATTTTACCGGTAAAGAATTGGCTCACCTTTTGGAATCTTTAATACCAACATTATTATTTTAGTATGAAAAAATACCAAAAATCATAATTTGGCAACTCCCTATAAAAATATACTAGCTGAACCCGCGCACATCTTCGCCTGTCCCCTTTTCTCCCGCCAAAATTAAACATAAGCACTACTAAATCTCAAAATGAATAGCGTAGTAAACGTTGAGGTTGTAAGGAAGGTGCCACGCCCTTTTGCCCAATACTGCCCAGTTTTACAGCACTGCTCTTACACCCAGAAAAAATACTATATAAATAATAGTTTTTACTATTAAAAATAGCCAATAGGATAAATTATTATTTTAATCGGAAAATACCATTAAATACTAGAAAATACCATGATATTGCAATTGAGTTTATATGAAAAGATTTATTTTTTGTATATTATTAGATCAATAATTGTCCTATTGACCAATTTTAATGGGATTTGAGGGAATTTTTTTCTGTGTGTAATAGGTCGAGAGCAGAGCTGTAAAGACTACTAAACGATTACGATTCTTTAGTTGTCGTAATCAAAAGTTTTGATTATGATTAGAAATAATCAAAAAGTAATTTGATTCTTAGTACATATTTTTATACCCTACACTAACAGTGAAAGGGTATATTCAGTTTGGTACAAACTTTCAATCGCTGAAGAATTTCCATTCATTTGATACCCATATTTACAAATGGGTAGGTGTACCGAATTTCGATATTTTTTTAAATTATCTGTTTCATTTATCTAACTCTTCAATTTTTTAAGTAGTAGGGATTTCAACAGACAGACAGAAGGACAGACGGACATTGACTCAAGAGGTCATGCTGATCAAGAATATATATACTTTTCCATACCGGAGATGCGTCCTTTTGGGTGTTACAAACGGGGTTTAAAATTATTTTCAAATAATAAAAAAATAGAGACAAACACAGAAAGTAGTCGGATTACTTTTTTTGATTAATGGTGAAGTTGAGTTTATGATAGATATAAAAGAAAACAGACAATTAGTGAAAATTCAGTAGATGAATTCATCGTGAATTAGAACATGTCCAATGGGTCGGATGATTTAGAGTCATATATCGGCGTCTTGGAACACGACAATCTTAATGATTCAATGGCCGACCGAAAATAAGTGGCCACCATTCATGCAGCTACTATCTTTTATTATTTTCACAAATTTTTTGATAATTTTCAGAAATGAAAAAAGTTGTAAGATTACTTTTTTTGATTATTTGTACACAGAAAAACCAAAATACTGTATTTAAGTATGAAAAAGACTTAGAATAGCACCATCCTAAAATCGACTAACATTAAGTCCGCACAGACTTATATTAAGTACGGACTTAACGGACTTAACTTAAGTCTGTGCGGACTTAATATTAGTCGAATTTGGGATGGTGCTATTCTAAGTCTTTTTCATACTTAAATACAGTATTTTTTTCTCTGTGTATGTTTTAGATTATTTTTTGATTATTTTGATTTCTCAAGGAAAAGCGAGTGGACAAAAAACGAGATATTCTG
Source organism: Dryomyza anilis (assembly GCA_951804985.1). Taxonomy (NCBI): domain Eukaryota; kingdom Metazoa; phylum Arthropoda; class Insecta; order Diptera; family Dryomyzidae; genus Dryomyza; species Dryomyza anilis. Next base: position 40,320,453 of record OX638134.1, on the reverse strand, counting down.
GAATGGTGGCCACGACTGTCACCAAATAAAACCACTCTTGTTCGAGCTTTCTAAAGTGGTTTTTGCTGTATCAGCTCAATTAAGTGGGGAAATATTTTTCTCAGGAGTAAAATTTATAATATAAAACTACTAAGATGTCGGCTTGATTCAAACATGATAAATTGCATAATGCTTTTAAAATCGAACCACATCTTTAAAAGTAAATAATTGTTCATCTTTTTTATTTTTTTTTTGCGCCGTTACCCATAATTGATATCTAGAAATGTTCCTCTTACCGGTAAAATACCGGTAATTACCGGTAATACCTTCCCTTTTCAAATCAAATACCGTTACCGAAAACAATACCGTTACCGAAACTACCCCAATACCGTTATCCGTTACCGTACCGTTATTCGTATCGGTTACAATTCCTGGTTTAATTTTAAAAAAATTGATTAAAAGTTAAAATCCTATATGAGAAATCAAAAAATTCTTGTCATTTTACATAAATAATGATTTATCACATCATATAGCAATTGTGAAATATGTAGGGATTACGGTTAGACAATTATTGATATTTTTCAAATATAGTTGGTGAGATTTACTTCCACAACCACGATATACCTATCTATCGCCGTTAATTGATTTCAGCGAAATCGCAAGTGTGCAGATTCACGCAACGAGAGGAAGAAGACGCACGATGCGAGGAAACCAACAACATCCAACGAACGCAACAACAACAGCAAGCAGCACCAAAACCTGATTAACCACTTTTTGAAGGAAAAGGTGGTTTCTGCAGCAGTTGGTTTTAGCATTTGTTGTTCTTGTCGGCATTATTTGTTGTAGATGCAGTAGAAAAGTATGCACTACCCAATGCTTTGCAGATGCTTAGCTTAAAACAACAATATCTAATTTTTTTGTTGATAAAAGTGAAAAAAAAAACATAAAAACAAATGATAATGATGAATTTGCTGCAACTATGCAAACATCGGTTAAACTGAAGTTTACCGGACACCTCAAGTTATTAACATTTTAAAAATTATAGGTGCCCAATATAATAATTCATTTTTATTTTGTTTTTATTTATTTATGTATTGATTTATTTGTTGTTGGTGGGCCCCATTTTAGTTTAAGAAGACAATTGACCTTTGAAATACACTTGAAAAGTCAGCAGGGATACCCATTTTTATTTATTAAGCGGGTTTCAGGGGTGCGAACAGCATAATTTTTTTAAACTTATATTTTTATACACTAAGCGTGTAGGAGCTTATTCAGTAGCATATGCGGTATTCTTGATCAGCATTTCTTCCTTAGTCGAATTAATAATGCTAGAAGAGCTGGATCAATAAAGCTCATAATTTAGATTACTTATACATCTACGCTGTCTGTTAGTGGACATGGACATGATCGGTGCATTGTGGCCTGTGTTTCAAATACCACATATAAAACTTACATCTACAGGTGAATTTTATATACATATAGCAGCTAAGTCAATAATATAAAAAAAATCAAGTTGCTTGCTACAAGTTTTAAGAAATATTTATTCAAAGTATTTAATTTCGCCACTTTAAGGATATTTCAAATTTGGAACAAGGATTACGTATCATGAAAACCAGAACTTGTATAAGTTGCACATGTTTTTGTTCTTGTTTCCCACAAATATATTTGCGTATTTTATGAAAATCATTCGTGAATATTATCCACGAAAAACATTTGGCATTGATTATTTTGAGTGTATATGACTTACATAATAACTAAAACAAAATTTGCATAACTCAATCTTTGACGCATATGCAGTTTTTTTATTCTTATTTTTTTTTTAATTTTTATCAAAAAGCGAAATTGCAAAGAAATAAAAATATATATAAAAGATAAATTGTTATACAAAACCAACTCGTTTTCTTTTGTTGACATTTGTGAGCGAGCTGTGGGCGATTTTGACTACAGGTTTTGTTTTTGCTTTCTCATCTGTTTTTTTTTATATTAATGGTTTTTTAATTATTTGTACTCAAAACAAATAGAAAAATTGTATCAACAAATGGTTGATTATTCCTAATTTTGCCATTAATACATATGGATTTTTATTTTTAATAATTTCGTTGCTTTTGTTTTTGTTAAAAACCAAAGTAGAGGCAGAACCACTACATCTTTGTCAATCGTAGTTCAGAATATATCAAGTTTAATTCCGAAAATAACAAATTTTATTCAGAATGGTGAAATAAAATTCAGAAAACATCATTGCAATTAAAAACAATCAATTGTATTACAGAAATCATCAATTTGAATTCATAACTAAGAAGTGAAATGCAGAATCCATCAATTTTCTTTCAGTATAAAAGTATTTCATTGTAGTTATTTTAAACCTAGAAATCAGTATTTGTAATTCAGAAATCATCAAATATAATTCAGAAAAGAAGATTTATTTTACAGAAAACAGTAATTACATTTCATAATATATCAAATATCATTTATATACAATTATTCACAATCAAATGTTAATCAGAGTCCTTTGTAATTCAGAATAGTGATATGCAAATCATTAAACGTCAATTGTAATGTAGAATAATCAAATATAATTCAGAATTCGTCGATTTTAAATAAGAATAATATGATAAAGGTTTGGTGAGTATACAACTATTATCGTTCTCTCTCAACAGACAGCCATAAGAAATCGATTTTTTTCCATATTAGCCACGCCTCTTTTGGGGTATTACATACTAATGACCAATGTAAATAAGACCTTCATTTTTAGTGTAGGGTGTACAAATAATTAAAGCACACTGACGAATGACTACGACCAGAAAACGTGAGTGAATTGAAAGATTTTCTGTATTCGAGAATATGATATTCAAGAATTCAAGTTATCAGATACCTACAAAAATAAATGAAAAATGCATGATTTATGCATCGAACGCAAATCACGTCGCTGCCGCCCATCCAAAGTGTTACCCAGACGTGTGTTGGCCACAATTGAGGTTGGAAATGTTGCTGCTGCATGCATTATACCCCCTTTAATGATATTAGGCTTTTTATTTTCCGTCGTCATCGTATTTTTTAAGTGTTCTCATATTTGTTTTGACTGCAACCGCTTGGTTGAAGTGTGGTTGATTAACCCATCATATCATGAATTGCAGTATATAACAGACTTTTGTATATATTTCTCTTTAATGTATAGTCGATATATTGAATACGCTAATGCATTAGAATCTTTCCATAAATAGATAGGTTATCGACAGGGCAGTCTTTTTTTAAGTGCGGACCCATGGTTCTTTTCTTAAACAAAGCATATTTTCTAAATACTCAATAATAAGCCACATTTTATATATTTTTTTTGTATATTTACTTGACCGTTTGGATGTTCTAATTGTGCAGAATCAACAAAAATGTCCTATCCGGATTTTTTTTTTAAATCCCCTCCATTATTTTTGTTTTTTATTGGTTTTTTTTGGATTTTTTATAAATAACTTTTGGTTAAAAAATACTTTGTGGAAAATATTCACCGGCTTGGATCTGGAAGTCGTTTTCTTCCATATACTGAATTAGTCATATGGGCGAGATACCTAATGAAACAGCCCAAGTGCCTGATCAAATCTATTTTGAATGTCTTTTTTATAATAGATTTAATCAATGTCTACCACTTTAAAAATTTGCATAGAATTGCCTTGCATTAGATCCATAGTTTTGGATGCTACAGCTATTGATATCATTGAATTATTTGGATCTACACAAAGAACTATGTTGGCTAATATAATATATGAATCATTTCTTTATCAACTTCACCAGAGATTTCCTCCAGCAAAATAAGTGTTTCGATCTCAAATTTTCAAAAAATAAACCATAAATTCGAAAAATGTACAAAAATCAATAAAATCCAAAAAAATACAACAAATAAAAAATCAAAAAATCATGGTTAGAGAATCATTACATTTTCTTATTTTATTTGTATACCCTACCAAAAGTAGGCTGAGTGCTTATAGAAAAAATTAAAAAAAAAACAAATTAACCCTTAAAAGCCTGATTGTTTTTTTTGTGCTGAAGAAAATAATATTTATAAATCTCGCGTTTCTGAATAACTTTTGTTCTACGACTTTGCTCATAGATGACACATAAAAAACCAGGTCGTTTGACGGAACTGTTTGGTGGAACCGCTAGGAACCCGGACTTTATAATTTTAAAAAAAATGCATAATTTAAAAAACCTATATATAGTACAACGGACTTGGCATATTTGTTCTGCTCCAATTTTAAAGAATTTACCACAAAAATAATTTATGACCGATATTTTACAAATAGTAGACAATTTATTATAATATAATTGTATATCTGAAAAATCAAAATTTGTTTGATTAAAACCATATGAAAGAATTCCACGATCAAAATATGGCCAATACCAATCATACCATGATATTGACTGATCATAATAATAAAATATGATCATAACCATAATATGATCAATGGTTACGTAGCACCATAGTATGGTAGTATAAAATGCCAATACTTTCACTGAGGACCATAGTATGGTTGTAGAATGGTTGTCACTGAGGATCATATATGGTACGCAATATTGTCACTGAGGATCATATTAGACAAATTATATGATTGCCTACAACCATAACCCCCGATCATAGTATGAAGCCCTTCAAATATGATCACCACAACCATGTTTTTTAAACAGTGATCGGCGCTTGGATCAAGATACATTTATAAAGTCACAGAGAGAAGTTTAAATACAAACATGTTATTTTAGTCGGTTTGTTCCTGACGGCACCAATGGGCTTTTAAGGGTTAAACTTAGTTAAAACTTGATGATATTGCGTCTATAGTAAACATTAGGGTGTCACTTATTTGACACTTTAGTTTTCTCGCCCCCTAGGATTCTTAATTAGGGACAAAAAATAAGATATGCAAAATTTTTTGGAATTTAAACAACGCAAACACGTGCCGCAAGTACATTAAAAATTGTACTAGGAGTCGAAATTTAGAATATTCAAAAACAATATTTCGAGAATGCAATCATGTAGAACTGTTTGCGAAAAAAAATTATATGTAATCGGATTTTAGATATTTCGATAATTTTCCGAGTTATCGATTGTTTTATACAGCAATAAACACATATAAACCAAAAAAAATATTTTTAGTATGCCATCCTTTAAAAAGCTTAATTAGTTTCTATTCAATTGGTATACAAATTTTGTGCCAATATTTTGTTTTTATATTTTAAAAAAATATCCTTTGAATTGTATGTGTTTACTGCTGTATAAAACAATCGATAACACGGAAAATTATCGAAATATCGAAAATCCGATTACATATAATTTTTTTTCGCAAACAGTTCTACATGATTGCATAACCGAAATATTGTTTTGAAATATTATAATATTGGACTCCTAGTAAAAATGCATCTCCTAGTACAATTTTCAATGTTGTTCCCGTTGTTCAAAATCAAAAAAAATGTGCACACCTTATTTTTGAGTCGTAATAAACAATCCTAGGGGGTGAGACATGGGTGTTAAAAAAAAGTGACACCCTAGTAAACATATCACAAATATTTAATTGTCATATTATTTGATTACTAATTATCTTTCTGTCTGTTTATATTTTAACGACATATGGCCGTTTTAATTAAAAGATATAGAAGTTTTCAAAATGTGAAAGATTTTAAACTGAGTTTAAACTACCACTAAACTGGATTTAATGACTAGAGTTTTTCAATGCTTGTTCTAACTTTTCATAAGCTAAGTTTAAAGTTAAGTGAGAGTTTAAAATAAACTGAGATCAATATAGTCAATGATATTTATCATGTTTCAAATGTTCTGTCAAGAAAATTCAGCGTTTAAGCGATGTGTTTAGGTTAAACTAAGTTTAAATGTAAGCGAAAAATTCGCATTTAGGTTTAAACCAAAAATTGATTTCAACTATTACGAATAAAGCTTAATTCACCATTAATTGAAAAAAAAAACTTAGTTTATGCCTTAAACTGTTATGTTTTAATATATATATATCAAGTAACTATTGCAAGTTTTTAACTTCGAAGCCATTAACTAAAACCCGGTTATCGCATATACATCGTACTTGTTTAATAAATATATTTTTTAGTTAAGCTATTAAATAGCTGTACTATTTTTTGGTATAGTTGCTGACCGACTGACTGCGCGAAAATAATACAAACATTACCATGAAATGATTACAGAAACTTGTTTCACTAAAACTTTATAACATAGGTACATGGAAAATCTGCGCTTTAATACAGGTTTTTGTTAATATTTTTCCAACTACGCAATGCGTATTTCTCTGAAAGGAGAACGGGGTGAACTTTTGCTACTTTCTGCTTTTGATATTAGTTTTATTCATAATAAAGAAAAAAACTATTAATAATGACTAAAAGCTTTAAAAATTTAATTATTTTCATTCTTCAATGCGGTATTTTTTTAATGGAGATATTCAAACAAATCCATACTTACTACATTTTTATAAACTCAAAATATATTTTGAATCATTTAAATAATTCATTAACTCCACAGAAAACGAGTTGGGAAAGTTAGGTCACATGGATAAGTTCGGTCACAAGGGGGCGGACTTTTATAGTCGTTTGGGCCCGACTATGGAATACCCTACACCTTAATGTGAGATATTTAATTGTATACCTTAATTTTGAACTTCTTAATTAAGCTGAACCCCCACCCTCAGCATATTATTTACATATCAAAAATGTACGTCTTATATCCCCATAAATTAAAAATTTTATATAAAAGTATAAAAAACTATTAAAAAAAAAATTGAAAAATAAAAGGGCGGACCACTCCTATATTAAAAATTTTGTAAGGCTAATATTTCATAGATTTAATAATTTACAACTAAAATTTCCACTATGAAAACCCGGGAAATAATGAAGATTGACAGACGGACATAGCTAAACGGACTCGGGTAGTGATGCTGATCAATAATATATATACTTGTCCATACCGGACACGCCTCCTAAGGGGCGTTACAATATATGCACAAACCGTATATATCCTGTACCTCATAGGTGTAGGGTATAAAAATATGATTATAATATGATTCCAGCAAGTATTATAACAACAAAAGTTATTATTATTGTAGAAATTATAATTCCTTCTGAAACTAATTTCGTATTTTATGTTGTAATTGTGTCATTCATACGATGATCTGTTACATCTTATTATGCATCTTATGATTTAAATAGTTAATAATTGTGGCAATATAAGAATTCAAAAATTGAGGACTGAAGAAATGTTAATGTGAATTAACGAATTAATAATATTTTTTTGCATTTATTTCAAAATATATTTCAATAGTTTTATACCCATCCGTATGTTGACATTACAATGTCACAAGTTATATTGACTTTGATTTCCACCTACGGAAACTAGTAATCGTAGCCAATTATGGTATGCGTTCCAATTTTATTGCTTAAAATGGCTAAAATGTGAAAACTTCAGTAACGTCACAATTGAGTTGCTCGCTCTGCAGCTTGGTGCCTCTTTTCTGTACGATAAATGTTTTGTTGAAGTTGATTTGAAAACATTGCAATAGATGGCGTTTGTGTGAGTGAAATATATAGAAATTATCTAATTACACTAATCAACACGATTTGTTCTATGGATATCCCATACATCAATTTTATATAATTCGTTGGTGCTGATGAAAGGGTATATTTTAAAAAGTAAAACATATAGATTAAAGGAAGTGATTTGATTGTATGTTTGTACTATTTTTTTACCCTATACTGAGAGTGGAAGGTTATATTCCGTTTGGTACGTCGTTTGCAACACCCAGAAGGAAGCATATCTGGTATGGAAAATATATATATTCTTGATCAGCATTACGTTCTAAGTCGATTTAGCGATGTCCGTATGTATGTCTGTTGAATTTACTACTTCTAAAATACTTAAAGAGCTAGATCAATGAAACTCCAAATTTAATATACTTATATATGTATCTACGCTGTTCGTCAGTGAAAATGGGCATGATCGATCCATTGTGACCTGTGACCGCCCACTTATTTATCACTTATTTATCTACAGATGAAATTTACGGCTTAAGTAAAAAAAATATATATTGTTTTTATACTTAAATATATAAATTAATGTTTTCCTGTAAATCAACTTGTGGTTCCCTAAAAATAAACCGAAATTCGGTACACCTACCCATTTGTACATATGGGCAATCAAATGAAAGGAAATTCTTCAGCGATTACAATTTTGAAGTTATTTTCAGGATTCCTAAGCCCTGGTGAGCTATGCACCACTTGACCGCACGGCTTAGATCGACTACAACTTTCATAATTCATACTAACTTCATCACACCAACTATCACAATTTCCCTAATTCAAAATTTCCCATGTAACCTATTTTTCCCTACTGGTTAACATTAGATTCTACTTGCTATTTTAACGCAAAACGTGGAGAAATTATTGCAAAAGTGTGAAAAACATATTTTGATCATAATATCTTTCAAATATATAGGAATATTAACATTCATAAGTTCAAAATACATATTTCGAAAAGTAGAACAGATAGAAAAACCTTTAGTAATTATATTCGTTACCTTGGAATGGTCTGGATAACCAAAAAGTACTTTCTTGTATTTTATTAGAGACTAAATTAAAAATAAATAAATATATTAAAAAGTAGTTTTAAAAATCCGGAATTTCCAAGTTCTGGTCAAATATCATAAAATTTCAAAAATATGGTGAAAAGTGCTAAAATTTTGATTGCACTTAAATACTTTACGTAAGAAAAAACTGTAATTCACCCGCGAAATACGTAGAATTGATATACGAATGTCAGTGGAAAAATTAGTGTTGAGTAGAGAAATTAGTCATGTTTAGAACAATATCAATTGTACATTGCTATAAATGGCTTAACTCCTTTTACTGAAAATGTAACTTCCTTAAAAGGATGTTTATTACAAACTTCGTTATGCAACTCCAAATATACGACATTTAATTAAGTATCAATCTCCTTTTCGCCGATCTGCTTGCATGCCAGAGAACTGTACGACTCTGTGCTTCATTCATTCACATCGTGGAGGGCGTTGTGACAGACGTACGCAAAGATGACGAACGAAATAGGAAATTTCAATTTGAAAACAAACCCAGCCAAGTAAACAATGTGGATGTCACTTTTTAGCACTTTTTGCTTCTTTCTTTCTCACTACATATTACATCTCCTTTTTTTGCACCGACTGCATTTAAAGTTTGTGCGTCTGTCTGTAACTCGTACTGAGTGCTGTAAAAGGACCCATTATCTTCAGTTGCCACACAATAGCATCATTTTGACTTTGACACTTCCGACATGCATCAAAAGTAGTTAGTTATGTATTTTACACACAGCATAAATTCTCTGTTTTTTTTACGAAATGTCATATTTTGTACATAGATAAAATTTATGAATCATTCTTTTTATTTAAGTATATTTCATTGTATTATGAACACCTCACTTAAAAATACACAAATATATTTGGTAAAAAGTGAGAGCATACAAATAGTATTTTTAAATAAAGACGACTGCATTTGAATCTTAATCGTTTATTAATGATTTGATGGAATAATTAGTGAAATCGATGATGTACGTTCGTTCACTCACTTCAGTAATGTGTGCAGCATCATCATCATCATCATCAAGGCCTCGGAAAAGGCCGGCCGCACATGCGCATACATTGAATGCACGCAAATGACCTCAATTTAGCATAACAACTACGCCGAGGATTGCGCCTGCTTCTTGTGGCGCATTTTTCAAACTTTCCTCGTACGAATGCAATCTGCGCCATACGAAATCGCGTATGTAAAAATCTTGCAGTACAGGTTGACCAGAGGCCATAGTAGCAGATGTTTCGGATAAGGTTGTTTTCACCTTCAGTGTTCAAAAAATGTATGTTTTTATTATTTTTAATTGCATGGTGTTTTCCATGAGGTAATTACTAGCGACTCACCATGCGAAGCATATGTTTGCTGCAACAACTCCCAGCTGTCCCACAAAAAACTTGCATGACTAAAAAAAATGGCTATAAAAACAAATCGTATCGAAGATTTTGTACAATTAATCTAACGTTTTTGTAACACATTTGCCAAAAACACGTTATGTATAAATCAGGTTTTCATCTTATTTACTGATGAACAACTGACTGGTTTCCTTAGACTTGCATAATATTCAGATTGCTTTTCCTGTTTGCGTAATTTCTGCATGGCAGTTAAGTTGTGCAATTAGTCCATCGAAGGTTTTTCTTTTTGTATGATCACTGCTTAGTCCATACCCTGCATCAGTTGCAACTAGAATGTTATCCTTGGGAAACAATACCACTTGTCATTGCAATTATAAACACTTTTTATAAAACTCACATTAGTTTTTGTTTTTAACAAAACTAAACTGCATATCAAGAAACTAGTGGTTTAATTTTAAGACAACTGACTATTTCAGGAACTTCGAACTTACCGCAAAAATGTTAAAAAGAGAAGAACGATTTTGGAGAGTGATGAAACTAAACATATTTATAAGATCAAATAGTACGTAGATGAATTTAATTCATTTAATCCATACAACTTTTCTTTATATTATTATATTTATTAAGCCTGAATCACACGAATAAACGCCCAACTTTTAAATCAATTTTCAAAACAATTTTAATATCAGTGATTGCTCAATTTTCCATTAAAAAACGATTGATATTAAAAATATTTGAATATTGATTCAAAAGTTGGGAGTTTATACAATCGTGTGATTCAGGTTTTAGTTATAATTTGTCAGTTTTTCATGTTCTGATGTGTTCACTCTTTATCGATCGAAATTGCCAATTGATATTGGAAATGCCATGTTTTAGCATTATTCTGAATTGTCTTAAGAAATCATTGCAGATCGATTTTTTGTGTTTTTTTTTTGTGAAACATAAAAATAGCCAAAACATGCGATAGTTTATTTTCGAACAATTAGACTTTGTCAACGTTCTTTCAAACCAAACGGTTTACACAACTGTTTGTACCTATTATTTACTATTTAATCTTACGTTAACTTTTAATATACATGGGCGGATTTATGTTATACAGTCAGTCTTCAGTTTGCCCATAAATGTTCAATAAAATATGTTATTTGTATACTCTATTGAAAGGGTATATACATTTAAAACATTCGTTTGTAACACCCAAAGTGAGCCGTCTCCGGTATCGAAAAGTAGGTAATCTTGATCAGCGTGACCTACTGAGTCGGTTTGATTAGATATTCGTCTGTATGTTACACTAAGACTAACATCCACGGATGCATTTTGTATTGCACAGGCAGAAATGTACTTTTTTATGCCCTTAACTTTCTGATCAAATATATAAAAAATAATAATTCTTATTAACTTCATTAAAATTTCCCTACTATTAAAAATTTCCCATTTGACCTAACCTTTCCAATTGGTTTTGTTTAAATTTTATATCGATTTTTTAAGAGCTTGTATCTCGCTTTACTGGACTCTTTAAAAAGTCAGATTTTGAAGGCTTCAATTATTGTCGTATGTTGTAAACTTTGTTATGACCGTTGCTATTCTAATTGTGCCTTCAGTTAATCTAATTTCTTTCATCTAACTGTCTAACGGATGTGTGTGATTTAACGTAATTTTATACTCTACACCGGGGGTACCAAGTCTTCCCGCCTCCAACAAAAACAACATCCACGAATTATGTTTGTTGTATATTCGCGAAAAACTAATACGCGGGATTCGATGCTGTGTTATTGGATTCGAATATGGTTGAAAAAATTGTCAACCGTATTCACTTCAAAAATGTTTTGCATCCGATTTGAATGAAATTTTGGAAACTTGTAATATATGTTAAGGGGCATGGGCTAGAATGACGGGCTGTAGAGATATTGGGGTCCAAATATGGGAAATTTGATCGCTTAAGCTTGTATTCAATTATTTATAACTTCTATAATAGTGGCTCAATTGTAAACATTATGTCTGCTTTTTTTTTCATGAGCTTTAAAATAGTAATTTTGGGGGAAAAAAATGTGTAACCAAATGTATTGAGTTTTAAAAACGTTTTTGCAGGTTTTGAAAAATGTTTGGTTTTTGTATTTTTATATTAAAGCTTGTCTGTTTTCCAAAAAAGTCATATATATAAGAAAATGGGATTGCAGGTATTATTAAATTTTCTACACATGTTTGAAGTCGAGAAACTGATGTTTTTCATACAATACTTGTAATCCCACTCTAAAGTTATAAATAATTCAATAAAAGCCTATAGGCTTATAAGCGGTAAAATTTGACATATTTGAACCCCAATATCTCGACAACCCCTCATACTAGCCAATACTTCTTAACAAATTTTAATGAGGTCCACTCAAATTACAAGTTCACCAAATTTCAATCAAATCGGAAGCAAAAAAATGACTGTCAGTGAAAACTTGTCGTCACCTTGTCGGTTACTTGTTGGGATTTAAAGAGTAAAACTAGTCAAAAGCTGGTAAGTTACTGGTAGGGATTTGAAGAGTAGATCCCTGCTAGTACAACTAGTCAGGAACAGTTCGGTTACTGATGGGGAAATGCCCAGAAACCGAAGAGTTTAATGGCTAGTTCCTGAACGGAAAGTGCTTAACATCGCTTACGAGTTACTCGACAAGTGACTAGTAAAATTGGTTGGAGACTGGTAGAAATTCTTACTTATGTAGTTGTTTATAACATATGTAGAGCTTATTAACTGTCGATCAAATATCGACTTAACGTTCAAGGCAAATACCACGTTTATTGATTTTTCAAATGATATTATAATAAATCATAAATATTTTTCGTTAGAATAAATTCGTAGGTATTATTTTACTTCAGCAATTTTAACAGTTCTTCAATCTCCACGGGATCTTTGTTGCCGCCAGGAATTTCAGTTGTAGGAGCTTCAGTAGTGGTTGTGGTGGTAGTGGTTGTAGTACTTGTAGTAGTTGTGGTTTCTGGCATGACGCGTCCGTCCAGACAGGCCTGCAGACGATCGTAATTGCGCGTGGTATTCTGTACATAAGTTCGTTCGGCAGCACTGCAACACTTTTCCTCCGTCAGATCAATAGTCCTATAGCGCTCCTGCAGTAGAGTGGCAAAATCCGAGGCGTTGGCCGAAATAGTATAGGTGGCCTTAGTATTTTCGGACCCCTACAGAAAGCATACATCAAAAGATGCACTGATAATTAATCGTCAAATGAAAGCAGCACACTTACCGACTCGGCGTGACACGAGAACAAGTCAAGGCTGCTGTTCAACTTGTTGCACTGGACAACACGTCCACAGACACCCTGTGAAGTGTTTACAATGATACGACGTTCTTCCAGGACCTCGGTATCAACCTGTTTGCGTTCATTGCCTGAGGTTTGCAGACACTGGTTGTAATTCCTACTGTAGTCTTCGCTGTTTTTGTTCGACTGAGTGATGTAATCGCCGAAGCAGGCCATCGATCGTTGAGGATCCTGTGCGGTGATGCGCGCATTGAAGAAGAGCCGGGCCAGACCCTGCTGGCTGGGCAACGCAGCGCCGGTCGGCAGTGGCCGAGATCCAAGCACAATGTTTGCCAGCAACAGGCTGACTATGAGGAATTTCAATATAATACACATGTTCCTTTTCGAAAATTTCAAAATCTTGGACGTGAGCAGAACAGTTTTCTCCTACTCAGTTGCAATGATCTGGGTGATCTGTGGAGACGTACTATCGGGTCTGGCCCCAACTGCTGCTGTATTTATATATTATGATCACACAAAAATCAACAGATACGATGTTACAATTTTATCTAATGCTTCTTCTTATTTTTCTTGAATAAATGTAAATAAAATCATCATATTGCAAAATAAATATCTAAGATAGATTTCTACAGTTTGCTTATCTCAGTCAAGAGTGGTTGGTTTTACGCCCACCTATATAGAATAGAATATGCGTAGTTTGCAAAAGCTATAAAAGAGATATGAGTTATAGAGATGGTAACGTGCTCAGAACAAATAGATGATTAAGAAATCCGAAATCTAATAAACTGAAATTTAGTTTATTGGGAATTTGGATTCGGTAAAGCTCAGTTCACGGAAATAGCTTTTCGAGTTTATTTAGATTTTTCTGACGTTGCAAGAGATTTCCTAGTAGATATTTACACTATTAGGTTAAACATGATCATGACCTCATAGAAATGATATGGGACCAATTTGAATTGGTCCCATTTATTTACTCAGAGGGCTTCACTACGAAAAACAGGTTTACTTCATACAATGTTAGAAACATATATTAAAAGGGAAACCTCCAAAATTAGTGTAGTCTAAAGTCTACAAAATATGAATGTTAAGGAGTACTTATAATTACCATAAGTACGTCCAGTTTTCTAAAGCCATTTTGCTTATAGGTACTCAAATATGAATCTTTTCAGAGTATTAAAAGTCGCAATAATGTGAGTTTTTTCGTTTATTAAAGCGTATCCTCTACTCAAGTATTATGTGCCCTTTTGGGCTCTTTTAGGTGTTCATATATAAAAGTGACACTCAAAAAATGATTCATTTCAGAGTCATAAACGACTTCAAACGTCTAATTAGATTTTATTTGAAGTTAAATGATAAATACGAGACGGCAATAAATTATATATGTAACAATTTCTAGTTACAACTGTGGTTACTTGGGTGGTGGTCGGGTTATGGCAAGGAAAAAAATGTAATGATCATTTCCATATAAATATTCGCTTAGCTTATCATATTTGATGCTCATTTATATAGAGGTAAACATTCGTTTCATTATTCAATGCTCGCTGCGACAAAATGAATCACTTTGCAAATTTCCGTTATGGTTGTTATAAATGTTATTTGAAAAAGATATTTCACGTGGTTGATAACCTCTGGACTGGGTTTGTTTCTCCTGATTAGACAAATGTTAAAAGAACTGCCAAAAGAGAGATGATGGCGATGCTAATGTTGGTTATACTACTTACTGATTATAGCAGTGACGTAGTAGACAAGCCGTATTACCTACTGACAGTCAGTCTAACTGACATTTGGTGTGTGTTGATTTTACTCTAATTCAAGTTGACGCGCATAAAAAATCATAATTTTTATTTTTATTTTAATTTTTTATTTTTAGTTGAAATATAAAATCCATTCCGAAAGTACATAACTTATTACAAACGTGGTCTCAGACCTACATTGACGCCTTGTGGCGATCGTAGTATGAAATTCATCATGGGCTCCACCGATGGGCCCAGTGGCAACAATTCATAATAACGCAGCACCTTGCTTATCATGGTTTTCATTTCCAAGACGGCGAACTTCTGGCCAATACAGTTCTTGGGTCCGGCACTAAAGGGTGTATAAGCGAATGGGTTACGTTTGATTTCGTCTGCTGTTTCGCCCTCAAATCGGTTAGGCTGAAATGATTCCGGGTCAGGAAAGAGTTCGGGATCGCGATGTGCCCAATATAGCATTAGGTAGATGCTGGTATTGGCGGGGATCATAATATCATCTGTTTGACATAATTCATTGATTAGGTACTAGAAAATATATTTATTTGTGTGAAATCCCCTAGTGGAAATAGTACTAAGGCCATGATCGGGAACTGATTAAGATACTATTGCCTGGTTACAACCCGACCAGTTATATTTTCGGCATGAGTTTCCAATGATTATGGTTTCCCTAATACGAAAAATTTCTACTAGGGCAGTGATGCGCACGATATGATTTTTCCACGATTACTAATCGTGCACTTCCCAGTCTGACATGTCTCCGATGCCTCGAATTTTTATTGAATAACTTCGAGAAAAAAGTTAGATCTCGTTGCTTTATCGATTCAAATTTTTATAATTTCTCGTACATTCAAATTCATTGACAAGATACGATATATACACATTTATCGCATCGATATCGTAATATTTTTCGAAGCAATATCGAACTTTGATCATTTTTTTATCGATATCTTCTCGGTTTTAAAAAATTTCTCGTACCGAGAAAACTCCGACAAAACGTATCGATATCTACCTACAATGTAGGTCCAATTTGACGCTCGATATCGGTACGAGAAAGTGCCCGCTATCGTGGGATTTCTCCTTTTTCTCTCACTGATCTCGTAACGATTTCGAATCGAATGGCGTACTGATGGCATATAGATATTGTTTATATTGGTTGTGATATTAACAAATTCAATCACTCAAATCACAATACTTTTTTAAACCCGACAAACATGATCTTTCCATCGTAATGCCTTCCCTAATAGGGAAAATATCTACTACGGAAAGACTCACGCGTACGCATCACTTTGAATATATTACAAATCATACCAAGTTTTAGGTCCTGCATCGTTTTACGTCCAATGACCGGCACCGGAGGATGAAGACGCAAAGTTTCCTTGATTACACACTCCATGTACTTGAGCTCTTGCAACTGCGTCATAGTTATGGGGCTCGTCTTGTCTCTGCCAATCACCATCTCGATTTCCGTGCAGAGTTTTCGTTGTACCTCCGGGTGTCTAGCAATACAATAAAGTGCATGTGAAACACCGCTGGTCGTGGTATCATCACCTTCGAACATAAAGGTGTCCACTTCCTCTCGTATGTCCTCGTTGCTCAGCGTTTTACCGTCGATGGTCGATTGTAGCAGAATATCTAACAAGGCCATCGGCTTTTTGCTGCCAGTGTCCTCATCAGCCATATCTGTTTTGTAATTAGAGATCATCAATAAGACGGAGTAGTCTGACTGGGCAGAAAAAATAAACAGTATTTTCTTACTGTGTGGTTTGTAGGATTCATTGCTCATCGCACGCTCAAGTGCATCTCTTCGCTTCTCAATTACGTCGATTGTAAAGTCGTGCAAGGTACGAATACCGGTCACCATTTTTCTGTATTCGCGCGGTGCTGTCAGCCGGAAAAGCCAGTCGAAGCGCTGACTGAGTTTCAGTAAGCGATTCGATTGTATATAAACCACGCTAAGGGAGCATATTTTAGGAAGATATATTAATTTCGAACAACGTTATACCTTTTCAAAGCTTTGACGTACGGGAATTCAGGGTCCAATTGCGCGTTTACTTTGACCCCCATAGCGGCCTCTGAAATCATTTAATATTTAGTTCTTTAGAAGACTGAAAATTCTTCCACCATATAAATCATACCCGTAATGACATCCAGCGCCGCTAGACAGATCTTGGGAAACATGTCGATTGCCATTTGACAATTGGCGAATTCCTCTAGCCTATGGACCAAGATGCCGCTCTGTGTGTCGAATATTTGCACAAAGTGCTCCAACACCTTGAAGTGAAAGGCGGGTGTGAAACATTTGCGTCGCGAATGCCACTTCTTGCCCACGCTCAGCAAAAGTCCGTCTCCCAGCCAGGAACGCAGCATCACGTAAAGATCGCCCTTTTGCAACAATGTCGTGCTAGACAAAATTCGTTCAAAGTATCGCACATCGACCGTGTAAATCTGCAACTCATTGGCAATCCACATGCGGAATGTTTTGCCGTAACGTTGGTGACAAGCGCCGATGTACTGCAGTAGATCTTTACCCATGGGGCATAAATTTCGGTGCGGACACACGTCGATCTCAAATGAATACTTACTCTCCGCATTAAGTGACAGCGCCTCGATGGCACTGCCCAGAACGGGGAGTGCTCTGGGCCCAGTGACTCCTGATGCAGCGAGCACATCGATGCGATGCTTCTTGTAACAAAAGTCCCAGCATATCATCAGTGTAAAGACGCTTAGTATGAAGATCAGCAGCAGCGCCATGATGAGCTTAGTGACTGCAGCGTGCTCTCGCCAACACTGACAGCATGCGATTAAACGCGGCAATCGCATGTTTACGTGATGTGCTGCGCCATATATCAGGAACTGCGGAAACCGGCTCCTCCTCCATAATAAAAACATTTCCTAAAACGAGTTTTGAACATATCGAATGCATTTATTGCGTGCTTGGAGCTTCTTTAATGTTAAATGAATTAAAAATCTTTCAAGTGTGTATGATGACCCTTAAACTGTTACACGGTAAAAAAATGTATTCTATTTTTTAACAATTTTGTTTCGTAAATTTTAAACAAACTTCAATGTTTTCAAAGTTATGTAACGTTAACTCCAAATTAGTGTGACAAAATTGTGACGTCACATTTTTGTCGTTCATTTTCAATTACAGAAAGTGGGTATAAATGAAGATCTTAAACTAATGGACCATAATCATTGTATTTACTTTTGTGCAAGCCTCTATTTTCTTAGCAAATCTTTTATATATATTTTTTTAAATTTTCAAAGTAATATGTTTAGTTTAACGTTTTTATTAATACCTACCAACTTCAAATTGTATATTTTCAAACATAACCAAATGCTTTTCAGCATAGAAATTGAAGAAAATGCGAAATATTTTGACAATTCGAAGCGTTTGCTTCAATTTTTGAGCAAAGTCGATTTTATTAATATGGCCCAATGTCTAATCATGATATTGCTGTTTTAATAGTATACAAAAAATAATATTTTCATATAAACTTTAAATATAGCTATTTGTAATGGTATTATATTTATCAATAAAACTAATAATGTATCATATCGACTAATTTTTATCGTAAATAACTATTTTTTAGATGGTATTTTTTCTTAGTGTGGATTACAATTTACCCATTAATCAAATCTCGCTTTGGAATTTGACCCAGACCCGGATTTAAGTATTTTATGTGAATTCAGAATAAAACACTGATAAAAAATATAACGTTAATCACTTTTTTCGGAAATTCGCAAAATATTACGCATAAAAGCATCCAATTTTAAATTGTTTCTCATTAAATGCAGGATGCATTTATTGATTATTTTCAGAGCACTCCAAATAATGGTTCATAAAAGTATATGCGTTATTAATTTGAAATCAATTCAAAATGAATTTAATTCGTGCAACAGACAAACTACATATTTGATTAATCAAACCTGATTACTTGAATTTGGATGTGTTTTTTGTCGGATGTCTTGACTAAAAAAGTGGTCAATACATTCATTGTTGAAACTTTATATATTTTTGAAGAGGAAAACCTTCGAATGTATAGTAATTATGGAGTCTAAAAAGTAATTATGGAGTCTCAAAAATGAATGAATTCTTTAAAAGTATTTAATATTATCATAAATATGAGGATTTTTGGGTTTAAATATATCAATATGGTTAATAATGGTTTAAAAATATCTCAAATTCTTTACGGTGTAATGACTGAATTTGTATGTTTGTAGCATGGAGCGTGATAAGCTTATGAGATTGTTAATAATATTAACTAGAGATGGAAGCATGCCTCATTTTCGAGACACTGACCGTCAGTTCAAACACGGACAAATACACGAGAAAGTGCAGATAGGCACACACAAAAGTGAATATTCAAAATTCCCACCGATCGAATTTTAATTCGATCGATTTTTTTTTCTGTTCTTGAATACCATTGTTTAATTCGAATCGATCGAATTCAAAATCATTCTATTTTTTCAAAACGAATTCAAATGTTTTTTTTTTTGTCGCACATTTAAAATAACTCGTATATTAATAACAGAACATTACCAATAATAAAAAAAAACTTTAAATAATCAATAATATTTAAAGTTTAACAAAAATAAAAATATATATTTTTAAAACAAAGTGTTTTAAAAAAATTATTATAAAGCGCATTACTATGAAGAATTTGAACTGAAACATTAAACTATATAGTTTTAAGTTATACGTAGTTCAATTTCCTGTGAACGATAGATCTGTGACTGTATTGGTCTATTTTTTTTGACATTTTTTATTATTAAATATTGTATTGAAGAAATTAATAAAAAAACCATTTTTCAAATATGTTATCTAAATTATGGTCTGTATCAAAATATTTTTTATGTTTTGCTCACTTACACCCAAAAAAAAAATTATTTATATCAGGATATTTATACTAGATTTGAAGAAAATTGGCCATAGAAACCTTTCTCTAATTCAAATACATAACTTTATTTAAAAGTTATTGTTTCCTCGTTTTATGTAATGATTTTCTTCCAACTAAAGAATGTTTGTATATGATTTATAGAAAATATGTTCTCCGATTTAAATAAATGTTAATACAATTTTAAATGAAAAAATTCTAATTTAAATAAATAAAATATGGTGCAAATTTTAAGGTAAAAGTTTTTTTTTTATATATTAAATTTCTTTATAATATTTTCTTAATTATTATTATTTTTTATTTAATTTTTTTTACTTAATACATTTTTGGTTTGTCTTCGTTTTTCCTCTGTCTGAGAAAATCCTCCACTTAGATATACCAACATTACTATTATTTGTTATTAGGCTAATATACATATTATTTGCTGAATTCCAACCTGTATATTATATTACGAACATTCTATTGAATGTAACAAATTTAAACGTTTGAATAAAACAGTATGAAAGCTTTGTTGGAATAAAACAGTTTGAGAGTAACATTGGTTGAAATATTAGGAAGTGAATAAAACAGTTTGAGAGTAACATTGTTTGACATTTTAGGAAGCATTTCCTCTATTTTAGGAAACTTTTCTTTAATTAAAATAAAAATTGTTTACCAGAATGATATCAAAATATGTATTTTATTTGTATACATTGGTTTTTTGCTGTTACTCCGAATGAAATATTTTTTCTTAGGACAAAACTCATATTGTAGAAAAAATACCTGAAACGTCGAAATAATTATTTCTTTCAATTGAATTACTTTTTATTTGATTAAAATGCAACAATTTTTCTGGGTGTAGTATTTTAGCAATGCTCCCATCTCTAGTTAATATTATGAATAATCTCAATTATAGACAAAAATAATATTTCGTCGTTGTAAAAGTAAAAGTCACCAACTACATTTCAAAATGCCAATTATTTATTTACAAAAATATATCTGTCATTTCTGTTTGATGATTTCAATATTTGAACCAAATGATAAGAACTCTAAAAAAAAACTTCAATAATGTATCGATTTTATAATAATAACACTGGATAATTGACAAAAAAATGAGAATAGTCCAAATTAAATTGAGATATTCCATTTTAAATTGTGAAAATTCCAAATGGAATTGATATTTTGCACTTTAAATTAAGAAATTGAGAAAATTCAAAAAAAAAAGAGATTTTTGCATTTGAAATTGCGAAAATATCAATTGAACGCAGGGACAAAAACCTTTTGGAGTATCTGTTCCGGTTCTGATTTTAAAACTTTTTATTAAACGATGTTTGTACTATTTTGTAATAATATTAATTTACAATGAAAAATATTAAAGTTCATTGTTATTTCCAATTTTATTTCTTCCAATCTTTAAAGGTAAATTTCAATATCTTTTTTAAAAATCTTAATTTAATAACTTAAACTGAAAAAAACTGAATTTGAATTTTCTCAATTTCAAATGAAAAAAATCTCAATTTTATTTGGAGTTTCTCAATTTATAGTGAACAATCTCAAGTACATTAAAAATGTTGTAAATTTAAAATGAAAAATATTTCAATTTCATTTGGAATTTTCAAATAGAAATCTCAATTTAGTTTGGAATATTCTCAATTTTAGTTGGAAATGTTGATGCACTACAATATATGCGCCAAACATAATAATGCGTCACGAAATTTAATTATATACAATTTGTATGCACTATGTATTTCCCAACCAATACCTTAAATTTAATAATGATTAGCTAGTAAAGTAAAGTTTCGAAATTTTTTCAAAAATTTGACAGCAATTTCTTTTTGATTTTTTGCAAAAACTAATATCTGTACACAGATTTTGTTTGCCAATTATCCCTAGGGTAAGGTTCAAATTTTATTTTGTGATAAAATTTGAATCTGCATCATGTCGAAATCAAGCGATAAATTGCGATATAAAGTACCAAAAATGGCGTTTTTTGCAACTTTGACTTGAATTTTTGGAATATCTCGACGTGGTAAGAATCAGAGACCGAAATCTATCATAAATGATAATTTTCAGTTCGGTAGAATCCAACGTAGCCGCGGTAGCTCAGTGGTTAGTGCGTTGGACTGCGAGCCGAAAGGTCCCCGGTTCAAGCCTGGACTGGGGCTAACAACATCTTTTCATAGAAACAATTTTCTATACCGCGCTACCTCTCGGCAGTAAATGGCAAACCTACGAGAGTAAAACATTGCCTGTGAAAAGCTCTCACCCGCCGTTCGGATTCGGCAATAAACTGTAGGTCCCACCACTTTGAGTACAAATATAACACGCACAGCTCAAAAATTTAATAGGGGATGAAAATATTTCATACTCTATTGGTTCTCTTGAGCACCGAAGGACCGTAGGGTGTGTAAGCCTGTTTTATAGGTATTACAATGGTAAGTGTTCGAGGGAAATACATGGCCTGATACCACCAGGTCGTGTATTCTCTCGTTCTACTCGGGCATCGAACCAAGCCCACCCCTTCGTAGTCCACTCGGTTCTCAACAGAACTACGCATTACAGAGATAATTCGTTTTTCAGCTGCACGATACGTTTGTGGAACAATCTCCCTGCGTCTGTTTTTCCCGACATTTATGATATTGGCAAGTTCAAAACAAACATCCACCGACACTACTCCATCTTCCCTCCCTCCCAATAACCTATTATTCTTTTTTCGATCAACACTGTGCATTGCATGAATAGGGGGCATCCCCTGAGCGTTGGTTAATATTATAAAAAAAAAAAAATAGTGTAATCAACAAACTCGAAATTTATGATTCTCATTAAAATATATAGGTGGCTTTTAGTTTTACAACGACGATTTCTGTGGCAATATGAATTAACAGCATAACTCGAGGTATGTTCAAATTGAGTTATTAATACCATTGTAATCTTGATATACGAATTCATTTTGTGTCAAATGTTGATACTGATCCTTCTTATCGTTGCTGAGATACAAGCAAAAAACATAAAAGCATATCTACTCGTTATTAAATATTTTTTTTTATTAAAAAAAAACTTTTGAAAAAAATTCTAACAAAAACATTTTGCAGACATTTATTTTATTTAAGTTTTTCATAAATTTGAAAATATAATTTTTAAAATATTTTTAAAAATAATTTTCGAAATCAGTTGTAAAGCTTAAAATGCTCTCCTGAAAAGTTCAAAAAATAGACTTATGCTTTTATTTCATATTTCCACAGATTTGTTCTTATAAGTCTAAATATATAGAGTATAGCTCCCTGAAATTTTATATAAAGAGTTAACACTACAATTAACAAAAAACTTTGACAATATCGACAAGCGAACGAATCGTGAACTATTCTTTTTTTTTGTATACAAATATCCCATAGCCATATGAAAAATTTGAGCCATAATAGTCTCTTATTCATGGTTGAAATATGAAACTACCCTTGTTCATCAATAACTTTGGGTATGTAAGGTCTTGTCTGGACTTCCGTGGCCCCACAATGCATGGATACCTCGTGTCGGTTGGCAACGTTACCACCCACAGCCGTCAAAACAAAACATTACCTCAGCATTTCCCGCAGCAGACTGCAGTCTATTCCACCCAAGCTGCATAAATATATTATGCATTATGTCATGCGGATAACATTTGCTGGAATGAGATTTTATGTTTCAAGAATTTTTCATTATATTCGTTTGGTTCAAATCTGGGGTTGTGATTAGGTATTGATGCAGCAGTAGAACTCTAAATACAAAGTATTTGACGATAATTTTAATATGAAACTCAAAATAATTTGAAATTTCAATTGAGTTCTTTCCCAATAAACATTTGCCGTTGAATTAAAGTGATTTGCAAGTTTAAATCAAGCATTTGTCTCAATTTATTATGTTGAGAATAGCGTAGAGAAACGTAATTTAAAAAATTGTAAAATATAGCATTCTCCATCAAAACGTCTTTTTAATATCTATCCTATTTATCAAATTATGTTCCAATGTACAACTAACTTAAAATATGCACGCATATCGAAGTTGAAGGAAACATTGAATTCTATTTGAAATACACTAATATTTTAATTTGAGTTCCGTAGTTAATAATGATATTACGGCTATAGTTATGATTATTTGTAATATTACAACCAATGAAAAACATTGAAACATATTTTTTCTGTTTGAAGCCTGAGAACAACGCCTTCTCATAAAAAAAGAAAATTAAAATAAAGCATACATATCACTTAAAACCAATCTCAAGTCAATTTCTAGTATATTACAAGTGTGGAAAGTAAGGTTTAGATATATTTGTTGTACAAGTTGATCCAAAGTTTTTAAAAAGTGTAGAATATACATATGTTAGTGAGCTTATAGAAAACAGATTTTTAGCCCAAATTGCTGTTTATTATACGTGATTTCGAATTTATTATTAAAGCTTGGGGAATAGTCAAAAAATATTATTGAAAACTAGGAAAATCAAAAAATATTCGCTAAGCGTTGACGAAATGTTTATTGGGTTAGAATTAAAGAAAATTAATAATTTTTCGATATCAACTCGTTATCTATAACGACTAAAACATTGATGTTAGTTTTAATCAAAAACACTGTTATTCCTATAATAGAAACAGTTAATTTGGACCTAAAACGGTTTTTTTCTTGATATCGTTAAGATGTCGTTTGGTTCGGTGGACTGTTTTAAAAACGTTGTAAACCTTTATAAATTTGGAAATAGTGATACCTAAAACGAATGAGATGTTTTAAAAGTTCTTAAAAACGTATTTTACGATTTTAATTTCTTAATTTTTTAAAATTTTAGTAAATATCATTCATATGTATTTAATTTAAAATTTGAAATGATCTTTTAAAACTAAAAACCGCAAGGTGATAGAAGTCAGGTTTAATGACAATGTACTTCTGGTAGATCTCGATAATTATTTATAAACTTCTAGTACAACACTTGGACTACGTCGTTTGCCCTGTACTAACTACTATGAAATATTTATACCCTACACTAAGAGTGAAAGGGTCTATTCAGTTTGGTACGCCATTTGTAACATCCTGAAGGAAGCATATCCGGTATATTCTTGAATAGCAGGAACTTCCTGCTGTTCAAGAGGACCTCCGATGTCTGTCGGTTGAAATCACGATTGCAGAAAACTAGATGAGATAGATCAATAAAATTAAGATCACTTATATATCTACGCTGTCTGAACAAGAAATGATTGCTCAATTGTGTGTTTAAATACCTCATATAAAATCTACAGATGAATTTTACTTTATACGGGCTTGAGTGAACTTGTTTGGTCAAATATATATTTACTTTATGCTCAAATATATGAAAATAATGTTACCCGCGAACGGACTTGCAGATTCTCCCCAAAAAAAAATTTTAAATTCGATACAACTACCCATTAGTACATATCAAATGAAAGGAAATTCTTTGGCGATTTCAATTTTGTAGTTATTTTCAGGATTCGTATACCCTGGTGAATTATGCATCACTTTATCACATACGTGTAGGGTATTTATAATTGGCTTAGATCGACTATAACTATTAATAATTCTTACTAACTTCATCACACCAGTTAATATAATTTCCTTATTTCAAAATTTCCGATGTGACCTAACCTTCCTTACTGGTGTTATGTTTAATTGTTATAAATTTGAAGAATCCATAGTTTATAACATCAAATCATTGTATTTTCTTTTAATTTGAAATATATAAAATTGACAAAACCAGTTTGTGAATCAAGTAAAGTACTAATTCTCGTCAAACAATATTTATTCACTTTTCTGTGTAACTCATGCCTCGTTTACCATTCATCAACTACAATTCTATTAAAACAATTTGGAAAATTTAAAAATATAGCATGTAACACAAAACGGAACGGTGAACAATGACTCAACAATGTTGCCACATGACGACTACATTCCTGAATTTATTGGATCACTTCGTGCTTTACATTTCTAAGCTGTCTGCCTCAACAGAACAGGCGGACAGACGGACGGTTAGGTAGTAAGTCTGAGACACAGACAACTGCTCTGTTTGGATGCTGTTGCTCAAGAATGCTCCGGCACGAGTGCGTTGGTTGGTAATTGTGCGGGAAGCAGCAGCGCAGTCTTTATATTGTTCCTTGCACGAGTTCATTCGTCTGTTCATTGACTTGCATCAAAATGCTACAAAAGTGTCTGGACTCGTAGTGCATTCAACTTTTTAAAGTAGCTGCAGAAGTTAAACATTTTTGTGGATAATGTGTACTACTAAACTTTTTAAATTCATTGAATTATTGCAGAATTTGAAGTTAAAAACGTCGAGGAATTAGCGAAGGCACAAACCATTTTCTGGGTGCAGTAAACATAATTCGTTGCAAAGGTCTTTAATCCATATGGCTACAGATGCCAATATACAATTTTTATATTCTGAGTTCAGTATACGTAAAACCACACCTTGAACTTAAACTAAATTTAAGCAAAAATACCTGGATTTAAACTGTAATTTATGTCAAAAAATCCAATTGCTCACTAAATTACTGAAGGTCAACAACGAACAAAATGCTGACTTCACAAAAATAATTATATCTGTATAATGAACATAGTCAGTCGGTCGGACAAGACAATTAAATGCCATATTACTCGTAACATGCTCTAGAGAAAAATAAGATTTCTGAACAAAAAAAAAATGTATAGTGTTATTGGTTT
This sequence comes from Dryomyza anilis, assembly GCA_951804985.1. Classification (NCBI taxonomy): domain Eukaryota; kingdom Metazoa; phylum Arthropoda; class Insecta; order Diptera; family Dryomyzidae; genus Dryomyza; species Dryomyza anilis. The sequence goes on along the minus strand of OX638134.1, from coordinate 40,293,937 downwards.
TATAAGGTTATATAACAATAATAATAGTAATGAAGGCAATAATCATAATAACTAATTGTATCATTCATATAATGATTTTGGTAATCATATTTTGACTTTTTTATGACTACAAAGGTTAAGTATTATAGCAAATATTTACAATGATTCATAAAATCATATTTTATTGATAGGCAAGCACTAAATGTTAAAGGATATATTTACTTTGATCACATGTGACATACAAAAGTTATAGTTATGGCTGTAAATAAAATGTTACTGATACGCAAATAAAAAAATATTGAATTCAAACACAAATATATTTGGCTGAAATATAAAATATATTTCGATTCAAACACAAATATATTTGACTTAAACATGAAATATATTTGAATGTAAATATATAACATATTTGCAAATATAATATGTTCACAGTCTAAACATCTTTGCCTGTGCACATTATTATATTCACAACTACACATAAATTATGTTTCCATATGACAGATACCCAAATATATGTTATATTTGCATCAGTGCGAATATATTATGTTCAGAGCTAAACACAAAATATGTGTCCTAATGACGTATATCCCAAACATAAAATATGTTTGCGGCAATCTCCAAATATATACGTTGTTTGCTAATTATGTTTGGGAGAGCAATTTTTTCCCTGCGTGAACGTAAAGCTTGAATATATGGAAAATTACATTACTCAACACGATTTGTTCTAACAAGCATTATATATAATTATATAATTTCAACTCAGTATTTCTCTATTGCGTAACGTGTTTGCGTTTGAAATTTTAGGACATTTACATCAGTTCTTAGTATAATTGAAATACAGTAATTTACAAACTTTAAACATTACTTTTCTTTTAATGGATCAGACTAAATTTACTATTAAAATTAATTCAAATATTCCAATATATTTTCAAGATTTTATGAACTAAACCAAAAAAAAAACGATTTTTTAAACTATTTTTAAGATTTTTTCTTTATGCCGTATACAACTAATGACTACTTTTGATGAATACCATTAATTTATATTTAATACTTCTTGAAAACAAAGAAGTTGAGATTAATATACAATAACGAAACTACTTTCTGAAGATTTCCATTTTAGTTCCTACTTTAATACAAGTTCTGTTCTTTTTATAGGTAATGTTGGAAAAAAGTGTCGCATCATTTATGTGTTTTTTTTTCTTGGTAGAAAAATATGAGTAATATTCGTTCATGACTGTATAAAAACTGTTCACAGTTAAGTAATTTGAGAGCCGTCAAAACAAGAAGTTCACTCAAAACACAATAAACTTGAAATATAAACCAGAAAGCCTACAGAGATGTAACCGCATTATGGCACATTAGTCAATGTTAGCACGCAGACCGTGAGAAATCTTTGAAACATGCTTTGACACTGCCATTTTGGCTGGTCATATTTTCGAAAAGTATTTATAAAAGTGCATTTGACATAAACTAACTCCGTAGACATGGTAGCATACCGTATATTGTACTGTCCTTCTGTATTTAAACCAAAACATCATTGAAGTTGCACATCGCTGAGTCACGTTGGAACTTTTATGGTATTTTTTTATTTGAAAAAATCGGTCTGTGCGGCAGCACTGTGAAATTGCATAATTGAATTTAAGTTTTTTACCTTTATTGCCATTCGCAAATTCGCGTGTTTAATTTTACGTTTTATGTGTTTCTGACTTATTGTCTGCTATATTTTATTAAGATCTTAAGTTCATTTCGTACTTTATGATGGTTGAAAATAAATTTCAAGATCAAAACGTGATATGACGCATTTTTAGTTATAGTCAATTATTATCCATGTCTATACATTTATACCTATCCGACCTTAAGCTTTGTAGTTCGAAATAACATAAGTTTTATTTTTTCCTCTACCCTAGTAGAAATTTCGACATGTTCATGCATATGAACTTATCATATTTTTACTTTAAATGATCGGGGTATTGCAAGGCTACCTCGCAACAAATCCTTTTAAGCCCGGGACATCTTATTCAAAAATATCGGTTTCTATAGTCAAAATTTAACCTATTAGGGTAGATCATGTTCGTCATATAACTGAAAGGGTTATGGCAAGAAAAAAAGTGAAATGATCAGTTCGAATCAGTCATTTTGTAATTTTTGACCATTTTCAACATCTTTTTGGAATAAAAGCATTAAGGTAGGTTAGATCACATGGGAAATGTTAAAGTAGAACATTTTTATATTTCGAGTGTTAGATTTATGAAAGTTAAAGCCGGTCTAAGCCGACTATAAATACCCGATACATATGTGATAACCGCGTGCAATTACCATTTAAAGTGGTACAGCAAATACGTCCCCAGAAGGCCTGAAATAACTGCAAAAGTTTCATTTTTCATTTGAGTATAATTATGTGCGTATGGGTACATGTTTATTTTAGGGCATTATGAGTCGGTTCTCGAAAAAAAAAACTTAATTTTATATGTATTGATATATGGAGCAAAGTCGATGCTCAGTATCTCAGATGTGATACGAGATATCGGAATTAGAAAGTTTATATATTAGTCAAATGTATCCAATTCATAACTCCATTCAATCCAAAATGGCGTTTGAGCCAAATAAATTCTCAGGTGACGATATGTAAAAACTAAAACTAGATCATTTTTCAAAGTTCAGAAAATCCTGGGATATAACGATAATCACGGAATAACATTTTTCGGGACTAATTTAGCTCTATCCCCTTGACATCCCTTGTATGTAGTACTAAAGATGCCTTGCAATAGGTGACTTAAAAGCCTGGCTACACTGTCAAGCCTCCTTGGGGCCGTTGAGGAGCCTCGGGACGTAACGCTTGCATGAGTTTTGTTTTTCTTGTCTTGTGCTAAAGCAAAACAATTGAGGCGAAAACACATTAATTAACGAAAATTCAAGTGAAGGCTTTCCTTGTAATCACATTTTCCGACTGTTTACAAAATAAGTATTGCTATTGAAAGCATAAGTTTTAGCTTAATTAGCAGAGTTTTCACTGTTGACGCGCTTGCATGTGGCTCCAAATCGACGCATATATCGTTCGAGTCATTACGTAAGTGAATATTGCGCAATTTTCTATGTTGTGGGTGAGTTATTTTCATTGCTTTTGTGTATATATCGCAACAAAGTGCGGAAAATCGTACGCAACACTTACACGGTTTAATAGGGTGCGACGCTTTTAAATGGCTGGCAACACTCGACGTTTAATTGAAATTTTCTGGAGGTTACAGAATGCAGCCAACACATTGTATCCATTATTTGACTAACTACCTACTATTTCTTGTAGTCTCAGAACCCTCCTAACAAAAAATTAGATAGCACATTAATATTCGATCCTCCTTAAACTTCTTCATTTTATTCGTTTTTGTCCATGTTCATTAAATTTGAACGTCAGTTAGGTTAACGTCAATTAACTTAAATGTAGACAAACATTACGTGTTTTACCTGGGAGAGTCTGGGTGTGTTTGGCCATTAGTTATTTGCAAGTTAAGTCGTGATTGAACTTTGAACTCTTCAATTGAATTGCTTTCCTATCGTCACAACGACCCATCGACCTATTATTTTTGGTCAATTATCTGGTATTGCTTTTAACTTCAATTTGAACCTCTTCTTGTCAGCCATTCAATCACTAATTTCAGAAAATTGTTACCTGCATAGTGCACGATATGGAATCAAACACTTTGTGTTATCAAACACTTTGTGTTATCAGGAAGAACATACACAGAAAAAATATTAAATGTAATAGCAACTGAGTTTAATTGAAAATAATAATTATTGCTATTAATATAAGTAATTGTATTTACTAATTATTTTATTGAGCACTAGCTGGACCCGTGCACGACTCGTGCCCGTTAAATTCTTCTTGGTAGAATTTTTCCCCATACAATTCTTACCCGTAGTGTTTTTCTAGTAGAAGTTTTAGTGTGGTTAGTTTTAGTGTGATGAATTTAGTGTGGTGACTTTTAGTGTGGTAAGTTTAGGTGTGGAGAGTTTAGGTATGGTGAGTTTATGTGTGGTGATATTAAGTAAGATGAGTAACATCCAATTTTAAAGTTTAGTTGAAATCGATATCATTAGGGCTGAGATATAAAGTACTGAATTTTTGGGTTCTATGGGAGGTGCCACTCCCCTTTGCCCAATCTGGTTTATTTATGGTTTAGAATACTCAATGTACTTTATATCATAGTAATGCAAATTTTCAGAAAAATATGTTCAGTAGTTTTGCTATGAATCTGAATTATACACCAAAAATAAAAATGGTCGTAACTGTGGGCGTGGTCAACGAAAACTATATAGTGACCTTTTCCTGGGTCTGTAGGATATATATACCAAAATTTAAGAAAATCCGTGCACAGGTGTATGTTTGCATAGCTCAAACAAACAAACAAACGGAAAATGAGTTTTATATATATAGATATACAACAACTCACTATGTTTTGCGGACAAGACAAACTACTGTTCTATCGACACTATTTTATCGATATATATTGCCATCGATATGGAATATTACAGCAAATAATTTAAAAATGTATTTAATATACTTATTTATAAACTAAATTGAAAGGCAGCAACAAACTAATTCGTCTGATTACCGACTTTACAAATTACCGATAGCGATCGATGAAAAATCGCTAATTTAGTTTAGTCTTAAAATTTTGACAAACTCGCACACACTCTTAATATATATTTTTTTTAGATAGACCTGAACAAATATCTTATATTAAATTAGTTTCCTAATATTTAATTTTATGAAATACAAAAAGTAAACCTAAAAAAATAATATTGTTCAATCATATTTTTTTTGGAAAGAATTAGTTGAGCCAAATTATTGTACTCGAACTGTGGTAACATACCTAATATATTTTTAAAAATTTAAATTGTATCATTTTTATTCAGTAAAGATATGCCTCATGTCAAAAATGCATTTAAAAAAAAGGCCTAAGTCCAGAAAAGCATATAACCAAAATCTAAGTGTATGAAAATGTTCCATGTCCTGTTTCGTATGTCCAGAATTTCTATAATATTAGCACCTACTCTATAACTGGTAATTTTTAAAATCCGTAATCAGTCAATTACCATATCGTCACTATCATGCCAAAGGGGCGAATGTGTAATTTTTGACATTTGGGTTTATTTACATTTTTGAATGCAGTTTTTGCTGAAGGTATACTGTGCCAAAATCGTGTGTGGTTTTGTTGGATATTTCTATCCAAAAAGACAAAACCAATTGGCAAATTAATGTTTGGCAAAATATTTTTAAATAATGATGCCAATCGATAGGTGCTTTAAAAACAAACAATTAATGCCTTCACATTATTATTTTATCTTGCGCTAATAAAAAGTTATAGCCTAAAAAACTGAAATATTAGCGTTCTGGTCAGGATGTAGCCTCACTGAATCCGTATTTATAATTCACTAAGTTTATCCAAATCAAAAGATATTTTATATACATTACAATATTTGATGAATAAACAAATTGACAGAAAAAAATTTAAATGACTAAATTTTACTATTTTTTAAAGCATTTCAAACTTTAAAATTTAAATTGCTGCACGCAAAAACAACTTTGGCAAAGTCTTGAGTTGATGCAGTTTTTGCATTTTTGCTTTTGGTTCTTTCTTCAATGCACATAATTCTTATTGTGTTTATTGGAGAAGGAAAACTTAAGCGACTTGAAATGTAAAATCTGTGGAGAAAGATCGCTGATGAAGCGGCTTGGCTGCCTCTGAAACTGCCACTGAAAGCTGCTGCACTCAATGCATTTTGCCAATTGTTTATTGTTTTATTTGTTGGTACAAAACACCCAATTTGTACCGACTGGACCTTGAGCACGTTAAGACGATATCTTATAATATTCAAAAGATGACGTAAAACAAAAACAATTAATTTCCCAACATTTTTAAAAATGCACATTTGCCCCTTTGGCACGAAAGTGACGATGTGTCTGTCTGTTTGCTCGAAAATATGCTATATTGAATACGAAACACTAAATTAGCTATAAAATATAGTTTAGTTAGCAAATCGCACACACCCTAAATATAGGTGGACAAAAATAGTAAATATCATCGCCTTAAAAAATGGGTATCCTCGTCTTTAAGGAACTGTTCTCTATAAATGTCCACAACATTTTACCAAAAAAATTCAAAGCTATAAACAGAATATGAAGTTTCGTACTAATTTTTACAAATTTACATAATTTTTGATTTGCCTTTTTATTTCTGTATGTATAACTTATTTACCTAATTTTACCCTACTAGGTTTCACCTGACCAGATCAAGCTGATATTGTAACTGGTCAATGATCATTGGAATATCAGATTATTAAAGCATAATCCAACTGTGATCGTGTCTACTAAGGCTGTGCACAAATTCTATTAAATTACTGACATTTTGTTAGTGGTCGATAATGCAGCGTTTACCATCATCGTTCAATTAATACAGCACCTTGTTGTAGTTCACTGAAAATTTAGAAAAGTCACTTCAAATTTAGTCAAATTCGCCCACACACTAACAGCGTTACCAATAATCAATATATAATGTACAGCTTTAATAAATAGTCGGCATTTTGACAAATCTTCCATATAAATGTATGTCAAAAGTCGACTACTATCTTAAGTTGGACATTTTTTATTGATTATTGGTAACGCTGTTAGTGACTGTAAAGAAAAATCTTAAATCGAGTAACGTTATGCATGTGTTGTTTCGAAATGCCGATCGTCTACGCAGAATATATTCATTTCAACTCAGTCAACAACTAGTTTTATACTTCAAAATAATATATTCTGTGCGAATTAAGAATACTTGACTAAATTGTTGCTAATATCGATAAGGCAGTGCAAATTTGGAATGCTTATTACCCACTGTTATAGCGATATTAGGAAATTTGCTGAAAATTAGGGTGTGTGCGAGTTCGACTAAATTGTTGGCTAAACTTAATTATGTCGGTAGTGTAGTGTTTACTTTTCAATGTTGCAAATTTTAGAGCAAACTAAATGGAACTAAATTGGATGACAGCAAATAGACATATCGCTCATTTAATACAAGAGTGTCATAACTCAAAAAGCGATTTTGCGCTTTTAAAGTTTTCAATTGACTCTCGCCTTGCATATGAAATGTATCTCAAGCGGTGAGTATACAAGATATGAATACGAATTTTACACAAGATGAAACATGATATAACGGATAATTCTGCATCATTAACTCAAAAATCGCTTGATCGTTTTTGAGTACCGAATGGAGATCGAATTAAAACCGTTACAATTAAGTTTAGTCATCAATTTAGTCGAACTCGCACGCATAGATCCATAATAAATGTTTGACACAACAGATCTAACAAATAACATTTGAACTGTGTTAATGCCGAATACAAAAAGGAGATTTTGTCTTGAGGTCGGTCCAACGCACTACTTGAGTAGAAGCATACCCTAATTGGGTAGACACTATCAAGACCTAGATCGGGTTAAATTAAGGCAAAAGATCCATGATTCGACTATATCATTGCCTTAGAATAATTTCTACTAGGGTACCATAGTAGAAATCAACCATATTGGAATATACATGCTTATGTTGGTCTTGTTACTGGTTATGTTATGACCAATGATCAGTTCCCGATCTTGGTCCTCGTACTAGGGTAATCACTCATTACTGCACTATGAATGTTAAGTCTTATGAATTATTCATAATTATGGGGTCCTTCTTAACAAAAAAACATTTTAATATTAACCTAACCCAATCAAGTTTTGTTCGCTTTGAATATCGAACTAAACCTTTGATTTTTAAACATTCAAAGTGCAGGATACATTCTAGCTGACAAGTACCCAATCAACAATATGAAGTTTTGTCTTATGTTTGGGAATTTCTGCACACTGTGCGTCATTAATCTGTGTTTTCGCGTTTACGCTTTAACGACTTAATTGTCGTGATAGGTAATGACAGCCTGCTATAAACTGTTTATAGAGTCCTTAGACAGGCTGCTTTCAGACACATTAAGGGACTTTTCTTCGCTCGCATCTAGTATGTGTGTGGTTCCTCACCTTCATGTTCGTGTTGGTGTTAAATATTTTTGACAAACACAATTTCGGTTTGATTTTGAGGAAAATTAATTTGTTTACCTGTCTGTTTCGTAAGCAGGTCCCTTATTCTTGTTCTTTGGTCAGGTAAACGAACTGGTGGCCGTGCATCGTCAGGTGCTACGCTGATTTATTCAACTTCTGTTCAGTGTTCCGTGGTGTTTCATACAAGTAAAGTGTGAAAATTGTCTGAGTTCAATTTTAATAAAATTTGTTGAAAACAAAAATATCAAAGTGATCAGAAAATATAAATTTATAACAAAAGTAAGCAGAACATGCATCAATAAATTATATTGTTTAAAATAATTTATGGAATAAGAATTAAATAAAACTACCTATATTATTAAAAATATTGACATCTTGGAAGCATAAAAATTATTTAAATAAACATTTAAAAAGAATTGAATGATTTTTCATTTTTTCCTTGGTTTGATGAATTTTAGTGCATAATGTGGAGCATAATGTGGAGTCATAAAAAATAATAATTAATAAAATAGTGAAGCTAACAGTTTCTGGGACCAAGAATTTTTCAACTTAATTCTTCTACCACATATTTAACTTATATTGTAATATACATCAGGCTAAAATATGAAGAAAGACTCTTTCAGTTAAAATCAAAAACACTTTTAATGGCTCATAGTAACGGAACTATGGATGTGCGCGATATTGACTAATTTTGGAAGTAATTCGATGTTTTTTTATTTAATTTACCAAATTATCGAGGAATATAAATTGAGCTAAATTGAATAGAGGCAAGCTAACAGATGAAAATTCGATTGATTATCGATTATTCGGTAATCTATACTATTGAATAGAACTACGACAACTAGTTTTTAAATTTGCTAAAAATAATAATTTCCATGTGATCGGAAAATAGAAATTAATAACAAACTTAAATAAGTAAGCAAACAATTTATTAATAAATAATCATATTTTAACTACATATTATTTAAAATTGACATCCTGATATAGAATACGCATTATTTAAATATAAATGATATTGACCTCTAGTTTTAACTATGCTTATTTTGAAAATATGCCTGAAATTATCTGCAATATACAAAATTGCTTTATTTTGAACCCAGTTTAAAATACAGGGTGTTTAACAGATTCATGTTACTAAAATGATCTAGTCAAGAAAATTTGTTATAAAGTCATCAACCAGTTTAGAATCACTGTAATTGGTTACATAGTACTGGGAATGAACTGTTCTATCATTATAAATTAAAAATGGGGTGATCGATAACGAAATTTTGAGAAAATCAATGACAAAGTCAAAATTTGTATTTTTATTTTTGTAAATTTCAACTTTATGTACCTTTTAAATAAAGGAAGAAATCATGGGATTTGAAGATGTGATATACCATTGAAAAGATAGTTTAATTTTTTGAAACATGATTTAAAAATTGTTATTCATTTATCAACAGATTATACTTTATAACAAATTTTCTTGACTTGGTTATGTTAGTACTGGGTTCAAAATAAGACATTTTTTATATTACATTTTCTTATTTTTTTGACTCATAGAATCCCCCATGCATTATTGACATGGATGAACCAAACACCCTGTATATAGAATATTTCTTAAGTTAAATGTTTGTTACAAATATTTATTGTATATTTGGTAATATGTTATGTCTTCAAAAACACCTAACATTTTTCGATATAAGTCTAAAAATTATGTTTTATATATTGTCGGCCGAATTTTTGGAACTTTTCTATTAGTTGCATTATCAAAAAGGTGTACATAAAATACCAAATTATTCTAATTTGGTAATTATTTTTCAATTTACAAATGCAAATTTTTACTTGCATGCGATCCAACAAATACTAACTCGTATAATAAAAGAATAACATTTTAATGTAAAAATTTAGCTGACGTTGTAATTAACTCAAACCAGCTCACATTTAATTGTAAGAAGATGACGAATGGTTCGCCGTCAGGAGCCATTAACTTATTATGTAGGTACTTTAAACATTAGAATCTTTATGAGAATGTCTCAGAAATCTTTAGATATAAGCAAGACGATAAAAATGTTATTGCGTGCAAAAGACAGATTATTGTGTGTACTAATATTTTGTTCTGTTTTCCTTTTTTGTTTTAGAAATCTCATTGCCAAAAGCAAAAGTCACTCGTCTCTACCGCCGGCTGGCGCGATAACCCTTGGACTCGGCCCTCAACTACCACCATTGGGCACCGGCGGATTCGTCAAGTTACGTCATGTCGGCGTCCCTGTTGGTTGTCGCAGTAATGAAGTAAACCCGACGAAGGACAAAGCAAACGATTCGAATAATAGCGAAGAGATACGATCTAATTGTGGCGCGGAAACGCAAGCAACCGAAGAAGAAGAAGTTAAACTCAGTAATACAACTGCATTACCGACATTTTTGCAAGGCGGTATTCGACGTTGTGTAACACAGGTGAATAATAAACAAATTTGCAGATATATTTGTTTATATTATAATGTTTTAAAATTTAAATAATGTTATAACGTTTGCTTATTCTTTGAGGTTGAAATCAGTGAACTGTTTTAGAGTCGATTTTCCAGTGTTAGTTTAATGCGATTTGTGGGTTTAACTAAAAGTTTAATATAGCTAAATTTGTTGTTTAAATTAAGTTTAAACGTCTTGTGTCGGTAGTTTAAACATTTTTCAATATCTCAATGTTTTTGCCGGATAATTTCGCCATACTCTTGTCTTTTTTATTCTTTTCAAAATAACCTCCAAAATTTATAAAATCAAACTTGGCTTGTTCTGATTTTTATCAACCATCAATCATCCAAAATATTTAGTGGTCAGTATTTTTATAGATTTTTTTTATATTTTTTTCAATAGGTCATGGGACCAGACCAACGCACAATAACAAAGACTGGCTCGATTGCAGACCGTTTGGCTGCACTGCAAAAAAGCGGTGAGGATGACTGGAAGAAGCGAGTATCAAAAAAGGAGGAAGTCGATGAAATACGTCGTGAGAATTTCGTTAACGTAAGTACAAATCAATTCCAATCGGTTCAAATCAAAAACATATATAGATCGTATATTTCACGAAAGTGTAAGTTCGTATACTGTCAATAACTCTCGATCCGCACATTTATAGACACGGTTCGAATCACAGCACCCACTCGCGTATTCCCCCCTGCTTGTGCAACTCTGAATATTTATTTAGTTGCAAAATAAAACCACATGTAACCGTGAAAACTCATGTGAAAAGTATTTCCTGATTGCATTATTATTTTTTTTTGTTATTTCTGATGCTTTGTATTACGTTTTCTTCGTTTTAGAGCCAAAGAAACGGTAGCAGCATGTGTTGTCAAGTTGCAAGCAAATGTTACAAACGAAATCAAAAGTGTGACAAATGTAGAAGTCGTTGCAAAATGTACAGACAGAAAAATAAACATACAGATGTTTTTATAAGAGAATGTTATGCAACTTACAATGGCCATAAATCTTTAAAAAGTTTTTATTATAAACATGTAAGAAAGTTGAAAAGTGATGGAAAGGATTTCGAGTTCAATACTACTCAACATGATTCTTCATACGAACATGTGCATAATTCTATATAATTCGATGTTGCTGATTTTGACTGCATATGGGAAATATGCAATCAAAATGCTTTTCGCCAATTTATTAAATTAATAATAGTCAACATCCTTTAAAATCATTTTTTCATCTAATTGTCGAGACTAATTTTATTCTACTATTGAATGCGTTTATTTTTAATTATCTAGATCTAAACACTTACAATATTTATTTTTGTATACTATTCTTTAGCATTTATGATCCTATGATAGACCCTAAACTGATTTTTCGTTGTCAAGAGAAAAGTCCAAAGTAACGACCACAATTTCTAATATTTTTCCCCATCTGTTCTACTTTTTAAAATATGACATGTGAAGATGGTTTTGGTTTTCTTTTATATTTATATATTCAAAATATTACTACTGATGCTTATAATTTCTAAATGTCATTACTTCATAAAATCTGCTATTTTTCAGTATGCATTATATACAAGCAATTTAATCTTTTGTAACTAGAACAGATGGAAAAAACTAGTATTTTTTAGTTTGGACTATGTTCCGGAAAACGATATACCCTAGTAGAAATTTGCTATATGCGCCATCGGTAAATGATCGGGTTTTCGTTGGGTAAGCCCTATTAGAGAAAATATGATTATTGGCTTTGCATGCCCTTATCATGCTTACCATGGCAGGGTTTACATTATCTAAACAGTCAATGTTCCCGATCATAGCTAGATTATTTGTTCCTCATAACGAAATTAGCATCAGGCAATGATCGAGATTAATGAGAGAAACCCTATTATGCTCGGGCTCAGACAAGGCAATTGTTGGGTAAATATTAAAATGGGGAATTGCCCGATCAGTACATGATCATAGCCTGAGGTCAATACATGATCAGGACACTGCGTTACAAGGACATTATGGGCCTCGTCATATCCCGATCACCTCAAATAATGACATGATCACTTCATGATCATGTGCCCTACCAAAATTTCTACTAGGGTATAACTTTCTTCTCATTAAATGCTAAATTATATAATAATAGTTTGGCACTACAGCTCTATAAGAACTTAGGCCGAGCTCTCTCACCATTTTGAGCTGTGCGTGTTATATTTGTACTCAAAGTGGTGGGACCTACAGTTTATTGCCGAATCCGAACGGCGGGTGAGAGCTTTTTCATAGGCAATGTTTTTACTCTCGGAGGTTTGCCATTTACTGCCGAGAGGTAGCGCGGTATAGAAAAATGTTTCTATGAAAAGATGTTGTTAGCCCCAATCCAGGCTTGAACCGGGGACCTTTCGGCTACTATATTATAAAAACAAAAAAAGCTTAAAAAATAGTCTCAAGAATAAATATGTACAGTGTTTAACCCAAATCGGTACTTTAATAATATATATGAATATTAGCATTCATTAGTATATTAAAATTAGTTTAGACAATTATTGAAAAATTGCGTTTTAATTTAAGGTTATTGTGTATTTTTGAACTGTAGGTATTTTTTTTATTCTAAATTTCGATAGTAATTTTCTTAAAACAAATACTTTAAGGAAAATGCAGTAATAATCATCACACGTTACACAAGTAACCACGGGTCGACAATTGCCACAAACTTGTGTGGTGAATGTGTAGCTTTTAAGTTACCTCTGACACCAGTGTTGCAAACTAATCATTTTTAGTTGCAAAGCGGTGGCTAAGAACATGTATGGAATGTTCGCAATAATATGTCACAATGTTGTGATATATAAGTCATACATTTCGATAATAGAACATATACGATAATGGTCGGAGTTAACTTTGTTGTTATGATGTGATAAAATAGTGGCAAATTATAAAATGTATTATGTTTCATATATGTTGCATATATATAATGAAGAACTTAATAGGAACATGTTTATAAATAATATAGCTAATTAACTTTAAAATGGTATAAAAGTTTATTATTACACAAAAAATATTTATAATAATAATAATCAATTTATAATAAAATCAATTTATAATAATAATAATCAACCTTGGGTTGTAAAAACAGACAATCGAAATGTATAATTTTAGAAATAACAAAAATAACTATTTTCACAAATTGCATTTTTTGGGTGAGCGTTAAAATTAGAGGGTGTAGAATATAAGCTTTAACCCAAAAACTTGAACCGTTTTTTAAAATCGAGTTGTAGTTTGCAGAAAAATCTGTTCGTAAAGACTTATAATATTATGCCATAGCATATTTTTGACATTATGTGCAGTTTTGATACACGACAAACATTCACGTTAATGGCACTTCGTAGGATCTTTATTATTTTTATTTTTAATCCACACAAGTTCCACATTTAAAATTACAGTTCAAGTTCCAAATAGGTGAACCGACACTTTAATGGATCGAAATTTGTGGCAACTAAAAGTGATTAAAAGTTCTGTGTTTTTAGAATATTTGCAAATACAAGAATATTGTTTATCTAAAAAAAATAAATACTTCTAAAGGGGCCAAGTCTTTTAGAATCGATAACAATACTTAAAGTGTGAGTTTTTATGAGTATTTTTTTTTTTATATAAAATTTATTAGTTTGTCATAAAACAATTATTGCATTAATTATATTTTTTGTTTATTTTTAGCAAATTAGATATTTTGAAAACATTTTTCATTTATAATTTTAATATAAATTGTTGTTTTTTAAAGTTGGATTTTTTTTTTGTAGGTGTATTTCACAGCATGCCTGAAAGTATGCCATACATTTCAGTTCGTCAAACAGGGTGTATACAATGATTACATTGTAACAGGGTGTATCAAACAATAATAATTAAATTTTATAAAAATGTATTCGGAATTTGTTGTAAAATTTAACTTGTTTCTAAACACACAAAGATATATTTTTTAAAATGTCTATGAATTTGTTGAACTAGTGACATGCTTCCAAATTTTAAATATTGCCTGCAATATTTATATACGAAGTTTTTGTTTTTAATTTGTGAAAATAAAGTCAATAATAGAAACCAAAATAAGCAAATTCTAAAATTGTAACTACAGTTTTGAATCGAAAGTATGCAGTGTACGTGTCAAGTATTTAGAAAACGAAATGAAGACATGAGTCGCATGTTAATTTTTTTTATCTTTTTATTATATTATTTATCTGTATTAAAAAATAACGTACAGCCATTAATTTCTCAATTAATACTACCTACATGGGTGCAATATCAGACAGCCAGACAGACAGACAGATAGACAGCCAGACAGGCAGTGCCTTACTTCATTTGAGTACAAAATATGAATAGATACAGTTGCTAAACAGGTTGATTGAACTCTTTTTATCGTACACAATAATTTGAATAAATATGACCGAGACTGGTTGCATTGAGGGTTGCATTGTGCCCTAAATGCGGGTCTTTGAAAAGACGCAATTACTGGAAATAATCGCTGTTTTCGTGGTATAATTTGTTAATTTTATTTATATTGCTTTTCGGGCGATTGCATGTTTATTTGTTGTTTTTCTCGACCTTCGCATACATAGGTCTCCCCATTTCGTTTCGTATTTTGAGTGACATTTTGGCTGCTTTGGCATAATTGTTCGAATAATAAATTGTATGTCGTGTGTGTTGTTTGTTGAAAAAATTAACTTGAAAATTAGTACATTTAATTTATGTTATTATTTTAAAAATGATACATTTCAAATTGAATCAAACTATAATTTCATTAAGAAAAGCATTTAAAATGTACTCTAAGAAAACATAATGGGTTTAAAATATATGCTTTATGACTTAATACATAAGACTGTATTATACATATTAGACTGTATTATTTTCTGATAAAACTACTCACATAGCTTTGTAAAAGTTATTAATAATCGAAATGGTTAATACAAAACAGAGATATGGAGTATTGCACGACAAAATTTTAAAAATTCTATACTCCTTTTTGAAAAATCGAGTTGGGCAACCTCTAAACTGTTTTCGATTTGATTAAATTTTATTTTATTTATTACTATTTTAAAAGTCACTTTTGAAAGTTTTAAAAGTCCCTTTTTGATCAATCAATTGTCTTAATCCCGATCAAGTGCATACAGATTGCCGAGAATCATTGCGCGCGTTATGGTTAGTTAGTTGTGTGAACTATTAATCGGTTGTCTCAAATAAAAACAGTTGTATCAACGATTCGTTTTTGTTTTAGGTGCAGGTACGTGTCCAACACACAAATTTTGAATAGTAGAATATAGAATAAACTATGTGTCTTTCATCGAAAGAGGTTCTTTCTGTCAGACTGGTGCTGAATTGAAATCAACACTATTAACCCAGTGATCAGTCAGAACAATGGTCACCGACACCACTTAATTATGTGCACACAACCACCATAAAAAAGCCGAAGGCAAGCTTATGAAGTGTCGCACTTTATGGTCTTCTGCAACTACTGACTAAGTGTTTTAGTTATATAGAAGTTTTATGCTCTGTTAAGTACGACAACGTGCACACTTAAAGGTGCTACCTATACCGAAAACAATTAATTATAAATGTGTTTATATTTTTATTTTTTGGACTTTACAAACAAGTGATGAGCTATCTCCGATTTTGTGTGTTTTTTTATTTTGTACGTGGGTGTATTTATTATTGACAGATTTCAAAAAAATATTAAAATTGTTTTGACTCCCTAGCAAAATAAAAAATACAACACAAATTTCGTATCGTTACCATATTTGTCGGCAGTCCAATAAAATACTTAAGAATTTTGTATCAAAATCAACGGGTCATCATTATTTTTATTTTGTTGTGATTTCTACTGTTTGCCTTTTATAGCAGCTGAGACTTGATTGTTGTTTATAATTTTTAAGTCATCCCAAAACACTAGAAATCCAATTAATACCATCTCTAACCAAGTAGAATATTCTTTGCAGTTGTAATTTTTGTTTTATTAGAACGTAAAAGAAATGGCGAAGAAATACCCGTGTAGCAATTTAGTTCAGTCTGATCAGTATTGCTGGATTTCCAATAAGGTAATGATCAGTGCTTCACATCAGCGCCAGATTCAAAACGTGCCGCTATTTAACTTTGCTTCCTGATCTTACCTTCACCCTACATTATTTTATTCGATAAATATTTTTATTTTTCTGAAACTTTCTTTCCCTAGTAGAAATTACGATAGGGTACGATAGAGAACTGAACATTTCTTAACCTAAGTTACATGACGAAAATGATCTGGTCATGATTATTTTTACCCTAATAGGGTAGATCATTAGATCAATCATTTGTATTACAAAAAGACATATTTTCCGTAACATTTGGGAGAATTTTCGGATATCGTTAATATTTAAAAGATAAAATAAAGACATCTTTCAGACATCATTTGTCAAGATGGGAAGTCGGACCAATTTAAAATGTTTAAAAGTGATAATTTTTGTTTTGTTACTATAAAATAAAATAGAATTCATTTTTTTGTATAAAGTTTTACGTAAATCCATAACATCCATATCAGGTTCAAATAAAACGATTTCCAATCAGAATTTTTTATAAGATACTGTTCAAATTCATAAGTTACTGATCATTTACTGCCGAGAGGTAGCGCGGTATAGAAAAATGTTTCTATGAAAAGATGTTGTTAGCCCTAGTCCAGGCTTGAACCTGACACCTTTCGGCTCGCAGTCCAACGCACTAACCTTGAGCTACCGACGATATCAAGCTGACTTACGTGGATTCAAAATGAGACAACCTAGTCGACCACAATCAGAATTGTTTCTGGTGGTCTTTGGTCGGGATCCTTTAATGTATTCTGTTCAGGGAAGTATGTGAAATAAGGTTATCCATCACAAATTTCCACTCGGGTGATTTATCAATATTATCAGAAATACCTTCTCTCAACAACAAAGCTAATGATGAAACAATTAAAAACACACACAGATGATATCAAAACAGCACTCGGCGAACTCGGTACCACACCGTAAAGCGTCGCGTCGTCACCCAGCTTATCAGCTTCAAAACAAAACAGACAGTTTCTACTGAGTCACGTTTAAGACAAATAACTCTGAAGCAATATACAATGAAACATAATATAAAATAATTCATATAACTCAAGAACACATAAGTCGTAAGAAGAAGCTTACTAAAGTAAGTCTGATTTCTTTACAATTTCGAATGCCAGAAGAAAATATGTAGTTTCACGAGTATATAATAAACTACCAAGAACCTCGAATAAGTACGAATTACTGCTAAAGATCTTGTTGTAAAAGAAGCTTGGATTGTTGTAAAATGTATGCTTAAAAAAGTCAGAATAAATACAAGATATGATGATGCTGCAAAAGCCGATTCCAATCTGCTTATCCCCCTCACTTGTCTCACAGTACTGATTCCGTTCGTTCCTGATGCCGTATATTGAAGACACATTGCAGCATTGAACCCCTCTCGGTATAAGTTGTAGGTTTTACAGTGAGTTGGTATTTGGAGTTTACAGAGTTTTTTTTTTTATTTTAAATCGGTAGTTTAAAATGAACTCTTTTGCTCATTAGCTTCCGACTGGATCTTTTTCGCATAGACTGAAGACAAACTAGACTATTTCACAGTGAAAATAAAATTTATATTGACAATAATTTTGTTCAGTGTTTCACGTATGACGCACACTACTCGTCTCTCTGCGTCAAAAGACTCGTTTATGCTTCTGCAACGACATTAAAAAAACAACATGATTCATCTATAATCATCCTCCCCAACTCCAGAGTTAACCAAACCAAAACATTTAATGTCCTCCCTTTAATAAATATTTCGACGATCATTGCTCCGCTCAACAGTGTTTCCATCGATAACTTACAGGCAGAAGATCGTAAACAACAAAAATCTAATTTCAGAGGAGGCAAAAAAAGTCTCAAAATCGAGTGGATTATTATTTTATTGATTTGTTTCTTAAAGTATCCCTTTAAAGAGCTGTTAATTTAAATAGTGTGACCCCGTTTCAAAAATAGCCATTACTTACAGAATTATTAGTTACGATGGTTTATCTTATAGCCATTACTTACGGAATTATTAGTTACGATGGTTTATCGGTTCCAACGATAGGGTTTTCATTAAAAAAAAACATTATTTTTTTTCATTAAACTAATTTGAATTGTTCAGAAAATTAATGTTCTTTTTATTTTTGATAAAAATTCTAAAGAATATTCAATTCAATTTTGAAATAGTTTGCAGGGAATACGGTATTAAACCTATACCAAAATGACATTAAATATATAACCTATTGGTAAAAACATAGTATTGGAGGAATTCAAAAACAAAACAATTAGTAGTATTAGTTCATGTTTCTAGCACGATTTCTATTAGAAATATCAATAAAAGTCTAAATAATTTGTTTAAAATATCTATGTCTTAATGTACACAGAGTTTGCACTAACTTAGTGAACTTTAAATCAGAAATGACAAGGAATAACATTGTTATTAAGATTAAACAATATAATAACTCAAAACGTACTTTGTTATGGAATATAAATAAAACACTTAGATAATTGGGAGACTTTGCAGATTATCAAATTGTGTAGAATTTTAAAGGTATATTCCCGGAATTTTGGTATGGGAAGAAAATATGTAACTTTTGGTACAAACATCGTCTTTGTCAGCTTATAATACTTCGATAAAATATTTTTTAAACTACCCTGAGTCTGAAAATAAAATTGTTTTGGTAATCAATTTATTTTGTTCTCTCTTAAAAAGTAAACTTAAAATATACAAGTAATACAACAAATTTAAAACACTTTTAGATATGTTTGGTGTGCGCAGCTTAATCAACCAATCTGTATTAATTTCGTTCTAAGCGAATGAAGTTAGTTGTAACAACCGAATTTAGTTTTCTTCCCCTAAGGTTATCTTTCTTCTGCGTGTATCAGTTGCATATAATATTGATAGGCAACACTGGTGCTCTTTCTCTCTCCATATGACAGAATCCAGCCTGCGAGTGAGTTATACGGCAGATTCGAATTCTTTATACAGCCCTCAATTGCACACAGCTCCCCCTTCGATCAGAGATCTGCATAGTTGCGAATCGAATCGGTAGAGGCGCGATTTAAGTTTTACGTTTACTACGCTCTTCTTAGTACTTTGAAACAGTGTGACCAGATTGGCCGATTAATCGCCAACTTGGCGATATTTTTATGAGTATCGCGCTTTTTTGGGCTACACTTTTTAAACGTTGACGCTTTTTTTAAAGAATTATTTTAAATGATTAAGCCATTTTAGAACGTCGTTTTCTGAACTTTCTCTTTTTCTCATAGTCGCAAAGATATGTTTCAATAATCAGAAATGGATTGGTGTCGAAAACTCTATAGTCAATAACACTACACTAAACTAAAAAAATATTCATGATATTAGTATGATATTCCGATAGACTTCAAATTTCTAATGAGTTATTACGTATTTTGGTGTTTGAAAATTTCGACTTTATATCTGATTTCTTTTGTATTTGATTTAGAATACTTTAGCTAATATTTTAAAATAAATCCAAAGAAATTGGGGTTGATTGGCGAAGAGTTATAACCTGTCAAATATATTTTAAGATGATCCAGTGTTGACATATTTTTTTTTAATTTAACCAAATATTCAAATCAATCCATTCGATACTGAATAGACTTTTATTTAATAAAAAATAAATACCTAAGTATAAATTATCATATATTTTAAAACTGGAATATGTAATTTTTCTTATTTTGTTCAAAATATCCACTCACAGTTCATAAGTATATCTCTTTAGCATATAAAATTATTTACCAACTCATAATAGATATCACAAACTATCAGTTAACTTATTTCTGTCAAAATATTATTGCAGATTATTTTAAAAATGTCTTTGAAAAACTGTTACCATATGGTAACAAATTACCTCATAGGTGTAAGGTATAAAAATACCACTACTATAATAAAGAGTACAAAATTATTATTAACTAACGTTCCAAATATTTTCTATACATTCGCTTTCTGATTTTGACTACACAGTTGTTTTTATTCTGTAACGTTTTTAAAAAAATTAATACCGTTTTTTGTTATTTTCTGACACATAATTGAATATACAAAATATAGTTATATATTATTTTAGCATTTAGATTCTAATTAAAAACGAGAAATTAATCGTACATTTTAGAAAATCTGATATCTTTAGAAAAAATCTGTAAAAAAAACAAATACATAGTATTCATAACAAAAGTACATATTAGATGTATATCAAACGGGATCTATAATTCTATGTATTCATTTATTAGTCGAATTGGTTATTGGGCGAATTTGGGCTATACAATTTTGGGGTTTTGGCGCTTTTTTTGAAATCTATCTGGTCACACTGCTTTGAAACATTAATTTAGACTTTCTTCACTGCAGACTCTGCAGTTGTCAGCGATTGAAGCCTTTTGTAATTTTCGCCAGCTTCGTTGACTTGACGGCGCCGTTACGGACGCATTTGACTTCAGTTCATTGCGATCAGTCAGCGGGTTGAGATCGTGCGCGCGAAGTCGCTTGTAATGAAATCATCGAATTAGGCAACGTCGTTGATAAGAAAGGCTGCTGATTAGTTACGAAAATATTCAATTGCAGACATTGTGTCGAGTTGTAGAGGCTACAAACGAGGCGGTGGATGAAGGAATAGTAAGAAGAAATAGAAAAGAGGAGGAGTACTATATCACAATGTCGTGCAGATAAAAAAAATACAATATATAATATAAATAATAGAGATCACAGTAAGGAGCTCGATAAATTCAAACTGTGCAAATGCGGAAGTTCAAACTACAGACGTGGTTAGTCTTAAAGTGTCTGAGAAGAAAGATTTCATTCTTCGGTTCAGTAATGATTCCTGTATAACAATTTACAAACCATGCATTGTAAATAATGTAAATAATGAATTAAACTAACAAACATTCTTTTGTTAGTTATCTGGCCAAATTAATAGACGGACATATCACACTAAACATAAATTCAGCCACGGCATATAATATATGACGCTACGAATCTAAATTAATTTTTGCAAAATAAAATGAGATGACTGCGTACCAATGAAATAAACTGAAATAATGTGCAGTATGTGACTTGTATGAATTTTAAAATAATCTCCGTGTAAATTGTTCCACTTTTTTTGTTGCGTTAAAAATACAAAAACTACTCATCTTCATTATCATCATCATCATCATTAGCAGCAGCAGTGCAAGCAATTAAATAAAAATACAAAAATAAACACTACGGCAACTGCAAATCACATAAATTGTCAGCTATATTTTGTGCACCTCAGGAAAATATTTTTTTTATTTATTATTAACTATTTGCGTCAAGTGCATGTGGAAGAAAATGGAATGAAACATCGACAAGTGCAACAGAGTGTTGTAGTGGATTCGTGGACACTTGCGGTTTCACTCCCGTGATTCCAATAAAAATGACATAAATATTATAAAATGTATATTTATTAAAGTCAATTGTCAAGTGTACATCAAATCTTCGTACAGAAATGTATAGTCGATGAATAGAGCTTAAATTTACGATAGCAATTTTCTTAAAAACGTTACGTATTTGTTGAAAAAAAAACTGAGTATGCAATCCAAATCATCAGCCACGAATTGGTAAACATGATGTGATGATGTATGAGATGTCCTTAGTTTTGTTATTGATAGATGCTTATAAAAGTAAATTCAAGTTATTATTTTTGATAAATATTTATAAAAGTCAATTTTCACATCCCTAAAAATTTCAAAATCTCTAAAAACATTTTTTCGAAATTTTACCTTTTTGTATATCTCAAAAAATTTCAATGGTTTCAAGTTATTTACGAGATGAGATTTATAAATTATCAATATTAATTATAATTTTGATTCAAGTAGAAATTGACATTTTTCGAAATTTCGTCCCGGGATTGGAACCACAAGTAAATCACTTAAACGTTTCGCTCAAGTGCACTATTCTAGCGACATTTTCCCGGTAGAGAATAAAAAAAAGAAAATAAAATAATTCAGAATTTTGCTTCAGCGTAAATAAAAATAAAAAAAAACAAAAGTCCAATAAACGTTGGCCAACATATCGCACGCGCGCTCTCTCAGTCTCTTATTTTAATCGTAATGTTCCGTGAGCACCGCTCTGAGAGCAGCAGCAGCCGCCGCTAACGCCAACGACGCCCCCGATGAGTGATCGAGGCTTGCGCAAAAATTTGGCTGGCATTCGCACTCAGTCCACGCCACTATTTCGAACAACAACGACCGCGACGCGACGGAACATCGTGTTTTAACGGATTACAATTCAGGCTGTTCAATCTGTTTAACGAATACCCCGAATAACTAATTAAAGTAGCATCGAAATAATGTGAAATTACATTAAAATCAAACAAGTGCAAAAAAACAAGATATCGAACAATTACTTTATGAGACAAAACCATTCTTTTAAAATAATTGGTAAAGGGTTTTGCTTAAACTTAAAATTATCATATTAAAAAAAAAAATTGTTGGTTTTTGTTTTTTGTAAAAAGGAATGTTTTTGCTTTAAAAGTGAAAAAACTACATTAGTGAGAATCAAAAGTTCTACAGAATAAGTGAAAAAATACATTGCGTGGAGTGTTTTATAAAAAGTAGCGCCATTAAACAAATATATTTTACTTTATAGTTTTTATTAGAAACAAAAAAAAAACACTAAAAAATCTTAAAAACTCCTAACTGAGAACCTGTAGTGTTAAACAACTTTAAAGAAGTTCTGCAGCCATGGACTACGTGGCCTTCCTCCAGACCGCCTGGCACTATTTTCCGTATCTCTTCTACGCCTTTGTTCTGCTGACCTTCCTGCCCAAGTCCGTGCGCAAAATCAAGGACTTTGCCGATGCAGACTATGCAGCGAATCGCAACAAATACCATCGTTGCTACGCGCCCGATGCCTGCTGTCACACGCAGCCCAAACCGAAGCCGCGCAAGGCCGTCACGCGCGTCTACCCCAAAAAGCAGGCAGCTGCTGTGCCGGAGCAGGACGCTGCTGCACCATTAAAGCGTCAAGTGGTTGCAGCCACTTTGTTGGCGCAGCACCATGTCAACGATCTGGCCAAGATGTTCGAGAGCGGCTCGACGAGTCGCAAGGTCAATCGGGTGCCGCCAACAATGATTCCGGAGCAACGAACGCAGAGCGCCGCGTCCACCGAGGATTTCGGCAACAATAAACAGGATACACACAACACGATACAACCCGCCGTAGAGCTGGATACCAACTGGTGCAGCGAACCGATCGAAATACCACAACAGCGGCAGCATCAACGACAAGTCCCGACCATGCTGAGTTTCTCCGATGGCGCCTCTGCGACACCCTCTTCCGGCTCACCAACCGCATCCACATACTCGCCGGCGCCATCAGCATCGCCGTCGCCTTTGTCGGAATTCGCACCCACGCTGCGCCGGGTGCCGCTGAATCTGCAATCGAGCCTGGAGGATATCTTCGCAGCAATTGCGCGCAATGCCGAGAGCAGCGTTGGTGGTGAATGCAGCTTGAAATTCGCCGGCTGCAACTCGTTGTCGCCGGTTACCTCCATCGATGACATACTGGCGCAGCGGCGGCTGTCACGCCCATTGTCGGCGTACTCGATCAGCGATCTGCTGCAGGACGAGAGCAATCAGGGCATGGACGGCGCATTTGTAGAGAGCTTTCTGCGTACGTTAAACAAGGCGTAGGCGCCAAAGTCGACAACGAGCAGAGATCAATCGAGACTGAGTCGTAACTCAGAGCCAAAAAGTGCCATTCGTAGTTTAGTGAAATTCGCAAGTCGCGAAACCTCCAGAGCGAATTGTAAATAATTTAGTAAAAAAAAATAGCGCCGGAAACAGATGCCAGTCAAATATTTTTGTATAAAAAAGTTCACTTATTGTTAAAGAAAATAATTATTTTGTTGAATAATAATAAAACAGAAGTAATACTTATTTCGAAAGGGCCAACGACAGTATCTATGCACAAGTATTTACAAGTATCGTTTTATTTTAAGTAGCTACCTACTTGTTTTTTAATACTTTTTTGAAACATAGTTTTTATTTTGTAATATTCAACTGTATCTCAAAAATGAAACTAAATGTATACCTCGTAGTCATTTGTATGTATTTCTAGTACATTGGATCTGCTCCTACGTAGAACATTTTAATTTTATTACAAACTAAATTTCATTGTTAAGCATTAAATGTGTGTATTATTTTTATAATATTATTGAATAAAGTGTGTACAACGAAAAACTTCAAACCATTTTCTTAGCGGTTGCCAGTCTTTCAAACCTATTGAACAATAGATCTTATCGAAACAACTTTATCTATTTATTGAGTTCTTTTTTATTATTATTGCATATAATTTATTTTGCCGCACCAAACAAACTAATTTTGGTTACGATTTTATATAATTAATTAGTATTAATTGATATGTTCAATTATAATTTTTTTGTAGGCAAATTGATAGGCATTAGCTGAGATCCACACAACAAATAGAAACTATCTCATTGCCCAACGAGTTTATTCGGTTGTCTTGCCGAATCCTATTGCGTCATTCCGTCCTTTAGGTCCACAACATAAAATTCGTGTTTATTTTTTATATTTGTTTGTAAATCACTAATAGGCAGCACAGAAACTCGCATTTCTTTCTTACTTCGCAAGTGTTTCGTTATTGCTTTCTTCGATCACTTGTATAGCGGTAAACTGAACACGAAAACAAACTCATGTCTGTGCTCACTTTATTCCTTTTTATTCGATCACTGGCATAGCTGTATATTGAACACAACAACAAACACATGTCTTTGTTCACTTTCTTCGTTTTTATTTGTCGTTTTTCTTTGTTTACTTTAATCCTTTTGCAAGAGCAACAACAAACATTTGTAAACTCAACAATGCATCACAGCTCGCCATCAAAGTTTTTCGCGGAAATACAACAAACAAAATTCGTGGATGTTGTTGTTAGCAAGAAGTTTTTGTTGGAAACGGAATGGCTGAGCACCCCTGATTCGGACTGCAACAAAATTTAGTTTGACGCTACAGCTCTGAAGAACCTAGGCCGAGCTCTATCACCATTTGAGCTGTGCGTGTTATATTTATACTTAAAGTGGTATTATATATTTGTCTAATTAAAATTATCATTCGTAATTTAAATAAAACTTGAAATACGGAACAGGTTCAGGTGACACTTACGCGATTATAGCCATTATTTGAAGTGTCAATCTATTAACGAATTGGAATTATAGTTGATAGTTGCAACTACTTTTCTCTTTCTTACAATTACATCTCAAAATAGTTTTTTCCAGTTTTATGAATAAAAAAAAATATATTTTTTTAAATATGTTATTTATAAATTTTCGTATTCCAAAATTCTGAATATTCATATTATTAAATCGCATATCTATCAACAGACAACACAGTTAATATAAATATTGGCTTTAAAATTGCAATGCACCAAAAAGTGATGATTGTATAACCTAAAAAACGTATTGTTGATTTCATAAAAGTGCAAACTGTGCATACTGATTACAGATGTAGACGGACCGGCGAATGAACATTATAGCAGCAGGTTGCTGATTGATTTCCCTCTTCACTTCATATAAAAACCAACCTTTCACAATCTTATTCAGCTGAGTCATACAACCTTTAGTTTGCGGTTACTTTTGGCTTAATCATGCAGTTTTACACACAAAACACAAATACAATACTAAAAGACGTTGAACTCAGGCTCAGGCAAATAATGCTTATTAAAATAGTATAAAAAAATCTCTATTTAATTTGAAGTTATCAGTCATCGTGGTAATAACAAACTTACTCTAATCTCTAGAGAATACATAGTGCCACATAATTAAAGTTAATACTCAAAATCAAATCGATCCATTATGTTATGTAGTTTACAGGGAGGTATAGTTTTTATACACAGAAAAACACCAACCATTGCAAAGTGGTTAAAATTAGAGTTAATACATTCAAAAAACATTTTAACAATTTCAAGTAAATATGAGAATAATTTAGCTCCACAGAATATGTTTTCATTAAATTATACACGCTTTTCTTTTAATCAACGAAAATTTTTCTTTTAATCAACGATATCTTCTTCAAATAAAATAACTACTTTCGGTATCAAATTGTAGGTCTCACCACTTTGAGGCAGTAAAAATACTGTCGAGTAGTAGCATCATACACCCAGAAAAAAATTCCCTCAAATCCCATTAAAAGTGGTCGATAGGACAATTATTGATTTAATAGAATACAAAAAATAAATCTTTTAATATAAACTCAATGGCATTGATATGGTATTTTCTAGTATTAAATGGTATTTTCTGATTAAAATAATAATTTATCCTCTTGACTATTTTTAATAGTAACCAGTTGGGAAGGTTAGATCACATGGGAAATTTTAAAGTAGGTGTAATTATGATAGTTAGGATTATCAAAATTATAGTCGGTCTAAGCCGACTATAAATACCCTACACATATGTGTGGTTACCATTCAAAGTGATATATAGGTCACCAGGGTATACGAATCCTGAAAATAACTACAAACATTCAATCGCTGAAGAATTTCCATTCATTTGATACCCATATTTACAAATGGGTAGGTGTATCGAATTTCGATTTTTTTTTAATGAACCACAGGTCTTTTCGACGGAAAACATTATTATCACGTACTTGAGCATGATGTCAATATATATTTGACCAAAAAAGTTTACCTAAGCACGTATACATAAAAATTGATCTTTATATGTACATTTTATATGAGGTATTTGAACATAAGTGGTCGGATCATAGGTCACAATGAACCGATCTCGCCAATTTTTTCGCACATACAGCGTAGGTATATTAGTAATCAAAGTTATAAGTTTCATTTATCTAGCTCTTCAATTTTAAAAGTAGTAGGGATTTCAACAGACAGACGGACAGACAGACGGACAGACAGACGGACAGACAGACAGACGGACAGACGGACATCGCTAAATCGACTCAGGAGGTCATGCTGATCAAGAATATATATACTTTTCCATACCGGAGATGCTTCCTTCTGGGTGTTACAAACGGCGTACCAAACTGAATATACCCTTTCACTCTTAGTGTAGGGTATAAAAATCGAACCCGGAGCCTTTCAGTTCGTAGTCCAAAGCACTAACCAATCGAGCCAATGACGCCACACATAATTTACTTAAATCGTTTAGTTTAAAGCAAATACTACTTTTTTATTAATATAACCCAATGTTTTATCGTTTATAAACTTCATTATAAAATTAGCTCTATAGCTGGAATTTGGAATGTTCAGCCTGACTCTGACATTATATGGATATTCTTGACAAATATTGGAAGTAGTTCCTCAAGGCAGATTTTAGGAAATATATCGAGAGCTTAGTTGAACATACTTTCGACCGATTTTTCCCCCCAAATATCAAATTTTACTTCAAAATTGTTCATGATTGAAATATATTTTTGCTGTTATTTGTTACACTGTCAAACAATGTACCACGTTGCGACTTTTCATGATTTGTGCAAGTATTATATTTATCCATTCTTAATTTGATCGGAATACTACTCAACCAGAAATAATTGAGTACCATTGGCTGGTCTAGCAAAGAGTTCTAATGCATTTAGAACATGCATTCGCTAAAAATGTGATATGCTTCCAAAAATATATCAATTAAGGACTTTGTATAAATAGAAAACTATTTAATCGGTAATGTCGACGTTTTTAAAGTATTTTTCTTAACTTCACAGTCTTTATAATTCTATTCAGTTAATTAAAAAGAATGTTATTAATTCTTGTGAAAGTACATTAAATATACTTTTCTGAGGATGAAGTTGGAAATATTCAACCATTGCCATCATCACCATTTTTGTCGACACACTTAGAGAAAGATCAAGCTCTATAAGTGTATATCTTGGCATATACCAAATAGGAATAATATGCGCGCAAACAAAAATTCCATCGTTTGCTTGTTTTCCAGCATTCATTTGCATCGTGTGCTCAGCAATAGCGATTGTTAATGCAATTAATTCAATATTCATTTCAACAAAGTATTTAATTTTATTGATGTAACATTTTGTTTATTTTCTGTTAATTTATTAATTAATATGATTAAATATTTAATCAATTCAATTAAAGACGACGATGAATCAATTAAAAATTAATTGTATTGATCAACTTTTTTGCTATATTTACTTACACATTTTTTTCTGTGTAGGGTATATTTTATAAATGAGAATCGAGCACAACCTGCACACCTGAATACCGAGAAATAAATACTTAAATAATGGCTTTATTTAAACAGAAAATTCGTCCTTTTTAACCCATATTTCAGGGACTGTACAAGGTATTTTAAAAAATTATTAATATTTGATGGGTGTGTTTTTATGCATATTTTGGATCAAACAGAATAGGTGTGACTTTATATTCTTTATAACCATGGAATGTCAAACAATGTCAAACAACGTGGAATCGCCATTGTTTTTATAATGAACAAATCAATAAGAATACTTGACTTTCATTTCTGGTGTCGACCATTTTTGTCAAATTTGCGCATAGTGTTATCCAAATGAAATTGATTGTCTGAACATAATCAGCGTACATAAAATAAATTTATAAATATTAAAAAAAAATATAAAATTTAGGTAGGAAAAACCGTGTATTCGAATAAACAATTCCATAGTAACCAAAACAACCTAAGTATACGATACAAATTTATTTGTTGTTATGCTATCGGTTTTTATCAATAATTTTATAATGAGTCATCATCGGGTGTTAATCATTTTGAGTGGTACTCCGAAGAGACTCGTGCAAATGATACCTACTCTTAAGTCTAAAATAAACTCAGATATCTCCCATATTCTCTATTTATTTTTTATTTGCTGGCGAACTCTCTGTGTGCTACAGTTAGTCGGTTATCTTATCAGTATTAATCATTGATAACATATTTGATGCATTCACCTACCTCCCTCTCAGTCTCTTGAGAGGTGGCACAATTATACTTTCCAACTATTCACTCTTTATTGAATTTGTTGGCAATTATTGTTTTGTTTAGTGAGGCTCGAGATACACCTTGATCGGTGCGCTTTGCGATACAACAGTCGCAGTTTGTTGAATAACTTCCGTCTATAGTGCGATTAACATATTCAGTTAATGCTGCACTGAAGTTCAGTAGTATTTTTTTTAATTGCATTTATTTGCCGCATTTAGTATTTATTAGTATTAGCTATTTAATGTGTGTCCGCAGTCATCACCCCCGGTTAATTGAACGCGATTTAAAGTAGAAATTAAAATCTTGACTATGTTTACTATAGCCAATAGAGTTTAGAGTGATTTGTGTAGATAAAGCTGTTTAAAAACGTAGTAATTATTGTGATTGAGCCTGGTTGTTTACAACATTTCAATATGGATAAAAGCACTGTGGTAATTATTCTAGTATGTATATGTTTGACCAATGTGAAGACTTAACGATTTTAATAACTCTTGACAAACTTGTTAAATGATTAAATACCTATATATTTATGAACAATGAATGAAATTAAAAATGAAAAACGCACTAAGGCAGTTTCAAAATTCAACTGAAATGACGTCTCCCAAGCGAAATAAACTAAAAAAGTGGATATGCCATTTGTTCGGAAATTTAATTATTGTTTCAAAAAATTATCAACGAACAAAATCGGATAAAAAATATAAAAGGAGTGATGAATTTCACAGACACACTTTGCATTTGTATTTTGATAAGTATTTAAAAATGCAGCAATAGAACCATAATAAGTATAGAAAAGTGGGAGCACGACAAAATTCACTCGCTTAAAATCAATTTAACACAAAATCCACCTTTTCACAAAATTCTGTATTCTATAAATCCACCTGTCCAAAATCGAATCGAATCCACCCCCTTTCGTACAAAATCCACCATTTGGGACAAAAACCACCTTTTGGGACAAAAACCACCTTTTGCTACAAAATCCTCGCTTTATGAAGGGCAACTATAAATCCAGTCAGAATTATAACTGATTTTGAAAAACCAGTATTAAGTCACATGAATATTTTCCATCTTTGGACAAATTACTTGGAGAACAGTCAAATACAACGATTTCTAACTAAAGAAAGATTATCTTTTTCCGTCCAGAGGAAATCTTCGACCATTATACTGATCTTAATTATAGTTTGGATAGATGTTTTATTATCGTCTAGTTCCTGGTTTGGTTGGGATTTGACGAGGTGACCCTATCATGACCCTAGTACAATTTCTACTAGAAATGACCTATATTCTAAACTGCTCTCAATTCTAAGTAACTAAATTTAGATACTATCGAATTTTGTATGGGTGAATTTTGTGGGAGTAGATTTTGTATGGTGGATTCCATACCCAACCCAAGAAAAGTATATATAGTTTTGATCAGAGTCACATTCTGAATGAAACCATTTTCGAAAATTATGTGCAAGCATAAAAGCGCGTAATGGTCGATATAAACACATATTTTCCTGACTTTAAAAACTACTTTTGTATTTTTACTGTATTCGATAAAAACTTAGATTCAATTAGATTGTAAAATGAATGTAAAAAATAAAAGTAATGATTTTTACATTGATTTTTATTTAAATTAATTTTGATAAATTTTAAATCAAAAGGCTTACTTTATAGGCTCATGCATGATTCAAAATATGTAGAACAAATTTTTCAACGATCTTACTTAAATGACGCATTTTCTCAAAACTAATATAAGTTGAGACTCTTTTTTTAATGAAACTGAGACACTCAGGATCTTGTAAAAATACTGTAAAATGGTCATATTACAGCTTCAGTATTTGAAGGCATTTGTTGGTCTGGCCAGACCAAGTATGTTAACTTATTTTCGCCCAAGAATCTCTAGAATGCTAGGGTTAAATAGTTCTATATTTTGTTATATAATTGGCTTTTTCTTCTTTGCCTTAAAAAAAGTGACTTAGTTTCTTGTTTCGGGTGAAAAATAAAAAAGGTTTTTTTGTAGGGAACTGAACTGAACTGTAGCTGAACTCATTGCTTGGGAAATTGATCTGCCATATTTACTTTTATGTCAGAGTCCTGGTACACAGAGTAGCCGATCTACGTTCGCTAAATGGCTGAAGTTCCGGAAAACATTACTGAAAACAGGACGCTACCAGCTTCTTTGTTGTAAAGCTTTGGTCCATCAAACTAACACTCCATAATATAGGATTGGTTTTACTATTAAAGTATATTCAGAGAGAAGCTTTATGTTCTAACTCCAACGTTTTACTCGCATAGTATATGTTATACGCCTTTATTAAGCATTCTTCAACATTTGATATCCAGTCAGTTTGCTATCGAGAATAATCCCTAAATGTAATGATATTCTCCAGGTTTTAAGTGTAGGATTACATCTTCCAAATTTTGATTTTACAGGATGCTCACAGTTTGATTGACTTTGCTATTTTGCTTGGCTTTCGAAATCATTATATTTTTGGATTTGGTTTATGAAATGTGCCGATGTTATTTGTATATTGTAGAAGTGTTTTAAAAAAATCCGTTGATTTAACCTTTAGAGAGAAACCTGATTGTCAGATGATTTCATTCATCGTTGGCATTAGAGAAATTGTCAATTGTTTGAAACTGTTTTCCATATGTATCGTAAGAAAGACCCTAAGCTGTGTTATGCCACCTTATTTGGCAAAATTCATGAATTCACGACGATGACATGATAATTTGCGCCATACATGGTATGATTGATTTGTTTTGAACGTCGTGAATTTAATTTCATTTGTTTATATAAATTGAACAAAAAAAAAAAGGTAATTAGATGTTTGTGACGTGTGACAGTTTCAGGTTAATTGCACCCACGTTGTTTTATTATACGTAGTAAATTTGGGACATTTCATTTATTTCAGTGCATTTACTGATTATATATGGGGGTTTTTTAAAGCGTTATCTCTACTTGTTGATATCAATTTCGAAAATTGTATTTCTAATATATATATGCCGAATGAAATCTAAACAAGAATTATGTGATTCAATCAACAGATTTGGAGTCAAATTAAAAATACTCAACATGTATTTTATGTTATCTTTACAGGAATCGCTGTCGCTTGCGCATTCGCTCTCGGACAAACCACTGCCGTCGTCGCCCCTGATTCCTACGAGTTTCGAAGGCGGCAAAGTCTCCGATCGATTAGGAAAATTGAAATCTTCCTCTGAGACCTGGAAAAACCGTATTGGTAGGTTAAATCAATTCGAAATATGAGACATATAATTCTTTGTCTCCCTCTATAGAGCAATCTGATGCCTCCAAATTCACGGTCGCTGGACGACTGCAGAAGAAGACTCAGTCGCCAATCGAGTTACCATTTGAACGCACCGCAGATGCAACTGCCAAAAAATGTCCCATGATCGTTGTACGCAGCGTCAACCAGCCACAGCTGGGATTAGCCAAAAGTCCATCGATGATGGTAACATCGATGCAATCAATGCATGTCCAATGCACCGCCTTCCAGCGCAGTCTCAGTGTGAATGCGGAGGCTCCGAATAGCGGTTCCAGCAACTCCTCCGATTCCGATTCAGATGGACGCGCCAGTGAAAAGGAGAACAAAAATAAGGCTAATAACAAAATGAGTGTTGCTGCAAGCGGCGGTGCGGGTGGCGCTCGTGTTGCTGTACCACGCCTGGACGACGAGGAAACATTTGAAAATTTTTTCGCATCAAAGCCCGCACAAAAGACGGACATCGTTGAAGATACTGTCGAGATTTCCGATTTCGATGACATCAAATCTACAGAGCGGTGCGTTTTGTGAAAAAATCTGTTACTCTTCTATTTCCTGTAAATTACGTAACTCTATAAATAGATCAAAAAAATGTTTCCAATGAATAGGTTGGTAGGTAGCCGCGGTAGCTTTGTGGTTAGTGCGTTGGACTGCGAGCCGAAAGGTCCCCGGTTCAAGTCTGGGGGCTAACAATATCTAACAATATCTATACCGCGCTACCTCTCGGCAGTAAATGGCAAACCCACGAGAGTAAAACATTGCCTATGAAAAGCTCTCACCCGCCGTTCGGATTCGGCAATAAACTGTAGGTCCCACCACTTTGAGTACAAATATAACACGCACAGCTCAAAATGGTGAGAGAGCTCGGTTAGGTTTTACAATTCTATATTTTGTGTGCTGCGTACTCATTTTTTCCCATTACATAACGGTTTTAAGAAATTTTTGAGTAGATATAAAAATGTTTGTAGTTTTAATCGTTACTTTGTATATGCTGAGGATAACCATCAATCATTTTCTTATTTATCATTTCATTCGAAAAGGTAAAATAAATATTAAAAATAGTCAAACAATTATAAATTGTCCGCGTATACTAAAATTATAATTAACAACTAAAAAAAATACTTTCACAATTTTTGGAAAACTGTAATTATAATAATACTGTAATCTTTTATTCAAAGAAGTAAAATTTAGAGTACATACATTTAAAATTTAGAGTACATATTTCTTTGAAAAGTGCAGTGATGGAAAAAATGAGTACGCTGTCAAAATCAGAACCCCTGAACTATATAGATTGAATGTACGGAATGTACGTATGAAAAATGGTGTTGAGTAGTGTTATTTAATATCTAAAGTTCTAATTTTTTGAAATCGCTGTCAGAGTTTAATGAAACATTAATTATATTTTACGCTGACGCAGACTGGTGAGCAAACGCACAGTTCAAGGCCCTAAGGGACGACGTGCCGCACGAAATCCACTCAAGAGTTTGGCAGCACGCACAGACATTTGCGCCGAGTACACGGAAATAAAGACAGGCATCGCAGAACGCGAACTAAGACGCATTAAAATGGAGTCATGTAAGTCGATTGCGGATATTTTTGAATCGCTGGTGATTGACACTTGTTTCCTTTACAGATGGACAACGCAATAACCTCGCCGCCGAGGCCATTGCCGGCCTGGCGTCGGTGGAGGACTTCAAGGCGGTAAGTTTGCGATCGTCCGCATTGCCGGTCCAGCAGATGTGGCAGCCGTACAAGCCAATCATGCTGCTTAATATCAAGGGGCGTTCACATGTACAGACGCGCCTTGTGGAGCCCATCTACAGCTCCCTGAATCGCGGCGACTGCTTTATTCTGATCGCAGGAAGTCAGCTTTACCGCTACGTCGGTTCGTTCGCCAACGTCATCGAGATAGCGCGCAGCAAGCGCATCTGTGCGCACATCCTCGAGCACAAGGATCTGGGCTGTAGCGCCAACACGGAGGTAATTCTCACCGACGGCCGCTACTTAAACGAGCAGCACTGGCAGAAGTTCTGGCAGCTGCTCGGCAGGCCAGACGGCTACCAGCTTCCCGACTGTGGGCACGCCGACGAGGACGAACTTTACGAGGCATCGCTTATCGAAACCAACAGGATCTACGAATTTCAGGATGATGCGTTGTTGCCGCTTCAGCAGTACTGGGGCACCCTGCCGCGCGTCGAGATGTTGGACTCTCGAAAAGTTCTCATCTTTGACTTCGGCAGCGAGGTATACGTATGGAACGGCAAGAATGCCGCCTCAGATGCCCGTCGCGCTGCTATTAAACTAGCGCAAGAACATTTTGACTCCAATACCATTGGCGCCGACTATGCAAAGTGTTACGTCAATCCGTTGAACTACGCCGCTGCACTGGGTCAACGGCAGTCGCAGACCTTGCTCCAGCACACGGGTCAGCGCGGCGATTGGTGTCTGCTCGGCAAGATAACGCAGCACATGGAGACAGCGCTGTTCAAGGAAAAATTTGCTGATTGGCCAGAGGTGGAGCGCGAGGAGCTGTCGAAGGATTACTTGGCTAATGGGGTGCATGCGGTGCAAGCGCTTGACGGCGCGGCGCTCTTTGCAGGTGAGCCCTACGCGGAGCCCGATTTGCGATTGGAACAGGCCAGCCTGGGACGTGGCAACTACTACTATGACATGGAGAACATGCGCCACGTCGACGTGATCACAAAGTCGATTGACAAGTGGCAGCTGAATGAGTTCAACTATAAGGAGGCACCCGAAGGCAGCTACGGTCACTTTTATGCAGGTGAGAGCTATATTGTGCGCTGGTTGTACCAGTTGTCGGTGAGCGTGCGCGAGCTGAGTGGCAAAATATCCGCCCGCAGCACCGTTGGTCGTGATCGTTGTGTCTACTTTTGCTGGCAGGGCGCCGAGGCGAGTGCTAACGAGAAGGGCGCCGCCGCACTGCTAACCGTCGAACTGGACAAGGAGAAAGGCGCGCAACTGCGTGTGGCACAGGGCGACGAGTCGACCGCATTCGTGCGCCTATTCCGACTGATGATTGTGCATAATGGCAGGCGGCAGGAGAGCGAACAGCGCACGCATACGTGGCGTCTCTATCAGTTAAGCGGAAACTTGGTGGAGGAGACGCAGTTGCGCGAGGTTGATTGCGCCACCAAGCAGTTGCGCTCACGCGCCTCAATGTTCTTGTTGCACGGTGCACAGGGCCAACTCTGCGTTTGGCATGGCTGCAGAAGTGCGCCACACACGCGCCAGCTAGCGGAGCAGGCGGCACAGATGCTGCAGGAGCAAAAATGCGTTGAGCTGTTTGGCACTGGAGAAAAAGAGGTGCAACTGCAGACGCTGGAAGAGGGTGATGCATCGGCACAACTAGAGGAAGCATTTGGTGCTGACGCGCTGCAAACGCATTTATATGGCAGTCTGCTGCAGAGGGATGCGCAGAAGTCATACGATTACACGCCACGCCTGCTGCACTTCTCTAGCACGCAAGGCATCTTCAGCGCCAATGAGCTGCTGCATGCGATGCGCTGCAAGGAGCTACATAGCGCGTATCCTTTTACACAGGCGCAGCTTTACGGTGCGCGGCAGCCGACCATTTTCTTGCTGGACGACGGTGACCAGCTATGGCTTTGGATGGGCTGGTGGCCCTTGGAGGATGTGAAGTGTAAGTATAGGCTACATGTCTGGCGCTCGAGTAACACCTGATATTCATTACATTTTTTTACAGTGAACTCGGATGAGCGCAGCAGTCCAACCAGTGAGAATCGGGCAGGCGTCAATCGTTGGATCTCAGAGAGACGCGCCGCGCTGGAGACTGCGGTGTCCTATTGGCGTGCAAAGTTCGGTAGGTTTTACAGTGCTCAGTTGTTGCGAGCAGTAGTGAAAATTGTGTCTATTTTTAGGTGACAATGATGAGGCCGAATTCCATGGCATCAAGGGCAATGTTGTATGGGCGGGTCTCGAGCCTGTGGAGTTTAGAGCGCTGTTTCCGGACTGGACGGAGCGAAATGATGTCAAGGAAATAAATATGCAGGTGGGTTTGGTGTGGATTAAGAAAAGGGTTTGGTGTGGATTACGAAAATAATAACTTCGTTTTTCCAACTATGCGAGTGAAGTCAAGTATGAAAAAATCGCATATACTGAACTTAATTCATTCACTATTTCAAAACAGATGGCGCCACTATGTTTCTGAGCAACATAAATTTGATATGTAATCAGGGATAGCAGACAAAATTGTATTTGCTAGGTTAAATTTTTATTTTGCATAAAAAATTAAAAGAGCGGAAAAATATATTACGTGGTAATGGTTATCATTATTTCAATTTGAATAATTTTCATACCACATTCTTCTTTGTGTTCTTATGTCAAACAAATTCAAATCACAAGCTTTGGTTTCAGCAGGCCTTTCAAAAAATTGATTGCGAGAACATCTTTTGAACAGTAGCAAACACTAGACATCTTCTTATAAGCTAATTTCACAACCACAAAAATTTTAGTTCAAATGAATTGAGCCAGCTGCCATGTTGGTTCAAAATTGTTTACGTATAAAATTTGAACTGAAGTTTTGTTTGAACCTGTTTAAGTAAAAAAAAAACAAAGGTAGTTAGTGTGAATGGGTCTGAAACATGTTACCGAAGTTATAAAATTGTCAAAAACAAAATTTTATAATCTAATGATAATCAAGAAATGGGTTACCTGATTTCAGAGGCTTCCAGATCAGTGCCTGATACAAAACGTGACGTTATTCGAAGTTTATATTCCGGTCAGGTTGCCCGATCAGGCTCCCTGATCTAAAGGTAACGTTTTGAATCTAAATGAGATATTTCCATTTTTAAAAATATTCTATTTTCTTTATTATTTGTATTCAACATTTATTGAAATAATTTCGAAACCCAATGTTGTTATAAAATGTATTTATTAACATTTCGATCACAATAATACGATCTTCAATCAGGTCGGGTTCCATTAAAAAGATTCTTTGTAAAAAATAAATTTGGCTGCTTTACGTGGATTTGGAATTAGGGATCCTTTAGTAGGGATGTCATATCTGTTCAGGGACGGATGCGAAATGGTTTTCTCTGCATTCATTTGAACTAGTTGCCCATCTAGAAATTTTGACACCAATTTAAAACTTCATACTAATGCTACTTCGTAAGTTTTACACTGCGAGAGTAGTGCAATTTATGATGCATTCATTTATTCTAATTCATTTTGTAATTTTGCAGGATGGCCGCTCCAACGAAGCCACGCCAATTGTGGAGGTGCTCACACAACTGAGCCAGACTGAGTATCCGCTGGACGTGCTTAAGCAGCGCCCACTGCCTGAGGGCGTAGATCCCACTCGCCTTGAAATATATCTCAATGCAGACGACTTTCAAACGGCACTCGGCGTTACACGTGACGATTTTGTGCAGCTACCGCTCTGGAAGCAGACGAATTTGAAGAAGGAACGTGGCCTGTTTTAAGTGGCGACATATTATATATATCTTTAATATCTACATTTAATATATTTATATACACATTCAAAAAGCAATATTTTGTACCTTTTTGATGCACTTTTTCACATTTTATACATATTTATTATATAGTTATGTATCGAATTATATATTGATACAAATCTTTTGATATGTAAACCAAGAAATTTATAAAACCAATAATGTAACACTTAAAAGCTTTGAAATGATTGCTGCTTAATATTTGGTCCCACTAATCCATTAACATATACGCCTATAACACAATTCCACAACCAAGCACAACATATTCAGTCCTATCGAGAATAAAAATTATTTCCATTCCAAAAGCAAAAACAAAATACGTTTGTTTGGGAGTAAAATTCGGGAAATATGTATTTCGAATAAAACTGATTTGAAACACTTAATAATTTAGAAAATTACAACAGTTTCAAAGCAAAAATAAAATTATTCAAATGAAATCATTAAACCATCGTGTTAAATATCTATAAATCGTTAGTAAAATTATATTTTAGTTTAAAATAAATGTTTATTGATTTAGTTGTACATAGTAACATATATTATTTTTATGATTCTTATCTCTTACTAATATTTAATTATTTCAATGTTGCACAAATTAATATTTGTTTCTAATTTTAGTAAATCTATCTATTATATTTTTTCTTTCTTTTTTGCTTTGCGCATTAGATATTCATGCAAATTAATAAATACAAAATATGTTTTATTATAAATTTAGTTTATCCTCATAAGTTATTCAGTTGTGTTTGAGCCTATTTTGATTTATATTATTCAATAAATCGTTCATTCGAAGTTACATAAGTTTTTATTTTTTTAGTTTTTTCTTTCAGTATCTGGGTGGGCTGGGCATTGAAAGATTTTTGATTTTCGAAGATTGTGTAATTCTTGCTATCCTGAATGGATTGATAAATGGTCTTAATATATATTTTTGAAACCATCAAAAAAAAAAAAATATTTTTATATATTATTATTTTTGCAGGATAACTTACGAGTTTAAAATCGCTGTCATTAGTTAGAAAGTACTGGGAAAGTACTGGTCTAACATTATAAATTACAAAAAATGGGGTGATCGATAAGGAAATTTTGATTAAATCAATGACAAAGTAACAGTTCGTATTTTTATTTTTGTAAATTTCAACTTTGCGTACCTTTTTAATAAAAGAAGAAATCATGGGGTTGAAAGATGTGATATACCATTGGAAAGATAATTTAATTTTCTAAAACATGATTTAAACATGGTTATTCATTTATCAACAGATTATAATTTATAACCAATTTTCCTGACTAGGTTATGTTAGTAATATGCTTCTCTTAAACACCCTGTATATTAAAATAGGTGCAAAATTCGACATTTCTTATTACACATTTTCATATTTTTTTAGTCATAGAATGACCCCTGCATTATTGACAACGATGAACCAAACACCCTGTATATATATATGTATATATGTATTAGGTTTGAAGGTGGGAGGGCTTCAAAAATTTAAGAAATTTTCTGGCTACGAAGATCCGAAATGATTCAAACTATTAAAAATCAACTGCTAACCGAGGATGACGACAATAACTCTGCCGGTAGAGAAGACCGCCCAACAACCCCAGTTACTGACGACGCACAGTGGGGCAGGGGGTACCAAAGTTGTCAAAAACCTCAAATAGTGTTATTCTTAGAAAAAAATCAACATTTAGATATAGATTTCTAAAAGTGGGCGTGTAACAAAAATGTTCAAAATTGCATATATTTCAAAATAATTCAGCTACAGTGATGAAACTTTGTAATATACAGTTTTTCGTCGATAGATTCCACTTGTTCACATTTCATCTAAATTGGACAAGTCGGCGTAGTACCTCCCATACAACCAACATTTGCTAAAATTGTTAATATTAATGGTAGGTCGCTGAAATGTAAATAAAAGTGAAATTACTACAGCATTTTTATTTTCTAAAGTATGACATATCGACGCCCGTTACGAAAACTAGTAAATATATATTTTTTGCCTTACGATGTTATTTTTTGAGGTTCAGAATAAATGTATGTTATTGTTTTTCATGAGAAAAATAATATGTTTTATGATTTTACCACACCGAGATAAAAACGTATTTAACTATCTACCATTTTTCGTAGTCAATAGAAGATTCTTAAAAAGCAAATACGTTTTAATTTAATAACTATGTCATAATTAATAAGAAAACTGTCAAATTAGAAAATATTTTAATTTAAAAAAAGTCAAAATCATTTTGTTTAAAACTGTTTAAAACTGTTACAAATATAGTGACGTGTAGATTACTAATATAGTTAATATTCTTACTAATATAGTTAACATTTCCAGTCGCACAGAGGTTATTTGGACAAACAAATTTTGCTTTCTCAAGGAGATTTTATACACATTCGATTCAAGCTTTCCTATTACAATAATGAAGACATACGCGCTGGACGAGAAGATCAAGTTTGTAGTGTAGTATATTTAGAACTTGCAAACCAATCACATGGAATGTTTAATAATTTATAAATATCGAAATATATTTGAAAATAATAAAAAGAAAACAAAACATTTAATTTTTTGACTTTTATTAAAAAAAAATATTAAAAAATGACGTATAAATTCACCATGACGAAGTAAACAACTATGTTGAAGTAGAAATAACTACGTCGAAAAGAAATTTTAAAAAGTAGTTATAATTGACTATGTTTTTACTACGTAACGTTGTCGAAGGATTTTCATTCACGTCGTAGTCGAAAACGTAGTTATCAATAACTACGTTTTGCTCTCGATGCAGGAACTCTATTATGTTTTTGATATTTACGAGAATAAGCACATTCAAATGTTGCGATGAAGATTGGAATCTTTTGTTGAAAATAAATAATGCATATATAATTGGGGCCTTCATATAAAATTTAAACATATTACAGCATTGTAATAAATATATGTAATCGTTTAATAAAGACTATTGGAAACTTAAATCAGTCCTGAAATCAAACCTAAATTTAATGTAACAGTCTAGATTTCTTAGGACACAAAAACGAACGACCGAAAATCGTGCAAATGGACATGTCCGACGGTCCTTATAATAATTATAATAATACTATTTTAGCGATACAGTTCTGAAGAACCTAGGCTGAACAGTCTCACCATTTAAACATGTTATATTTGTACTCAAATAGCGGAAGTTTAAAGCCGAATCATAACTTTTCATGGCTGATGTTTTACTCTCGAAAGTAATCTATCAAGAGGTAGCGCGGTGAAGAAAAACATTTTCTATTTATTATTTTGATGTTGCATTCGTTGGTGCTTGAATCAACGTCGTTTCGGCTTGTATTCTAACACACTACTGTTCTGAGTCACCGACATTATCATACCGTACATACATTACCGTATACCAGGTAATGTATAATTTATATCATTATAGCGTAATTGAGATCTTGTGTATCAAAAATTTCAAATGGCGAATTTTTCCTGATTATTTGTCAAAAAATAAAACAAAAATTACATATTATTTATACAAAAGTAGACATGGAAAAAAAGCTTCCAAATGCTCTCCTAATCTTTTTACAGGCATAATGACTGAAACGTCTCCTTTCTAACGGTGTTAAACATGCCTGCATTAGTTTGCCACACGTCATTTAAAATTAGTTTAAGTGATGAGAAATATACGAAAATCGTAAAATAATTTAACTAAATTTTGTTATATTAATATGTCAGTTTTGCCTTTTCTGTCATTATAGTTGACCAGACTGGCTCATATTTGGTATGGTAGTTAAGAATTGTGATATGTACCATAGTACCTACATAGAAAATTGTGTTCATAAATGGGATGAACGCCATTAATTGAGACACCATTCATCATATATATTGAAAAATTATTCTATTTATGAACTATTCTTCGTATATACGAATCGCACAATTTGAGCGAAATTGATATAATAAACGCGTTCATAATTGTTATGAATTGCGTTCATTAAGGTATTCATATTCATTTTTTGACACAAAACAAGTGCAACTCCACGTCACGTGCAATTCAGCCGAGCATAAAGGCAATACTGAAAAATAAAAGACCAGTCCACGGAGCATAGAAAATACAACACAAAGTAGGTAGGCATTTGAGTATTTGTGTATGTGAGGCATTCTTTTTGAAATCGAACACGAAATATTTTTGACACTCTGGATTTGCTTCAATTTTTTTATGGATTTCTTATTGAAAATAAGTCCAGACTTTTTTTTTTTTTTGCTTTTTGTCAATAGGTTTGAAAATACAGGGTATTTATAAAATGAAAATATGACGCATGGACCTTTTTTAAAAATTATATAACTTTGCATCTGTGCATCGTATAGCGTCAAGTTTGGTCTTATTTTGAAGGTAAAAGTAGAAAAAAGTAGAATTTTCTTTATTTGAGTATACAAATTTAATATATTTTTAATTATCATGTAACTATTATAAGCAATTAAAATGTTTAAGGACATTTTATATAACGAGGGGTATTTTTAATTTTTTTTAAATTAAGACTATCATTTTCCTCGTTAAATTCTATATAAAGAACATTCTTTTGTTGGGTGGTCATTTGTGCATATCTATATGAAAACCATTTTTTTTGTTCAAACGACTGTGCGCATAAGCTGCTTTTTTATGTGTTTTGGCTATAGCATCGTTTTGATTTATCAGTATAATTACCTAACACCTTGATCATCTTATTGCCCACCCAATGTAGTCGGTTCTCTCAACTGCTAAGTCGGTTCTTATAACAAAAACTAAAAAAAATTGTAATATCATACCAAAAAGGATTTAATTTAATTTTTAATCGTAAAAGATCAGTAAACAGGTAAATAAATAAAAAAAATAAAAAAATTATCATATAATTGGTATATTATCAAACATACATTATAGTAAATGTTGGTGTAATTGTGCGATCATTGGATCAGGCAACTTGTATACTCACATTTAAATTTAATCTTTAATCTTTAAATTTACACTATAAAAATCAGTAGTATAAGTGTGAAATTTAGCATTGACTTGTCGAAAATCCTTTTTATAGTGTATAGAGTAGTGTATACTACGAAAAACCTAAGTACAATTTTGCTCAGAAAACATCAATTTGTTAATTTTTAATCTTTAAAAATATGATCCCATTTTAATTTTTAAATCTAACAAATAAGGGCGTCAATATTCGCGAATTTAATGGACACAGAGCTCAAAATATTCGGTCACACCCTAAAGATATTGAAAAAAAAAAAAAATTAATAAAAAAAAATATATATATTTTTAATAAAATATTAATAAACCAACTAATATAATCTAGTTTATAGTGGAAATATGTCCATGGCAGTTAAAAATGCATTTTTTAAAGGTTGTATCGATACACACAAAAAAATATCTTTATTGTTAGACAAACTAAATTTTTTTTAGTTTTGGATATAAGAACCGAATAAACTGGGCGGGCAATGAGTTGGTTGCGACAACATACATATTTTCTATGGCTTATATAAAATTTTACTAACAAATCAAAACACATAAAAAAGCAGCTTATACGCACAGTCGTTTGAACAAAAAAAATTGTTTTCATATAGATGTGCTCAAATGACCACCCAACAAAAGAATGTTCTTTATATATAATTTAACGAGGAAAATTATAATCTTAATTAAAAAAAAAAATTAAAAATACCTCTCATTTAGTAAAATGTCCTTAAACAATTTAATTGCTTATAAAAGTTACATGATCATTAAAAATATATTAAATTTGTACAGGGTAATAAAGAAAATTTTATTACCTTGAAAATGAGACCAAACTTGACGCTATACGATGTACAGATGCAAAGTTATATAATTTTTAAAAAAGGTCCATGCGTCATATTTTCATTTTTTAAACACCCTGTGTTTTCAAACCTATTGACAAAAAGCAAAAAAAAAAATATATATGGGTGGGCTTATTTTCAATAAGCAATCCATAAAAAAAATTGAAGCAAATCCATAGTGCAACTGATTATTTTTGACGAAATCCGTTCGATTTGAAAAAGAATGGCTCATGTGTGC
The DNA here is from genome assembly GCA_951804985.1 of Dryomyza anilis. NCBI lineage: Eukaryota > Metazoa > Arthropoda > Insecta > Diptera > Dryomyzidae > Dryomyza > Dryomyza anilis. The sequence continues at coordinate 40,249,679 of OX638134.1, read as the reverse complement.
AACTAGACTTCTGTCCGACAGTGCACTGTAGGCAATTTATACAATTAAAAATAAATAGTGTCTGAGCAGAGAGTATATATTTAATATAGAGTTTCCATACAGGTGGTTTCGCTGCCACTTTTGTCAAATAAATTCAAACATTGGTTATGTGCAAATTGAAACGAAAATGTTGTCTACAGACACATTTTCAAATCAATGTTCTGATGTTTTCTGCCACATTTTTGACCAGAAAAATAATTAAAATTTTGCAATATATCTTGGATTGCAATATATCTTGGTAAGTTTGGTTGCAAATTATCCGCGGACAGATTCAGTTTTGTACACTGTTTTGCTCTGTTAACTTCAATCTGTAAAATTCCACTTCCACATGACCAATGTTTTCGGCAGCGACGCCAGCAAACTCGGAAGGAATCTTTATATCAAATATATACTCTCTGGTTTGAGGTCAATTTGACTTTTGTGGTTTTTCGCCCCACTGTGCGAAGGTGTTGACATACCGCTGCCTGATCGACAACAAAGCCGCAGGCACCATGCAGAGTTGTTTAAGACTGGATAATATGAGCTCACAAGGAGCATGCAGCAGGTCATCAGCAAAATATGCCCAGCGAATGGAATGTCAGTGTACTCTGTACTATCCTTAAGAAGGAGGATCCCACAATACGCTCCAACTACAGTGGGATAAGTCTCCTCAACATCGCGTATAAGGTTCTATCGAACGTATTATATCAACGACCAAAGTCCATCGTCAGCAGACTGATTCGCCTTATCAGTACGGGGTCAGACCACCAACATAGTCCAAACCAACATAGTCCAAACCAACATAGTCCAAATTTGCACATTACTCTAAATTCACCTAAAAATATATGTTCCAAAAATGGGCGTAATCCGCCCACTTATATTTTTGGACCATTTATCAGGTATAACTTTAAATCATTATCACTGTAGGCTACGTATTGATACAACTCATTATCCCGCATAAATGCTTTCTTGCTGTCTGACCTGATACACGGTAACTTGAAAAATACTTGTCAGAATGCGATGAAATTTTGTTTCAGTATGTTTTATCGAAAAAGTTGTTCTGAGTTTGAAAATAACCCAAATTAGAAAACGGACACGCCCACCTCCCCTACAAGTCATTTATATATAATTTTTTGGGAACCAACAACTAATAATGTATTCAGTATATAGTTATAAAATATAAAAAGTGTTGTTAGAATTTACATAAAACTATGTGTTCCAAAAATGGGCGTGATCCGCCCACATTTATTTTCTTACTTTATTTCCCGGTTTTTCATATCCCACAAAATTATACCAGTAAAATATATATCCACCAAGAGTGCAAGATATTTCATAGTCGGGCCTATAAAATTGACTGAACTTACTCATGTGACCTAACTTTCTCATCTCGTTTTGATTTAGCGTTTTCTTTTTTTTTGGATTTTATGTTTTTGCTTTTGTTCTCACTATATTTTTTCTTTTGAGTTTTTGTTATTCAGTAGCTGGTGTAAGTGCACAAAAAGTCCCTCAACCAAATTTCGAACTAAAATGTAGGTCATCATTCCTTCTAGGTCCTAGGGAATTGCGTGATTCATAATTATGTCAATAGTCCGAGTTTGAAGATCAAACTTGGACCAAAAATAAACATTTTCAAAGGATGAAGATGTTCTATAAAAACTTTATAATATATAATACATAATAGTTTGTGGCCCACATATGTGGGCATTTACTGGGATTCCGGACAGGATATTCGCAAGCCTAAAACATTTATATCTTTAAGGAAAATTTATGAATTACTTGTACAAGTAGAATTTATATTGTAATATACATTTATAAACAAAAAGTTATGATTTTTTTTTTTTTTTTTATCAAACATTTTTCAACGAATACCGCGAAAACAAGCCGCGCGTATACCAAAATTGCGTGATTCATAATTATGTCAATCGTCCTCATAAAGATTTTTATTTCGCGTCGTGTTAAAAATGTTGTAGTGAACTTCTGCTGTGCTGTATGAGGACTATTTTGTCTATGCTATGTCAAACACCGACAATTGGAACCAAGATGCCCATGCACATTTTTAATGCGTTTCTTTTTTGTTGTGAATCTCAAAGTGCACCCAACTCATAATTTATATAGTGCAGCAATAGCATCATTTTTGATTTTTCAAATCTGTACATTGTTGCTGTTGAATAATTTTTGACAATTCAATCGATACGAAATTCAAATACTCAGCTTTTATAAATGGTTATTCATACGCGATACGCGGGATACGCACATACAAGGTGAAATGTGTACCCCTAATATAAATAATCATTATTACGAAATGAAAAGTGATTTCCGATTTATATTCCCTCTTGTTTTTCAAGACGTGACCATTAATATGGTTGGTTCCGGGAGTTAAAATAGGACACCCGTACATGCCCGTAGACAGGGGGGAAAGATTGTAGGTGTCATACATTTTTTTAAACATATCTTAACGTTCAAAGTTAGTTCGAAGAATATTTAAAAAAAACATTTTTTTTTTAAGGAATAATACATAGGGTTTTTAATTTTTGTTTTCATTTGTGAAATTTAGTAATTTTTAGTATTCTTTATACTTAATTATAAAAAGCAGGTTTATAGTTCTTCTTAATAAAATTCGATTTAAAACAAATATTACTAAATATTATAATTGCATACATGACTTTGCATCTTATATATCTGATTTCTTTTTTTGGGAATTGTCTAACTATAATTGGATATTTTTTAAAATTTACATTTTTAGGGATATAATATAAAAACGTTAATCTCGACATAAATTTGTAAGATATACAAGAAATATAAAATCGGACATATCAAAAAATATTTTTCTATCCAGGATTTAAAATCCTTTGGATTATCAGTTCCAGGTGTGGTTTCAAGATTTTTAAAATAGTGGTTCCGATTCCGATTAATAACGGTTCCGATTCCAATTTCAAAACTCGAAAAAATTCCGGTTTATTGCGGTTCCTGCTTCTATCAAATTTTTACAAATACCTAAATAAGGATTTTGATTTTTTTTTCTGTTTTCAATTAACTCCATTTTTAAATTTTTTGTTTTAAATGTTAAAATCCAAAGTATAGTAACCAATTTTTGGAGGGTCGATATCATTTATATATTTGAAGATAAACGTTTTCTTTTCATTATAGGGTAATTCCACATCAAATGGACAGGGTTTTACATTTTATTCTTTGATTTTCGTGAAATTTAGTTTATGGCTTTGAATATATAAAAAAAAATATCAGTTGATTTTTTTTCGAAATTCGAAAATTTCACAAAATTATAATGCTTCAAAAAAACAAAACTTTTTCTTATAGAGGTAACTTCGAAAGCCATTATCTAGATCCATAATGTTGATAAATGAATATTTTTGGTGTCTATTATGCTAAGAATTGAATGTATTTTGCAAAATGTGATATGCATACATACATTTGTGGCACCCCCCTCTTCCTATAATTACAGAATTTAAAAAAAAATCGTTTTTAAACAATTATTTTAAATTTTAATAATATTATCTTAAATTTTATGTTAAAAGCACTTGTTTTAAATTTTAATTAAATTATTTAATTAAATTATTTAAGAAATAAAAGTAGGTATTATCATTTTCCTCAAAAAACCAAAACATATATTTTTTTAATTCTTTTGAAATTTTCTTTTGAAGTTTCTATGGACTGGTTCGCGTTCTAACTTTTTGCATTAACAAAATACCATTTATATGATATTTTAATGATTTTTGAGTTGGGGTAAAGTATGAAACTTCAAAATGGTTATAAGGTAATAAAAAAAGATTTCTGCCAAAGAAAAAATAAGAAGAAAAAATTCAGAAATGTCTCAATATTAAGAAAATACTCATATGTTAACAACTACGAAATGTAAATATTCTGAATATTCTGAGTGGCAATGGAGACAGGCAGTTGACGAATGCCCGTCAAGTTCGCACATTTCAAGGCCTTTTGCGGATTTTGCAGTTCACTGAATTGTTGACATTTAATTTCTTAGGCATTTTATTCATGCAAATTGTTCACAATTTTTCTTCTTTTTCTTTTGACAAAGTTGAAGAATATTTACCGATGTATTCTTAGTGGCTTCTGTTAAAGATTCGCTTCTCGGCATTCTTCTGCAATTCTGATCTTATCTCAGGCGAAGTCCAAATGTTACTTTTCATTAATCGCACAAATATTCTTAAATTACGTTTCCCAGTTTACCCTAGAAAATGTTTAATACTTTACATCAATATCGAAAATTGAACATAACTTTGCAATACCCGTTTGTATTTCAAAAGATATAGAATAAGAGATCTTTATATTTGAAAAGGTACGATAAAAATTCACGAGAATTCTAAAAATGTTCAAAAAGTTGATGTCATATTAAGGAGCACTATTGTTTTTATTTATTTAAATGCAAAAACATTTGCAGAAATTTCAATTTCAAAACCATGTCCCACTTTACACCAGTTTCTCATATATAAATTTAAATAACACGACTACGGGTGTAAAATGAGTCGAAAAATAATTATATATGCATATTCATTTTTTTTTTTATTTAATTTTATTATTATAAAAAAAAGTGACATAACAAAATTAAATAAAAATATATATAATTTTATTTTTGTACCCTACACCTATGAGATACAGGGTATATTAAGTATGTGCAGATATTGTAACTCCCCTTAGGCATGACCGGTATGCAAAAGTATATATATATAATCTTGATCAGCATAAGGACCCGAATCCGTCGCTCGAATATGTCGCTCCGTCCGTCTGTCGAATTCACGATATCTTGAGTATTTCTCAAGCAGAATGCGATTAAATTTGGTTCCAATATAATTTACCACCCCCATACAAGTCACAAATATATAACCGCATAGGAACCAATAACTCGAAAAGTATTAAGATATAGTTAAATTTAAATTATATTAAATTTAAAACTTATTGTTAGAATTCACCAAAAAATATATTTTCCAGAATTTTTCGATTTTTTCTGATTTTTTAATTATGGTCGTAAATTATTGAAAACAAATCTATGAATATCCATATCCACAGATCCGCCCACTTATATTTTTTAATATTTTGATCGTGTGTCACATATAAAGTTAATACTCTGAAGCTTAGTGTTGAGTTCCAGCGAATAGTCCAATGATTTTCAAAAGTGAAGACAACATTTCTTTTGCGGGAATAATGTTATGAGGGTGTTCAGCACAATTTAAAATTAAACACAAATAAGCACAAATTAAAATTTAGGTATAAAATTCATTACCCAGCTATGATATCCCCACCAAGGTGTATGGTATTTCAAATTCGGGCCAGACCGACTTTAAGTCCCGCCCATGTGACTAACCTTTCCCCACTTAATATTGGTGTTTGTTATGGGTTTAACCAATGTTTGAACAATCATTAATAAAAATCCAAAATTAAAAAATTGTTGTTTAAATTATATAGTTAGAAAAAGTATATAAATGTTTAGAAGTATCAATATTTTGGGAAAACCATATTTTATACGTCGAAATTCGGTTGTACTACATGGTGAAGATTATTCGATATCATTTTGGTTTGCGTGTTTAATTACTCACAGTTTCTTCCAATAAATATTTCACTGTATATATTTTTAAATATCTTTATTAATCACAAAATACATACATAAAATACTTACTACACATTAACATTTTTCTTAACATCTAAACCTACAACAATTGCACTTTTTTACCCTGTTGTGTTAGCTGCAAGTCATACAAATATTCCGCATGTGTGCATATTGACCTATTAACCCGGTGTATATTTTATATTCAGAATGTGACTACACAAATGCTTCATATTTACACTAATCTTTGAAAGCTCCAGTGGAAAAATACTGTTACATGTTCGGAATTATTAACCATAATTGAAAAAATACTTAATTAATGCAAACATTATACGGACTACATTTAATTGACAAATAGAAAAGTAAGTCTTGAAGGGCCACAAATTACACTACTCAATAAAACGAGAAAAATTGTTTGTCATGTACATCCCATACATCAATTCGGTATAATTCGCGGTATATCAACAATTACTATAGGTTTTTAAGACATTAGAATCCAAACTCGAAAAATATTAATTTTTTAGAATTTTTTAGTATTTTGAATCTAATGTTTTGGAAAATGGTTTATGGTTATGTAGACCATAGTTCAAACTAACTATGAAAATTGCTTACATTTTTTATTCGTTATCATTTTTAAAATATGGCCTATCAACACAGATTCGTCCAAAACTGTTTAAATTTAAAATGATTTTATATTTTACATATAAATTATTGAAAATAGCTATTTTACCCGATATTTTATCGAAATTTTATGGAAAAACATGAGTATGCAATAAGTACAAGCTTACTCTAAATATGAAGTAATGATATTTTCAGATTATAGGCATAAGTACTTTTAATAAAAATTGATATGTGATATGTAAAAATTGAATTGTAATTGATTAAAGAGTCCCAAATATGTGTTTACAAGACATATTTTAAAAAGTTATTTGATTGTTAGTTTGGAATATGCTCATTTTTTGGTTAAGCATTAAATCCTAAATGATAAAAAAATATTTAAAAATATATATCAATCAAACTTACGTCCCATGTTTTTCGTTTAAACCTTACTGAAAAGCATACTTTAAAAACTTTGTCTAAAAAAAAATATTTTTATTTTTGTGTCAGTTAGAGTTTCGTGTGACGGACGAATATAGTTAAAATTAAACGTTTTTCATTTGTCTTTAATATGGAACCTTGGCGACAGAACTATTTCGAATAGGCAGACAAGGAAACGATAATATTGTCATCCAGTTTTAGGCTATGTTTTAAATTTCAAGTCTCTATCGAAAAGTTTGTTTAAAATTAATTACAAAATGTGTACCGAACAGACAGACAAGAAAGCGAGCTAATACAAATGTTTTAAAAATTCCCTAAAAAAAATTTTAAAAAATCGGAGTTTATATCCAACTATGGTATATTCAAATTAGTCTTGACAATTAAAAGAAAATTTGCGTTTAAGTTTTTTTGTAAACCTATTTTTCCAGATTACTATTTTTTTTATTCTAAGTAGTATGTGATATTGGCCTAAAATCACAATTACAAATATTCCCAAACGTTCTGTAAAAGGACAAAACTGAGTATGCAGTCAACATCAGCACCAGCGCATTATATAAAACTGATGTTTGGGATTCCATGTCAATAGTCGTGTTGGGTAGTGTTATCAAGTTATATTTTAAAAGAATTGAAACTTAAATAAAACCAAATTAAATTTAGAAAACTATTAAAAATACATTTACACATTTAGGAAACATCTCAATGTTTGCAATCATACTTCAATTGACTGTTAAAATCTAAATTTTTAAAATTATTTCAGTATTTGATAACTTTCACAACTTAATAACATATTAGGGGTACACATGTCAATCTGTGTAAGTCTCGTATATTGCGTATTCTGTGTAGCTGCGTATGTAGCGTAAGATTTTTGTATGTAAATTAAAATACTCAACTCTACGCAACATACGCAAAGAAATTGTCTCGTAGCTCTCGTATCTATCTGCGTATAATTTTCTTTGACATTTTATTTTATAAAAAAAAGGACTGAATATTTTTAATTTTTTTTATTCAACATTTTCTCAACAAATACCGCGTAAATAAGTAGCGAGTGTACCAAAAATGAACCATTGTCAATCGTCCTCATAAAGATTTTTGTTTCGCGTCGTGTTAAAAATGTTGTAGTGAACTGCTTCTGTGGATGCTGCATGATGAATGTTTTTCCTATGCTGTGTCAAACACCGCAAATTGGAACCTAGATGTCCATGCAAAATTTTAATGCGTTTCTTTTTCGTTGTGTATCTCCACGTCCATTAAACCACCAAATTCATAATATATATAGTGATATGTAGCATTATTTTTGATTTTTCAAATCGGCACTTTGTTGCTGAATAATTTTTGACAATTCAAACGATACGAAATTCAAATTCTTAACTTTTATAAAAGGTTATTCATGTTTATGCCCGATTTACATTGTATTTTCTGTGAGTCTCACAAGTCTCTTCTAAGGTGGCATTTTTTCAAAAAAAATAATATTTTTATATGAAAAGTTAAAAAAATGCATCCCTAGGAGATACAGTGAGAGACTCACAGAAGATACAATGTAAATCGGGCATTACGACATACGAGTTGAAATGTGTACCCCTATTTATTTTAAAAGTTTAGAAATTCAAAAAATACTGTCGCAAACATAATATTCTGTCTATAAAATATTTTTTCCCAGTGTGTATAAGTTTCAAATACTGGTCAATATAATTAATAATATGAACTAATGTAATTTAGATTAAATAAATACTATACAGTTTTAATTCACATTTTCTGATGAAATATGTTTAATATGTCTGCAATTTATTGATGAAATGTGAACTTTATCTTCAGAACAACATTTACCCTCCAAAGCACATTTTTCATTTTTACGTATAACTTTTAAATTTTTTTCTTGTTAAAAACTGACTTCGTTTTCGTGATTTTCACGATCATATAATATATCACTTTTCTAAAATCGATGTCCGTAGCCATTAGAGGCATTTTAGACGTTAATTCTATACAAGGATTGAAACCTAAACGAATAACGGTTTCGATTTCGGTTTCGGTTTTTTCCGCGTTTCGGTTTCGGTTACGGTTTCGGTTTTAAGTTTTTATAACGAAACGGTTTCGGTATACCGGTTCCATGTTACGGTTTCGGTTTTGATTTCGGTTTTTGTATAAATTTTCTTTATTTCCATATTTTTCAAATAATTTTACATTTTTTATATGGTCCTAAATTACTGGGGTAAAGTAAGAAACGTAATTTAAACAATGTTTGTTATTATTTCAGTAAAAATATTGTGTTATATGAATTATTTAATTGATTACGTCAAGAAAAAAATTTAATTTAAAATTTCGTGACCACAAACCAATGAAAAGCAACATATTGACTTCACCTGATATATGATCTGAATTGAAAAGAAGATGAATTTTGTACAATTTTCATCCATAAAAGCCAAAGAAATTAAATTTCAACAATTCTGTGAACTGCAATATATGTGAACTAGCGATGATCATTGTTAATCTTAATCTTTTAAATTTTAAATAAAGATCGAAGACAAATATCTTAAACTGCATATTAATTATGAAAACGAATAGAATTTGAACACTAATTGTATTTAAGTTACTTATTTTCCATATTTTCAATTTCTTCAACATTTTACTAACAAAAAAAAAATCCAATAACATAAAAATTTGAATTATATTTTAACAAGAATTAACAAATAAAAAAATTATTGTATAAAACAAGTGATGTTGACAAGACAATTCAAAATCTCAAGGCCATAATAAAATGAACGAAAAGTCACCAAATACATTTTCAAAATTTTCAACAAACTCGAAAATTAAGTTTTTCATAAAAATGTATTTGGTGACTTTTCGTTCTACAACGACGATATACAGTATACGATATACATATACAATAAATATAAGGAATATTTCGTATAAGCATATTTATGTTTTCGTCAAAGATTAAAAAAATCCGTATGCTACACGTACCGTATGTCAAGAGAACTCAAATAATATCTGGCAGAGTAACATTTTTCTTTGCGAACACCATGCGAGCACAAACTCAAACGCTACTAAGCGAATACTAACAGAAAGAAGAGAATATAACAATAACGATTACGATTCGTATACACACACTTTCACAACGACAACCCTCAAACAGACGCATGACAACAGACAGACGCATGACAACGGACAGACGCATGACAACAGACAGTCGCATGACAACGGACAGACGCACGGCACCACACTACATGTATGTATCTAGTACAGCTCTCTAGTTGGCAACAACAACGAGTTCTCTTTGTGGTACAAAAAATTTCCGCCAAAATTCTATCAAAAGCTTGGATGCTGCTTTATTCGCATTTTTGTTGTTGTTGCACTTTCAAACGAATCAGCGGATTTGTGAAAAAAGAAAAACACAAAAAGCAATATATCAGCTAAATATATCACACTGTGAAAATGTTAATATATTATTTTTTATTACTTCATGATTTTACAATTAAATTAACAAAAAAACTATATATAAAAGTAAAACTAAAATAATAATGTGCATAAGCACAGTGCATATGCACAATCGATGTACGAACTTGCGTAGCGAAGAAAAGAGAAAAAAACATTGTTTTGTCTATTTTATCTTTTTGAAGCGACTTTTGAAGCACTTTTAAAGCTATTTACCGCTTCAAAAGTGCTTCACAGGCCTTATTTTTATGATGCTTATATTCTTTAGAATTCGACAAAAACAAAAAAAACACACATCTTCATTAATGTTCACGTTCATAAATATTTTGCACGCTTTCCATTGTTACTTATTGTTCAATATTTAGTAATATCATGAATTCTTTTGTATATCATTATTATCTTAAAAACATAATAAATACATTAAAATCATAAAAAAATGCAGGAGTCTTCCTTTTCTAGCAGTCTTAGTCTTGCACTTGCTCTTGTTCTTTTTCTTGCAAAATCTCGATTTTGTTCTCGCTTTTGTTCTTGCAAAAAAAAAAATGCAAGAACAAGAAATTTTTAATCATCACTAATGTAAACAAATATCTGCCTTATACTTGAAATTTTTAAACTTGTCTAAGTTGCACTTCATTTTTCGTATTTCCTTAAATAGGTACTGAGATGTTAATAATTTGAAACTTTTTTTACATTTTATTTTGCATTACATTGTTTATGTCCGAAATTGAGCTGTTTTGAAACATCAGTGAAAAATCCATTAGAAGACTTATAAATATTATTATTTTATACCGTTGTTTTGGAAATATCGTTTCTTAAAAAACAACATGTGAATTTTTGTACAACCAAAAATGTTTATTGTGGGAACTCCAAATTTTAATTAATGAAATTTTACTTAAGATCTTCTATATAAAATAAAATATGTGTTCCTGGTTTTTTGTATACTTTTTCAAAAACCGTTTTAAACCGGTATAAAACCGAAACCGTTTATATCGGTATTGGATATCGGTTTATTTCTGATTTTCGTATAACGGTTTCGGTTACGGTTTCGGTTTTAAAAATGAAACGGTTTTAAACGGATATCGGTTTCGGTTTCGGTTACGGTTTCAATCCTTGATTCTATATATAACTTGCATTTAAAGTTTTTTTTTTTGAATATAATTGTAAAAAATGAAAATGTCCATAAAATCCGATTAAAATTTTCATAAAGTCAAAATCAACACCGCGAATTATATAGAATTGATGTACGGATATTCGAGGAATAATTGTATTGCGTAGTGTTTTATAATTCTAATAATTATTCATTGTAGCACTTTAATTGGTTCTTTAGATAATTTATGTGTAATAGGTAAAGCTATCTGTATAGATCTGAATTTTCAAACATTTCAAATAGCTACGACAGAAATAATGTATTTAGTAAATAAAATAAAAATTAATTAATTATAAAACAAGTCAATTAAGTGATATACTTAATAACAATTTTTCTATATACGATTAAAAAAAGTGTTCTTCACAACTATAACACATATGTTTGTAGCTTTATTAGGCATAATTATAATAGTACAATAAATCATTAATAAACAGCATTGTAATGAGAGTTGATCGATCGTATTGTTTCCAACGTGTGTTGACTCCGTTGACTTCAACGTATTGCCAAACATAATTTTATTTAATTTTTTTGTTTGTTTGTTTGAAATAAAAGTATGATTGCCAAACATAATTATATTTAAATTATTTTTTTTTGTATGTTTGAAAGATAATTATGATTAAATAAACTGATTCTTCTGGCAAGCATAAATGTGTTTACATAAATAATAAATAATAAATGTATAAAATTTAAATGTAATGTTTGTTTTGAAAATTAATTATAGTTAAATGCAGGATAAAATAATTATGTTTACATATCATAATATGTTATTACAATCTGATGAAAGATATAGTCAATTTCAATCACAATGTATTTACTCTTCATTTCTAATATATTTAGTAATTTTGAATTATTTTATAATTACATTCAAACATATCTTATCTCTTCGTTCATTATTTTATTTAATATGTTTTGAATTATGTTTATTAGTTCATACTTCAACGTCAATTCTATTTTTCTTAATATACAATTTGTAGTTCTTAATACTATTCTATAATATACATATTTTGAACATTGATATTTTTATTTTAGAAAAGTTAAGGTACACAGTTTTATTCATCTTTATACAAATTTTAGAAAAGTTTAAAAAGTTTCATTTAGTTTTATGTGACTCTTTAAAAAAGTTCGTTGCATAAATTAGATCCATTTACTTATTTCTATTAACAATAATTTTAATTTAATAATTACACAAAATATATTTTAATACAGAACACACATAACTGAAATGTTCTGAGAATTTTGCATATTTTTCATATTACATTTTGATTTTTTACACAAAAAATGTTACCATCACATAATCCTTTCGTCTCAAATAATCGTACATTTCCGTTTATTTGGCAATGACAAAACAAAGTACTACATTTTATTTCTTTTGCATAGAACGCAATTATTTTAAGAGAACAATGGTTGCAGTTAATGGCCGAGTTTTATATGCTATGTATGACAGTTGTTAAATGTTTTGAAATGATATTGAAGCACGCTTTCATCATGATAATTAAAATGAAAAATGTACTGTTTTAGGTCAATATACCAAAGTGAAATGCGGCGGCTTCAAACTACTCAGCTCTTTTTAAATAACATTAATGTTCCGGTGGGAAGCAGTACAATTTAAGTACCCAATTAGTACTGTCTGTAATCTGTAAGCTACAAAGTTAAATATATACTAAATAAGTTACTACTACTGTTAAATAAGTATTAATATTATAAAGTAGCTACCCGAGTGGTTTCTGATCCGAATATGGTAAAGCAATACTATAAATGACCACCTTATAATCCTGTTTAGGGTCGATTAAGACTAGCCTAATTGTGTATCCATCTAAGGCAATTAATCCATCCTTTACATTTTTTATTTGTTTGAAATTTTGAACTTTTGAAGATTTTTAAAAAGTTAACATTTTTGAATTGGTTTTTTCAATTTGAGTTCAAGTATCTCCGTTAGTTTTCAAGATATTGTGCTCAGATAACATTTTAAAATAATGGATATTTTACCTATATTTTCAAAAGAAACGAAAGTCAAACATTTAGACTAAATTCAGTTATAACGCCTCTAGCGGCCATGCTCGGAACGTCCCGGCAATAGGAGTATCCAAAGGTTAAAGGTCATTACCACATGATCTAAATTTTGGAATGACATTTCATAAAAACCCATATTTTTTAAAATTTCAAAAAAATTTATGTTATTGCTGATTTTCTTCTTAACATTTGTGTTAAATTTGATAGGTGTATTCGTATTAGTTTCTGAGTTATACCTATGAGTTTTTATCTATTTTTTCACTTTTTAAGCCGCCATATTTCAGGAACCATAGAAGGTAGAGGTATTTAAAAAGCTATTAGAACTCAAAGTGAAATAGACCAATTCACAAATGTACACTTTTTAAAAATTTCAGAGGTTTAAAATTCAAACAAAAAAAACAAATATTTTTGAATCTCTAATATTATCAATTATGCAAAATACTAATAAAAAAAACTTTTTACAACGAAAAAAACTGCTGTTGTATATACTGAAATTGGAAAAGAAAAACTTTAACTGTGGCTCACATATATATGATATAATGATACAGAGGAATCTTATCAGTCGATTTTTATTTTTAGTATCTTCTTTTCATCAATTTCCAAACAATCGCATTTAAAAATATGTACGACATCAAAAGATACAGAGTTTTGGCCGATGAAAAACGTTTCTGAACCAATGTGCGGTCCTTATGAAAACTAACAAGTTTTAAATTTTTATATGAAAATGTCAATATTAGTTAATTTAATCAATTAATTAATTAATTAATTAAGGGGCGTAGAAATATGCATCGAATTAAATGCGATTAGTATCAGGAAACCTGATCAGGAGAGAAATTTCAAAAAGTATCACGTTTTAAATCTGGCACTGATGTGGAAGCCTGATCATTGATATAACTCAAATAAAATAATCCCCAAATTATTAAAATGAAATAATCCCAAAAACGAATGAAATAACACCCAAAATAAATATTAAATGAAATAACCCCAACAACCATTTTTTGCTGGGATTTATTTCATTATTAAATAACAACCAAATAGAAAAAATGAAACAAAACCCAAAAAAAAAAGAAAAACCCCCAACGAATTTCATCGGAAATGACACCCAAATTCGTACGAAATATTACAATTAATAAAGTCGTACAAGAATAAATTGGAAATTTAAAAAATACTTACATATCTCAGTATAAAATTATAATAATAAAAATCTCTATTTGGTGTCTAAAATCGACTTTGTTCAATATCACTATACGGCTGTGTGATCTGATAATTTTCTATTATTTGTTCACCAGATATATTTATATCCGATTCTTCCTTTTCGTCTATTATCGACATGTTCTTGTGGTGGTTGTCTGGATTATCTCCTCTGGCCTGTACATCGCTGATGATATCGCGTCGCAGCCGTTTCGAAGTCGTCGATCGTGACAAAACAGACGATCGCAACGTTGATGAGCGACGCATTGGCAATTCTTTTCCCAAGAGTCTGCGGAATTCCATGCGAAATCGCGGATGCGTGGCCGCGTATATATAGGGATCAATGCAGGCAGAAGATTTGCAAAACAAAGCCGGTATCATAGACGCCAAAGGCGTCAGTTTGTCCTCATTGCCGGTAATTCCAAGCAGGGCCACAATTGAGTATGGCGTCCAGGCCAGAAACCACAGCCCGATTATGATGAATACGATCACAGCTAATTTGATTTCAGTCTTGTATTTATCCTTGTTCGACTGAATGCTACTCGCAGTGCAGACCACCTTCAAAATGTAGGCGTAACAAAAGAGTATGATGAGAAATGGTATGCACCAGGCGCCGACGAAGAACACGAACATGAAGACTCGCGCCGACCACGTTTGGTCCAGGTAATCGAAACTGCAGGTGGTGAGGTAGCCCTCCGGCACATAGACAGACAATCCAATATCCAGTGCGGGAATTACCGAGAATGTGAAACTATAGACCCAAATAAAGATCAACGTACAACGAACGTGTATCTTCGAGGAGTAACGCATGGGATCGAGTGGATAGACGACGACCTTGTATCGATCGATGGCTATCGCAGTTAGCGTTATAATAGATGTTGTTCCACTGAGTCCGCCGACAAAGCCATATATGCGACAGCCTATTAGTTTAATATGATATATAACATAACTTAGTAGTTGTTTTTATTTGGCACATACCCCAATCTCCCAGCGCGGGGCCCTCTTTAAAATTGTTGTACACGGCTATTGGGCATTTGGACAACATGAGGAAGTCACTTACGGCTAAGTTTATTACCAAAATATTAGCCGGACTGCGTAATGATTTAAATCTGTACAAATAAAAAAGAGGATTAATAAAATATTTCTGCAGACATTAGTGCTAAGATAAGACCAAACCATATTTTCCAGAGAAAGTAACAAAAACAGATGAGTATTTTAATACAATAAGTTTTAATGAATACAGCGGCGAATAAAACTTGGTTAAATGAGTTGTCAGGGTAACATATTTTAAAATCACTTAGGTCAGTTTTTCAGTGCAAGTTTAAACTTAATTTGAACTTTTCCACAAAACGTCTTTAATTCATACTCAGAACGGCCGAATGTTATTACAGACAGAAATACAATTAGTAATCAATTCATATTGCATTTTAAAATTTAGTGTTTGCTATTTTTGCTTTGTGTGTTGTTTCGCATGTTAAAGATTATTTATCTGATGAAAAAAAAAAGTTTTGTCTATTTTTAAAATGTCAAAAAATAAATTTAATAAACTAAACTCTTGGGAGTTGTCTCAACAATAAGACTTCAATTAACGTAAGCATTACTGTTAAATTGGTTGTAGACCTCTAACATATTTCTTTATCTACAGACTCTACTCTTAAGTGTAACGGTTTAAGGTAATGGCCATAAAGAATTAGTGCAATGCTCATGACCAGGGATCGGATTTTTGGATTTTTATACCCTACTCTAAGGGAAAGGGTATATTTAGTTTGGTACGCCGTTTGTAACACCCAGAAGGAAGCATATCCGGTAAGGAATAGTATATATTCTTGACTAGCATGACCTCCTGTCGGTTTAGCGATGTCTGTCTGTCTGTCTGTCTGTCTGTCTGTCTGTCTGCCTGTTGAAATCCCTACTACTTAAAAAATTGAATAGTTAGATGAAATGAATAATTTAGATTAGTTATATACCTACGCTGTATGTGCGAAAATCGGTCCAGAGATCGGTCCATTGTGACCTGTGATCTGATCAAATACCTCATATAAAATTTAGATCTACAGATCAATTTTACTGTATATGTGCATATGTAAACTTTTTTGGTCAAATATATATTAACTTCATGCTCAAATACATAAAAATAGCGATTGAAAGTTCGTAGTTATTTTCAGGATTCGTATACCCTGGTGATCTATATACCACTATGAATGGTAACCACACATATGTGACTATAATTTTGATAATCCTAACTACATAATAGCACCTACTATAAAATGTCCATACTTTAAAATTTCACATGGTTTTTAGTTGTTATGTCATTTTTTAATTATTCTAAATTTTAGGTCATTTTTTGTAAAATTTGATTTGATTTTAAGGAATTTAATTTTCAGCAATCCTGAATTAGATTTGAAACAAAAATGTTTAATCTTTGGTCTTAATTGTTAGCACAATTTTTGTCTTTACTTTTTGCAACCATGCAGTGGAGTTGAAACCAAATTTATGGCAGGAATCACAAATAAATTTATCAATTTGGAATTAGGAAAATGGGGTTTAAAGATTATGTTCGATTGTGGAAATTTTATCTGCGAAAATTTCCGGGAAACGTTGATTTAACCGCTGCGGCTAACAATATTGACACAGGCCTGAGGATCATTGGCACAATCTTGTGTCAGTCTTGTTCCGGTCGTTAATTCCTACTTGGGGTAATTACAATAAAAATTATGAAATAATATTTTTCGACTTAATTTAAATTATTTTTTTTTAATGCTATAAAATTAAAAAGTGTGTATTGATGCTGTGAATATAAATCGTCACGTGAGTATTATATTGCTATATATCAGGCATGTCAAACTCATTGGACTTCACGGGCCGCATTGGCAATTCAAAAGATGAGGCGGGCCGCATTTGTGTACCATAAGAAAAAAATCGAAAGATGATCAACTTTTCGATAGATCTTCGTTAAAAGCGCCGCAGGGGAAAATTTTTGCAAAAAGTGGTGCGTTTTTTGTCTGTTTGAAATGAAATATGTCGAAAAAATGTCCGAACTTCTCTGATCCTCCCAAACATTTTGTCTGAGGTATTTACAATGGAGTATATTTCAATCACTAGAGATAATTTTATAAAACTGACACCTGACAAACCAATACCAATATCGAAGGACAAATCGTACTAAAACTGCAAAAATGGTTCAAAGCGACATATCGCAGTTTTTTCGAAACGATAATAAAAACGATTTTAGATTAATTTAAATAGGGTTCAGTTTTTGAGATTTTTAAGTTTTAATTATTTTTCTCTCCTTTTATTTTTATTAGTCGAATCAAAAACAAAAATGTCATTTTCTCTTCGGTGTTAGACGTAAAAAACTATGCCAAGTAAAATTCAAAACTATAATAAATTTAAAATTTTATGAATAAAAACAATATTACTTGATGGAAAAATTATTGTTATGCCATGTTGCATGTATGCCATGCAACGACATGTATAATATTTAAAATGACAATTTGGAAAATAAATCAAGACTATATAATAAAAACTTAGCAAATACTCATTATTCAATTTTGAAAAATAATGTACCTACAAAATTTTGATTTTTTTTTTTTAAATAAATTAATAATTTTTTAACCAAGATCAGTATTTTAATTTCTTATATGGCATGTTAAATTCGATACATGGCGCTGCACAAAAATGCACAACAATATAATATTCTTACATTTTTTTTTAATATTATTTAAAAAGTCTTCGCGGGCCGCAGATAAAGGTTGGCGGGCTGCGGATTTGACATGCCTGCTATATATTTACTTTTGGGTCAGTGGAGTTAAAAATTGCATTGATATGGTTTATATTAAAAAGGAGAGCAAATAACACGCAGAACGAACATATATTGAGAGAAAGGGTTAAAAGAATAAATAAATGTCCTTCCAAAATAATGACAAATGATCATCGTAGGCATGCAACGTAAAAATTGACCTGCGGTACTCACAGAAAGCTAAAATAAGAAAAATCGGAAAAACTACCCGGTGTGGGGTCATTCACCACATTCTACAAGAATGTCGTCAAATCAAATACATTTATATTTATTTTAAAGAAATTTTTCATTCGTTTAATTAATATATTTCCACGTGATAATTCATTAAGTTTCTTAATTTGCACACTAAGAAAGATTATTAACAGAAATATTTCAGGCCTAAATATCAAGTTATTTAGAAAGTATTTAGATCTTCTTGAGACAACCATCTCTCAAAAATCCGACAAATACGATAAATATTGCTGAGAAATATCTTTCAAATTTACGATTATTTATAGCAAACATCAATTAAACATCTTATAAATATGAAGATAGTTGCGGAATATTTGGAAAAGGTACTCCATAAGAATTCGCGGAGTATTTTTTATTGTAATAAAAGGAATAAATTGGATTTTTATTTATTTAAGAATGAATGCCAATCATCGACGGCATTCATCGGCATCGCCTTTATAAATCCATCGACGGTAAAATTGTACGACTTTAAAAATGTTTTCAGATAAACCAGGTCTGGTGGCGTTGTTTTTAGCTAGGTGTACTTTGAAAAGAAATCATTTCTCATCACGTGTTCAAAATTTCAATCTCAGTTTTTTATATTTTTACTTTTACCATTTAAATGCGATTTTCGAGTTAAAGCCTTTTCCCACTAGATTTATTTAATAATTGTTGTGAACAATTCGAGAGTATAATATCCAAATGTCAAAAAAGGCCAATAGATTTGCAACAAATGTCCCGCAATTCAGAATGTTTGCTGTGAATCTATAATTTTATTGCTGTTGTGGCAAACATCTTGTAACTTTCTGCATATATGTCATATTTAAAAAATATTAATAGTTTTGCTGCAAGTTTATTGAAACTTATGGGATGTTTAAATATTTTCTACAAGGCGTAAATTTAAAGTGATAGTTGCCTCAAGAATTTTATAAATATTGTTACGAAAAGAGGAAATTTGCTCTACTGTGCAAGAGTAAATGAGACGTAAGACCATTCAGGGCACTACGCAATGTGCGAGAAAGAGATGGAAGATCTGCACATAAAAACGCATAAGTGCGAATGAGATGCTAATAGCATGCGTCATGGACGAAACGAGTAGAAGGTTCTCGAAACATGTCGAAGCTTGCCGAAACGTGTCGAACTGAAGTAAATAAAGTTAATTGTTATAATTTAAACCAAACATAAGAGTGTTTTTATTTTGTACACAATCCAGAAATACGAGCTTGTAGAACAGTTTTCCGTGAACTGAATTTCCGTAACAATACTTGTTTTCTTAGTGTAGTGTAAATTTTAACCTTTAGGTCTTCTTTATATGGAAGCAATTAATAAAAGTTGTCACATGTTTATAAAGACGAATTTTATTAATGACAGCTTAACTATTTGAAATGGAGAATGTAAATCAAAAAATTAATATACGTTAAATTTGATAATTTAAAATTAAAGCGTCAATTTAGGAATAAAACTGAACAAATCAAAGAAATTATTAATTTATTCTAATCATACTCACCGTATAAACATAAAAATAACAAAGGCGTTTCCAAAGCAGCCAACACTTGATATTAGAATGTACGCAATTGCCATAATATGATAAGCTCTCGTGCTCGGCGGTTTGAATTGCAACCAAAAAGAATTCACCATCATAATATACGAAATATTTTTTTCGCCATAGTAGTTAATAAGCGTTGATTTATTACTATGCCTACAATAAAGCAAGAAAATGCCATTGGCTAAAGTGAGCATTTTTGTATTAAATGTGTTATTTATATTAATTAAAAGATAATACTAACTGCATGTATTTAACACCCAAAAAATCATGTTGTAAACATAATACAATTTATACAGTTGTTTTAAATAAATGTAGTTTTACTGCATTTGTATTTATTTCACTTTATTTTATTGCAAAATGTATTTAAAAGTGTGTTTAAAATACAGAAAATTGAAGGACTTTTGTTTTCTTTTTATTTCATTTTTTGACATAAAATAAAAATATTTATTCACTAAATCACAAAAGAAATAACAGTTCACACGCTACTTCTTTTTGTATTTATTTAAATCATAAATCTATAAATATATTGATAAATTACTACATCGGCATCCGTTTTCACTACATTCTGTATATGTATAGAATTTGACAAAAAATAAGAAATAAATACTACTCCTGCATTTAATTTTACTGTATTATATATTTATTTAAATGACATTAAATTTAAAAATTAAAATCTAAAAAATGTGATATATTTTTTTTCAAAACCAATACTTAAATGTAGTAAATTTGATGAAAATGTTTCATACTATTTTAAACATTTAATGCGTTTCAATGGACATGAATAAAAAAAATTAAACGAAATGTAAATATTTTTATTTATTCATTTTATATACCGAAATGTATGTAGTTTTTTGTAAAAACAGGATCAATACATGAACAATCAGTTGAAACACGATCAATTGTCTTTGAAAGTGAAACAACCACAAATGTAATTATTTTATAAATATTAATATTTGTTTTTAATACAGTATGTTTTGGTGATTAAGTGATTTGTATTACTACTATTTCATACACAAAGGCATATTACTTTTGTGATTACCTTACATCTTTTTATATTCTTATATATTAATATTTGATAAAAGAAACGACAAAAATGTTTTAATCTGAAATATTTCAGTATTCTCACCTGAGTGTGATATAATTATCTTCGAGCTCGAAAGAATTATTGTTCTCAGTCACATTATATATCCCATAAGATGCTGTCCTATTGCTAGATGTTGCCTCATCATCGTCACCAGCAACAATTGCCCCGAATATTAATATTAAGGTTGCTATTAAATGAAATGTAGGAATCGACTCCATCGCAAACACTTGCAGAATATAAATTGAAAAACCTAAACTCTGATACAGTGGATATTTTCGAAGACTTTGTAGGCTTCAGTTACTGCTGAGATCGAGACGATGTTAGAAGTCAGAATGTAGTACAGTGGGATCTTCTGAGCACAAGGTGGTGGTGCTACACCCATTGAAGTAGCAACAGCCGTAAATATATCTCGGTGTTTTCGTCGTCGTCCTGCTGAAGTTCTTCCATTGAATTTGGCAGCAGAGCAATTGTGGATTTGATGTCTTAGTGTAGCAATTTAAATGAGCAACCAAGCGTTTCGTGTGTTCCTGGGCAAACCACGTTAATGCTGGAAATTCTTACAACATGCACGGACAATTAGCTAAAAGACGAGAGTTAGAGCAAAGTTCAAATGGGACTGCTGCATATTAAATGATCGCGCGTCAACATTTTGAAATTACCACACGTCCACGACATTACTTCGTGACAGGTGGTATGCGTGTCACTTAATTTTGTGTCTTTTTTATATCAAAATGTAAAATGAATTTTCGAGTTTAAATCGGATAGATTTAAGTTTTATCATCTTCCATTACCCTTGTAGAAATTAGGGAAGGACCATTATCGCAAAATTTCATGTAATTTCCCGATAATAAAATTGATTCCAAGAATGTCTTTATTTAGGCTCAAATATACAGCTTATTGAACTTAAACAACAACATTTGTCTCAGTAAACATATTTATAATTAGGTCGTTGCAAAACATCTTTACTTTTGAACATATTAATGTACCGTTTAAAATATTATTTAATTGGATGTAATATTAATTATGTTTCTATATACACATAGACCATTTTAAGGGGCAACGTCAAAATCTTTCCGCGCATTCGTATACAAACATAATGTCATTCAGAGCTCATTACAAACATGTTCATATAGAGTTTATCAGAAAATATACTTTAATTATGTTTATATAAAGCTTCAAACATATATGTTATACCTGCAATTAGGTTTGTGAGAGCACTCAGCCCTTCAGCTTGTGCGCAATACACTTTGAATTAAATAATTTTGATTTTTACGATTTATCAATAAATTAAATGTTCAGATTATTCATAATTACGTCTAGACTAGTTCGGTAAACCGGGATTCTTCAATATTAAAAATTACGATTAATAGATTCAGCGTAGTTTTAACTAATAAAACTTCAAGTAGTTTTTTTCGATAATGTAGATATTAAAATAAATGAGCCATTCCTCACCAAATCGACTGAGGGTTGGAACTACACCTCTTTAATTACAATGAAATATTGATAACTGATTAAGGGTATCGATATATGCATTGACTAATTTTTGTTTATTTTTTTCCGACCACTACTTCTATTTAAAAAGTACCTATATAGATTAATTATGTGTACGATTAATGAAAATGTGTGTTTAAAAAGCTTTAATTAGTAAATTTTTTTTCGGTCACAAAAATGTCAATAACAACAAAACCCACCAAATTTTTATTATATCGTCGCTGTAGAAGTTAAAGTCTCCAAATACTTTATTATTCTAAAATTGATTTTATTGCAAATTCTGCCATATATTTTTTTATCTTCCTGCATATATAGTTAAGTAGTTTTAAAAACAAATAAAGGTTAAAAATAACTTACCTATTAAAATAAAAATTGAGAACAAAAAATCGCATTTAATCATTATTATTAATTCTCACATAAAATACATGAAATGATTTTTAATTTTATAAGATTGACTTGTAATAACTATAGGCAACAAGATTTACCTATCGCATAATTTATCGATTTTTGATGTTACATGAAAACTGTTATTATTTTAATTTCATAAAAATAAAATAAAACGAGTGTTTGCTAGTTTAGCCTATTCATATAATAAAACTCTCTTTATTTGCTCTTTGTAGGGCAGCTAAACACGTTCTATGGAATCACCAATTCCATCAGGAGGACCTTTCCGATGTGATGTGGCAAAAAAATGTCGTACCTGTTTTTACTTACCTTATACTCTTTCTTCTCTTCTGCTGTCTGTACAGTTGGTTGCTGTATATATGAACCTTTCGCGTGTTACCCATAAGCATTATACACGCTGCAAAAAAGGGCCCAACCAAAACACAATTATGCAGGCATTACATATATCTTTGGAGCTTTATGCAAACAAAAGTATTATTTCATTGCCAAACATTATTATAATATCAGCCAAACATATTTTTGTTATATACATAAATATACATATATATTTGAATGTGAAAAACATTTTATTTACATGTAAATATATATATATATATGTTTACATTTCATTTTAATGTATAAAAAGTAAATTTAGTACTAATAACTTCTTTACACAATATTCATTTTTACCCTTTTTATACCCTACACCTATGAGGTACAGGGTATATTATCTTTGTGCATATATTGTAACGCCCCTTAGGAGGCGTGTCCGGTATGGAAAAGTATATATATTCTTGATCAGCATCACTACCCGAGTCCGTTTAGCCATGTCCGTCTGTCCGTCTTGCTGTCTTGCTGTCCGAATACAGAATAACTTGAGAAATACTGATCAGAATGCGATGAAATTTCGTCTCAATATATTTTATCCAAAAGTAGGAACTGAGTTTGAAAATGAGCCAAATCGGTCAACGGACACGCCCACCTCCCATACAAGTCACTTTTATATAACTCTTTCGGAACTAATAACTCGAAAAGTATTCAAGGTATAGTTATAAAATTTAAAGCGTATTGTTAGAATTCACCTAAAAATATGTGGTCCAAAAATGGGCGTGATCCGCCCACTTTTTTTTTTTCATTATTTCCCGGGTTTTCATAGTGGAAATTTGATCCGTAAATTATTAAAATCAAATCTATGAAATATTAGCCTTCCAAAATTTTAAATATAGGCGTGGTCCGCCTAATTACATTTTTCAAATTTATTTTTTTTAGTTTTTTATACTTTATATAATTTTTTTAATTTATGGGGATATAAGACGTAAATTTCTGATATATGAATAATATTCTGAGGGTTAATATCCCCACCAAAGGTGTAGGGTATTCCATAGTCGGGCCCCACCGACTATAAAAATCCGCCCCATGTGACCGAACTTACCCATGTGACCTAACTTTCCCAACTCGTTTAAATTACATTTTATTTTTATTTATAGTATATAATAATAAACTTAAACTTTTATTTTTTTATTACAAACCTTTTATTTATACTTAGTAATTTCATTTCCATCTATTGTTTGTATTTTGATTCAGTGAATTACGAATGAATTGGATATTTCACAAACAGCCACTATCTGGTAACAATAATTGGCGGTACTTAAACAAATTCTTCCACCAAAAAGACAAAAAGACACTATATGAAAAGTATAAATGTGAGTGTTACTGAGTGCGAAAAGTAGGCAGCGTTGTTATTTAATTGTGATATCATAATGGAAAACATACATATAATCGAAATAATGCTATTATTTTTAAATTGGTTTTCACCCAGTAACAATCAGGAATAACCAAATACCTATAATTCAAAGAACGTTGGGTGTGTTAAATAACGGAAATATCAAACATACATATATTAATATCTGATGAAAAATTAAAGCAATGTCGTATAATAATATTTCAATCTGAACAAAATAAGTATACGATTCAATTGTAATGTAATTAGATTTTACTCCCAATATTTATATGGTGATTTCGAATTACATTATAATTACATTCAAACATATTCAAACAAATCTTTTCTATCCGTGTAGATAACAATGGAATGAAATCGATTTGGTATTTATGCGCGATGTCATCAGAAAAAATGTTTACGAACTGAAACCATACCAATATTCGTAGGGAAATTCGTTTATTCTATATATGGGCCATTCCACACCAAATCGACCAGCGGTTGGAACTCATCTTCTTCGATTTCAATGAAATTTGCACAACTGATAAAGGATATAAAGGAGATATGCATTGATCAATTTTTGTTTTATTTTTCGCCCACTACTTCCAGAGATACAGTTATTCATATTTCAATATCTCTTAAAGTTGAAATACCAGGAACTCCGTTGATGGCTCGTTTCAAAGCTAATAGAACAAGCTTTTATACCAATTAAGTTTTAACTTC
Organism: Dryomyza anilis; assembly: GCA_951804985.1. NCBI lineage: Eukaryota > Metazoa > Arthropoda > Insecta > Diptera > Dryomyzidae > Dryomyza > Dryomyza anilis. The sequence goes on along the minus strand of OX638134.1, from coordinate 40,224,317 downwards.
TAAACTTGAACATGTGGCCCGTGGTAATAACCCATGCGATTCAAAATGGATGTCCTTAAAAAGGACCCTTTTTAAAATTCTGAAAAAAATCACATATTTTGGTTGATTTAATAAAATGTTCATGCCATATTTCAAGATGGTATTTTGATGGCATCATATTTTAAAAATTAATTTTTAAAATTTTTACATATTTTTTGTATTGAAAAAAAATATTTATTTTTCAAAAGTAAAATTTGCAATAATTTTTCAATGATATTGTAACTCTGATTTCGAAAATGACGTCAGTTTCATCAAATTGTCTCTAGTTATTGAGAATATTCAATTTTTTTGAAAATCGTAAAAACTATATGCCAAAATCAATATCTCAAAAACTAGATTGAATATGATATAACTGATTTCATTTTAGAAATCACAGTTACATATATATTCAGGAATTATTACAACTTTTACTAAAGAAAAAAAATTTTTTTTTCTATACAAAAAATAAATAAAAATTTAGAAAATTATTTTTTAAAATATGATGTCGTAAATATACCATCTTGAAATTTTGTATGAACATTTATAATACATTGACAAAAACTTAGGATTTTTTCAGAATTTTAAAATGGGTTGTTTTTAAGGACATCAATTTTGAAGTGCAAGGATAATGACCACGGACTACGTGTTCACGTTTAGAAGTTACAACTTAATTTTTCTGAAAGCCTGTTCTATTAGCTTTAAAACGAGCCATCAATGGAGTTTCTATCTAGTTTAAGAGATATTTAAATATAAACAACCATACAAAAGTGATTTTTGGCCCATTTTTTTAAACTTTGAGCCACTGTATCTCTGGAAGTAGTGGGCGAACAAAATAAAAAAAAAATGGTCAGTACATATCTGGATACTCTTTATCAGTTGCCCAAATTTTATTGAAATCCAAAAGGTAAAATCTCAAATTTGACTTTTTTTTGGTCGATTTGGTGTGGAATGGCCCATATATTGAACATTCATACTCATACATATACGGACACTGTCTTGCCTGGCTGTTCTTTGTTGTTCTATTTGTGAAAACACACACATGCATACAATGTACACTAAGAAAACAAGATGCTTATCAAAGTCTTGCTGCAACTATCATTTTAAATTTTCTAAATTGTAGCAAATATTAAAACATCACATAAGTCTAAACAAATTTTCAGCAAAACTCTCAGTATTATTTAAATATGACATATGTGCAGATAGAAATATATGTCGTTTTTGTCGGATGTTGTCTCAAAGACGATCTAATTAATTTGTAAATAACTTCATATTTAGAGCTGTAATATTTTTGGTAATCATCTTTGTTTTCTTAGTGTATATTAGGCCATGTTTTGATACCTTAGAAAAAAAAACCTCTGCATATCCAGACATTTTGTACTTAGTTACTTTTTTGATACCTACACTGAGGGAAAAAAAAAATAAAAAGGAAATAAATTTAAATACTTTTCGACACGTTTTTCACCGGTAGTCTTTTTTATTTAAATTAAATACTTTTAATTTAAAATTTAAGTAAATACTTTTTATTTAAATTTATTACATACGTAATAAATTTGAAGTAAATACTTTTTATTTAAATTTATTACGTAGGTAATAAAATTTGATGTAAATATATTTTATAAATTTTTATTAAGATAGTAAAATTGTAAATAATAAAAAATAGTTTATTAACTTCTCTAAACCCAGTAAAATAAAGTTTGTTTACTTTTTTGATAACTAAGTAATTTGATTTCTTAATATTCACATAATAGAATATAAAATTGTGTAGTATTTTATTGGTATTAGTCAAATTCTACTATTTTTCATTCGAACCGAATTTTTGTCGAGTTTTAGAACTTTATTTCCCTCCATGTAACACATAGATAAGAATATTTTAGGGAAACTTTGATTTTAATTCAATTTTTCGATTATTCCTCATTGCTTTAATTTCACATTTTTTTGTTATAATTTACTACCAGAAATAGAATGGCAGCGAACCAATTCCATATGGAGAAAAATCAGCAATTGAACTTTAAAACTTGATAGTTTAGAAACTATGAGGGACTCCATTGAAATTATTTCTTAATCAGCGGGGAAAACCCAAGGGTTTTAAAAATATATATATTTTTTTTTTGCTTCTTAAATAGTGGGCCGTAATGTAATAGTGATTTGAAAACTTTTTCTTAGTTAAATGTATTTTTAATATTTTAATTGTTATATTTAACTGAAAGCATTATCTATCTATCTGTCCACAAAATGCCATAAAATGGGAAGACATCGTGCCAAGATTGATATTTCCATCAATGTTTTAAAATGGGTACATATTATACAATTGTATTAGTGGTTCCGTGTCCAGAACCAATTCTTTGTGATCCCTGATTTTTATATACACAGATTCGCATATGCATCTGTGTATTGTCTGTACAAACGTAATATATGTTTTGCGATGTGAAAATGTTCTACTTTTCAATACCTAGCACAAATTTCAAATGAAATGTTTATTTGTAGAATACAAACAAATCTAAAAACATTTTCTTTGATTTTCAATATTCCCCATTTATGAGAATTTGAATGGGCTATTATACAAAAAAGACATTTACGGTGAAATCGAACGATAAGTGCAATAGTTTTACTTTAAACTATTCCACGAACACTCGAAAATTTCATATTAATTTCTCTATTTTTTTATTATTTCCTTTTTATGCTTTTGTTGCCTATTCATAACTTCAGTGCTGAACTTGAAACTAAATTGTTTTACGTATACACGCCTTCTATACGATGGTACACTTAAAAATAACATCGATACAATAAACAAAAAGTTCAGGTACTTGACAAAAATATTGGTCAAACTGATACAGAAAATAATTCATACAAAGCACGAATGAAGTTTCGTAAAGTTTCAAAATATATTGGTAATATTCGAGTCATTTATGAATTTATTCTACAGGCTAGCATATGTATTTGTAGATTTATGTAAACATAATTATAATTGAGTGTTAATTATATTACAATGACTTCTGGACATATTTTGATGTTTCCTCTTAAAATTGGGTATATTCATAGGAAACATATTTGTAACCGGATCAATAATATATTCCAAAAAAATATATTTTGGTACGGTCTGAATATAAATATGTTTCCAATGCTACATATTGTTTTTGCAGTTCAAAAAGCATTATTTTTGCATAACCTATATATAAATATGAATTTTTGTATTTATTTAATATGTGTATTTACTTAAAATCTAGAAAAAAGATTTATTCTCTTAAAAGAAATGTTAGAAATACTTGTTAATGTGTAGTAACAAAATAATTTTCTGATGATGAAGCACATCAAAATATGCAAGCTTTGCCAGCATCAGTTCTGCCCACACAAAGGTACCACAATCATATAAGTGTTGCTTAACACTTGTACCACATTTGAATAATAAGCGGAAATAATATGAACTCTCAGAAAATGATTTGTTTTATATTCCGACTTCAGCGCGTTTATTTCAGTTGCATGGGTTTGTTTGTACTTGAAAAACTTCGCAGTACTTCTGCTGTGTTGAAGAACTGTGTTGAAGAACTGTGTTGAAACTCATTAATATTATGTTTAAAAAAATCTGAAGACAAATACTTTACATTAATACAACGATTCAATAGCGACTTAGTCAGAAAATGCCGGTCAATTAGTGTCAAATACGTTTATCGTCAATTTACAGAGCGCAAAAATAGTTTTCCCAAACATAATTTTATTATAATTTAATTTCCTGTTTGTTTTGAAAAATAATTATGATTAAATGAATTAATGAAAATAATTTATCGTATTGAAAAATTTTTGAGAGTAAAAAACTTTTAATTGTAATTCATTCGGCAAAAATCATTTTGTATCCTTTTTATTAAGATTGAGCTACTTAAAATATCAAAATTTGTTTACGTATAATATTCATGTATTTTGTCGATTGCTACAAATAATTACAGACATAATAAAATACTTAATATATGCATCAAAGTAATTAGATTATCTTTCATTCACCAATTACGAAAATTTCACATTAATTTGCATTAATTTGTTCTGTAGTACACAGAAAACACAATCGACCTAAATATAGCAACCGATATTAATTGCAAGCATTAATCAGTCCAGCTATGACATTCAGTAATTTAATGAAAATATTAGCAATTCGTCGTAAAATCAGCAATTGCGTTTGCTAATATGAATATTTGTACGTTAATGCAGAAAATTAATTAGTCAAATATAATTGCTAAAAGTGCGCCCACAAATCAATTTGCTGCATTGACGTACAAATATTCTTTAAATTACTGAGTTTCATTGCAGATTAATGCATGTAATTAATATCGGTTGCTATATTTACTTCGATTATTTTTTTTCTCTGTACGCATTAACCATCAGGTAATATTGCTGCAAATGTAGCGAGAATTGAATTATTAATTTTTTCAATTCAAATCGCTTTTATTAATTCTTTTTATTTTTTTGTTTATGAGTTTTGTTCATGAATTTAAATGAATTGAAGGGTGACAAAATAGTTAATGATTGAAAATTGTGTTTCCAATTAAAACATTAACCTATTTATATATCGTACACCTTAAATACATCTGTAGCAAACAGATTATGTAAAAAATATTTTATACCATTATCCCAGTTGAGATTCAATACAAACGCATTAATGTCAATCGGTACGTAGTTCTTTCTTGTTGCAAACAAAATTAGACAGAGCTCATAATCACACACATTCATAAATTGTTGCCAATGTTGGTTGAGTAACTCAATTTGTTCTGGTTTCACGGCGTATGAGCAACCTCAACGAACCACACAGACACGGTGTTCATGACCATCGTGGGGACAAATAAAGCATCGCAATTGCGTCAAGTGCTGATGCAGCATTGTGCCAAGTGCTCAGAGCATTTTATGGTTGCAAGCTAGATAGGTACATGACACTTGAAACTCAGGCAGGAAGATGTAGGGTTTTTCCACTTACGAGTGTCATTGTATTTACAATGAAATAAATGTGAACCTGTGTTCAGGCCATATTGTACATCACATTAAACTACAGATAAACAGATGGAATTTTTCAATATTATAGAAGGGTTTGGTACGATAAGTCGAAATTTAAAATATGTAGAAAAGAAAAATATGTAGAAAATTAAAATGGCGAAACATATAAATGTCGAAAACAAAAATGTTGAAAACTAAAATGTCGAAAACTAAAAATGTCTAAATTTAAAATGGCGAAATCATTTTTATCCGAAAAAATAATAGAAAATGTCGAAATGTATGCAAAGTAACAAAAATAGTGTTTCTTGTGTAAGAAAAATATATTAGTAAGCAAATTTACAAATAAATATTATAAAATACGAAGATAAAGATTTATAAATAACATATTCATAACACAGACACCACAATTCTGAGTCCGGTCGTAGCGAAAATCCAAATCTTCGCTACTAATTCAAATTTTTAGCTACTTTAGGATCCGTGCGTAATGGAATTCAGTGGGAATATGCCAGAATATGTTCCATTCCGCATGGATAGAGTAGTCAGAGTATTGTATTCGTATAGAGATTCATATTTCCGCTACGACGGGACTCAGAATTGGGGTGAAAACATAACATAGCTGCAAATATTAATTTAAAACTATAAAAACTATTATAAAAATATGAATACAATTTAAGGTCGTCATTTTTAAATATTATGCCAGCGAAATACCATCTTGAAATTTGGCACGAACATTTATAATAAATCAACAAACATTTTGAATTAAGTACTTGAAATCTGAAGTGTAGGGATAAGAGCATTGCCCACCTTAACGGAGTTACTAGCATCAATAGATGATGAAAACCATACAAAAAGTATTCTTTCTAACTTTGAACAACAGTTTCTCTGGGAATAATGCATATCTTCAAACCCAAAATTACATTGATATCTCTATCGATTTGGTGTGGAATGGCTCAAATAAGATTTTGAATTTGTATTTCAACATTTTGATATTTCGACATTTTTTGCTTCTATAATAAAAATGTATTTCAAAGTTTTTTGTAGACATTTTCTAGGTTTAAAATATTTTTCGACATTCTTAGGGTTCGACATTTATTTTTCGACATATCGTACGGATCCCTTATAGAATATATTAAACATTTGTTCGATAGTACCGACTTATATCTGGATATCTGGAAAAGTATTAGTTGCTCATATATTTTTTGGAGGAAAACATACCAAAAAATATTTTCTCCATACACCTATTTTTTTTTTTAATTTGTTAATTAATATCAATAAAACTAGTTGATAAATTTGAAAAGTTGAAATGTCATTCGAACTACATTTTATTGCCGAATTCGAACGGCATACAGTGCCATATTTTAACTTTTAGCTTGCCAATATTCATAACTTCGAAACCAATAGAGATTGGATATTGAAATTTTGCATATACTTTTTATACTCTTAGGAAAAAATCCAATTTGTAGGCAACATTTTATGTTTTCTACAATATTTTTTGAATTTCTGGAAAAAAAAAATATGTTTATAATAATGTATAACCATAAGTTAAATAATTTTAAAAATTTTGATAAAGAAGTAACAGCCAATTAAAGTTGGAAAATTTATGACTGCAAGCATCAATATGTGCCAGCATGCAGATTTTTCTTAGCGTGTATATTAGACTGACAATGACTTTGTCTGAAAAAAAAATCATCAAGTTTAATTGTGAAGGTCACCCCCTCGAAATGCTCTATTGAACGAGGAAATCGATGTGGAGAATTTTCAGCGAAATCCGAATATGGGAAATGGACCCGCCGGGACCTCAAAGTAGTCGTTTCCGTACCTAAATCAACAATTTCAAAATGGAAATGAAATGACGTCTCTCAAACGCAATAAACTAAAAATGTGGGTATGTCATCTGTTGGAAAATTTTATTGGAAATTTTTACTATAAATGAAATAAATCGGATAAAAAATACAGAAGCAGTGATTATTTAAACAGTTCTTCGTTTTTGACATCCCTTGCCAGTTTTTAGGATGAAATAAAAAAAAATGTTGAGTTTTTAAAATGCATTAATGCATTTTTTGACGCAGTTTTATTTCTAATTTTTGCTAATTTTACAAATTTAGTAATTAATAATTAATTTTAATAATTTAATTTCATCTTAAAATAATCGCAAAGGATGTTGCAAACATATTCAAAATAAATTTTGGGTTTAAAGTAAATTTTCGAAAATATCTAATTATATTTTGTATGAAGATACAAAATTACATTAAGAAATTCAAATTTTCTTTACACTGCCACACTCCTAATTTGTAAAAAATATACGAAAATAAAAATGTGTTACAAACAAAGAAAAAAATATCTTTACAATTAAACAGAATAACAATCAGAATCATTAATATTAATTGAGAGAGTTTTTAATAACTATATCATTTCACTACTACTCATAACTCAAAAACTGGTGCCGCATGATTACAGAGTTCATAATTCAATATGAAGAGAATTGTTAAGCGTGGACAAAATTGTTGCAGAATGTTGTTCTGTCCGTCTGTATGATGTAAGGGAATCCCATATGTATAAAAGTACCGAATTTCGATTTTTTTTCGGAAACCAAAAGTCAGTTCGCGGGAAAACAGTATTTTCGAGCATAAAGTAAAATTCATCTGTATATGAAAGTTTCATATGGGGTACTTGAACATAAGTGGACTCAGGGAGTCATGCTGATCAAGAATATATCGTCACTATCATGCCAAAGGGGCGAATGTGCAATTTTTGACATTTGCGTTTTTTTACATTTTTTAATGTAGTTTTTCCTCAAGTATACTGTGCTAAAATCGCGTGTCGTTCTGTTGGATATATCTAGCCACAAAAGTCAAAACCAAAAGGGCGAATTTGAAAAATTGAAAATCTTGTCATGCCAAAAGGGCGAATCTTTCCTTTTTCGCCATAACTATTTATTGGTACGAGATAAAATAGTAGTGTGCATCATTACTTAAAAATATTTTGCCAAACATTTTTTCCTGCAAATAACAAATGGCAAATTAATGTTTGACAAAATATTTTTAATTAATGATGCAGATCGATAGGTGCTTTAAAAACAAACAATAAATGCCTTCACACTACTATTTTATCTCGTACCAATAAATAGTTATGGCGAAAAAGGAAAGATTCGCCTTTTTGGCATGACAAGATTTTTAATTTTTCCAATTTCTTCGTTTTTTTGCTATAGCTTTTTATTCGTGCAAGATGAAATAGTAGTTTAAAGGTATTAGTTGTCTGTTTTTAAAGCACCAAAAAAAATGTTCCTTCAAATAATAAATGGCAAATTAATGTTTGGCAAAATATTTTTAAATAATGATGCCAATAGATAGGTGCTTTAAAAACAAACAATTAATTCCTTTACATCACTATTTTATTTTGAGCTAATAAAAAGTTATAGCATAAAAAACAAAAATATTTTCGTTTTGGTCAGGATATAGCCTCACAAAATTCGTATTTATAATTCAGGTAATTGTCCGAATCCAAAGATATTTTATATACGTTATAATAATTCATGAATAAACCAAAATAACAAAATAAATTGAAAAAAAACTAAAATTTTCTAATTTTTAAAGCACTTCAAACTTTAAAATTTGATTTCCCAACATTTTTAAAAATGCACATTCGCCCCTTTCGCATGACAGTGACGATATATACTTGTTCATACCGGAGATGCTTCCTTATGTGTGTTACAAACGGCGCACGTTATGTCAAAATGAGGTGCATTGGTTAAAAATATTAATTTTTGAAAATTGTTTTTTCTCAATTTTTAGTGTATTCTACATACTTCAACAGAAAAAACGCCGTTTAAAATACCGAAAAATACCTATCCAGTACCATATGGTGAAAATGACAAGTTAGTGTTTTTCAGTGTTTCAGAAAATTTCTGGCGTGTTAATTTATTTTTTTAACATTTTGAGTAAAGTATACTTCATCCCAAAAACGAGCTTCTGGTGTTGGGTATGACTGTAGGGTGCTTTGAAATTAAAATATAAATACAGCATTTTATTCATCAAAGAATTTTCTTTAAATCATATCTACATGGCATTAGCAGATCTCGTATAGTTTAAGCGTCAGATTTCGACTGATTTAGACACAACGTGTGGCGTACCAAACTGAAAATAGTCTTTACTTTAAGTGTAGGGTATACAAAGTTAAAATGTATAACGAATTATTAAAAAAATATATGTATATAATTCAATGATAAATAAAAATATTGGTAGAAAGTGTCAGCAAACTAATTAAAAAAATTCGCAGAATTGGTGCAACTTTCACAAACAATGTAAACAAACTTCTGTCGTACTTTAAACCTCGCATTCGCAGTACCGTTATATGAAAATGCGTTAGTTTTTTATTTTAAAAAATGTTTAATGATATATACATATTTAACTTTCATAATTTATTTTTGTTTTAAAAAATTATGTTGTTTTTTTAAGGTTTTGGCAAGATATTCTTGAAAATGGGACACTGTGCAGTTGATTGATTTCTTTTCATAGTCAATGTTGAACTTTCGTAGGTTTTCCATTGACTGCCGAGAGGTAGCCTTTTATAGAAAAATTTTGTCTATGAAAAGATGTTGACAGTCACTGGGATCGAAACCAGATCCTTTTAGCTCATAGTCCAACACAACAGCGACGTTTGCCACTCACTAACCAATCGATCCACTGACGCAATTATATATCGGATTATAAGACAGTATTATTATACCGTCTACGCTTCAATATTTGTTGCTTCATTATTTTTAGTTATACGGTATTGAAAGGAATGAATTAAATTAAAACGTGTATAATATTTAAAGAAAAACGAATTAAGTATGACTTTCTGGAAGTTTTCTAAGATGATTATTTTAAAAATGTAATATCATATTAAACTAATTATTACATAATGGTAATACAGAATTAAAATAAGAGGATATGAATTGATCTGAATCCAGATGATATAATTTCAGTATTATAGATTTAATAATCTGATTTTATATTTTATAATTTTGAATAATATTTACATATTAACTTATTTGGCCATTACAACCCATGATGGGTTTCGGCCACAGCAATCACCCCTCGCCAGTCGCTTCTGCATTGCGCGCGCTGGCGCCAGTTTTGCACTCCAAGTGTTGTCAGGTTGTCTCGCACTTGGTCGCTCCACCGGAGATTCGGACGCCCTCTTCTACTTTGACCACCACTGAGTACAGAATTGAACACCTTTTTTGCTGGAGCGCTTTCATCCATACGCTCGACAAGCCAGCGTAGGCGCTGGATCTTAATGCGCTTGACTATGTCAATGTCGGCGTAGAGCTCATTCAGCTCGTCGTTTCATTTGATTCTGTACTCGTTTTCAACGCATATCGGGCCATAGATTTTCCGAAGAATCTTTCTCTCGAACGCTCCTAAAGCTCGCTCATCGGTGTTGGCAAGCGTCCATGCCTCAGCGCCATAGAGGAGGACTGGCATGATGAGCGACTTATAGAGCGTAATTTTTGTCCGTCGAGAGAGGGCTCTGCGCCTCAATTGCCTACTGAGCCAAAAGTAACACCTGTTGGCAAGAGTTATTCTTCGGCTAATCTCCAGGCTGACATTGTTTTCCTTGTTGATGCTGGTTCCTAGGTATACGAAGTCCTTCACAACTTCGAAGTTGTGGTTGTCAATAGTGACGTGTTGTCCAAGACGCCGGGACTCTTTGTTTGTTGACACTAGGTACTTCGTCTTGTCCCCGTTCACCGTAAGACCCATTCGACGCGATTCCCTCTCTAAACTGGAGAATGCTGCACTGACTGCTCGTACGCTCTGCCCAATGATGTCGATATCATCAGCGTACCCGAGCAGCATGGAACTCTTGTTGAAGATAGTGCCATTGTGATGGAGTTGTGCAGCTCTTACAATCTTCTCCATTATTAGGTTGAAGAAGTCAGGGAATCGCCTTGTCTGAAACCTCGTTCGATATTAAACGTATCGGTGAGGTTGTTCCCAATTCTCACTGAGCAATATGTGTCGCTCAGGGTCATCCTGCAAAGCCTTATAAGTTTCGCAGGTATACCGAACTCTGACATGGTGGCGTATAGGCGACTTATTATCGGACTGGCAGCTTTGTAGTCGACGAAGAGGTGGTGGGTGTCGATCTGCCTCTCTTTGGTCTTTTCCAGGATTTGGCGCAATGTGAAAATCGGTTCTATGGTGGATTTGTCAGGTCTGAAGCCACACTGATAAGATCAAATCAGTCTGTTGACTTCAGTCTTTCACATAATACGCTCGTTAGAACTTTATACGCGATGTTGAGGAGACTTATCCCCTTCTTAAGGATTGGGCAGAGTATACTGAGATTCCATTCGCTAGGCATGCTTTCTTCTGACCATATTCTGCTGATAAGCTGGTGCATGCTCGTTATGAGCTCATCGCCTCGGGTCTTAAACAACTCAGCAGGCAGACCATCCGATCCTGCGGCTTTGTTGTTTTTCAGCCTGTTGGTGGCTGTGTAGACCTCTTCACGGTATGTCAACGCCGTCGTCAGCAACTGGGGTGGTCAAGCTGTCTTCTCTATCAGCGGAATAATTGTCATCATCGCCTGCTAAAACATCAGAGAAGTGCTCCATAATCTCAGTGTACCCTGGACATCTGTTACTAGATTCCCGTCATCGTCCTGACAGGAAGAGTGTCCGGTCTTTAAACCTCCGGTCAGGAGTCTTATTTTCTGAAATAATTTTCGAGCCTCGTTACTGTCGCCATGCATCTCAATATCTTCACACTCGCGTCTTTCTAATTCTCTTTTCTTGCGCCTAAAAAGATGTCTCTTCTCCTTCCTCTTCTCTCTGTATCGCTCCTTCGCGGCTCGCGTAACTACCGACTGCAGGGTGGCTCTATATGCAGCGTCTTTCTCTGCAGTGGCTGCGCGACACTCCTCGTCATACCACTTGTTCCGCGCATATATCATCGAGAGGGGGATTGCCTTGGGCAAGCAGATGTGAGAGTTGAGCGGCATAGACTTGTTCGGTCTGTTGTGTGTGCAGCTTACTGACGTCTAGCTTTCTTTGCGTGGGTTTCCGTGCGTTTTTCGCAGCGCATAAGCGTGTGCGAACCTTGGCTGCTACAAGGAAGTGATTCGAGTCGATGTTGGCATTTCGGATCGAGCGTACATCCATCACACTAGAAGCGTGCCCTCCGTCAATCACAACATGATCAATTTGGTTGCGCGTGTTCTGTTCGGGTGACCGCCACGTGGCCTTGTGAATATTGAGATGCTTGAATCTAGAACCACTAATTACCATGTTTCGTGCTGCGGCGAAGTCGATCAGCCTCATTCCATTGTCGGAGGTGTTGTCGTGGAAGCTAAATTGTCCAACCGTTGATACCCTCATGGCCCACTTTGGCATTAAAGTCGCCAATCACAATTTTTATGTCGTGACGGGGGCAGCGCTCATAGGCTTCGTCGAAGCGCTCATAGTTTCATCGTAGTATTTAGCCTTGATGCGGATTGTTGCTATTCGTTCGTTCACGGGTGTGAACCTAGAGACAAGGTGGCGGAGTCTCTTGCCGACTACAAATCCACAACCAAATTCATGCCTCTCCGCATGGCAACTGTAGTAAATGTCACAGGATGCCTGTTTAGAGCAGCCCCGTCCTGTCTATCGCATTTCCTGGATTGCGGTGATGTCAGCCTTGTATCTTTCGAGGACATCAACCAGCTGGATAGTTCGGACATTCCAGGTGCATATCCGTAAATCATGGTCCTTTATACATTTGCATAGGTTGTCATCGTGTTTTCGGGTCGATATCCGAGGCATTTTTTCTGTTTTCGTTGAATCCGCTTTTTTATATGGCGGGTCACAAGTCTCGTTTGTCCCCGACCAGACCTTCCACAGGGGTTGAAACCCGATATCCAGCTGGTTGCTCGGGTTAACGGGGTTCACCAACGCGAAGGTGAGACTAGGAATTGTGTAGGAGAGGCTATGACAACTAACAGAAGTCGGTTACTGGCTTGCACGTGCATACACCATTCTGAACCCCACACCACACCATTCTGAATACACTATCTTGATAAATATTGAGATTTCGACGTACTCTTTGTAATTCAATAAACTATTCAATCTTGAAAAATTTTAATAATTCATGGTTGTACACTCAGAAGAAAAAAACGTTCTTAAAATAAAAATTGTTAGAATAAATTGTTATTTCAAGAATGTATATTTACGCCAAAAACGATATATTTTAAATTGATTATTTGAAAATGTTACTTAAAGTATAATCATGCTTAATTTAACAATTTTATTCAATAATCATAAACCAGAATCAAGAATAGAGCTTGATTTAAGTACGTCGCGTTGTAGGGAACGTTTTAACATACAATTCTTGAATCAAAGTATAAATTGTTGAAATTACAATTTTATTTTTCTGTGTGTAGAAGTAAAACTCACCAAATACCTAAATTTAAATATTGAAATAAGTGAAAGTAGTAGAACTACGTCTTTTCAATGTACAAAAATCTTTATTTAAACTGCAGTTCTGATTGAAATTTTGATCAATTGATGAAAAGATGTACCGTCGAGCAAATATATTTATTTTTCAAACATTGATATAGTTGTTCTGTATGGAAAACAACTAAAAAAAATAAATATTATAAATTTAATTCAACCTCCAGAATAATGTAAACGAATTCTTTGCATTATACCTCACATTCGCAGTAGGTTCGCTATGTGCAACTGACTTCAGAATTGTTTTTATTATTATTAAACATACACAAACACATAAATAACTAGGATTAATAAATAGTGTAGTAAAATCAAGCTAAATAAATAATAATTCACTGAAAAAGTAAGTCAATGCAGTAGAAGTACGTTTTTTCAAAACAAATTCAAAAACTATTAAATTTGACTCATTTTCTCGGTGTAGTGCTAAATTTAACCACACGCTAGACTCAATTGCTGCAACCATTTTTTAAATCTCGGAGATTGTCATTGTCTACCACGAGATAGCGCCATATAGCAAAACTTTTTCCTATTTTTATATTGACAGTCGCGGGATTCGGTCAAAATACCTTTTGGCGTGGTAGGTCACGAATACTATTTCTGTTACATCGACGAAATTTGATTTTATTTATTTTATTATTTCCTAAAAATCATATTAACCTAATTTGCTTACTTAGTGTATGGCATCAATTATACGATGGTCAAACGATTTGGAAGTGAAGCCTATGCTTAATCCTGCTGTTCAAAATTAATTCCCTTCTTTAGAATTGAACACAAATGTATGTTGACACAAAGCATCTACCTAATACATGGCATAGGGGAAACTCAAAAGGTTATGATGGCTGTACTTCCTCCCTAAGTTTATTTCATATATTTATATTAAATGTACCAAAGCATAATTGAATAATAAATACTTTTGTTTATCTGTGTCTTCATGTTGACTTTGAATGGGACCTTGTTTGGCTTTAAGCTTTATGAATTATTCTCATCAGTGTTTAGAGGCCCGTGACAAGCGACTTTTATAAAGCGTCGTTTATTTGACAAATACCTAGTACCTGGAACGTGGGTGGTGTTTGTAACTACGTGGTATAATCACTGTTTTTCATTGCTTGAGATTTATGTTATATATTTTTTTTAATACATTTGCAAAGTTACTAAATAATCTTTTAGAGAATAAAGAATAATTGCACACAAAAATAAAAATTTTTGTCGTATTTTCTTTGATTTGTATTATCAATTCATCAAGTTCGGAGAAACATACATATCTGATAATTCAATCTGAAACAATTTAAAAATTTTCTTTGTTCAGTTTTTGCTTTCATTATTATTGCAAAATTTAACATAACTTTGCACCGAAAAAATACTCTATAAATAAAAATGTCTTAAATACAAAAATGCCATCTGATGCAAATGCATTTTTTCTATTCATCTTTAGAATGAAATAAACAAAATAACTTTAGAAATCAAGCAATTTCGTTTGAAGTGACATTCAAATGTTAGTGTATTAAATTTTTATATTTTTCCGTTTTCGCACTAAAATTTTCTTCTAAGCGGCTTGTTTAATAAAAACGGCTCGTGGGCTGCTGTATTTTATCCTAAGTTAATAAACTTAATATGTTTAGCACACGAAATATGGAATTATTTTAAAGATGAATATCTTAATAAGGCTTTTTATAGGCTGTGTTGTACTGTCGTACGTTTGCCATTGGGTGTCCTATAGTCCTATAACAAAATATTTTTTTTTATGTTGGAAGCGCGGTGAGTGGAACCAGCGACCTTTCGGCTCGTAGGTAATTGCACACATTATAACATATGTGTAGGATATTTAGTCTGACTATAACTTTCATATTTCTTAGTAACTCCAACTCTCGAAATTTCCCTATTTCAAAATTCCACATGCCATAGTTATAGGTTTTCCAAAATATGCGCATATATATGAACTTAAAATTTAAAAAATATGCAATAAAAAAAAAAAAGAATGCACTTAAAAATCAATCAATTTATTAAAAGATCATATTTAATTAAACACATTATTAAAATTAAAATTAGTCAATAGGATATATTATTATTTTAATGGGTAAACTATTTTTGTGTTTATATATAAATATTTTTTTATACCCTACACCTATGAGGTACAGGGTATATTAATTTTGTGCATATATTGTAACGCCCCTTAGGAGGTATGGAAAAGTATATATATTCTTGATCAGCATCACCACCCGAGTCCGTTTAGCCATGTCCGCCTGTCTGTCTGTCCGTCTGTCTTGCCGTCTTGCAGTTCGTATACACGATAACTTGAGAAATACTGCCTAGAATGCGATAAAATTTCGTTTCAATACTTTTTAGACAAAAGTTAGTTTTGTCAATGTAAATGAGCCAAATTGGTCAACGGACACGCCCACCTCCCATACAAGTCACTTTTATATAACTCTTTACAAACCAATAACTCGAAAAGTATTCAAGATATACATATAAAATCTAAAACGTATTGTTAGAATTCACCTAAAAACATGTGATCCAAAAATGAGCGTGATACGCCCACATTTGATTTTTTTATTACTTCTCGCTTTTTCATGGTGGACATTTTATTCGCAAATTATTGAAAACAAAATTATGAAATATTAGCCTTAAATCTCTACATATGTTTTGAAAGTGGGCGTGATCATCCGCCCACATTTATTTTTCTACATGTTTTAACATTTTTTGATTTTTTACTTTTACATCAATTTTTTAAATTAATGGAATTTACGTCGTCAGAAATTTGATATGTAAATAATATTCTGAGTGTAAAAATGTTCAGCATAATTAAGAACTTTAAAGGTAGGTATACAATAAATTCCCCATTATAATATTCACACCAAAGTGCAGGATATTCCATAGTCGGGCCCGACCGACTATAAAAGTCCGTCCCTGGTGACCGAACACACCCATGTGACCTAACTTTCCCAACTCTTTTTGTATACTATTGGATCAATAACAGTCCAATTGACCAATTTTAATAGTATTTTTTTCTTAGTGTAGTACAAATCAGAGTTGTAAAAGTTTGGTTATGATTACTTTTGATTACAATTCCTTAGTATGCGGAATCAATAATTTTGATTATAATCAGAAATAATCAAAAAGTAATTTGATTCTTACTACTTTAAAAGAATCAAACTTTTTTGTTGATTATTATAACCAAAAAAAGTAATTCCAGTTAAAAAAATAAATAAATTAAAAAAAAATGTAATAAAATAAAATAAAAAATAATAGATTCCTTTTGTTTTTAAATGCGTTCATCAATATTATCAACTTTTTTATTAGGTTTTATGAACGATTTATAAATGGGATAAATTTGATAATTGGTTGAGTCGCATTGACAAATTCATAACATTGATGAACAAATTCATGAATAGTATGTTCTTTTTTTCTGTGTATATTAAGTTTGGTACGCCGTTTGTAACACCCAGAAGGAAGCGTACACGGTATGGCAAAGTATATATATTCTTGATCAGCATGGATCGATTTACCGACGTTTATATATCCTTCCGTCTGTCCGTGTGTATATCTATCTATATGTCCGTTCATTATGAACGCGTTTATTGTGTCAATTTCGCACAAAGAGTGCGATTCATATATAAACTAAGAAAAAAAGAAAAAAACGTAATAAAATTAAATAAAATTTAATTTAAATACTTTTGTAATAAAAAACGTAATACTCCATACAAAAAATATTACGGGCGTATTTAATTTCAAAATAAATAAAAAAGTATTTAATTTTATAAAAAATTTCGAAAAAATTAAAATAAAATATTAATTTTATCTGTTCCAAATCTTCTTTATATCAAATAAATAGTTTTTAAAATACCAATTTTCATATTTATGATGTTGTGATTAAATTCAAATGTATTCACTTAAAATTTTATTAGATGCGTAATAAATTTAAATAAAATGTATTTACTTCAAATTTTATTACGTACGTAATAAATTTGAATAAAAAGTATTTACATCAAGTTTAAATCAAAAGTATTTAATTTAAATACAAAAGACTACGGGTGAAAAAGTGTCGAAAAGTATTTAAATTTATTACTTTTTTATTTAATTTTATTACTTTTTTCCCTCAGTGTACGTGGAATATTTCATATAATGATTGCACTGTGCTACAAATTCCAAAAAATGTCGTATACAAAAATGCCAACCTATTTTTTTTGAATAGGCACGAAATAACAATGAATATCTTCATTTACAGAATTTCTGTATCACTTCGAGTTTTTTTTAATTTGCACTTTTGTGTGCAAATTCGCATTTTCCTACCTTGAGTTACGTATGTAATTTAAACTTAGCATCTACATAAGTTATTTTAAAAAAGGGTCTAAGTTTTTGTAAAACCCACATAATTATACTTGCACTTGAAATTGTATGTCCTTAGAAAGGACTCTTTTGAAAATTTTGAAAAAATCCTAAATTTTCATTGAATTATTATGAATATTCATGATAAATTTAAATACGGTATTTGTGGATTGTGGATTATCTTGCAAGATGATTTTTTAACGATTTTTCAAAATTGAAAAAAGTATTCAAATTTGAATTCTTTTATCGTATAATGACCTAAAACTCAAGGTTTTCAAAAAGTTATACACTTTTAAAATAGCTTACGTAGATGCTGAGTTTTAATTACGAATTTACACACAGAAGTGCAAATTAAAAAAAAAAACTCGAAGTGATATAGACATTCTGTAAATGAGAATATTCATTGATTTTCGATATCTATCCAAAAATATAGGTCGGAGTTCTTGTATATGTTTAGTTTCGCACTGTGATATTTTCATATACATTATGAACAATGTCTCAATAAAAGGCACTCATTCCATTTATGAACAAATTTGCCTGTGCATGGCGTCTTATATGTTCAGCCGTAATAATCGAAGGAACATTTTTGAATAAATGAATTTAACCAGATTACATCATAATGAAATCCAATTTACATGGTATTCCAGCCAATCTTTTTATTATTCAAGCACTTAGAAAACCTATAGCTGCGTATAATATTAATTAGAGGAAAATAAAGAAAACAATTTGCACATGGTGGTTGGATGCTGGGAATACGATAATACACTGAAATTAAAATATAGCTTATGTAAAAAAAAATACGAAAATCAAAACCAAAACAATACCATTTTACATATGTACCAAAACGCAAAAAACGAAACCATAATTTCAATGAATAACAATATTATTGTTGATTCCTTCGAATTCGATGTAAATTTCTTGGAATTTCTGAATACCTAATCGTTAAAATAATCCCGTGGTTTTTGATCCTGATCCGTAGATCATTTTCATATACAAAACAAAAACAAACAATGAGAACCAGGTTCTTGTTTGGATCAATTACTGATCTGGTACTGTACATATCAAAAGTAAATTTGTTTGTGGTGATGTTATGCTATTGAGAAAGCACTTAATAAGAAGAAGAATTTGTGTTGAAAGGCAGAAGAAAACAGTGCTGCCAAACTTATTAAAATAGAACCGATGGCGTTCTCGTGAAACAGATCTGGATCAAAAACCACGGGAAAAATGTTCATAAATGGAATGAACGACGTTAATTGAAACACCGTTCATAATATATATTGAAAAAATCATTCTATTTATGAATTATTCTTCGTATATACGAATCGCACAATTTGAGCGAAATTGACATAATAAACGCGTTCATAATAGTTATATATAGGTATACTTATGACTTAAAGCAGCGCAGTCTCCACATCACGTGCAATTCAGCCGAGCATATAGGCGATACTGAAAAATGAAAAAAACAGTCCGCTAAAGGAGAATAGAAAATACAACTCAAAGTAGGTAGATAGGTATTTAAGTATGTGTGTATGGTCGTATGTGTGACCTGCAATTTTGACCATGCTATAAATAGATATTTTTATTTTACTGACCAATCAAAGCGCGTCATGTCGCATGACAAGCAGTGATTATTTTGTCGCGACGCGTCGATAGTCGATGATAGCAGATACAATTCTATGTATTTATTATTCCTATGTCATTTCGTACAAATAAACCGAATCGTTTCCTTTGTTTTTTACAACTCCAAAGAATCGTACGCCGCAGGTACATCCAAAGAACGAATCAGTTGGGACAATCGTCTTTTTTTGCCAACCGATTTATTTAGTTCTGTCAACATTCCACTGATTCAGTTGTTGCAACACCGCGTATCAGTTCACACAACTAATGAATACAATTGACACAACCAATTTCTTTAGTTGTGGTAGCGAATTTAATTATAAGGAATCGGCAAATTTACCTAGCCCTAGCGCTCCAACGTGTTGCAAACACGAAGTCAGAGTCACAACTGCGTTCCCGATGTAGAACATTACCGACGATTCGTTGTGCTGCTGACTTCGTGTTTGCAACACGTTGGAGTGCAGAGGTAACGTAATAGTTTTTTGTGTAACGTAACGGCCCGAACATTTTGCACTGGAACTGGTGCAAAAAGTATAAATTTTATGAATATCATAAGTATTTACACTGAGATAACTGGATTTTAAAGGTAAATTACAGTTTTTATATTTAAAAAGAAATAAAATCATTACACTCATCACAAAATTATACTGTTATACTATCAATGACACTTATCTTTGCCAATCATGAAAAATAAAGTCGAAACTGTGTTACTGTTGAAAATGAAATATGTGCCGTCAATCACAACCGAAAAATTCAAAATACTCAAATCTTTGAAATACGATGAATTTGGAATCAAACATATGTCAATCTAAATATCTGAAAAGAAAATTATATTTCGTTAACGACAACGTATAAAAAATACTCATAAAGTTACGTTACTTTACAACTTGTAGATTGCCAATTGTTCATGTACATTGAGTAACCGAATTAAATAATTTGAAAGACACACTGGTACAAAATATTATTTTTTGTTTTTTCGAACATAAAGCTTAACATAAAATAAGGGACAAATTTTGAATTTTGTATAAGTGTGTCCAATTGTCACATACGTTACCAAAATGCATTTATTAAACTAACAAAATTTTTTAAAGAGTTGAATCCTCTGTTTCTAAAGCAGAATTTTTTTTTCATTTTCAAAAATTGAAACATCGATTTCCTAGTAATTCTAGAACATTTTTGATAGCTAATTGAAATCTGTGACGTCCGGAAGTGTAAAAATATATTTTTTTTTCACAAAAAAGGATAAAATAAAAACCTTAAAAAACATCTGAAAATTCGAAACGCTCATTACTTTTTATTTCGTAATAATGAATTAGGAGAAAATCGTAGTGCCAATTTTCATACAGAACGTCCGGAATTATTCTGTGATTATTATAAAAAAAGTATACATCTCATAAACAATGTGTAAATTTACACAGATTTACTCAGCTATTTTTTAAAATAAAAGAAATGTATATACAAAATTCGTTGACTTTTTGGAATTTCCATATGAAACTCGACATGCACTTCTGTTTTTGTCCCGTCCGGAACGACCACTATTTGATTTATATCTCTTGATCTATCATTTAAATACTACTTGCACAAAAAAATCAAGTAAATTAATTAATTTTCCTGCGAGATATTAACGTAAATGTCCATATGTAATTTTACACACTTAATAAAAAACGCAAATATCATTGGTATGGGAATCACAACTACAGGTGTGGTCTGACGTAATTTTTTCTTTTTTTGTAAATATTAAACTATTACATCTGAAGGTTAAAACCACATGGATGCGGATCTCCCTTCACAAATATATATTTGAAAATCGACAGTCATATAAAATTAATATAAAAAGATAATAATTTGGTTTTCTGGATTTATTTATCTATTAAAGCAGTTATATTATCAATAATAAAGAAAATTCATTAAATACATACAATTTTAATAATAAAAGAAAAATAGAAACCACAAAATGTACTTTCGACAAAAGTTGAAATTTTGTTTCTTCTAATTTATGTTTTTTTACTTTACATCACTTGATATTGTGTACTTTTTGCTCTTAAAAAAAACTATAAAATAATACTACACAACAAGTAGAGGACTTTTTAATTTATTCAATATTCAGATAGTATCAAGACCTCATATTTTTTATATAGCCTAAAGACTACACACAAAAGAAATTTTGTGTAATTTTACGATCATAAAGCGAGGTAACTTGTTTCCTCGCTTTATAATTGCATTTTTAAACACGCGTTGCGTTTTAAAATTGAATCTCTAATGTTTAAATTTAAACTTTAAGAATCAACAATGTGTGTAAAATTGAATATTAAAATGTGGAAAATTTCCCTATTTTGAACATAAAATGTGTAAAATTAAGCATTTCTAAAATTAAATATGTGTAAAATTAAACATAAAATGTTTAATATGTACGGGGGTTGCGTTTCCGAAATGTTTAATTATAATGTTGCTCAGAGAACATCAATGCATTGATTTTTGGATCAACTTTTTTGTCTAATGTAAATAATTGTAACATTAAACAGTAATTGTCTAAATCGTTTTTTACACGCACATATGCACAAAATAGTGTGTAAAAAAAAGATTTGGACAATTATTGTTTAATTTTACAACTATTTACGTGTACGTATACATTTTATTTGCATTTTTAAACCTTTGTTGTGTGATATTAAGCACAAAATGTTTAATTTTGATATGCCGAATGTTTAAAATTAGACACGCGTAGTAAAATTACATATCATTTGTTTATTCTTACACAAGCTTTGTTGAATTTTAAGCACATCTTGTTGCAACTTGCGACTATTAGTCTGTAGTGAAAATGACGCAAAGCCATGTTTATTTATTCTAATTAAACTCGCTTGCTATAAAGACATCTATAAACAAGGGACATCACTCAATTATAAACCAGAAGACAATGGTTTTATAAACATTTTTAAATGAATTTTGTATTCATAAACATTAAAGTGTTCTTGTTATTATTTTAACCAAATTTCTTTTAATTTTTAGGTTGTGAACGAAATGGACGAATATCATTTTAGCTTTGTGTGCATGAAATACTGCGGACATCGATGCATTTACTTTTCTAATCTTCTGATTTTGTTTATAAAAATAATTTAAATAATAAAGAAAATCAAAAAAGTTGATTAAAAAATAAGTGCATTGATTTTCTCAGATCAAAATTATACTTAAACATTTCGGAAACGCAACCCACGTACATATTAAACATTTTATTTTTAATTTTACACATATTTAATTTTAGAAATGCTTAATTTTACACATTTTATGTTTAAGTTTCACACCAGAAAAGAGTAATTTTCCACTTTTTAATGTTCAATTTTACACACATATTGTTGATTCTTAAAGTTTAAATTTAAACATTAGAGATTCAATTTTAAAATGCAACGCGTGTTTAAAAATGCAACTATAAAGCGAGGAAACAAGTTGCCTTGATTTATGATCGTAAAATTACACAATTTTTCTTTTGTGTGTACACTAAGAAAACAGAATGGTTACGAGAGTGTTGCTGCAACTAGTTCGCATAAAAAATACTTTCTACAACAATTCCAATAGAGTCAGTAATTTGTAAACATCTCATGTTTTGTATTATTTATGAGATGTACTTATTATATAAACATCACGAAAAATTTCGTATTTGTGGTAGTTTCACTGCAAATATTAGAGGAATAGGTGACCTTGCTGCAAATATTCACATATTCCATAGATTAATGATTTTGCAGCAACACTATTAATATATTCTAAATAACATGAAAAGTGTAAAATATTTGACCCGAATAAATTGCAACTGCAATGATTTTTAAGGCTCTAAAACTTTTCAGCCATCTTTGGTTTTCGTAATGTACGTGGAATAATCAAATTCTCGTGTTTTTTTTATATATTTTGGACTTTGATTTCTTAGCAGTACCATTTTTTTTTGTCTGATTTATTTTGTATTTCTCCGAGAATACTTAAACATATGTTTGGAAGTAAACCTAATGAAATACGGGTAAATCTGACACAAAAAATAAACATTTTAAGGTGTTCTTATTTTTTGTAAAACACATGAGTCATTTCATATCAAATCAACCGAAAAAATTCAAATTATGGCAGCACCAGCTCAGAATTTAAAATTTTAAATTTGGAAGTGTGGTGAAACAACATAAAATTAATAAATTGTCCAAATTTTAGCTTCTCAGATGGTGTGGTTTCAGAGATTTGGTGGTTTAAATTTAGAAAAAACTGTATAAAAATCACGAAGGTGGTGCTAATCAATTAAACGTAACTTAAGCTGTAGTGAACTAAAATAAAATACAAAGGTCTCATTTTAAAGAAAATAAATTTGTCAAAAAGATGTCTTAAAATATCCATACCATGTTGCTTTAATAGTGGTCAGTTTTAAACAAAGTATATTTCAAAAGGACATATCTCAAAAAGCAACTTTAAATCAATATTTGTTCAAGGTTGACTTTTTATCTTTTATTTAAGATTATAACTAGAGTGGTAAAATCACGGGTTCAGAAGTTATATATAAAAATGTTGTAGAATGTTGAAAATTTTGTTTGAAATTTTTGTTTTTTTTATATTTCAGTATAACATACATGTTGTTATTTTATAACATACATGCTCAGTAAAACATGATTCAACCCTACCATCATTTAGGTGTTGTTATTTTTATTTTGTTATGTTATGTTTGTTATGTTGATTTTGATTCACCATAGCTTAAGTTACGTTCAATTGATTTACACCACCTTTATGATTTTTATACAGTTTTTTCAAATAAACCACAAAATTTCTGAAACCACACCATTTGAGAAGTGAAAATTCTCCAATATCTTCATTTTATATTGTTTCACTATACTTCCAAATTTCATCAAATTCTGAGATGGTGCTGCCAATCACTTGGTTGATTTGATATGGAATGAGAATTTCGTAATTAAATAAAAGTGTTTGTATTATGTGAAATAAACTATATAGATTTTGAAAATCAATCTATGCATCCGGAATTAAAGAAAATAGACAATTTCTAATTTTTTTTTTGTTCCAATTGAACAAAAGCAGGAAAATATATTATTATTTTTAATTTTAAAAGTATGAACATGATATTCATTTGATTTTATTGTTGGATTCTGATTTAAGGTTCCGTTGGAATTTTTATAAATAATTTAAAACAACATTATACCGCTTAACGTAATATCGTGAAAGAAAAAAAGAGGAATCATTTTATGTTATTTTATAGATATAATTTTATAAAAAAGATTTATATTTGTTTGTTTTACGTAATAACTCAAAAACATTAGACAATATGAAGGAACTGAATATGAAGACTTCATTAGAAGTGCAACGGATGCACGCAGACAAATAACATGGTTGGAACATGATCGCGACAACCATACTATGTTCTTTAGAATCATAGATGGTTGTCACAATCAAAGTAATGTATTTTCAATTTTATTTCTACAATAATAAGGTCGCTAAAATCATATTATAGTCGACAATTTATTATAATACGGTTGAATTTCTGAAAACTTGTTTTTTCTCTGCTGTGTAATTGCACTATAAATAAAAATGTTTATTTATATATTAATAGACCACCCATTCTTAGTTTATCGTTAAAATATATTTGGGAACATCCGCAAATTGAGAAAGTTATATGGTCATTGGTGTACTGAAATTACACATAACATATTTAATTGATTTACAATTCAATAAATAGAAAAGAGCATTTAAAATTGATATGTTTAAGAATTTTTCATATAAACGAAAACATGCACAAAGATGCGGATGTAAAAACGCGGATGCGGAACATCCTAATTGTTACCACCTCCTTCTTATCCTATCATAAATATTCCTAATACGTCTCCTATGTCACTCATGCTACCTATAGCTGGTACAACTCCCCCAAAAGACCAAAACTTCATGGAAATAAAGCACTGTAGAGTAATCTAATTTAGGTATTTTTATAGTAGGTCCAACATTTTTGTTTTATTTAGTTCATTTGTATGTTAGGATTATATAACAAATAATATATGAATCTATTTGTTAAAAAGACTAACATTTTTTCGGCAGGCGTTGTTTTATTTTAGTTGATTTAAATTCCACTTCGCATTTCTAAAATGAAAATCACATAATCATCGATTTTGAATAACTATATAAAATGGCGAATTCACTTCGATTCGGAATAGTCCCAATTTTAAAATATGATAGCTAACATTGTAAAAAAACGTTATTTTTTCAACGTTTTTTCTCAACGCTTTTTAAATTAGATTAAAAGCTGATTGCTGATTTTTTTGTGTTAAACTTTATTTTATTTAATTACTCGTGTTAATTACTTCGTTTTTAATTACATTACATTAAATTTAAAATTTTAAATTAAAAATTAATTAATTAATTTTCTCAATATTAATTCAAACTTTCAATTTAATCAATATTCACATAAGTTTCTGAGATTAAAAAATTGCCTTTTATTTTAATTTAATTCATAACTTTAGTTATCATTTTTTTTTATTCTTAACATCTGTACAAATTCAATCAATTCATTCAGTAAATCAACTCAGAAGAGGTTAAATCGGATTTTCGATATTTCGATAATTTTCCGAGTTATCGATTGTTTTATACAGCCTCCCATGTAGGAAATGCCAGGCCTGACGACGGGCTGAAGACTCATCCAGCACTGGCAGACCAAGGCTTGGTTAAATGGAAGACCAAGGCCTGGAAAGGTAATTCTCGCCCAAGACTCATCCAGAACCGACAAATGAAGGCCTAATAAAGTAGTTCTCGCCCAAGACTCAGCCAGAACTGACAAACCAATGCTTGGTTAAAATACCTTTGCCCAAGACTCTGCCAGAACCGACAAATGACGGCCTGGTAAAGTAGTTATCGCCCAAGACTCAGCCAGAACTGACAAACCAATGCTTGGTTAAAATACCTTTGCCCAAGACTCAGCCAGAACTTACAAATGAAGGTCTGGTAAAGTAGTTCTCGGCCAAGACTCAACCAGAACTGCCAAACAAAGGACCGGTCAATTAGATCTCGCCCACGACTGGCCCAAACTTGATCTGCCTAGACTTGGTTGACCGTTGTTTGCCCAAGCCATAGCCAATATTGGTTTTAAGTCCCGGTTTAAGTCTCGGTATATAAGTCTTCGCCCAAGACTGGGTCAAGCCTGGACGGCCAAGGCTTGGTTTAGTGTTGTTCTCCCAAGGAACAGCCAACTCTAAACGTATGTCATACAAAACATCAAAACAAAATAAATAGAAAAGTCAGGAATATTTTATTGTATTTGTGTATGATATTTGTGGATATATTTTAGGAGAATTGATGCTTCTATAGCATCAGCATAATATAGGTAAGTTACGTTAAATAATTATGAAATTATCCATTGATGCACTTTGCACTTTATATAGTTTGCAAGAGTTCGTTGTCGAGAACATGGTCGAGAACAACCAACGGTGAGTTTTTTTAATGTTTTAATACGTTTGGTGATTACGGCAAACATGCGTTTTTATTAATCGGTAATTTAAGCAATTAAAAATCAATTTGATTGTAGCGTTGGCGGCTCTGATAATTAGTGCGTTGCACTACGTGCCAAGACGCTGTTTCAAAGCATCGCAGGTTCGACTTACCACGACTGCAACATCATTTAATAGACATGTTATCTTCATCGTGCTACCTCTCTCTCTGAAGACAATGAAAAACCTTAGGGATTACTTTAATGCCCCTTAGGGCATATTAATGTAATTATAATATAATAGTCCTATAGGAACTTAGTCCGAGCTCTCTCACCATTTGCACTGTGCGTGTTATATTTGTAGGACCTACAGTTTTATGTCGATTCCGATCGGCGGGGTGTGAGCCTTTCATAGTTTTACTCTCGTAGGATTGCCATTGACTGCCGAGAGGTATCGCGGTATAGAAAAATGTTTTTCTATGAAAACATGGGACCTTTCGGCCCGCAGTCCAACGCACTTAACTCTGAGCTACCGACGCTACCATGAATGAATGTATACACACAGACAAATAGGGCATTATACTATGATTTGGTACATGATTGTATCGTGAGTGCTTAAAGCATGGCCACTAAGAATCATAATTTGGTTGTGTGTTACCATACTATACACAACCAGAGTATGATCCTCAGTACCATACTATGATCACACAATCATTATCCCAATCATAGTAGTGTTATTTTTCAGCGTATAACATCATCCAGTATTGTTTATTGTATCTTAAGCGTTTGATTTCTAAAATTAAACGTGCATATTTAAACATTATAACTTCACCGATTTCACTATTAAGGTTTGTTAGTTGGTTGCAATTTAAATCCAACAAAATCGGTTGATTTACTGAATAAATTAATATATATTTTCAACAATGTTTTTTCTTTGTTACAGATGAAGTAAAACCACCTACAGCCAAGAAATATATTTAAAGCCATAAATAACATATAATATTATTTATAAGCTTATAATCATTTTTAAATTATATCCATGTTATCATAACAATATTATAATGTTTTATTAAATTTATTGATTGTACATTTATAATTACTGTGTTTGTTTGTGTATGGGTTTGTACGCGGTTTTTGCACTAGTCATGGCTCAAAATTATGTGCCAAGTCTCGACCATTCTTATCACTCCAAGGTTCAGCCAGTATTCGACCACTTCTGGGTATTTCGAATGGTCCTGTCCTGGCCCATTATTGTTATATTGTATTGACCTTGTATTTTTTGCCAGCCTTGGCCGAATACTTCGAGCCAGTCTTACGCCCTTCTTATCATTCCAAGGCTTAACCAGTATTCAGCCAGTTCTGGGTACCAGATCCTAGGGGGTGACACATGAGTGTTAAAAAATAAGTGACACCTTAATGTGATATAGTAATGATAATGGATTAATAATTAGGACATAATGGATTAATTATTAAATATTTGGGGTTGGGGGGTTATTAAGACAATCTAAATGTAAGCAATGGTGAAGTAAGATGTTAGGGGTCATTTAAAAATAGGATCTAATAAATAACAACAGTCGGGTGGGTTTAGTTAATGTGCAAACCAGAGAGGCACTTCCTGCACTTATCCTTCTTTTATCTTTTTTTTTTTTTTTCATTTATAATAACTGTTCTATTCTGTTCTATTTTTTATTTAATTTTTTATCGGTGTTTTTATACATTTTTTGATGTTTCCTAAACATAAGTCGTAGGAGACAAGCACCCATCCCACTGAGTAAAGCAGGTGCACTAACACACCGAGTGTCTCCACAACAACACCTTTTCGCGTCCTAACAAAACGATACAACATGCTGTGCTCATGTAAATATTTTAAATTATCCAAATCTTTAAATGCGAAGTAAGAACTTTAAAATTTAAACGTACCGTTTACTCTGTGTGTGTTGTTTTAAACTCGACTGTATGTGAAGAATATATGTTATTATTATTTTTTTTAATAAAATTATGCACATATTAAAATAAGGATATTTCACATCAAATCGACAAGGTTTTTTTATCTTTCATTTAAATGAAAATTGTCCATTTTCTTTGAATATATAAAAAATATATATGTTGATTTTTTTTCGAAATTCCACTGTTTAATAAAATTATGATGTTTTAAAAAACCAAAACATTTGTATAGAGGTTATTTCGAACTATATATAAACTTGCAAAATGGATATTTGGGAATTTAACTTTGTATAAGATTATGTTTTACATTATTTGAATTATTTGAATTGGCTAATTTGTATACCCTACGCTTATGAGGTACAGGGTATATTAAGTTTGTGCATATATTGTAACGCTTCTTAGCAGGCGTTTCCGGTATGAAAAAGTATATATATTCTTGATCAGTATCATTACCCGAGTCCGTTTAGCCATATCCGTCTGTATATCCGACTACAAGTTAACTTGAGATATACTGGTCAGAATACGAAGATATTTGGTATTAATATGTTCGTGCGAAGGTACTTTAAAAGCAATTACAAAATTTGTAACGAACAGACAGAAAAACGTTTTAAAAATAATGGAATTAGTACGCTTAAAACTTTAGTATCTCTAAAGAAAATAATTGAAGATTATAGTTATTTCGTAAGAAATCACAGAATAATTCCGGACATTCTATATTATTTGCACTACGATTTTTTCATAACAAATTATTTTATATCTGACAAAATTAATAATCATTATTAGGAAATAACCACTAACAAAGGTAAGGTCATATGAGTAATTTTGAAGTAGGCAAATTGTGATAGTAGGTGTGATTTTTTTTTCGGGAACCACAAGTAGGCAGGAAAACATGATTATTATATATATTTGAACATAAATGCAATATATTTGACCAAAAAATTACTTTTAAGCCGTTATAAAATAAAATTAACTTGTAGATATAAGTTTTATATGAGGTATTTGAACATAAGTGTCGGTTCACAGGTCTTAATAGACCGAACATGCCCATTTTCATTAACATACAGAGTAGATATCTAACTAATTTAAATTCGGAGTTTTAATTTTCTAACTCCCCTAGTTTTCTTTAATCGTTATTTAACAATATATATATATATATATATATATATATATATATATATATATATATATATATATATATATATATATATATATATATATATATATATATATACTTTTCCATACCGGATATGCTTCCTTCTGGGTGTTACAAACGGCGCACCAAACTGAATATACCCTTTAACTCTTAGTGTAGGGTATAAAAAGTGATGTACGATTTTTTATACTTTTGGTACTCAAAGTTCCGGATGTGACAGATTTTAATTAGCTGTCATAAATTTTTTAGAATTTCTAAGAGATAGATGTTTACATTTTTGATTCAACTCTTTAAGAAATGTTGTTAGTTTACTAAATGTATCTTTTTGGTTACGTACGTGCCAATGGAAAACCCTTATACAAAAATCAGAATTTGTCCCTTATCTTAATTTCAATGCTTATTTATAAGCTTTAGAAATATTAATTAAGGTTGTCTAAAAAAACAAAAAATAATATTTTAAATCTGTATTTCTTTCAAATTATATAATTTTGTTACTCAAAGTACATGAAAAATTTGTATATTTTATTTGAAAGATTTGAGCATTTTGAACTTTTCGGTCGTGGTTGACAACTAAAATTTTCTCGTAAATCCATTTTATTACGTAAATTGTATAACTGGAAAACACACATCTAAAGAAAAGTGTTTAAAATATTTGTTGGTCACGTGTTTAAAATTTAAACGATTTTTATGAATATCAGTTTTGTTTACGATTTTTATCCCAGGTTTCAAATATTGTTTTTTATATGTTTTTAAAATTTATTTATTGACTCACTTAATTATTTTGTAATTATTTAATTATTTATTCATTTATTTATTTATTTATTTATTTATTTATTTATTTAATCATTTAATCATTTATTTATTTATTTATTTATTTATTTATTTATTTAATCATTTATTTATTTATTTATTTATTTATTTATTTATTTATTTATGTATTTGATAATAAACTTGTGCTGACTTTGACAACATCTAAAAATGCCGTTATGCTCATCCGTAAATTTATTTTAAACGTAAATGAGAGTCACGTCGTTGTGCCGGATTAATAATCAAATTATAGAACTAAGTTTTTTATTTACTTTTTTTTAATTATTATTTCCAAATGTTTAAAGCACACACACACATTTTAATAGACCATTTAAAGTATTTTGGTTATTCCTTTAAAATAAGAGTACTTTGAATATTTTGATAACGAAAAATGCACATTATTTAACCACGTCCGGCTTATGTGCTTCCGAGAACGTTTCTTACCGAGGTCTAAATCTTTACTGCTACTATGTTGTGCGAGTTTCGCTTTTTATCAAAAATTTTCGTTTATCCCTTTACAGCATCGCAACAGACTTCAGGATCTGCACAGCTTGAACGAGAGAGAAAGAGAGACTGAGAGATGTCTGCGCGAATTTTTGGCCCCCTAAAGAGGCGAAAGGATTTAGAATAGGTGCATTGCTCCCTCTTTTTCAGCGATTTCCTATGCATTATTGACATTCAAATTCTTGAGTGTGTGAAATATTCCACAGGTCATAGTGCATGGTGCGCCGCGGCTCAACTGTTGCTCGACGCCTTGGAATGATGGTAAGAATGACTGCGTGAAGATGTTGAAAGGTCTTAATAACTAATGAGGGGTCTTCTTAGTACGTGTGCTTGTGTCGTTTAACCAAATGAAGCCCATCAATCGAACTGTTAACGTAATAAAATACATATTTTTCAGTTTGAATTCATTTTTAGATGTCAGCACATTATATGTTTTATTTTTATGTAAATCTATTTAAAATTCAAATTTATTAAAATTTCTAAATGTGCACGAAGAAAAAAATTGGTTTGCAGCAAACATAATGTATTTGTAATCGCAAATTTAATGACTTTATTTGGATGTAACATTTATTTAAAAAAAAATATTAAGGTGATTTTATATTCTTGTAAAAATTTCATATCACACGCGTATAGTTCTGATTTCGCGTAATATTTTTTTCAAAATATTTGATGTAATTTAATTTTTAGTAAAGTAATTTAAAATAGCTCCACAATACAACCATTTCAAATTTATTTCCTAAATATCTGAGAAACCTCAAATTTTCGTGTTTAAATACAATTTTTTCAGAAACACATTTATGTAAAGTTGCATTAAGCCGAGCTCTCTCACTATTTGGGACCTACAGTTTAATGCCGAATCCGAACGGCGGGTGAGAACTTTTTCATAGGCAAAGTTTACTCTCGTAGGTTTTGTAATGTTCAATATTTTATGAAAATTGTGCTTGCTTACGACACGGGGAGTGCACATCTAGCAGTGCACTAACTAGCTCGTCGGATTGTCGGGGATCTTTCCCGGTTCCAAAACCCTAAAACATCATATCAATAATTATGTGCACTTGATGTAATAGCAAAACTTAAATAAACTAAACTAAAGGAAATCTGAAATCAACGAAATCTGAAATTAAATATAGCCGACGCTATTAAAATCTTCACCAATTAATAACACTTATCAAAATCAGGGAAACCAAAGATGTTCTTTTACCCACCCTACCTAGACATTTTTTCAAATTTAACATTATTAAAATGCCCCATATTAATTACGAGTTTAATAAAATTAAACTCGACAGACACACATGTCTACTAAATGGCGGACTTCAGCCAACTAATTAAACAACCATAATTGTAATCGATTTAAAGAACAGATTTAACATTTTATTTCATGTTTAACATAATATTTTATTTTGTAACATTATTTTCAACTGGTGCTGTTAACGTAGAAAATATATTCAAATGCATTGAAATGTTAATATGATCAGGTTATAACATAAGAAAACAGTTGTTATTTGCTCAAATTACAATGTGCAATTATGTTATTAACATATGTATATAAAACGAGTTGGGAAAGTTAGGTCACATGGGTAAGTTCGGTCACATGGGACGGACTTTATAGTCGACTAAGGAATACCCTACACTTTGGTGTGAATTTTAGTGTGGGGAATTTAATTGTATACCTACCTTTAAAGTTCTTAATTATGCTGAGCATTCTTACACTCAGAATATTATTTACATATCAAATTTCTGACGACGTATATTCCATTAATTTAAAAAATTGATGTAAAAGTTAAAAAATAAAAAATCAAAAAATGTTAAAGCATGTAGAAAAATAAAAGTGGGCGGATCACGCCCACTTTTAAAACATATTAGAGATTTAAGGCTAATACTTCATAATTTTGTTTTCAATAATTTGCGAATAAAATGTCCATTATGAAATGCGAGGAGTAATAAAAAAATCAAATGTGGGCGTATCACGCCCATTTTTGGATCATATATTTTTAGGTGAATTCTAACAATACGTTTTAAATTTTATAAGTATTTCTTGAATACTTTTCGAGTTATTGGTTCGTAAAGAGTTATATAAAAGTTACTTGTATGGGAGGTGGGCGTGTCCGTTGACCAATTTGGCTCATTTACATTGACAAAACTAACTTTTGGCTAAAAAGTATTGAAACGAAATTTCATCGCATTATAAGCAGTATTTCTCAAATTATCGTGTATACGGACAGCAACACCCAAAGAACGAATCAATTGGGGCAACCGTTTTTTTTTTGCCAACCGATTTATTTAGTTCTGCCAACATTCGACTGATTCAGTTGTTGCAACACCGCGTATCAGTTTACACAACTAATGAATACAATTGACACAACCAATTTGTTTAGTTGTGGTAGCCAATTTAATTATAAGAAATCGGCCATTTTACCTAGCGCTCCAACGTGTTGCAAACACGAAGTCAGCGTCGCAACAGCGTTCCCGAGATCGAACATTGCCGACGATTCGTTGTGCTGCTGACTTCGTGTTTGCAACACGTTGGAGCGCTAGGGCTGCATATATAAATACAACATATAGAAACACAATAGGAAGTACTCTGTAGAATAGTATGTCTCTGGTTGAAGAAAGTATATTTGAGCATGAAAAAACAGAACAGTAAAAACGAACAAGCCTTAAAACAATTCCAAATTTTGTTTAAGACGTGGCACGCACTGTCCGCAGCACAAAACAAAAAAATAGTGAAAAAATCTAAAATCGCCTTAAAACAATTCCAAATATTGTTTAAGACTAAGACGTGGCACGCGCTGTCCGCAAAACAAAACGAGTGAAAAATGTAAAACTTGCGCGACTGGTGTTGTCCTGCTTTGGCATCGCTATTATGCAAGACAACTGATTTCACAGTTGAATCAAATAAATATTGGTTGCTACAACTTAATGTTATTTAGCTATCTATTAAGTCAACTAAATATTGGTTAGGTCTCATTTTGAATTTAGTTGCCGTGGCA
Source organism: Dryomyza anilis (assembly GCA_951804985.1). Taxonomy (NCBI): domain Eukaryota; kingdom Metazoa; phylum Arthropoda; class Insecta; order Diptera; family Dryomyzidae; genus Dryomyza; species Dryomyza anilis. The sequence continues at coordinate 40,190,067 of OX638134.1, read as the reverse complement.
ATGGAAACAAAAAAATTGAAAATGGATAAAAAGTTTGTTTCCCCAATCAATGTTGCAGTTGCTTCAACTAATAGTTGGTTACGCTTCATACTATTGTTTACCACAAATGAATTTCAGTTGAAACTGACTAAATTTGGTAGATGCAAATGAATATTCGTTGAAACAACTGCACGTCAAGCAATTATTTTTTGTGTGAAGACATACGGACATGGCTAAACGGACTCGGGTGGTGATGCTGATCAAGAATATATGTACTTTCCATACCGAACACGCCTCCTAAGGGGCGTTACAATATATGCACAAAGTTAATATACCCAAAACCTCGTAGGTGTAGGGTATTAAAATTGAATTCTGTTAGCTTCCATGTTAACAGTGCGCGCAAAAAAAATTAAAGAATAGTTTAGAGTTAAAAAAATGGAAAAATGCAACTAACATAGTTTGCTCATTGCAAGAATATATCGAAGTTAAATTTACAAAGAGAGAGAGAGTTTAAACAATGAATGAAATAAACATTTTCGAATAACATTTCGAATTACTTTTTATGTTTTTTTAATTTTATTTTGTATTTATTTTTTTTTCACTTTTGCATGTATCTTTACATAATCTTTTTGTTGTATTTTATTTTTTTTTACTTAAGCAAATATTATTTTTAAAGAGGACCAAACCATTATTATTAAGAATTGCTTTAATCAAGCAAAATAAGTACAAACGAGTTGGGAAAGTTAGGTCACATTTTTATAGTCGGTCGGGCGCGACTATGGAATACCCTACACCTTTGGTGGGGATATTAACCCTCAGAATATTATTCATATATCAGAAATTTACGTCTTATATCCCCATAAATTAAAAAAATTATATAAAGTATAAAAAACTAAAAAAAAATTGAAAAATGTAATTGGGCGGACCACGCCTATATTTAACATTTTGAAAGGCTAATATTTCATAGATTTGATTTTAATAATTTACGGATCAAATTTCCACTATGAAAACCCGTGAAATAATGAAAAAAAAAAGTGGGCGGATCACGCCCATTTTTGGACCACATATTTTTAGGTGAATTCTAACAATACGTTTTAAATTTTATAACTATACCTTGAATACTTTTTGAGTTATTAGTTATATAAAAGTGACTTGTATGGGAGGTGGGCGTGTCCGTTGACCGATTTGGCTCATTTTCAAACTCAGTTCCTACTTTTGGCTAAAATATATTGCGACGAAATTTCATCGCATTCTGATCAGTATTTCTCAAGTTATTCTGTATTCGGACAGCAAGACAGCAAAACGGAAAGACTGACAGTCAGACAGACAGACGGACATGGCTAAACGGACTCGGGTAGTGATGCTGATCAAGAATATATATACTTTTCCATACCGGACACGCCTCCTAAGGGGCGTTACAATATATGCACAAAGTAAATATACCCTGTTCCTCATAGGTGTAGGGTATAAAAATCAAAATTGTTGTTGTTGCTACTTACTTCAACTTACTGCTTTCCATCGCTGCTTTCGGTGGGTCCAGCGACTGTGCGATGTGGTTTTTGTATTAAGGTTAGGTTATATATAATATAATATATAGTTTGGCACTTCAGTCCTATAAGAACTTCGGTCGAGCTCTCTCACCATTTTCAGCCGTGCGTGTTATATTTGTATTCAAAGCGGTGGGACCTACAGTTTATTGCCGAATCCGAACGGCGGGTGAGAGCTTTTTCATAGGCAATGTTTTACTCTCGTAGGTGTGCCATTTACTGCCGAGAGGTAGCGCGGTATAGAAAAATGTTTCTATGAAAGGATGTTGTTAGCCCCAGTCCAGGCTTGAACAGGGGACCTTTCGGCTCGCAGTCCAACGCACTAACCACTGAGCTACCGCGGCTAAGGTTCGGTTAAGATATATTAATAAAAATTTGGCGAAGGTATTTCAAATATGAATTTTACTTTTCTTTTAGCTAATTTTTAAATCTTTTCATTCTTTGTTTAATATTAGGTATTCTTAATGTGAGAAATCAATTATATTTCTTTAGTTTTTAAATAATTTTAAATAATTGCATTTCATTTTACATTTTATGAGTTGTAGTTTAAATAAATTAGGAGGTGTTTTAAAAAGCGCATTGAAGGTAGATTAAATAATTTGACATGGATGTCGACTAACGTGCGTTTTATGTATTTTAGTTAAATATTAAGATTTTAAATTATTACCATATTAGATAATAAGTGTTATGTAAGTTTAATTTTGCATTTTGAAGTTAATGTTACTTCAGAAAATTAATTATAGATATTCATTTTAGATTTATACAAATTATTTAGCAATTAATTTTATAGTAAATCTAGAATACTAAATTTTTAAATTAGGATGTATTTTAACATGAACATTTTAAACATATTTAAAGCATGTTTCATATCAATTTTATTCAAATTCGCCAATTATATAAAAAAATAGTTTTTAGAAATTTTACCAACTGGTCTTATTTTAACAAGTGCACATAAGGTCTCATAGATTCTGCGGTGCAATTGAAAGCTAGCCTGTCCCTTCCACGTGTTCTGGTGTTCAAGGGCGACGAGGTCAAACCCTAGGTTGTGGCGATCCGGATCAAACTGGAATGCCGCGAACAAAAAAAAACACATGCGTAGTGGGGCAAAATATTGATGTTGACTTCGATACCTTCATATAACTATTTTTGATGAAGTGGCTGCGCCAAAACTTCGAATTGCCAACTCTTTTGCCTTGGCTTCCAGATGTTAAAATGCAGAAATTTGCGACTAAATCACATATATTATAAATTTTGATTTCACTTAAAGGTTTATTCGATTACCTTTGATTAAATTTAAGAGTTTACGCACTGCCAATTAGCTTGGACTTTGAAAAAATTTCCTTTTTTTTTAAGTTGTTAAAATGAGTACAGTTTTAAGTACTTAATAATTTGAAAGAATTTATTGCTGCGTGTTAAGTCTTTACGCGCTGAAGATTTTAATTGAAAGAACGAATCGACTCAGTTCTGCTAACTCTAAAGCGTCGCTTTACCTCATGGCAAAGGGGTCAAAAACGGTACAATGCGAGTACTCTACGTTAGCTAAGGTATAACTACTATGAATGCAACCAAACATAATGATCTGGGTACTATTATTTATATAATTTTACAAAAAGATATAACGAAATAAAACTTCTAAAAGCTGTTTTTGCAGAAAATAATTCGTTGTAAGTTATATTACCGATCGGATTTTTAGAAACTGTCACCTGATAAAAGGGTAACTGACGGTATTATATTAATTGTACGTCAATTTGATGTCGGTATGATCGACTTAAAAATAAATACTGCCCACTCATTGAGTATTTAGATTTGCCACATAAAGCGGTTACGGGTTAATCGTGTGCAACTAAAATGTATTCGCACAGGGTGTTAAGAATGAAATAAAAAATAAATGTTTAATAACATGTTACTAGAAATTGTCCATTACAGTTTGCCTTTGACTGTTTTCTATGAAAAAGATGTTGGCAGCCGCTGGGGATCGAACCGGGGACCTTTCTGCTCGTAGTCGAATGCACCAGCGCATTTTCGCTCGTAGTCCAACGCACTAACCAGACGAGCTAACCAGACGAGCTACATTAGTATGAGATTTAGACACTCTGTATATCATTGAATGTTCCAGATACACTCCAAATTGTTACATTTTTCTTTCGTCAAATGAATCAAGGTATCAGTGTAGAAAATAGTTGCATTCTTAAAAGGATCACCCTGTATATATAAAACTATATATTACTTATAATCATCCCAGGCATATCGACATACTTAAAAGTAAAGACGTTAATTAAAAAAGTAGTAGGGACAGACAGACAGACGGACAACAGACAGACGGACATCGCTAAATCGACTCAGGAGGTCATGCTGATCAAGAATATATCTACTTTTCCATACCGGAGATGCTTCCTTCTGGGTGTTACAAACGGCGTACCAAACTGAATATACCCTTTCACTCTTAGTATAGTGTATAAAAATGTTATTCAACTTTAATCAGACCTACCTACTCACGATTTTAATTGGACTAAAAACAGAAAATCGCATTGCGCGACCTCTAAACGAATTTCGATTTTGCCAAAATTTGTGTGTATTACTTTTTTAATGTGCTTAAACTTTTTTTGGGGGGTGTCCCGTCGGAATTTCGAAAAATTCGTCTTATATGTATAATATAATAAAAAAACGAATTCATGTATATTGTTCTGAAAATAAAGTGTATTAAACGTTAAAATATAAAGTGCTTGTCTATCTTAACTGCAACTGTTTCGAATACTTAACATTTCAACATGATGTTTAAGTTAAATAAAAGTTTCCATATTACATACATGAGTTGTAAAGCTGGCCAAAGCAAATACTTGATTCAGCTTTTTCATATACCTTTACAATTGGCCTAGTACGACAAAGTTTGCAGTTTTAGTCCACTTTCAAACGGATTTTACAATGGATATATGCCAACCAATTCAAAACTTTTACAATATAAGTACACATTATATGCACTCAAAATAAAAAGTCTATAACAGTAGCAAACAATGTTGCTAAATTAGTAAAAATGTTTGCTGAAAAGAGGAAAGCGCTGGATTTTGCGAAAACAGCAAATGACAGTTTGCTGTTTAAGCAAACAGACATTTTTAGCTGTTTTAATTAATATTTTGCTGTTATAAAATTATATAACTTCAAAACAAATCGGTAGATTTCGTTGATTTTTTTTTTCTTAATAAAAAAATATCAGGCTATAGTTATGCTTTACAAAATGTCTTCTATTGATTCACAAAAGTTTTGTAAAAATAATTTAACTTCGAGAATTTTGAGGAAATTTTTGACATGTTATTTTTTAAAATCTGGAGCCGATATCGGTATGATTTATTTTTTATTTTTGACCACATTGATAGTGATCTGAAATAAGTTTGTGGTAATGAAGGGTATCGTTTGCAGTCCTTAAAATAAATTTACAAAAAAGGTACATATGTATGAAATTAGGAAATAAAATGGTAATTTTTGCCATGTAATTTCTCCTAATCCGGGAACGATATCAGGGTAATATTTTGTACCACATTGATTGTGATTAAAAAAAAGTTAGTGCGAACGAAGGATATCGTTTGCAGTCCTTGAAATAAATTTACAAAAAAATTAGAATAAAACTGGTTTTTTTTGCCATGTAATTTCTTCTAATCCGGGAAAGATATCGGGATCATATTTTTTTTATTTTTTATCACATTGATTAGATTAGAAAAAAGTGAGTGCGAACGAAGCATATCGCTTGCAGTCCTTGGAATAAATTTACAAATGGAACAAATGTATGAAAAATGGTAATTTTTGCCAAGTGAATTTCTCCTAATCCGGGAACGATATCGAGATGATAAATTTTCCATTTTTTACCACATTGATTGTGATTAGAAAAAAGTTAGTGAGAATGAAGGATATCGCTTGCAGTCCTTGGTATAAATTTACAAAAAGAGGAACAAATGTATAAAAAAATGGTAATTTTTGCCATGTAAATTCTCCTAATCCGGGAACGATATCGGAATGATATATTTTTTATTTTTTACCACATTGATTGTGATTAGAGAAAAGATAATGCGAACAGAGGATATCACTTGCAGTCCTTGGAATAAATTTACAAAAAGGAACAAATGTATGAAAAATGGTAATTTTTCCAAGTGAATTTCTCCTAATCCGGGAACGATATCGCGATGATACATTTTTCATTTTTTACCACATTGATTGTGATTAGAAAAAAGTTAGTAAGAATGAACGATATCGCTTGCAGTCCTTGGTATAAATTTACAAAAAAGGCAGAAATGTATGAAATTAGAATAAAAAAGGTAATTTTTGACACGTAATTTCTCCTAATCCGGGAAAGATATCGCTATGAAATTTTTTTTATTTTTCACCACATTAATTGTGATTAGAAAAAAGTTAGCGCGTGTGAAGGATATCTGTAGGTTTAATTGATATACAATTATTACACTAAACGCTTTAAATCAAATAAGTAAACTTCTAACGAAAATGGTAGTATTTCACAACAATTTTCTTTAAAACCGGAGCAAACCGGAAGCTACTTTTTTTTCAAAATATGTATTTTGTAAAAGCCTAAATACAATTTTAAGGATTTGAGAGGATATACAAGGATATTTTAGTTATGTTCCAATATGTATTTCCATATATTTTTGTATGGAATGCAATTTTTTTCCTAACTTTGAAGGCTCGTATCTCCTAATCTGTTAATGTTATAAGAAAAATGGTTACAGATTATTCTTAGTGGGTCTTTTATGTATGTAACAGTAAAAAAAAAATTAAATTTAAAAATAAAAAAATGGCGTTTTGTTCAAAAATTTCATTATTTTGTTCACTGTGCGACGCTACTTCGCGGCAGCGTCGGCAGTCAAACCTACCAAACTTTCCATTTAAATTTTTTACTTTTCATTAAAAATTGCGAAAATTCAAAATAAAATTGAGGTTTCCTCATTTAAAATTTATAAAAATCCAAAATAATATTGGATTTTTCCATTCGAAATTGAGAAAATTTCAAACTGCGGATAAGTTTATTTAAAACGAATCATGTCCGTATTGTCCGTAAGCCTACATTAAGATTTCTATTCAAATTAGGTCTGAGACCATTGTACACAAAAGCTATCTTGTATTTTTGCAAACGATATAGGCTGGATCTGAGGCGGTTATGTTATTTGGGGACCCCACCTTATATATTGGAATATATATTTTATGGAATATAACGGCATGTCAAAATAAGAAATTACCCAAGTAACCAAAAACTTTATAAAAAGGTTGTAATATAGTTCTTCAATAGCATTTCTAAGAGCTAGTTGTTTAAAAGTTTGTATTTTAAGAAGCTTCTACAGTTAACATTAAAATACAAATCTAATACATCATATATAACCATTAAAAAACTTTTATATATTCATTATAGAGCTAACAGAAATTACGAAAATGAAAACAAAATTAACGCTGACAAAAATGTTGTGAAAAAATTAAGTGAAAGGTTTTTTAAACATTTGTCGCATAAATTATAATTGGCATCTAAAATGATTAAATTTTACTAGTTCATATTCCTATTTACTGTTTTATTATTGTTTTGGATTAGGAAGATTTTAATAACGATGGGAAATAAAATTAGGGATATAAAAGTTTTCACACGATGAACCAGAATCGCATTTTGACCTGTATCAAGAAAACAAAATGGAAATGTTCAATTAAATGGTAAGTGATAAGTATCATTTTCACTTCACAATCAACTAATCTTCAACTAATTTGCAAAGTAAATTTAAATTTTTAAATAAAATTAAAAATGTTTGATTGTGGCTGGGATTCGAACTTGAGTTCATTTTATTTCAGTCCGACACTTTACTCATCATGCTCTTTAAAATAATGTTGTTTCTTTGAAAATGTTTGAATATAAAATATAAAAAGCTGCACAGTAGCTTTTAAAGTTTTTAATGTGATAGTTATAGCATTAGATCTTTATCTGCAATTTGCTATATAATTACTCCAAATTAGCTGCATAAAGGGTCTTCAAGGGGGGTTTAGTATCTTTTAAAAGTTTTCAAGTTCAGTAAGCGACTATTGAACCATTAAGCAGCTATTTTATACAGCAAATTGTTACTTAGGTAGTAAGGTAAAAATACACAAAAAGTAAAAAGCGCCAGTTCATGATATAAAACCAAAATGATTCGATAATTGTTGTCGACTTCAGCATCAACAACCCATTTTTTTGTTGATACAAACCCAATAAAGTCAATCGTGTGATTTGAGCTATTTGCTGCTAAATTTGATATTTTCTTAGCTTTTAAATCATTTAATATACCTCTGGATTTTGACATGGTCCAGCCAAAAACACTGTACAAATGTATTAAACACAACATTGTTAACAATGCAATTAACCACAACATAAAACGTATTAAGTTTCTTGCAAATATTTATTTCAATTTAAGAATGCATAATGCACAAAACTCCGTTTATCATTTAAGCAATTTTCTTGGATTTTAATCTTTGAAATGTCAGCCACACGACGAACCTGACCTGCACAATGGTAGCGTCACAACAACGACATCAAAACAAAACCACCAAATCAAAAATGCAACTTTCATTATTATACATTATACTGAGAAATACGAAAGAGCCTAACAAAACAAAAACACATCTTATCCTTGTAGAAATTTGCCAGATGCATCATTGGAAAATTATAGCCCTATTAGAGCAAATATGAATATTGCATACTCCAGCTCATAGTGGTATTTTCGTAATCTAAAACGTTCATGGTTCCTATCAGAGCTACTTTGTTTGACCCATATAAAGAATATTTAATCGGGGAATGGTGGGAATCTTATAAGATCATGTATCTTCTTATTATCGTGTGACTATGATTCCTTATCATTCCATTTCATCTTAAATTTGCACGACGTATTTCGTTTCATTCGCTCCTTCCCAAGTAACCATTTGCTGTATAACGTAGCTGCATAATGGTCAAATATTCGCATAATGAAATTGAAAAAGTTGTAAAAGCTACTTAACCCCCCCTTGGAGACCCTTTATGCAGCTAATTTGGAGTATTTATAAAGCAAATTGCTGCAATAGATCTAGTGCCATAACTATCGCACTTTAAAAACAACTTTGCAGTTTTTTAAAATTACATATTTAACAATTTTTAACGAAACAAAATTATTATTAAATAGCATGATGAATAAAGTGTCGGACTGAAACAAAATAAACTCGATTTCGAATTCCAGCCACAACCAACGTTGTTTTTAATTTATTTAATTTCGTTACAAAAATTTAAATTTGCTTTGTCTATTATATTTATATTATATTCTTATATAAGTATCATTTATATATATAATTAATTTCAAATTCAAAGGAAGGGTTATGATAGTCGTTGGGATTAGAACATACCAACTGCGAAGACCTGTGATCTTTAATCTGGATTGTCTCAACCTATTTTAAATCGTCATGTGTTTACAATAGCTGGAATCCTTTACAATATCACAAGTCTTGATGGTGTGGAAACGGAAAAAGCTAGTCGTGGTTGCTTCTGGTATATTGCTGCTGCTTTCAAATGCTGATAAATAAGATAAAATATTAACCTAATAATAAATATGCAGACAAGTTGACAAATGAATGTTTCGATTTTTAATGACAGGAGATTTTTTAAATTAAAAAATTAAAAGCTGTATAGTAGGACTTCACTAGCTGCTAAACAGTAATTTGGCTACTAACCATGTAATGATGCTTCTATGGTGGCATTCATTAGAGTTTGCAGCTAGCACTATAAGCGCAGTGATTTCAGCTAGCTGCATAAAGGATGTTTAAAGATTGCACTAAATAGACATTACAGCTAGAAGCATAGAAGTGCTGTAATGGCAACAATTTCATGAACAAACTCTGTTAAGAACCGTTCTTAAATGAAGAACCATATTACAACCTTGTTATGCAGCTTTGGGTTACTAGGATTGAATCGAACGTTAATGTTCGTTTTCCAACTATTTTCATACACAAAAAAAAAATCAGATTTTTATTTCGATCTTTCTCAAAAAAAAAGTACATTTGAATTTTTATAGGAATCCTTTTGAATGGTCTATTCGGTTCGTGATCTAACTTTTTGCGTTAACAACACAGAATTTGTACAAATTATATCGATGATTTTTTTTTGTCTAAAAATGCATAATAAAATATTAAAATATGCACATTACCACATGTCCCAATTTACACCAGATTTTCTTACTTATTTTTAATAAATCAAAACTTTTTTTTTGGATCCTAGCAATTTTAGAGTAAATAGGGCAACTGAGACCGAATTATGGCCCTTCAAAAGTGTACCCGATTTGTTACCTCCTTGGAGCTTCATCAGCGCATGATTTTCTGAAATAATTTCTACTAGAGTAGTCACAATTGCGAACAAAAGAACTGGTGGTAAAAGACGAAAGAATGACTTGTTTGCTCATAATATTCATCTGAATCCGGACATGCGAGACGCGATGGAACTTAGAAGCTGTTTCAAGTTAACGACCGTTTCCTATTTTTGTTTTACTTTACTTGAGTTCACAATGTTGTGTTTATAAATTATCACTCATACCTTTTATTCGTCAATTTAATTTATTTTACAATTATCGCGATATACCGTAGACGCGTAACAATGGAACGTATGACCGAGAGCCGATCCACCACTGAATAATGACTGACAGTGCGCTCAAGGGCCACTTAAAATGCTTTGACCGACGCGTTCAGGTTGCTGGGAGACTGGACACTGAACCCAAAGAATGCAGTTCAATTAGCCGTGAGGCATTACTTGATGTCTAATGAGTTCTAATAGATCCAGACAACCAACACACAGTGAGGAATATTCATATGCTCAGCGGCCAAAAATATTAAAAATGTTCGTAGAAAAATGAAATTTAATACACATGTTATTCTTATTAATATGAGGTATATGTGTTAAAATGGGCGTATTCTGTCAAGGGACGCGCCCATCTTCCATACAAGCCCATTGGAGATAAAGTTAAAAATTTAAAACATATGAATCTAGTAAGAACGTTTAAAAAATGGGCGTCATCCGTCCACTTTTATAATTTTGAGATTTACTAATTGATAATGTAAAGTACATGAATGGTGTAAACCTGGGAGTTTACACCAAAGCACAAAAATGTTTTTTTTTTATCCTAAAAATGCGTATATTTGGTTCATATCTCAGGTCCTGTTAAATGAATATTGAAAAATTGATATGAACATACAATTTGTGTTCTGTTATGTATGTTTTGGAAAAAATAAAAATAAGTCTGACTTTATATCCAACGCTTACCAACCAATAGAATCGTCAAAACGTGGTTTTTCGTTTTTGTCGATTATCCTTGAATTTGGACGTGTAGGGAAAAATGAAAACACCATTGTTCTTCGATGTCCAAATCCATAAGAATATGTAACTTTGATTTCTGGTGTAGACAATTTATTCAAATGTGCGCACAGAGTAATTATCCTATTGACTAATTTCAATACCAAAAAAACTATTGATTTTATAGTATTATTTTTTCTGAGTGTAGCATTTTCCTTTTTTTTTTTAAATTCAGAGGCAATAAATATTTGCATTTTCAGTAGTGAGATATAAAAAACGGAAACTGTAATAGTTACGAGTAATATACAAAAAAATAAAAATAAAAATTATTTTTAAGCAAAACTTTTTTTTGTTCAGTAACAACGATTATTTTTGATTTTTAAAATTTTGCTCGGAAATAAAACTCAAATTTCAATTTTTATTTTCAAATTCAAAAATAAAAATTAAATTTTATTTTTTTTTTTGCTCAAGAAAAAAGATTATTTTTGATTTATACTTTTTTTACTCAAAAATAAAAATTAGATTGCGGAGCGTTGTGCAGCAAAAATTATGTAGAAACGATAGACTCTAATTCTTAATTGTGTCATGTTAGTGAACACCTTTGATGATCCACTTTGGATTGTGGTCAGTAATACCAATAATATGGGGCCAGCTATAGGTATAACATGAAAACCTATTTCGTCTGCTTCTTACTTACCGGCACACTTTTGTCAAGAAAGTGCCGAAGCTTTTTCGTTCCAGTGATTGTCTAATGGATGATAGACTGAAACGATGCTCGTCACAGTCATTATTACAAATGCCTGTATTTTTTTGGACAAATTACAATGGATTGCTGTTTAACGACTGATCGAATTTACTTCAAATTTGTACAAAAAATTATACATTTTATATCTTTGGTAAAAATTTACGGACTCTTAATAATGATAATGATTGTTTTTTTCTATGACTGATGTCGTATGGACAAAATGTAAGAAAGTAACTCTTTGTTGTTGAAAGTATCACAACTAGGAAGGGCATGTAATCTAATGTTGCATGTTAGAAATCTATGGCTACATTCAGAACACTGCAATATTAATATAATATTAATATTAAGTTTTTTTTGTAAATTGGCAGTTGAGTTACCGATGCATTTAATAACAGTTGAGTGTTTTGAATGCAAAAACATCCCGGTGCATCGTTGGAACTTATTTGGGTGAATCTTTTCCATTGAATGGAAATCTGTAATACTCGCTTATGGATGTGAAACAATGACGATTGGAACATATTCACACACAAATATTCCAAATATATCCGTCGAAAAAAGTTCCAAATTAAAGGAACGTGAACCTTTTTATACCCTACACCAATGAGGTACAGGGTATATTGTAACGCCCCTTAGGAGGCGTGTGCGGTATGGAAAAGTATATATATTCTTGATCAGCATCACTACCCGAGTCCGTTTAGCCATGTCCGTCTGTCTGTCTGTCTGTCTGTCCGAATACAGAATAACTTGAGAAATACTGATCAGAATGCGATGAAATTTCGTCTCAATATATTTTAGCCAAAAGTAGGAACTGAGTTTGAAAATGAGCCAAATCGGTCGACGGACACGCCCACCTCCCATACAAGTCTCTTTTATATAACTCTTTCGAAACTAATAACTCGAAAAGTATTCAAGGTATAGTTATAAAATTTAAAACGTATTGTTAGAATTCACCTAAAAATATGTGGACCAAAAATGGGCGTGATCCGCCCACTTTTTTTTTTCATTATTTCCCGGGTTTTCATAGTGGAAATTTGATCCGTAAATTATTAAAATCAAATCTATGAAATATTAGCCTTTCAAAATTTTAAATATAGGCGTGGTCCGCCCAATTATATTTTTTAGATTTTTATACTTTATTTAAATTTTTTAATTTATGGGGATATAAGACGTAAATTTCTGATATATAAATAATATTCTGAGGGTGGGGAGTTTCAGCATAATTAAAAATTTAAAATTAAGGTATACAATTAAATATTCCTCATTAATATTTCCACCAAAGGTGTAGGGTATTCCATAGTCGGGCCCGACCGACTATAAAAATCCGCCCCATGTAACCGAACTTACCCATGTGACCTAACTTTCCCAACTCGTTTTTGTATGAGTTGTCCGTAAAGTGCAATTCTACCCATATTTGACGAATCAGATTCGGAACTTTTTAAGAGACATACTTTGCACAGAGAATTTTTCCAAAATTATGTTTGGTAGTAGGTAATACTGAAGCGTCGGTAACTCGATTCCTAATTTTTATTTTTGAGTAAAAAAAAAGTATAAATCAAAAAATAACCGCTATTCTTGAGCAAAATAAAAATTGAAATTTGATTTATATTGCTGAGCAAACAAACAAAAACATTAAAAATAATCGTTATTTTTTTTGATTTTTTCTCGTAAAAATCAAAAAATAAAAATCACTGCAGATATTAATACTGCATGCGAAAATAATTGATTCTCCATTCTCAAAACTTGTGTACATATTTTGTAACACGTTGATTTTTTTCATTAAAAAAATAAGAATAACCGTTATTTACGGTGTCTGATAAAATATAATGTAAAAACAATGTTTTTTTAAGTATATTAATATAAATGATGCCATATTTTTCACTAATTTTAACGTTAAAATGTTATCGCCTTTTTTATCAACAATAAATATTTTTTTAATTACAATTATTAATAACAATGCTAAGGGTCAATCCAGACTCATATTTTTAAAACAATTTGTTTTTAGGTTTGGTGTGGAATCCAAAATCCAAAATCTAAAATCAGCCATATATGTACAAAACGCAGTACACAGAAAAAATAATCTACATAAATATAGCAACCAATATTAATTGCATTCATTAATCAAACCAGCAATTAAATTCACTAACTTAATGAAAACATTTGCAATTCTTTGTTAATTCGCAAACGGGAATATGAATCTTTGTACGTCAATGCAGCAAATTAATTAGTCGACGCAGTTTCAGCAATTATATTTGTTAAAACTGCGCCGTCTAAATTATTTGCAGCATTGACATAGTATTCATATTAGCCAACGCAATTGCTTATATAACGTAGAGTAGCAAATGTTTTCAAAAAATTAGTGAATTTAATTAATATCGGTTGCTATATTTACGTCGTTTTTTTTTTTTGTACAAAATCAAACTTTTTTTTATAATAGCTGCCACAAATTCAATAAAGAATTAATACATTTTTATGTTTTTCCCTTCGTAAATTTTTATTGAATAATTTTTATTTGTCTATTTTACGTAAATGGTTTTATGTGGAAAATATACTTTGTAGTACATGTTTATGCAAAACAATTATAATTAAATAAATAAATTAATATAAAAATGTTTGTATTTAGTTTGAAATAAAATACAACTTTAATAGTATTAATTTAATATTATGTTTTTTGTTAATATTTAAATCCAGTTTAAAAATTGTATTTATTTTATTAAGTCTATTTTTCCTAATGTAACTATACTTTTTAATGTGCAGAATTCAGTTTGTGCATCCATTTATTTAATTTTGTTTACTACAATAACAACCCCAAGATGATTTAGGTAAGCTTTAAGATTTCGAAATCGATAAACTCATTACCGAGTTATTGCTGAAATATCAGAAAAGGGATATTTTATCCATTCTGAAAAAGAACAAATGTCATAACGTTTCGCGAAAACAACTTGTAGTTGTATAGAGGAAATAGAAAAAGTCCCCAATGTTATAAAATATAATGTGAATTTAAATTTATTTTGTTAGTTGGCATGACCATTTTTTTGAGCTTGTTTCTTCAAATCGATAAAATTTGTAGTGAATAATACTGAGATTGAGAACCAGCCAATAAACATACTGTGACGGACAAGTGGTGAAATTCTTATGACAGAAAAATAAATGTAATGCATTAACGCCACAGGGTACATTCTGTATGTCATACATACGTAAGTAGTAGGTACAGTAAGGATGTTCAAAACAACAACAACTTACAGTAAAAAAACCAAAAGACGATTATATCACTTTAAAATGTTATTGAGGAGGAATTAGATTGAATTATGCAATGTTTTGTAACGACTATAAATGGATTTATTATATTGCGTGTTAAAATTCAGAAATATAAAATATAAAATATAAAATATAAAATATAAAATATAAAATATAAAATATAAAATATAAAATATAAAATATAAAATATAAAATATAAAATATAAAATATAAAATATAAAATATAAAATATAAAATATAAAATATAAAATATAAAATATAAAATATAAAATATAAAATATAAAATATAAAATATAAAATATAAAATATAAAATATAAAATATAAAATATAAAATATAAAATATAAAATATAAAATATAAAATATAAAATATAAAATATAAAATATAAAATATAAAATATAAAATATAAAATATAAAATATAAAATATAAAATATAAAATATAAAATATAAAATATAAAATATAAAATATAAAATATAAAATATAAAATATAAAATATAAAATATAAAATATAAAATATAAAATATAAAATATAAAATATAAAATATAAAATATAAAATATAAAATATAAAATATAAAATATAAAATATAAAATATAAAATATAAAATATAAAATATAAAATATAAAATATAAAATATAAAATATAAAATATAAAATATAAAATATAAAATATAAAATATAAAATATAAAATATAAAATATAAAATATAAAATATAAAATATAAAATATAAAATATAAAATATAAAATATAAAATATAAAATATAAAATATAAAATATAAAATATAAAATATAAAATATAAAATATAAAATATAAAATATAAAATATAAAATATAAAATATAAAATATAAAATATAAAATATAAAATATAAAATATAAAATATAAAATATAAAATATAAAATATAAAATATAAAATATAAAATATAAAATATAAAATATAAAATATAAAATATAAAATATAAAATATAAAATATAAAATATAAAATATAAAATATAAAATATAAAATATAAAATATAAAATATAAAATATAAAATATAAAATATAAAATATAAAATATAAAATATAAAATATAAAATATAAAATATAAAATATAAAATATAAAATATAAAATATAAAATATAAAATATAAAATATAAAATATAAAATATAAAATATAAAATATAAAATATAAAATATAAAATATAAAATATAAAATATAAAATATAAAATATAAAATATAAAATATAAAATATAAAATATAAAATATAAAATATAAAATATAAAATATAAAATATAAAATATAAAATATAAAATATAAAATATAAAATATAAAATATAAAATATAAAATATAAAATATAAAATATAAAATATAAAATATAAAATATAAAATATAAAATATAAAATATAAAATATAAAATATAAAATATAAAATATAAAATATAAAATATAAAATATAAAATATAAAATATAAAATATAAAATATAAAATATAAAATATAAAATATAAAATATAAAATATAAAATATAAAATATAAAATATAAAATATAAAATATAAAATATAAAATATAAAATATAAAATATAAAATATAAAATATAAAATATAAAATATAAAATATAAAATATAAAATATAAAATATAAAATATAAAATATAAAATATAAAATATAAAATATAAAATATAAAATATAAAATATAAAATATAAAATATAAAATATAAAATATAAAATATAAAATATAAAATATAAAATATAAAATATAAAATATAAAATATAAAATATAAAATATAAAATATAAAATATAAAATATAAAATATAAAATATAAAATATAAAATATAAAATATAAAATATAAAATATAAAATATAAAATATAAAATATAAAATATAAAATATAAAATATAAAATATAAAATATAAAATATAAAATATAAAATATAAAATATAAAATATAAAATATAAAATATAAAATATAAAATATAAAATATAAAATATAAAATATAAAATATAAAATATAAAATATAAAATATAAAATATAAAATATAAAATATAAAATATAAAATATAAAATATAAAATATAAAATATAAAATATAAAATATAAAATATAAAATATAAAATATAAAATATAAAATATAAAATATAAAATATAAAATATAAAATATAAAATATAAAATATAAAATATAAAATATAAAATATAAAATATAAAATATAAAATATAAAATATAAAATATAAAATATAAAATATAAAATATAAAATATAAAATATAAAATATAAAATATAAAATATAAAATATAAAATATAAAATATAAAATATAAAATATAAAATATAAAATATAAAATATAGATGTAGTGTACAATAAACAACATTTTAATAAAATTAATAAACTATAGTAGGTACTTTTGTTAGCCATATTATTATATTACATATTGATTAAAAGTACTTTAGGCGTTAATTACTCGTTAGACATTTAAAATTGATTAAACTGTTAAAATGATTAAATGGGTGTGAAATTTAATAAATAATTAAATTGATATTCAACAATAACTAGAGTTTCATGAGAATCAAGTGCATTGGATAATGAAAATATAATATCTTATATAACTGCCAACAAATTTAATTTTGCCAAGAGCCATTATAATGTAATTAAATTCAAATATATATCTCGCAAGTTTAAGTTCAAATAATACTATTTTTAATAGTTGTTTTTATTTTAGATGTGGGTATTTTATCTTTGTTCGGTTGAACCTTGGTCAAAGTACCAATTTTTGTCAAAAGACTGAACTTAATTCATTACGAAAATCTTGATCCACTCGCACCTGTAGAATATCCCAAGCTAAATAAACAAGTCAATGGAGATTTTTTTCAAATATGTTTCAAAATTTATAAAAGTTTGATCAATAATATGTTTAAATAGTAGCCTGACGGCTTTTCCCATTTTTATGAGTTCAAGAAGGAGTGAGTTTTTTATATAATTGACGTTGAATCTTTGAGAGACTTATTAAGTGGCCAAGTGGCTTCAGATTTGAGGGTCACCAGCTGATTATGTCCAAGATTTGTCGACGTAATTCAAAAACAGTACTATATTTGTTTTTAGAACATAGCCTCAACACAAAAGTCAATTAACGAGTACAAGTCGTTGAAGTCCATACATAAACGACGAAATGGATCGAATAGTGCGTAGTTTGATTTGAAATATTAAAGCTTTATAAGTTGGTAATGTCGAGGATTTCTAGTAGATATGGAAAATTTAATTTGCGATGGACGAAATAACGGATGCATTTATTAAATTATGAAGAAAACATATATTCAGCATTTTCATACTGCTCTAATCGAGGGTGGATTAATTAATTTGAATCGGATCTCATATGGAGGGAGATTTATTGTACACTCCCAGCTAAAGATTCCAGCATATTTGAATATATATCAGAAAATGTACACTATTAAATTCAAATCCATTTTATTAGTCTTAAATTTAAAAAAATGTTTAAGGTCATTTTGTAAAAGTATTCTATTGTCCAAATTTTCATAACTAATGTCTTACTATATTGTATAATAAGAGACAGGTCGTGCATAAATCGGTCCCAATTAACTACATTGGGGAACATCAGATGTGACAGTAATGATTTTATATAAAACTTTTTGTGTTCTCAACGTAAGGTAATATTTAATGCAAATTAGAATATTTTGTAGAACCCAATTTGTGTAAATTTTTCAAAAAAAAGATACTCCGTCGAAGACTTTGCGGAAATCAGTAGAAATAACGTCCGTTTGTTTTCCAGCGACGAATCCTTTGATAACATCTGTGGTAAACTCCAAAATGTTTGTAGCAGTTGATCGTAATATGTGATATTGGTTTTCGATTCAGACTTATGTACTGGAATTGTAAATGGTTTTTCGAGAATGATTGTAAATGTAAACTGTAATTAAATGACACCCATCGCAAGTGGACGTTGTTACTCAATTGTAAATTTCCTGAAGACGAATAACAAGGTATTCGAAATATCAAAAAAAAAAAAAAAAACAAATAATGTTTTAATAAAATACAAAAGAGTTTTATTTTAAAACAAAACCGGACCCAGAGCCTGAAAAAATATTTTTAAAACAATTTAAGGTCGATAAAACTAAATTTTAAAAATAAAAAATAACTTTAGATTACAAATAATTAAAAAAAAATGGCGCGATTTTTTTGAAAAAAAAATTCCTGCGGCGCTTCTAACAGTGTGATAATATGTGGAATATGATGATTATGTAGAATATGATGTGGACTGTATGATGAATAGAAATTCGGATTTGACTTAAATTCGGATATAGGCTTAAACAGATCAGACCGAAAAATAGAGAGAATTGTGGATTCAGGAAAAGGTCACAACTATATTTAATTATTGAATAAAGATTTATTTTTACCTATGGTGTATTGATGATGTGTTCGGTTTCGCTGCTGGACAATAATAGGCCGAGCAAAACCGGAATTTGTTTTCGTATTGATTTCATTTTAGTTTAAGGCAACTTTAAACAGAGTAAAGCGCCATCTGTTTGTCAATTTATAAAGAATATAAAAAATAACGTAGCGAACATGCTCGCGCCAACACAGTGCAATATAAAATACTAAAAAATTGGTTGACTATTAAATAAAACTTTAATGTATGTAATGAATTTTATGTTTTTTAAAAGTTAATTTTGCCACTCACATATTCCAAAAACATAAGTTAAAAATTTTTATTTTTTTATTTTTAAAGGGTACCACGTGACGTAGAGGTCACTTTTTATATTTTTGTAACTTTTTTCCCGGCCACTTTGATATAATCCAAAATCCAGTTGGATATCGTGTGATTACAATTTTGATTCAACGTATACACAGGGATATGTTTTGCAGTTACATACATGACTTTACAAGATTTTAAAATAAATCCATACCATATGTCTTGAAATTAATACAAAAATAATTTAAAAAATTTGGAATTAAAAGTAAAATCCTATTAAAGACATTAAATTTACGATTGCAAATATATTATGTTTGCAGAAAACAAATTTTTTCTCTGCGTGTTTAAAACGACACGTTGAGTACGGATTACTTTAAGTCATAATGAAAAGAACTTTTAATATATTCAAAATATAAATTATGACGTTTTCAAAAATGTATTGTTTCAGTTTTTGTTTAATGTAAATTATTAATACAAATCTTTTACGCTACTGTATATTTATGCAGTATATTTAGCCGGTATACGACACTTTTCCTATGTTAAATGAATTCGATTATTATGTATTATTTTTAATAAAAATTTAATAAAAAAAATTCTATTTCGAAATTGTGTCACACCCCCTCTAAGATTCTTCTTAGGACCGGCCCTGTATGCCGAACTCCAACATAGTGGCATATACGTGAATCCTTATTGAACTTTTAAAGGTAGCTTTGTAGTCGAATGAAAAAGGTGGTAAGTGTCGATTTGCATCTCTTAAGTCTTAAACTGAAAATATGGTCTATGGTCGACTTGCCAGGTCTGAAGTACAATCAGGTTGGGCTTCAGTTTTTCACATACGTCTTGCAAATATGAACCTTATAACCGATATTGAGAGGGCAAATCCAACGGTAGTTGGCGCATATTGTGGAATTCCGTTCGCTGGGCATGCTTTCTTCTGACCAAATTCTACTGATTAAATTGTGCATGCTCGTTGAGAGCTCAGCGCCATCGGTCTTAAAAAACTCCATAGGCAAACCATCCGAATATGCGTCTTTTTTCAGCCTGGAGATGGTTGTACAGATCTGCTGCTGCGTCTAACTATGGAGAGAAGTGTTCCTTCCATAAACTCAATGTACATTACACATATGTTACAAGATTCCTTCCCTGTTGTTATGAAGAGACACCGGTCTTAAAACCACCGGACACCGGCCATGCGTCTAATCTTCGGAAATGATTCCACATAAAATAAATATTGCATTTTAATTTAATAATCCAATTTAATAACATTTTTAAATTAACAGTTTGGACCTCTAAGTTAAAAACATTATTTTTCATTTTCAATGATTTCAAATCAGTTCTATGATTTATCATCACATTCATCATAACCATGATGATAGAGTTTGTGACCGGAGCTTTTCAACTCTTTCATAAAATGAAGTAAATTAGAAGGGGTTCCATTATTATATAGATATTTCTACAGGTATTTTAACATTACCTGTCATAATTTTTGTTTAGAATTTTTTTAATAATAACAATTATTTTTAGAGGTTTTTCGATGTACTCTTTTCGGAAGAAATCCGACATCTAATTGACTAATGCCCAGGTCATGGCTAAGTTCTATTGAAAGTTTTTGAAGAAACAACAACAAATTGAAAACACAACACAGGCAGTGATCTTTGTGTGATGACGTTGTGATAACATCAAATGTTTCGTATATATGAACAAGGCGTGGATGGGATTTGAACTCATGTCGTCAGAAATGATGGGAGTTGGTAGACAAGCACGCTAGGTGTTTGGCTACAGAACCACACAACCGTCACTCATCTAATTTGCAGTTTTATTATTTTTATTATAAATTTTATTCTTTGGTTGCTCTCAACACGGAGGGAAAAAGTTCTAAAATCCAGAAGGAATCAAGAAGTATACGGAGTGATATACAGCTAAACCGAAAAATTCTTAACTTCAAGAGCTAGATTTTCTTAGTTGTCAAAAAATTAACTAAGTAGAATTATTCTTGGATTCAGTTATTTATTTCTTGGGTATCAAAAAAAGTAACTAAGAAGAATTATTCTTGGATTCAGTTATTTATTTCTTAGGTATCAAAAGAGTAACTAAGTAGAATAAGTCTTGAATTCAGTTATTCATTTCTTAGGTATCAAAAATATTGTTGTTGTTTTCGTCCCAAAATTTAATGAACACGTGTATAGTTGTTGTTTTTTCGATCTTGCTTTGTCGCTATTATGTTTTGTTTTACGTTGTCCGTCTGTCAGCCCCAGCTGTTTGTTCGTGTGTCTGTCTGTCGAAATGTTTAAAGTAACTAAAAGCAATTATTTCGAAGCTAACATAAAATAAAAAAAATATAGTCGAGTTAATTTATTGTTTATTTATTAGAATTTTATTACCTATATGCATTTTTGTATATTAAATGACTTCTTTGAATGCTTAATGTAATTGAATTGTTAATTTTATTTTTATTATTATTTAATTTAATCTATGTATATTATTCTGAAACCGTTTACTTACCTTATACACTTTCTTCTCTTCTGTTGATTATGTATAAACCAGGTTACCCATAAGCATTGCATAGTGTATTTAGACAATGGAATGAAATCAACTTGGTATTTATTGAAATCAACTTGGTATTTATGCAAAATTGAACTCAAATTTATGTTTACGAACTGAAACCATTCCAATATTCGTAGGAAAAATCGTTTTTTTATTTATATCTTTAACATTCATACATACACAGAAGCTTGCTTGTCTGGCTGTGCTTTGTTGTTCTATTCGTGAAAACACACACATGTAAACATTGTATATCATGCCGTTTTTCGATACCTAAGAAGACAAAAATTTGCAATCCAGACAAATTGTACTTAGTTACTTTATGATACCTAAGAACTTAATGTCTGAATATCTAGAAAAATTTGGCTTAGTTACTTTCAACAGACAGGCAGACTATATCGATGAAAACAACAACAATACATGAACACGTGTTCTTTTTGCGATGAATACAGCAACAATTTTGCATGTTCCTTTTGGTTTTTAATAATCAATAAATTAACTTCTGAAAATCCAGTTGAATAAAGTTTGTTTACTTTTTTTACAACTAAGTAATTTGCTTTCTTGATATCCAGATGACAAATTCTTGAATTTTAGTAGTATTTTATTGATATTAGTCAAATTCTACTATTTTTCTTTCTAACCGAATTCTTCTTGAGTTTTAGAATTTTATTTCCCTCCGTGAAGCTGGAGCGCGCACTTGAGGTATGTACCAACTTTTACATTAAAGAGTAGGGAGAAGGAAAACAAGTTTATTGTTCATATATGAGCAAATCAAACAAGGTACCAAGTTCACTGCTCATATCTGAGCAAATCCAAAAAACATTTAAAGCATTAGAGCTCAACAAATTATTGATTATTTCTCCCTATACTATGATAGATTAATTGAGGAGCTAATTTCCAAAAGAGCTATGTGTAACGAAGATATGTTTAATAGATCCTGAATTACTCTTACTCAATGATAGAATCAAATTAGAACAAGGTGTTTTCCACTTCTAATATTTTCGTTATCTCGTGTTGTACATTCTCTTTATTTTAAATAATCATTTTTGGGCCTTGAGCTCCTCAATTAATGTTATGAATATAATATTTGTGAAAACTGTGTTTGTGTTGTTCTATATTGTAAAAATTTTCTTTTTAATAGCAGTTAGATCTAATTAAAAAAAATGTTCCTGACATCAAAAATATCAAATGTCTTGTTTTGCTACAAGTTGTAGGTAGGCGATATTGACTTCTTTACATCAAATAATTTTATAACGATTAGGTTTATACATATTAAGATTATATTTTATAAGTATAAAAATGCCTTGAATATCCATAAATATTGCAACAGGTAGTGAATAACAACACAGTGGTTAATTAACCTTTCGATTGGCGATTTGTGATGTTTTAACGTTTCTGATATAATTTCTACGTCTTCACACTACCTACCAAATTTGCTACACAAACAACAGCTACCTCAACAATTGACTCTCAGCACATGTGGAAACATTATATCCAATCAGTCGCCAATTCATATGGCCGGGTTTCCGCCCGACGGACGGACGGTTTTGCGTGGCGCAATTGTCCCATGTGTGTCGTTTACCAACACTGCTGATCGCTCGTCTCTACTCGTTTCAGCTTCGATTGATTGATAGGTGCAGTACTTTAACGCAAGCCTACTTCATGTGGCTTCACTCTTGCGTTGCTCGTCTTACTGTGCGGTTCACGGTTCAGTCTCGTATTAGGTGGTCCGAGATCAACGGAATTCGTACTTTTCATATTCGTAGCCGTTTGGCCGGCCTCAAGTCAATTGAAAACGATTCGCAGTTTAAAAATAATACTCACGCGCTTCAGTATAGTATCAACCGACTAATTGTCCAATTTTCCAAATTACAAAACGGAAAATTGTACGTATAAAATTAGCACCGGCAAATTGTTTGACCAGCGTGGCTTTGTGTTTGACTTGCTCGATGGGAGAGTATGTTTAAAATTTATTGTTATTGATTCGACAACCATAACAATAGAAACTCAAATGTGAATGTCAGCGGAAGCTGCGGAATTTCAAAAGGAACATTCAAAAGTGAAGAGTGCAGAGCACACCTACGATTATCAATCGGTAGATCGCAATTCCCACAGAAAATAAACGTATTCAAACATAAAAAATTAAAAAGTAATCATTAACATGACCGGGCAATTCATTGATGCTGCACTGGTCCTAACAGTTGTTGTGATCTGTTTAGGTAAGTAAAATACGAACTGACTTTCTTTTCAATATTAAAACCATATATTGAAATTAGATGTGATTGAAATTTAGCTCCAAATAAATTAAATACACACAGAAAAATCCTCTATTGGCATGAGGTTGGAAGAACGAAAAAGTTAGTTGTAACAAACTACTTCATTTGGTTAAAATGAATTGTATAAAAATGTGTTGGTGGAACTTGCCATTATAGTCAATTAGTTAAAACACACTACCAATTGTATTAAAACTGTTCGAAATTGGTTGAAGTCCCAACTACAACTCTTTTAGTACTGACAATAACAACCGACTAAGCAGTTGAGAAATCCGAATAAGTTATTTGGGCAAAGAGTTGGTTGGCGCAACAAATCTATATTCTCTGTGTAAAAATATGTTCTAACATTCTTCAAATCTTAAATAAAATGGTGATTTTTAACATTTTGAAATAAAAAATAAAAAATTTTATGTTCAGGCTGTAATTTCGATGAAGGCAACAAATAAGGTGGCCAAAGATATGCAAGATTTTATGGAAATGTGGTCCGTTTCAACCCTGAAGGTGGCTGAAACTACCGTTAAGTTATTATATTTGAGGGTGTCAGATAAAATGTATAAGAAAAATATAAATATAATCCGAATAAAATAATATATATTAAACATGATTTCTTTATAAAAATCGAAAACTTGTTTAGCAGATTTTTAAATTATAATAATATATATATTTTTTTTTTTATATTTAATTTCCTTGTGGAAATATTTCGTTTATTTCAGATAAATACCTATATTTTATCCTATATCTATTGTTAGTCGTAAATATTACTGGCTATAGCAAGTATTTTCATAATTTTAGTATTTGAACAAAATAATAATGCATTTCTAAAAAAACATTTAAAATATTTCCCAAGAACACTTTAAAAATACTACTTCAATTGTTACTCCTAAACACTCATTCATTACAAGTAATTAATGAGAATGTTTAAGCTAAATAATAAATATATGAAATTTCTTGGGGCAAACACTTATTGTTTCTCAAAATGAAATATATTTTAAAAGTGTCTGCCCTAAACACTAATCACTTTGCGGAAAAAAGCTATATTAAATGTATTTGCCCCGAAATCGAAAAGATGCATCATATGCACCTATTTGCGTCTTGAATCACTTGCAGAATTAACGCAGATAAGTTACTTGTGTCGAATAAGAAGTAAAGTGCGTCTTAATGTGCGACTCATCGAGCTAATTATTATCATACGTAGCCGCCACCAATGCATCATCATCGGCTGTCACATCATCCAAAGCAGATGACTCTGACTGCTGCTTTTGTGTTTCCAGCCCATGTGCAATTACATAAATAATAGCATTGCGTGCAGTTGTTTCAACGAATATTCATTTGCATCTACCAAATGTACACACAAAAAAAATTCATCAACAACCATTATTCATCATATTGATGATTTCATTCCTTGAATTAAAATCGTAGTTTTTTTTAATGTTTTTCAATTTCAAAAATTTGTTTACATCAAATTTCAAATACAAATTTGTCTCTATTTACACATTTAGGTATTTATAATTATTATAAGATTTAAACATTAAAAAATACGAGTTTAATTCAATGAATAAAAGCATCAATATGATGAATGCTCCATTCAAAAAAAAAACCGCTAAAATCATCTTTTTTTCTAGATTTATTATTTGAAGCCGATCAAAAACTTATATACATCGTTGGAAAAGTCTTGGTGGTTAATACATACTGTCACTGTCATGTCAAAGGGGCGAATGTGCATTTTTAAAAATGTTGGGAAATAAAATTTTAAAGTTTGAAGTGCTTTAAAAATTAGCAAAATTTATATTTTTTTCAAATTTTTCTGTTATTTTGGTTTATTTGTCAATTATTATAACGTATGTAAAATATCTTTAGATTTGGACAACCTACTGTATTATAAATACGGATTTTGTGAGACTATATCCTGATCAAAACGCAAATATTTTTGTTTTTTATGCTATAACTTTATATTAGCGCAAGATAAAATCGTAATGTAAAGGCATTAATTGTTTGATTTTAAAGAACCTATCTATTGGCATCATTACTTAAAAATATTTTGTCAAACAATAATTTGCCATTTGTTATTTTCAGGAAAAAATGTTTCGAAAAATATTTTTAAATAATGATGCTAATCGATAGGTGCTTTAAAAACAAATAATTAATACTATTTTATCTTGCACCAATTATAAAATTATAGCAAAAAATCGAAGAAATTGAAAATCTTGTCATGCCAAAAGGGCGAATCTTTTTGGTTTTTCGCCATAACTTTTTATTGGTAAAAGATAAATAGTAGTGTAAAGCACCTATCGATCTGCATCATTAATTAAAAATATTTTGCCAAACATTAATTTGCCATTTGTTTTTTGTAGGAATTTTTTTGACAAATATTTGTAATATTGTAATATTTGTTTCAAATTCGTCCTTTTGGTTTTGTCTTCTGTGGCTAGAAATATCCAACAAAATGACACGCGATTTTGGCACAGCATACTTGAGGATAAACTACATTCAAAAATGTGAAAAAACCCAAATGTCAAAAATAGCACATTCACCCCTTTGGCATGATAGTGTCCCAAAGGTTTACTAGACGACGGAGGCCACATTCGTTAACACTACCTAACACAATTTTTGACATGAACATCTCATACATCAATTCTATATAATTCACTGGTGCTGAGTTTGACTGCATTCTCAGTTCTTTTCTATTACGTAACGTTCTTGAGAAAAATTCGTGTAAAAAGGGCTATTTTCAGTAATTTGTATGTAAAATATACAAACATTTGAAATTTTGCGGAAACTGAAATATTGTTATTTTCAGGGCCGGTCCTAAGAAGAATCTTAGGGGGGTGTGACACATAAAATTTCCAAATAGATTTTTTTAACATAATAATTGAATTCATTTAACATAGGAAAAGAGTCGTATACCGGCTAAATATACTGCATAAATTCGCGTAAAAGATTTGTTAACAAATAATAAGTAATTTTCATTAAAAAAAACTGAAACAATCCTTTTTTGAAAACGTCATTATTTATATTTTGAATATATCAAAAGTTCTTTTCATTATGACTTAAAGTAATCCGTACTCAACGTGTCGTTTTAAGCACGCAGAGAAAAAATTTGTTTTCTGCAAACATAATATATTTGCAATCGCAAATTTAATGTCTTTAACAGGATTTTACTTTTAATTCCAAATTTTTTAAATGATTTTTGTATTAATTTCAAGATATATGGTATGGATTTATTTTAAAATCTTGTAAAGTCATGTATGTAACGGGTAATATATGTGTGCTGCAAAACAACCTGTGGATACATAAATCATCATACATAAATCAAATCGTAGCCGCGGTAGCTCAGTGGTTAGTGCGTTGGACTGCGAGCCGAAAGGTCCCCGGTTCAAGACTGGACTGGGGCTAACAACATCTTTTCATAGAAACATTTTCTATACCGCGCTACCTCTCGTCATTAAATGGCAAACCCACGAGACCACAAACCATTGCCTGTGAAAAAGCTCTCATCCGTCGTTCGGATTCGGCAATAAACTGTAGGTCCCACCACTTTGAGTACAAATATAACACGCACAGCTCAAAATGGTGAGAGAGCTCGGCCGAAGTTCTATACAGGACTGTAGCGCCAAACTATTATTATTATTATACATAAATCACACGATATCTAACCTGATTTTGGATAATATCAAAGTGGCCGGGAAAAAAGTTGCAAAAATATAAAAAGTGACCTCAACGTTACGTGGAACCCTTTTAAAATAAAAAAAATTTAACTTTTTTGGAATATGTGAGTGGCAAAATTAACTTTTAAAGAACTTAAAATCCCTTACATACATTATAGGTTTATTTTTGTATATAATAGTCAACCAATTTTTTTACTATTTTATATTGCACTGTTAGAAGCGCTGCAGGAATTTTATGTTTCAAAAAAATCGCGAAATTTTTTTTTCTAATTATTTGTAATCTATAGTTATTTTTTTATTTTTAGTGTATTTTTAAATTGTAATAGTTATAGCAATAATAGAAGCACCGCAGTGAAATTTTTTGAAAAATTTCATTGGACATTATCTGTTTTAATATCCACCCGTTTTTTATTGATCCTCAAAATTTCCAAACAAAAAATCCTATGAAAGATTCACAAAATACTGCACATTCATGTATATAACTTGTAATATATGTTTGCTGCAAAACATGAATTTCCCCTGTGTATATACGATAACTTGAGAAATTCTTTAGAACGCGATGAAATTTCGTTTCAATACTTTTTAGCCAAAAGTTAGTTCTGTCAATGGAAATGAGCTACAACGGTCAACGGACACGCCCACCCCCCATACAAGTCACTTATAATATATAACACGTTAGGAACCAATAACTCGAAAAATATTCAAGATATACTTATAAAATTTAAAATGTATTGTTAGAATTCACCTAGAAATATGTGTTCCTAGAAATATTCGCTTTTCAATAGTGTACATTTTAATCGCAAATTATGAAAAAAAAATTATGAAATATTAGCCTTAAATCTGCACATATGTTTTAAAAGTAGGCGTGATCCGCCCACATTTATTTTTAACATTTTTTGATTATTTTTTTTACTTTCATATCATTTTTTAAATTATTGGAAAATTTCGAAAATTTCTGATTTATAAATAATATTATGAGTGTAAGAATGTTCAACATAACTAAGAACTTTAAAAGGTAGGTATACAATTAAATGTCCCACCAAAGTGTAGAGTATTCCATAGTAGGGCCCAACCGACTAAAAACAGTCCGTCCCATATGACCGAACTTACCCATTTAACCAATTTTTATATTAATAATAGAAGCGCCGCAGGCAAATTTTTTGGAAAAAACTCTTTTTGACATTATTTGCTTTAATAGTAAATTTTCTGAACAGTATTGATTCAGTAGCCGCGGTAGCTCAGTGGTTACTGCGTTGGACTGCGAGCCGAAAGGTCCCCGGTTCAAGCCTGGACTGGGGCTAACAACATCTTTTCATAGAAACATTTTTTCTATATCGCGCTACCTCTCGTCAGTAAATGGCAAACCTACGAGAGTAAAACCATTGCCTATGAAAAAGCTCTCACCCGCCGTTCGGATTCGGCAATAAACTGTAGGTCCCACCACTTTGAGTACAAATATAACACGCACAGCTCAAAATGGTGAGAGAGCTCGGCCGAAGTTCTATATAGGACTGTAGCGCCAAACTATTATTATTATATTGATTCATTAATATTTTTGTTTTTTTTTTCGACAAATGTATACTCGAATTTTTAATTGACCCTCAAAATTTTAAAAATTTCCTTATGAAAGATTCAGAAAATATATTAAAAAATAAAGAGATAAAAAAATAGAAATAACATCCAAATAATTATGAAATAATACCTAACATAAAACAACTGCTTTTTGAAAAATTCCGAATGCATCCAATAATTTTTGAATTTGTCCGAATCGGATTTTTTTATTTTCTATTTAAAAATTTGTGATATTTTTCCAATATAACCGACTGGCAATTTAAAATAAAAATACATGACAATTTCTCTATGTTTTCATTTTTCGAAAATTTCCGACTGATTTTAAATATTTTTGAATTTATCCGAGTCGGATTTAATTCGATAAACTATTCGTGTTAGATATTTAAAATATTACAATTTTTTATCATTTTATGATTTATTGCTACTTAAAAAATTGTGATAGTGTCGAATATATACAACTTTTTAAATTTTTACAACATTTCCGACTCGTGTTTTTCCTAATAAGTCCTACTGGCTGAGCTAGGGGGGGGGGGGGGGGGGTGGTGTTGTGTCACAATCCCTCCCCCCTATAGGTCCGGCCCTGAGTTATTTTATTTTAAATATGAGAACAGATACAAAAAGCTAATAATTTCCATCGTTAGTTTGTTTTTTTTTTTTTAATTCTAAAAAGTGGATGAAAATGGCCTGAAAATTCGTGAGCAATGTTCTTAAAAACGTTATGTAATAGAAAAAAACAGTCAAAATCAGTAACCGCGAATTATATAAAATAAATGTATCGGATGTCCAATGCAACCATTTTTTCTCGTTTTGTTGATTAGTGTAAGTGATGACAGTTTATTCACATTTCTACCCATTTTTTTGTCATATAATTCATGATCTTAATGATTACAAAAATTTAAAATATTTAGTTTGGTACATAAACAAAAATCGTAAAATTCATATTGAGAGAAACGAAAAACTTTGTAAAAAATTAAATTCATTTAGAATATTGCATACTTCTGGAAGCAATGCAATCAAACTGTAGAGTTCTGTGAGCAAAACGTTCATAATGTTATATTCAAACTTTAGTATTCAAACGAATACTCGTAATATAATCCTCAGCTTATTTTTCAGAAAAAAAAAAGGTTTTTTTTGTTTCGACTGAATTTGACGAACACTAAAAATATTGTATAAACACTACAAATATTTGTGGGAATCACTACAAATATTTGAGGGAAACACTACAAATCTGTGTTCCTTTTTCCTACGTTTAGTAGCAAAAATTATCACGTTATTCCATGTATATAGTAGCTCTCAATATAGATGTGACCAAAAATGATATTGACTCCAAAATTGGACACAATATTACAGCAAATAATGTGAATATATTGTTATACCACAAACATGTTTGCTAGTGTTGTGGCAAACATTAGCAATGCATGAAACACTTCAAATATTTAAGGAAAACATTTCAAAAATTTTTGGGTAATACCAAACATTTATGGGGGAAGCACTTAAGTCTAGTTTTCGGTCACATTTTTAAATTGATTTTAGTTTGAACTAGATGTAATGTTGCCTATAGTTAACATTTGGATTGAAGAAGTAAGTATAGGAAATACAGATGTCTTAAAACTGAAAATCTGGCCCTTTATCAATTTGGTACAATAAGGACAAACAGTTAATTTCGAAACATTAATATCCTTTATGGCAAACAATTACGATCTTTGAATTTTTGCAAGAAATATTACAATTGCGGTAAACAATTTTATAATTTCCTATAAACGATGTTTTCAAACACATTAGTGTTCGTTTGATATAGTGTTAAAAGAAACGATATAGTTTTTTTGTGTATGCGCAGTCCTTAACATTGCTCTGAGTGTTGAGTACTGTGATTATGTACTAAGAGTTATGTTGCAAGTTTATTAATTTTTATGGAATAAACATTCCAATTTTACTACAACGCAATAATTTAAACTGATAGTTGTAACAAGTCCATCATAAATATTTTGTTTTCTTAGTGTATATTGTTATTAGACAATACATTAAGTAATTACGGATTTTTAAAATAATTAAGTATGACTCAATCTGTGCAAAATGTAAGAGACTATCGGACCATGACTAGTAACAAATAAGTGTCTGTTAGTTCAATTAACACCTTAAACATTTGCCACTTTTTTCACACATGTAAGGTCCACCTACAATAAAAAACCATTTGTTTATTGTTTTTTTCTTTTTTATACCCTACACACTCAAAATAAAATCTGCTTAAAATAAGCGAAATTGTTCTTGTATATTATGAAAAAATTCGTTAAATTTATCTACGAAATATTTCCAGAAAAAAATACTATATACATAATAGTATTTTACTATTAAAAATTGTCATTAGGATAAATTATTATTTTAATCGGAAAATACCATTAAATACTAGAAAATACCATGACATTGCCATTGATTTTATATGAAAAGATATATTTTTTGTATACTATTAAATCAATAATTGTCCTATTGACCAATTTTAATGGGATTTGAGAGAATTTTTTTCTGGGTGTAAGTATTTTCTAAATTTATGATCAAATTACGTATATTATTTGTGTATTTTCGAAACTATTCTTTATCTACGAAAGTCATTCGAAATATTGTTATTTTTATTCGTAATTTATTTAACATTTTTGTACCTTTTTACGAACACATAGGTTTTTTTTACAAATTAACCAACGCTAAGGGGATGCCCACTATTCCTGCAACGCACAGTGTTGATCGTAAGAACGGATGATACGTTAAAAGGAGGGTGAAAAGATGAAGTAGTGTCGGTGGATGTTTGTTTTGAACTTGAGATTGGGAGATTGTTCCACAAACATATCGTGCGACTTAAGAACGAGTTCTCTCGATAATGCGTGGTTCTGCTGAGAGCCGAGGGGACTACGAAGGAGTGGCCTTGAATTGATGCCCGAGTAGAACAAGAGAACACACGACCTGGTGGAATAAGGTCATGTATTTCCCTCGAACACTTACCATTGTAATACCTATAAATAAAGGCTTACACCCCAAAGGTTCAGAGCATATTGAAATGGGTCGGTAATTGACAGGGTTTTTAGCCTCCCCTCTTTCAGAACTGGCTGGATATTGGCAAGCTTCCAACAAGATGGAAAACTCCTGTCGTGTAGGAGATGTTTAACATAACAAGTTTACGTAACGAACAAGGCATCATTGACGCACTCTTCTTCAATACCTGGGCAGATATGTAATCTAAAAACCTTTTTAACTGACCGAGTTCGAAAATGTATCTCCGGCATTACAGAAGGAACAAAGTCGACAACGGGAATTGGTTGATTGCTATCAGGGAGCGTTGAATTACTTGCAAATAATTCAGTCAAGAGATTAGCTTTATGAACCGGGTTAGTGAAGGCCATTCATAATGTGTTGGAGTAGACGACGTCGTTTGATTTCTCACCCTTTTTACAAATGACGCCAATTCTGAAAGGCGTCCTATTTCGACTCCTATTCGACTCCTATTTCGACTCCTATTTCGACTCCTATTCGACTAGGATTTTCGTCATTGGATATTTTTTTGTCAAATTGGATCCTTTTGAGACTTTTCGAATACCCAACTACAAAAAAAAATCCAATTACTTGGGTTCTGGGAACATTTAAATAAAAGACTCATTCTATGAATTCAAGGTTCTATGAAATCGAGATCTTACAAATTTTTAAAATAGATTGAAAATTTAATTGAAAATTTGAAAATAAATAAAATCCTTAGGGGTTTTGTAAACATTTGATAGAAGCAGGGAACGCAAAAAACCGGAATCGAATTTTTGGAACAGGAACCGTTGTTAAAAAAAATGTGTGGAACCGGAATCGGAACGCATTTAATGTGATTAGAACCGGAACCGCTATTTTAAAAATCTTGGAACATATCCAAAATCGATAATCCAAAGGGTTTAGTCCCTGGATAGAAGAATATTTTTTGATATAGTACCGATTTTATTTTTACGATTCTATATTTTATCCCTAAAAATATTAAAGAAAATGTCCACTGATTGTTAAACAATTCCCAAAGTAACAAATCAGATACATAAGATGCAAGTAATATTTGCTTTAAATCAATTTGTATTAACTTTAAACCTATTTTTTATAATTAAGTGTAGGGAATATTAAAAATTACAAAATTTCACTAATGAAAAAAAAAATTAAAAAACCCCATCCACTGAAGAAAAAAAAATATTTTTAACTCTACGAACTAAGTTTGAACGTTAATATATGTATAACAAAAAATTGGTTTCATTTGAATAATTGGCATACCGTATGGCCCAAAACCCATTTTATCGAAAAATATGTTTTATATATTTTAATTTGTCAAAAATTTTAGTATTTGTATTACGTATTGTTCAATTTATAAACATATTAAACCATTTTATAAAAATATATGTTGGATATTTTAGAATTTCGGGGGAAATGGGGTTCAGAACCCCTACAATCCCCCTGGTACGGGCCTGCCATCAGCAATTTGACTGCCTGGAAACTGCTCCAATATATTTGAGATCGAATCGGATTTGGCATATTATTACTCCTATAAAGAAGCACAAGTGCACGATGAGTGATTGGATTGTGAATTTAACTCACACAGTGTTAAGTTCGCTACCCGACTAGATATTGTTTTGAGTGCAGTCAAAGTGAAGGATATTTTCACTTTGGTCATCCGTTTGTAGTATCCAGAAGAAGGTGTTACAAACATCTTCAGAGTCGATTTAACGTCTACACGCAATTTAAAAATTTCCCATGTGACCTAATCTTCTTTACTGGTTTTCCTTGACATTTTTCAACCAGTTATATGACCAATATGATTTCAAAAGAATTTTTATATGTAGTATCATTTTATTGATGAGTACAAAACCGCAAAAAATGAACATGTTTTAAGCCACATAAGTATTATAACGATACATTGGTTGTGAAATATGAAACCTTCACATTTATAAATACTGATTTTAAAATAATCAAATAATGTAAAAACCAAAACAACTCAACAATATTATTAACTACTCAATAATATAAAAATTTGATTATGATTTGTATTTTATTCGGAAATATTAAAGATAGCGGATTGGTTTTTTGTTTGATTGGCACATATTTTATGCACTCTAATTTGTATATAGGATATTTACTGATATTAAAGGACATAATACTCAAAAAAGGACTATTTTGGAAAAATCTAGTTTGGTACCACTAATTATAACTACACTCAAAATAAAAAGTCTGTAACAGTAGCAAAAAAGGTTGCCAATATAGCAAAAATGTTTGCTGAAAAGAGGAAAGCGCCGGATTCTGCTGAAACAGCAAATGACAGTTTGCTGTTTCAGTGAACTTTTTTATGCTATTAGAGTAGACAGTTTTAGCTATTTTAACAAATTTTTTGCTGTTAACTCCACACACCAGTGACACTAGCACGATCTTGATCACTAAGTAGCAGGACTAAGATTCCCAGCAAATAAAAGTATACTGTAAATGCAAATTACAGTGTGCTTAAATTTAGCAGTAAGAGTTTGCTATTAATAGCAGACTTTTTATTTTGAGTGTACTATAACGATGGACAAATTAAATGAAACTTGTATGGGTTGTTTTAGTGGCTAAAATTAATAGTTTTAAGTAAAAAAAAAGTTATTATCAAAAATATATTTTCAAAAAACGAAAAAAATAAAAAAATAAAAAAAATATTTTTAAAATAGTCAGGCGGAGACGTCCGAAAAATATTCTTAAAACTGTATGGTGTCCCACGACTTTTGGGTTGAAAGTGTTTAAGGCTAGGCGTAATAATAAACTTTAACGTACAGCTTTAACAAATAGTCCACTTGTTGACAAAAGTCGGCTCTTATTGTTTTATTATAGGCAATTCTGTTTAATTGAGGCTTTTTAAAAGTTAAGTACGTAGAAAAAAGTTCATAAATTCAATAAATAATAATACATATATCGTCGTTGTAGAAAAAAATGTCACCAAATACATTTTTATGAATAACTTAAATTTCGAGTTTATTGATTAATATTATAAAAAGTGATTGATGCATTTTTAAAGTTAAAATAATTACTGACGATAGCTTCCTAGCTATAGCTTCCTCGCTATCGTCGATTTTGTCGTTCGTTGGCGACATAGAGCATACGCACAATTTGACTTCTTAGATTGTGTCGTCACATTGAGAGACGCTGTGCTATACAGCATATAAAAAACTTTCTCACACGAAAATCAGACAAATTCTGGACGATTTTAGTCGATCGGCGACATACAGCATAAGGCTGTTAATTTTTAATATGTCTGTCAATATAATAAAATGTTTTAATTTTTGTTCGAATTGAATAAAATAGAACTTTATTATACAAAAAAAAAAATAATGCTGTCAGCAACTGAAAAAGCAAATTCAATTTATTTTAAAAAATTTTATGATATATTTAATGACAAAACTACCAATGTTGACCCATCCACTGCCGCCGCACTATGCGTCTTGAGGAGCACGAGTAAAGTTATTTACACGATCATTGCACGCAATTGATCACAGCACGAATATCTAAAATAATTTCACTATACACAGTTTTCATGTGCCGCCAAATCACACAATAGACATCGGATAGGATCACGTTAGACCAGACCAAAGCGTCACACGTCGTGCTAATTTATGAATAATAAAATAATTTTTATATCAAATATGGATTCAGCAATGCCGCGAATTTAAAGTTAATAATAACTGATTCACATGAAATTTCAAGAGGTAAACAAACCGAATCGGATGTGAGACCGTCATAATTTGGTGCTAAGTGCGTAAAAAAAACCTCACGGTTTTTAGTAATTGGCTATACTAGCAAATAACACTATTCAATGAGTTACTTATTACCAGATCAGTGAATTCAACACAAAATTTCGCCGCATTAGTCATGAAGTATCAGTGATTCATGCATTTCTAAGAAATAGTTTTTATTTGTGGAACAGTGTAATTTATTGACAAGTCAATTAATAGACAAATACAATATTTTGATGCATATAAATAGTAGGTAATTTCGTTTGTATTAATTTATTATGTTTATTTTTAATATTATCGGGGTCTCGAATGTGGTAAATTAATAACAAAATTATTCAATAAAACTGATTTTTCTTAATATAGACGTATTGAAATCTACCCGAATGGAAACACATTTTAGGATGATATCATTCTCTGATCCGGGTTACCTGTCTACAAACAAAGCACTTCAGTGGACGATGTTTGAAGTTATCCTAATCGGTATTCCTAATTTTACCCTAATAATTCAATTTTTTAAAACTATAATATAAATTAAAGACCCACTAAGAATAATCTGTAACCATTTTCTTATAACATTAATAGTTTAAGAGATATGAGCCTCCAAAGATAGGAAAAAATTGCATTCCATACATAACTATATGAAAATACATATGAGAACATAACTAAAATATCCTTGCATATCCTCTCAAATCCTTAAAATTGTATTTAGGCTTTTACAAAATACACCTTATGAAGAAAAAACAGCTTCCGGTTTGCTCCGGTTTACAAGAAAATTGTAATGAAAAACTACCATTTTCGTTTGAAATTTATTAATTTGATTTTAAGTGTTTCGTATTTCATATCATACCTCAACAGATGAATAATACAAAGTTTATATTCACACAAATTTATACCCATAGTATGTTTAAAAATATAAAAATTCCATTAATTCATCCACATTCCGTATAATTTCAATTTGAGTAATATTATGTCAAGGTAATAATTTTATAACAATTAAACCTAGAGATATCCTTCATTCGCACTAACTTTTTTCTAATCACAATCAATGTGGTAAAAAAATAAAAAAATATCATACCGATATCATTCCCGGATTAGGAGAAATTACATGGCAAACATTACCATTTTTATTCTAATTAATTACATTTGTGCCTTTTTTGTATATTTATTCCAAGAACTGCAAGCGATATCCTTCATTCTCACTAACTTTTTTCTAATCACATTCAATGTGATAAAAAATAAAAAAAATTATCATTCCGATATCGTTCCCGGATTAGAAGAATTACTTGGCAAAAAATACCAGTTTTATTCTAATTTATTTGTAAATTTATTCCAAGGACTGCAAGCGATATCCTTCGTTTGCACTCACTTTTTTCTAATCACAATCAATGCGGGTAGAAATAAAAAAAATTATCATCAAGATGTAATTTCTCCTAATCCGGGAACGATGGATTAGAAGAAATTACATTGCAAATATTATCATTTTTCATACTTTGGCTTTTTTTCGTAAATTTATTTCAAGGACTGCAAGCGATATCCTTCGTTCGCACTAACTTTTTTCTAATCACAATCAATGTGGGTAAAAATGAAAAATATATCATCCCGATATCGTTACCGGATTAGGAGAAATTACATGGCAAAAATTACCATTATATTTTCTAATTTCATACATAGTGCCTTTTTTTGTAAATTTATTTTAAGGACTGCAAACGATAACTCACTAACTTATTTCAT
The DNA here is from genome assembly GCA_951804985.1 of Dryomyza anilis. Lineage (NCBI taxonomy): Eukaryota > Metazoa > Arthropoda > Insecta > Diptera > Dryomyzidae > Dryomyza > Dryomyza anilis. The sequence continues at coordinate 40,152,002 of OX638134.1, read as the reverse complement.
ATCACTATTAATGTGGTAAAAAATAAAAATATAATTCATATCGGCTCCAGTTTTTAAAAAATCACATGTCAAAAATTTGCACTAAATTCTCGAAATTTAAACATTTTTACATAACTTTTGTGAATAAATAGAAGGCAATTTGTAAATAAAGTTTTTTTATTAAGTAAAAAAAAATCAACGAAATCTACCGATTTGTTTTGAAGTTATATAATTTTGTTAAAAAAATTATTTTTTGTTCACCGTGCGACGGTAGCTCAGAGGTTAGTGCATTGTACTTCGAGCGGATATGTCCCATGTTCAAACATGGACTGGGGCGAACAACATCTTTTCATAGAAAACATTTTTCTATACCACGCAATATCTCGTCAGTAAATGGCAAACCTACGAGAGTAAAACATTGCCTATGAAAAGCTCTCACCCGCCGTTCGGATTCGGCATTAAACTGTAGGCCCCACCACTTTGAGTACAAATATAACACGAACAGCTCAAATGGCTAGAGAGCTCGGCCTAAGTTCTTAGGACTGTATCGCCAAACTATTATTATTATTATTGTATGCGATGCAAATTTAAATTTGTATTGTATGCAAAGACAAAATAACACTGCCCGACAAAATTTAAATTTTAATTTGCTGCAGTAGAAGTTTCACTCATGAAATTTGGTAGAAATGTGTTTTAGACCAGATGTAAGGCAGAGCTCTTTAATGGGATATACACTATCATCTCCTGTACAACAAATATTGGTTTGATTATTTAGGAACAGATACCTCATAAAATTTCAAGATAAATCCATACATTTTTTTTTTAAATGTAGTCCCTCCTATGTTTTTTGATCCTTTGGATGATATTCCATATTGCACTATAGATTAAAATGAAGTAATCTGAACAATATACCCGAATTGATTCCGATGAATAGAATGAGTTTGCTTGGGATATTTGTTTTGTCAGTTGTTTTGTCCATACGTCCATAAAATGAAAAACACAAGAAAAAAAACATAAAGCCCAGAGTTGAATATTAAGAACATAAATATGTCAAAAGCAACAACCAGTAGTTGTAAATACAAAGTGAGGAAGATCTCCTAGAAATTAGTTTTTATAACGTTTTATTAGATATGCAAATCACCTAAATTTATTTTTTTTTATATCTAGGGTCACATAGCGCATCTGGCCAAGAATTTGGATATGATGGACATATTGGTAAGTTTAAACAACATTATATACATCAAACTTCAAAGTAAAGAGAAAAATATAAATATTTACAAAGTTGTACTATTCACAAAAGTACACACATAAAAATAATAGCTTGGCGTGCAGTTGTTTCCACAAATATTAATTTGCATCTAACAAATGTAGTTAGCCTCAACTGAAATTCATTTGTGGTAAACAATAGTATGAAGCGTAACCAAATATTAGTTCAAGCAACTGTAACGTTGATTGGCAACTGTAACATTTTTTTTATTTCTATTGCTACGGCAACTAAATTCAAAATGGGACATAACCAATATTTAGTTGACTCAACAGATAGTTGGTTATATTGACTAAATGATATAACATTGGGTTGTAGCAACCAACATTTATTTGATTCAACTGCGAATTCATTTGTTTTGTAAAAAAGCGATCCCAAAGCAGGACAGTCGCACAAGCTTCAGATTTTTCGTGTAAAATAAAATTTTTAATTGTTTTAAGGCTTGTTCGTTGTTAATGTTCGGTTTATTCATGTCCAGATATAGAATTTTAAGATACATTAATTTAATTGTATTGCCTAATATGTATTTGTATTGATTTACATGTTTCTGAACAATTTACAAAGCTTCATATAAATATTTAAGTCAATACTTAACCTCTTATATATTTTTAATAACTATTAGGACCTGAGCACTGGGGTAAGCAGTACGTTACATGCGACGGCAAATACCAGAGTCCAATAAACATCCAAGTCTTAGATGTCGTACCAAAGCGGTTTCCAGAACTAAACATGAACGGCTTCTATGAGACCCCGGAGAGTGCTGAATTGGTCAACAACGGACATACTGTGGTTGCTAAACTTAAATTTAAACATGATATACCTACAATTTCGGGTGGATCCCTGAAAGCCAATGAAACTTTCAGGTTTTCTCAATTCCATTTTCACTGGGGTGACAATGACACCCTTGGAAGTGAGGATCGCATCAACAACGTTTCATTTCCGGCCGAACTACATATGGTTTTTTATAACGAGAAGTACGAAACGCTGCAGGGAGCCTTAGGTCATAACGGCGCCATTGCAGTGTTGGCGTTTTTCTATTCCGTTAGTTCAGTTTATAACAGTTGAAAAATATATAGTCTGACACAATGTTATCTCCTTCACAGATACAAGATGTGGTTAACATTAATTATGTGGAGTTGGCAACATTGCTGGAAGAGGTTCGTGAGCCTAATATGCATGTGGCATTCGGAAATCCTCCGCATTTAGCAAGTTTAATTTCCATCGATTTGACAAACTATTACACGTACATTGGGTCGTTGACTACGCCACCGTGTAGCGAAGATGTAACATGGCTTGATTTTGATTATCCAATTATCATATCTACAGAGCAGGTAATAGATATAATTTATTTTAAAATTATTTATAATAAATATACACAAAATGTGCAGTATTAAGTGTTATTGGTAATAAATAATTCACATCATGATTTATGAACTATTTTAACAGTATTCAAGCATCACATATTTTGGTAAAGCGAGCTCTTTAAAAAAAAGTATGGAAAATTCTACAGTTTTTACCAATAAGTATACCGTTGGCTTGGGTGTACCCTATGTGTATGCGACCAATACTGCTGGCATGACCGGCTATACAGGTTTAGGATCATGGTTTATATTCATCATATTAAGCATTATCGACACAGTACACTAACTATTCTATTTACTAACATGGTGCATGGTGAGTCAGATACCAGTGCTAACATTTTGACCAAGCTCTCTACTAATTATGCTAGTATTGAATAGACGTACAGCTACTTACTGGAAATGTATATCTATTTTACAGATTGAACTATTTCGACGTTTGAACACACACGACGGTGTCCCTTTGACGCACAATTTTCGACCCATACAACCACTTAATAATCGCACCATCTACCAGGCAATGTCGATGGAATCACCAATGATCCGACCCAGTATCCACTTAATTAGTAGCGGTAGCAGCAACAGGAGAAGAACTACGGAATCGGTTTATTTGGTTTTGGCCAACCTAATCGCAGCATATTTTATAGTCAACATTCGTTCTAGTTAACCTTTTACAATAAGACACATTTTTGGAATTTATATATATTATAAATAATGCCATTTTAATTAATTTATGTATATTTTAGTTATAAAGCAGCAAAGTAAGTAATTACTACATTGATAATGACTACTAAAGCATTACGAAAACCAATAGAATCTAATAGAAAGTAATCTCATGAGTTTTTTTTATTATTAATTTTATCCCTGATTATTTCCATTCAGATTATTTTCAGATTGTCACCCGAGTGGAATTTAAGTTTAGGATAACCTGATCATCAAACCATAAATCAGACTAAGATCATGTTTTCAAATCAGAGTCTGATCCTGTCTGTATCTAACCTGTTCTTGATAAATTAAATTCTGTTTTTCTATGCTTTATAGATGGCATTAACAATTACAGTTGAGTAGAAACAAATATTGATTCACAACCGAACCATATCACAATGATCCAGTTTTGTATAATAATGTAACATGTGATTAGTACTTTTTTTCATTATAAAAAAAACTTCGAGATTGGTTTTTCTTATAAATTAGTATTCATGAATAAATAAGAAACATTAGGTACTGGTAAAGATCGTTATCGTGTACTCCCTTAACATATCCAGATGCAAAACAAGGTTATCTTGAACAAACTTTCACTCGGATACGAAAGAATTGAATGTTCTATATATAAATATTTAAGTATTGGATTGATTTATTTTGTGTTTTTCATTTATTAATTCCCAACAAATTTGCACTGATCACTTCAAAACGGCTTTAATGGACATATAAAATACAAGTTTTTGAATAAAATGGATATGCCTGATTCTGTTTGTATTTTGTTTCTGTCAATGCAAGAGAGGTTTACGAAAAAGAATTTTCGGAAAAACCCCAAGGAAAAGCCGGAAAAAAATCTAAATTTTACACTAGGAACTTGAAATTTGGAAAGGGGGTTCATTTCCCAACGTAAGAGCGCACTAAGAAGTGAATTTTTGAAATTCGTCTCCAAAGGTACAAAAATGGACGTGGCAAAACTGAACTTTTAATTCTAAATATCTGTGTAATTAAGATACCTACCCACTGTAATGAAATTGTGCTCAGTAATGTATTTTATTGTTGTTTACTTTTTTCTAAATGTGGGCAGAATTTGATAAAGGGGCGTGGCACCTCCCATATAACCATAACTTTAAAAATGTTATTGCTTCGGACCTCCTAAGAGCAAAGTTATGAAAATGGTAACAAATGTTCATATTAAAAAGTAGAATCGTCACGTAGAATGTGGTCGGGATTGTATAAAGGGGCATCTATATCATAACCAAAAAATTAAAAATGCTGTAAGTCCTGACATACTAAGAATAGAGTTATAAAAATCAAAACAAATGTTCATATTTAAAACTCCGATCGTCACGTAGCATATGGGAGGGATTGGACAATGGGGCGTGACACCCATACAACCAAAACCTTAAAATTGCTTTACCTACTAAAATCAGACTTTTAAAAATCGAAATAAGGGATCGTATTAAACATTATAATCGTCACGTAGAATGTGCACCCAGAAAAAAATACTATATAAATAATAGGTTTTTACTATTAAAAATAATCAATAGGATAAATTATTATTTTAATCGGAAAATACCACAAAATACCATGACATTGCTATTGAATTTATATGAGAAGATTTATTTTTTGTATACTATTAAATCAATAATTGTCCTATTGACCAATTTTAATGGGATTTGAGGGAATTTTTTTTCTGAGTGTAGGTGGGAATGTACAAATGAGTGTGGCGCTTTAAAATTGCTGTAACTATTAACCAATTAAGAGAAGAGTTATACAAATCGAAACAAGAGATTATATTAAATATTGTAATCGTCACGTAGAATCAGGGCCGGAAAAAATCATGATTTTTTTCGATTATTTATAAATAATATAATTTCAATAGGATTTATCGGGTTTTAAAGTTATTACTTCCCAGCCTTTCGCTGCCAAGAACTGCTAAATAACCTCCGTATAAAATATACTTTTGGAAAAAAATCACCGTCTTGGATTTGGAAGCCGTTTTTTTTTTCTATATACTGAATTAGTCAAATGGACGAGAAAATGAAACGGCCTAAGTGCCTAATCAAATCTATTTCGAATGTCTTATTTATAACAGGACAACTCTTCAATTTTGTGAAATTGAAATTGTGTTTCTATTTGCAGTTCTCTTTTTTGATATGGTTGTTGTAATTTATTTTTTAGCTTTTTCTGGCGATATTTGTTCTAAAATGATAAAAAGTTAGTATAGCACGGACTACATCTGATTAGTACGAATCCAGTATCTTTAAAATCGATTCAGAAATACGGCCGGTTAGTGCAAGAGAAACGCAGCAAGAATCAGGAGACCGAAATCTACCAGAAATGATAAGTTTCATTTCTGTGGACGCCAAAAACCCTCAATTTGTAGAACAATGTTATTTTTAAGAATACTTGAATTAATAAATCTCAACTATTTTTGAATTCATGAGTTGATCTGTCGATTTGCTACATATGGCCAAATAAAGAAAAACATCAAAAATACGCGATGATACTCGTACGTTTTGCGTCGTTGTAATCATCACTAATGCTACTGCTTGCAAGATATCGCTAGCTAATACCTGAATACAAATAAAAAGATCACATGGGACGGACTTTTATAGTCGGTCTGGGCCAACTATGGAATACCCTACACCTTTGGTGGAGATATTAATGTGGGATATTTAATTTTATACCTTAATTTTAAAGTTCTTAATTATGCTGAACCGCCCCACCCTCAGAATATTATTTACATATCATAAATTTACGTCTTATATCCCCATAATTTAAAAAAATTATATAAAAGTATAAAAAAACTAATAAGTGGGTCTTTATTTACAATTTTTTAAGACTTATATTTTATAGATTTGATTTTAATAATTTACGACCAAAATTTCCACTATAAAAACCAGGGAAATAATGCAAAAAAAAATGTGGGCGGATCTCGCCCATTTTTGGACCACATATTTTTAGGTGAATTTTAACAATACGTTTTAAATTTTATAAGTATATCTTAAATAGTTTTCGAGGTATTATTTCCTAAAGAGTTATATAAAAATGGCTTGTATGGGAGGTGGGCGTGTCCGTTGACCGATTTGGTTCATTTTCAAACTCGTTTCCTACTTTTGGCTAAAAGATATTGTGACAATTTCATCGCATTCTGACAAGTATTTTTCAAGTTTCCTCGTATACGGACAGCAAGACAGACAGACGGACATAGCTAAACGGACTCGGGTAGTGATGCTGATCAAGAATATATATACTTTTCCATACCGGCCTCGCCTCCTAAGGGGCGTTACTATATCTGCACAAACTTAATATACCCTGTACCTCATAGGTGTAGGGTATAAAGATATGTCGCATAAGTTTGCCATACCAAATTTAGACAGAGTTGGAATGAAAAGGAAAATTTTGCATTCTTTTTAACGTGTGAGTCGCGGATTGTATATAATATTTTTAATAAATGAGTCAAAACTAGAGATTTTAAGATATGACTGGTGATTGAGCTCTTAACACCAACAAAAAAAGGACACGGTGGAACTTTCGAAAAAAAACGTGATTGGTCCAAAAATAGCACATTTTTCTAACGCACATCTATAATTCCTGGACCATCAACTTTTGGGTTTGACAAAAATTTCACAAAAAATGTGGAAATAGGTATGCTACGGCCTACTCTATTCATAGACGGATGTAAAAAAATTATGTCCTTTAGCAACCCTATGTCATCAAATAAAAAGAATTTCTTATACCGCACGTTGTTTCGAAATCAGTGGAAACGCGCGCATTGCGATCGGCTAATGTCATGTAGAGATGATTTTAAGAATATTCTTTGAGGAATTTGAAGCTGTATTTTTATTTGACAGCACCCAATTGCTGACTCACACCATATTTTTTAAACTCTGTGAGTTGATCAAATGTTACCGAAAGTGTAGTTTAAAAGAATATACGTTACTTATTTGTTATTTCTATATTTAAATTTCTATTCGTCATTAGAATAAGGCTATTTTTATAGTCCATATTGGCCCATATCTGGCCCTATTTTAAATATATCAAAACATGTTGTATATAGATCCATAAGTTACTAACATGAAAATCTGAAATCTAAGTGAATTGTTAAGACCACTTTAATTAAACCCAGTTGGGAAGGTTAGAACACATGGGAAATTTTGAAGTTAGTTAGAATTATGCAAGTTATAGTCGGTCTTAGCCGACTATAAATACCCTACACATATGTGATAATGTGTGCAGTGACCCCTTAAAAAGGTGCATAGGTCACCAGGGTTTACACATCCTCATAAAATACCTATAAACTTGAAATCGCTGAAGGATTTCCTTTCATTTGATACCCATATGTACAAATGGGTAGGTATACCGAATTTCGATTTTTTTTTTCGAGAACCACATGTCAGTTCCCGAGAAAACATTATTTTCATATTTTTGAGCATAAAGGCAATAAATATTTGGCAAAAATTTCACTTAAGCTCGTATAAAGTAAAATTCATCAGTAAATGTAAATTTTATGAGGTATTTGAACATAAGTGGTCGGTTCACAGGTCACAAGGGTTCGCTCATGCCAATTTTCTTGTTGGTACAGCGTAGATATATAAGTAATCTAAATTAAAAGTTTCATTGATCTAGCTCTTCTAATTTTTCTGTAATCGTGATTTCAACAGACAGACAGAGGGACAGACAGACGGACATCGCTAAATCGACTCAAGAGGTTATGCTGATCAAGAATATATATACTTTTCCATACCGGGGATGAATATACCCTTTCACTCTTAGTGTAGGGTATAAAAAAAACGTCGGTAACTCAAGGTTAGTGCGTTGGACGAGTCGAAAGGACCCACACATCAATATGATGAATTTATTCATAAATATTATAAATATATGATGAATTTATTCATATATATTATGATATATTGATGAATGCATTCATTATATATATATATATATATATATATATATATATATATATATATATATATATATATATATATATAGATAGATATATATATATATATATATATGAACTTATTCATATCATAGTTAAGAACTAAATATTCAATACAATGAATTTGAATCGTCATATTGATGAATTTGTTCATAATATTTATGAATATAATATTCAATATGATGAATATTGTTGAACCAATATTTTTTTCAAAAAAAACATTTTTTTTGAAAATAATTCGAAAAAAAGTGTATTATTGTATAACAGAAAAAAAAAATAATCCGAAAAAGTTTTTTTTTTGAAAAAAACAATTTTTGGAAAAAAAATGTATTTTCGATACAGATATCCCAATAGACAATTTGTTGGTAAGAAGTCACACAATGTTGATGATGGAGGTGATATTGTATAATAACTAAATTTGTTGATTTTTCATTGATGACATGGTTTCCAAGAGTGTCACTGGACATTATTTGCTGAAACTGTCCCAATGAAACTATTCCATTAGGCATATATAAACATGCAGGTGCGATTTGGCGTCATTGGACTTTTTTGGAAAATGCACTCATAAAAAAAATATTATATAAATTGGACTTTTTTGGAAAATGCACTCAGAAAAAAATATTATATAAATAATAGTTTTTTTACTATTAAAAATAGTCAATAGGATAAATTATTATTTTAATTTGAAAATACCATTAAATACTGCAAAATACCATGACAATTTCATTGAGTTTATATGAAAATATTTATTTTTTGTGTACTATTAAATCAATAATTGTCCCATTGACCAATTGTAATGGTATGTGAGGGAATTTTTTCTGGGTGTGTGTTCTATTCGTATTTGGCCAGATCCAATGCCACTTGCGTCATTGAACATTTTTTGGAATTTGACCAGAACCCACTTGCGTCATTGGACAATTTTTTGGAAAAATGTCCGCCTTTGGGATTTGTCCAGAACTCACATGCGTCATTGGACAATTTTAGGGAAATATTTGTTTCTTTGGGATGTGGCCAGAACTCACTTGCGTCATTGGACATTTTTTTGGAAATTTTGTTCCAATGTCCCATGACGCCAGAATGGTGTGGGTTCTGGCCAAAAAAATTCCAATGTCGCAAGTGGGTTCTGACCAAATCCCAAAGAAACAAATTTTTCCAAAAAAAAATCCAATGACGCAAGTGGATTCTGGACAAATCCCAAAGGAATAAATTTTTCAAATTAAGTTTGCTCTTGTGCCCAAACAGTCTACTGGGATAACTTTCTTGAATAAATATACATGGTTTTATTCTTGGGGAAAAGATAGATGAAGAAATACAGAAATACAGATTAAGTTTTCACATCTCTTCTTTTTAATATCCTTGTTAGTATCATTGATACAAATCTATACTGCAAAACCGCCTAACAACATGTGAAAATTACGCATAATTTTGTGTTATAATCCGGATTTAAATGATATGTTGATTGGATAAATTAGATAAATGCCATTACAAGTTATGACATACTTAATCGTGTATGAAGTAAAGCAGAATTGAGACACAAAACCGTTTTGTTTTTTCTTTTGTAGATAGGCGGTAATGCAGTATCACTGACGAAAAACCGTTTTAAATTTATGTTCAACATCAGTGAAATTGGTCAAACATTTTAATTAAACTGTGGACATGCATGGTTGCATTCGAATTCGATGGTATATTTACACATACCAAATTGCTCCATATTCCAAATACCTATTTTTACGAATTTAGCATGTAAAAAATGTGGATATGACAGTAATCATTAGACATTCTACTTACCAGACATCGCTTTTGGTCTAAACTGTCCAAAAATTTAAAATTTTGGAGTAAATTATGTTCATTTCTTTATGTAAAAAGTAACTCCACTTAACAATAAATAGCTTTGGATGCAGAATTAGTACAAAAATAATTAATATGTAGATTTGAAACTTAAAGTACCTATTTACAGATAAAAGTTACTGCTTTTAACTAAAAAAAATAGTTACATTTCTGTGTGATCTGTCTATCACTCAAAGTACTCGTGCTGTCGAATGGCAAGTGAGTGAAAACATTACAGCATTTCTAATTGAAATTGAGAGCATTCCATTTTAAATTAGGAAAATCATAAAAGAATTTGATATTTACCATTTGAAATTGAGAAATTTCTAAATGAAATTGAGATTTTCCATTTTAAATTGGGAAAATTCCAAAAGAAATTGAGATTTTTCCTTTGAAATTGTGATAATTCCAATTGCAATTGAGATATTCCATTTGAAATTGAGAAAATTCTAAATGTAATTGAGATTTTTTCATTTGAAATTGGGATAATTCCAATTGAAATTGAGATATTCCATTTGAAATTAAGAAAATTCCAAATCAAACTGAGATATTTCTTTTGAAATTGAGATAATTCCAATTGAAATTGAGATATTCCATTTGAAATTGAGAAAATTCCAAATGAAATTGAGATATTTCATTTGAAATTGAGCAAATTCCAAATGAAATTGAGATTTTTTTTCATTTGAAATTGAGAAAAATCAAAATTAAATTGAGATCTGAAATTAAGAAATTTGCAAAAGATATTAATATTTCCGTTCTGAAATTTGGAACAAATAAAATTGGGAAAACAATGAAATTTAATATTTTTCATTGGAAATTAATATTTTTATTAGACGCGTCTGCGTAATATAATATATACCGTCGCGACGGTACAAAAACGTTTACCTAAAAACTTTGGAGCTCAAATGGGAAACGTTTCGATTTTTGGAACCAGAATCGGAACCAGAAATTCATAAAGGTAATGGAATCGGAACCGTTCTCCCAAAGGGTTGTAGGCTTTGAATAATTTTTAATGTTCTCAATTTCAAATGGAAAATCTCAATTTTTTTTTGGAATTTTCTTAATTTCAAATGGTAAAATCTCAATTTCATATGAAATTTTCTCATTTCCGTATGAAATTTTATCAATTTCATTTGGAATTTTCTCGATTTCAAATGGAAAATCTCAATATCATTTGGAATTTTCCCAATTTCAAATGCAAAATCTCATTTTCATTTGGAATATTCTCAATTTCAAATGGAAAATCTCAATATCATTTGGAATTTTTTCAATTTCAGTTGGAAATGGTGTAGTTGCTGGAATCTTCCTTTTAATAGAAGCCAGCGCCTGTCCCAATGACTTAGTTGCACGCAGTGCTTTATTCCCGACTCCCATAAATTAAAAGCAGGCACACTTGTATTAAGAAAAATCTCGAGTTTTATTGCTGAATTATTTTTGTTGTTTTGTTCTGTTAAATGTAATAATAATTGTTGTGATATATATGTATGTATATAATTTTTGGATATATGTATATGAGAAATTTTATACATTATTACTTGTGTAATTCATAATAAATTTCATTAACATAAATAGTACAATATTAATTGCTTTTTATTATTTTAAATATATATTTATATATTCTTTTATAACTATACAAATAAATTATTTAATAAATTTGTTAAAGTATAACTTAAACTGCAAACTGTACCCAACTGATTCATTAAGTGCGCGTGTGTGTTTGGGTGATTTGCTTATATTGTGTTTATCTTACAAATACAGTACATGAATGTAATTATTAATTAATTAGAAAATATATATATATATATGATTATACGTAATTGTAAATATATGCATTTGTGGAAAATATATATTGTATTTGTGTGTTTCATATAATGCTTTTTAAAATCACTGTATTGTGTTCAAATGTAATTTATAAAAGTCAACTCACGCTTTGATCCAATGCTTATTTTATGCATGTCATATTAAAGGATTATCTTAAATTCATCTCATCTCACAGTGAATAAATATAATACCATTGTGTCAAATGTTTACGCGTACAAAATAATAATAATAATAAATTAATAATAAATAAAACGAAGCACTAAGTATTAAGCATTGGTCGTCGTCACTCATTTTAAAATATGAAAATGCGAATTCAATCAAATTGTCACCCTTTTTTCTGCTTAATTTACACTAATTACATAAAGACGAAACTCAGTAAAAGCCATCCATCAACTAACTATGCGGTTGGAAATTAGCGACCTGTTACTTGCGTGTATGTGTGTGTGTATTTGTGCTTAGATTCGTGTGTTTTCTCGTCAAGCTTATCTTAAAACTATTTGTATATTACTTCAAATCATTTTTACAAAACATGAATAACCTCATTTAAATTTAAGTTAAGTTAATCAACTTGTCAATAATCTATGTAATAATTAAAATTATGCTGGAACAACAGCACTATTGTTGGTTTCTTCCAGCGATCATTTTTTTGTTTAAATATAATATTTTTCTCTTTTTTTTAATAAATTAGCTATTCACAAAATTGCAGTAAAATGCAATAATTATCTACCATTTCATAACAAGTTTTAAATTCTGATAATAATACCAAAAGAAAAAATTGTTATTGCTGTTTTTTGCATTCCTTGTAGGATCTCTGCTTTGCTGAGTTTAGCGCAACTGGTTTCTACAAAAGAAAATAATGCATTTTAATCAGTATTGTTGTGTTAAACAAAAACAATAGTTGTGGAATAAAAATCGTTGACAGTAAATCCAAAATTTTGGTATCACAAATACTAACTATGAAAATCCCATAATATCTTATGCTAAAAATAATTTCGATGTTGGTTGGTTGGCTGTGCCAAAGTCAATGTATTTTGCACACAATGTGGTATTTACGAGACCAAATAAATGAATTCACACAGATACAAACAGAAAAATCCTCTTTAGGCATGAGGTTGGAAAAACGAAAAAGTAAGTTGTAACAACCAACTTCATTCGGTTAAAACGAAATATCTATAATTTTGTTCTAAAACTGTTCAAATTGGTTGTAGTCCAAACTACAACTCTTTCGGTTTGGACTATATGAACCGACATAGCGGTTGATATAAGTTGGTTGTGCAAAAAGTTGGTTAACGCAACAAAAATCTCTATTGCGTGTAGTTAATATCATAAGAAAAATTTAATGGAATGAACTACTGTCAACTTATACAATAAATGGATATAGACCACTAGTTCCCAACCAGTGGGTCGCGAGTCCATTTTCAGGAGGTCGACAAGGGATATTCAAATTAGATTTATAAATAATTTAAATAAAAAAAAAATAATTAAATTAAATTATAAATGTATCAATATTGTAAAAATATTAAAAATAGTAAGAACACTAATAAGTAACAAAAGATAATCCTTATTTGCTATCGTCGAAACAACTGATTATTTTAAATCGATTATTCAAATCGAATTTAATAATATTTGATGGTAGAAAAATCGCAATATTCAAAAACTCTAAATAAAGGTAAAAATTCGTAAACATTCCGATGATTACACTGTTCTACAAGGATTTTAATATGGAATGAAACGTCTCATTTTTGGAAGATTTCGTCCTCCTGATTTTTGCTACGTACTCAGAATTTGCCCACTACGAAATTTCTGTTATGAAGTGTATCGAAAGAGTAATTTATCACAATTGAAATTGAGAAAATTACAAATGAATTCAGTGACAAAACCCCTTTGGGGGTAACGCTTCCGATTCAGGTTTCAAAAGTTTTTCTAATAGCGATTTTGGTTCCAACCTAAAAAATTATTATGATTCTTATTCCGGCCCCACATATACATACATTTTAAGTGTTCCGATTCCAGTTCCAAAAATCGAAATATTAAATTTCTTTATTATTTCCGTTTTATGTGTTACAAAGTTCATAAGGAAAATCTCAATGGGGTATTCCATTTTAAATCAACCCCCTCAGAAATAATTTAAATTTGGTACAAATGATGTATCTTATTAAACTAAGACAATTTGTAAATTTTGGACCTCTAGCTTATATGGTTCCCAAATATGGCGACTTAAGAAGTGAAACATAAGTAAAAACTCGAAAAGGTGAGTTAACTTAATTTCATTTATCTGAAAATCTACACTCAGAAGAAAATGTACCATTAAGTACTTTATGGTACAACCATTGATCTTATGGTTCATGTATTAATAGTTTTTTCTTTTTAAATTAAAAGTTTTCTAATTAATTCAATAGTATTTGAAAAATTCAGTATCATAAATTTAAATATTTTAATTTTATTATTTTAAATAGAATAAATACTGTTGTTTTAATGGTTTCCTCCTATAATAATAAACGTGGTCTAATAAACGTAAAACGAATACAAACATGTTCGTTTTGTACGTCATTCTGCGTGTTTACTCAAAATGGTCGCATGTATTTTTTGTCACATTATTAAACGCGACATTGGTAAGGACTCAATGTATTTAATGTAAATAAATTATATTTATATATTTATTTATATTTATATTTTTATTTAGTACAGAAAATAAATAATACATCGAACTTCTATTATGACAACGGACTCGAAAAGGACTGCAGACTCAAGTACTACAATCAATTATTGGAAACCAAAGCAAACATTAAATGTGTTATAACCTTTTGCAGCAAGAAGTGTCTTTTTATGTGTGTGTTGTAAAAATGAATATCAATTTCGACATTTAAATAAAATAAATTATACAATAAATTAACTAAAATACATTTTTGTTTTAATAAATTATTAGGAAAATGTAATTCGACTTTACCGTAAAATTAATAATACGTATCATTAAATTTGAATAGATCTTTCTTATTGTAATTAAAATATCACATTATAAAATTTATGATACAACCACACATTGTATTAACAGTTTCAATATTACTGAACTAATGGGACGCATTGACCAATTTTAATGGTATAAATTATTGTTTTTCTATTGAAATACTATCCATTTACCATGATTTTTTTCTGGGTGTAGTTTACGTACAGGGTCAGGTGCGGTATCATTAGATAGGTATAAAGATGGTCTCAATATGATATATAATTTTATTTTTGTATCTAAAGGTTAAAGCTCATTATCACATGATTTATATTTTGAAATGATATTTCTCAAAAACCCATATTTTTAAAATGTTCATGAGTTATTAACAAAATTGTGAAAGTAAATAGAAAGTTATTTATAAAATCTTATTTGATTTTTTTATTTTCAAAAACAAAATTGAAATAATATTGAAAATTTTGACTTGATTTCACATTTTTATTTTTAAATCAGTAACCTATACGAATACACCTATGAAATTTAACACAAAGAATAAAATCAGCATTAACGTATATTTTTTTGAAAATTTTAAAAATATGGGTTTTTGAGAAAAATCTTCCTATAATCTAGATCATGTGATAATACCTTTAAACTTTGGATATAAAAATAAAATTAAATGCCATATAAAAGACCTTCTTTTCTTTATACCTTTCAAATGATATCTCAATTGAAACCAGTAAACCAGTTTTTCAGTTAAATTCAATTAAGTTAACCCACCTTTGTGAGTTTTTACCTATTTGTTCACTTTTTAGACCGCCATATTTCGATAACTATAAAAGGCAGAGGTTTTAAATTTTGCATATTTCTTAGTTTAAAATGAGAGAACACTCATACAAAATTTTATCAAATTCAAAGAGGATGATGTTTAATATTCTTATTTTTTTTTCGTTTATTTATAATGAAATATCCCCAATATCTTCTGCAAATATCTTAATTTTAATTCAATTTTTTAAATTTCAAATTAAAAAATCTTCTATTGTATTTGGAATTTTCTCAATTTTATTTGAAATTTTCTCAATATCAATTGTAAAATTCCAATTTCATTTTGAATAATCTCAATTTAAAATGAAATATCTCAATTCATTTGTAATTTTCTCAATTTAAAATATAATACTAAACACAATAACATATTTTCCAATTTTTTTTTTTTTTAATTTGTAGCTCAGTGGTTAGTGCGTTGGACTGCGAGCCGAAAGGTCCCCGGTTCAAGCCTGGACTGGGGCTAACAACATCTTTTCATAGAAACATTTTTCTATACCGCGCTACCTCTCGTCAGTAAATGGCAAACCTACGAGAGTAAAACCATTGCCTATGAAAAGCTCTCACCCGCCGTTCGGATTCGGCAATAAACTGTAGGTCCCACCACTTTGAGTAAAAATATAACACGCACAGCTCAAAATGGTGAGAGAGCTCGGCCGAAGTTCTACACAGGACTGTAGCGCCAAACTATTATTATTATTATGTATAATTTTCAAAAATTAGACTTTAGTCCCTCAGATGCATTCGTTGAAGGCGGGTGTGAATTCATTTTTAATCTTATTAAGTCTGCCGAGTCAAGAAGTTTGCCATAATGCGGACAACATCAGATGCAAAGAATTTTTCATGTTTTTGCACCTAGCCCCACTACAATATTTCAGTATCAAATAGTATATCGCTGCATGTATTTCCCCGCATTTTAATCAAATATTTCATAAATAAACATTAAAAATATTTTTAAAAAAGAGCTTAGAGAATTGTGATAAATTACGCTCTCGACACACTTTTTAGGTAACACAGATTTCATTTTGAGTTTTGAACAACCTAATATCTGGACACATCTTTTTTTGCCAATTATACGTCGGACAAGGTTCATAATTTATTTTGTGATAATTTTGCATTTAAAACATGTAGAAATTGTGCGATAAATTGCGATATAAAGTACCAAAAACGACATTTTTTGCAACTTCGCGGACGTGGTGGGCAAATTTTGAGTACGCAGCAAAAATCAGAAGACGGAAATCTGCCAGAAATGATAAGTTTCATTACGGTGGAATCCAACAACCCTCAATTTGTAGAATCAATCAATAGAGATCATATTTTATTATAATTTCAAAGGGGTCGCGGAAGACATATGGAGTTAAAAAAGGGGTCGCGACACCAAAAAGGTTAGGGACCACAGATGTAGACTCAACACCAACAAATAATGAGATTAAATCATGCTATTATGATTAAGCGGTCGGAATTAATATATGGGAAATGGCGTTGTCTTCCATCATGATAATGCCACAACACAAGTATCTTCAATGACTCGGCATAAATTGGGAGAGCTCACTGGAAACTCTATTAATGACTTAAAGCTGACTTCAAATGAAGCGTGTGGCATACTGATTTTACCAGAAAAATGACAAAAGGTTATTGATCAAAACGGCACATTATGTGGTTTAATAAAGTTCATTTTAATTCTAAGAAAAACGTGTTTAAATTTTGGATTAACGAAAATTTTACCCGAACAAAAGTACATTTTTAAATTTTTTGTATACGCAAAAGTCCAGATTCGGTAGGGTTTTATTTTAATTTCAAATACATTCGATAGGGGGCGCAAATGGCAAATTTATATATCTTTGTATTTCACCACCAGATGTCGATAATATTTACAACTTTGTTACATCTGAACCTATTTAGACCCAATAGTGACTCTGTGTTAGATACCGATTCATTTAAACTATAAAATAGTTATTTAGTTTAGTTCACCGCTAATGGGTGTAAAAGCTTAATATACATAAATCTGTAACAACCGATCAGATTTTTCCGTAAAAGGCAGTTTAACTTAGACTAAACGAGTTGGGAAAGTTAGGTCACATGGGTAAGTTCGGTCACATGGGGCGGATTTTTATAGTCGGTCGGGCCCGACTATGGAATACCCTACACCTTTGGTGGGGATCCTAATGTGGGATATTTACTTGACCTTAATTTTAAAGTTTTTAATTATGCTGAACCTTCCCACACTCAGAATGTTATTCACATATCAGAAATTTACGTCTTATATCCCCATAAATTAAAAAAATTATATAAAAGTATAAAAAACTAATAAAAAATTATTTAAAAAAAATATAATTGGGCGGACCAAGCCTATACTTAAAATTTTGAATAGCTAATATTTCATAGTATTGATTTTAATAATTTGCAGATCAAATGTCCACTATGAAAATCCGGGAAATAATGAAAAAAAAAAGTGGGCGGTTCACGCGCATTTTTGGACCACATATTTTTAGATGAATTATAACAATATGTTTTAAATTTTATAACTATATCTTGAATACTTTTCGAGTTAGTAGTTCCTAAAGAGTTATTTAAAAGTGACTTGTATGGGAGGTGGACGTGTCCGTTGACCGATTTAGCTCAATTTCAAACTCAGTTCCTACTTTTGGCTAAAATATATTGAGTCGAAATTTCATCGCATTCTGATTAGTATTTCTCAAGTTATTCTGTATTCGGACAGCAAGACAGCAAGACAGCAAGACAGCAAGACGGACAGACAGACAGACAGACAGACAGACAGACGGACATGGCCAAACGGACACGGGTAGTGATGCTGATCAAGAATATATATACTTTTCCTACCGGACACGCCTCCTAAGGGGCGTTACAATATATGCATTAAGTTAATATACCCAGTACCTCATAGGTGTAGGGTATAAAAATAGTTCCGGATTTCACCAATCAGATTGCGCAACTCTGTAACCTGTGGATCGATTTGGAAATTTAAAATAGTGACTTTGTGTTAAATATCAATTTATCTGAACTAAAAAGTAGTTCTAAATTTTACCGCCAGATGTCGTGAAGGCCCAAAATCTGTATATCTGTAACCAAAGATTACAAATTTCGTACATTGACTATTTGCAGAGACCCGGTTAACATAAGCTAAAAAGTAGTTTTGTATTTCACCACCAGAGGTCGATAATTTTAATAAATCTGCAACCACTTAATCGATTAGGACCAAATTTAATATAATCTGCGTTTTTTTCATAATTTAAATTTGAGCTGAAACAAATTTTATACGCAAAACAAAAACAAATTTGAGCTAGATAGATTTCTGGTGTAGCTATCCAGCTCAACGTAAAACAATTTCCGTAAGGGGTTGTTTAGTCACTTCAAATGTGTTTAGTCAGTACACATTTAATTGCTGAATGTTGCTGACAACATTTATCAATATAAATGGCAGAGGCAAATGTCAAATGGTAGCAAAGACATAAACCTTGATTGATTGATTAATTGATTGATTTTGTATCTTGCCGCTAGGAAAGGTTTGTGTATCATATCATTTGAGCTACATCGTTTTTTTCAAAACTGCTTTGATCCGGAACAAAAAATTATGAAAAAAACGCAGCTATAGTGACTACTTTTGTATTAACCAAAATCACTGAATATGTGTGAGCCAACTATACATGCCGCCCGCAACGGATCTTTCAATCTACATATAATATTTTAAAATACTTAAAAGTTGACACAGCAAATACTAACTTTTTAAATATTGAAAATGCAACGGAGGATGCTGTATAGATACTATATGAATGAATGTGATTGATTGTGTGTTTGTCGAGAGTATTAAATCACATCAATTAAATCACTCAATCAATCGATCGATCGGTACCAGAGTGAAGATCCTGAAAGTGAGTATCATGGTCCATTTACCTGGGCCTTTGTCTGTTGAATATACACAAATTATATTATAGTCTTGATATTTGAACATTTGCATCATCTAGGACGACGACAAACACACATGCAAAATGATTGTGAAAAAGAAAAATTTGGATCGAGGCGTGAAATCACCACCAAATGCTCACCTGAAATATTGATCGTGCAATGACTGACGTTGAAATTCGGCGGCCTGTAAATACTGTATATATGTAATTAATGGGGTTAAAGACTAGTTTAGATTATGGAAAACCTGGAGTTGATCGGCGTAGGACATGCGCAGCAATACATCGGAGTGCGGCTCTCTAGGCATAAGCATATTTGGCCTCGGGTATTGTCCAACATTCGCTGTAAGAAGAAACAAGCAAAGTGTTCATTTAGGGCAAAAGTCGCTCAATTGCGTTCGACGTGCTGAACGGCAGTACACCGGACGAACGCACGCAGAGCAAATGAATTAATAAAATACAAACTCACGTGGCAGTTGAAATCCGGCCTCCGGCGGCTGCTGCTGTGAAGGCAAATGTAAATGAGTATGAGAGTGTGCATGATATTCTCTCGTCAATCGTATCTGAAAGTTTAGATTTTCAAAAACGTAGCGAATTGTTTTTCGTGCGTAATTAATACTTGGTTCATTGCAATAGTCAGTTACGAGTTAGAAGTTAATGATAAATGTGGTTAATATAAGGATGCAGCGCGGAAATGTTTCATTTTAGATGAAGACGAAAGTATAGAGAAAGCCATTGTGTTTTATATGCAAAAGTTTTAAATGCTTTGGGAAGCAGATGTGGGGTGAATTTTTTTGGAACAAATTAATGACGCCACATTAAAAATACTTTAATTATTGTTGTGCTGTTATTTAGATTAATTAATATTAATGAGTAGGTGCTATCCATACACACGCAGACAGTTTGGACGAAATGTGTGGTTATTTTATTCGCAATTTTGAATTTTCCAAATACGATTGATTTGATTTGATTATTATGAAATAGTGTCGTCTGTCACTGCACGCTGTCCGTTGCTTGCTTACCATGTGTTCGCCAGGATCCATGCCCACGTGGTGCGGCGGCGGTATGCCCAGCCGTTCGCGCTCCATTTGAGAAATAGCCGCCGGGTTGGCGTACAACGGAAACTGCGACGGATGCATTCCTCTGTAGACAATAAGAGCAGTCGTCAATTAATTTCATCGAACTGAAATGAATTGCATACGTACCTCCGGTAGTATTCCATCCAATGCGGATCCAGACGAGACTGGCTGGCAGCTGCGGCTTGTGCGTTTTTGATTTCCTCCAGTTCTCTGCAAACATTTTAAAAGTTTGTTATTTAAATATTAATCAGAATTAGCATTGAGGATATCAATGGTGTGTCTCGGATCAAAGCACAGGAAATGAGGAAACAATGAAATTGCAAATAATCGGTAGTTGTGAAAAGCGGGGTTTGGGGTGGATGGAATGCGATTTATCGATGTGAATAGCAATCAATGTGGGTGCATGTGATGTGGGTCAGTTAATGAGTAAGGAAGCGCACAAGGATGCATTAACGTAATTGTACTGTACCTCTCTCTACTATACATTGGCCCCATTGGGTGATGATAAGGTACCATCTGTTCAACAGGGCTGAAATAATTAAACATTGATTTTGTACATGGGATAAACAAAAATATAATAAATACAGCATATAATACATTTATTAAATAAGATTATTATAAAATTATTTGTTCTGGAAAAGTAAAAAATTTAATAAAATAATTTTAAAAAAATACATATATAATTCTCAAAAAGGTAAATTTTTGAAATTTAATTTAATTTTAGTGATAATTTGCGTTTAATGAAAATTTTTGAGTTGTGCTATCGATGTATCAAACTATTTGATTAATTAAATTCTGATTAATTGATTAATCAATAATTTAAATATATTGATTAAACAACTAATCAAGAATTTAAATATATTGATTAAACAACTAATCAAGATTCCGATTAATCAAAATTGTGATTAATTGATTGGTCGGCAATATGATTAATCATAAATTGTTTAAAGCTGGTTCTTGAATCTTAAAAATAAATTTACATTGTATTCAAGTTGACAAAAATGTTCTTGTTTTTGAATAAAAATGTTTTATTTTTAAATTAATAAACATTCTGATTAATCAAATGATCAGAAGTTGATTAATCAACTAATAAAATTATCAGAATTTGATTAATCGATTAATTGATTAATCAAGTAAACATGTTTCTGATTAAACAAAATTTTGATCACTTGATTAATGGCAAAGCCCTAGTAAATATCGTTATTTTGTAATAGAAATAAGATTTCAGCTTTCTTGATCCTGATTAATCAAGAAACATAATTTTGATTAATCGATTAATCAAATGATCAGAATTTGAATAATCAAGATATTGATTAATTGATTAATCAAATAAACATGAATCTGATTAATCAAAGTATTGAACAATTGATTAATCGCACAGCCCTAGTAAATAACGTTATTTTTTATAAAATCGTGATATTCTAACTATTATGAATGTAATAGAAATAAAATGTTTTAGTTTTCTATCAAATTCCGATCGAATTTCATATTAAATTTGTAAACAAACGGCATTCAATTTGATGACTCCGTATATAAAATTGTCGTGCAAACGAATTCAAATCATTCATGTTCAAGCAAAGAAATTGTATTCATTACATATATAATAATTTTTAATAAGGGGATTCATATCACACGCGTAATTATCTATTATAGTATTTGCGTGAAATTTGACTATCAACTCATTTAGTACTGACTTCGCGTAATTTCTTTTTTAAAATTTTTGAGGCTCTTTAATTTTTAGATAAATCATTTAAAATTATTACACAAAACAATTTAATAAACAAACGTTTGCTACAAATAGTTTTATTGGCAACTAACGAAAAGATAGATCAAAATGTTTTTGAAAATATATTTGATTTTTCAAATAAAAATCGGAAGATAAATTTATAAATTATTCGTAAAATATTCTCATATAAATTTTGCGTACATTTCTATTATTTACGGAATTTCCATTATTTACGAGTTTTACGCGGTTGAAATGAATGTGACATCGAATGCAAAAACGCTTGAATTCCAAACATTTTTATATGAAATTTGATCGAATATACAACTTTTATAATTGATAACATCACAATTGAAATGCTTCAAAGGCCGCATTTTGGCGGCAACTTCGCAAAGAAGAAATAGATTCCCAAAACGCTTACCTGAATGCCACATGTGGTCGAGCATATTCCGAAAGCTGTCGCAGAGCAGGCGTGTCCGCATACGGTGGCTTGAGCTCCGCTTTCAGCTTAGCTTGCTGTGCTGCTTGTTGCGCCGCAGCAGCCTGCTGTTGTTGTTGCTGTTGCTGCTGTTGTTGTTGCTGAACAGAGAATCGAAACAAGACAAGAAAAAGTAAAACAAAAACGCGTTAAGCTAAGATGAGCTACGCATTACGTTGGCCAACACATACCTGACGTCGCTCCCGCTCCTTTTCAGCCAGTTTTCGATCGCGATCCTCACGCTTGCGAGCCAATTTCGAGTCCGCCACTGGTTTAAATATTAAATCTGTTCGCGTGCATGAGTTGTAGTCGCCTCTGTCGATGTGACGTACAAATCTGAGCGGCATAAATATTATTATTTTTTTGTTTGTTTTTATTTATTTTATTTTTATTATATAAAAACACTAGAACTTACATAGCAGACTGCGATCGATGACACTCGGTGTCGTCGGGCTTTGCATCCGGACTGGGGCCTCGCGGGATATTGTGCGTGGGACTTGGAATTTCTGGCTCTGGATCTGGCTCAATATCAATGGGCACTAAGCAAGCGATTGAATAAAAAAAGATAACAGTTAGTTTCAGTTTTTGGGTAGTTTAATTGGTATAATAATTTGTAATTATTTTGAAATTTGTTAATTTATGTAAATTTGATTCAACATATTCCTTTAAAATCAATTTTGATTTAATCATAGTATTATCAATGTTTGTAATGCTAATTACGCAGTTCAGCAAAAGCAGACTTTTTATTTGGTGGCAGAGATGTGTGTTTTTTTTTTGCATCCTTAAGTAACATGAATACCTCATGACGTGATAGGATAAAGTTTATAGCAGAGATTGAAAAAAAACCGTACGCTACACGTACCGTACGTCAAGAGAACGCAAACACTATCTTGCAGGGTAGCGTTTGTGTTTGTGAACACAAACTTTAACGCTACAAAACGAACACTAACAGAAAGAATAGAACACAACGATAACGAATTCCGATGCGTACACATACTTTTTTTCAATTTATAGTGATTTTTCATAGAAGACAAACCGAAATCAGTATACACGAGGATCGTTAGTGTTGTTTTTAGCGTTATTTTAGTGTTCTTTTTAGTGTTCTTTTAGAGTTTTTTTAGTGTTTTTTTAGTGTTCTTTTAGTGTTTTTTTAGTGTTTTTTTTAGAGTTTTGTTTTGTGTTATTTTAAAAATTTTTACCACTACCAGAGGTTTTGTAGCGCTTCCACCAAGTGATAGAAGTGGATTAGGCCCCGCCCTCTTAAAGTGGGCGGAAATCGCTTTTTGAACCAACTTTTTTTTATCGCGGAAATCGTTAGAAGAGGTCGAGAAATGGATGTGGCCACCGAGAGGGGTAGGCCACGCCCACTCCAAGTGGGCGGAAATCGCCTTTTTGTACCAATTTTTTTTTATTGCGGAATTCGATAGAGGAGGTCGAGAAATGGATGTAGCCACCGAGAGGGGTAGGCCACGCCCACTCCAAGTGGGCGGAAATCGCCTTTTTGTACCAATTTTTTTTTATTGCGGAATTCGATAGAGGAAGTCGAGAAATGGATGTGGCCACCGAGAGGGGTAGGCCACGCCCACTCCAAGTGGGCGGAAATCGCCTTTTTGTACCAACTTTTTTTTATTGCGGAATTCGATAGTAGAGGTCGAGAAATGGATGTAGCCACCGAGAGGGGTAGGCCACGCCCACTCCAAGTGGGCGGAAATCGCCTTTTTGTACCAACTTTTTTTTATTGCGGAATTCGATAGTAGAGGTCGAGAAATGGATGTAGCCACCGAGAGGGGTAGGCCACGCCCACTCCGAGTTGGCGGAAATCGCCTTTTCGTACCAACTTTTTTGATAGCGGAATTCGATAGAGAAAATTTAAAATTTATTTCAAGGTTATTTTTTTTTGCACTTTAATTTGGCTAATTTATTAAAATTGCACATCACAAATTCACTTTATCACTTTGTTATAAACTGCGGTGTTCTTATGGTGCCCATAGACAGCTTGAAAATTACGAAAATGTTGAAATTTATTTATTTTAAAATTTTGAGTTGAAATTTTTTTATGAATTTGTAAAAATTGATGTTTTGTTTAAAATTTTTCGTAAACAAATGATGAGTCTTTCAAACAGTGTTCAAAAAAAAGTAAATGGCGCCTGATATTTGAAGGATGACTTAACCTAACCTGTATATACTTCAACCATGATATATTCTATTTGTACTTCTAATATATTTTATAAATTTCAAATATAAAAAAAAAGTCAATCAGCCCAAGCGAGTTTCGCGATGAGCGTAAGGCGCCGGATTGTTTTTCTTCCAACGAAAAATAAAAGTTAATCAAGTTTTCCGATGAACTGGAAACATTTATAAAACAACGCAACATTTTTTTATTTCATAACTAGTGGGACATCTATCGAATTCTGCAATAAAAAAAGTTGTTACAATAAGGCTATTTAAGCCCACTCCGAGTGGGCGAAATGGATGTAGCCATCGAGAGGGGCTACCTCTCGACCTCTTCTATTGAATTCCGCAATAAAAAAAGTTGGTGCAAAAAGGCGATTTCCGCCCACTTGGAGTGGGCGTGGCCTACCCCTCTCGGTGGCCACATCCATTTCTCGACCTCTTCTATCGAATTCCGCAATAAAAAAAATTGGTACAAAAAGGCGATTTCCGCCCACTTGGAGTGGGCGTGGCCTACCCCTCTCGGTGGCCACATCCATTTCTCGACCTCTTCTATCGAATTCCGCAATAAAAAAAAGTTGGTACAAAAAGGCGATTTCCGCCCACTCGGAGTGGGCGTGGCTTACCCCTCTCGATGGTCACATCCATTTCTCGACCTCCTCTATCGAATTCCGCAATAAAAAAAAGTTGGTACAAAAAGGCGATTTCCGCCCACTCGGACTGGGCGTGGCCTACCCCTCTCGGTGGCCACATCCATTTCTCGACCTCCTCTATCGAATTCCGCAATAAAAAAAAGTTGGTACAAAAAGGCGATTTCCGCCCTCTCGGAGTGGGCGTGGCTTACCCCTCTCGATGGCCACATCCATTTCTCGACCTCCTCTATCGAATTCCGCAATAAAAAAAAAATTGGTACAAAAAGGCGATTTCAGCGAAAAAAAAAAAGATGGTTCAAAAAGCGATTTCCGCCCACTTTAAGAGGGCGGGGCCTAATCCACTTCTATAACTTGGTGGAAGCGCTACAAAACCTCTGGTAGTGGTAAATTTTTTAAAATAACACAAAACAAAACTCTAAAAAAACACTAAAAAAACACTAAAAGAACACTAAAAAAACACTAAAAAAACTCTAAAAGAACACTAAAAAGAACACTAAATTAACGCTAAAAATACACAAACACTTACTTCGAGATAGAGTTTGTGTTCCTGGTACACTAAGCAATGTTGTATACTGATCTGTTTCCGTTGCGTTATATTCGTAGTGTATTAGTTAGTGTTCGCAAACACAAACGCTAAGAAGGAAGGTAGCGTTAGTGTTTTTCATGTTAGGTTTGTGTTTTCGTAGTGTTCGTATCAAAGAACAGTACAGTACAGTAAGGTACAGTACGTTAGTGTTTTTTTTCGATCTCTGGTTTATAGTATAAAGTTTATAGTATATAATTTTTGTAACAAATTCGGAATATTAAAAATAAAGCTAAAGGATCATTTGTTTTTATGCAACGAAAAACCTTCTACTTTTGTAGGTAGTACAGTATCAGAGAACCCACAACTCGTACGGACTACCCGAGATCAAATTTTTTGCATTTTGTAGGAATATTTCCGGCAAAGGCACAGCTAAATGGAATATCTTGGGAAGTGTATAGCAGGTTGTAAAATTTGATGGCATTTTAATGGCAGATTCTCGCCATATTTGGGGAACGGGCAGAAAACAAAAGCTTTTGATACAAACTCCGCCTTTGTCTGTTTGAAATATGTCGAAGAAATGTTTCTGAACTGCTTCAGCCCTGCCAAAAATTTTGTCTGGGGTATATCTTAATAAACATTTTCCGTTGAATAAAAGTGATTTGTAAGTTTAAATCTCAATTTATTGTGTTGAGAAAAGCGTGGAGAAACGTAATTGAAAAAGTTGAAAAATATAGCTTTCTCCATAAAACCGTCTTCTTCTTTCTATCCTATGATGTTGGCAAAAATGCTCAACATATTCGTATATTGCATTTTTCTATATCAAAACACTATAAAAGGGAATTTAAAAGTGAGATGAAACATGCATGCTTTAAACGCAGAAGCATTAAATATTCATAATCATTAGACCATGCCAATTTTTCAATTATTTTGTAAAAATGCGTATTTTGATTCACCTTGTCTATAAATGCAATTTTTACAGTCTGGCAATACATTTAATTGAAATATCGAATTTCTCTTTGTATCAACAAAAAAAAAAATGTATTTTTTGCGTTTGTTTCGTTTTTTTCAAAGTAAAAAAATGCCTGAAGAGTCTGTTCAGGATTTAAATAATAAAATATCCGAAAATATTTACCCTTTAATCGGCAAGACCGTCTACAAACGGCCATCACTCTAACCCAATCATTTTTTGAATTAAAGTTTTTTCGTGTTTTAAGTGCCAAAATCGTTGTTCGTATTGAACGTATGCATCTAATGATCAATGTTTGAACGTTCGTTTGGAAGCTACGATCAGTCAAGTTCATTTTTTTTTTTTGAAAACAGACGCGAAATGTACTTTCCAGCAGTTCAATCGGATTCAAATTTCTTATTTGGGAACTCATTATATATTATGATTTTTGTGTGAGAAATAAAAATTAGAAAAAATATAGTGCTTAGTTCAGACCATCATCTGTAGACGTTCCGGCACCTGGCGACTAAACAAACCTAAAAATCGACAAACGGACTTTGTATTCGTGTAGCTCGTACAAAAATTACCCTACAGTCAAAATTCTAAAAATAATAAAACGGGCTATTTCTAACTTGCCGATTAAAGAGTTAAGAACAGATATCTCAATTAGAGATGGGCGCGTGCCTGTTTTTGATGGCACGGACACGCACGGGCATGCCGATAGGTGACACGCACGAGCACGAGCCCGACGAGTAAATTTACTGGCACGCACGAGAAGCACAAAAAACACCGGATTTTAAAAGACACGAAGAAACACGGAAAAACACGACAAAACACGGAAAAACACGAAAAAAGTACGGAAAAATATGAAAAATCAGGCGAAACGTGAAAAATAAAACCGGAACTGTTGAGATTTTTGGAACCAGAATCGTTATTAAAAATGTGTTGAACCGGAACTGGAATCGGAACGTATATATTTTTTTTGGTTGGAATCGGTACCGCTATTTTAAAAATATCAGAACCAGAACCGGAACAGATATTCCCTGCCAGGGAATGCAAAGATCCGGAATCGGAACCGTTATTAAAAATGTATGGAACCGGAATCGAAACCCATTTAATTTTTGGTTGAAACCGGAATCGGAAACTCAATTTTAAAAATCTTGGAATCCGAACCGGTACCGATATTTCAATGGGTTTTATTCCCTTTAATAAATAATTCAAAAGTTAAGTTTGATACTTTTTTGTTTTATGAAAAGGTTAAAATACCACGAAATTTTTATTTTCTGTGCTGGAAGTATGGGTTTTTTTTTTCAAACCTACTGACAAAAAGTAAAAATAAAAAATATCGGTAGGCTTATTTTCAATAAGCAATCCATAAAAAAATTAAAGAGAATCCAGAGTGTCAATATATTATGTGTTCGATTTGAGAAAGAATGCCTCATATACCGAAACACCTGTATTACTCGCATTCAAATTTGTTTCAGTTACATGGTGTCTCAACTAGCCATAATTTATGGAAATGTTTATGTTGTACGATCAAAATGTATTGTCTTGCCATAAATGACAACATACCATAGTATGACTGAAATATCCCCATAAAGTTTGCCATGACTTTGATGCTTCGAAATAAATTCAAATCAAAATAATTACTTCAAAATTTGTATTACATCAATTTTTAATTTCGAATAACGTTGAACTAATTTTTTTAATAAATTCGTAGTGCAAATATCAGTGATACATCATGGTGCGAGTGCAAAATATAAATTTTTCAAAAAAAGTTGTGACATAATCGGACCATCATAAACATGAACATAAGATATGGCAAGTGGAGATGCAGTGTTACGTCAACTTATGGCGAACGTATATTTTATTCAACTATTTAATATGAAGTTAGAAGGTCATTAATTTTGATAACTTGAATAAACACATGCAATGCAATTTCGTAAATCAGACGTGATAAGACAGACTTTTGTTCGTTAAAATACCTTCAGGTTACTTAAGGATGTTAACAAAATACTGGCAATAAAAGAAGTGTTACACTGTGGTATCAATTAAGAAACAAAATACTATGTAACTCTTTAAAAGCTCAATAAACTCACGCGGATCGACGGCATGATGCGGGCCTCCCATACCGCTGTTCGCCGAATGAGCATGCGCTCGCAGTGCCTCCATATGGCTGGTTGGTTTCATGCCGTGCGGCGGCCCCTCCTGGAAGCTCTGCGGCGGGTATCCCGCCAGATGTGCACCCGGGTAACCAGCAGGTGGCAAGCCGCTGGGAACAGATTGGTTGCTGACGGACATGCCGACGCTGTTGTTGCCCTGTGGCGTCTTTGGTGTTGGCGGTTTATTCTGTTGTTGTTGTTGCTGCTGTTGTTGCTGTTGTTGTTGTTGCTGTTGCTGTTTAAGTTGCTGGTGGTTCGCCGCGTGTTGAGCTTGTTGTTGCTTCTCTGCCGCCGCATTGGGATCGTCGGGTCGCGTAGGTGGCGGCCCAGGAAGACCGGGATGATGACCGCCCATCACCGATCCGTCGAGCGGTCCCGTTGGCGGCGGCGGCTTAATGTAGGCCGCCGGAAAACCGGGTCCGTATGGTCCGTAGCCATATGGCGCGTTGAAGGGATTGTGGTGATGCGGTGAGTAGAACATCGAGGGGTGTAGCAGCGGATGTGGATACGGCGACTGACCCGGATGCATGCCCAGTTGCGGCATGCCACCTCCTTGTGGCATAAGCGGCAATGGCAGCGGCATCTGCGGGTGTCGTATGACAGGTGGTGAGGCACCGGGCCGCAGATGCGGTGGGGGCGAGGTTCCGAGTCCCCGTTGACCCGGCTGTGGGCCGTACATTTTGCTCAGAGGACTGGCCATGAGCGCGGATGCACTCGACACCGGAGGGGGCGTCATATGCGGCGACTGCTGTCGCAGCAACGCATGTCGATCGCGCTCAGCAACCGCGGCAGCCGCCGCTGACAGCGCAGAGGAGGAGGGGTGATGGCTGAGTGGACTTTGCGGCACCGGATGCAACGGGCTCTGGCGGCTGAGACTGCTGACACTAGATGCAGGTGACGCCGAACGATGCGTGGCATTGTTACTATTGTTGCTGTGGCAGCCTGGTCCGTTGTTGGGTGGCGTGCTTTGTACGCTGGGACTGGCGCGACTAAAGGCCGACGAGGGCACAGTGTTAGTCGTGGTCAGTGTGTTAGGTGCAGAGGAGACACCGACTCCCGCAGAATGCGTCGCATGCCCGCCAGTCGAGTGTGGCGGCATAATATGGCTGGGCGGAGTCCGCCGACTGATTGCGGACTCCTGCAGACCTCCCAAATTGGGCGGTCCGGCCAGGAGCGCGATGGGACCGACGTTGTTGCCCCCACCACCCTGACCAAGTGCAACCATTGAGTGTTGCAACATGTGATGCGCCGGATGTCCGACCGCAGCATGTGCAGGATGACCGGGCGGTAGATGTGCTAGATGCGGATGAATAGGCATTGGGTGGCCGATGAGGCCGGGGGGCGGGTTGCCCGCCAAACCTGGAAGTGGCGATGTACGATGCGTGTGCGGCGACTGCTGCGGCGGCTGGTGACCTGTAAGCGACGACTGTTGCAGCGACGGTCCTGTTTCGCGTGGCGCATTGTTTTCGTGATGCAGACGCTGTGGCTGCTGTGCAGGCGACGGCGTGCGATGACCGCTGATTGACGGCTGCGCCTGTGGCGGCAACGAGTGCGTGTGCGGAGGTGGCGCAGAGCGCGCATCATGGCCCTGTAGAGACAGCGGGAGTGGTACGTGCGGATGCATAGAAGGCGGCAGATCCGGATGAGGGCGATGTAACTGCTGCATGTGACTGGAGCCCCCTAAGTGCTGTGGATGCAAACCGGCAGCTGTTTGCACCATGGAAGAGAGCAACGGCGGAGCGCCGGTGACAGACGAGGGCGGCAACTGGTGCGTAGGAGGCGCTCCCAGGTGAAGCGAGCCTGGAGGACCGTTGGGAGGCGGTGGAGTGGGATGATGATGTGTACCGGAGCCAACAGGTGGTCCGGAACCATGTGGCGACATTAGATTTTGCGGATGCATACCAGGTGGTAGGCCGACGCCGGCGGGCGAAGGTAAATGGGGTGAAGGATGCGGAGAGTGAAATTGTTGTTGCTGTTGTTGCTGCGACGACTGCTGTGAACTGCTATTGCTTCCTTGGCTGTCTTGACCTGGCGTAGAGCGTGCGGACGCATCAATTGGGCTCTCGGCTGCCGCGTACTTAAGCGGAGGCTCCTGCGTAGCATATGCGGAGCTTTTTATTAGATTCTCGCCGAAGTGCATTGGTTTTGCAGAGCCCTCGGCGGACATTGTCGCATTGTGCGGTGTATTCAACATCGTTACGTGCGGCGGCGGGTACTTCAGATCCTGAGGCTGCTGCGACGGCGGCGGCGGTCCGTACTTTGACGCCAGAGGATCGCCGTACTTAAGCATAATATTTGCATCATACGACTGACGCGCGAGGGGATGTTGCACCTCGTGTTGATAGTGCGGCTTAGGCATGGCAATGCCAGTGGGGGGCGCACTCAAGACGGCTCCATGGGGCAGCTCGTGCGGTGCGCCATATTTAAGCGGCAACCCATCGCCTGTTTGTGCGCCCGAGCCAGGAACATACTTCGTGGCTGGATCTGACGGTGGCAACGAGTAATTGGCCTTCAGCTCGGGAATTTTTAGGTGTTCGCTGAAGCTCTTTTGCGGTTGTGGCTGGAAGTCGGTCGCGTATTTGCTGTGCTGTTCCATTACGTACTTCATGTCGAACTTACCGGCCGCAGCGGCCGCCTGCATCTCTTGGCTGTACTTGATGGGGTCCAGCGGCGGAGGCGGCGGATATTTGAGCTCGTGAGTCGAAAACTTACCGCTTTCAAACTTGAGCGGCGACTCATTGTACTTGAGCTCAATATCGCCAGGATATTTTGGTGTTACCTGCGCATGATGTGCACCGGCGGGAATCGCTGCACTTGAATCGCTGCTGTGCGTCGGCGGTGGCGGTCCGTACTTCAGCTGCCCATCGACAATGTGGCCGCCCGGCGGTGGCTGCGGAGCAAGTGAGTGACTGTCGTATTTCTGCTGCATGTGATGCTGTAGCATGTGTGGCGTTGGAAGAGGCTTTTGTTGCTCGGCACAGTTCGCATCGCCAGGCGCATTTCCATGCAGCGGCGGCTGCAGCATTAAAGGCTGCGTCTGCTGCACACCCGCCTTTGACTCCTCGTGTTTGATCTCAATTTTAACCTTGAGATCTTGTGGCTCGTTGCTGTTCTGGTTGCAGGTGGCGTCCATGGATGAGCACTCGTCCAACGGCTCCTTTTTGATGAACACTGCAGTCTCCTTAGCGGTAAAATCTGGTGGTGCAGCGTTGGCAGGCGTACTGGCGTTTTGCGCCGACTCCTGTTTCATGTTGGCGATTTTCGTAAGAATTTCCTGTTCCTCTGGTAGATCGGTATCCACAGCAGCAACACATGCCAACTGCTCGAGCTCTTTGTGCTCGCCACTCGCTAATTCCGCACGCACAACAGATGCATTTAGCGCTTCGACTGTGGCAATTGTGGGAACTTTGAGCGGCGCCACGGTGGCTACAACGGCGCTTGGCAGATCATCCGGTACGCGTGCTTCTGACGCAGTCGTTTCAGGGATTGGCGCAACAGGCATATTTGTAGGCGCCTGCATATTTGTCTCTTCGTCAACATTGCTTATGTTGTCCACGACTGTTTCCAGGGTTTTTTCCACTTTGTCGTCAGCTTCTACTTTACCATCTTCATTGGGGCCGTCCTCCTTGTTCGAAGTCTCTTTGAGCTCCTTCGGCTGCGGCTCGGCAGTGTCATTGGTGTTCGTGTCACCTTCGTCTAGAACTGAATCTGGCCGACTGTCAGAGTTCATGCTCTCCACGGGACTGTCGACGCGTTTACTGCGCTTGTCTTTGCCACCGCTACCGCCGTCGTCAGTAACATCGCCCCCACCGGCTGCCACTGTGCCGTCCGCATCGGCGCGCTTCTTCTTGTTCGGCGTCTCTTGCCTTCCAGCTTTGCGCTTGTTGGCCGTGCCGTCTGTGGGGGCGCACGTTTTCGTCGGCGTCTTGGGGCTGTCAATTGCGGTGGACACGTTGTCCGGCGTCTCGGTGCCGCGTTTTGGTCGCTTGCCGTTGGCCACTTGCACTTGATCCTTGGTGCTGTTTTGTTGCTGTTTGTTTCTGGTCCTCATCCTGGATGGCGATTCATCCCTTTTATTGTTGAGACTGGAATCGCTGTCGCATTCGCTGACGTCGTCCTCGGTGAGAGAACTGTTCTCCTCCTTGGAGACCACGGGCGAAGAGCGATTGGCCTCCGTCGTCGCCGTCGTCGTCGCCGTTTGTGGTTCCGGTGTGTCCTCCTTCTTGGGAGGTGTATTGCTTGCGCGTGTAACACGGTTGCGACGCAATGCACTCTGTCTGCGTCGGCGGTGCGGGCGATTATTGTTCGCGCCCGGAGTCTTTTTCCACAGATAATAGAACTCCACTAGTTCGGGAGTCTCTTTATGCGGTAGTAAATCTTTGTGTATTCTGAAAAAGTTTTTACCAAATTGACGTAAACCCTTAATGAATTTCTTGGTTTCGTCCTCTGTCCATTTCTTGTCGATTCCCTTGGAAACGGGACACTTAACGAGTGCCTGAAGTGCCTTGCCTGGATCGTAACCTGAATCGTGTAACTGAAAATATAGCAAAAATACAAACATGGCATGTTATTCAATTTTATATGTATTATCTATATTTCTGAATGTATATCATTATTTCTTTTATATTCCGTCTGTTGTTTATATTCCGTCTTAATAATAACAATAACAGTTTGCTGAAGAACTTAGGCCGAGCTCTCTCACCATTTGAGCTGTACGTGTTATAATTATACTCGAAGTGGTGGGACCTACAGTTTAATCCGAACGTAGGTTTACCATTGACATTCGAGAGGTATCGCGGTATAGAAAAATGTTTTCTATGAAATGTTTCCCAGATTTGAACATGGAAATTTTCGACTCGCAGTCCAACGCACTGACCTCTGATTTACTGACGCTACGAATCAGTACAGATAGTTCTGCACACATATAAAGTTTTCCTACATTGTTTAGGAAAATCAAAAAGGCCTTTTTTGATGACGTAGGATTTGACATCTTCAAAAATGTGTATTAAGTGTGGGTGCGAATTCGACTAAATTGCTGACTAAACTTAATTTTGTCGGTAATGCAGTGTTCGACTTTTCAATTTAGCAAATTTTCGAGCAGACTAAATTGAACTAAATTTGAAGACAGCAAACAGACATATGATAAACTATTGATTATGGACTTTAACAATTACCGGTTACCAAAAGGAGATCAAATGAAAAATCTTTCAATTATAGTAAAATACGATGTTTGCTTGTCGATAGTCGATCGATAGTTATTTATTTTCCACATTTTGATATTACAGGCTTCTATTACGCCATCATAAGGAATTTGTGTTATCTGACAGTTTTCGATGTCCCTGATCACGTAACGGTCATTCGGAAGTGTTTTATGTATTACATAAGGACCTTTAAATTTCGGCAGAAGTTTTTTATTTAACCCTACTGTAGTGTCCACATTTCTGATAACAACAAAATCCCCAACATTAAATACATTTACTTTTACATTTTTATTTTCAGTACTACGCAAATTGTACATTTGGTTTTTTTCTATGTTCTTTTCAGCCGTATTTCGTAGCTGGTCTACGTCCTTACCCTTTGCCGAAATGAACGTCTCTAAGTACTCACTTAATTCATCCACCACTTCCCCTCTCTGAGCAATTCCAAACAATGCTTTACTAGGAGTAATGCCAATAGATCTCTGTATCGTATTGTTGAGCGCGAATTCTATTTTCACTAACTGTTTGACCCAATCAGAATGCAATAAAGGCTCGCTTAGCTTTGTTATCAGCAATTTAGTCGAATTCACACACACCCTAAATGTTGTAAGCGGTCAAGTCAAACATAAAATATGAATAAAACTAGATTATCGCCCAAAATATTTTGTATATTTGTGTTGTGCGTTATTAAACAAAATATTTTGAAAACAGCTGATGTTTTCAAAAATATCTGGATATTTTTCTACGTTACCAATCAGTCTAAAATTTCAAATTGTTCGGTTGTTGTCTACAATTATTACCTTGGAAAATTAGATTGAAATTTTTGATTTGTTTTTCACCGAAGAAATTTCTATTGTTTGACAAAATACAGTTTGAAAATAGGAGAAATGTATGGTTCATGTCTGTGATGGGTGTTTGAATAAGTTTTCGCTGTTCTTTTAGTGAAAATGAATGCTTTATTCAGAAAAAGTTTGTAAAAAAAACATTGTCCCTCGCTAGTGGATTTTCACATCTTTCTGGCAACATTTGAATTCCACGTCGGAAAAACAATAAATCCTTTGAAACTATCCAAGAGTCGACCCATATTTTGACATATTTCTTTCCAATAGTTCGCCTAGATTCAATATTAGGTTATTAAGGTGAGTTTACACGAGCTAGAGAAAAGCAACTATATTTAGTCTTAAAACAACTTAAATGACAAACAATGCGTCTCTTTCTTATTCTAAGTAAATTCGGAACTATATGTATTATTCTGAAAGAGATTTAAATACGCTACAAGCTAAAGTTTGACAGAAATCAAAATGGATAATTCTTATTCCTTCTAACACAGTATGTGTGATTGCTCCCGTCACATATAATTTTTCGTGAGATGTTCTATCTCATAAATAAATTAAACCTTAAAACTAAATATTATAACATATATACAAACAACATATCGACGCCCCTTACGAAAACTATTATATTAAAACTGTCTTACGAAAAAAAGAATATACCGCTTTTAAACGAATACGATTTCATTTTTAATTAAATAACGAATATTATAATGTTCTCAAAATTTCACAGAAAATTAATACAACAAACAGGTTTCAAATTTTTAGACGAAAATTGGAGCTTTTTATTGAAATAGTTTTTTTTATAAATTATATTGCGTTGCTTTTATGTTTTGATATATGTCATTTCGTCGCTTGGTTAAAAGATTGCGTATGTTACATTCGACAGGTTGTGGGAAATTGCATTCAAAGTTTAACAATCAATTTCTCAGTAATCTTACGGTAGAAAATATTAAAAATGATATGGTTAGTTGAAAATATGATTAATAATACAATTTATAAGTTTTAAGCATTTAATACTATGTTTACGAGAGATATCGGCATTTATTGTCAAAATGATTTTGTCGTATGTTACATTTTGACAAAAGTCATTTGTCTTTCAAACACATACGACAATTAATTGTAACATACCACAAAAATTTAATAACCTGACAATGTTGATAACAAATAAACAATGTTGTATGATACATTATTTATAACAAATAAATATTAAAACGATGAAAAAAAGTTAAATATATATATATTTTATCACATTCGCTTTGCAAAACATAAACTTAAACTGTAAGGAAGGTAGGTCACATAGGACTTTTTGAAGAATAGAAATTGGGTTGGTGTGATGAAGTTAGTAAGAATTATGAAAGTTATATTCGGTCTAAGCCGACTATAAAAACCCTACACATATGTATGTGATAATGTGTACGGTTCCCATTTAAAGTTGTCCATATGTCACCAGGGTTTACAAATCCTGAAAATAACTTTATTAAATTATATATAAAGTCGATATATATTTGGCCAACAAATTTTACTAAAGCCGATAAAAGAAAATGTTTGTTTTATATGAGGTAATTGGGCATATTTTCATAGAAATACAGCAGATATATAAGTAATCTAAATTAGGAATTCTTTTGATTTAAAGTTATCTCAACTCCTCAATAGGTCATTCTGATCAAGAATATATATATTTTTCCATACCTGATATGCTTCCTTTTGGCTGTTACAAACCTGCGTACCAAACTGAATATATCCTTTCACTCTTAGTGTAGGTTATAAAAATAAACTTTACATTCATAAATATTTCAAATATTTTTTAAATAAAATATGATATAAAAACAAAACAGTAATATTCGTGAATGTTTTAAAAGTAAAATATAATTTAAATTAAATTAAAAAAAAAATCAAAAATATAAATATTATTATTATTAAGTTACAGGTTTAGTATGGCACGATAGATGTTTTGTTTTATCTTTTCCAAGATATGAGATCATGGATTTCAAGTCTTTAGTATTAGAATGTACACATTTGAATGAAGGAACACGAAGAATTTGAAAAAAATATATATTTGATATCATGAACTAAGCCTTTTGATTTAAAATATTTCAGAATTAATTTATTTGAAAAAAAATCAATGTTAAAATAATTATTTATATTTTTCACATTCAATTTACAATCTAACTTCCTAAGCTTGAATCTGGGTGTTTATTGGGAAAATATCTCTTTAAAAGATAATATGCTGGCAAATTTTTAAGAGATCAGTATTTGTATATAATAACGATTTATATTATAAAAACTGTATTGGGATGAAAAAACATCCCCAATTATTTCATCACACATTCTTAAAAATGTAATTAAAATAAAATAAAACAGCTAATTGACACTAAATGCGTTAAACCTACGGTAGAGAAGGAGCCGACGAGTCGTCCTCTCTGTTCGACATTTGCACTGACACTAAACATTTTTTTGTATAGGAACAATGCAATTTACCACAGCACATACGACAAAATCATACACTTATTTAGTCAAATTTTGTCGCATGTGCATGTAAAATATGCACATACGACAATATTTTATTAAACATTGTAAATGCGATATTTGTATGGAAAAATTGTCGTATGTGAAAAATCACCGCACATACGACAAAAAGAACACTGAGTCGTTCGTGACATTGCACATACGACAAAATCCACACCCAATATCTCGGAAACTATCGAATATATGGAAAAAGTGATAACAGTATTCGATAGATTTTGCTTTAAAATATATAACTGCATTAAAACCTCAAAATCGTAATTTTTCACATACGACAATCTTTTAATCAAGCGACGATTTGTAAAATTTGTTTGATAAAATTCAAAATAATTACGCTATAATGATATAAAATATGCATTACCATATACTATGTAGGTGACTCAGAAGATTAGTGTGTTGGAATACAAGCCGAAACGTCGTTGGTTCAAACCCCAGCGAAGGCAACATCAAAAAAATAAATAGAAAATATTTTTCTTCACCGCGCTACCTCTTGGCAGATAACCATCGAGAGTAAAAACATCATCACCCATGAAAAGTTATGATTCGGCGTTAAACTGTAGGTTCCGCTATTTGAGTACAAATATAACATGTTTAAATGGTGAGACTGTTCAGCCTAGGTTCTTCAGAATTGTATCGCTAAAATAGTATTATTATAATTATTATAAGGACCGTCGGACATGTCCATTTTCACGATTTTCGGTCGTTCGTTATTGTCTCCTAAGAAATCTAGACTGTTACATTAAATTTAGGTTTGATTTCAGGACTGATTTAAGTTTCCAATGGTCTGTGGTCTTTATTAAACGATTTCATATATTTATTAAATGCTGTAATATGTACAGGTTTTATATGAAGGCCCCAATCATAAATGCATTATTCATGTTCAACAAAAGATTTCAATCTTCGTTGCAAAATTTGAATCATTTTTATATTCGTAGATACACGGATATACATATGCATATTCCCGGAAATATCAAAAACATAATAGAATTCCTGACAAAACCATAAAACGTATTATTTTTCTCGTCAAAAACAATAACATACTTTTATTCTGAACCTCAAAGAATAACGTATTTATTTTCGTAAGGAAAAAAATATATAATAGTTTTCGTAAGGGGCGTCGATATGGGCATTTCCTGGGGTTCCGGACGGGATATTCGTACGCTTAAAACTTGAATATCTCGAAGGAAAATTAATGAATTTACTTTATTTTTTTTTTGTGCATGTAGTATTTTTTGTATATTTACAGGTTGTTCCTAAAGTTTATAGTTTTTTCATAATAAATCACAGAAAAATTCCGGACGGGACAAAAAATTCCGTATAGAAATTATCAGAACGATTTTTATTCTAAAAATACTTTTTACATACAATATATTTTTTTGAATTATCTCTGAACATAGCTGAGACAATCTACTTTATTTTTGTACATATGGCCCAAAACGCAGCCTATTACCTGTATATTTTACGCATTTTTCAACATATATTGCTCCGAAAACAAATACTTTTAATATTTTTATAAAAGTATCTAAAAGTACACTTCTGTGGTAAGATTTTCTACATATATAAAATTGTTTGTATGGCTTGTTGTTTAGGAGTTATGAACGTTTAAAATTGTTAAATTAGTTTCACAAATATTTTGATATTTGTAAATCCATTTGTGAAAATAAAAATACGTAAATTTTATGTAAATATTTTGATAATATTGTCGAAATTTATTTATTACTATGTTAATTTCCAAACATTTTTACTATTCGCTTATAAAAATGTTTATTGGGTAATGTTACCAGAAAAAACAGAAAATAATACGTTGTATCTGTAAGTCTTTAAAGTTAATTAATTTGGTTACTCAAAATACATAAAAAAATGGGTATATTTACATATTGCATAGTAATTTAACTTTATGAGCATT
Source organism: Dryomyza anilis (assembly GCA_951804985.1). Taxonomy (NCBI): domain Eukaryota; kingdom Metazoa; phylum Arthropoda; class Insecta; order Diptera; family Dryomyzidae; genus Dryomyza; species Dryomyza anilis. The sequence goes on along the minus strand of OX638134.1, from coordinate 40,112,227 downwards.
TTTTTATACGTTACCATTAAAGGAATAGACATTTCTTTTCAGATATTTAGATTCAGATATTTAAGATTCTAAATCCATCGTTATTTCAAAGATTTGAGCATTTTGAATTTTTCGGTCGTGGTTGACATTTTTCTGGAAATGCCCATATGTTATTTAAGTGTTGTACACATAACAAAAATTTTACAAAAAGGGACAAAATTATGGGTGTTACAGCTTATTGATGTTGTAAAATTGTTCAATAGTAAACAATAATTGGTATATTTTAAATTAAATAAAAAAAATCCATTTCAAAATTTACATTTTCAATTAGCTAGAGATAGAGAAAAAATCTACCGTAGAACTCCCTACCGCGAAGCTCTATGTAGTGTTTACACAACTCTATTAGATTTTTTTATCTATCCAGCAATTTTCTATATCGTGTAAACTCGCCTTTAAACTATGCAAAAATTCTCTATTTTTGTAATTTCTTCGGTTTATTAAATTCATTTATAGAGAGTGATAGTGGTCCAGCAACATTTTTTTCTTATATTAGAACAAAATTATGCAATTTTTTATCACGTAAGCAACAGATCCGTGCAGCCAATTTCACGGTCTCAAGTACACGCACCACGATTTAAGTGTCAGTTAATTTTAGAGATATTGGAGTTTATTATAATGATTCCTTGTGCACAAAAGTTTCATAAACAAATTTAATTGACAAAAATTTTAATTTATTTTTTGTGAAATTTAATTTTTGATTTGAACGACAACCAAAATATATTGTTTATTTTGAGAACTTTATATTCACAGAACGACTCAAACGTGCTTTAAAAATATCGTTTCATTTCGAACTTTATATTTGAAACTTTATTTCGTCTTCAGATTGAAACGTTTATTTCTGAATTTTATATTTTTGGTTCATTTTGTTCAGTCCCCCTTGTTTTCAAGTGATCACATAAATATATATTTTTCGCTCGACAATATACTTACAACGTCTAGTGCATTAATTGTTGTGTCGTCACGACTTGCTGCCAAACAACCGTCCTCTAGTCCTCCATCACACATTCCTTGAGTGGGTAAAAAGAAGCGTCGATTAGTTGGTTTTTTTGTGAAAAGCTTATAAGATATTAAATGCTCATCACTTTCTATTTGATTATCCGAACAATCACCTTGAAATGCTGCCATGGAACGCGCCGCACGCAGAAACATTAATAAATCCCCATCGGTAACAATGCCTGGACTCCATCTTGGTTCTTCTAATTCGCGTTCGTCGGATTCTTTATCAACAGGGAAACTTGAAATTGGATTATAATCGGGCAGTTTTGCCTTTTTGCACAAGTATTTGCAAAATAAATGTAGATTAGTAAACATGTTTATTTAAGGGTTAAGTCGTACGTTTGCATAGTATTTTACAATAAAAAAAAACGTATTTAAATAAATGATTCTCTAACATATTGATATATACAATTAAATCTATTAATGAGATGAATGATTGGTGTTTAGGAGGGACAGGAACTGGGTAAAGTCGGTTGTTTTTTATGTTTCTGATAGCAAACATTACAGATAACGCTAATCAATTGATAATGTTCAACTGATTCTGTTACTTTAGTTTATTGATGCTCTTCATTTAGCGATGTTTTAATTTGTTTAATTGGCACCAGCATAAAACCATATATATAATATTTGCATATCATGACAACACAACACGACTAAATGAGTTTAATATTCAATTACATTGCCAATTGGTAATATATACTATGCCAAATTGTGAAATCAAAATATATAGATAGCAAAAAAAATCTTTCTAATTGCTAACAACAATCATAATACAAAAATAAGTAAAATTTTAATATTTTGTCACAATTTATTAACAATACAAGTTTGAAAACATCAGCAGTTATTTTGCCTCTGTTTTTTTGCGCTAGTTTCTAAGCTCGAAACCAATAAATCAGTTTTTCATTTTCCCGATTCTCTATACTTTTAGATTTTCGTTTAGTAGTTTTGGCTGCAATTCTACCTATTTTTGAGTCGTCAATTATTTAGAATCGTGTGGATACAAATCAAATAATATGTTTTGTTATGATTTTGTAAATACACGCATGAGTTTCAAAGTTAAAATGTTAGAAATAAGTCGATTTTTCTTCATATTTCTACTAAAATTTGAATGTCCGAGACAAAAGCCAGTTTGACCGCAGAGTCAAATATAATATATATACGATATTTATTAGGTAAAATATTCGAATATAGAAGTGGAATATCGAGGGCTATAAGACTAGTCTATCTACAGAAACACAGTTTTCCACGAGAACGAAATAACTGATTAAATCGCTAACTGAAAAAGTGGAGATCAATATTTCTTCTACAATATTATAAAATAAAAACGGTTATTAACATCAGAAAATGTTCTTGGAATCAGTAAGTTGTTAATTTTTTATATTCTGATGTAATCTAAAGAAATATCACCGACAAAACTTTTGTCGTATGATTTATAGACGAGGTATATGATGGTTAATGTTCTGCCATCTAGCTGGACGTTTTTTAAGATAAAATTATTAAAAAAAAAGTAAACTATGTATCTCTATTTTAAAATCATTAATTTTATCTTAAATCTATAAAGTAATATCCTATTTCGGAGGATATGGACGTATTAACCCCTAACTATAGCCAACCCTGGATGGCTAACTGACCGTTGGCAACGCTGTCAATCAAAGTTAGCGAGAAGAAGTTTTTTGTATTCGTAGACTGACAGCCGCAACTCGACGACAACGTTTTTCGGTCGATCGTTTTTATACTCGCGATATTCATTTTCTTTATTTTAATACTTAATAAAATATCATTAAACTTAATTTGAACATTTTATTTATTCCACGGAATCATCCTTGACACTATCTTATGAATTCTTAACATATCTGTAGCTCGTTTCTGTAACATATTCGACAAATTGTCGATTTCTGTGACGTCACGTCGTTTCGTTCCATTATTGTCGATTGTGCGATAATTACTGTTTCTGTACGAAGTAATCGTTTTAAAACGGTCTGATTTGAAACTGGCACAAAAATCGAAAAGAAACTTGTGAAATTTGAACAATTGACATCTGTTTTTTCAATTATTTACAAAATATTTGTAGCAAATTTTATAAAAATTATGTATAAAACAATACGCAATTGAATTCGTATTCAATATGATGTGTTTTAAGAGGCTGCGGTTAAGGGACTCGGCGGGCCCATTTCTTATTTCTGATTAGCGATTTATGAAGTTATTTCGGCTCACCAAATGCTGCAAATTACCTATTCATTTCACTTGCAACTGTCTCTCAAACAACACAGTGTTCTTTTCTAGTATATTTGGACATGAATTGTCCCTTGCCCACACGTCTGTGTTTGCTGCATCAGCTTTTTAAGCCATATCTCTGCGCTTTAGTTTATGAAAATTCAAAAAGTAATGTATTTTCCAACCAAATATCAATAATTTTTAAAGTCGAGAGGCTTCTCACCAAGTCAAAAGCTAGTGAGAAATACAATCGTTTCAAAACGGTTCGATTTACTTGTAGAAACAGTGATGTGAGTAAATTCCTACTGAGGTGAAATTGGAACATGTCAAAATGAAACGATTCAAACGTTCAATATTTTACAGAAACATTAAAAATGAAAATGACGTCAAATCGACAATAGTAGTCGACAACTGCGATCGAAAACAAATACAGAAACGAGCTACTGAAAACTATCTTTAAAAATGGTACTAAACATCTTCTCTGAAGATGACATAAAGAGAATAGTACAAGCTATATTTCTTCAGTACATACTAAATTCAAATTTGGTCTTAGAGTAGAATTGAAAAAGTCTTTAAAAAGTTAGTTTGTCGTATTCGATAAAATCTTTTTGAGAAAATGTGATGTCATCCTTCATTATCCGATTTCATTGTTTTACATAGATTTCACATCATTTTTCATACAAATTATGTGGTTTCTTTGTAAGTTAGGATGTACCGGACCGACGAATTTACATGATTATTAAATTTTTTATATTCCATCGTGCTCATTAAACTGACAATGGAAAATCATGAATTCGAATCGAGAGGAGGTCACCCCCCCTAGAAATCCGAATATGGGAAATAGACCCGCCGGGACCTCAAGGTAGGCGTTTTCGTACTTAAATCGGTAATTTCAAAATTGTGTTGAAATTATGTCACTCAAACGCATTGAACTAAAAAAGTGGATAAGTCATCTGATGGAAAATTTTATTAGCTTTTCAAGAAACTATAAATAAAAAAAATCGGATAAAAAATACAGAAGTAGTGATTATATAAACAGGCATACTTCGTTTTATATTATCATCAGTCACGCCTAGCCTGAAACACTTTAAACTCAAAAGTTCGATTCCCATCCAAAATTTATTTTGAATATGTTTTTGACACATGGAGACGGAACGACAATGGTTCGATGCTCTTTTTCGAACTACGTAATCGGGCCAATTTATGAAATTAATGAAATGTTTATATAAATATATTTTAAAAAGCCTAATTCTGCCGTATGAAATAGAAGAAATGGCACTTATTTGGATCTTTCAACATGACAATAACCCAAAACACACTTACAAACTGGTAACATAGTGGCTAACTATGAAAAATATTAGGGTTCTTAACTGGCCAGCTTAATCCCCCGATCTGAACCTAATAGAAAATCTTTGGAGTATCGTAGATCGCAAAATTTAGAGGGACAGTGAGACAAACCAACACAATTTTTAACTGCATTCAAAATCCCTGGTATAATATACCAAAAGAACAACTTAAACATTTAATAGATTCCATGCCCTGTAGATGTGCTGCAGTCTAAAAAATAATAGTTATGGTATTGATTATTAATAAATATTTATGTTTTGTATAACAATTTGAAGAGATGCTTTAGTTTTAGCCAGCTAAAATTGAGTTCTTTTAATCAAGGATTTTTATGAAAATGAATCTCATTGTACTATGTGTTATTTTTGTAAGTGAATAATTTACTATATTAAAGTAAATAAAATGTTTATTCTATCTATGATTTTAATGATAATGCAACTTAATGAGTTTGGTTGCTTTAGTTTTGACCCCCAGCGTATATCCAAATCATATAAAAATTATACATATACGCCCAACAAAATATTATTTTTTTTTTGAGAGAAATAAAGTTGACAACCAATATTAATTAGATGTTGATTACGACAAAATTCATACAAAATTTCACATATTTAAAACTGTGATTAATAGAAAATAACAGTTTGCATACATTTAAAATGTAAAAAAATGGCAAATAAATTGTTAAAGAAATAACAAAACATTTGTAATATGGTATCAAAACGTTGAAAAATTATAAAACAATTTTACAAGTGTTATATTTATTACAAAATCAACACGAACCGGTTAAAAGAGTTCAAATGTTTTACAAGGTGTTTACAAAATATTTACGATATGATTCTATCTTAATATGATCCTTAGAAAACCCATATCCATTTGTTTTGACGTTTGTGTAGACCAAATTGACCAAGAGCAGCAAATGGAATTGATTCTCGGAAAGAAAACAACAATATGCTATGCCCTGCTTAAAATCTTCCTAAGTACTGCGCTTTCACCAGCAATCTTCAGATATTCTGTATGTTTTCTGCCGAATATTTTGTCTCGAGTGATCTAACAAATGCGACAGTTTGGTTATTATCTAAAATGTATAGCAGATAAAAATATCTCACTGCCCAAAGGAGCATTTTTGAAATGACGAGTCCAATTTTCTTGGACTTCATTCACATTTACAGCGACACTGATCACTTTTTAATTATTTAAGAAAATTATAGACCGCACGAAAAATCAGAATTGAGTGCAGATATTGCATTATGAAAAATAGAGAACACATGTCTGGGATAATTGAATTTCGAAAACCAAAATTATAACGCATAAAAACTGAGTCTAACATAATAACTAATGTTTTTAAAAAGAGCTGAAGTTTCATATACACCGTAGTTGATAAACTGCAGTATAAAATTTTATTTTAAACAGATACTTTTGAAACAGCCAATGATTTCAAAATAGCTTAGTTGAAAACATTCAAAATGAATGTTTTATTTTACTACTAAAATTTTAAAATTTCGAACTAAATGTTAGCAACTAGTTAAGACAATACACATTAAGGTCCATTCATATTATACAGCACGATCGTATCATGTACATTACTTTATAAGACTTCATATCAGCGAATTTATATCAGCGAATTCATATCAGCGAATATAATTTCGACGAAAGTAAATTTAAGAATATGTCCAAAAACAATTTTGCCGACACACAATTTGCTTGATACATCACGTGCTGTAATGGGATAATGGACTTTATAATAAATAACAAAGTAAAATTGCAAAAAAGAATTTTTCATATTTTTCAGTTTTTTTTTTTAAATTTAGTTTGGTAATCAATTTTGAATTTTAGCAAATAGAGTTGTTACCGTGACATTTTGTGAGTTATGTACGTACATAGACATCGTTTACCTGGTGGCCGGGACCCACTCGTATTTCTCCTTGAGTGGAGGCCGCCATTACCCTTTAAAAACACTCTTCCAGTCCAGTGTTAAGCCTTTTGATGCCCTTGATCAATGCCGAAAATTATACCTGAAAGATGTTAATGATTAATTAGCTGAATGTGAGAATTTTGTTTGTAAGTGCAACCAATTTGAAAAGAAATATAAATTTGAATAGGAAAATCAGAAACTGTATATCGTCGTTGTAGAACGAAAAGTCACCAAATACATTTTCAAAATGCCAAATATTCATTTACAAAAATCTTTATAAATCTGTCAATTTTTAATCGATGATCTCCATTTTTTTACCACATGTAAACCTATTAGTTGATGTTTCAACTTTAAAAACGCATCAATTACTTTTTATAATATTAATCAACAAACTCGAAAATTAAGTTTTTCATAAAAATGTATTTGATGACTTTTCGTTCTACAACGACGATATGTTTATAATAGAGCATTTTTTTCAGTCTAAATCAGTCTAAATGTATTTAGTTTCATTAGTTGTAGTTGTATATTAAGTATCAGTTAGTTGAACGCCAATTTTTACGTACAAAGTGGAAATGAAATAACCCTAGACGCTTAATGAGTGCGCTTTCGTCGTTTAACTGTCAAACATGGTACATTTTCAAAGTTGGCTGCATTAGCGGTGGTCGTATGAGCTAAATTATCAAAAAAAAAACCAGACGCATTCACCCTACACCCTAGGGTAAGTCCAATACGATATTTGATACTTTCCCTTGTATTTACAACGTAATAGATTCTCAAGAATATAATCGCACTACTCTACCTTATTTTCTGATGGACATCCCAGCAATCCATGTGCTAAAAAATAATTAAAAAAATAATTGTATACAAAATTCAAAATTTTTCGAGTTTAGATCCAATCTATCTATATATATAAAACTCTTGGTCCGTCTGTCAGTCTGTCTGTTTGTTCCATCACGTTTAACCGCTAAACCGATTTACTGAAATTTTGCACCAGGATATTATGGAGTCCGGAGTGTAACAGAGGCTATATATGGGCGGAATTGAACAAAGAGGCGTGTCATCTCCCATACAACCTAAACTTTAAATGCGTTATAAATTGGGACTTACACCAGCTAAGAAGACAAAAAAAACCAATACAAAAAAAAAATTCAAAAGTAATAACACAAGCACAAAATCAAAAACACAAAAACAAATACATAGAAACAAAAGGAAAACACAAAAGCAAAAACATAAAAAACGTTCGTAAAAAAGCAAAAAGAACAAAATAGAAACAAAACATGAACATTAAAAACAGAAATACAAAGTCAAGCTCAAAAACAAAAACAGAAACAAAAAAACGCAAAAAATCAAAATAAAGAATAGTGAAAACAAAAGTAAAACAAAAACGTGAAAAAAAAACAAAAGGGTAACACATAAATAAGAGCAGAAACCAAATCAAACAAAAACAAAAGAGAAGCACAAAAATAAAAACAAAATCAAAAACATTTTGTGCAGAGGTGTGCACGCTTGACTTGCATTTTAAAAGTCTCGAGTTCGAATCCCCGTTTGAGCATGGGCGTTCGTGATGATATTAAACACAGAACGTAGGGAATAGATTCCTCAGTGCAATGGATATACTCTGTCTGAGTGATGTGGATCTTAATAGATATTAAAAGAAAATCATTTATCTAAATCTTTATTTCATTTAACATTGTCCTGCTAACTAAAAAAAATCATCAATTGCACATATCTCAGGCATAAACTTTGAAACTTGTATAGTTTGTGTTTTATTAGAAGAAACACACTCTTAAGAGTGTAGATTATAAAATGTGTGATCCCAGGACATAAAATCATAACTCGACTTATTCTGTTATATGTTCCCAGTATATAATTTAAAATTTGGTTAATTTTGGTGTCAATATCATGTTTTGTGCATAAATTATTAGGCCAAAACCCTATAGCCACATCTCTATATTGCGCTACTTAATACATGGAATAATAAAATAAACGCATTTAAAAAAACACTCCCAAATGGAGGAAAAATGACGTATGCCTCGGGAACAAAAAATATTCACAATTTTACTTCGAGAAATGTAATTCCAGGTCACCTAATGTATAACATAAATTCTTTTTTTATCATAAAACACAACAGAAACTTAATAGAAGGGTTAGCAAAGTGCTAATGCCAATTATAATTCAACCGAATTTCAAGAGTCAATCACTGTACAAATAAAATATTGTTAAAGCCTGAGTAAAAGAAAAGAGCCTCCTAGGTATGAAGGGAATCGCACAAACTGTTGTATGGCTATTATCAGCAGCTGCTGCTATAAACTATAGACTGGGGCTGCCAACTAATAAGGCGCTTCTGCAGTCATACAGCATCTTTACTTTAACACCTAATAAATAAAAACGCCTAAATGTAAATTCCGTTTTGATTGATTTGCATTGTTTTATTAGTGCTGCCATAAAGATAACGTCGTAATTAAATATAATATGGTGCTCAACATACAAAAAGCTAAATTTGCGTGCGCTCATAAAATGTCTTCAAACAGATTTACGCTTCACGCCAAATAAATTCAAGTGGGCGAACGTATAGATGCCAAAATTATTACCACGAAATTGTATTTGTGAGCATTTCCACCACCAACGGCCTCCTGCAACAGCTATAGAGACAGACTGAATGACAGACTGTAAAACAGAGAGACAGACAGACAGACAAACAGCAGGCTGACTGACTGGCTGGCATTAGCTGTATCAACATTAACATAATCACAGGCACATTCTGCACCGCGGCCACCACCACCAACAACAACGTCAGAATGCCTGCCTGCCTGTCTTGACGGTCCCAGTCTCAGTCCCATGCAAACCACCGCAAACTGTGTAGTACAAATCAGAGTAGCGCCAGCACAAAGAGCATCAAACAGAACCCAAGCGAACGAACGTACGACCGTCCGTCCGTCTGTCCGAACAACCGACGAAGCTAACGAACGACGAGTCTACGAAACAGCTCTTGATTGTGTTGTACAACCAACCATCAGCCAGGCAGCCAACAGGCATGCGGCGTAACTTGGTGTCTATACGAATTTTGTATTTAACGCCAATAATGCCTAAACGATGCATTTGATTATTATACAAATTAACAAGTCATTTGTAAAAGCGTTTTACTAATAAATAAATTAATCCAAACATAATAACAATAAAAACGAAAGCAATAACAACGGCAACAGCAGAAGCAGACTCATGAACCATACATCATTTACACAAATCATATGCGTTGCATTGCATGCCTTCGTGTGCAGAGATGGTTTGAAAATGAACGTAGGAGTCGGTTGAAAAAAGTACTTTCATTATTTTTGTGATAGCTGTTATCCGGCAGGGGTGGAATGTGATGAAAAATCTCATGGAGCTATCGGCATAAAAAATTAAACCAGACCACAACATTCTATTTAGATGTTTGGCAATATAGAAGATATTTTGAAAAATATGTTTAATTTTGTTAATTAATACCCCAAATTGCGTATTTGTGATTATGTCCCCATTCGAAACTGTTGGAGGGGGACATAATAATATAATAATAGTTTGGCAATACAGTCCTTTAAGAACTACGGCCGAGCTCTCCACCATTTTGAGCTGTGCGTGTTGTGTTATATTTGTACTCAAATTGGTGGGACCTACAGTTTATTGCCGAATCCGAACGGCGGGTGAGAGCTTTTCATAGGCAATGGTTTTTACTCTCGTAGGTTTGCCATTTACTGACGAGAGGTAACGCGGTATAGAAAAATGGTTCTATGAAAAGATGTTGTTAGCCCCAGTCCAGGCTTGAACCGGGGACCTTTCGGCTCGCAGTCCAACGCACTAACCACTGAGCTACCGCAGCTACAGGAGGGGGACATAAACCCATTTAAAAAATGGTCACAAGGTAATCCGAAATACCAAATTGTGGTATTTCGGATTTTGTCCAAGACTTGCATATATTGAAAAAATCATCTTTTTTCAATAAAAAAAAAAATACGTGGTTTTTGTACTTTTTATTTTTTTGATTTTATTGATTTTTGTACTTTTTCAGTACAATTTATCATTTTATATGAATAAGAAAGAACGCATAAATCTATCAATTATATTCACAATACATCTTTTGAACATTCAATAATTGGTATAAACCATCCAATGAAGAAGTCGACAATGAAATGATCCGAAATTTGAAAGTAAAATCAACATTAATTGACACACAATGGAATTTCAATGTTTTATTCAATTTTCATAAATATTAATGAAAATGATCAGAAAGTTTAGATGCAAATAATTAAAGTAAATAATGATGTACTTATTCAAAGATTTGAATTTATTTCAAGCCGATCCTATGGTAATTTCCCAAGCGGTAGAAATTTGATTGAATCTATTAGAGCTTCTGAAGAATTGTTTTGCTACAAACAAACCAATAATTTATAGTTTTTTTTTTTAATATTAAAATTAGGCAATAAGTTTAAAACCATTAAATACTACAAAATACTATGACATTGTTATAGTTAATATGAAAATATTTTTTGTATTCTATTTTAAATCATTTTCGAAGGGTTTGGTGCAAAAAAATCCATTATACAGAAGAACCCGTCTTAAATATTAATACGAAGATTGGTTGAAAATATGAAACCCATATTATTAGTAATTGATCAACTTCCAGATCAAATATGATGCATTTTCCTCAAAGCATGTTTCTCGACAGGGATATGATGGTAAGTATGGGATTTAAAAACCACTAAATCCAATTCAATTTTTATTGTTTATAAAATAAAATAATTAATAATACAAAAAAAGCCAATAAAACCCAAAGGTAAATTTAAAGTCCTTTTTTGTAGCCGTGATTATCACCTCATTTTTTTATTACATTATCAAAAATCAATTGAAACGCTGGTATTTACAATTTATAATAATAGTAAAACGTTTGTGTATTGTCTTCATGTAAAAAAAGGTATTATCGACTCCGAACTGCTTATATGTTGTGCTTTTTTGTTATCAAAAGTTGAAAACAACTCAAACTCTTTTGTTTAATGTATTAAAAAGGTACCCAATAAACATAGATGTTGAATTGAATAAAAATTGAATAAGCTTTTCGAATTCGTTTCGATTTCGAAATTGAATAATTTTTCGAATTCGTCTAGATATCGAAATTGAAACAATTTTCGATTTCGTTTCGATATCGAGTATTTAAATTTAAGTATTGCTGTTTACAAACTCGAATTTTTAAATTCTAAGGCACCGTTGAAAAAATATTTCAATATTTTTTCTCGTGAGGTGGTCTCTCAGCCAGGTACCATTGTCCCCTAAATAATTAAATGATACTGTTTGAAAGAAGGACTTTGTATGCTTGATTTGAATTATGTTTTGTACAGCTCAAATTTCTATGACTATGATTTTTTGTTCTCTTCAAATACAGTTCAATTAAAGTCAGTTATACCCCCAATTCACGTATCTTTTTACTATCCTGTGACTATGATTCGTTTCCAGTGCTCTTAGTCTCAAATTTTTATAACGTATTTCGTTTGTTTCGCTCTTTGAGTCGAACGTTTGTTTAATATTTTTGTTTTGACAACTATTTTTCATATACAAAAATCTATTTTTATTTTTTTTACTTTGTCGTATGATTTATATGCTGGCAACAAACATTTTCTCAAAACGAGCGTACTCAATGTTTCGTTAGATACATGAATCAAAAATAGTAGGTACACGATATTCAACCGATATTCAAATGAATTGTAGCCGAAATCGTTGTCACCGGGAAATACATGATCGGGACGTAAGTGAAAGCAAACATTGTGATGTAGAAATAAATTTTAATGTTTATTTATTTTTAATTATTAACGCTTTTTATATTTTATAGTTAAATGTTTTAAATTCGTATTAATTGTTTTATCTATTATATGTTGCATATATTTTTATTGTTGCAAAATGAAAAATGCCTCTTTATTATATATTCAAGTTTCATGTTTAATTTTTTTGGCCAGCCAACCCTGAAAGATGCATTTTAACGACTCACAGAGTAATGTTTGACTGGCTGAATGACTGACTGGCAGACAGAATCGCCGCCTGGCTGCTGAGCTGTTCAAAAACAAACAAAACAACAACAAAAACAAAAATCAAATAACACGCAAAGAAAATTCAAACAAAAATAAACAAACGGTCTACGTCCGTCGCTCGTTCTCATCCTCTTTTCGTCGTACGTAATCGTTTTGTGAGTGAGCACGAATGGTTGGATGAATGGACGGACCTCGGTGGTCCGACATCGAAGACGAGTGGGTATTTTATGATGTCGATATGTAATCCACTGAGAATGCCAGTGGCTCGGATTTGTTTGGTTTACTTATGGCATTATTCAAATAATACACTTAATAAACAGACACACACGAGTAACATTACTAAAGATTAGCCAAGAATAGCATATTTTGAGAAATGCAAAAATTAAACGTGAGTGAAATTTGACATAATTTAAAGTTCTTCAAATTAATTAGCTGGATATGGGAAACATGCACTATTGTCTCCAGTTTTGAAGAATCAAAGAGAATCCACTTTTGTGCTCTTTTGTATGAATTTGTTGTTGGTAGTTATGATACATAGTGAAATTCATATGAAAGGTAAATTTTTCAAAACATTTTCGTCTAATCCGTAATTCCTGGATCGTTAGATAGGCAATGAAAGATACTTTCAAACCAACTATCTGGGTCACGTACAGCTATTGACAACCCTTGTATGGATGGAGAAAGAACCTTTTCAAAGAACTATGTTTGGATTCGTACACCTCCAGAATAATGATTACTTAAAGATATCACTTTTTAATGTAATATTTGTCTGCTCAAATGAATATGGTTTGTGTTTTTGCTAAAGAGGCGACCTATTTAATTTCACACCCTTTGTATTTTAGTTCTATTTTTTCATTGCTAATGTTTATTAGTTTATTAAGATCATTGATAAAAATGTTCATTTGAAATTCAGAAATTTTCATATGAAATTAAAATGGAAATGTCTGAATTTCAAATGAAAATTTCTGATTTTCAAATAGAAGTTGCTGATTTTCAAATGGAATTATCTGAGTTTAAAATGAAAATTTCTGAATTTCAAATGGAATTTTAGGCTTTAAATGGTGGGAGATTGAGAAGGAGTTTTTTTGCCGCTCAGACTCCTGGAACTGACTAAAAATCGAAAATAAGTGGTTTTTGAATTATAACAAAGTGGGCGGGGCAACAAAAAAAATTGTCACACGATGCATAAACCAGACCTTAAAAATAAAAAAATATAAAAAAACGTGACCTCAAGGTCACGTGGTACCCCTTAAAAATCAAAAACCAGTTTTTTTTTTCAAAATCAAATTCCTGGAAAATTTATATGCCAAAAAATAAATTCTAGAACCAGAAAAATAAATAAAATAAATTAGACTAAAAATATATATTTTTTTTTTCGGAAAAGTAGCGCGATTTTTTCGAGAAAAAAAATTTGACAGCGGCGCTTTTAATCATACTATTTAACTTAGTGTACAAGAATGCCACTTTAATTACAATGATTAACTAAGTGTACAAAATTAATGTTTAACTTTTTTAAAGAAAAAATCATTTTTTTCTTCAGTGTACCCAACATTTTTAGGCCATAAAAATTACCATGTCCATGCTACTGTATATATCAAGAATTTTGAATTTTTTTAGTTTTAGTTCAATTTTTCCTAAAGGGTACCAAGTGATCTTGAGGTCATTTTTTATTGTTAAAGTCTGGTTTTTGCAACATATGACAATTCCTTTTTTTTTTTTGTTTGCCCCGACCACTTCTTAATATTTCAAAAAACCACTTATGACCTCGGTCGGTTTTCGATTTATGGGCGGTTCCAAAAATGTGTTGTTTTTCGACAATTTTTTATTTTTATTTTGAGACCGGCCCTATAAAGTAATGTTTTCACGAATTGTTTAAATGTCTATTAAAAATTTCTGAATTTAAAATGAAAATTTCTAAATTTCAAATGGAAATTTTGTGAATTTCAAATGGAATTTCTGAATTACAAATGGAATTTCTGAATTTCAATTGATGTCTTTTGAATTACAAATGGAATTTCTAAATTTCAAGTGATGTCTTCAGAATTTTGAATTTTAATAGATCTTTTCTGTATTACATTTGGAAATGGTGTAGAACATGAAATGAACCAAGAAAACAGTACCTAAAATGTTTGAACACTGAAGCGGACCATTCTGTATATTAAAATTTATAATTAAAAATTTAAAAAAAAATATAAGGTTTGTCCGCTTTGGGGTGCTAATATTTTAGGGACTGATTCCTTAGTTCATTTCATGAAAAAAATCGTTCTAGAGGTAGGGTCTATTTGGAACATCCAATGATATACAGGGTGTTTTCTAAAATTTACTATCAGAAAAAATTGTATTAAAACTACTATTTATATTTAATTTTTTAAAGTTTTCTACACATTTTAAAAAATTATTTTCAACACGATATAGAATTAGAGATTGTTCGTTTCAGTAGATCGTGTTATTTCTGGATTTTTATATAACGCCTTACAATAACAAACGGTTATTGTTAAGTGGATATCAGTTTCGGTCACGATTTCAATCTTCTCAGCTGCCAAGCTGCAGAAATATCCTCCATTCGACAATTCGTTTTCAACTACCTATTTATTTATTTTTCCCACCACCTGCGATATAATTAAAAAAAAAAAAACTGAACAAAATTTCCGAGAAAATCAGTACCGAATATCCCGACGTGAAATCCCGGTATTGCCAATAAAAAGAACTTGGAGAAAAAAGAAAACTACTAAATTCTATATTTACAGCCGTTAGTATATATTAATTATTTTTTAATGGACCTTGATGATAATGTTTATCATTTAAGAATACCACTGCTATTATTTGTAACTATCCTGTTACCTGTAATATAAATTTTCAATACATCAGGACTAATTCCAGGATTATCAAACGCTCACGCAGACGGAGGCATTCACCTGCACTCACCATAAATATTATAGTGAAATATAATCCTTGGACACACGCAGACGCTAGTGGTTCGCCTAGCAAATTTGGCACAATAACGGTTAGCAGCAGGCTCCACGTAATGATCGACAAGTGACGAAGTGTTAATGCAGCAACTGATGATAACTGTGGAGGGGTTGGGATGCAGGGTTTTTGGATGCGCTAGCGAACTTATTGGCGGCACTGTTCCTTTACGTTTCCGACAAAAATCGAAGCGTTGCTATTCTCCCATCGTCAAGGTGGTGGTGAGTGTTATAAAGGCTCCGTTTTTTTTTTTGTTATCTTGTTTTTTTTTATTATTTATTCCTTTGCTGTTTGCAATGCACTTTCTATTGTTCCTCTGGCTGCGCAAATTACAAACAAAAAGCGAAGAAAATGCAGCAAGCAGCAGCGCTGCGGTAGCGACGAGAGACTGCTATTCTTTTCAAGCCGTCGTCCTTTCGTTAAAAGGAAAAAGGAACCGTTCGTCGCTTGACGTGATGTTTCCTCGATTTATTCCCCCGATTCACCGCACTAATATACTGCTGATGATGCTTTCGGCAACGTTCGATATTTATTTTCTTGCAACAAAATTTTGAAGAAAAATGTATTTTTTTTCACTGACTTTTGATAGTTGTTACGATTGAAACACTTTGGAAATCGTTGGTTGTCGTCACATACTAGGTATTTTAAACGATTTTTTTTGTGCAAAAGACAACGCACGAATTGCTTATTGTTTTATCACTAATTTTAATGTATTTTGGAGAATATTTGTAATGAATTAATTGTTTTAAACGCAGACCAAAGTATTCCAACTACACACAGCGAACTCAACAAAACAGGCGAATGGCGACCATTTTGAATTTCATTAAGTGAGCGAGTGGATTGAGCGAGTGACAGAGTTGCCATTAACAAAAATTTCCTACACCAAACTTTGAAAAAAATAAATTAACCCTTATTATATTTGGTGCATAATTTAACATCGTTTTACATAAGAGAAAAGCGAACAATGGATATTTTAATTATAAAAATATTATAATATTGTATATATTTAACGTACGTTTTCAAAATTTTAATGATAAATGATACAAATACTTGAGAATTGACTGCCAACAAATAAAAAAAAATAATAAATTTCACAATTTCAAAAAAATGTGCAAATACAACTAAATAATTATTTTTATTTGAATACGTTTATGTTTTCTATTAATATCAATTATTATACCCATCTAGAGCAAAATACAAAATGTTGTCTTTGCGACCAACATTTTCAGGAATACAAATTCAATACGTACAATTTCTTTTCTTTGTTGCAAACCTATATCGCAATTATGAACATAGACATTTCCCATTTAATTAATATGTAGTGTGTCTTCCGAGGACTGCAACCACATCGTATCTTAAGTTACTGGTAGCAACTTTCTCTGCCACCGAGGGCAGGTTCTCCAACGCACAAGATCCTAAAAATAGTACCTGAAAATGATGAAGAATCGTTTTGAAACTGTATTTAAACACGCAAAAAGATATGCGCATGCAAACATTTTTTTTTTTTATATGAAAAATTTCTTTTGTTTTTTATTTTTCACAAACTTTTGGAATAAAATGTTCATATTTTGAGCAACATTTTATTAGTGAACCAGCCATGATACTAATATTTACAGGTTCAATCACTGACTCATTTTTTCCAATGTTTACATCGAATGGCACTAGACTAATTTTTGGAAATTTAATAATATACAGAAAAGAATTAAACTAAAATGGAATATAAATTAAGTATAAAATATATAAAATAGGTATATTAACAGCCAGATATTGTATCTCGATAATTGGCAAAAGTAGTCACGCGCGCCCGTGTGACTGGCTTTTTGAATTTTGTAAAGCACAAAACGTCTGACGTCGTACGGCTTGCGCCGACGTAAGGTAATAATTTGTTTTTCATAAATAAAACCGCACGATTGAAAAAACACGGCAACTTTTTTGGCTCCATTCACTAAAATTTTCACGAAAGAAAGTACTGATTGCACCTAAAAAGGATGCAGAAAAATCTTAAATATTTTTTTAGTACACTACATATTTCATCCATAAAATCAAGTTACAGAAAAAATTAGACAAAATTTGAAAAAATTATGAAATTTACACAAACCCAATTTTGTTAACTTTTTCAGAACAGCTGTTTTTTGTTTACAGAATCGATATTCGATTCTCGAATCATGTATCGTTTTTTTTGCTATAATAAATATTGCCAGATTCAAAAGTTTGTAACTTCTTAATACATTTTTATTTTTTTATCTGACATTTGTTTTTGGTAACACGACATGTTTTGAGAGTCGTAGAACGTAAGAGCCATCAAAATCAACGTAAGGGCTGGACGGGCGGAATGTGTGAAGATATGCAATACAACTTTTCAGACGATGTGAGAGAGCTTATTCACATCGTGATACAATATCTGGTTGTAAATGTATTCGCGATTTGAAAAATACCTATCAAACAAATAAATGAAGAAATATCAAAAAATGGCTAATATCAAAGTTATCGTACTTGTAAATATTTGTTTCTTGAAACCAACTGAATCGTGTTAAATTTATTTTTGAACAGTTGTAATTTCAGTATGTTTACCTGGGCTAATCTCATACGGCAAAACGATAATGACAAAATGCTACACTCTCAGAAAGATATTGTCATTTCCAACAATATTGTAACAATCTTGATGTTCAAAATAGATCTCATGATCAGATTGTCATATTATTGTCGGCTTGACATTCTGATTGTTAATATTGAAAATGTCATGAGATTGTTGTTGATAACAATCGAGATTGTCAATGAATAAAAATGAAATGTCACTCAAATGTTTTTAAAATTTTTAATTGCAATAAATTTAATATGTGTCACAAAAAAGGTCATGTTCTGCGAGCAAGATATTAACAACACTGGGACAGCTGCATGAAGGACTGCTTGCTGGCATACATCATCTATCTGCCCGTACACAGGCAGATATACATCATCTATCTGCCCGTACACAGGCAGATAGATTTATTAATTTTGCATATAAATCGCCATCCAATTGGGTCCGAACACATTGCCCTTGACGAGCCTTGTAGTTGGTGACTGCCGTATCTGAACAAAATTAATAAAGCTATAATAATTACTAAATTATAAAATTATTAAATATAACTTACAATTTGCTTGATTTTAAAAATAAATAACAAAAATAAACTGACATGTATCTCGCTGCCAGAAGATAGAGGTGCCACATAATTACTGTATAATGAAATGACAATCTCATATTGTTAAAAAGCAACAATATATTTCTGAGAGTATAGAAATTAAAACGGATTTTAGAAAATGAAATTATAAATATATGTGAACATGGGTCAACATTAGTGTATGTGATCATTTTATACTCATTAAAATATCCGGGGCATTGTTTAGGTGTACAATATTTTTTTACAACTCATTTCGACGAAATTGCGATGTGATACGATGAGTTGTTTTCGGTGAATTATTTATTTGCGATGGTCTGCGAACTCAACATGTATGTACCCCTGTGTCTCATTCGAGTCTCGAATGCCGACATATCCCAGTGTGCATAGTTGGCAACCAAAATTCCCACGAAAAATAAAAAAAATACCTTTTTCCCATACGGCTTATCAAAAATTCCACGTGGTAATTTTGGTTGATTTAATTCCCACAGCACATGAAAATTACCACAAAAATTCCCATAGCACATGAAAATTACAACAAAATTAAATATTACCACAAAAATACCACAAAAAATTTACTCAAAAATACCAGATAAATTTATATATACCAAGAAAATTCTTAAATGAATTAAATATGAACATAAAAATCACATGGGAATTAAAAACCACGTTTTTTTATTACATAGATTTAAAATTTACCACAAAATTAATAAAAATCCAAATAAAAAAAGCTTGAACAAATGTAGGGTCTCGAAAGAGTGTTATTATTTGCAAATGCTAAATTAATTGTGAAAAATGATATAAAGTTAATCAATTTATTTTAAATCATTTTATTTAAAATATTTATATAATTTTTTCTGGAATCTCTTCCAAATAATCATCGTCAACTGCGTTTGAGTTATCGATTTCCATATTTAAGCGATGCAGTTCACTATTTTTCAACTCGATAATGCTGTCGGATGAACTGTCTTCATTATAAAGGATATCTGTTAATACCAAGAGCGCTAATGCAGCGAGTGCTGTTGCCAAAGATTCTGTAACAGCTATATTTTTGTTGCAACTTATGCAGATTTTGATGTTGAAACACAAATACATGTTTCTCTTATTTTTCCACAATTCTCTGTTTCTGCTTATGGTTATTATTTTAAAATACGCAAGGAAATATTTTTGAATTAACGCCTTCACTGATCCCATTTCACTTTGCAAATCGGTGCGTTCGAAATGTTGATAGCATTAAATTTACATTTGGTGTGTTCGTAAATTGAGTTACATAAAAAAAAACTGTGGGAAAAAAAATTCCCACAGCCATTAAAATTTCCCATGGGTTTACCTTTCCCACAGCCACTACAAATTCCCACAAATGGTAAATTTCCCACGGAACTGGCAACTATGTCAGTGTGTCGCAGATATTAGTGTTAATTTTAATTGCTTTAGTATTTTTGTGGTTATTTTTATTACTGTGCGAATTTTTGCGGCAATGTTTAATTGCTGTGGAAATATAATAATCCAAAGATACCACGAGGGAATTTTTAATATATCGTATGGGAAAAAAATGTTTTATTTTTCATGGTGAATTTGGTTTGAAAATATTATTCTCGGCTCTGTTCTGCTGCGAATAGTAATGATGCATTTCGATGATATTTGGGTAATCATGGTTACCCAATTTATTGTCGGATCAAAATTTTGATAATTCCATTGTAATCTGCAGAGTTGTTAAAGAATGCATTCTTTAATTCTTTTGTACTCAAATGAATGGGAATTCAAAATGAATGCATTAATTTTTGTCAAAAGAATGGGAATTCAAACGCTTGAATTCCCAATCAGATGGCCTTCAAAATGAATGCATTCATTAAAGAATGCATTCATTTCAGTCTGAATTCTTTTTTGGCAAAAAAGAATTCAAAAAACAATGAATGAATTCATTTTTTGGCATTCATTTGTTTTTGTAATTTGTCAGAAAAATAAGGGTTACAAAATTAAAGTCATAAATTCCCCCATTTTCCGGAATTTTTTTGTTATTAACATTTTAATGAAAATATATCATTGCTATTGGAAAATTATAAGAGTATATTTTATTAAAATCTGCGTTTTCACAAATATGTGAACAATTACAATGAATTGGACAACTTTGTGGCAAACATTTTCGGGAATTATGGGATCGTGGGACTAGAAGCTCTTATTTGTCAGCGACACACATCCGGCAAATTCCGTGAAACTCAAATTTCGTATTTTGAAGCAGCGCAGCGCCAATAGTGTTGATGTTGCGCATTTTTGTTTAGTAGCGAAGTACTAAAAATTATTACTAACTACTAATTATGTATTAAGTAACATTTTGTTTTTGCGCAATTAATATATATACATATCGCCACTATCATGCTAAAGGGCATTACATTTTTTAATACAGTTTTTCCCCAAGTATACTGTGTCATTTTTGGATATTTCTAGCAACAAAAGACATAAAGAAAACGGCGAATGTGATTTGTTGCAGGAAAATACTTTTCCGACTGAATCGACATTGCGTAAATTAACAATTATTGCAAAAATGTTAGGTCGCAACAATTCCACGAAATAAGTTCGTGGACTTCGCGCGCTGTACTTGAGCGCTTAGCAATAGACCGGCCGTGCGTTTGGCACTCGCCGAAAACATTGATGAAAATTCCAGGAAATGCAAAGATCAAATTGTTGCGAAGAACGTTGGGAAAACGTTAAGTTTGTACTTTTCGTTGCGCGTACCAATTACTGATGTAAAATATCGCTATTTTCTCGTACTCGATACTTACCTTGTTTTTAAATGTTTAGTTCTTATGCTAAAATTAAACTATGTATGCAAATAAAATACACACACACATTTAGAAAAAAAAACATTTTTAAAAATACCGAACCTACTGAAAGGGGCATAATCTGTAAAATAATATAAAAATAATCCAAACCGATGTCAGAAATCTTTTATGTATGTAAATAATATCTTTATTTTAATAATTATTATATTTTTTTAATGTAATAAAATAGACACGGTGATGTGAAATGTTATCCAAAAACTAAAAAAAGAAAAACGTAGAAACGTAAGTTCGTACTTTTCGCCTTTATGAACTGCAAAAGTACTATTTTTAAAACGCACATTTTTCATATTGAAAGTTCGACTAAATTGCTGATTAAACTAAATTGTACGGGTTTTAATTCGATCGCCATTCAGTAAGCGGTAATTGTTAAAGTCCCTAATAAAACAATTATCATATGTCTGTTTGATGTCTTCCAATTTAGTTTGCTCGAAAGTTAGCTAAATTAAAAAGTAAACGCTGGATTACCGACAAAGTTTAGCTTAGTCAGCTATTTTTTCGAACTCGCACACCCCCTTAATAATTATTAAAATGTGTTAATTATTTGCCAATAAGAAATTAAAAAAAACAAGCCAGTTGACATGTATTATTTTTCAAAGCACTATACGTACGCACAATTTTAGATTAATAAATACAATAAATAAATTTATTTAAATTGTTTATTAAATGCCATTATATACATAATTAGTATTATTAAGTACTTTCTTTTTAGTACTTCGGTACTAAACAAAAATGCGCAACATCAACACTGTTGACGCTGCGCTGCTTCAAAATACGAAATTTGAGTTTCACGGAATTTGCCGGATGTGTGTCGCTGACAAATAAGAGCTTCTAGTCCCACGATCCCATAATTCCCGAAAATGTTTGCCACAAAGTTGTCCAATTCATTGTAATTGTTCACATATTTGTGAAAACGCAGATTTTAATAAAATATACTCTTATAATTTTCCAATAGCAATGATATATTTTCATTAAAATGTCAATAACAACAAAAATTCCGGAAAATGCGGAATTTTACGGCTTTAATATTGTAACCCTTATTTTTCTGACAAATTACAAAAACAAATGAATGCCAAAAAATGAATGCATTCATTGTTTTTTGAATTCTTTTTTGCAAAAAAAGAATTCTTTTTTGCAAAAAAAGAATTCAGACTGAAATGAATGCATTCTTTAATGAATGCATTCATTTTGAAGGCCATCTGCGTTTGAATTCCCATTCTTTTGACAAAAATGAATGCATTCATTTTGAATTCCCATTCTTTTCAATTTTTTAGATGAATGCATTCCCAAAAGAATGCATTCTTTAACAACTCTGGTAATCTGTAGTGAATTATGTTCAAGATTCCAAAATCACACTATAAATAAAAAAGTTATTCAGCTTTAATCAGACCTACTAACAATTTTTGTCTTAATTGTCCATCCATATCCTTATAATAATATATTACTTTTTAATAAAGTAAATCGATTTCAATAGATATGTGAATTTGAAAATATGTACAGTAATCTTATAAAACAAACTTTTTTTTCAGTGGAATGCAACGTCAAGTTAAGATATTTATTTGTGAGCTACTGGATACTTTTTGTAAACAATGGTGTCAAACATTGCTGCATCTAATTTTCCTTTTAATTGTATATAATAGAGTTATAAAAAAATTTGGATCAATAATCAAAATAATTTTAAAAAAATTGATTTCACACATCTATTAGAAATGGTCAAACATAATTTTGAATAAAATGTAAAGCGCTCACAGAAAGGCCTTATGTTAATACCACGTGAACAACTTTATCATGGATTTATAAACTGATTTAGAAAAAAATAATGAAAACTACAATCAAATACTACGTTGAATTCTATTGACAATAGAATCCATATTGAGACTTTATTGGCCTAAATATCAGCTTTGAAATTTAGAAGTGTGTGTTTTTTTAAAGCATCATAATTTTGCTAAATTTTCGAATTTCGAAAAAATGTCAACCTCTATTTTTTAAACATATGGGCATTTCCTGGGGTTCCGGACGGGACATTCGTACGCTTAAAACTTTAATATCTCGAAGGGTAATTAATGAATTTACTTGATTTTTCTTGGTGCATGTAGTATTTAAATAGTACTAAATATCTGCAATTAGAGAATTCTACACACAAAAAATAATTGCTTGGCGTGCAGTTGTTTCAGCGAATATTCATTTGCATCTACCAAATTTAGTCAGCCTCAACTGAAATTCATTTGTGGTAAACAATAGTATGAAGCGTAACCAACTATTAGTTGAAGCAACTGCAACATTGATTGGGGAAACACACTTTTTATCCATTTTAATTTTTTTATTTCCATTGCTACGGCAAATTCGATATTTTTTTTGGACAAATTTGTTCCATTGTGATTTAACCAGAACCCACTTGCGTCATTGGACATTTTTTTGACAAATTTGGATCCATTGTATTTGGGATAGGACCCACATGCAAAAATGTACAATGACACAGTTGGGTTCTGGCCACATCCCATTGGAACCAATTTGTCAAAAAAAAAAATCATTAGCACGCCATTTTCCTTTTTGTAGTAGTCAAATGTCAAAATAAGCCAACACACCCAGGGAAAAAACATTGTAAATCTGTTATGATTCATAGTAAATTTGCTATATATCTTAACGATATGAAGTCAAATTTAATTTTAGTAAAAACATTATTTTTCATAGTATTTTTTTAAAATTTTTTTAAAAATGTCACAAATTTACTATGTATAATAATGTTTTTTTGTTTACAATCAGCTGCATATAAATTTAATATGTTTAATAACATTTTGTATTCAAATACAAATGAATGGAAAGATTGACATTTAAAATTATTTTTATTTACGGTATTTTAATCCAAAACAAATATATTAGCATATATTCACACTATTCGACTACAAGCGACGTCGGAAAAGTCAACGTCGTCCACAATGAAATTCATCATAACCTGGACAACGGCGAGGCTTCTGTCCATCGCGCAACTCGAGCATCTGCAAGACATTCCCGAGGTGCGCAACATGGAACTGTGTTGATGCAATGGTTACGGTTACACTACGGTATGCCGCAGATGATACGAAGACTTTGCGAAAGCAGTCGGATGGTTCGGATACTGTGGCTCACGGATCAATAATCCCAATAATATTAGAGACATCCGCCATAAGAAGTGTCGTGTTGCCGCCAGCGGGTACATGTAAAAATACAATTATTTATATATATTTAATTAATTTTGGGATAGCTTACCCGTTGTTAAACATTTTTTATAAATGACAAAATAAAAAATAAGACAGTCAATTTCGAGAAATTTTCTGTGAATGGTAATTGGAAAAGTAAACGCTGGATTTAACATACAATTTACTATGAAATATTAATGATCAAACCAATTCATAGTAACTTTACTAGAAACGCTAACAATTATAAAATGTTATTGTTCATGGTAAAAATATATGAAACGTAGTAAAATTTTCGATATACTTTTTCCCTGGGTGCAGTTTTGTTGGAAAGTCCAAGAACTCAGGATGTTTGCTATCTGTCAACTGTAAAACTATTGTGTCAAACATCTCGTAACTATCTGCATATATCTTATATTTAAATAATACTAAGAGTTTTACTGCAAGTTTATTTAAACTTATGGGATATTGGAATATTTGCTACAATGCGTAAATTTAAACAGATGGTTGCAGCAAGACTTTGATATACATCTTGTTTTTTTTAGTGTTGTACATATTAACGTAACAAATATGCAAATATGTTCTAAAAATAGGTGTGGACCGCTCACTTTTATTTCTCTACATTTCTTTTATCAGTTTGGTTTTTTATACTTTGATATTAATTTTTGGAATTAAAGGGATATCAGACGTAAATTTCAGATATGTGAATAATATTCTAAAAGTGAGTCCTCATATGACTTTTAAAGTCCTCATGTGACTTAACTTTCCCACTCGTTTTATTTTGAGTTCTAATATCTCTGGTAGTTTTAAAGATATTGCGCTTAAATTAAATTTACTGGGTATAAATATATCCATATTTTACAAAAACAAAATATGAAAGATATAAAAAAGTCTATTTATTAATTTTTTAAAAATTTCGATTTCATAACTTCTACCACAATTCTGTCAGTTTCCAAGCAACCACGGGTAGATAATTGGAACAAACTTTTGTGGCATACGTGTACCGTTTAAGTTACCTCTGACACCAGTGTTGTAAACTATGTTGAGTGATTTTTTTAGTTCCATAGCGGTGGTAAGAACATTTTGTTCCCAAAGATAATTATACTAAAATGAACTGATTGCACTTTACAATATAATTATGTTTACACAATATAAGATGTTATTACAATCTGAACAGAAATATAGTCAAATTTATAATCTTTAATAGCCCTTCACATGATTGGTGCAAATATAAATGTACCTGGAAAAGGTTAGTATCTGGAATCAGATTTGTTTATTGGGCTAATAAAACAACTTAATAGAGCTCACGATAAGATAAGCTACTCATTGCAAATAGAAGAAAAAAGATGAAATATTCCGTCTATTTAAGTGCAGGCTTTAGTGCATCTGATATACTAACTGAAGATACATTTAAGAGGTCTCATTTCTTAATCGCGTAGTCCAATTCGCAAAAATGGCACAGAAAATGCACCATAGGCTTATTCATCACTGGATGGTAAATTTCAGCTACATTTGTAGTTATATAGATGTATATAATATACTTTATTTCTCGAGTAGGCAACCACTGTGGGGCTGCTTCTCATGGTCGTCTACGTATTTGGCGAATGCAACATTTGTTCGCTTACCAACCACTTGGCGTGTGTCTCCGGCACTAAGTTCAAAGTATGCTTGAATGGCATTCCACAGGGCAACAATTACTCCTGTCCAGACAATACAGTATGTTCCACAGTGGGGGCTGGCATATGCCAGTCACCCGGTGTCAACACGGTGGAAGACTGCCAGGAATGCAACACATGTGACGAAACAAACACCTTTGCCTGTACCAGTGTCAACACATTCAGCCTTTGTTTAGGCGAGAATTACCCGTCTCAGTTAACGGGCAGTTGCCAACCGAACTATGTATGCAACATTCACAACGCATATATTTGTGGCGATAATACCACTGGGGTCCGTAGGAGCTTGTTTTCGTTTAATAGAGACATTCCAAACTACTATAAATAACTTATATTATATAGATTGCGCCGCCCACTTGTTCATACGAAGATGTTGCACCAACGCTTGCACCATCCACTACAACAGTTGCACCATCCACTACTCCCAATCCCAACACGGACCCGGTGGGCTTTTGTCAGATAGTTAAAGAAAACAGACGTTATCCATTGGGTACTCAAATATCAACTACGTGCAAGCAGTGAGTAAATTGTATCTTTGTATAAATATAGGCCATCCATTTTTCACATTAGGAAAAATGCGTTGAAGGTTACAAAGTTTTTGTAGTCTTTGAAGACATTCTAATTTTATATTTTAAAAATTCCAATAAGTATAAAAATAGTCCAAAGTTGTACTTGAATACAGATAAAATGTTGCTTATACTTAAGTCAACTTATTCAGTTCTCCCAAATGTTAAAAACTTGAATTATTGCTAATACGAAATGTTTTAAATGGTACCAACTGGAAAAAAATACGTAGACCATTCGAAATTTTATGCTATTCTCTCACTGAGTCTTAAATACGTAATTTAAAGTATTTCCGTAATATCACCTCAAATGCGCTCAAAAATTAACAAACATCCCATCAAACAAAATTACTCAAAACATTGCATGATTGCTGCAAACATATCTTTCACTTTATGCTGAAATCATTACATGATTGCTGCAATCATGTGACTGTGAAACTGAAAAAAATATTGAAATAATATCTGGATACTCTGCTAAAATTCACCAGCGCTCGAAGCTAGCCCGTCACGGCGAAATCTATTTTAATACTTAATCTGTCATATTCTGAATATGACAATCATACTATTATTAGCTGCGTTCCCGTGGTATTTGATCCTGATCTGTAGATCATTTTCTTATACAAAATCAAAACAAACAATTAGAACCAGGTTCGTTTTTGGATCAATTACTAATCTGGTACTGTACGTATCTACTGATCTGGTACTGTACGTGGTACTTGAACCAGATCTGTTTCACGGGAACGCCATCGGTTCTATTTTACTAAATTTGGCAGCACTGTTTTCATCTGCCCTTTCTTTTCAACACGATTTCTTCTTCTTTTTAAGTGCTATTCACAATAGCATAACATCACCACAAACAAATTTACTTTTGATACGTACAGTACCAGATCAGTAAGTGATCCAAAAACGAACCTGGATCTAATTGTTTGTTTTGGTTTTGTATATGAAAATGATCTACGGATCAGGATCAAAAACCACGGGAACGCAGCTATTATATTAGTCATGCTTCGAGACTAACATAACATGTCACAATAATAAGCTACGATATAAATATGATTTCGGGAATTATTACGTGATTAGTATCCATCATACAATTACTCTGGCAATCATTAATGTTTGAATTACACACAAGAAATTTTGTGTAATTTTACGATCATAAAGCGGGGCAACTTGTTTCCTGTAGGGTATTAGCTATTCTAATCAATTTAAAGAAATGCAATTCAAATTTGTTGGTGCTTCCCACTACCCACAACTACATCGATGTAGTAAAAACAAATACATTTGCGTATTCATTATTAAATTTTAATAAAGATAAGACTTTTCTTATTAAGATTATAGAATTAGGTACATTTACCTTATACTACAAAACTCTATATTATTTTGTAGATTTATCATCTTATACATCGTCATTCCATATATTGCAGGTACGTTTACTGTTTTCAGAAGAACGGCGTTTGGACAGGCCAGACCTATCAATGTCCCGGAAACACATATTTCAATAGTTCATCCAGTTTGTGCGGAAGAAACATCCCACCGCGTTGCACTAACGCAGTGCGAAGTCTTTCCCTTCTTCAATTCCAGCTTACCTAAGATTGACACCAATATCACCGAAATTATAAACATTATTCTAAACATTTCCTCACTTGTCCACCAAGTTCAAAAACATTTACTAAATATCGATGAAAATAAAAAAAACAATACAAATTACTGCATAAAATAAAGGAAATTAGGATTTTATAGCAATAATTATTATAACATATTTTTATATTTTTGTATGTTTTATAATGACAATTATTAAATTGTTAAATTTTAATTAATTGTTCAAAGGTGCAAAAACTAGACTTTAAAAACAAAAAGTGACCTCAAGGTCACTGGTACCTCTTAAAAATAAAAAAAAATCCTATTTTTTACTAAATTTACAGGAAAAGGGAAGTGACGAAATAGAAATAAATCAAAATTCTTTACCTACACAGAAGCATTTTTATGACCTGAAACTTTTGGGTACACTGAAAAAAATGGCACTAAAATGTTTTGTTTTAATATTTTGTTGTTGTTTTATTATTTCACCGAAAAAATTATTGTAGTAAATTATATACAATTTATGTCTTTGTTTTCAAAATATGTAGGTCTGCTACAATTTGTTTATTTTTAAATACATGTGTTCTTATTTGACTTAAATTGACTACACCATGTAATGACCATAACACCATGTTTTATTTTTGCTTTTATTTAAATTATTTCCAATTCGTGTGGGCACACGACGAACATTTTATGAAAGGTCGTTCGTGGTGTAGGTGTATCCAAAATTTAAAACCAAAATTTAAGTTTTGTAATACAAATGTATTAAAATTTTGTATAGAAAAATTTTCCATATAAAAAAATAACTACATCAGTTTAGTAAAAACAAATACATATGGGTATTTCTTGGGGTTCCGAACGGGACATTCGTACGCTTAAATCATTAATATATTGCAAGAAAATTAATGAATTTACTTGATTTATTTGGTCAAGTAGTATTTAAATAGGACTAAATATCTGGAAAAATAGAGAATTCTAAATGGTAGATCAAAAGATATAAATTAAATAGTGGTAATTCCGGAGTAGGATGTCCTCGAAAAATATAAGGCTGACATCACCGCTATCCAGGAAATGCGATGGACAGGACTGCTCGAAACAAGCGTCCTGTGATATCTACTACAGCTGCCATGCGGAGAGACACGAATTTGGATGTGGATTTGTGGTCGGCAAGAGACTCCGCCACCTTGTCTCTAGGTTCACGCCCGTGGACGAAAGGCTGGCAACAATTCGCATCAAGGCTAAATATTTTAACATTAGCTTAATTTGTGCACACGCTCCGACGAACGAGAAAGATGACGAGACAAAAGAGCGCTTAGACGAGCGCCTAGACAACGCAAACGAGCGCTGCCCCCGCCACGATATCAAAATCGTGCTAGCCGATTTTAACGCCAAGGTGGGCAGAGAAGCCATCTATTGTCCCACAATCGGAAAATTTAGCCTCCATGCCAACACTTCCGATAACGGAACGAGGCTAATCGACTTCGCAACAGCACGAAACATGGTAGTAGTAGCACTAGATTCGAACATTTCGATATCAACAAGGCCACATGGTTGTCGCCTGATCAATAAACTCGAAACCAAATTGATCACGTTGTGATTGACGGAAGGCACGCTTCGAGCGTAATGGACGTACGCACTATCCGAGGTGCCAATATGGACTCGGATCATTACCTTGTAGCAGCCAAGGTCCGCACGCGCTTAAGCGCTGCGAAGAACGTACGATACAAAGAGAAAAGAAGGGAAGAGAGACTCAGGCGCAAGAAAAGAGGCAGAAAGACGTGAGGGTGAGGAGATTGAGATGCGTGAGGACAGGAATGAGGCTCGAAAATTTTTCGAGAAAATAAGACGCCTAGCCGGAGGTTCAAAATTCGGAGCCTCTTCTTGTAAAGATGAGAACGGGAATCCAGTCACAGATATCCAGAGCACACTGAAGATATGGAGGGATCACTTCTCTAAACTGCTGACCGTTGATGATGACAGCAATTCCACCGATAGAGAAGTACACCCGGCAACCCCATTACTTGATGACGACGTTGAGATTCCGCCACCCGACCATGACGAGGTCAGAACAGCCATTGCTCGGCTGAAAACAACAAAGCCGCAGGTGCTGATGGTCTGCCTGCTAAGTTGTTAAGACCGGAGGCGACGAGCTAATAGAGAGCATGCACGAGCTCGTAAGCAGAATGTGGTCGGATGAACGCATACCAAGTGACTGGAACCTCAGTGTACTCTGCCCAATCCTTAAGAAAGGGGATCCCACTATCTGCGCCAACTACCGTGGGATCAGCCTACTCAATATCGCATATAAGGTTCTATCGAGCGTATTATGTGAAAGACTGAAGCCCAATCGTCCACCATAGACCAGATTTTCACATTGCGCCTAATCCAGGAAAAGACCCTAGAAAAACAGATCGACACCTACACCTATTAGTCGACTATAAAGCCGCCTTCGACACTCCGATAAGGGAACGATTGCACGCCGCAATGTCTGAGTTCGGTATACCTGCGAAACTTATAAGGCTTTGCAGGATGACCCAGCATCAACAGCAACAACGACCTCAGCCTGGAGATCAAACGGAGAATAACTCATGCCAACAGGTGCTACTTTGGGCTCAGTAGGCAATTGAGAAGTAGATCCCTCTCTCGCCGTACAAAAATAACGCTATACAAGTCACTCGTCATGCCCGTCCTACTCTATGGTGCAGAAACATGGACGCTGGCCTCCACCGATGAGAGAGTACTGGGAGCGTTCGAGAGAAAGATTCTCCGTAAAATCTTTGGCCCTATCTGCTTTGCTAACGAGTCGTATCAGGATCGTATCAGGATGAACCATTAGCTGTATGAGTTATTCGATGACATTGACATAGTCAAGCGCATCAAGATCCAGCGGCTTCGCTGCCTAGGTCATGTCGAACGAATGGATGAAAACACTCCAGACAAGAAGGTGCTTGAATCGAAACTCGAAGGTGGACAGCGTAGAAGAGGGCCTCCAAATCTGCGTTGGAAAGACCAAGTTGAGGACAACCTGGCAACGCTTGGTATTTCTAACTGGCGTCAGTGCGCGCAAAGCAGAAACGACTGGCGCGGCTTTATCTCAGCGGCCAAAACCGACCCACGGTTATAAGGGCCATTTAAGTAAGTAAGTAATTCCGGACGGGACAAAAACAGAAGTGCATTTCGAGGTTCATATGGAAATTGCAAAAAACGAATTTTTCAAATAAATTTTTTAAAAATTATATTAAAAAATAGCTGAGTAATGTGCTTTATTTGTAAATTTACACATTGTTTATGATACTTTTTATGATACTTAATACTTTTTTCATAATAAATCACAGGACAACATTTTTTTTATTTTTCTAAAAATACTTTTGACATACAAATTATTTTTTTTTTAATAGTTTAGAAAGATAGCTGAGATAATTTACTTAATTTTTTTATATGTGCCCTTTTTTCCGAAATTTTACAGATTAATTCCGGACGTTCTGTATGAAAATAGGCACTACCATTTTTTGCTAAAAAATAATTTTAGTCTGACAATAATTTTTACGAAATAAAAAGTAATATGCGATTCGAATTTTCAGATGTTTTTTTTTGTGAAAAAAAAATATATATTTTACACTTCCATATGACACAGATTTAAATCAAAAATGTTTTAGAATTACTACACTAAGGGAAATTAGTAATAAAATTAAGTAAAAAGTAATAAATTTAAATACTTTTTGACACGTTTTTCACCCGTAGTCTTTTGTATTCAAATTAAATACTTTTTATTTAAACTTTATGTAAATACTTTTTATTCAAATTTATTAAGTGCACTAAGAAAACAAGATGTTTCTGAAAGTCTTGCTGCAACTATCTGTTTAAATTTACGCCTTGTAGCAAATATTCATAAGTTTCAATAAAGTTGCAGAAAACTATTAACATTTTTTAAATATGACATATATGCAGATAGTTACGAGATGTTTGCCACAACAGCAATGATAATTGAGATATTTACAGTTGACTGATAGCAAACATCCGGATTTCTTGGACATTTGCAACAAAAATCTTGAGTTATAAAAGGAAAATGGCGTACTTTTTCATTACGTTCGATTTGTCCACAATAATTAAGTAAATCCAATAGTGTAAAAAAGTGTCAACTTAAATATTACATTTTAAAGGTAAAAGTGAAAATAAAATTTCCTAGGATTGAAATTATCAAGACGTAATGGAAAATATTTCTGTTCAGAGTTTACTTTGATGATAGCAGCGCAGGCAAACTTGGCTATTCCGCGAAGAAGTCTCAAGTCGTTGTACAATTTTACATTCGGAGGATTTATAAACACGATGGCGATGTATAACCAGGATACTATTTTGGAATAAATAAAAATACATTTGATTCATTTTATTTTAATTCAATAAAAATTACTCCGCGAATTCTAATGGAGTACTTTTTCCAAATATTCCACAACTATTTTCCTATTGTTAAGATGTTTAATTGATGGTTGCTATAATCGTAAATTTGAAAGATGGTTGCCAGCAATATTTATCGTATTTGTCAGATGTTTGAAAGATGTTTGTCTCAAAGCCGATCTAAATAATTTGTAAATAACTTGATATTTAGGACTGTGATATTTCTGGTAACCATCTTTGTTTTCTTAGTGTACGTAATAAAATTTGAAGTAAATACATTTTATTTAAATTTATTACGCATCTAATAAAATTTGATGTAAATACTTTTTATCACTTTTCATTAAGGTTATAAAATTCGAATTTAATCACAACATCAAAAATATGTAAATTGGTATTTTAAAAACTATTTATTTCATATAAAGAAGATAAGGAACAGATAAAATTATTATTTTATTTTATTTATTTCGAAATTTTTAAAAAAATTAAATAATTTTTTATTTATTTTGAAATTAAATACGACCGTAATATTTTTTGTATGGAGTATTACGTTTTTTATTACAAAAGTATTTAAATCAAATTTAAATAAATTTTATTTTATTTTATTGCGTCACTTTTTTCTTAGTGTAGAAAATCGATGTTTACATTTTTGAAATTGCGGATTTAGAAACAGAGGATTTAACTCTTTAAAAATGTTGTTAATTTAATAAATGAATCCTTTAGGTTACGTCCACCCAGAAAAAAATACTATATAATTAATAATTTTTTACTATTAAAAATAGTCAATAGGATAAATTATTACTTTAATCGGAAAATAACATTTAAATACTAGAAAATACAATGACATTGCGATTGAGTTTATATGAAAATAATTTATTTTTTGTATACTGTTAAATCAATAATTGTACTATTAACCAATTTTAATGGGATTTGAGGGATTTTTTTCTGGGTTACGTGACAATGGGACCCCCGTATATAAAAATCAAAATTTGTCCATTATTTTAATTTCAATGCTTATTTTTAATCCTTAGAAATATTAATTAGGGTTGTCTGAAAAAACAGAAAATAATATTCTATACCTGTACACACAGAAAACTGATTTGTTGCTAAACTAACTAAATTGCTCTACCGAATCATTCGGTTGTGGCAACAACTGATTACTTGTAGCAAAAACCTCCTAATTCCGTTGGGGCAACAACGCAAAGTTGTGACAACCTACAAGTCGGTGTTCAAGAGGTTGTGACAACCTCCTTTTCGGTGAACGTAAATTATTCAGTTACTTTGTAAAGTAACAAAAATTTAAATATTTAGATTCACATATTTAAGATTCCTAATCCACACACAGAATAGAGATGTTAAAATAAATTAGGTTGATATTTTTCCAGGAATTTTCTGGTCAAATTTGATTTTGAAATTCCCCTATTCCAAGAATTTACGATTAAAAATATCGAGCAGGGAAAGTTAAGTCACATGGGCGGTACACTACACTTTGGTGTGGATATTAATGTGGGATATTTAATTGTATACGTAAATTCAAAATTCTTAATAATTCTGAACATTCTTAGAATATTATTCACATTTCAAAAATTTTTAAAATTATATAAAAATTTAGAAAAATAAAGGTGGGCGTACCACGCCTATTTTTAAAACATATATGCAGATTTATTAGGCTAATATTTCATAGATTCGTTTTCAATAATTTACGACTAAAATTTCCACTATAAAAAACATGCCTATTTTTTAACACACATTTTTTTAACAAAATGCTTTAAATTTTATAACAATATCTTAAATACTTTTCGAGTTATTGGGTATAAAAGTGATTTGTATGGGAGATGGGCGTGTCCGTTAATCGATTTGGCTCATTTTCATAATCAGATCCTTATTTTGGCTAAAACGTATTGAAACCAAATTCTGACCAGTATTTCTGAATTTTCCGATATACAGGCAGACATGTCTTGTGATGCTGATCAATAATATATATATATATATATATATATATATATATATATATATATATATATATATATATATATATATATATATATATACTTTTCCATACCGGGCACTACTACTAAGGGGCGTTACATTATCTGCGCAAACTTAATATATCCTGTACCTCATAGGTGTAGGATTTAAAAATGGTTTTTGATTTTTGACCTTGAGGTCACTTTTTATATACTTGTAAATTTTTCCTTACTTTACGCAACACATGATTATTTTTCCTCCGACTACTTTGCTATAATCCAAAAATCAGTTGTGACCTCGATCTGTTATCGATTTTTGGTTGGTTCAGGATCGGCCCTACTAAATAAAATGCAGCCCAGAGACAATAGTTAATATAATAGTCAACATTTTTCTAAGTGTATTTTATTGTGACAAGAACTTTTAAGTACTTAACACAAATTCATAGACACCAATTCATGAACATGTATTAATCCAAATTAAATGCAATATACAGGCTTCTGGAATGTGCACTGTTCCCGTTCAACATTGTAGAAGGAGCCACTAGCACAGCTGTATTGCATACCCTTAATGACGCCATTGTTATAATAACAGTAGATGTACCTAAAAATGACAAAAGTGTTTTTAATAATAGAATAACTCCGATAGAATATTTATAACATTTTCAAAATATAACTAATTAATTTGAATATATTTAACTGGAATATGATTAAACTTAAATGGTTTTAAGCAAGGATTGAAACCGTAACCGAAACCGATATCCGTTTAAACCCGTTTCATTTTTAAAACCGTAACCGAAACCGTTATACGAAAATCAGAAAACCAAACCGATACCCAAAACCGAAATAAATGGTTTCGGTTTTATACCGGTTTAAAACGGTTTTTAAAAAAGCATAAAAAGAAACCCAAAAACATATTTGATCTTAAGTACATGGCATGTTTAAATGTCATTTACTGAAATTTGGAGTTCTCAAAATATACATTTCCTGTTGTACAAAAATTCACATGTTGTTTTTTGAGAAACAATATTTCCAAAACAACGGTCTTTGGTCTAAAATTTGTTTTTTGTTTCATTAATTTGTGTAGCGGTAAATCAAATTAACAACAAAACACCAGCAACTCCAAGCACAATTTTATGTTAAAAAATGATTCAAATTTTAATGATGTTGGTTTTTTATTTATTGTATTAGTTAAATATATAGGGGAGCTTGGGGTAAAGTGGGACAAATTTTTTAAAAGTTACTTTGAATATTGTGTAAATTCTGTTAAAGGATCTATTCAATACAATACCATTTATAGGTCTTTTAATGGTTTTTTGGGTGATTTTTCAAAACAGCTCCATTTAGAACGTACATATACATTAAGGATTAAAAAATTATAATAAGGTAATAAAAAAACAATGGTAATGTAAGAAAAAAATTTGAAAAAAGTTTCAAATTATTAAAATCTCAGTAACTACTTAAGAAAATACGAAAAATGAAGTGCAAGTTCGACAAGTTCGAACATTTCAAGTATAAGGCAGATATTGCAGTTCAATGAATTGTTGAAATTTAATTTCTTTGACTTTTATGGATGGAAATTATACAAAATTCTTCTCCTTATGAAGTTTAACAATATTTACCGATGTATTCTCTGATCTCTTTTGCAAATCAGATCGTATCTCAGGTGAAGTCAAAATGTTTTTTTTTTTTTTTTTTTTCTTTGCGGAATCAATTAAATAATTCATATAACACAATATTTTTACTGAAATAAATACAAACATGGTTTAAATTACGTTTCCTACTTTACCCGAATATGATTAGTTATTTGTTTAGTTATTTGAAGAATATGGAAAAAAAATAAATTTTATACAAAAACCGAAATCAAAACCGAAACCGTAACTTGGAACCGAAATGTCCCGAGTTCGATGCCAGCAACTGCCAACATTTTTTTCATAGAAAACATTTTGTATACGACAGTCTCGCCAGAAAATGGCAAACCTACGAGAGTAAAACTTTGACTATGAAAAGCTCTCACTCTGCCGTTCGGATTAGGCAGTAAACTGTTCAAATGGTGAGATAACTTGGCCTAAGTTATTCAGGAGTGTAGCGCCAAACTATTATTATTTACGTGGAAAAATAATATATGATGTTCGTAGCTAAAATAAACTTGAAACATATTTTAAGAATGCCATTTTAAGTATGTTGTGCACAGATGTGTCTATTTAACATTATAATCGCCACGTTCAGTGTGGGCGTAATTGAAAGCAGGGAGTGGATATATCCACAATTTACACTATCTGTGTACTACGATTTAATAAATAAGTACCCAATACTTATTTGAACTAAACTCACCTCAAACAAAGTGGGTCCTTTGGCTGAGTTGGGAAAAGGCCCACTTCCCGCATTTCGGCGCATATCTCATTAGGTGTTTTTGGAATTGTCGACGGAGTTGTTGTTGTATCCGTTATTGCCGGGGTCGATGATGTCGATGATGTCGATGACGTCAATGACGATGGAGTCTCCTGTATGTCGCACGTGACTTTAGTGGCATTTAGTTCGTTTACGCAGATGGCATCATTGGAGGCCTCACACACGTAACCCGGTGGACAGAAACCGATTTGACCACTCGGATGTGTGGCGCCATAGCACATTTGGAATGTGGTGCGACTTGTGCAGGTGAATAGGTAGTTACGATGTGCGCTGCAAAGACCACACTGGGATGTGTCGCCACAGCTAGGTTTTCGGGAGCTGCTGCTCTGCACACAGATGGCGTTGAGATTGGTGCAGTCAAAGCCATCCTTACAATGGTAGAGTACGTTCGTGTTGGGTACAGGTTCTACAGATACAGCGCATTATAATAAGGTCAGCAGTGATACTCGTATAAATACCTCCAAAGCACAGGTAGTATGAAGTCGTGTTAATACAAGCAGCTTGATTCGGTTGGCAAACGTTACACTCGGCATTTATGCTGACACTCCACAGCAGTAATAAATTGAAAAGAATCTGTATAAGCAAAGAAAAAGTAAAAAATAAACAGATAAGTAGCGCTCATCATGAACAATGATGATGTTTTCGTAACGAATTAGCACATTTACGAAATACGTGAACATTTTCGGGAGGTGGCATATTTACATACACACAGATAAACCCTCTATTAGCATGAACTTAAAAAAGAGAAAAAGATTATTTGTTGCAACAAAATTCATTCTGTTGAACCGAAATTTCTGCAAATCATTACCTGAGAAATGGTTTGCTTCACAATCAAAATTAAACATGCATTAATTAAGCGAAAAATATTCGTGAAAATGATCCACGAAAACATTTGTTCATAATGCGAATTAACTTTCGTACACAGAGGAAAAAAACATTCATTAAAATAAGAAGAAATGTGTAAACCTGAAATGAAACATAATTAGCGTATTCACAGTTCGTCGTATTTTAGTATGGTATTCGTACCATGTAGGATATATACGATACAATAACACAGAAACGTCAATTTGTTGTTGCATCCCTTATAAAAGTGAAATACCACAAGTGTTGTATTTAAGAGTAGCCCTGAGACATGTTTTTTTGGTGTCGTATATTGTGAAAGGAAAAAAAAAATGTAGAATTGAAACCGTGAATACGCTAAATGTATTAAAATTAAACGAAATTGTTTTCAATCACATTGGTTTTAAATTCGAGATTTCGTGACAAGGCCCTAAAGGTTCCCAAGTAGGAATTAACGACCGGCACAAGCCTGACACAGGCTTGTACCAATGCTACTCAGACCTGTGCCAACACTGTTATCCATGCTCGTTCCAAGACTGTGTCAAGACTGGAATGATAACTATGTTACAGGCCTGTATTCCAGGCTTGTACCAAGGCTCGGTGACAAATTTTGTGCCAGACTTAATTCTCAGTCTAGTGCCAACACTGTGTTTTGGCCTGTTTCAAGACTGTGTCAAGGCTGGAATGATAACTATGTTACAAGCCTGTAATTCAGGATTGTACCAAGGCTTGTGTCCCAGGCTTGTACTAAGGCTTGTGCCTCAGTCTTGAAACAAGACATAGGCCCCAGACTTGCGACATTCCTTGTATAATACGCCTGAAGATTCAGGCTATTGGGCATAATTTGTCATGGGCATTGCATTCATTATTCATGTCATTACACTTGAGAGTTATGTCTGTAGAAAAATTACACTTGAGAGTTGTGTCTGTAGATAAATAAATAAATATGTAAGAGGTTAACAACCAATTTAAAAGTAATACTTACGTTAATTTGCAGACTTATTGTTCAGACAACTCCAAAGAGTTGAGTTTCTCGAATATATTTTTTGACTTTTAAAAAATCGTCAACAAACATTATTTTTTTCATCACATAATCATGGAAACAACACAAAAAATGTCACCATAGTAAACTTTAATTTACTCAAGTCAAAGTCGGTACACACGCATAACTAGGTATGGGACGAAAAGTTGTCGAGACGGAATTTTGAATTTCCGTCAGCATATGACGGTTTGGATAATTTGCAAATTTTCATATGTGGCTCAATATTGTGTCAGCCTTGTGTCAATTTTGGTATACCGAGGCCTGTGTGGAGTCCGAGAATGAAAATTGTACCAGGCTTGTGTCCAACATAAACTAACAAGGCCTGTTTGAAATCTAGGAATGACGAATGTGCCATGTTTGTGTCTAGCTTGATATATCAAGGCCTGTGTGGGGTCTGTGAGTGACGATTCTGCCAGACTTGTGTCTAACCTAAAATAACAAGGCCTGTGTAAAGCCAGGGAGTGACGATTGTCCCATGCTTGTGTCTAGCTTGGTATATCAAGGCCTGTGTGGAGTATGTGAGTGACGATTGTGCCAGGCTTGTATCTGGCCCTATATAACAAGCCTTGGTAGTCAAGCCTGTAACAAGCCTGTCACTTTTGTTGCAGCCTGGAAATTTCCACC
Source organism: Dryomyza anilis (assembly GCA_951804985.1). NCBI lineage: Eukaryota > Metazoa > Arthropoda > Insecta > Diptera > Dryomyzidae > Dryomyza > Dryomyza anilis. Next base: position 40,072,455 of record OX638134.1, on the reverse strand, counting down.
TGGGTATGCAGCATTTACTATGTGAAATGCAGTGTTAAATTCATACAACATATATCTAGGAACAGCATTTACGCGTTATGCTGAAATTTTGTGTTCGATGTCACCATGCCATATTATTCATAGTCCCTTTTTGAGGGACCACATTTTATAAAAGCTACTTAATAACCAGTAGTAATGTTGATAGAAGATAGCCGTTCGTATAATAGGTTATTGGCTTTAGCAAGTACACATATCCTTCTGAACGAGAACAGAAGAAAATAAAATTAAAATAAAAAATAAAAAAATATATTAAAAAAAATAAATAATATTAAAAAAAAAAATATTTTTTTTATTATTTTACTTAAATAAAAATAATAAAATTTAATAACAATTGTTTTAAATTTTAAAGGAAATTGTTTTAAGACTTTGTTTTATTGTCGTTTGTGTTTAATTTTAATACAATTTCATTTAAAGTTCACACATTTTTCTCTCAGTGTAAAGTTACGATGTTTAATATTTGAATATTTTATGAAAATAAACCACGAAGTAATTCGTACATCTGATAAACAATGAATAATGAACTCACATATTCTCTCTTACACACTTATATTCTGACGCATAATTGTACTCTTATAATTAATAATGTACTGAACGGAAATGTGTCGACATCCTGATGGTCGATTCCAACATTGACCTACACACAAAATAGTCAATTTTTATTTAATAATATTTTTTAATAATTTAACATCACACACGCGATTGATTTGCGAATTAAATACAAAGCATTTACGCAGATTTCGGTGCTGCACAGAAAATTTTTATCTGTTCTGTCTTATCTAATTCGATAAGACTACATTAACTCAAAAACGACAAAAGAAAAATTATTTTTCTGGTGACGTTTTTATACACACACCAAATATTCTAAATTAGTTGTCGTTTATACCATCGTAATAAGAAACGTATTAAATATTTAGTTTTTTCTGTTTTATTTTTATAATAAATATGATTAAAACGAATTTCAATTTACATACTTTTCCAAAATACAAAAATTTTAAAATATTCATTTTTTGTTTCTTATTTGCTCCTCACAGTTTGAATGTCTTAAAGAAACTGAATATTACTACCTAAAATTGTGACAAGTTACCACATTTAGCCCCATATGAAAGTTAACATATATCTTGGATGCTAATTTTTTTGTTTATTTAGATTTAGTGCTCAAAGAGATAAAGTCTACTACTGGTAACTGTAAAATGTTTTCTTTCTATTATAATTATACCTTTAAAAATATCAAAAACTTTTATAACCTTCATTTTTTTATGGCCGTTAAAGTTGGGATTATTTACAAATTTTGTTGTGAGTTTTAGTAGTAAGGTGTTCACTAGCATATCCTGGGGATTTTTATTTAATTCTAGCTAGACCCGTGCACGACTCATGCAAAGATGTTGTTAATTATATGAAACCACGTGCTTGGCTTTGGACTTTTTTTATTGGTTTTATAAATGTAGTAACCAAAACAAAAATAATTCTCCGCCAAAACAACTTCTCTCAAAGACAATTCTTTCTCAGACTGATCTTCACGCTTTCCCGTAAAATTCTTCCCGGTAAAATTCTTCCCGGCAAAATTCTTCCTGGTAGAGTTTTTCCCAGTAGAAGTTTTATTGTGGTGGGTTTTAGTATAGTGAGTTTTAGTGTGGTGGGTTTTAGTGTAGTGAGTTTTAGTGTGGTGAATTTTAGTGTGGTGAGTTTTAGTGTGATGAGTTTTAGTGTGGTGAGTTTTTGTGTGGTGAGTTTTAGTGTGGTGAATTTTAGTGTGATGAGTTTTAGTGTGGTGAATTTTAGTTTGGTAAATTTTAGTGTGGATAGTTTTAGTGTGGTGAATTTTATTGTGGTGAGTTTTAGTGTGGTGAGTTTTAGTGTGGTGAATTTCATTGTGGTGAGTTTTAGTTTAGTGTGTTTTTCTTTTCTTTTTATACCCTACACTAAGAGTGCAAGGGTATATTCAGTTTGGTACGCCGTTTGTAACACCCAGAAGGAAGCATCTCCGGTATGGAAAAGTATATATATTCTTTTTCAGCATGACCTCCTGAGTCGATTTAGCGATGTCCGTCTGTTCGTCTGTCTGTCCGTCTGTCTGTCTGTCCGTCTGTCTGTTGAAATCTCTACTACTTTTAAAATTGAAGAGCTAGATAAATGAAACTTATAACTTAGATTACTAATATACCTACGCTGTATGTGCGAAAAAAATCGGTCCATTGTGACCTATGATCCGACCACTTATGTTCAAATACCTCATATAAAATGTACATATAAAGATCAATTTTTATGTATACGTGCTTAGGTAAACTTTTTTGGTCAAATATATATTGACATCATGCTCAAATACATGATAATAATGTTTTCCGGCGAAAAGACTTGTGGTTCACAAAAAAAAATCGAAATTCGGTACACCTACCCATTTGTAAATATGGGTATCAAATGAATGGAAATTCTTCAGCGATTGAATGTTTGTAGTTATTTTCAGGATTCGTATATCCTGGTGACCTATATATCACTTTGAATGGTAACCACACATATGTGTAGGGTATTTATAGTCGGCTTAGACCGATTATAATTTTGATAATCCTAACTATCATAATTACACCTACTTTAAAATTTCCCATGTGATCTAACCTTCCCAACTGGTTTTGTATTTCCTTTAGTTTGGCTTTTAGTTTTATGTTATTGCTTTTGTATTTGTATTTTTTGCTTTTGTTTTGTGCTTTTGCTTTTGTGTTTTAGCTTTTACATATTTTTTTTTGTATTTGAGTTTTTTGTTTCATGTGCATAGCAGGTGCATGTACCAATTTATATCGTTTTGAAATTGGTGTCTGTATGGGAGGTGTCACACCCCTTTGTCCACTCCCGTCCATATATAGCCTATCATTCCTTCCAGACCATACTGCATCTGTGTTAAAAATGTCAAGAAAATCGGATCAGCCGTTTAGACGGAGAAGTGAAACAAACAAATAAACAAACCAACAAAGAGAATTATTATATTAATAATGTATTAAAAACAGAACCGGAACTGGAACCGTTTTTGAAATTTTTTATGGAACGGGAACTGGAATCGTTATTTTATTTTTTATAGAACCGGAACTGGAACAGAAAACCAGAACCGGAACCTGAACCGGAACCGGAACTGGAACTGGAACCATTACTAAATTAATTAGATCAGAAATTAATATATCAAAAAATATAATTAAATCAATTTGGTCAATGAATTTGGAAACAAAAACAAATTTTAATTAAGTTACACAAGTGGACAAGTGGCATTGAAGTTTTGCAAATTTTCTTTGTACATATGTCATACAAAATATGTTTTGTATTTTTAACAAATATTTCATTCACTTATTTCTCAAAAGATGAATATTATAATTAATGTTGAGGGTACTTACATTTAAGATCGTGTCCCCGCGAGCAAACTTAAATACGACTATGAAACTTTATAAATGGTCAATTCTCATATAATGCATAATGCTTTTTTATACCAATATTTTTTTTGTTAGTTTAAAACATACATTTAGGAATGAGACCCACGACGTTTGAATACAAACACAAATTATTTTCTATTTTATATAAAAAGTTTATTTGGCCCCTTATCATATGATTATAATACCTAAATACATGTTCTGTTTATATTTTAAATATTAAGTGGTAATGAATTCCAGAGTCGAATTGCGAATTGTAGATAGTTAAATTTTGGAAAAATAAAATTGAGGCTGCTATTTGAAACGCAAAGACGTAGCTTAGCAGAAAGATATAATGGAGTTTTAGAATATAACAACTTTTGCAGAAATATGCAGTTTCTTATATCCAGATAGTTTGTAATGCAACAAACTAAAATGCCCTTACTTACATCTTCGACATGTGAAAAATGTCTCAAGGGAAAAGCATTTTTATATACATAAATAGATATGTATATAAATTTCATTATGTTTTTACGTAAAAATAAAAAAATATTTATATTTTTATTGCGTTTTTGGCTTGTTTGTGGAACCGGAACTGGAATCGTTATTTTATTTTTTATAGAACCGGAACCGGAACTGAAACCGCAATAAAATTAATTTAAGAACCGGAACCGGTACCGGAACCATTTTTTTATAGAACCGGAACTGGAACCGCAGAGAATAGAATTTCGGTTCCTAGCCCTGATTAAAAACAAATAAAAATGTCGTTGAAATAACTACAATTGTATTCGTTTTACGTCCAAAGGCATTTACTCTTGTTTTAAATGAATTCATGTATTTGTTTTTATATGAAAAATATAAAAAATTGATTGAGAAATTGATCTGAAATCCAATAAAAATATGTACTTTTTTATTGAATTTCAGATCAATTTTAAATAAATTTGTCTTAAATTTACTGAAATTGCAATTATTTAGCTGTCGAGAAAAGTATAGAAAAATAAATACATTTTTGTATTTTTTATACAAAAAATGAATTAAAAAAACTTTTTTTTTATTCCTTTTTCCTCTCCTTTCCTTTTTTTCCTTTCCTTTGTTTCTTTTCACTCGTCTTCTTTTATTTCTTATTTATTTACTTCATATAATTTTAACAATTAATTAAATAAAAATGTTTTTTTATATTTCAGTTGCCAACTAGCTGGCCTCGAACTCCTGACTCCGGCGTTATAGTCCACTGCTCTACCCGTTAGGCTACACATTCATCTCCTTTAGTTTGAGATTTCTGCCTCAAATACAAAATTTGTGAAATGTTCAATATTTTTTTAATACACCCAGAAAAAAATTCCCTCAAATCCCATTAAAATTGGTCAATAGGAAAATTATTGATTTAATAGTGTACAAAAAATAAATCTTTTCATACAAACTCAAAGGCAATGTCATGGTATTTTCTAGTATTTAATAGTATTTTCCGATTAAAATAATAATTTATCCTATTAACTATTTTTAATAGTAAAAAACTATTATTTATATAGTATTTTTTTCTGGGTGTAGCTGCGTTTTTTTTCATAATTTTTTGTCCGGATCAAAGCAATTTTGGAAAAAACTATGTGGCGCAAATTAAATAATACACAAACCTTTCTTCTGAAAGAATGGTTGGTGTCTTTGGTATGAGACTTAAAATTATACAGCCAGATATTGTATCTCGATAATTGACGAAAGTAGTCACGCACGCCCGTGTGACTGACTTTTTGTATTTTGTAAAGCCCAAAACGTCTGACGTCACACGGTAAGCGCCGACGTAAAGAAATAATTTGTATTTCATAAAACTCAACCGCACGAATATTGTGTCAAATTAGACGGCAGCTTTTTTGGCTCCGTTTTCAAAAATGTTCACAAAAAAAAAGCACTAATTGCACCTAAAAAGGATACAGAACAATTTCAAATAATTTTTGAATACACTACACATTTCTTTTCATCCAAAAAATATGTTTACAAAGCAAATTAGAAAAAAATGCAAAAATGAAGAAAATCACACAAACAAATATTTGACATTTTTCTCAGTACAGCTGTTTTTTGTTTACTGAAAAGCTATGTTTTTCTATTTTCCAAACCCAAATCATCGCAAAATAATGAATGGTTAGCGTATTTCCTAAAATAATATAGATTTTAGTAATGCCAGATTCAAAAATTTGGTAATTTCGACTAAATTTTTATTTATTTTGGATCAAGTTTCATTGTTGATAACGCTAAATGTTTGGATGTTTACAGCGGTTTCATAGAACGTAAGAGGGAACAAAGTCAACGTAAGAGCCAACGGGCGGAATGTGTGAAGATATGAAATACAACTTTTCAGACGATGTGAGAGTACTCACATGTGAGAGGACTCAGTCACATCGAGATACAATATCTGGCTGTTAATATTAAAAAATATATAAAAAGAAGCAGCGGTGATTATGATACAACCAAAGACTTTATATGTATAAGATGGTTACATTTTTATGGTGGAGTCATTTGTACTAACGAAAACGAGCCGAGATGCGGTGATCTGTGACACCCGAATTTGCTGCAGCAAATGTTTTGAACATCCCTGTGTTGTTTAGTACGAAAGAGCAACGACACACTTATTACAATTCTCTCATTCTTTGCAGCGAGATGAACTTTGCAGCGAGATCAACGGACAAAATTTGCGCGCCACCGACTCAGCAGCAGCAGCAGCAGCAGCAATTTTTATGAAATGAAATAATTTTCTTATAGAAAATTGAAATAATAAAACAATTAAAAAAAAAATATGAAAATCAAAAATATATTTATAGAATTTTAATTTTAAGCATAACGCAATTCTGATATATTTGCAACATTTGCATTTAAACAATCCGAACGTTCGTTTGTTCGTTCGTTTATTCGTTCGGCTGTTCGTTCGTTTGTTGGTTCGTTTGTTGGTTTGATCGTTGTTTCGTTTGATATTCTTTTTTTTTTGGTTTTTTCAGTCCGCCAGTTCGTTTGTATGTTTTTCCGTCTGTCCGTTGCTTTGCTTATTTTTTCCGTCCGTCCGTTGCTTTACTTATTTTTTCGGTCCTATGTTCGTTTGCTCTGCTTATTTTATTGTTGTTGCTTTTTCAACTGCCGCTGCTTTTGTCATTAATGCAGCCTTTGCTGCATTTCAAACAAAATACAAATACGATTTCAACAAAATACAAACATTTTTTTTCATAATTTAACATAATTTTACTATAAAATATTTTACTAAAAATATTCAAATAAATCGTTATATTGTTCGTTCGTTGGTTCGTTTCTTCGTTCGTTCCTTCCTTCGTTTGCTACGCCTGCACATAAAGAGAAAATAGACAAAGATTTTCATAAAAAAATCACTTCAGCCTGCAAGCCGTACATGTAGGACGTTTTCTTTAGCAGTCCCTTTTTTTTGCTAAAATTTGTATTTAACAAAGTGTTCTTTTCAGAACCATCATAAAACATCATAAATCATCATAAATTAAAATCAACTTTTTTGACCTCGGTTCCCCTGATAGGTCAAAATCCTTAATTATTTATTCTCAAACATTTTTTATTTCAGGTGAATTCTTCAAAATGGAAAAGAAAATGTAAGTATAAAAAAGTGTTAAAAATAAACCAAATATTAAAAAAGTGAAAAAATGAGAAGATATTAATAAACTTTTAAAAAATTTGGGAAAAAATAAAAAGTAAATAATTAATAAAAATTGTAGAAAATTTTAAAAAGTTGAAAATAGTAAAAAATGAAAAGACAAATATTAAAAAAATGTTTACCAACAATTTAAAAAAAAAACAAAAATATTGAAAAAAAGATTTACAAAAACAAATGTGCAAAAACAAAAAAAATTAAAAATGTTCCAAAAAGTTAAAAATAGTGAAAATTTATAGAAAAAAAATGTGCGAAACAAAAAATTTGAAAATTTCTAAAAAATAAAAAAATGCAATAAAAATGTGCGAAACAAAAAAGTGAATAATTTAACAAAAAAAAGTTAAAAATAGTGAGAAAAAAAATTGTATATTTTCAAAAAGTTAACAATTCTGGAAAAATTGGAAATTAAATTGTGTAAAATATTACCAAAATAAAAGAAAAATGAAACAAAAATTGTGAATAATTTAACAAATAATTTTTGAAAATTTCAAAAATGTTAAAAATACTGAATATTTATAAAAAATTAATAAAAAAAATAAAAAACTGTGAAAAAAAATGTGAATAATTTAAAAAAAAAATTTTAAATTTCATAAAAATTTAAAAATAGTGAAAATTTATAAAAAATAAAAAATTTCAAAAAAAAAGTGCGATAAAATGTTAAAAATAATGAAAATTTATAAAAATTAATAAACGAAATAAAAAACTGTGAAAAAAAGTTTTTTATTTCGTTTATTAATTTTTATAAATTTTCATTATTTTTAACATTTTATCGCACTTTTTTTTTGAAATTTTTTATTTTTTATAAATTTTCACTATTTTTAAATTTTTATGAAATTTAAAATTTTTTTTTTAAATTATTCACATTTTTTTTCACAGTTTTTTATTTTTTTTATTAATTTTTTATAAATATTCAGTATTTTTAACATTTTTGAAATTTTCAAAAATTATTTGTTAAATTATTCACAATTTTTGTTTCATTTTTCTTTTATTTTGGTAATATTTTACACAATTTAATTTCCAATTTTTCCAGAATTGTTAACTTTTTGAAAATATACAATTTTTTTTCTCACTATTTTTAACTTTTTTTTGTTAAATTATTCACTTTTTTGTTTCGCACATTTTTATTGCATTTTTTTATTTTTTAGAAATTTTCAAATTTTTTGTTTCGCACATTTTTTTTCTATAAATTTTCACTATTTTTAACTTTTTGGAACATTTTTAATTTTTTTTGTTTTTGCACATTTGTTTTTGTAAATCTTTTTTTCAATATTTTTGTTTTTTTTTTAAATTGTTGGTAAACATTTTTTTAATATTTGTCTTTTCATTTTTTACTATTTTCAACTTTTTAAAATTTTCTACAATTTTTATTAATTATTTACTTTTTATTTTTTCCCAAATTTTTTAAAAGTTTATTAATATCTTCTCATTTTTTCACTTTTTTAATATTTGGTTTATTTTTAACACTTTTTTATACTTACATTTTCTTTTCCATTTTGAAGAATTCACCTGAAATAAAAAATGTTTGAGAATAAATAATTAAGGATTTTGACCTATCAGGGGAACCGAGGTCAAAAAAGTTGATTTTAATTTATGATGATTTATGATGTTTTATGATGGTTCTGAAAAGAACACTTTGTTAAATACAAATTTTAGCAAAAAAAAGGGACTGCTAAAGAAAACGTCCTACATGTACGGCTTGCAGGCTGAAGTGATTTTTTTATGAAAATCTTTGTCTATTTTCTCTTTATGTGCAGGCGTAGCAAACGAAGGAAGGAACGAACGAAGAAACGAACCAACGAACGAACAATATAACGATTTATTTGAATATTTTTAGTAAAATATTTTATAGTAAAATTATGTTAAATTATGAAAAAAAATGTTTGTATTTTGTTGAAATCGTATTTGTATTTTGTTTGAAATGCAGCAAAGGCTGCATTAATGACAAAAGCAGCGGCAGTTGAAAAAGCAACAACAATAAAATAAGCAGAGCAAACGAACATAGGACCGAAAAAATAAGTAAAGCAACGGACGGACGGAAAAAATAAGCAAAGCAACGGACAGACGGAAAAACATACAAACGAACTGGCGGACTGAAAAAACCAAAAAAAAAAGAATATCAAACGAAACAACGATCAAACCAACAAACGAACCAACAAACGAACGAACAGCCGAACGAATAAACGAACGAACAAACGAACGTTCGGATTGTTTAAATGCAAATGTTGCAAATATATCAGAATTGCGTTATGCTTAAAATTAAAATTCTATAAATATATTTTTGATTTTCATATTTTTTTTTTAATTGTTTTATTATTTCAATTTTCTATAAGAAAATTATTTCATTTCATAAAAATTGCTGCTGCTGCTGCTGCTGCTGAGTCGGTGGCGCGCAAATTTTGTCCGTTGATCTCGCTGCAAAGTTCATCTCGCTGCAAAGAATGAGAGAATTGTAATAAGTGTGTCGTTGCTCTTTCGTACTAAACAACACAGGGATGTTCAAAACATTTGCTGCAGCAAATTCGGGTGTCACAGATCACCGCATCTCGGCTCGTTTTCGTTAGTACAAATGACTCCACCATAAAAATGTAACCATCTTATACATATAAAGTCTTTGGCCACAGGCATGTTTCATTGAAAATGGTTCTTGCAGCACCACAAGAACCAACAGCAATGGTTCCAAGGTCTAAAAATCTCCGATATCATTTCTTTTGAGTCGTTGGAGTTGAGGTTGTCGTCACGAAAAGAAATTTCAGCTAATTTTCAAAAAATATTTTTTGTTTACTAAAAATTTTGAAGTTTATATTCTGTCAATTTTTGTCAGCAACATTCAGCAAACTTCGCCGCATACGTTTTAGTCAGTACACATTTTCAATGAGTTGAGCCGGATAGCTACACCAGAAATTTATCTGGTTCAAGTGTTGTTTTTGTTTTGCGTATAAAAATGTCGATGCGTCACAAATTTTAGTCATTTGATTCAAGATTGTGAATAAATGATCTGTAGCAAATGAGGTTGATAGCGTAACGGTGATAACTCAGGTCTTGTACCCGGGAGGTGTTGGGTCAAATCCCACAAGAAACATTTTATTTTTTATTTTTTTTTAACTAAATATGTATATCAATATTATACATATTATATATTAAATATGATTAAAAAGTTTTAAACAGTTTAATGATATTTTTAATTTATAAAAATGCATAAGAAGTGAGTTAGGTTGTCTTATTAAGGGATATCATTACAAATCACTGATTTGCCTGATTTCAAATAAGGTAATGATCAAGGGTTCACTTCAGTTACTGATTCGATACGTGACGCTATTCAAAGTTGCCCTTTCAAACAAATAATAGTTTTGTAAACACAATGTTGGCTCTACAACTTTCAAAAAGGTGGTTTTCAAAAAGGTGATCACATATACTTGCAAATATCTCGTATTTTAAGTTACTGATATGATAAAGTGTTATATCAAATACAAGCGAATTAAACAATCAGAAATAATTTTCCAAAACATATTGAAAATGGTTTACCTGCTTCAAAGAACTTGATATGGAGAACTTGAAAAAAGTATTTTTTTCAACAAAAATGCATTTAAAAACTTGGGAATAATCCAGAAAGCAAGAAAAAGCATTGTTTGTAATATTCCAAAACTAGCTGGACCCGTGCACGCCTCGTGCAAAGATTTTGTGAATGCAAGGACGTGGAGCGATTTTATTAATATAAAAAACATTTGAAACAATTTGGGTCAATTTATTAATTTTACAGTTTATGTTTATACACTTAATTATTTTGTTCAAATTATAATACAAGTAGGTTTTTATTTAACAATCTTTTAAAAATTGTATAAAAAGCCTTGATATTTTTCAAATTGTGTTCAGTTTTAAAATAACTTTATCATACTTACAATATTCCAGTCCGATGTTATTTCGGAAGGAAATTGTTTCAGTCATCAACACATTTAATTTCAATTGTCAATAAATTTTCTTCAACAATTCTTAAAAAGAACTACAATCGTTTTCTTAATATAAGTGGTGCTGAGAAGCCCAATCAACCTACGCAGCAGAAAACCCAGACCTGCTTTACATTTTTATTATTTATATCAGAAACCCGTGATTTGCTGTGGAATTTTGTTTATTGGTTTTATAAATGTAGTAACCAAATAATAATTCTCCGCCTAATTAACTTTTCTCAAAGACAATTCTTTCTCAGACTGCGCTTCCCGGTAGAATTCTTCCCAGTAGAATTCTTCCCGGTAGAATTCTTCCCCGTAGAGTTTTTCACAGTGGAAGTTTTAGTGTGGTGAGATTCGGTGTGGTGAATTTAGGTGTGGTGAACATTTGTGTGGTGAGTTTCAGTGTGGTGAGTTTTAGTGTGGTGAATTTTGGTGTGGTGAATGTTATTGTGGTAAGGTTTAGTGTGGTGAGTTTTAGTCTGGTGAATTTTAGTGTGGTAAATTTTAGTGTGGTGAGTTTTAGTGTGGTGACTTTAAGTGAAGTGAATTTTAGTGTGGTGAATTTAAGTGTGGTGAATTTAATGGTGGTGAATTTTAGTGTGGTGAGTTTTGGTGTGGTGAGTTTTAGTGTTGTGGTTTTTATTGTGGTGAGTTTTATAGTGGCGAGTTTTAGTGTGGTGAATTTTTGTGTGGTGAATTTTATTGTAGTGAGTTTTAATATGAGGAATTTTAGTGTGATGAGTTTCATTGTAGTGAGTTTCAGTGTGGTGAGTTTTAATGTGGTGAATTTCGTTTTATTGAATTTTGGTTTGGTGAGTTTAAAGAATTGTTGGTGGTTTTTACCCTGGTATCTTGATGTCACTATAAATCTGTTGACATACACCATTTTGAATATGTACCTTTATGGTACATATTGGACCACGTCCAGTGGTCCAATTCGACAAAAACAACAATGTTCGAAAATTTTTGAAAAAAAAAATTTAATGTTCGAAATCATCTTTTGAAAATAAAATTAGTCGAGAAAAACAACAATGATCGAAAAATATCAAACAAAAATTTGTTAAAAAATTTTTTGGACGACAAAAACATTGCAATGGTCGAAATCACCATTTTCCAAAAAGAAAAAATATTCGCCAAAAATAAAGTCGAAAAAAAATTGTTTTAGGTTTTGTTTTCCATTAGTTTGGCTTTAAGTTTTATGTTATTGCTTTTGTTTTTGTATTTTTGTTTTTATATTGTGCTTTTGCTTTTGTGATTTTGATTTTGATTTTAATTTTTTTTTGTATTTGAGTTTTTTGTTTCATGTTCGTAGCTGGTGAAAGTGCCGTGTTATGTCGTTTTGAAAGTTTGGGTTGTATGGGAGGTGCCACGACTATTTGTCTCATCCCGCCCATCTATTGCCATCATTCCTACTAGACCATACCATACATACCATACAGATCAAAAATCCCATTTTTTGTTTTTATATATTTACACTTTTCACATTTTTTGTGTGTAGATAATGAAATGGGTTCGGTTTACACCTGTACGACGAAAGTACTTGGCAGTGCATTCGTCGTGTGTCCACATGCACTTCAAATAAATAAACTGAAAGCAAACAATAAAGATGGAAAGATATTCGAATTTCGGTAGTAAATTTTAATAATTTCGACTCGTTGTTGGCTCGTATATCTTTCCATCATGAAATGGCAAATCTTACTAAAGAGAAATGTCAAAAGAGCGGCAAGAAATATGGCCTTGAATAAAATTTTTGTAGCTCTCTCATTGAAAAACCCTTTATATAAAACTCTTGGTCGTCTGTCTGTTTGTTCCAGCAGCACGTCTGAACCGCTAAACCGATTTAACTGAATTTTGCACCAGGATACTTTGGAGCCCATAGAGTGTCATATGCTATATATGGGCGGGATTAGACAAAGAGCCGTGGCACCTTCCATACAACCTAAACTTTCAAAACGACATAACTCGTCATATACACAAGCTAAGAAGATGAAACCAAAAACTCAAATCCAAAAAAAAAAAAATAAAAAAGTAAAAACACAAAAACTAAAATTAATCACAAAAACAAACCCAAAGGCATAAAACTAAAGCAATAACACAAAAACAACAAGAAAATAAAAACAAAAAAAAATATAGAAATACCAAAACAAATGCAAATACAAATAACAAAAGCAGAACCACAAAAATAAAAGAAAAAACACAAAATAAAAATAAAAAACACAAAAACCAAAAGAAAACAAAGACACAAATGTAAATGTAAAACCATAAAAGCAAAACACAAAAACCAAAGCAAAGCACAAAAACAAAAGCAAAGACACAAGCAAAAGGGAAAAAACAAAAACAAAAGCAAAGACACAAAAACAAATGCAAAAATACAAAAACAAGAGCAAAAACAAAAAAGAAAAAAACAAAAGCAAAAACACAAAATCAAAAGCAAAAACAAAATCAAAAATCAAAACAAAAACAAAATAAAAGCAAAAACACAAACAAAAGCAATGAAACAAAGCAAAAACACAAAAGCTGAACACAAAATCAAAAACAAAAGAAGAAAAAATGGAAAAAACACAACAAAAACACAAAAGCAAATGCAATCCAGTACAGCAAATCAGAAAAACACAAAATCAAAAACACAATAGTAATAACAGAAATCAAAAATTAAAAACAAATTCAAAAACCCAAAATAAAAACACAAAAACGAAAGCATAAAACCAAAATACAAAAACGGCCATAAAACCATAAAAAAAACAAAAGCACATATATAGTAAAAACAAAGCAAAAACTCAAAATCACAAAAATACGAAAACTAAAGAATAAATACAAAAACTTCAGTAAAAATGCAATTGTAAAAACAAAATCAGAGCAAAAAACAGAAAAGCAAAAACAGAGAAACGCAAAAAAAAAACAAAATAAAGAGTATAAATAAGAGCAGAAAATAATTAACAAACACATAATTACCAAAAACGCTAACTATGAAATATGTAACAAAAGTAAAAACACGAAGACAAAAAACCAAAATTAAGTCTCATATGTAATTTTTTTTATAATTCACATAATATTTTTGTTACTAAACTTTTCATTTCTTCAATATATAGTAGAAAATGAACAACTATTCTTAAAAAAGGGTGTACAAAAAATTACAGAAAACCCCCGTTGCGCAGCCCGGGTACAAAAAACTAGTTGTGTAGTAAAATTAAATGTAGTAGAATTACATTGTTTTCACAACAAAGATATAAATGTAGTATAATTTACTACATTAATTTTTCTGTGTAAGTATTACAATGGAAAGTTAAAGTAAAATGCATGGCCTGATTCCACCATGTTTATTCCTTGTTCTACTCGGATATCGTGCAATCCCACCTCTCTTTAGAATCACAAATTACTGAGAAAAATTCATTCTTTAGTCACACGATAAACGTGAAAATCGATTTTTATTGATATTTTTGATTTTGGGAAATTCAATAGGGCTCTGAGCGTTGGTTAATTAGTAACACAAAATAATTATTTCTTCAGTCTTTATCGTATAATTTATCGTATCTTTTTTTAACCTACTCCAAATTTCATAATACTTACTAACTTCCTTATAAAAGATTTCAAATTATTCGTACTTCTAAATTTCCCATGTGATCTTACCTGGCTGGCTGGTTTTTTCCTACTGCAATCTAAAAACGATTAGTCATTTCGGTATCGCAAGTATACACGTGGTAAAAATTGAATTTTAATTAATGCAATTGACCAAACATTGATATCAACAATGAGGTTTATTATAAAAATATAGATAAATTTAATTTATTTACACAGTGGCTTTGTTTTGTGTGGAAATATACACGGATAAAAAAGATTTGTTTAAATATGCTTGAATTTACTTATAACGTAATTCAAAATCACCATATATATATTAGGAGTAAAATCTAATTACATTATAATTGAATTGTATAATTCAGATTGAAATATTATTATACGGTATTTAAACATACATAGCTTTAATCGCGGATTTATATGAATTCATTATATTAATGTTTCTGTAGAAACAGATATATTTCATCAGATATTACTATATGTATGTTTGTATTTATAATAAAGTATAAGTTAAAGATGTGTAATAAAAAAAATATAAATAAAAATAAAATGTAATATAAAAAAGGGAAAAAATGAGTATTGTGTAAACAAATTATTAGCACTCTATATACATTTTTTTTAAATTAATATGAAATGTAAACATCAATATGTTTACATGTAAATAAAATGTTTTTTACATTCAAACATAAATATGTTTGCAAGAAGGCCGAAAGTTATTCATTCTGAAAATAAATATGTTTGAACGAAAGCAAAATATGTTTGATTGTTATTATAATTATGTTTGACAATGCAATAATACTTTTGTTTCCATAAAACTCCAAAGATATATGCAATGCCTCCAAAATTATGTTTGGGAGAGCCCTTTTTTGCACCGTGTAACAATGGTATAAGTGATTGATTACATGAAACCTATATGAATTTCATTATAAACCAATCTGAAATTAGTTGCAATAAATAATCATCATAAATAATCGGAGAACTTATATTTACAAAAACAACTTTGACTAGCCAGCATACATGAGCCGTATTGTTTTTTGTTTATTTTTTTAATCAGCGTTTATACGGTGCAATTAAGAGCTTCAAAATGTTAATAGTCAATGGAAAACGCCCAGAGATATAATATAATTCAAACGTTGTAAATACTAATTATTAATTATATTCTTGTGGTAACTGTGATACGAATTCGGACACTGATTACTGTATTATTACCTTGATCTTAACTCGACAAGTTCAATATCTAGTAGCATTGGTCATGTCTTCAATAATAATGTAATTCTCATTAGGTATATTATAGTATATTACTGAAAAAAACTTATTTCTTTCTGATCGATATTTGCACAGTTAATGGAAAGATGACATTTTAGTTTTTAAAATCAATTATAATATTAATAAATACAATTAAATGTGAAATCAACTGATCAAAATGTGTTTGGTTAGTTGTACTTCAACAACGACGATATATTTTCTATGTACTGTATGGTTCTAGGTATTACAATTTGTATCGGTCGAAGACAATTGCTTTTAGCAGTCGACTACAAGCCAAAAGAACCCATGATTAAACCCCGGGACCAGACTGTACACAAAATAATAAACAATACTCTTTATGAATCATGTTCATAAATATGTTGTACGTACTATTTATGATGTATTCATTACACTTAAGAACATTTCATGTGTTATCAACACAAATCATAAATGTTATGAATTGTGATCATAAATGTTTTGTTCATAGCATTTATGAATCAATTATTAGATAATGACATACGTCAAGTGTGATCTCAAAAACGAAAGCGACTAAATAATCGAAGTACAAGAAATACAATAGCAAACAGATCGAGGTAGTTATATGAGACATATGTGTGCAGTCCGTCTAAATCGACTAAAAACATGTTAGTTTTCAGAGTTCGGATTTGCACGCACGCCCGCGTCCGCGCCCTTATGTAAATGAGAAGCAAATTTGTTTACGCATACTCTGCACTCGGGCACCACATTTTTTTTACAACACATCCCGTCGCAACGAGTGATGCTTTGCACTATTTTCGGTACCTGCCCTCGTGCGGGCTACGAAACTAAAAACTGCAGCCCGCGCAGACGTGGAATGAGAAAATAGAGAAACATATCGCGCAAGTGCTATGGTATTTATTTCGCGGGGCAACTCCGTGCAACAGCGAAAACCGACTGCCCCGGGCAGCACGCGGGGCAGTTTTTCACAGCCAGTTAATTTTTTCTTGTATGACATTCTTATGTGGCGCAAGAGTACGGCTTTGTTATAATATACTGCGCAATGTTTTAATAATTTTTAAATAAAACTATCGTTAATACAGAAAAGTTTCAAATACACTTTTAATCGAAGTTTTAATTTGGTTTATAAAAATTGTATAATTTAGTACTAGTTTTTCAGTGCAAGTTTAAACTTAGTGTACATATTTACAAATGAGGATATACATTATTTTTCGAAGCCTATAATGTAGCTTTTTTATTAAAATAGATTTTTGCACATAATAATTTTTGTATTTGAATAAAAATGTTGATTAAGATTTCATGTTAAATTTATTTTTCTGTTCAACGAACAATTAAAAAATACAATTTATATAAACCAAAATAAAACTGCGATTAAAAGAGTATTTGAGTATTGCCAAACTTGTCTGTATTATCAATAGTTTTATATAAAAATTATTAAAACATTGCGCAGTCTAGTAAAACAGTGCCAATAAAATTTACTGGCTGTGAAAAATGCGCGTGCTGCCAGGGGCAGTCTGTTTTCGCTGTTGCACGGAGTTGCCCCGCGAAATAAATACCATAGCACTTGCGCGATATGTTTCTCTATTTTCTCATTCCACGTCTGCGCGGGCTGCAGTTTTTAGTTTCGTAGCCCGCACGAGGGCAGGTACCGAGAATAATGCAAAGCATCACTCGTTGCGACGGGATGTGTTGTAAAAAAATGTGATGCCCGAGTGCAGTGTCTGCGTAAAACAAATTTGCTCGTCAGTGTATGAAGAAAGGGGCATGTGCGGGCGCACGGACACGGGCATTTCCGATCTCTGTAGTTTTCCTGCATTGAGAAATTAAAATTAAACGCGGTTATCGTCTAAAGTGGTCCAGTTATCGTCTAAAGTGGTCATCGTGTTTATGAATCCTGAAAATATTGCAGGTTAAAAATAAAAAGAGTTTTAGTTTGTACTACAACCAATTTCGAACTGCTTTAGAACAATTTAGTAAAGATTTAGAACCATTAGGAGTGTGTATAGACTAATATTTTATATGTAAACCATTCGGTTTAACCAAATGAAGTTAGTTGGTACAACTAACCTTTTCATTCTTCCAACCTCATGCGAAAAGAAGATTTTTCTGTGTGTAGGTTCAAACACTAGTAAGCACCGATTTAATTCTTGTATTAATTAGAACAGAAATATTTGTAGAAAAGACCAAAGACAATGTGTGAAAAGAAAATAAATTCCTGCTGGGTAATACGAATGTAAATCAATCACATTGCAATGTGTCAAAAGAAAATAAATTCCTGCTGGGGTATACGAATATAATGTAAATCAATCACATTGCAATCGGGACTAGCTGACAAGGTATTATAAAAAGCGCATGGATTTTATTTGTGTTGTTAGCAGTTAATTTATTTTTAAATTTATTTTAATTCGTTTTATTTTAATCGGTAGGTTCAAACGAGTTCAGCTGATACCTAGCAATAGCGTTTCATCTGATAGCGGCTGACGTCATTTTCAGTCTTTGTGCTCATTGGTGAACTTGGTGCACGGCCTGCGCGCGTCCAGAGGGATCTTCGGGGCAGCCCCAGTCTAGGCGAGGCACCCACCGACGCACCGTCTGCGCCGCCTGCACACCCTCGAACATCTCGGCAAATATGCTGCGATAGTAAAATGCCTCCTTGGTGGTGGGCGTGTTGTCGGGAAAGCGGCTGGCTGCGGTGCTAAACTGCTCATCTGAGATGTGGCCCGTTACAGTCTGTCGTATGCTATCGATCCAGTCGTAACCGACGCCATCGGAGAACTGTTCCTTCTGCCGCCAAAGCACCTCTGCGGGGAGGTAGTCGTCGGCGAAGGCAGCGCGTAGAATGTGCTTTTCGATGCGATGTTTCTGTTGGCCGCCGAAACAGTTGAGCGCACCTGGAATTTTGTCTTCTGGTCGTATCGACATCACGTAGTTGACAAAGGCAGTATCCAGGAATGGCACTCGCAGCTCCAGGCCCTTCGCCATGGTCACCTTGTTGGCTCGCAGGCAGTCCGACAAATTTATTTCGGCTACGCGCTTTACCAGCTCCTGGTGGAATTCTGTCGCATTGGGTGCACGAAAGAAGTATAAATAGCCTCCAAACATCTCGTCGGCGCCTTCGCCGGACAGAATCATCTTAATCCCGGTTGACTTAATGTGGCGCGCTAGCAGCAACATGGGCAAGCTGCAGCGCACAGTGGTGACGTCGTACGTC
This sequence comes from Dryomyza anilis, assembly GCA_951804985.1. NCBI lineage: Eukaryota > Metazoa > Arthropoda > Insecta > Diptera > Dryomyzidae > Dryomyza > Dryomyza anilis. The sequence goes on along the minus strand of OX638134.1, from coordinate 40,053,405 downwards.
TCCAGATGGAAAATTATGTCACGTATACCATCTAGTGCATCCGCTATTTCGAAAACGACCTCCGTGTGATCACTATCAATGTAGTCGGCGACCAATCGCGCCATCTTAAAATCAGGAGCATTGCGTAACCCTACCGAGAAAGTCTTCAGGCGGTACTGCGGATCGCGCTCACGACGCAATTTGGTGGCAATGGAAGCCACCAGACTAGAGTCGACGCCGCCAGAGAGTAGCGCACCGAAGGGAACATCGCACTGAAGATGTGTGCGTACCGCTGACTCGAGACTGGAGCGCAACAAAGAAAGATCCGTCTCTAAGGTGGGAATCTGTTGCTGCCATCGCTGTACAAAGTACTGCTTACGCTGCAGACTGCCGGCCGCTCCCACGCGCAATTCGCCAGGCGGAAAGGACTCTAAGCGCGTGCAGAACGGCACCATACACTTCATTTCGGAGGATACCCAGATATTACCTTCCTCATCCTCGCCTACATACAACGGAATGATGCCGAAGGGATCTCGAGCAATTAGCACTGTCTTCGTGCGTTTGTCGTACAAAACGAAGGCAAACATGCCGGTAATATAGTCAAGCAACTGCTCTCCATGCTCCTCGTAAAGCTCGATGATGACGTTGCAGTCACTACGCGGCTTGTAGCCGCCTCGCCGCTTGGCAATCTGCGCCGATAGTTCGAGGTAATTGTAGATTTCGCCGTTGGCAATCAGCAGGATATTGTCGTCAGCCGAGCACAGCGGCTGATGTCCGGTGCCTACGCCAATCACCGCCAGCCTCTCATGCACTAAAGCAACGCCGTGCTCTGCTACCACCATTATGCCGGTGTCGTCTGGACCGCGATGTCGTTGTTGGCCACTCTGGCGATAGGCGATTTCGCGTAGGGTGTGCAAACTACCGTGGTACAGCTTCGGTTCGATGGGCTGTCCATCCTTGGAGAATATCGCAAAAATTCCGCACATAGTTCTGATATTTGATATTTATGTTCCGTATGTCTATCTTGTTAAAATTTGTTTATTTATTGTGACACGTGCACTGCGCGCGTTTCTGCCATATGATTTGGTTCAAGTTCAGCAGCGACTGAAATGCTTCTGAGCACTTCCACGCTTTATAAAGCAAAACACAACAACTCGTTCAAGTGGCTTCTAGTCCGTCCGACCGTCCGTCGCATGGCGTCTGGCTGATACGGCACACGAACGTGTTGCGTCATACAATTCATTTGCAATTGCTTTAGAATTGTTTGTGTTTCCGTCGCTGACACCCGCTTGTGGTTGTGGACGCCACTCGGTGCTGGTGTTCGTAGCCACGCTAGGCACCACACAGCGGGAGCGGCAAGAGCGGCGAGAGTTGGTTGGCATAGGGTGAAAAACATATTTTTAAATTGAATGAGAAATTCTTCATACAACGAAAAATGTCTCTCGCATTTTTACTGACCATGCAAATATTTTCGCCGGTGTTAAATTAGATGAGTTGAGTGTCTCACGGCAGAACAGCATAAATTAGTTTTTGATAAAACATAAAACCATATCGTCGATGATACTACAATCAAAATAAAACATGCATGTAAATATTTCCACATCGTGTTGGTCGATTCCGACTTTGGTTTACATATAAAAAAGTCATTTTTTATTTATTTTATTTTATAATTAAGTTATATTAACATAGAAGTTATTGGCTGTAACACTGTAGTATAATGTTCGACTCTGTTTTCAAAAATTCGTAGCTGCCCAACGAATTCAGTTAAAACGTTCTTACCTTCACCATTTGATGCATACGTCCAGTACGAACAAGGTTTTTAAATTTTCACATTTTTTTACAAAATGCGTTTTAGTCAAACTGCGTACATAAAATTGTGCTATATGGGCCATTCCACACCAAATCGACCAGCGGTTGGAACTCACCTTCTTCGATTTCAATTAAATTTTGGGAATTGATAAAGGATATTGAGACATGCACTAACCTACTATTTTTTCCGATCACTACTTCCAGAGATACAGTGGCTCAAAGTTGGAAAAAAGGGCCAAAAATCACTTTTGTATGGTTGTTCATATTTAAATATCTCTTAAACTAGAAATGCTAAAAACTCGATTAATGGCTCGATTGGTTAGTGCATGTCTCGATACCCTTTATCAGTTTCCAAAATTTCATTAAAATCGAAAAGGTAAAATCTCAAATTTGACTTTTTTTGGTCGATTTGGTGTGGAATGGCCCATATCTGATTTAGTTAAAAATAGTAATGTTTCTGTTGTAACTACAAGATGCCATTATTTAATTATGAAATTTTAAATTTGAAAATAATTCAGGGTAACACTTTGTCGAACGGATCCGACGTGAGTTAAATTACCTTATGTAATGTAAGGATAGAGTATGACTATTCTTATAAAACACTGATCAGGAAAGCATAGTGTTTCCTTATGTAGAAAAAACGTACATTAATCTGACACTATTTTGATACTAAATAAAGTTTTCCTGAACATATTTCCTTAACACACTTTAAGACCTGAACACACTTTAAAACCTGGTAAAATATTACAAAAATATCGCCAGTTTCATTTTGACAATTTGTATGGAAGTAATTCAATATTATGTAATAGCTAAAATATTAATTTATTGGGCCATATTAATAAAAAAAAGTATTTACTTTTAAGCAAGCTGATATATTTTTGAGCAAATTTTTTAATTTATTTCAAGATTTTTATAGAAAATGGTCAGTTTAACGTTTTTATTAATACCTACCAATTTAAAATTTTATATTTTTGAACATTAGCAAATAGTTTTTAGTATATTAATTAAATAAAATGCGAAACATTTTGACAATTCGTAGCATTTGCTTCAAGTTTTGAGTAAAGTCGATTTTTATTAATATGACCCATTGTTTCCGAACACTCCAAAAAGTTAATTAAACAAATGTATAATTTACCAAACAATAGAAACAATAGAAAACGAGTTGGGAAAGTTAGGTCACATGGGTAAGTTCAGTCACCTCGGACGGACTTTTATAGTCGGTCTGGCCCAACTATGGAATACCCTACACTTTGACCTACCTTTTAAAGTTCTTAATTATGCTGAACATTCTCACACGCAGAATATTATTTACATACCAGAAATTTACGTCATATAGCAACATAATTTAAAAAATGGATATAACAGTAATAATCAAAAAATGTGGGCTGATCACGCCCACTTTTAAAACATATGTGGGGATTTAAGGCTAGCATTTCAAAAATTTGTTTTCAATAATTTGCGAATAAAATGTCCACTATGAAAAAGCGGGAAATAATAAAAAAATCAAATATGGACGTTTCAGAACACATATTTGTAGGTGAATTCTAAAAATAATTTTATAAGTATATCTTGAATAATTTTCGAGTTATTGGTTCCTAAAGTGAAATAAATAAGTGACTTGTATGGGAGGTGGACGTGTCCGTGGACCAATTTGGTTCATTTCCATTGAAAAACTAAATTTTGGCTAAAATATATTGAAACGAAATTTCATCGCATTCTAAGCAATATTTCTCCAGTTATCGTTTATATGGATATACGGACAGGCAGAAGAATATTTATGCTTTTCCATACCGGTCATGCCTTCTAAGGGGCGTTTCTGGTTCAAAAATTTTGAGTTATATTAATTTTATTTTTCTGAAACAATGTTTTAATTTATTTTATTATAAATGAATGACATTTATCAAAAGTAAAACTCGAGAGAATTATTTGTAATTAGCATGTGGTGACATATCTATTGTCTTGATCTGTGTTCATTCTAAAGATTCGATGAAAATTGGTAACAATGTTAAACGTCGTTTAATTTAAAGAGAAGATTATTTAAACGTAGTTTATTTGAAATCTCCTAATTTAAAAACATAACATCAGACGGTACAGTAAAAAAATTATAAAGAAATTTTTTTAATTAAATTTATCTAGATCTAGAAATCGTATAGAAGCTAATCGTGTTTATTAGAAGCTAAATTATAATCTATCACATTTTCTATATTTTTAATGATTGGAATATAGAGACATGTTCCAGTTTTCTATCGAATTCGTTTTTACCTGCAATATTCTATACAAACGATTTTGAATTACTTATTAACCCAATTAATTGATATCGTTGAAGTCAAAGCATACTGGTTAAATTAAATTAAAAAATATTTATTGTAGTGGAGACCGGGGCTAAGTCGACATCGGGGCAAAGTCAACTTTTGCTTTAAAACGGGAATGCGATGCCAGATCAACTTCAAATTGATACTATGCATGTAGCATTAGGTGCCACTGATACCAAAGAAAAGAAATCGATTTTGTGCTTGAAATTCTGGTTTTATGAATAAAAATTTGTTTTTTGACTCCAAAAGTTACATATTGATAACGCAGTAAACTTGTACTTGCTATCAAAGTTTTGTTTATTTATATATTTTGTTCTTAGTTTTATATAGTTAAGGGTTCCCTTCCCTTATCATATTGTGTTGATTTTTATTTTATTTTTCATACAATTCGCGTATTTATGCCACTAATATTAGACTAAGTCTCGTGGGGTAAAGTCGACATCAAAGGTTTTGGAGTGGTCTCTTATTTATAAATGGGTTAAATTCATGTAGTTAGATAAACGCGGATATAAGAATATTGATTTCAATACGAAAATTTATATAATTATATATTATATTATAATTAAGAACTGAATTAAATTAATTCAACATTTACAAAGATTTAAAAACTAATTAAGTAATATATATATATATTTTTTAATATCAATATAAGTTATGATGTAAACTTCTTTGGTTTTAAAAATAAAAAATTTAAAAAAAACATTTGCGCAGCTCCGGTAGAAAGTACTTTAAGTAATAATTACATTTTTTTCTAATATAAACCATATTGGGTTTTCTTTTCTAATGTTATTTTAGGAACAAATATACAAAAAAAAAACAAAAACAAACAGTTAAACTTTAAAACAAAATCACACCACAAAAAATAAAACACAATAGTAAAACAAAACCAAACAACATTAATTTAATATCTTAGTTTCAATACACAAAATGTTTTAGTAATTACAGATATTAAATGTTTATTATATGGTCAAAAACTAACACACGTCTATTTAGTTTCTCAACCCAAAAATTCAGAAAAACCCCGTTGCGGCCCGTGTACTAAATACTCGTTTTGAATATACTTATGTTCCTGTTTGGTTGGATGTAGTTATTATTATGTTTATAGTGGAACATACATCATTTTAATAGGCAACATCAAAATGTTTCCGTGATGTCATAATGTCATTTGCAGCGTGTATGGGAAATGGGAAATGCATAATGATTGCAACAGCAATTAATTCTACATTTGACTTCGTTAGATAAGAAAATTAAGAAAAATTGAGACTTAAAGTGATGCACTGTTTCATATACGGATTACAGCGACACAGTAATTTGCATTTTGCATCGTACAATTTAAAATGTACTTAAATATATGCATAACATGAAATAAAATAAAAATATTAGTTAATTATTATTGAATAAAAAAATATATAGACTTTGAACTCGTTGTTAATAATTTTATTTTTTGTTTGTATACTCTATACTCATAACTAATCTACAAACGTGTTAGGTATCTAATTTTTTTTTTGTGAATCACATATTTTACGTCTCAAATTTCTAATAAACCGACAAATTAATTAATCAGAAACATTATTAATTTTGTTCGGTGCACTAGTTTATTAACCCGATTTCGGTTTTAATTGCGCCTTTTGTATTAATTTTAATACTGCAATATACATATATTTTTTAAATACCTTTTATTAGAATTACAAACCAATTATATTATTTTATATGTCTAGTAATATTCATAAATGTTTGATAACTTATATAAAACATGTATAAAATCGTTTTTATGGCTTTTTAGAAATCGATTTATAACGTAACGCTTTAAAAATGAAACGGGTTTAAATGGATGACGGTTACCGTTACATTCTTTGATTAAACGCATTTATACAGTGCACACTGGGAAGAATATTGAACATAAGTGGACAATAGGCGGAACTTTATCTCACAAAATTCGTATATCATCGTCTTCATTGAACGTTTCTTTATTAAAATTCGCAACTTTTAAAAATAATTCTATGCGTCGCCGTTATGTGTTACATTGTATGAAATATTTTTTCATCGTTAGACATTTTTGTGAAAATAACAGTAGAATTTTATAGGATTTTTTGTGAATTTTGATTTCTACGAAATGAACATTACGAGTGGTTGTTTTCTGAGTACTAATTCTCTCACTACTTAAAAAAAAAAGATTCACTTCCATGATCAACACCGAATTTCGCAATTATTAGAAAAAAAAATACAAAACACGTTTTTTACCATACAATAAAACTCATTAGAAATGGTGCTCAAACATGAATTATTTTTTCATTAGTGGTATATAAAAGTTAAATGCATGCGCGGATGAATTGTTATGGCTATATTAACCTTCCCATTCCAAAATTGATAAGTCAAATTAGTATTTTTAGATTCTGCATATCCATATCTCGTCAAATTTTGGTGCAAATCGGTCGATATTATTCAAAATTATGACAAAAAATGTACTTATCATAAATAGAAAAGGTCTATTTTATTCCTAAAGGTCTAATTTCTCCTGCAAAACTCACTTTTACGAAATATCTAGTTATAGAATAGCGTCGATAGCTCAGAGGTTAGTGCGCTGGATTGCGAGCATAAAGGTCCCATGTTTAAATCTGCTATGGAAAAGTAAGTAGTATATTCTTGATCAACGTGACCCTCTGAGTCGATTTAGCAATGCTCTTCTGATTATAACATTCATAATTCTTACTAAAGTTCTTATCCCAACTATCACAAATTTTCATACTGCACGGTTAGAAAAGATTTATTTGAAATGCTTGAATGTCATTATAACGTAAATCTAAATCATCATATCAATATTAGCAGTAAAATCTAATTAAATTATATTTGAATTGTATAATTAATCGCGGATTTACATGAATTTACTATATTAAGAAATATTTATTTTTCATCAGATATTAATATATGTATGTTTGACATTTTCGTTATTAAACACACCCAACGTCAATAAAAGGTTATTTGAATTATGAGTATTTAGTTATTCGTGACTGTTACTGGGTGACAACGAATTTAAAAATAATAACATTATTTTGATTATGTGTATGTTTGGCATTACGATATCAGAATTAAATAACAACGTGCCTACTTTTAGCACTCAGTAACACTCACAATAATACTTTTCATATAGTTCAAAAGTTCTTTTTGGTGGATGAATTTGTTTAAGTGCCGGCAATTACTGTTAATACCAGATAGTGGATGTTTGTGAATATCCAATTCATCCGTAATTCAATGAACTCAAAATAGGAGTAACAGATGGAAATAAAATTATTAAGTATAAATAAAATATGTGTAATAAAAAATAGTTTCAGTTTATAATCCTATCTATCTATCTATCTATCTATCTATCTATCTATCTATCTATCTATCTATCTATCTATCTATCTATCTATCTATCTATCTATCTATCTATCTATCTATCTATCTATCTATCTATATATATAAAACTCTTGGTCCGTCTGTCGGTCTGCCTGTCTGCCTGTCTGTCTGTCTGTCTGTCTGTCTGTCTGTCTGTCTGTCTGTCTGTTTGTTCCAGCATAACGTCTAAACCGCTGAACCTATTTAACTGAACCTATTTAACTGCACCAGGATACTATGGAGTCCGGAGGGTCATAGACTATATATGGACGGGATTGGACAAAGGGGCGTGGTACTTCCCATACAACCTAAACTCTCAAAACGACATAATTCGGCACATACACAAGCAAAGAAGATGAAACAAAAAACTCAAATACAAAAAGAAAATACAAAAGCAAGAACACAAAAACAAAAGCAAAAATCAAATACAAAATCAAAAGTAAAAGCACGAAACTTAAGCTATAACTCAAAAACAACAGAAAAATAAAATAGGATAGAAACAAAAACAAAATCAACCACACTAAAATTCACCACACTAAAATTCACCACACCAAAATTCACCACACTAAAACTCACCACACTAAAATTTACCAGACTAATTTTCACCACACTAAAATTCACCACACTAAAACTCATCACACTAAAATTCACCACACTAAAATTCAACTCAGTAAAACTCACCACACTAAATTTCACCACACTAAAACTCACCACACTAAAATTCAACACATTCAAATTGACCCACTTAAACTGACCACACTAAAATTCAACACACTACAAATAACACACACAACAATATAATTCACTACACTTAAACTCACCACACTAAAATTCACTACGCTAAAAGTAACCACACTAAAACTTCTACTGGGAAAAACTCTACGGGGAAGAATTCTACTGTTTGTTCGTTTGTACGTTTGTTCCGCTTCTCCGTCTGAACGGCTGATCCGATTTTTTTGAAATTTTTACCACAGATGCGGTATGGTCTGGAAGGAATGATAGGCTATATATAGGCGTGGCACCTCCCATACATCCTAAACTTTCAATACGAAATAACTCGGCACTTTCACCAGCTACGAACATGAAACAAATAACTCAAATATAAAAAAAAAAAATTAAAAACAAAAAAGCAAAAGCACAAAACAAAAGCAAAAATACAAAAACAAAAGCAATCACGTTTGTTCCGCTTCTCCGTCTAAACGGCTGATCCGATTTTCTTGAAATTTTTACCACAGATGCGGTATGGTCTGGAAGGAATGATAGGCTATATATGGGCGGGATTGGACAAAGAGGCGTGGCACCTCCCAAACAACCTACGCTTTCAATACGATATAACTCGGCACTTTCACCAGCTACGAACATGAAACAAAAAACTCAAATACAAAAAAAAATTTAAAACAAAAAAGCAAAAGCACAAAACAAAACAAAAAAAAAGCAAAAATACAAAAACAAAACAAAACCAATCACATAAAACCACAATCCAAACTAAATGAAAAACAAAAAAAAGGAAAGAAAAAGAAAAAGAAACTACCACACTAAAACTAACCAAACTAAAACTCACCACACTAAAATGCACCCTTAAATTCACCACATTAAAACCCACCACACTATAATTCACCACACTAAAACTCACCACACTACAATTCAACACATCAAAACTCACCACATCTACACTCACCACACCAAAACTCACGACACTAAAACTCACCACACTAAAACTCACCACACTAAAACTCACCACACAAAAACTGACCACACTAAAACTCACCACACTTAAACTCACCACACTAAAACTCACCACCCAAAAATTCAACACACTAAACATACTAAATTCACCACACTAAAATCCACCCTACTAAAATTTTACCACACTAAAACTCACTACACTAAAATTCACCACACTAAAACTCACCACATTAAAATTTCACCACATTAAAACTCACCACACTAAAACTCACCACACTTAAATTCACCACACCATAACTCACCACACTAAAACTCACCGCACTAAAATTCACCACACTAAAACTCACCACACTTAAATTCACCACACCATAACTCACCACACTAAAACTCACCACACTAAAACTCACCACTCTAAAACTCACTACACTAAAACGCACCACACAGAAATTGACCACACAGAAATTGACCACACTTAAACTCACCACACCAAAATTTCACCACACTAAAACTCACCACACTAAAACTCACTACACTAAAATTTCACCACAGTAAAATTCACCACACTAAAACTCACCACATTAAAATTCACTACACTCAAATTTCGCCACACTAAAACTAACCACACTAAAACTCACCGCACTAAAATTCACCACACTAAAACCCACCACACTATAATTAACCACACTAAAACTCACCACACTAAAATTCACTACACTAAAACTCACCACAATAAAATTCAACACATTAAAATTCATCACACTAAAATTCATCACAATAAAATTCACCCTAAAATTCACCACACTAAAAGTCGCACACTAAAACACGCCACTTAAACACGTAAAAAAATTATTAGCACTTAATGTTCCTTTTTCCAATAATATGTAAATAAAATGTTTTTCACATTCAAACATATATTTGTTTCCAAGAACGCAGAAAATTATTCATCCTGAACATAAATATGTTTGCACGAAAACAAAAATATGTTTGGCTGTTATTATAATAATGTTTTGCAATTCAATAATACTTTTGTTTGCATAAAGCTCCAAAGATATTTGTAATGCCTGCAAAATTATTTTTGGGAGAGGCCTTTTTTTTTGCAGCGTGTGGTTTAATTAAAATTGTGTTTATGTGGTTATATAAGAAGTGGACTTGGTAATAGTTCGATTACACTCATTTGTTGTTTATGTGTTTATTGTGTCAATATAGAATATACCCTGCGGGAACAGGTGTCAATTGCTCTAAAACTATCAATCACGTGACCGGTACCATTGGTACCGACTAAGGACTGGATCTTGAAGACCAGTTCTGTGATAGGTCTAAAAGTACGCATGAGGAGATGGATCGTGTCCATGCTAAACATGCCGATAGTAAAGCGAATAGGCACTTGGTGCCATAGTCACGAGATTATTTACACGCTGCAACTAATGCGTCTATAATTCGTAGACTGCTTATACTGTATTGATTTAAATATACACAATATATACTTTATGGATTTATATAATGCACGCATGCAAGGTTTGAGTCATTAGTGAATGCATGAAGGAGAAGGTAAAATAAAATATAAGTAAAAAATATTAAATAAAATAACTAAAATTTAAAATATATAAAAAAAGTAAAAATAAAAAAGTATTAAAGAAAATTTTTAATTAAATTTTTTTTTTTTTTTACTGAATGTACCATTGATACCGGTCACAGAACAGGATTTGGAGGACTAGTTATGTGATATGCTACCGATCACAGAACACGATTTTGAAGACAAGTCTTGTGATAGATCTAAAGGTCTGCAGGAGGTGTTAACTGACCCCTCCCTAGGACAACGCCATGTTAAAGTTGCCGGTTGGTTTCATATAAAACAGCCAGTACTAGGACCGGTTAACTATCTCCAAGGAACATGTCACGTGCCTAGTTTAGGACCAGTTCGTTTCCCCGTAGGTTAATAACAAATATCCGAATTTTGTCTACCTAGAAATGGATTGCGTTCCACAGTACAATGTATGCTCTTCAAATTTATCGCTAATTTTTAAATATGTCTATAATTTTAAACTTGTTTCCCTTGGTGGCTCAGATTTCGCCTAGTGTTAATAACAGCAAAAAATAATTACCATATTTAATTATTACTATTTTCAAATTTTAAAATAAATAAACAAGTTACTTAACTTATGTCAGCCAGTAGTTGGGTGCAAATAGAGTGGATCGTGCCATTATAAAATAACAAAAAAAAAAAGTTAAAAGTAATTCAGATGTGCGGAATTTTTGCGATATTCTCCAAGGATGGACAGCCCATCGAACCGAAGCTGTACCATGGTCGTTTTCACACCCTACGCGAAATCGCCTATCGCCAGAGTGGCCTGCAACGACATCGTGGCCCAGACGACAGCGGCGTAATGGTGGTACCGGAGCATGGCGTTGCTCTAGTGCATGAACGGCTGGCAGTGATTGGCGTAGGCACAGGACACCAGCCGCTTTGCTCGGCTGACGGCAATATTCTGCTCATTGCCAACGGCGAAATCTACAATTATCTCGAACTATCGGCGCATATTGCCAAGCGGCGAGGCGGCTACAAGCCGCGTAGTGACTGCAACGTCATCATCGAGCTTTACGAGGAGCATGGAGAGCAGTTGCTTGACTACATTACTGGTATGTTTGCCTTCGTTTTGTACGACAAACGTACAAAGACTGTACTCATTGCTCGCGATCCTTTCGGCATAATTCCGCTGTATGTGGGCGAGGATGAGGCAGGTAGTATCTGGGTATCGTCCGAGATGAAGTGCATGGTACAGTTCTGCGATAACCTGCGTGTGTTTCCACCGGGTCATGTAACCATTGGGCAGGTGAGTAACTTGCAACACCGTTCGTACTTCAAGCAGCCATGGCACGTTGCAGTTCCGCAAAATCACGCTCATTTGCAAGGGCTGCGTCTGCATTTGGAGTCGGCGGTGCGTTCGCACTTGCAGTGTGATGTGCCGTTCGGCGCGTTGCTCTCCGGTGGTGTAGACTCCAGTCTGATTGCATCAATCGCTACGAAAATTATGCGCGAACGCGATCCTCATTTCCGTTTGCGCACCTTTGCAGTAGGCATGGCAGGATCCCCAGACTTCGTGTATGCAAAACTTGTGGCCACACATATCGACAGCCTGCACACGGAGGTAATTTTCAGCGTGGACGATTGTTTGGACGGTTTACGCGATCTTATATACCACCTGGAGTCATACGACGTGGCTACGGTGCGCTGTAGTTTGCCGATGTTTTATTTGGCTCGCCACGTCAAGAGCACAGGCATCAAAATGATTCTGTCCGGTGAAGGCGCCGATGAACTCTTCGGTGGATACCTATATCTATTCAAGGCGCCCAACTACGACGATTTCCACAAGGAACTGTTATTACGTATTGACCAGTTGCATGTGTCGGACATTTTACGCGCAAACAAAGTTACTATGTCCAAGGGTTTGGAACTGCGAGTGCCGTTCTTGGACACGGCTTTCGTCAATTATGTAATGTCTATTCGTCCACAGGACAAAATTCCCGGGTCACTCAATGCTTTTACAGGTAGGCAGATGCATCGAATTGAAAAGTTTATACTGCGTACGGCATTCTCGGCTGATTACCTTCCAGATTCTGTAGTCTGGCGCCAAAAAGAACAGTTCTCCGATGGTGTTGGCTATGATCTTATAGATGCCCTACCACATTTTGCTGCTAGACACGTGAGTGATTCTGAATTTGCTACGGCAATTCAACGATTCCCCATAAACACACCCAATACGAAAGAGGCTTTTTATTACCGCGTTTTATTCGAGGAACGGTTTCCTGGGAAGGCTGCTGCGTGTACCGTAACGAAGTGGGCACCTCGCTTGGACTGGGGCTGTCCAGAAGATCCGTCAGGTCGATCGCAAGAGGCGCATAAAAAACAACAGCTATAATCACTATCCATAGGTTGCTTTCTGAATTGGCAATAACAGAGTATTTGAAAAGTAATACGGTTCTAACAGTTCTCCTATTTAAATTTTCTAGTACGCAAATGCTACATATTTTGTATTACTATTTTTTTTAAAATACAAATAAAGTATTATTATTTAGTTGCTTGTGCATATGGGCTCATTATTTTCTATATATATATATATATTAGACTCGTTGATTATTCGGTTGTCAATTTTTACAAATAGTTATTTGCGCTATTCATAGGATGTCACTAGATAAATTTTGAATAATTTTTGTATTTATTAAAAGTAAAACAAGTCATTTAGCGATCTGTAGAGAATTTGCAGATCATTAAAATGTATAATGTTTCGTGCTATGGACAGACGGTAGCTTCCCGTTCTAGTGAGTGTTGAAAACACACATTTTCACCACTACACACAGAGTAGAGATTTGTTGCGTCAACCAACTCTTTGTTCAATCAACTTGTTCGGTTATCTCAACCGCTTAGTCGGTTAATATTGTTATTTGTACTGCAATTGTAGTTTGTGCTGCAACCAATTTCGAACTGTTTTAGAACAATTTAGTACAGATTTAGAACCATTGGGAGTGTGTATCGACTAATATTTCAATTGTATAGCATATCCGCCAACAAATTTGTAGAAAATTCGATTTAACCGTATGAAGTAAGGTGCCACTAACTTTTTCATACTTCCAATCTCATGTCAAAAGAGGATTTTTCTGTGTTTATATTTATTAAAACATAATGAAAATTTGATATTGTTAAGTACAATGTAAACATAAAACAAAGAGGGCACAGAAGAAATTATTTATATTTTTTGTTGGAAGCAGCCATAAGCAAAAAAATACACTGATTTATTGAATATGATTGGGGATTGTATATGATTCTTAAAATTTTATTTTAAATGGTTTTATCCTATAAATTAGTTCACCCCAGTTTTGAGAAAATACATTTCGCATTCTCCTAAAAAGGAGTTTAAGCACACAGAAAACTCCTCTTTTGGTATGAGGTTGGAAGAATGCGGTTAAATCGAATTTTCTACAAATTTCCAAAAATTTCAGTTCAGTCGCTCAGAAGCATTCGTTTACGACGGATGTATGTATGATTTTTTAAACCATTAAAACCTGCCGAATCAGATACACACCAGGAAATTACGCAGTGAAATTTTTCCCATCATGTTTTCCCATAATGCGTACATCAGATGCTAAAAATTTTGTTCGATTTTGCATCTATCACCACTACATTATATTAGTATGAAATTGTATGACTCTGCTTGCAATTCCCTCCATTTTAATCAAATATTTCATAAACAAATTTTAAAAAAATATTTCGAAAAATTACATTAATATAAAGTTTAAAACATTTTTTCGAAATTTTGACAGCAACACATTGCGAACTAATATTAAAATGTTTTTTAAGAGAGCTTAGAAAATTGTGATAAATTACTCTCTCGACACAAATTTCTTTTTGATTTTTTCAAAAACTAATATCTGGACACAGATTTTTTTTGCCAATTATCCGTAGGGCAAGGTACATATTTTATTTTGTGATAAAGTTTGCATCTGGTACATGGCGAAATCGTGCGGTAACTTGCAATATAAAGTACCAAAAACGGCCTTTTTTGCAACTTTGACTCGATTTTGTGCAAATTCTCGACGTATAGGGAAAATTCTCAGTACGCAGCAAGAATCAGGAGAAATCAACCAGAATTGATAGGTATAAAGTATAAAAATCACTACAGCGATGTTAATCAATTGAATGTACATAATAGTGAAGCAGATCGTTTTCAATAAAAGAATTTATTTTTCAACGTGCTCCTATTTTACTCTCAAAATTGTATATATTTGGTGTAAAAAATAAAGTTGATTATAAGAGCAGTTTTTTATTTATTTTGAACGAAAATTCGTGTGTGTCAAAATTATTAATATAAATGCATAAACATCCATTTTTTTTTCATTTCCATATTTTTTGTACATCATAAAAAAAAGTGTTTCCCTAACTCATTTTGATGCAGTTAAAGATAAAATATCAACATTTAATATGTATTATTTTAAACATTTCAGATATGTCTAATTCTTTGAAACCACACCATTTCCAATCCATCCAAAGTGGCTATATAAAAGAATTCTCATTATCAAAATACAATACCCATTTTTGGTATTTCGATGGTAATTTGTACGAATCCCGCTCACCGGGGCTTATTTCATTAGAATACTAGAAAAACAAATCCAGACAAAATTTCAGATCAATCGTAGAATCTTTGAGATATCCCTTACAAAAATTTCCATTACATTCACCCTAGTACATAAATGATACACCCTAGTACTAAATAATTTTATTTTCTTAAAGTATGCATCTTTCTGAAATGTCCAAAATCGTAGTAAAAATAACGAATATATTCTTGGCTGATGCCTTTTTGGGATTTATGAAAAAAATGTCATTGAAAAATTTTTGGTGGCAATTTCAATTTTTTCAAGGACGTTTTTTCAAAATTCAAATAACTCATCAAGATGATTGCTTTGGCGTCTTAGGTTAGGACTGATACTGCAAATTAATCTGCACCACTCGTTCATGGCCTCCGCAAACTTCCTCATCCACATCATTGACAACAAAATAGACATAGCACTTATTCAAGAACCATGGGTGAGTATAGAAAAAATATCGGGGTTAGTGCACGACATGTAAAGGGTTTTTCAACAGGGACGCTACAAAAGTAGAGCGACAGGGATAGCAAAGGACGCCATATTTCTTGCCGCTCTTTGAATCCACAGGCACAGTACAAAATGTTCCTGTGCCAGTGAGACAAAGAAGTGCCCGTAGTGTCGAGAATATTGCTGCCGCTGAGGCTTCAGGTTCTCAAGCGTTGGGCATCTTTGTGACGTCCTTGTGGTGAATTTTGCAAAAAGATCTTGGCCTACATCCTTACAAAATCAAATTGACTCAAGAACTGAAGCCGCTTGACCACCAGAAGCGTCGTATGTTCGTGAATTGGGCTGAGCAACAACTTGAAAATGATTCGGATTTTCATTGAAAAATCATCTTCAGCGATGAGGCTCATTTCTGGCTGATGGCTTCGTCAATAAACAAAATATGCGTTATTGGTCAGACAGCAATCCACACGTACTCCATGAGTCATCATTGCATCCCGAAAAAATTACGGTTTGCGGTTTATGGGCCGGCGGCGTCATTGAGCCGTACTTCTTCCGTGATGATCAAAACCGGCACGTTACTGTGAATGGGAATCGCTACCGTTCAATGATAACTGAATATTTTTGGCCCCAATTGGATGATATGGACTTGGATGATATGAACAGGACGGCGCCACAAGCCATACAGCGAATGCCACAATCAATTTATTGGAAACCAAGTTTGGAGAACGTGTTATCTCACGAAATGGTCCAGTCGATTGGCCGCCTCGGTCGTGCGATTTGACGCCGTTAGACTATTTCCTGTGGGGCTACGTGAAGTCTATGGTCTATGCCAACAAGCCAGCGACGATTGATGAATTTCGTACGAATATCGAACGTGAAATTGCAGCAGTATCGGCCGATTTATGCTTGAAAACCGTCGAAAATTGGGTTCAGCGTCTGAACTTCTGCAAGCGTGCCCGTGGTGGCCATGCAAAAGAAATCGAGTTCCATACATAATGGCATCGAACGTACTTTTACAGGAATAAAGAATTTCATTGATATCCAAAACCATTTTTGTTTTATTTAAAACTTTTGTAGCGCTCTTATTGTACTCTTCCATTCAACTAGTAACACGAAACCTAGAACTTGTATTAGCTAAAAAAAAGGCCTAAGCATGACATTACTGACACAATATAGCAGTCGTGACCAAACCGCAATAAGGTTAGATACAAATAAGACCTCCCTCCATATACATAATAATAATACAGGCGCTACAGTCCCGTATAGAACTTCGGTTAAGTTTTCCACAATTTTGAGCTGTGCGTGTTATATTTGTACTCAAAGTGGTGGGACCTACAGTTTATTGCCGAATCCGAACGGCGGGTGAGAGCTTTTCATAGGCAATGGTTTTTACTCTCGTAGGTTTGCCATTTACTGACGAGGGGTAGCGCGGTAAAGAAAAATGTTTCTATGAAAAGATGTTGTTAGCCCCAGTCCAGGCTTGAACCAGGAACCTTTCGGCTCGTAGTCCAACGCACTAACCACTGAGCTACCGCGGCTACATACACATATCATCATCATATTTTCCGCATGATGACACCGATGCCCCACCACCCAGTATAGTAAAGCAATTAATAACATATATTAACACGAGCAAACTGAACGTCATAGTTGGCTGTGACGCCAATGCATACCATAACTTATGGGGTAGCATCGACACGAATTATCGCGGCGAATCAGTACTTGACTTTGTACTGGAAAACAACGTAGAGATACTAAACAAAGGGTCAGAACCGACCTATGAAACTAGGAATAGGAAAGAAGTTTCAGATATAACACTAGTAACTCGAACAAACAATGTCCTTGCATCGCGTTGGAGGGTGTTAGAAGAAATATGCTTTTCCGATCACAAATATATCGAATTTGTAATCAACATAGGTAAACAAAAAGAAATACTTTACAGGAATCCTAGGAATACAAACTGGGCCAAGTTCGTAGATCTACTCCAGACATCTAGGATGACAATGAAATACAGGTCGATGAAAAATGTAATAGATACGAGGGGGCCACAAACACAATAAATACTGTTTTTGAAACCGCCTTTGAACAATCTTGTTCACAAAGTAGAAGCATAACCAAGAAGAATCAACCCTGGTGGAACCCGAGCCTTAGATCCCTAAGGTGTGACGTTAGGCGGGCATTTAACAAAGCCAAGATTACAACTAGCGATAACAACTGGTCGATATATAAAGGAACTTATAAAAAAGAGCTTAGGAAATCGAAACGTGACGTTCTGAAAAAATTGACAAATGAACTTAACACTGTTAAAGACACTTCGAGGCTCAGGAAACTGATGTCCAAACAACTACACATTCCCTGCAACCTAGAAAACTCTGATGATACTTGGACACAGACATCAGAAGAAACCATAAAACTCCTAATGGAAACACATTTTCCAGGGTGTGAACGCATCACACAGAGTAGCTGCTCTCAAGTCCATACTCACCAAGATCATGAAACTTGTTGAAAAGACATCAGTAGTATAATAACATTAGACAAGATACAATGGGGAATTAACACGTTTTCCCCATACAAATCAACAGGACTGGATGGCATATATCCAGCAATGCTACAAAAAACTTTCAATTTTTTGGGACCACTGCTTCTCGAAATATTCCAAGCGTGTATCGACCTGAACTACATTCCTAAAATATGGAACGAAATCAAGGTCGTATTTATACCTAAAGCTGGTGAAATTCAACACGCCTTACCGAAGTATTATAGACCAATCAGTCTATCTTCCTTTATGCTTAAATCATTTGAAAGAATTATAGACAATCATATTAAGTCGAAGTTCAGTAGCTTCAACTTCTCCAGTAGTCAACACGCTTATATAAAAGGAAAATCCACAGAAACTGCTTTACATGAACTGGTTAAGCACGTGGAAAAATCCCTTAGATACAAAGATTACACTCTAGCAGGTTTTTTAGATATAGAAGGAGCTTTCAACAATATCCGCTCTGAAATAATACGCAGAGCCCTCACAATTGCAGGCGTAGAAAAAGATTTAGTAGTATGAATTATGGGCATGCTAGTAAGTAGAAAAATAAACGCTAACATTGGTAGCATTCACAATAAATTTAAAGTAAACCGAGGTACTCCTCAAGGTGGAGTCATATCACCAACACTTTGGCTCTTAGTTTTAAATGAGGCCCTGGTGGATTTAGAAAAACTAAGTGTCCACGTAGTAGCCTACGCTGATGATCTCGTGATTTTATATACGGGCAAATATGTGGACACTGTTTCAGATATATTACGAAACGCTCTAAAAATCTTGACCAACTGGGCAAAACATTGTGGTTTAAACGTTAACCCAAGCAAGACGGAATTAGTCCTGTTTACAAAAGGATTATTCCACACTTTACGCTACCAGCAATTGATGGTACAAGTTTAAACTTATCGAACAGCGCTAATTTATAGGCGTGGTTATCGACAATAAACTTAACTGGAAGTTAAATATAAAAGAGAGGGTAAAAAAAGCATATGCTGCATTCTACTCTTGCCAAAAAAATAATTGGCACAAGCTGGGGTGTACAACCAAAGCTAATTCATTGGATGTACACAGCTATCATACGACCAATTCTTAACTATGGTAGCAAGTATGGTGGGGGGCACTTAATAAAATGTGCAATCAACGAGAACTAGCGGAAATCCACAGGATACACGGTCAAAAATTCAGGTTCATTTTTTCAACCTATATCAATTTTGTTTGGTTTAAAAACGATTTTTAAACATTTTGGTTGATTTTTATTTTCCTGTATAGTTGAAAAATGTATGTATTTCAACTTTAAAATTGAATTCTTAACTTTAATATATAATTTCTATACTTTACTAGTCCATAAATTTAAACTTTCAAGTTGAAAATCCATTTACATTTAAATGTTCAATCTTTTGGTTAAATCATTTAGTTTCCACGTTGAAAACTTTAAATTTTTAACCATCTTGGTTGATTTTTATTTACTTGAATGGTTGAAAAATTTATGAATTTTAAATGTTCAACCATTTAGTTTAAATTATAGTACATTCAAGTTGAAAAAACTTTAAATTTTTAACCATCTTGGTTGATTTTTTATTTAGCTGAATGGTTGAAAAATGTATGCATTGCAAAATTTCAACTTTCTAAATGAATTTCTTAATTTTAATATACATATTTTATACTTTACTTAACCATAAATTTAAACTTTTAAGTTGAAAATCGATTTAGATTTAAAAATTCAACCTTTTGGTTTAAATTATGTACATTTAAGTTGTAATTTATCATTCACTATTAATGCTATATAAACAAACTTCCGTCGAAAAGAACGTTTCGAATTATGTAGCGAGCATACGAGTGAATGTTACTGATATGGTGAGAACGAATTTTGTTGAGTGTCGCAGGTTCGAATCTCGGCCAGGGTGATATTTTTTTTTTACTTTTTATTATTTAAAATTTTTTATTTTTAAATTATTGATTGAGAATTATAAAAAAAATCAATAGATAGAAAATAATAAAAAAACCAGTTGGGAAGGTTAGATCACATGGGAAATTTTAAAGTATGTGTAATTATGATAGTTAGGATTATCAAAATTATAGTCTATAGTCGGTCTAAGCCGACTATAAATACCCTACACATATGTGTGGCTACCATTCAAATATAGGTCACCAGGGTATACGAATCCTGAAAATAACTACAAACATTCAATCGCTGACGAATTTCCATTCATTTGATACCAGAGCTCTCGATTACCCGGGCTACCCGGGTTTTTCGAGCTACCCGTGTAATACCCGGGTTGTTCAAATACTCGAAAAACCCGGGTATTAAATGTTCGAGCTACCCGGGTAATTTGTTCGTTCGTTTGTTCGAGCTATTCGAGTAGCTCGTTCGTTCGTTTGTTCGATTGACGATTGTTCATTTGCTAGCTTGTTAATTTGTCTGTCCGTTCGTGTGCTTGATGTTGGGCAAAAGTGGGCGGAAAGTTATAAAAAGACCGAAAAAAAATTTATTGCAGAAATCGGTAGCAGACATCAAGGGAAATCGAATGGTACCACTCTCAGTGGTCCCTGACCCCCAAAAGGGGGTCAAAACCGCATTTATGACCCAAAAATTTGTATTTCAGAAATCGATAGCGGACACCATTAGAATGCTATTGGTACCCTTTGGAGTGATCCATGACCCCCAAAAGGGGGGTCAAAAACCCATTTATGACCCAACAATTTTTATTTCGGAAATCGATAGCCGACATCATTAGAAGGATAATGGTACCCTTTGGAGTGGTCCATGACCCCCAAAAGGGGGTCAAAAACCCATTTATGACCCAAAAATGTTTATTTCGGAAATCGATAGCGGACATCAGTAGAAGGCTAATGGTACCCTTTGGAGTGGTCCAGGTCCCCCCAAAGGGGGTCAAAAACCCCATTTTCAAAAAAAATATTTTGTGAATGTCAAAATGCATTTCATAACGTCAGCTATCTATTTTTGCAAAAAAAAATTTTCGAAAATGTGGTTTTTGACCCCCTTTTGGGGGACCTGGACCACTCCAAAGGGTACCATTAGCCTTCTACTGATGTCCGCTATCGATTTCCGAAATAAACATTTTTGGGTCATAAATGGGTTTTTGACCCCCTTTTGGGGGTCATGGACCACTCCAAAGGGTACCATTAGTCTTCTAATGAGGCTCGCTATCCATTTCCGCAATAAAAAAATTTTGGACAAAAAGTGGTTTTTGACCCCCTTTTGGGGGTCAGGGACCACTGAGAGTGGTACCATTCGATTTCCCTTGATGCCTGCTACCGATTTCTGCAATAAAATTTTGTTCGGTCTTTTTATCACTTTCCGCCCACTTTTGCCCACCCACCCACTTTTGTCCACCCACATTTTTACAACCACTTCCGACCAACTCCCACATCAAGCAAACGAACGGACAGACAAATTAACAAGCTATCAAATGAACAATCGTCAATTGAACAAACGAACGAGCTACTCGAATCTCGAACAACGATCGAGCAATCGAGCTACTCGATCAACGAACGAGCCATCGAGCTACTCGAACAAACGAGCTACTCGAATAGCTCGAACAAACGAACGAACAAACTACCCGGGTTTTGCGAACTACCCGGGTAGCTCGAACATTTAATACCCGGGTTTTTCGAGTATTTGAACTACCCGGGTATTACCCGGGCTTTCGAGCGCCCGGGTACCCGGGCTACTCGAAAATACTCGTATGAAATCGAGAGCTCTGTTTGATACCCATATTTACAAATGGGTAGGTGTACCGAATTTCTTTTTTTTTTGTGAACCACAAGTCTTTTCGCCGGAAAACATTATTATCATGTATTTGAGCATGATATCAATATATATTGGACCAAAAAAGTTTACCTAAGCACGTATATTTAAAAATTGATCTTTATATGTACATTTTATATGAGGTATTTGAACATAAGTGGTCGGATCATAGGTCACAATGGACCGATCTCGCCAATTTCGTACATACAGCGTAGGTATATTAGTAATCTAAGTTATAAGTTTCCTTTATCTAGCTCTTCAATTTTAAAAGTAGTAGGGATTTCAACAGACAGACGAACAGACAGACAGACAGACAGACAGACAGACAGACAGACAGACAGACGGACAGACGGACATCGCTAAATCGACTCAGGAGGTCATGCTGATCAAGAATATATATACTTTTCCATACCGGAGATGCTTCCTTCTGGGTGTTACAAACGGCGTACCAAACTGAATATACCCTTTCACTCTTAGTGTAGGGTATAATTAACACCCAGGCTACGATTCGAACCCGCGATACACAACTAAATTCGTTCTCACCATATCAGTAACATTCACTTGTGTGGTCGCTAAATAATTCGAAATGTCCTTTTCGACGGAAGTTTTTTTATATAGAACTAATAGTGAACGATATTAATGATGATAGATCATGTCTGTTCTTCAAATAAGTTATTGGTTGTGCAAAGACTGCACTAAGACTATCTCAGACTCCCCACTTTCGGAGCAACACTTACGGACATGCAAATATCCTGCAAAACTTTAACATCACTCATTCCCAAACAGACTATGTAATTCCCTTTATTGACTTTGGAAAAGAAATAAAAACCACCATCCCCACGAGGGAACTGTATTCCAGGAAATGAAAAAGCCGACGAACTGGCAAAGTTAGGAGTAGTAAAACAAACGGTAGAAACAGATAACACTGTAAAACCT
The DNA here is from genome assembly GCA_951804985.1 of Dryomyza anilis. Taxonomy (NCBI): domain Eukaryota; kingdom Metazoa; phylum Arthropoda; class Insecta; order Diptera; family Dryomyzidae; genus Dryomyza; species Dryomyza anilis. The sequence goes on along the minus strand of OX638134.1, from coordinate 40,030,421 downwards.
CCTTTGGCAGACTTCGAAATACGTATAACAAACAGACTCGAAGAACAAATGATAAAAAGATGGCACGACAGAAAAAAAAATATGGAACGACATAAAAAAGGGATACAGCAAGATTATACTGGAGCTCAAAAAGATAGAACTTATATTACTAGTGGGAATTATCACAGGACATAACACCTTACTATCACATCTTAGAAAAATGGGTTTTAGAGGGGACGACCTGTGTAGGTGGTGCGGTGACATAGAGTCCGAGGAAAACAGCTATCACTTCCTCTGCCAATGTCCTGCACAATCGATCAAACGTAACAAAATTCTAGGCTTTTTTTTTTCTTCCAGGAAATATCAGAAATACCAGAAAACATCAAGAACAAACATCCGCTAAAAATAATGAAATTCATCCGCGCATCTGGATGGACGAAAATGGAAACACGTCCATAGGACACCATATAGAAGGAACACAATGGATCAAAAGTGGTCGATAACACAACGATTGCCGACACCTCAAAACCTAACCTAGGTTAATTTAGGTTGTAATTCTTCTAAAAAGCACACTTAGACCAAAAGAGGTCCATTACACGGTCAAAAATGTAGGTTAATTTTTTCAACTTTGTAAGTTTGCATATTTATCCTAACCAAAACGAGTTGAATTTTTTACCTTTTACAGTTGATTTAAAGTATATAAGGATTGTATATAAGGAAATGTTCAACTAAAAAGTTTAATAATTATAGGTGCATGTTGAACATAATAAACCTTTGAGTTACATTTATAAACTATTATGTTGAAAAATTGTACGCGAATCCAAAACTAAACCGTATGGTTGTGATATTCAACCACGTAGATTATTTTTCAACTGTATTAGTATAAAATATCAACCATGAAATAGTTTACATTTGTAAACTATTAGGTTGAAAAATTTTAAGCGAGTCCAAAACTAAACCGTATGGTTGTGATATTCAACCACGTAGATTATTTTTCAACTGCATTAGTAAAATATATCAACTATGAAGATTAGCGTTTTTACATATATACACATATTTTTTTATTTTGTCTTCCACAAACATTACTTGTATTTTCCATGTAACTCCATATTATTAAATTTATTATTCACTTTCCACTACGCGCGTTGCAACGAAAATAAAAGACGTCTGTTCGCTTTGACGTGACGAAACAAATGCGCGTTTGCAAAGAATTTGAGCGTGCAAAAACAAATTCAAATATTAAAACAAATTCAAATATTCAACATCAAAGTTTAAATTTTCATCTTACGTTGTTAGAGATTTTCTGGGTAACGGTAGTTTTTTTTAAACGTAAGAGTTCATATTTTCAACCTATTGTTTTCATTTTATAGTATGAAGTATATATTTTAAACCAAATTTGGTTTAACTATTGGAGAAGAAGTTATTTTCAACTTGAATGTACATAATTTAAAACAAAAGGTTGAACATTTAAATGTAAATGAATTTTCAACTTGAAAGTTTAAATTTGTGGTTTAGTAAAGTATAGAAAAAAGATATTAAAGTTAAGAAATTCAATTTGAAAGTTGAAATTTTGCAATGCACAAATTTTCCAACCATCCAGGTAAATAAAATCAACCAATTTTGTTTAAAAATTTTATGTTTTCAACTTGAATGTACCACAATTTAAACCAAACGGTTGTACATTTAAAATTCATAAATTTTTCAACCATTTAGTAAATAAAAATCAACCAAGATAGTTAAAAATGTAAAGTTTTCAACATGGAAAGTACATAATTTAAACCAAATGGTTGTATATTTAAATGTAATTGGATTTTCAACTTGAAAGTTTAAATTTATGGACCAGTAGAGTATAGAAAATATATATTAAAGTTAAGAAATTCCATTTTAAAGTTGAAAGTTGAAATACATACATTTTTCAACTATACAAGGTAAATAAAAATCAACCAAAATGTTTAAAAATCGTTTTAAAACCAAAAAAAAAATGATATAGGTTGAAAAAATGAACCTGAATTTTTGACCGTGTATGATACCACCGTTCTATACCACCGTGTATATTACCGACATATTTGAATCCACGATTTTGAAATTACATTCAATGCGTTACTTTTAAATCCAAAAAAGTCATCAAAGAGATATTTAGGCTTTCAGTAAAACTTTTTTTTTTAATTGATGGGTTCATGATCGAATTATTTGAATCCGCGTATTGGCTTCGTTTTGGAGTTTTGGTCATATATATAAGTCTGACGTAAGGTATTCAAATTTTGTATATTTGTTCCTATACATAACTAAACATATCAAATATTCCTAAATTAGATAAAGTTACCCTTTGGGACAATTCACAATGGAATAAGCTATCATTTACATCGATAATAACAACTGTTGTAGCTGAGACTTCCAAATGATAACATAAAAAGTTGGAATCACTATTCAACGTATGTTTTATTTACTAATTGAAATTAAATATAAAATAATGAGAATATAAAGTAACATAAATTCAACTCACACTTTCGTGTGTCCTCTCACTCGCCTGCTAACAAAAGAAAAGACAAATCGAGTAAGATGCAAATTCGAAAATGAAATTTTGACAGTTCGCTTCAGGGTTGCGTAGGCAAATAAAAATAATACTAATTTAAATACAATTTAAAGCTCGGCAACAACAACATATCGTTGTTTTTACTCCGATCTAATATACTCCACATTAAAATGCTTTACTCCACTTTATATATAAATTGCATTATTTTTTGTACATAAAAATAAAAAATAGTTATATTTATATTGCGTTTTTGGGCTTGTTTGTGGAATCGGAACTGGAACTGGAACCATTACTGGGAACCGGAACTGGAATAGTTATTTTATTTTTTATAGAACCTGAACTGGAACTGAAACCGAAATGAAAAATAATTTAAAAACCGGAACCGGTACCGGAACCATTTTATTATTTTTTTATGGAACCGGAAATGGACCGAAGAGAATAGAATAGAATTTCGGTTCCTAGCCCTGCTTTAAACTAAACTTTTTGATAGTTTTCACAAATTATCAAAAAAAATACTTTAATATTAAAATCGACTTAAAATTATTTACAAATATGCCTTTAAATAATAATAATAATAGTTTGGCGCTACAGTCCTGTACAGAACTTCGGCCGAGCTCTCTCACCATTTTGAGCAGTGCGTGTTATATTTGTACTCAAAGTGATGGGACCTACAGTTTATTGCCGAATCCGAACGGCGGGTGAGAGCTTTTCATAGGCAATGGTTTTACTCTCGTAGGTTTGCCATTTACTGATGAGAGGTAGCGCGGGTATAGAAAAATGTTTCTATGAAAAGATGTTGTTAGCCCCAGTCCAGGCTTGAACCGGGGACCTTTCGGCTCGCTGTCCAACGCACTAACCACTGAGCAACCGCGGCTACATATGCCTTTATGCAAGGTGTATTAAGGAAGGTGAGAAAAATTTGGAGAAGCTAAAAATTTGAGCGTAATTCTGTACACATATTTCAAATTTTGAAATATTTTCTGTATACAAAAGTCAGTGCGATATTTGTTTTTATTTAAGTTTTCTGTATATTAAAGTCAATTTATTTGTTTTTGTTTACATTTGAAATGCTTTTTTTCTGATTTGCTTTTATAAAATAATATAAATGACATAAAATTTGTCAACAAACTATATTTTGGCTATATTTTTTAATAAAGACAACGAGGACAATAAGGCACACTCAAACCCGTCGCACATTTAATCGAGGATGTACTCCTTGATGTGTACAAATGTGTTAAAACGGTTATGCGGCGTTTAAATAAACATGCTCGATATTTTTGAATATCCCTTCCCCTCGGCCAAGTGTGCAAGGGTTCATAATTAGTAAATCTTGGACAACCTGGCCCACACTCTACTTGGCGATTAAAATGATGTTTTCATCGATATTTGTAACTACTTCAGGTAGTTTTAATTTTAACCAGTTGGGAAGGTTAGATCACATGGGAAATTTTAAAGTAGGTGTAATTATGATAGTTAGGATTATCAAAATTATAGTCGGTCTAAGCCGACTATAAATACCCTACACATATGTGTGGTTACCATTCAAAGTGATATATAGGTCACCAGGGTATACGAATCCTGAAAATAACTACAAACATTCAATCGCTGAAGAATTTCCATTCATTTGATACCCATATTTACAAATGGGTAAGTGTACCGAATTTCGATTTTTTTTTGTGAACCACAAATCTTTTCGCCGGAAAACATTATTATCATGTATTTGAGCATGATATCAATGTATATTTGACCAAAAGAGTTTACCTAAGCACGTGTACATAAAAATTGATCTTTATATGTACATTTTATATGAGGTATTTGAACATAAGTGGTCGGATCATAGGTCACAATGGACCGATCTCGCCAATTTTTTCGCACATACAGCGTAGGTATATGAGTAATCTAAGTTATAAGTTTCATTTATCTAGCTCTTCAATTTTAAAAGTAGGGATTTCAACAGACAGACAGACAGACAGACGGACAGACAGACAGACGGACAGACGGACATCGCTAAATCGACTCAGGAGGTCATGCTGATCAAGAATATATATACTTTTCCATACCGGAGATGCTTCCTTCTGGGTGTTACAAACGGCGTACCAAACTGAATATACCCTTTCACTCTTAGTGTAGGGTATAAAAATATTGGTTATATGGGATGTTCCACGCCACGGACATATCTGATACCCTACTTCTAAAGCTGAAGCACTAGATGTCGTGGCAGTTGGGGGCATAAAAATGGGCATAAATGGGAGTTCCGGAACAGTTGACACCTCAACGATCATGTGGCTATTTTTGAGATGCAACTTTACTGGTGCGGGAGATTTAACAATAATATATTTAAAACACGCGACAAAGAGGACAACATTTTGGTATACCAGACGGATATAAATGCGAACTATTTTTCCGGGGGTTCAAGAAATTCGCGATGATAGTGTGCACCCCGTATTTCTTCATCTAGAGATTGCGGGAAACATGAAATTTTCATTTACAGCAAATGGTCACAGGTAGAATAAGATGGTCTCGGCATTAGTTTGCACGCGATGTTCGTTTTTAATTGTTTTCACAATTTTAATCACCAAATTTATTAACCGGAAACGAGAAAAATTAACAAACAAAAAAAAAATTAAAATTGAAAAATGAATGAGAAGAGTTTTTATACTTTCCTCACCTTGTTAAATACACCTTGCTTTAATGTGTTTGAGCGAAAAAAAAAATAAAATTTTGGATGATTGTACAAAATGTTTAGGTCTTAAGTGTTCCAAGAAACAAAGAGTTTTAAAATCTTCAATAGAGGAAAAGGAGATAATAAGTGCAACTTTTATCTTATTTATTTGTGTACTTTATCAATGTATCATACAAAACTTAATAATTTTAATAAAGAAATGATGTAATATTATGTCGTTATATTGTCGTTATATTGACGTTATATTGACGTTATATTGGCATGACAATATATCATTCATTCATACCGGGATTTGTCTGTACTGTATACATGCTCATATGTTAATGCGGTTCAGTGGGATATCTTAAAAGTTCAACATTCATAATTAAAGTAAATAAAACGTCCAACTAACTGGCATTTGCCAGACGTAAACAATATACAAAGTACTCTATTTACATTTGCAACATACAAAAAGCTTACAAGTGCGAAGCTTTTGTCTATAAAGTTTCAGATACATTAATGACAATGAAATTTTACAACAACAAAAATTAAGTTTTTTTTAATTTAAACTAGAAATAAGAAAAACTTTTGAGCAAAGAGTTTAGATACTTTTAGGGTGCGTGTTATTCAATTTATGTTTGAAAAAATATATCTTTTTATTAATTGTATACCAATAAAAACTTAAAAAAACCAATGATATAATAAAATTACCAATTTAAAATAAAAGGGGTTTATGAATTTGTTAATTACAGTATAAGTAAAGTTTCAAAGAAGAAAAGAATGAAACAACGATAAATAACACAAAGTTTTCGATTGTAGATGGCAACCCTGCCACGCAGCAACATATTACAGCAACATGAATCTCTGAATGTATTTTGCGTATTCAGTAGACGCGTGCTTGCCAAACGGTTGAAACGTCGCGACGTGCGGGACAAATATTATTTAATTCGAAAGGATAATGGTGTCGTTCAGTGCTTTAAAAGTGTGCATTAATCGTTATTTAGGTAAATAATAATTACAAACAAAAAAGTTAAAACGAGAATATAAAAAAAAGTGTGCAGAATTGTTAGAAAAATATCTTTAAAAATTGCGCCAAAATTTAGTATAAATTTATTTGCTGAATTTTCATACACTGCAGCCCTATAGTGAAAATACTACATAGTAAATATATTGGAACTTTACGATCAAATTAACCTGCATATATAAAAATAATTCGAAAAAGACTATAAATTATTTACTATACATTATGTATATAGTTTAGCGCCATTAATTTTTAAAATAAGGTAAATTTTGATTAAAAATTACTAATGGAATATAATGTTGAGCAGTACTTGGAACTAATTGAACAGTTGTATATTGAAATTGATATAATGTCCCTACGGGGGAATTATACTAATTGGTACTTATGCTGCCACTTTTATTTGAAACCTACCGGCAGCTTTAACATAGTGTTGTCCTAGTGAATTCAGACATTTAGCGTGGAGAATTTGCAGTGTAATCTGATTCTCCAATAAAGTGATAGGTCTAAAGCTATGTTTGAAGTATTAACTCACCGCTTTCTAGGACAACCACGTTTTAAAGTTGCCGGTTGTTTTTATGTAAAAGTATCAGATATAGAACCCATTTATTAGTGAAAAAGTACGTATTAATTAAAATTATCTTTTCACCAGATAAGGCTAACAGAACGTAACATAAATGATTAATATTACGTTCTGTTAGCCTTATCATCTTTTAAATAGGTTGCGTTTTTTTAAGTGTATCCGTTTTTGGCACACATCACATCAATACTTGAATTCCTTTGGTAATTGCGACTTATGTAGAATTTTAAACAATGTTAATAAGGACACCGACATCGACAAGAAAATCAATTCAAATTATTGCAACATCGATGATCAGCTAAAAATACACACACGCCGGACAGGACCGAATTTAAACAACATTAATTTTTTTTTCTGTTTCGTAGGGTTTGTTTTGGTGGAAGTTTTATGCAGCAGTCTATGATTTTATACGGCCACCACCAACCACCAACAGACAAATACATATACCCCTTTGGTGACTCATATTTTTAGAAGACTCAACGACAAATGCGATTCTTATGCAAATTGAATTCATTCTGTGTAAACGTTTTAATTATGTCCTTACGCGCTATAGGTTTTTATAGATGTTCTCAAAGGGTTCGAAATCTTTTTGCCCAATGAAAAACATATGATTTGGAAGGTGTCCGGACTTATCCCCACAGACATAATTTCCATTTCGAAAATGCGGATTGTGTCCAAGATATTTTCAAATAAAACCCCCATTTTTTCAAAACTAAAAAATTGGGATTATGACCGCTTCCCAGTGGTGATTGCCTCTTTTTTCCTAGTAAAATAAATTGATATAATATATATCTTTGAATTTTATTGATCCCCATTATTTTGTGGGGACTAAGTCCGTGTACCATGTAGATCGTTATCAAATATTTTGATAAAATCATATTTCGATAACATACATTATTTTGGGATTAATGTCATCAATTTTACTGGGCTTATGATCGTATAGGAAGCGGTAAAAGTCTTATTTTCGAATTTTGAAAAATTGGGGATTAAGTTCGAACATTTTTCATAGAAACATTTTTCTATACCGCGCTACCTCACGTCAGTAAATGGCAAACCTACGAGAGTAAAACCATTGCCTATGAAAAGCTCTCACCTGCCGTTCGGATTCTGCAATAAACTGTAGGTCCCACCACTTTGAGTACAAATATAACACGCACAGCTCAAAATGGTGAGAGAGCTCGGCCGAAGTTCTATACATGACTGAAGCGCCAAACTATTATTATATTATTTTTCCGTCATATTCCCTATTTTCGAAATAAAGAGTTATGTCACGGCACTAATTTTGAACTCTCAAAAAATTATTACATTTTTATACTCTACACTAAAAGTAAAAGGGTATATTTATTTTGGTACACTCAGAAGGAAGCATCACGATTACAGAAAAACTAGAAGAGCTAGATCAATGAAAGTCCTCAATAAAGATTACTTATATACCTACGCTGTCTGTCAAGTAATGACAAGTCAACTGTGATCCTACCACTTATGTTCAAATACCTCATGTAACACTGACATCTACGGGTGAATTTTCCACCTGAAGTAAACTTTTTCGCTAAAATTTATATTATCTTTATACTCAAATATATAAAAATAATGTGTTTCAACGACACGACTTCTGGTTCCCGAAAAAAAAAATCGAAATTCATTACACCCATTCGTACATATGGGTACTCAAAAGAACATTTTTTTAAGATTGCTAGTTTGCAGTTATTTCCAGGATTCTTAAACCATATCACATATATGTGTAGGGTATTTATAGTTGGCTTAGTTTGACTATAACTTTCATAATACTTACGAACACCAACTATCAAAATTTTCAACGTGAATATAAATTATATATTTATGAATTACACTTGGAATTACTATTATTGAGAGTTTTGCATAATTAATAATTTTTCAATATATTTGATGGGAATGTCTAAAAAGGGCCCCTAAAATATATTTTCTCGTACATTCAAATTCTCTGTCTAGGTACGAAATATTAAAAGTTATCGCATCTATATCGTAATATATATCGAAGCAATATCGAAATTTGTTCATTTTTTTCATCAAAAAATTTCTCGTACCGATAAAACTCCTAGAGAACGCATCGATGTATATCCAATCGATATCGCTACAAGATAGTGTCCGATGTCGTATGAATTTTCCTCACATTGATCTTGTAACGATATCGAAACGAATGACAGTCTGGGTTTTCATATAAACTCAATGAACATTTGATAGTATTTCGTAGTATTTAATTAAATTTACAGTAATAGTTTATTGTATTAATTAAATTTATGGGAAAAAACTATTGATTTAATGGTATTTTTCTCTGAGTGTGATAACAAGAATCAGTCGCAGTTCCACTCAGACATAAAGAGTGCGCTATGTCAGGCGGATAGTTGAATTATGTTAGCGACTGCCTGCTTCCACCGTGAGCTTACCTAAAATGAACCTATCCCGCCCGTCACCCATGTGGCGCACTGAAGAACTGCGTCAAATGGTGGTGGCTGAGTCGCGGTACTAAAAACAATTAATTTGTTTTGTTTGTACTTGATCCTTGCTGTTGCCGCAAATGGTTGCAGAACTTATTTCAAGGCTTCCAGTTCGCAGTTGGGCCGTGTTTGGCATTGTTCGATGCAGTTGGAAAGCTGTTGCTTGCATCGGTTAGCTTTAGTTCGATTTGACTTTTGTGGTCTTTATGCGATTAGTTATCTTTTCAATTTATGGCCACAGCAATGAGCTCAATTAGTCTCAAGTTTGGATGAAATTGAGGCCAATTGCGACAACGGAAAATGACACCTATTGGACGCACGATTGTGTTTTTATACCCTACAACTGTGAGGTACACGGTATATTGTAACGCTCCTTATGAGGCGTGTACGGTAAGGAAAAGTATATATATTCTTGATCAGCATCGCTACCCGAGTCCGTTTAGCCATGGCTGACCGTCCGTACGTCTGTCTGGATGTGTGTCTGTCTGTCCGACTACAAGATAACTTGAGAAATATAGGTCAGAATGCGATGAAATTTGGTTTCAATATGTTTTAGCCAAAAAATGGTTCTGTGTAGGGAAATGAGCCAAATCGGTCAACGGACACGCCCATCTCAAGTCACTTTTATCGAACTCTTTAGGAACCAATAACTCAAATATATTTATAAATTTAACACATATTGTTAGAATTCGCCTAAAATGGGCTTGAATTATCCGATTTTTTGTAGTGGATATTTTAGTCGTAAATTATTAAAAATTATCCCATCAAATTATACCACTAATATATCCACCAAGAGTGAGGGTATTCCATAGTCGAGCCCGACCGACTATAAAAATTCGTCCCATGTGACCGAACTTACCCATGTTACCTAACTTTCCCAACTCGTTATAACATGAAATAGACAGAAATCAATGAAATAAAAATATTCAATATCTTATTCATCAAGATCTTGGAGATGTAATCGGCGGAGAAATAATCGATACAATCGATACATTAAAGAATTGTGTGTCTTTATATTGCTCAGAATCGCCGAATGAACTACGAATTACAATTTCTTTAAAATTGAACAGATGAAAAAGATATATTTGAATATGCTTTAATATAATAATTAAATAATTCCAAATTTATCATTTATATATTACGAATGATGTGTAATTACATTATAATCATAGTAGACTGTTCACTGTGCTAAGCAGTTTACTCAAAATTGCACAAAAAGTTAAAATTGATCGAAGTGTATTTCTATAGCTCGGCTTAGGTTTTTAAGAGCTGTAGCGGTAAACTTACTATCAAAATTACTATAAAAAATTTAGAAAAATAAATATATATATTTCATTTTACACCGCCGTTGAGTTTAACACAAATTTAATTAATTTATTATACTACTTATTATTGAATTATAATATATTGAATAATATTATTAAATTGTTATTAATAATTTATGAAAATTATTTATAAAATAAAATTTCAGATTTTTAATGCCATGCAAAAATGAAAGGAAAACAATTTGAAAAATTGATAAATTTGATAGAAATCAATGCTACGCGTTGTTCTGACGGAATAATATCTACTTAGCATCTCAATATTTTACAGACGATTAAAGATTAATCGGACTTTAATTAAATTATTTGCGAATAACAACAGTTTCTATATTTATAATAATACATTTTTTTAAAATCTATATTTATGGGTGAGGCGATAAAATACAATAGTCAGTTCTCGATTATGACCGTACTGAAATTTCAACTACACTCAAAATAATTTCTAGAACATTTTACGAAATATTTTATCGTAATTTTTAATTTCGTAAAATACACGAATTATTCGTATAATACACGAAACATTTGTAATTTCTTTTATTTTTCACGAAATATTCGTTTATATTACGAATCTATATTCGTAAAATTAAAACAACAACAAAATTACGAATATTTCGTTTAAATTACGAAACTTTCGATATATTATTTTCTATTACAATTTTTTTTACGAAGGGATAAAATATTTTACGAATGAGCATTACGTTTTACGAATAAATTACTATAAGTTTACGAAGCACTGGTTTTTTACGAATAATCAGTACGATCAGTTGGAGCTGCATTTTATTTTAATTGGTATCGCGGTCGCAAGCAGATAGTTTTAAAATGCAATCAGTTTTAAAATGTGTTCTGTGCTTTTTTGAGTGTAGAGATGTCCACTACTTTTTCAAACCCATATATTTTTTGAAACCCACATAATTGTTTTGGTTGGAAATGGAATCGGAACCGGAATCAGAACCGCTATTATAAACCGCAATTATAAACCAGAACCGATATTATAGTCCCTATCAGGGACCGCATAGAACTGGAATTGTAATCGTTTCGATCGGAACCATAATTGGAACTCCAGATAATTTGTATTGTTGGAACCGCTATTTTAAAAATCTTGGAACCAGAACCGGAACCGATATTTCAAAGTGTTTTCGTCCCTGGTTATAACCACTAACTTCATTCGGTTAAAACGAATTTTCTACAAATTTGTTGACGAAACTGCCATATGCATTTGTCGCTTGAGATATACACACCAAATTGTTCTAAAACTATTTGAAATTGCTTTAAAAATTTTCAAAATTTATTGTATTCCAAAATTCAACTCTTTTAGTTTTGAATATAAACGACTAAGCGGTTGAGAGAACCGAATAAGTTAGTTGGGCGTAGAATAGATTGACGCAACCAATTTCTATTCTCTGTGCACTCTCTGGTTGGATTAATATTAAACAAATGATATTGCTATTATTAAATTTAACATTGCCATATCAATTACACGTGCGATACCAAAAATATACAAGAACTCCGTCCTATATTTTTGGATAGGTATAGAAAATCAATGAATATCCTCATTTACAGAATGTCTATATCACTTCGCGTTTTTTTTTTTTTTAATTTGCACTTCTGTGTGCAAATTCGCATTTTCCTACCTTGAATTACTTAAGTAATTAAAATTCAGCATCAACGTAAGTTATAACCTGAGTTATAGGTCATTATACGACAAAACAATTCAAATTTGAATACATTTTTCAAATTTGAAAAATCAATAAAAAATCATCATGCTAGATAATCCACACATTTTTATTTTATTAAAAGTTATTAAAAGTAAATTCAATTACCTTATTAGAACTTTTAGATTTATCAAAATTTAAAAAGAAACAACAAAATTATGATCGATTAAATCATTGTTCTTTAAATAATAAAATGTTAAAAAAAAAATGTTACCACCATATATTTACCAAATCAAGTCTATTATGACATTTGAAGCTCTTGGATTTTGTTTAAATGAAATATTGAAATATTTTAGTTTTATTTTTTAATTTTTTCGGACAACTTTATCCTGAGATACAATAATCCAAAGTTACAAAAAATAGACAAAAAAAACACTTTTGTAGGTATTAAATTAAAATATCTATTGATCGAGATATCGAGATAAACCCCGTCGAGGTGTCATTTTAACCAAACTTCAAAAGACATCAATTGAAATTCAGAAATTCCATTTGAAATTCAAAAGACACCAATTGAAATTCAGAAAATCCATTTGAAATTCAAAAGACACCAATTGAAATTCAGAAATTTTTATTTGAAATTCAAAAGACATTAATTGAAATTCAGAAATTTTTATTTGAAATTCAAAAGACATTAATTGAAATTCTTTTGAATTTCAGATGAAATTTCTGAATTTCAATTGGTGTCTTTGGAATTTCAAATGGAATTTCTGAATTTCAATTGATGTCTTTTGAATTATAAATGGAAATTCTGCATTTCAGTTGATGTCTTTTGAATTTCAAATGAAATTTCTGAATTTCAATTGATCTTTTCTGCATTACATTTGTAAATGGTGTAGATCAATGAAACTCCTAATTTAGATTACAGAAAATTGGCATGATTGGTCCATTTGTGAACCGAACACTCCAAAATACCTCATATAAAAATTACATCTACAGATCTTTATTACTTTATACCGGCTTAATCAAACTTTATGCTCAAATACATAAAAAATAATGTTTTCGGTAAATCGACTTTTGGTTACCGAAAAAAAAAAACAAAATTCGGTACACCTTCCCATTCCTACTTTACTAGTTTTGATTCAAACTTCGTCGTAACACTAAAACTATTATTCCAGTTATAAATGTACTCAAACTTTCCCTAAATTAGGTACTTAATGTATTTTATGTATTTATTTTACAAAATTTTCAATCAGAATAGTTTTTAAAAATGTTATCCGTTAGTCTTTTGCTTGTATTCAGGTTAAGGGAGAAAATTTGAAACAATTATTCTAAAGGAACATTTTGTAAAATAAATACATTTAATATAATTCTTCAGAAATGAAATACTTTTTTATAATAAATGTATTATAAAATGTATTTTAAGGAATTTGAGAATTTTGAGAGTACTACAGGGAGTCCTCTTCAGGGAAAACTATAAGTGCGAGATAAAAATAGAGTATGAAATTGTTCACTACATTATGATACATTCAAATATAAAAATAAAAAAAAAGATAAACAAAATTCGAGAAAAACTGAATTTAAAACATAAAATTGTAATAAAATATTTATTTTTTTACTTTTATGAGAAAAATCTCCTAGCGCATCACATAAAATGACAATATTAAAATTTTACTAAATACTACAATGGACTGTAATATTGTATGGACTGTAAAAGGAATGTAATATTTTTGCTCTAGGCTTTAAATTGTAGAAGTTATAATTAAATATACGATTGTATCAATTTTTTTTTTTAATAAATTTTGAAAATACCCTGATATCATTGGGTGTACCAAATATATCCTAACTCTAGAACAATTTTTTTCAAGAAATGAACCAAGAAATCAGTCTCTAAAATATTTGCACCTCAAAGAGGACCACCGTGTAAAGGTGACTTGTATGGGAGGTAGGAATGTTCGTTGGCCGATTTTTTTTTTTGCTAAAACATATTGGAACACAATTTTATAGCTATTTTTCAAGTTACCGTGGTTTCGGCAGGCAGACGGATATGGCTAAACGGATTAGGATAGTAATGCTGATCAAGAACATATACACTTTTCCTCTTTTGCATATCAATCATAAATGCATTTTTTAGGGTGGTGGGTGGTAAGTGGGTGATGGTTGGTGTTGATAACACAACCAATTTTCGCTAAGAATTGGTATATGGGTTGTAGGTACTTCAGTATTATGTTACCACAGAAAAAATGTGTACGGTTCCGTAAGAATAAATTGCCTACACATTCATATATTTAATTATATATCTGCTTGTTGTATTAGTTTATCTTGACTTTTGTGGATATAGCATTCTTAGATATTTTATATTTCCTTTTAAGATAAGAGAGCTTACCGTATAATTTACCAAAAATACATGTGAAAAACCAACATTCGGACAGCAAAACAATCTTATCTTGATCTTCTCGATATCTAATTACGAAATTTTATTCAACATTTAATGCGGTTGATTTTGACTATACAACTGATGAGTAATGAGCATTTTAGAATGGAATGTGATGCCATTTAGCGGCATGACATTTTTTAAATTTAATTTTAAAAACTTATTATTGGACGTATGTATTTGACGTATTTAATTAGGGTGGATGAAATGTTTATTATTTGTGAATTTCTTCATTAACGTATGTATCCGAATGAATTTTTATATTCAATGTATATAATGAAATTTTCAATATGATTATGAATAATCACAGTCTGCCATGTCTCGGAGACCTGCGATGCCTCGAATTTTTATCGAATAATTTCAAGAAAAAATTTTGATCTCGTTGCTTTATCGATTCTAATTTTTATAATTTTTCGTAAATTTAAATTCATTGGCAAGATACGATATATGTACATTTATCGCATCGATATCTTAATATTTTTAGAAGCAATATCGAATGCGCCCAACCCATCATATCTACCTACCATGTAGGTCCAATTTGACATTCGATATCGGTACGACAAAATGTCGGATATCGCGTGATTTCTCATTCTTCTCGCATTGATCTCGTAACGATTTCGAAACGATTGAATTATCACCGGAGATTCGTTGTGATAATGAACTGTTAAATTGAACCAATTTCTATGACGTAATAATTGTGGCAATATATTTTTTATTGCCATTATGTACTTTTTTTGATTCAGTGTGCCGAATTTTTCACGTACACAATTTTTAAACAGAAAAATACTGATTATAAAATAAAATATGTGTGAGACTTTAATGTACTCTTTTCAAAGACAGCCGACATCTGTAAGACTGAATGCCAATCATACAGGCTCTATTTGATTTGCATAGTTGCAAAAGAACAACAGCAAATTTCAAACACTACACAGGCAATGATCATACGGAATGTTTCGGGGATACAACCGGATACCTCAGCGATCTTTATGTGATGTCGTTGATAGATTTTTAAAAACCGAAACAACGAATAAATCATCAAAAGCCGTAACAACGCATTTAGTTAAATTACTAAAATAGTTGTAGATGTAAATAAATCACATACATTGCAAAAACGATTACGATTTAAACACTCCATATTATTCCATTTAATTTATTACACACGTGGTAATTTTGTTTTGTATTCAAATTTTTCATGAGATTATTATATAGAAAACAAAATAAGCAAACAATTATTTTATATATTGAAATAGAAACATAGTTGCCACTTTGTGGGAAAATCCCTTGCGTGGAATAAAAATAATTCCATGGTATTTTTTAAATCAACGTAGTTTTTTTATTATTAATTTATTATTATAGTACTTATTTTTGTATGACAGTTTGCACAAAAAATAATTGTAAAAGTAGCTATTTAAAAAATCGTTTGTGCGTGAAAGTAGTTCTTAATAAATGGTTTTTCAACAGGGACACTACAAAAGTAAAGCGACAGGGACAGCAAACGACGCCATATTTCTTGCCGCTCTTTTGACATTTCTCTTCAGTAAGGTTTGCCATTTCATGATGGAAAGATATACGAATTCGAATTTCGGTAGTAAATTTTAATAATTTCGACTCGTTCGCTCGTATAACTTTCCATCATGAAATGGCAAACCTTACTGAAGAGAAATGTCAAAAGAGCGGCAAAAAACCCTTGAAAAAAACTTGTGTAGTGCTCTTATTGAAAAACCCGTTAATTGTTATCTTTAGCGGCTATCCAAAATTTCATATACAAAATAATATTTTTCGGTCAACCTCCCGTATAAATCACTTCTGTATATGAGCAAATCCAAAAAACTTTTAACCTTTATTCTTAAGTTGTTCTGTCGATTTGCTACATGTGACCAAAGTAAGAAAAAATCATAAATACTATTGATACGCACACGTTTTGCATCGTTCTAATCATCACGATACGGCTTACAAGATATCGCTACAATTTTAATACAATCACTAGCTAATACACGAATACAAAATATATATATATATATATATATATATATATATATATATATATATATATATATATATATATATATATATATATATATATATAATATATATAATATATATATAAATATATATATATATATATGTCGCATAAGTGTGCCATATCCCAAACGAAATTTGGACAGAGGTGGAGGTATGATACAAATTTTGGAATGGAAACTAAAATTTGGTGTGAGACAGGGTTTGTCATGAATACTCTTTTTGTATCTAATTTTTTATAAAGGAGGTAAAAAATAAAGATTTTAAGATATGACTTGTCAAGCAAGCGGAAAAAACTTGAACTTATAATTTTTATTTTTTATTTAGAGAGACGTGTACATTTTTTTTATGAGATGTTCGGTAAACTGCATATCACCCAATAATACTTTACTTCCCAACTTTGACGACTTTCATTAAAAGTGAAGCACATGAAAAGATTTATATTACATATATATTTATATTACAAGGTTATCAAAAGCGCAAATATGTGCTCTCAAATTTTTTTGTGAAATTTTGTCAACCTCACAAGTTAAAGGTTTTCTGGATTTTCTAATATAACACCTTAGGAACCAATAACTTGAAAAGTATTTAATACATAGTTATAAAATTTCCCATAAAAATATGTGTTCCGAAAATGGGCGTAATCTGCCCACTTTTTTTGAAATTTATTTTTTATGCTATTCAATATTAGTATTATAAATTTTCGCAGCATGGCTTTTTTGAATACACTATTTTTTTACCGTGATGAAGTATTTCTTACGCGATCCAATGTAAATAATATAAATTATTTTTTAAATATGAATATAGTTATTAATTAAATTTTGGATAGTCTTTTAGTGTTCTGACAACATTTTAATATAAACTTTTTTTACTTGTATGTCAATTTTTTTATTTATATACATTTTACTATAAAATATTTAAGACAACATTTTTCCTATTCGTTTTGTTTTGAAAACCGATGCCTAAATTACATATTTATGATTTGACTGAAAATTTTAAAAGTACTTTACAGCAGCTCAATAGACTTTGGAATATATTTTTTTTTAGAAATTGTTGTAATATATATTTTCATAATTTATTATAAGTTTCATGTGAGAAATAAAAACGAGTGAAAAATATAGTGTTTAGTATATAAGACCTTCTGCAGACGGTCTTGTCGGTCTAGGGAGAAAAATTTCAAAATGTAACTTCATAAAATGATGTGATATGTTCTTTGTTTACTTGAAATAAAAGTGTTCATTTGTATCGTCGGTAGCTCAAAGGTTAGTGCGTTGTACTGCGAACCGAAAGGTCCCATGTTCTCGACAGACAATGGCAAACCTCTGATAGTAAACACTGCCCATGGAAAATCTCTCACCCCGACGCTCGGCATTAAACTTTAGGTCCCACCACTTTGAGTACAAATATAACACGCACAGCTCAAAATGGTGAAAGAGCTCGGCCTAAGTTCTTGTAGGAATGTAGCGCCAAACTCTTATTATTTTTTTCAATGCTCAATAAGGATTAAGAAACTCGTGCAAATTCTGTAAAAATTCGGAAATGGACACCTTCTATACTTAATCGAAAATACATTTATGTTTTCCGAAAGCCGTAAAAAGCTTTACAACATATCACGTGAAGGATCAATTCTTTACTTACCTATTTTAAAAAAAAAATATAGTTATTATTAATTTTTGTAAAAATGCAAATTTTACCTTACAGACGGTCCTTGACCTCTTGCTCCTAAGAAAGATAAACAAAACAAAAAAAATCGACTTCGGATTTCGAAATTCGGTGTTGTGTTTCTCGTACCAAAAACCTAAATTCAAAATGAATAAAATAAATTTTTATTAATATTTAAATTTTACCTTGTAAATACTACCCCTTTGATCATGTCCATCAAAATATAAAATTAGTTCATCATATGTAATACGGGTCGTATGAGTGATATTAGTAAAAAATAATTTTATAATTTTAAACGAATATATTCAGATAAACACGTGTATATTATTTCCTAGCACACTTTACGAATAAATAGTACTTTCTCATGTGTGCAGCCGAATTTTGTCATACGGTGTATTAAGTTTAATGTAAACTTTTTTCTTTAAAATATTTAGTTTCCCTAGTAGAAATGTACCCTATTAGGAAAAGAATAATCATGGTTAGATCATGTTGGTAATGTAATGACAGGTTATGACAAAGTAAAAATACAATAATCAGATCCCGATCATGACCCCATCACAATTTCTACTAGGATTAGTACATACAAAAATGTTAAAAAGTTTCACATAAGTACTACATAGCACAGTGGCCAAAATTTACGATGTTCGGTACTTTAATGTTTTCGAGGTCTCTAAGAACGAATCTGTCTTCTCCAAATATAATTTTGCAGGCTATACATATACTTTGGAGCTTTATGCAAACAAAAGTATTATTTCATTGCAAAACATTATTATAATAACAGACAAACTTATTTTTATTTTTAATCAAGCATATTTATGTTCAGAATGAATAATTTTCGGCGAAAACATATATATGTTTGAATTTGAAAAACATTTTATTTACATGAAAACATATTTAGATTTACATTTCATATTAATTTTTATTTTTATTTATATTATATCATTATAAATTTAAACTATGTTTTTTATTACACATCTTTTAATTATACTTAATAATTTTATTTACATCTTTTGTTCCTATTTTGAATTAATGGATTAATTGAATATTTCACAAACAGCCATGATCTGATATTAACAGTGATTGGCGATAATGGCAGTCCTATAAGAACTTAAGCCGAGCTCTCTCGTCATTTTGAGCTGTGCGTGTTATATTTGTACTCAAAGTGGTGGGACCTAAAGTTTATTGCCGAATCCGAACGGCGGGTGAGAACTTTTCATAAGCAATGTTTTATTCTCGTAGGTTTGCCATTTACTGCCGAGAGGTAGCGCGGTATAGAAAAATGTTTCTATAAAAAGATGTTGTTAGCCCCAGTCCATGCTCGAACCGGGGACCTTTCAGCTCGCATTTCAACGCACTAACCACTGAGCTACCGTGACCTACAGTTGAGCAAATATTACAACTTAAAATAAAATTTGCAAATTTTATTATCAAAATATGGAACTAGGTGGACTGACTAACTAATGGAAAGTTAAGGTGCAAAAATTGATTCCCTTAAATTTTGCAAGGATCACGGTTTGAAAGCAAAACACAATTTCTAACTTTTTATTGCTTTGATGACCAGCGGAAGCAGGAGATTGATTACATTACAGAGCGATGCTTCAAAAGGAACCTTTGTATTTATTTCGGAGTAATACTTAAAAAGAAAGCAAAACTAATTGTTTTGTGTAGCAATGCTTCAAAACTCGAAATACTTTCACTCCTTGCACGCAAAAAAAAGTTTATACATCGATTCCGGAAAAAGATTTTCTAATGCGACGTCCACCAACTTTGCTCGCAAATGTTTAAATGTTTGCTGTAAAAAATAAATATTATACAGTAGTTTCAGTGATTATAAACACAATGGCGCATAATTATAGTCAAAAATAAGGCATACTTTAAGAAAGAAAAAGCTCACTTTTTCAAAAAGTCTACTTTATGTTAATCATAATTTATATGATAAAGTATACTTTAGATTTAAAGTCACCCAAAGCCGCATTTATTTCAATTAAAATTATTTTAAATTAAACAAATGTCAAATTGCATAAAATAAATCGAATAAAAAATGTTTCGTGTGCAAGATATAAATAGAGATTTTGAAATAATTAGTGACATGGATTTATTGAGAAAGACAAAAGAATATAAACAAAGAATTGACCCCTTTGATCTCGAAGAAGATACGTTTTATTCACGGTATAGATTTGATAAGCCCACAGCTCGGTTTATAATTGAAACATTGAATATCGATCATCCTAGTAAAAATAGGGGACTTTGAATCCCAATATGATATTGGTATGTTAAAATAGTCGAAATATTTAGGTTAATAAATAATATTTGTTCATTTATAAACAGCTGATTTACACGGAATGTCTCAAGCTACAGTTGGAAGAGTAATAAAAGATATAACGAAAAGAATAGCGTTGTTACTTTCACATTTCATTCGTTTTCCTAGCCGTGAAGAATTTTCTGAAATAAAAAGAAAATTTTATAAAATAGCTCGCTTTCCACTGCTGTTTTAATTTTAATATTTCTCGGTCAAATCCAGATGTCAGCATATCGTTTTTAATGGCCACCCAAGCATCCTTCTTTTTTTTAATTATGCTCGTATCGTTGCCTTTGTTATACCCTACACCTATGAGGTACAGGGTACATTAACTTTGTGCATATATTGTGTCGACCCTTAGGAGGCGTATCCGGTATGGAAAAGTATATATATTCTTGATCAGCATCACTACCCGAGTCCGTTTAGCCATGTCCGTCTGTCCGTCTGTTTGTCTGTCTGTCTGTCTGTCTTGCTGTCCGTATACACGATAACTTGAGAAAGACTGCTCAAAATGCGATGAAATTTCGTCTCAATATATTTTAGCCAAAAGTAGGAGCTGAGTTTGAAAATGAGCCAAATCGGTCAATGGACACGCCCACCTCCCATACAAGTCACTTTTATATGACTCTTTAGGAACTAATAACTCGAAAAGTATTCAAGATATAGTTATAAAATTTAAAACATATTGTTATAATTCACATAAAAATATGTGGTCAAAAAATGGGTGAGATCCGCTCACATTTTTTTTTCATCATTTCCCGGGTTTTCATAGTGAAAATTTGATCCGTAAATTATTAAAATCAAATCTATGAAATATTACCCTTACAAAATTTTAAATATAGGCGTGGTCCGCCCAATTATATTTTTTAAATTTGTTTTATTAGTTTTTTATACTTTTGTATCAAGTTTTTAATTTATGGGGATATAAGACGTTAATTTCTGATATGTGAATAATATTCTGAGGGTGGGGTATGCAATTAAATATCCCGCATTAATATCCGAATCAAAGGTGTAGGGTATTCCATAGTCGGGCCCGACCGACTATAAAATCCGCCCCACGTGACCGAACTTACCCAACTCGTTTTCTATTATTTTTATATATTTGTTTAAGAGCTCCAGTAAACAATCTTTCTCCACTGCGGACCAGTTGTGTTCTCTTTCGCGTTTTGATTCCTACATACACAAATTTTATAATATATTTAATTATTAATATTTATATATAACTTACTTTTTTGCATCGGCCATTGTTTTTTTTTTTATTATAATTCAGATAAATTTTAATTTTGGAAAATTTCAAACTAATCGTTCATAAAATTCTTAACGAATAGCTAATTTTGACACAAATTGTAATAGATTGCATGTATAAGATCGCTTCTTCTTAGCAAAGACTACTATTTTGTCTATGATTACCAAAAAAATAAACTCGACTTTTAAAATAAAGTTTGATACTTTCTAAAGTCGACTTTAACTTGGGACTATGATTATGCGCCAATAATTATACCCTACACTAAGAGTGAAAGGGTTATTCCGTTTGGTACGCCGTTTGTAACACCCAGAAGGAAGCATCTCCGGTATGGAAAAGTATATATATTCTTGATCAGCATGACCTCCTGAGTCGTTATACCTACGCTGTATGTGTGCGAGATCGGTCCATTGTGACCTGTGATCTGACCACTTATATTCAAATACGTCATATAAAATGTACATCTACTGGTGAATTTTACTGTATACGTGATTAGGTAAACTTTTTTTTGGTCAAATATATAATGACTTCATGCTCAAATACATGAAAATAATGTTTTCCCTTAGCTTAGACCGACTATTATATTGATAATCCTAACTATAATAAAACACTTACTATAAAACTTCCCTTGCGATCTAACCTTTCCTACTGGTTTTCATTTTACTTGCCACAAGTCTATTTACGTAATTTTAATTCATAATATTATTTCGTTTAATATAATTACATTAATCTTCCCGGACTTAAAAAAAATTATGAATTTAAAGTTTATTTTGCAGATACTTTAATGATACGGATTGTGGACTTAAATATAAAAAGCAAGATGTAGATGCATACTCTATAAGCTATAGTAAAAATGACCAAATAAAAATCAAATAATCCTATCGAAATTGAGTAGATAACTGAAAACTGGTGATCATGAATATAGACGAAGAAGAGAGAATGTTTCTCAGGTAAGTAATCTATTTTATTACAAATACGAGAATAAAAATATTACCATTTTTATTGAAATATTCTTAGCTTTACTAAAGTTTATTACCCGATTATCTGGTATAATAAAATGATCAGTTCATGAGCATGAAAATTTCTACTAGGGATGAGACCTACTAGTTTAATTCCGAATCCGAACGGTGTGCTGAGAGCAATGGCTAAATGCAATGTTTACTTTCGGAGGGCGCCATTGCTTGACGAGAAGTAACTTGGTATAGAAAAATGTTTTCTTTTAAATACGCCTAGTCCAGCATATTAACCACTGAGGAACTCTCTTTCAAAAAATTTAGTCCTAAACTAAATCTGGATTTTATGATATCCCGATTAAAATGCCCACTTGGAAATGTGTCATTCAAATTTCAGCACAAATTTTTTATTTAGTTATTTATTTTTTTATTTATTTATTTATTTATTTATTTATTTATTAATTTATTTATGTATTTATTTATTTTTTTATTTATATTTATATTTATTTTCCATTTATAATTCATAAGCCAATAATGGTTTAATAATTCAAATTATAAGTTACAATTGATGTTCTTTTAGTTCAACATATGAAAAACTTAAATTATTACAAAAAATTAATAAAATTAAACTGCATGTATATCTTCCCAATTGTTTGCTATAAAAACATTATGTTATTTGAATTAAACGGTAATACTGTTATAATATTTGATTCCTTGTAAAGTTATCTACATACTACATATTTTTTTAATAAATTAAATGACACACCTTGGTAGGTATTGCCTTTCAGTAAGAAAAGAACCAATACATATAAATTCTGCCATCTTTTGTATTGTTAGATTCTCTTGATTCCGCTAACTTTTTGTAATAGGTGCTCAAAAGGAATAAAAACAATGTTGTTAATTTTTTAAAAATTATTAGAAATCCGAAAGTACGCAGTGCGGAAACTGCTAGGGAGATTGGCTACAGAAAAATAGTTGCTTGACTTCGCTAATGTACTTAACACTATTATTATCCACTCTCAAGGATATCGTTGCAATTGAAGAGTTTGTCTGGAAGTGAAGCTACCGCCAAGTAAGTAAACAACCAGGCGAAGGAGAAATATATGTCCCATCAAAAATATCCATCAATACCAAGACATTAACACATTTATTTTACACTTAAAAAAAAAAACGGGTCTGGTACGATAAGTCGAAATTTAAAATATCGAAACAAAAAATACCGAAGACAAAAATGTAGAAAATAAAAATGCCGAAACCTAAAAATGTCGAAAACAAAAATGTCGAAAACTGAAATGTTGAAGAATAAAATGTCGAAATTTAAAATGCCGAAATCATTTTTAACCAGAAGAATGTGGAAATAAATGCATAGTAACAAAAATATCGATTCTTGTGTAAGAAAAATATTTTAGTAACCAACAAATTTAAATAAATATAATAAAATACGTAGATAAAGATTTAAAAAAATAACATCTTTGTAACACAGACACCAAAATTTTGCGTCTGGTCGTAGCGAAAATCCAAATCCAAATCTTCGCTACGAATTCACCACCTTAACGGAGTTACTAGTATTAATATATGATGCATATAATCACCATACAAAAAGTGATATTTCTAACTTTAAACAATAACAGTATCTCTGGTAATAATGCATATCGCGAAACCCAAAATTCCATTGATATCGCAGAAGGTGAGTTGCAAACCCCTATCGATTTGGTGTGGCTCAAATATGATATGAAATTTGTATTTCAACATTTTGATATTACGACATTTTTTGCTCCTATTAAAAAATGTGTGCATATTTATTTTCAATTTTTTTTTTGACATTTCTAGCTTTAAAATATTTTTCGACATTTTTTGTTTCGGCCAAAAATGGTTTTGGCATTTTAAGGCTTTTAAAATTTCGACATTTTTAAGTTTCGACATTTTATTTTTCGACATATCGTACGGATCCCAAAAAAACAATAGTAAAACATGAAAAGATTTAACATTAATAAATCCAGTGCAGTCATGATCGGGAATTGATTATTATATTTTTACCTTGTCGTAATCCGAACAGTTACATGACAAATATTACACGAAATAATTTAAACAATGTACCAACAAATATTTTAAAATATATGGGCCATTGTACACCAAATAGATCAGCGGTTGGAACTCACCTTCTTCGATTTCAATGAAATTTGGGCAACTGATAAATGGTATTAAGATATGCACTGATCAATTTTTTTGTATTTTTTTCGCCCACTACTTTCAGAGATGGTTCAAAGTTACAAAAAATGGGCTTTTCTATGGTTGTTCAATGGTATTTCAATAAATTTTTATGAAGTAGAAAAAGTTGATGGCTCGTTTTAAAGATAATAGAACAAGCCTTTATACTAATTAAGTTATAACTTCTAAACTTTAAGATGTGGCCCGTGGTAATTATCCTTGCACTTCAAAATTGATGTCCTTTAAAAGGACCCTTTTTAAAATTATGAAAAAATACCATTTTTTGGTTGATTTAATATAAATGTTCATACCAAATTTCAAGATAATATTTTGATCGCATCGTATTTTAAAAATTAATTTTCTGAATTTTTACATATTTTTTATATAGAAAAAAAAAAACATTTTGATATCGAAATTTCTTCAAATTGACTTTAGTTTTTGAGATATATAACATTTTTCGAAAATCGTAAAAACTATATCCCAAATCAATATCTCAAAAACTAGATTCAATATGATAAAGCTGACACCATTTTAAAAATCAGAGTTACATATATATATTCAAGAATTATAGCAAATTTTACTGTAGAAAAAAAAATGTTTTTCAATACAATAAATAAATAAAAATTTTGAAAATTATTTTTTTAAATTTAGCATTTTTTTCAGAATTTTAAAAAGGGTCCTAAGGACATCAATTCTGAAGTGCAAGGATAATGACCACGGACCACAATTTACGTTTTATAACTTAATTTTAATTAAGTGAATTAAGTGAATTTTCTAAAAAAAGAAAATCAAAAACTTTTAATCTTTGATTTACTTGATTGAACGAAAGATAAAATTTGGAATGTTAAATGAAATACAAAAAATATTGTTTATTTTACGAAATTGATATTAATAAAAAATTGCATTAATTATTTTGAGTGTGAGGAGTCAGTCGACCACTTCGGAGGTCCCTTCTGTCAACGGTATCTTCGATGGTTTTTGGTTGAGTTGCATCATCGTATACAAATATGGCAACTGTGTGGATGTCTAGTGGGTGGGTGGAAGGTTTGTTTGGATGTTTCGTTAGCATATAGTGCTGCCACATTAGACAACAAAATATCACTTGTTCCACGCTGAAACACTCGCAACATATGAAAAATCTAAGGTTTATGATTGTGCAAATAGGGGAGAGCATGTTAATACATCGATGACGACCCCCCGACCCCCAAAACACACACACACACCCACATATAAATTCATTGTCTATGGCTTGTAGACATATGTGAGAGTATGTGTAATGCAAGTACACTAAAAAGAAATATGATATAATATACCATATTTTTTATAATGATCACCTTTGTTCCTCCATGTCTGCATTTACAATATGTCTATATTGCAAATGCAGGTGGTGATTAGACAAAAAGGCATTTAAAAATTTTTTTTTTTATAATTTTTCACACATTTTACAAAAAAGTTATTGCAATTTTTGAGAAACTAAATTTCTTATTAATGAAATAAAAATTATTTCGATATGAACTCGATATCTATAACGACAAAATCAGCAATACCATTCTAGATAGGGTTTGTTTGTAAAGAAAATTATGTAGAACAATTATAAATTATCGAAAACGACAATTTGGACCTAAAAAGAATATCGTTTCGGTATCATTAAGATATCGATTGGTATGCTGTTTGGAACAGTTCCATTTGTGAATTATTAATTTAACGTATTCAAAGTTCGTCGTATTTTAGTATGGTATTTGTACCACGAAGTATATATACCATACAATAGCACAGAAATGTCAATTTATTGTTGCATCCCTTATAAAAGTGAAATACCACAAGTGTTGTATTTGAGAGTAGCCCTGAGGTATGTTTTTGGTGTCGTATTTTGTGAAATGAAGAGAAATTGTGATATTGAGACAAATAGTGCACTAAAATGTTAATTTATTTGGTTTTTCTTTTCAAATCGAGGAATGTTTATGATAATTTCAAAAAAAAATCTTAATTTTATAAGAATCAGCTGCATTTATTTGTCGAAATTTGCAGAAAAGTGGTGCTCACAGTTAAATTGCCGTACTATCGTATTCGTACAATGTCATACCAATACCATGAAACTGTGAATACGCTAAATATTTTTATAAACAATAGTATATATTGCATTAAATGATTTCCATTAGGAAATTTCTGGTTATCAGAGTTAGCTCAGAAACAATATGCATGATTTATATTAATTTTGTGAATAACAGAACGTTTAGATAATAATTTAAATGGAAAAAATCCGATTATTTTGAAATTAATTTATTTTTAAATAATTTAAATCCATATATAAAATATTTGCGGTTAAAGAAAATTTAAATGACAAACAGATATATCAATTGATTGTGAAATCGGATTTGGTGCAAACTGTGGGTTAAAGAAGTAGTTAATATTAAACCAATTATAAAATTCTACATGTCTTCATGTGTAGGCTCAAAGTTGAATTTTCCTTAGGATGTCAGATTTAGGTACAAATCTATTTATCGTATATATTTCATATTTATAAATTAATAGGATATAGGTCCAGTCCAGTGTTCCGGCGAAACATTAAACTTAGTTTAAACTATTCCACATTTTTAAAACGTCTATTAGGAACAAAATGTTTTTAAATTTTACAAATTAGTTTATTTTAAAAATGTGATAGAAAAAGTAGATCTTAAAAACTAATAAATTATTCTACAAAATCACAACGTATTAAGGTTATAATCTGTGTATTTCATATTTGTCATAATTTCATCAGTGTACTTTTCACACATTCAGTAATCATACAGTGAGTTGTTTTAGCAAAAATTTAAATATGTAGGAACTCCGTTAGGTACGAACAAAGTTAGCTCCATTACGCTCTTTCAGTTGTTACTAGAGTGTTAAGTGATTTGGACGATTTGGTTCCGAAATTGGAAAAAAACGAAAATGCGATTTTTGTTTGTGATTAAATAAATCAACAGATGGTTGAGAGAAGAAAATATTTGAATAAATTACGCATTTCTTACATTATGGAAACGAACTAGTTTTAAAAGTATATTTAAATTGTTTTAAAAGTGTGAATAGTTCGTAGTCAACTATGAAATAAATAATTTAAATAGAAGTGAAAATTTATTCATATAATATAAAACATATTTATCGATTGGCGTTTGATCCATTTTATCGGTTATCATAATTATTAACAGAAGTGATAATTGTATTAACAAGCAAAATAAAATAAAAAAAATAGTTAAAAGCAATATAACTATTTGCCATTCATATCAGTGTTGAAAAGAATGATACCGGTTTTTCCAAAAAGAACCACATTATACAAGATTGTGTAAATTTACACTATAATGCATAAAGTAAATTACTTCTGTGCTTTATTTGGAATAATTTGTTGTTAAATAATAAATGGACTTTATTTGGGTAAGCTCAATTTGAATATTCAGGCATAACTGTATATTTTAATAATTGAATAATTTGGAAGATTTACAGTTGGCATTATAATTTTCGGTACGTTTGAGTTTTTATGTTAGCTAAGTTATTCTTACGGTTTTTTCTAGTATTTTGCTAAAATAGTAGCACACTATCAATAATCTACTTTGTGGAATTAATATCCAATATCCAACAATGTAACAGTCCACATTTAAATAAATAATAAAATGGTGATAAATTCATTATACATCGCACTCATCGAATAATGCACTAAGTGGGTGGACTCCAGGGAACAGGGTGTTTTTACTTATACTACATAGGATCTATCAACACACTCGCATGTGTGATTAGATGAATGGGTGTGAAATGTATATTTGGATACTAATTGGCTTTAGTCAGTTCGGTAGATTTTTGTTGTGTTTAGCACCCATCTATTTTTGGACGCAAGCGATATGATACCAGATAACGTATGTGATAACCTATTGCCATCCGCTGGCCCACGTCTTTTTCTATCATGATACTAAAAAAGTGAAACAAAAAGTTGTCTAACCATACTGTTAAATAAACCATATTGTGTGATATCCTATTAATATAATAAATCTGTTTGTTCGTTTGTACGTTTGCGGTATGGTCTGGAAGGAATGATAGACTATATATGGGCGGGATTGGACAAAGAGGCGTGGCACCTCCCATACAACCTAAACTTTCAAAACGACATAACTCGGCACTTTCACCAGCTACGAACATGACACAAAAAAACCCAAATACTTAAAAACATAACAATTTTTTTTTTCGAAATTTTTCGAACATTGTTGTTTTTGTCGAATATCACCACACTAAAATTCACCACAATAAAACTCACTACACAAAAATTCACCACACTAAAACTCACCAAACCCACACTCACCACACCGAAACTCACCACATTAAAACATCTACTGTGAAAAACTCTACGGGGAATAATTCTACGGGAAATAATTCTACAAGGAAGAATTCTACCGGGAAGAATTCTACCGGGAAGAATTCTACAGGAAAGCGTTCTACGGGGAAGAATATTACGGGGAATATTTCTACTGGGAAGAATTCTACGGCGAAATGTTCTACGGGGAAGAATTTTAAGGGAGAAAGAATTGTCTTTGAGAAAAGTTGTTTTGGCGGAGAATTATTATTTGTTTACTACATTTATAAAACCAATAAAAAACTTCAACAGCTAAGCACGGGCCCCTCATATAAATAATAAAAATGTTTTTTATATTAATAAAATCGCTCCATATCTTTGAATACACAAAATCTTAGCACGAGTCGTGCACGGGTCCAGCTAGTTCTCTAATATAATACAAATATCCTCTAATAACAACAAATAAAAATGTCCTTAAAATAACAACATTTCTAGTTGTTTTACTTCCAAACACAATTGCTCTTGTTTCAACTGAATGTATGTGTTCTTATAAAAACAACTATTAAACAATATTTCAATTTACGAACAGGTATTTCGTTAATTGTGGCATTAATTATTTCGAATAATAACAATCTTCCAGTTAACGTTTTTTTTTGTTTTGTTTATATCACATAATATTAATAGATATTACCATTTTTAAAGGACATATTAAGTTCTGAGGAACAAATTAAATTAGTGTACAAGAGACCGATATTTTAATTTTGATCGATTTAAAATAGGCCCGATAAATTTAATAAAACTTTTAGATTTATATACAGGGTGCTTGGTTTATCGATGTCAATAATTCAGGGTATCATTCTATGACTCAAAAAAATAAGAAAATGTTAAATGTTAAAAATGGGATACAGGGTGTTTAGTAAATGCATATTACTGGCATAATCTAGTCAAGGAAATTGGTTACAAAATAAAATAATATGCTGATTATAATATTTTATCTCATGTTTTAGATAATTAAATTACCTTTCCAATGATATATCAAATCTTCCAACCCCAAGATTTCTTCCTTTTCTAACATGTTCTTAAATTTGAAATTTACAAAAATAAAAATTCAAATTTATACTTTGTCATTGATTTTCTCAGAATTTCGCTATCGATCACCCCATATTTTTATTTCAACCACCAAATTAGAAGATCCGCCACTGTATAATTATTTCTGCAGCATAACTTACCAGTTTAAAATCACTGTAATTGGTTAGAAAGTATTATAAATGGGGTGAACGATAACAAAATTTTGATAAATTCAATGGCAAAGTAAAAATTTGAATTTAATTTTTGTAAATTTCTATTTTACTTACATTTTAAAACAAGATGAAATCATGGGGTTCAAAGATGTTATAAACCATTGGAAAGATAATTTAATTTTCTAAAACACGAAATAAAATTGTTATTCATTTATCACCATATTATACTTTATAAACAATTTTCTTGACTAGGACAATTTTCTTTACTAGGTTATGTCAGTAATATGCATTTACTAAACACACTGTATCTTAAACAGGGTGCAAAATAGGGCATAATTTTATTTAACATTTTCTAATTTTTTTGAGTCATAGAATGATCTCCTGAATTATTGACATCGATGAACCAAACAACCTGTACTTATTTATATATAAATCTAAATGCAGTGCAACGGGTCCCTTTTTTTTGTTTTTTTAAGCATAGCTGTTCATTTTTTACTACATATTGAAAAAAGAAAAGTTTAGTAACAAAAATGTATTGTGAATTATAGAAAAATAAAATTAATTCTGTTTTTAATCGAAATGATTGTTTATTGGATTTTCTTAACCTTTTGTTTTCTGTGTTTTTAGTATTTTCGAGTTTTTACTTTTATTTCATATTTTGTTATGAATTTATTTTTGATTTGGTTTGATTTTGTATTTTTGCATATCTACTTCTGTTTAAGTTTTTGAGTTGTTTTTGAGTTTGTGTTTATGATTATGTGTTTTTCTTTTGTTTTAGCTTTTATTTTTGTATTTTGCTTATGGGTTTGCATTTTTATCCTTGTTAATGTTTTTTGATTTAATTTTTGCGTTTTAATGTTTTAGAATTGTTTCTGCTTTCGCTTTTGTTTGTGTTTTTTCTTCTGTGTTTGACTTTAACTTTTGAGTTTTTCTTTTGTTTTTGTGTTTTTGCTTTTGCATTTCTGTCTTTTGTTTATATGTTATTGATTTTTGCACCATTGGCATAACTAAAATAATAGGTAGAACCAAATACAATAAAAGAATTAGTTCGCCGCTTGTGATCTTTTCTTGAAATAAATTCCCTTGATATGTAAATGAGTGCGGAAAAAAACGTAAAAAATTGTGGATAAACTGGATACTACACGCAGACTGGCACGATTTTGAGTACGCTTGGTTAATTAGGTGATATAAACGTAGACTGCTATGTTGTATCTTTTTTGAAGGTAGATTTCACATTTGCCTTACATTCGTTAAAGTCTGCTCTTCTGGTGGACTTTGTTCAATGTGTATGGCATTATTTATAAGCTTTAGAATGAAAGTAATAAATTATATTTAAATTACACTGAAATTTTTTAAATAAATATGTTACAATACAAACATAACATTTTAATTACATTTGAATATACTATTTCTTGTCAGTTTACTTGGTTATACTATGTTTCAAAACAAACAGAAAATGCTATTCAAATCTAATTATAACGTATGTTCGCATCGCTCGTCTTCATTCGATTAATTATCGACCGACGAAGTTGGCAACGTTGCGCTGCATTTTCTACCTACGCCATCTTTTGCCATCGTTTGAACATATTGATGTTTAAAAACAAACAAAAAAAAAATTGGATTTAAATAAATGTATTCTTCCAACATTCTTCTTGTATACGAAGTTGGCACTCGTTGAGCAGAATTTTCTATCTACGTCTCTTTTGTCATAGTTTGAAGTATGTATTGGTCCTTTTGAACATACTGATGTTTGAAAACAAACAAAAAAAAATTACATTAAATGTAAATAAAAGTATTCTTGCAATATTCTACTTGTATACGAAGTTGACACTCGGTGACCGCCATTTTCTGCATACGTGTCTTTTGATGTTGGTTGAGAAAATGTATGCGTATCGGTAATACGATGTCATTTGTAAATTTTAAAAATATACAAATTGTGGTACAAAAAGTACAAATAGTAACAAATAATATCTAAATAATATTTAATAGTGCAGTATATAATTTAATTGTTTCTGAATGTTTTTCTAAAAATATTGTGAAAAGCCGACACGGATATTTCATCAAAAAAAACAACAACTAAAAAATCAGGGCTTCTATTTTCTCAAACAGAATTTGGTATGGTTTTTTACAACAGGCTCCGCGAATCCCTTGTCAACGCTATGTGCTGCACTTAGACTAGTACTTATGTTTGTGGTTATGCAAACATACTATGTTTTTATGCAAACATACTATTTTTGAACTGAAACAACTGATATGTTTCTCTGGAAACATATTTATATTCAGGTCATTACAAATCATGTTATATTTTAAACATATTTATGTTTCGGTTCAAATATTTACTTTGTTTGGATGTAGTAATTATTATGTTTCTATTAGAACATATACCATTTTAAGGGGCAACATCAAAATGTTTCCGTGATATCATAATGTAAATCGGACCTCATTACAACACTGTTCAAGTCTCAAGATAACACGGTTTACAGATGATTTATCAGGCGATTATAAATTATGTTTACATAAAATTCCAAACATACATGTTAATGCCTGCAAAATAATGTTTGTGAGAGCCATTTTTTATGCAGCGTG
Organism: Dryomyza anilis; assembly: GCA_951804985.1. Taxonomy (NCBI): domain Eukaryota; kingdom Metazoa; phylum Arthropoda; class Insecta; order Diptera; family Dryomyzidae; genus Dryomyza; species Dryomyza anilis. The sequence goes on along the minus strand of OX638134.1, from coordinate 39,997,244 downwards.
CGATACATGTACGAGACATAAATTGATTCATCACAATCATTTTGACAGTTGCGCCAATACCATCGATACAGACTTTCCAATGAGAAGTCGCTTTATTTCGTGTTGATATTTGTGTCGATCGTTACTTTGGGATATGTTCAAACTACAAGTAATAATAAACCAACGAAATGTGAAAAATTGTTTTCTGTGGTTTCATTTTTTGCGTTTTGATCCATATAGAATTTATATGTTTAAAATATATGCCGCAATTAATTGCGAATTTTTAAATTGTTAGTATGTAGATTCTAAGAAAAATAATTGTAAAAAGTTTTTCACGAAACCAAGTTATGATGTATGGAGCAAACTAATTCTCAGGAGACGCTCTATTACTGCAGACATTTTTATTTTTTGTCCTTATTTCTAAAATATAACATTCAATGTCATTTTATATAATTTTAACACTCAATTTTTCATAAACTAATACCGTAGCCGCGGTAGCTCAGTGGTTAGTGCGTTGGACTGCGAGCCGAAAGGTCCCCGGTTCAAGCCTGGACTGGGGCTAACAACATCTTTTCATAGAAAAATTTTTCTATACCGCGCTACCTCTCGGCAGTAAATGGCAAACCTACGAGAGTAAAACATTGCCTATGAAAAGCTCTCATCCGCCGTTCGGATTCGGCAATAAACTGTAGGTCCCACTACTTTGAGTACAAATATAACACGCACAGCTCAAAATGGTGAGAGAGCTCGGCCTAAGTTCTTATAGGACTGTTGTGCCAAACTATTATAATACCGTTTATGCTTAAAATAAATTTTGGCAACAAGAAAAAAATCGCCGTTAAAAATTCAACAGTATTACATTATTTTTAAGTAAACAAGAATCGAAATTTTAGACAAAAGTTATGCTATGCTCGAGTTGGGTAAGTTCGGTCACATGGGGCGGATTTTTATAGTCGGTCGGGCCCGACTATGGAATACCCTACACCTTTGGTGGGGTTATTAATGAGGGATATTCAATTGCATACCTTAATTTTAAAGTTTTTAATTATGCTGAACCTCCCCACCCTCAGAATATTATTCACATATCAGAAATTTACGTCTTATATCCCCATAAATTAAAAAATTTATATAAAAATATAAAATACTAAAAAAAAAAAATTTGAAAAATATAATTGGGCCTATATTTAAATTTTTTTGCAATAAATTTTTTTGCAATAAATGGTGCGATTTTTGCCTGTTTGAAATATATCGAAAAAATGTCCGAACTTCTTTGATCGTGCCAAAAATGTTGTATGAGATAATTTCAATGGAGTATATTTCAAACACTAGAGAAAATTTTATAAAACAGAATCTGACAATCTGACAATCAATCAATCCAATATCGAAGGCCAAATCGTACAAAAACTGCAAAAAAAGTTCAAACACGCTGACAAAAATTGTGCTGATCCAAACCACTTCTGCTCGAAGCAATGAAATTATAATTTAATTGCAAATATAAATGCAAATTTTCCTCAACAGCACTTATTATATAACTTTAAAGTCTGTAGAAATACTAATATTGAACTCACCTTTTTTTTAAGTAGTTTTATTCAATTTCTTCAGTATGCTACTAATTCGAGCCCGACACAAATATCACGCACTTTAAAAGTGAATCACTAACTGAAACGAATCCGAATGAACTGTAAGAAAGAACTCAATAAAGCAAGAATAAAATAGAAGCACAAAGGTACAAATAATTGTTGTTTGGGTGCAAACAAATTTTGTTTATTTACAAACAATTCATATTTAACTGAAAACAAACTATATTTGTGTCAGGCAATTAAAGTAAATCTCCTCAAACTTTAAACAAAGTTTATTTAAAAACATCTTAAATCCAAATAAATTTTGTTTGTGTCCAAATAATTATAATTACTTGGTCCGGTGGCGCCACACAATTTTACACTTTTTTCCGCGAAATTATAAATTCATTCAAATCAGTAATACATTCAACTACAAATCTAAAATATGTAAAAATACATTTATTGTACTTACCTTTTATTCAACTGATATTATTTGAATGTTGCACGTTGACACAGTTGACGCATAAAAGACAACTAACTGTAACCGCGTACATCGACTTAATAATGTTTGTTTCGTTACAAACAGATGAGTTGTTTGTGCAAATAACTACATATTCAGGTATCAAACAAATTATGTTTTGCAAGAAATAATATTTATGGGTTGGGTACAAAATTCTGTCTGACTAAAATTGTGTTTCACAAAATTCCGTTTTACAAAATTCTGTTTTACAAAATTCTGGTTTCCAAAATTCTGTTTTTCAAAATTTCGTTTTCAAAATTCTGGTTTGAAAAATCGCGCGGTTTTTTTCAAATAATTTTTATTTTAACTAAAAATGCAATTACAAACTTATACATAAAAATAAAACAACAAAAGACTCAATTAGTCATTCATGTTTTGATTTTATGATGTTTGGCCTATAATGAGATATTATTGTCTCAATGTTTCATTACAGTTTTTAGTTAAAACACTTTTCAGTCACACTACAATATTTAAAATGAATAGCAAAAAACTTAGTTTATAATTAATTAAATATTGTACTCATTTTTAACTTTGTCATAATTTAATTGTTTTTTAACTAATTTGTGTTTTTTTTATAATTTTTATGTTTTTTTTCTGTTAAATTAATATATATATATATTTCACTGATATGAATTGCTTTTAGATCGATTTTAAAAATGCATTAAGGTGTTGAATTATTTATTACGTATTGCATAATTTGTATCCAATGAATAAATATCTTACCAAACACATATCTTATTATATGTAATATTTCTTCTTCAAAATAAACTGGCTTTAATTCTTAATAAATAATTTAACGCAATATTATTTTTTATCATAATGAAATGGAGAGTTTTAAGTGAAGGGGAATTCTTTAATATGGGGTAAATATATGAATTTATATTCAGAGCAATAGTATTTTTTTCATATCTCATGAACAATAACAAATTTCAAAAAAGACAGAATTTATAGACAGAATTTTATTAAAAACAGAATTTTGTAAAAAAAAATTATGCAAACATATTGTATTTGTGTAAATAATATGTGTAAACAAATGTTGTAATAAATCTAAATAAAATGTATTTATGTCAGTGTTCCCAAGTATATATTATTATATTCAATAATATTGTAATATTGTAGTATATTGTGGCAAACACAATATACTAAATTAAACTGATATCTGTAAACAAATTTTGTTTAAACAAACTTTTTATATTAATTCCAAACAAATATTTATAATCTAAATAAATTTTATTTTCGCTAAATAATATTTATTGCCCCCAAACAAATTCTTAATTATATTTAACAAAATTTGTTTGCGTCCTTGTTTCCAAACATTTTTTATTTGCCACTAAACCAGAGTCCAGAGATAAAGGTTAACCTTTTCGAATGTTCCTGAATAACTGTCACTAAATAACATTTATTATATAACTCAGTGAGAAACCAAAAATTAAAGAAAACAACAAAAAAAGGTTTTGGTCTGTGAGTAAGCTTTATTTTTGAAAAATTTCGGTTTCGGTCCGAGAAAACCTTTATTTAAAAAAAAAATCCGTTGCGATTAAACAGCGAGAGATATAAAAGTTAATAAAATATATCTCTCATGCGTAATTTTTGAGAAGTTGAGACGCGTAAATGAACAATTTTCTTATCAGATGCCTCCCATTATTTTTGGACTTGCGACTAAGGTAATTTTTGATTAATAATTTGTGTATATAAAACTCGTACGCTGTGTACAAACAAAAAAACAAACATATGGAAATACACACAAAAATTCCAGTTCTTTGAAAAAAAATAAATAGTTTTTAATTATTAATTATTTTTATCGAGCCAACATTTTTTTTTTAATTTTTTTGTCGATAAAAAAAAAATGTTGTAAATTTTTTTTACCAAAAACCGAAAATTTTGTTTTCGGTTATCGTTGTTTTTACCTAACTACGACCTAAACAAACATTTTTTTTTTCAAACATTGTAGTTTTACGTCCAAACATTTTTTTAAACAATTCTTTTGTTCAAAAATTTTCGACTTTGTTGTTTTTGTCATATATTTTGTTCTTAGAAAAAAAGGTGATTTCGACCATTGCGTTGTTTTTGTCGCCCAAAATTTTTTTAACAATTTTTTTTTCGAAATTTTTCGAACATTGCTGTTTTTGTCGAATATATAAATATATATATATATATATTATATATATATAAATATATATATATATATATATATAATATATATATATATATATATATATATATATATATATATATATATATATATATATATATATATATAATATATATATATATATATATATATATATATATATATATATATATACATATATATATATATATATATATATATATATATATATATTATATATTATATATATATATATAATATATATATATATATATATATATATATATATATATATATATATATATATATATATATATATATATATATATATATATAACGCTAGACCATTGCGTTCGAATTAAATTCTGGCCATCTCTTCTGTATACGTCCAATAATATCGCCCCGATGCCGAAAATCCTTATTTTTCAGTTCTTCTATCATTTTCTATGAATTCCCTTTAAATGACACTAATTGAATTTTCGATCCACTAACAACCATTAATCAAACCTTTAAAACTCTCAACCAAAGACCTTTATTTTTTTAAATAAAAAGTATCTCTTAACCAAAGACCATAATTTTTAAAATAAAAGTTATCTCTCAACCAAATACCTTTATTTTTTTCAAATAAAAAATATCTCTCAACCAAAGACCTTTATATTTTTTGAAAAGAGATTTATTTGAAAAACATTGCGACATCGATGTGGAAAATGTTTAAATATCCTAACATAAAATTTTACTTTACGAAAATTACGAACTCTTAAAAATTAGCAACAAGATTGGATTCTTAAGATTGGAATGCATTGAAATTTGGTCAACAGACACGCCCACCTCACATACAAGTCACTTTTATGTAAGACTTTAGGAACTAATACCTCGAAAAGTATTCAAGATATAGTTATAAAATTTAAAACGATTTGTTAGAATTCACCTAAAATATGTGGTCCAAAAATGAGTGTGATCCGCCCACATGTTTTTTTTACATTATTTCTCGGGTTGTCATAGTGAAAATTTTAGCCGTAAATTATTAAAATCAAATCTATGAAATATTTTATACTTTTATATCAATTTTTAAATTATATAAGATGTACATTTCTGATATGTGAATAATATTCTGAGGGTGATAAGGTTCAGCATAATTAAGAACTTTAAAATTAAGGTATACAATGAAATATCCCACATTAATATCCCCACCAAAGGTGTAGGGTATTCCATAGTCGGGCCCGACCGACTATAAAAGTCTATCCCATGTGACCTAACTTTCCCAACTCGTTGTTATCCAAGTTAGTTCGAGAAAACTTCAAGGCATAAATCACATGGCAGACTGGTTACCAGGGTTCACAATTTCCCGCAGTATAAAAGTAGCACCTCATGATTAAAAAGGTACTAGAAATGAGCAAAATGTAGCAGAATTTGTTTTTTACCCAAATGAATAGTAAATTGTTAATACATTTCTAAAATGAAACAAAATACAAATTTGGGATATAATTGAAGTATGTTACACTAAAAAAAATGTATTTGAAATGAATTATAACCAATACATTTCAAGATACTCTTAAATACCTAAAAAATACTTTATTTGATCGAATTTGTGATGGAATGACTATGTTAAAATTTTAATTAATTATATGGATCGCTTTGTATCGATCATAACTTTGTTGTTTCTTATTAAATTTTGAACAATTCAACAGTTTTGAAAAGGTAATTAAATTTACTTTTAACAACTGTGAATTGTAAAAAATGTTTGGTAGCTAAATGAGTTTGTTCTTCAAAAAAGGTGTAGAAATTCTGTAAATGAGGATATTTTTTGTTTTTCGATGCCGGTCTAAAAATGTAGGTCGTTCTTGTATATTCTTGTTGTTTTTAAAAGCTAATAAATACAAAATTTTAAAAAGTAGTAGATTTCATAACAATACTTAAACATACCGAAAAAGTTTGTTTTTTGAAATCCCGTATATAAATTTGATATTTGAATAAATTTGAAAAGGTTTCCTTCATATGAACAATTAATTTAAATTGCAAGGACAATGGACATTGATTAGATGTTTGGATTAAGGAGTTATGACGAAGTTTGGTTTGATATCTTTAAATCGTTGCTGCTGCATTGAGTGGTCTTGAACTAAGGTAGATTTGGTGTGGAATGTTCCTAATACAAAAAATTTTACTTATTAAATAAAAATGTAAATGATTCCAATTGCAGTTTGTGCAAAGCAAGACTTTTGGTTAAAAACTTTTCGTTTTTTTTTTCAATGAAAGTCCAAAGTCTGATTGCGCCTTTATTTCATGCTGGAGCTGATTCCGAAAATGTTTTTGTTAAATAGTGTCCAGTTTTTGAGATTTTTAAGTTTTAATTAGTTTTCTCTTCTTTTAATTTTATTAGTCGAACCAAACACAATAATGTAATTTACTTTTCGGTGTTAGACGTACAAAACTATGCGCTACCATATATGTTTATATATGCCGGTGAAATATAGCCAAGCGATATTCCAAACTTTACAATAAATTTAAAATTTTATAAATAAAAAGCAATATTACTTGATGAAAAAGAGTATAAATCATTGTTATGTCATTTGTGCAATGTATAATATTTAAAACGAGTTGGGAAAGTTAGGTCACATGGGTAAGTTCGGTCACATGGGGCGGATTTTTATAGTCGGTCGGGCCCGACTATGGAATACCCTACACCTTTGGTGGGGATATTAACCCTCAGAATATTATTCATATATCAGAAATTTACGTCTTATATCCCCATAAATTAAAAATTATATAAACTATAAAAAACTAAAAAAAATAAATTTGAAAAATGTAATAGGGCGGACCACGCCTATATTAAAAATTTTGAAAGGCTAATATTTCATAGATTTGATTTTAATAATTTACGGATCAAATTTCCACTATGAAAACCCGGGAAATAATGAAAAAAAAAAGTGGGCGGATCACGCCCATTTTTCGACCACATATTTTTAGGTGAATTCTAACAATTCCTTTTAAATTTTATAACTATACCTTGAATACTTTTCGAGTTATTAGTTCCGAAAGAGTTATATAAAAGTGACTTGTATGGGAGGTGGGCGTGTCCGTTGACCGATTTGGCTCATTTTCAAACTCAGTTCCTACTTTTGGATAAAATACATTGAGACGAAATTTTATCGCATTCTGATCAGTATTTCTCAAGTTATTCTGTATTCGGACAGCAAGACAGCAAGACGGACAGACAGACAGACAGACAGACGGACATGGCTAAACGGACTCGGGTAGTGATGCTGATCAAGAATATATATACTTTTCCATACCGGACACGCCTCCTAAGGGGCGTTACAATATATGCACAAAGTTAATATACCCTGTACCTCATAGGTGTAGGGTATAATGACAATTAAGACCTATATTAAAAACTTATCAAATTCTCATTATTAAATTTTGGAAAAGAATGTCCATACAAAAGTATTGATTTTTTTTATAAATTAATAAGTTTTTCACCAAGATTAGTAATATAATTTTTTATATGGCATGTTAAATTGGATACATGTCGCTGCTGTTTCATCACTGTAGCTCCCGTAATTCCCGACATATATAAATTTAATCATTTCAGTTGTATAGGAGTTACCACGCCTACTTTTAAAAATCTACATTTAAATGTTGATTATTAAATTATTTATCATAAAGTAACACTATTTGAGGTTTTCGCCAACTTTTGCTACTCCCTGCCCCACTGTGCGACGGTACGCTGAATATTAAGAAATCAAATTACTAAGTTATCAAAAACGTAAAAAAATATATTCTCATGGATATTAAGAAATTAATTAATTTAAATCCAAACACACCGAAAAATCTTGCTGTATTCGTCACAAAAAAATTGTTGTTTTCATCGATCTGTATTCGCATGTAATAATTATAATTGTTCTTAGTTACGTTTTTGATAGATAAGAAATTATCCTCTGCATATCAATAAATTAATAAAAACTGTTTAAAGGTGCCAATTTTGAGATTTTAAAACAAATTCCATACTACTAAATTCGCATGTATTGTTAGGTTTGAACTATTGTTTAAACAGCATAGCTTTAAAATAATTTTAAACAGCTGGATTTGACACTTTCTTTCGCCACGGCTTTTTGCCAAACCAGGCCACTTGCTACGTGACTATAAAAATTGTATAAACTTGGTTTCTCATTGTATAAACTTCGGATATGGATGATTTTGGTACCGACGCATAATTTAAAAATCTATCATATTTCATCAAAAACTGCAAAAATATGGACTTTACGTCTTTTTGCACAAATTGCACTTAGTTACTTTTTGATAACAAAGTAGCGCTGTTTCTTAGAATCAAGAATATTTCCGCTGAGGTGTATAGTACTGCATATAGATCTTCATACATTTGAATCTTCATTCGATACTGATTATATATCTTTAGTTTGCGTTTTATATTCTAAAAGTAATCGTATATTTCTAAAGTTTACTTCCTTTTAGGCCACACGACAAATCGATAATGGACAACAAATTGGTCACAGACGAAGTGCATATTCGCAGCTTAAGTCAGTCTCCATGCAAACATCAATCGCATTCAGTCGAAGCCAATTTAGCCACTAAAATCACAAACGGAATCCCAAACGAGAGCTCATCACCGCAAAGTCATCAATATGTGGAAAACAACTCAAGTCCTTCCAATCCGGAAAGTGATGATGCTGACGATGAAGATCCAATTGGCGACGGAATATCCAATCCAATAGCGGTTACATTTGATAAAATAGACGCAGATGATGTAACCGGTGGCGATAGTGGTATAGAAAGGGCTGAGGTATTAATCCAGTTTCTTTCTTGAGGTCTACATCTTTATATATGTAGACACATGGCATACCTACTACAAACCGATTTCAAGTAATCAATTAACTGCACTCCACAGGACCTCGAAGACATTAAGAGAACTCCACGTGAACCGGGTGATGGTGCCAATATGGATGTCGAAACACGCGTTAATTCAGCAGTGCTCGCCTCTAACTGGCGCAAATTGAATACGAGTTTGTCGCCCAGGGTGCTCGGATGCAAGTCAACTCCGCAGAGGGTGCAATCGGTTCGAGTTCTCGAGAACCGCCTTAAAAATGGTCCGAAAAGACGCACAGAAAGTTGCAGTATATTTGCTGGTAAGTCCATCGGGTTGTGAGATTAAGAAATTTTCATTGAATAGGTACTCTAGAACAAGCTATATTTGTTATTACAGCAGACTACTTGGCTGAAGAGACTCAAATGCAAATATCCCGTCCGTTCAACAATGAAACATATTCGGCATTCAAGAGCGCAAATGTCGTCAAGGGCATCCTGTGTCCATCGTTAACCAACTCATTTAAGAACCACTCTCTGGAGCGCTCATATCTGACATACACACATCGACAGAGGCAAAAGTCGTTGATTATTGTGAATCTGGTCGACTTCGTTCTTAAGGCTGTGCTTGCGTTAATTTGGTTTCTTAAAAATGCCGAATTAAAAACTTCGGTAAGCCATATAGTTCAGTAAAAAATAAAAAATATATTAGCCTCATTTTTAGATCAAGTATCAACATAATTGTTAATATAAGGTCAACAAAATGTGTTTGTTAGATTTATAATTGCCTTTTTCGTCATTTAACACAGTACTTTCGTTTTACAAACAAAGCAAAAAACCTTCTATGATAAAAACATTTATATTATTTTTTGTGATAAACAAATTTTCATTTTTTAAAAACATACGATATATTTAAGGGCTATTCGGTTAATCAAATTGTTTGATTAATCAATATCTGATTATTTGATTAAGCAAGATTTTCGAATTATCCGAACATTGATTAATCAATTAATCAGGAATTAATCAGGATTGATCAGGAAAGTGGTTTTTAATGATTAATCAGAATTAATAAACTTTTATATGGTTCCGGAGGATTGCCATTGTCAAATGTTTTCTATTGTTACTAACTACTTGTTAGCCCCGCCCAGATTTGAACATGAGACATGTCCGCATCCGAGCTACCGACGCTGAATAGTAATTTTTCATATGAAAAATACTTCCGATTTTACGTAACAATGACTAAAGAATTAAATTATGCAACAAAAAACAGATTTGTGATAATCATTTATTAATGAAAGAGTGTGGTGAGTGAAAACACTTTTCTCGATATATATTTTGTATTACTTACCCGGTTATTCCACTGGTGTCTTTAATATAACATTTGTAGAGAAAATAATGACGAGAAAGAACCGGTTGCAAAATTATTGGAAACAAATATTTTGTTTTTAAACATATAATAGTCCCCTGGGGTTATCGAACCATGCGAATAATTACATATTAACTATCGTTAGAGTACCATTAATGTAATCATTTTATTTCAGACCTATAGGTGTACCAATTTTCGATTTTTGTAGGGAAACAAAGATCCGACCGCACAATATTATGTTTTTTTAGTTTTAGATATTTCATTTCGGTCGGTCTCAAATTATATTCCAATGTTGTATAAATAGTGTAGTCTAAAAATAAGATGTTAATGATTTTACAGGAGATGAACATAGATGTGGCCATTACATGGTCCGTGTGCTGCATGGTTGCCAATCTGGGTATTTGCTTTCTGGGCTACTGGAGATGTTTTGCCAATAATTATTTACATTGGGCCGCAGTGTGTACGTGGCTCTTGTTTAATGTGCAAGGTGAGACTATTTTAGTGTTATATTTAACGATATCTCAAATAAAACTATAATGTAAAAAAAAATATTTTATAATGTTATTTTTTTTTTACTTTTTATTTCATTTTTGGTATTATTTTATTTTATTTTCTTATAATAATACATTTTACTTTTATATTTTATTATATAATTTTTTAGCAATTTCAATTTTACTCCTTCTTGTTCTCGTTTGAAATGACGAAGTTGGTACAGAGAGTATACATAGTAAAGAGATTTCATCCGAGTTGGTTGCAACTCGATGTAAAATTCGTCGTATTAAAGCAGAAAACATCTGCACAAATGGTTTTGAAGTTTCCTCTGCAAATATGCACTACTGCACTCTACAGTTTTCAATTCATTTCGCAATTAACAATCGACAGTATTATAGTGAAGTCTGTTTGAGCGAATTCACTTCACATCAGCATTGGTGTCAAGCACTGTCAAAACATCAAGCCATTCAAACATTCAATGTTTTGAAAAACAAACCAAACGACAATACTGTCGCTGAATATGCAACGAATACAGTGCGTGCAACGAGTGAGCGCAACTAGTAACGAGTCAGCAAATCTGCCGCTCGTTCGACCAAGGCAATGTTGTTGTTGCTATTTATGTATTAATAAAAAAAACAACAAACATTATTTTTTCAAAAAAAAAAAAATTGTTAAAAAAAGTTTTGTACGACAAAAACAATTTTTTTTTTCTAATTAAATAATGAAAAAATGTTCTTCGATAAATCAAAAACTTAATATAAAATATTATATGATTTTCTTATACGTTTTGTTTTTTTTTCTATATTTCAATATTAATGAAAATTTCTTAGAGTTAGAATTATAAAAAAAAATGAAAAGTGCACTAAGTACTCGGTGTATTAAGCAGTTCATTTCAGTATTTGAATTTTTATTGCACATCATCATAACCTCTTCACTTCAGTTTTGTTTTGTTTGTGTACCATCCCATAAAGTTAGACCTTAAAGTTGTCGAAAAATTTTAAATTGTTTTTAGTTTAGAGCTTTTGCACTATCAAAAATACGTATGGAGTTTTTGATAGTATGCATTTACCCTTCACAATTTCAAATTATCCTTAAAATATAAAAATGTGCGATTTGTTCTTTAATTATGTTGACGAAGGCTTTTCAGAAAATTGTTCTTCTTTATCACATGTTTTATATTTTGCATTCTTGAAATTCTTGCCGTATATAATTCAACATATGCACAAAATATTTTTCCAGGTTTCGTCGGAAAGGGTGTAGGGTTTGCCGATCGGGAGAACCTCGTTTGGTATATTTTATTCGTGATTTTCGTTCCATATGCCATGCTTCCGTTGCCTCTGAAGTGGTGCGTCGCGGGTGGCACCATCACCGCCAGCTGCCACTTGGCTGTAATTACAATAATTAAGTTTCAAAAACACGAAGTGAGTATCAGTTATTATATTCACAGTATTCACATATTTTTGTTTTCTAAATTTTATTTATATTGTTATATGTACTATGCAGAATTCGACTTGTATTTTATTTCAAATCTTCGCTAACTTTATTCTGTACACTGCCATTAACGTGGCCGGTATGTATACGAAGTATCTCACAGATCGGGGCCAACGATTGGCATTCATTGAAACGCATAAAGCCATGGAGCACAAAAAAGAGTCCGAAAAGGAATACCAACGAACGCAAAAACTATTAGATTCAAGTAAGTAGAAATAAATTTGATTTGTTAAAAAGTTAAAATTGAAAACATAAAAATTGGATATTTTAAATTCATACATTGATTTATATAACAGTATTTCTAGGGTCATACGCAAATTAGTCGCATGTATATAGTACTAAACTACATCTTAATAGGATTCAATTACAATCTCACTCTTGTCTATGGACTTGTCATTGCTGCGAGTCACTAATATGATCTACAGTACTACACTATAAGAAAAATTTAATATATTAAATGTAGGAAAACGGTGCCTCTTATTAATGTAGTAAATTCCAGTGATTGTGTTAAAAATGAATTTATACACATGTTCACAGAACATATGTCTTCGCTATTTTTATCTGTCTGTCTTGCTGTCCGTATACACGATAACTGGTGAAATACTGCTTAGAATGCGATGAAATTTCGTTTCAATATGTTTTAGTCGAAACTTAGTTCTGTCAATGGAAATGAGCCAAATCGGATGGAACGGACACGCCCACCTCCCATGCAAGTCAACTTTATAAACCTATTTAGGAACCAATAACCCGAAAAATGTTCAAGATATACTTATAAAATTTAAAAGGTTTTGTTAAAATTCACCTAAAAATATATGTTCCAAAAATGGGCGTGATCTGCCCACATTTTTTTTCAGTATTTCCCACTTGTTCATTTGGATATTTTATTCGCAAATTATTAAAAACGAATCTATGAAATCTATGAAATTAGCCTTAAATCTCCACATATGTTTTAAAAGTGTACGCGATTCGGCAATATTTATTGTTCAACATTTTTTGATTATTTTTTTTTAACTTTTATATTCATATTTTTAAATTCTGAGGGTGAGGATGCTCAGTACACCCAGAAAAAAATACTATATAAATAATAGTTTTTTACTATTATAAATAGTCAATAGGATAAATTATTATTTTAATCGGAAAATACCATTAAATACTAGAAAATACCATGACATTGCCATTGAGTTTATATGAAAAGATTTATTTTTGTATACTATTAAATCAATAATTGTCCTATTGACCAATTTTAATGGGATTTGAGGGAATTTTTTTCTGGGTGTATAATTAATAACTTTAAAAGGTAGGTATACAATTAAATTTCCCACATTAATATCCCACCAAGGTGTAGGGTATTCCATGGTTGGGATCGACCGACTTTAAGTCCCTCCTATGTGACACTCGTTTTTATTAAAACATGTATTGATTTACGAAATTCAAATTTTCTTTTCCTTGATTTGAGATAGTACATTTTTCTGTATATCTGTAAAAACGTATCATCATTTTCGAGGTATAATTAAAAAATGAGCGAATTTACGGCCAATTTTTAAGTATTCATTTCTCGAGTTCCAGGTTGATAAAACTGTCGCACCGTCAATTAAAAACGACACGTTGTGGAACAGTGCTTGTGTAAATATACTAATCAGGTAACTAATCAGGTTTCCAAAAACAGTCTCTTCTCGTCTCTTCATCAGCATTTAGGGAAATTTTAGCAGGTAAACGATTTTACGTTGCATTTCTAAGACATTGCATAGTTTTTGGTTTGACTTCACTTTAGTGTTAGAGGAATACTAAGACTAGTCACATGTTTTTAGTTCACAATAATTTTCAAAGCTTAGACATTACTATTTGTTTTTTTTAATTTGTGGCAGTTCTTCCCATGGTTGTCAACAACGAGATACGAGCCGAAATGTACAAAGGTACAGATCCGAATGAAGAGACTCAGTTTAATAAGTTGTATGTGTACCCAATGGACAATGTCAGCATACTCTTTGCTGATATTAAGGTAAGTTTTTAAACAGTATTACTGTTTGTGATTTTCAGTCCAACACAATTTCCTTCGCAAAACAATTCTTTAGTCCTTAATTAGCTAACTATAATCCATATTTTTTTATTAAAGGGATTCACGGAATTAGCAAGCAAAACATCTGCTCAGCAATTGGTTAAAATTTTAAATGACCTTTTTGCGCGTTTTGATCGGATAGCAGAGGTAAGTTTACGTATTTCATGTTGTAATATTTTTACCTGCTCATCGACAAGAATTTGTAATGTCAGGTAATGTCAAGCCATATACTTTTCTTACCTTTCTGATGGACAGTCCTGGTATTTCTAGGTTGATTAGTATACTTAAAATAACTATATACATTTTGAATTAAAATTTGTAGATTAATTAAAAATTAAGCCACAGAACTTGTAGAAATTCAATTTAATTTACTGGTTTAAAAACTGAAAATTTTATATTTGTTCAAATTTTAAATTGCTCTCCAAATCATTAATAAAAAAAGAATTGTTTATGAAACGAAAACAAAGATTCCTGGTTAAAAGTTAAATGTCTTCGCTTATAACTTTTTCAATTCTACACTCAGAAAAAAGTTACCTCATAATAAGGAAACTGAACTTGAAATAGCTTTAAGAATAAAATTTCCCCATATTTAGGAAAAGTTTCGTATTTTAAGGATACATTTTCTTTATAATATTAATTATATAATTTATCCTTTCATAAAATTAAACTTGACGCTATTTCATGTAAATTTTAATAGAGTAAAACACTTTTCTGAGTGTAATCTTTAAAAATCATAACATTATAATGCAGTGCCAGTTGGAAATGGAAACGATATTCCTTAAATTTTGTGAATATTGGAATTTTTTATCATAAAAAATATAGAAAACTGCATTAACTAGAATTACCAAAAATGATGCGGTACTCTAACAATTTATGTTCCAAATTACTGAAGAATTGAATTAATTTAATAAAAAAAGACATGGTTATTAAATTATATATTAATGGGAATGAATGATGATTGGGTCAGGATGATAGATTTTTGTAATTTGAGATTTTCCACTGTCTACCGAGAGGTAACGCAACATTGAAAAACATGAAACCTTTCCACCCGTGTTCCAGTGCACTAACCACTAGACCACGGAGACGAACAGTTTGACATACACTCTTAAAAAACAGCTGTAATTAAATGTTCTTTATACACAAACTGTAGAAAATATGTAAATGATTGGATTTACCGTTGTAATTTTTACAGAATTTTTAACGAACTTTTTTTAACTTTTACGCGTATAGCCTAGCTGTACGAGCAAAATGATATACATCTCGAAATGTAAACATACGTAGCTTCATGTACAAATATATTTCCCGTAACATTGTTTCTGATTTTTTGTACCTTTTCACTTTCAGGACAACCATTGTCTGCGCATCAAACTACTGGGCGATTGTTACTACTGTGTGTCCATGTTTGAGAGCGATAATTGGAAAACGCGGCCGGACCATGCAGTGTGTAGCGTTGAGACGGGACTACACATGATAAAAGCCATCAAGGACGTGCGCTTGCACACACACGTGAGTATATCATATAGCGACAGACTTTGTACCTGGTGAAATGTCTACTAGTTGTCGAGTATTGCTAAAATGCAAATCCTTACAGCAGTTTTTTAATGTCGTCTTCTATGTTTGTTGATTCGCAGTGCCGCATTAATGTCGGTGTGGCCTTAAAGCCAACAATATATGGACATTTCCAGAAAAACGTCAACCACGACCGAAAAATTCAAAATGCTCTAGTCTTTGAAATAACGATGGATTTGATATCTTAAATATCTGAATCTAAATATTTAAAAAGAAAATTCTGTTCCGTTAACTATAAATTATAAAAAATACTCATAAAGTTAAGTTACTATACAACTTTCAATTTTTCATGTACTTTGAGTGATCAAATTAAATAGTTTGAAAGAAATACAGATACAAAATATTATTTTCTGTTTCTTCAGACAACCTTATTACTATTTCTAAAGCTTAAAAAATAAGCATTGAAATTGAAATTAGGGACAAATTTTTATTTTTGTATAAGAGTGTCCTATTGTCACGTACTATAACCAAAAAATGCTTTTATTATCATATTGAACTAACAAAATTTTTTGAGTCCTCTGTTTCTAAAACAGTATTTCCTCGGCATTTTCCAAAATGTAAACATCGATTTCCTAGTAATTCTAGAAATTTTTTGACCGCTAATTTAAATCTGCCACGTACGTAACTTTGAGTAGCAAAGGTGTAAATAAATATCACAAAAAAGGAAAAAAATATAAATCTTAAAAAAAACTCTGGATATTCGAATCGTACATCACTTCTTATTTCGTAATAATGATTATTATTATATTGTCAGATATAAATTTATATTTAGCAAAAAATCGTAGTGCAAATTTTCATAGAAATTATTCTGTGATTTATTGCGAAAAAACTATAAACTTTAGGAAGAAAGTGTACATATAAAAAAATAGTAAATTGTTCAGCTATCTTTCTAAACTATCCAAAAAATAATTTATACGCAAAAAGTATTTTTAGAAAAGAAATTTTTGTCCCTCCCGGAATTTTTCTATGATTTATTATGAAAAAACTATAATATTTGAAAACAATCTGTAAATATACAAACAAAGCACATGATTACAGCTATAATTTATACGCAAGATTCTCTGACTTTTTGGAATATCCATATGAACCTCAAATGCACTTCCGTTTTTGTCCCGTCCGGAACGACAACTAATTAATTTTTATCTTTTGAATTCTCTAATTTTTGCATATGTTTAGTCCTATTTAAATACTACTTGCACAGCTTCATAACATCTCAAAACATTGCAGATTTGTGAAATAATTTGTACATGGTATGTAAACACCATGCGACAGTATTTTGCAAAATTTGCCTATAAGATATACTATTTCTTCAATCGATAAATACGAATCAATAATACAAACATTGTTTTTGGGTTCATATTAAAATATATTTTTTTGTTTACTATTAAATCAAAAACTTTCCTTTTGACAAATTTTAATGGGATTTTATTAGATTTTTTTGAGTGTGAAATTAGTGATCATTCGAAAAATTTGTGCGAAGACAGTTTTTTTTACACTAATTCGTTTACGGTTCTTATTTTCATTTGAAATGCAAGTGTATATTATATTTTCATAATAAAATTTTTATATAATTTTACAATATGAACAAATGATATGGAATTTCATTTCAAATGCAAATGAAACCGTAAAACACAAATGTTCAGAATGATTCCTAGTTTCACGTATATGTCAATTTTTCCATTGTTCAAATTTTGTAGCACGGTGTTTCCGGTGTTACCGACTGACTCCAAATCTTAAAAGGTTTCGTTCCGTGTCGATTTTCTGAAACTATGACCTCTAAAACCAAGTACATGCTTTTAAAGGCAAAAAAAATGATCCTGTTTAATGACATTTTTTAACTTTTAACGACGATTTAAAATTAAATTATTATTGCTCCAAATATACAAAAAAGAAATATATGGTGATCGATTACAAAGAATTGTCTTGAGAAATAATATTACTGGGAAGAACTTTCTCTGGGAATAATTGCCAGGTTAACAATTATGAGGTAGAAGAATTGTTCTTGAAGTAATTGTCTTGCGGAAAAAGGTCCGGAAAGAATTTTTTGGCTTAACAACTTTGAATGATTTTGTTCAGAAAATTTTATTTTTTGACAAAAATTATAAAGAACACGCAATTAAATTTTTAAATACTTTATCGTGTCGATCATGTATTTCCCGGTGACAACGATATCGGCTACAATTCGTTTGAATGTCGGTTGAATATCGTGTGACTACAACTTTTGATTCATGTATCAAACGAAACGTTGAGTACGCTCGTTTTGAGAGTTTTTTTGTTGCCAGCATTTAAATCATACGACAAAGTAAAAAAAAAAAAATTAATTTTGTTTATGAAAAATAGTTGGCAAAACAAAAATTTTGAACAAACGTTCGATTCAAAGAGCGAAACGAACGAAACGTTTGAAATAAGTTATACAAATTTTAGACGAAGGGAACTGGAAACGAATCGTAGTCACACGAAAATAAAAAGATACATGATTTGGGGGTAAGTTTTATATCTAGAATTTATCAGTATTTTATCGAATTTAAAAATTATCGTCAAATGGTTTTTAGGGAAATGATTTAAAACCAATTTGAGAAATATTAGCCATACAAATCTGCACATATATTTAAAAATTGTCGTGATCCGCCCTCTTCTATTTTGCTACATTTGGACCTTTTTGCAGATATAAGATTAATTCAGCTACATATTGCGTTCCATCGAATAAACCTTTATAAAGTTTTAATTTTAGTTTTATACATATATCTCATACAATACAAAAGTTATTGTAATATTCAAAACAATTAATTTTACAATAATATAAATATATTATAAATTATTTGTTAAAGCAATTAATTGTGGTAATTTTGACTTAAATTAAGACAAAACTTCTTATATGGGAATATGAGGAATTTTACCATAATCAAGAATTTAATAATTTAGGTATAATAATTATTTTCCCACAATATATCCTTACCAATGTGTAGGGTATTCCATAGTCGACCGACTTTAAGTTCCACCCAAGTGACTTAACTTTCCCCACTAGTTTTTTATACATTTAAGAGCAAGAAAAATGTTGAAGTGTGTGTTATATATTTTACATTGTATTTAAAAAAACCGATGCTCACAACGACAAGTTACTAATTTAAACACATTCTACGTTGCCATGTCCATTAGGGTCGTAATTAGTCGAGTGAAGACTGTAATTGAATATTCTTCTCGTTGATGTGACGTTTGAAACGCACTTGCATCAGGAGCATCCTTTATTAGATTGTGCGAGTTTTATACCAAACAGTAGGGGACACTCACACCCATATCCGGTGCACTTGGTGCTTGCATCCCCCACCATATCCGGTTTCGAAAATTAATATATTGCGGTTTTGTATATTTACTTGTAGGTCGATTTAAATATGCGTATCGGCATCCACAGCGGCTCAGTGATGTGTGGCGTGCTTGGCGCCAAGAAATGGCACTTCGACGTATGGTCCAACGATGTGATTATAGCAAATCACATGGAATCAGGAGGCGTACCAGGGTAAGTTGTACACTGTAAACTGTATCAAAGAAGAATAGTATAAAGATTTTACAATACATACAAGACGATATAGATTTATACTTCACTTGTACGTACCATATTGGAATAAGCATCCATTTTTTGGAACCCTCACTATAATGTACATAATGACACTATTGAATTAGTTTAAAAACTATTTTTGAAATCCGGATATACACCTTCTACCTTATAAAAATTGACAAATACTACTTAATCTTCCTACCCTGAATAATGCATCGTGTTATATTTGTATTTTAATTAATGGTGTCATAAAATCAAGTCAGTTACTTCTAAATACATCTTTTAATTATCCAAAATCTAATAAAATCGAGCATTTGTAGCACTTACTAATTTTTAAATGATCCATCGGATATGAATTATTTTAATAAATTATATGTATTTTCTTTTCTATCTTTCTGACTCGAATAATATAGTACAAAAACTCTATCTTTCGGGTTTTCGATAAAAACGAACCGATCTAAAATCATATCGTTGTTTTTGTCGTTATAAATATCGAGATGAAATCATAAATGGATTTATTTTCGATAAACAAATTTTATTTGTTCAGAAAATTTTATTTTTGACAACAATTATAAAGAACACGTCTTATAATTTTCAAATACTTTGAGTTTTATATCCAAAGTTTATCATTATTGTATCTAATTTAAAAATTATCGTCAAATGGTTTGTGGGGATGAGACAAAACGTAGACATTTCTGTGAAAATGCTAGTTTTTTATTTTGTTTACCCCACTATAAAACAAATGTTTTTGCAAACATTAATATTGGTTCAGCATTAAGATTTAATGATTATTTTATGTCTTCTTATTATTTTCTTTTTAATCGGGACTAATTATGGTATTCAAATTTTTCAATACTGAAATTTCAAGAAGGAAAAAAAGTCCAGGATTGACATCCCTAGTATACTTGTTTTAATTGTAACTTTTACATTTATTTCTTTGCAGTCGTGTTCACATTTCTGAGGCTACTCTTAAATGTCTCAATGATGCCTATGAAGTGGAGCCTGGTAACGGTGACAGCCGTGACAATCACCTCAAAATGCTCAACATCAAAACATTTCTAATTAAACGTACAGAACCGCTGAGGTAAAAGTCAAACATTTACTATAATAAGGACATTTTATTAAATTTATTATAATCAAGGTTCCATTTTCCGGAAGGTCTTTTTTCTTTTAACACAGACAAAGTTGATCAATACAATGAAAACAGAATAATAGTTATTTATAGGGTAATTTTAGGTTTCAATGATCAATTAATGCATTTATAAATTTTTCATTTTATTAAAAAAATATAATTGGGAGGTTCCACGAACCAGATCATCTTAAATATTGATGAAATTTATAATTCAGTTTTCTAACCAAAATAGTTAAAAAAAATACGAAATAAACATCGTTTTGTAGCGAGGAGATATAATAGTCAATATATATTTATTAAAGAAATTACCATTTAGTCCTTCCCTGAATTCTGTATTATAGAGAAATTTCCATTAACCCGAAAATTATACCATTTTCTAGGGTTTACCCAACGGCAGTTTTTAATCGGGTCCTAAGAAGACAATGCTATGATGATTAGGTCCCGACCTTAAAAATGACTATTGACGTCATTTTTAAGTCATTCGTTCGTTGTTTTAATTGATTTGGGATACAGAATAGGCCCTCTAATTTATGTCGCACAACCATCCTACAAAATTTATAATAATTTCAGTGATGGTCCTGGTACAAAATTAATGATTTATTTTTTACTAGCTGAACCCGTGCACGACTCGTGCAAAGATTTTATGAGTGCAAGGATATGGAGCAATATAAAAAACATTTGTATTTTTTATATCATCCCGTAGAATATTTCTCGTAAAATTCTTCCCAGTAAAAATCTTCCCCGTAAATTCTTACCCATAGAACGTTTTCCCGTACAATTCTTCCCGGTAGAATTCTTTCCCGTAGAATTCTTCTCCGTAGAGTTTTTCCCAGTAGAAGTTTTAGTGTGGTGAGTTTCGATATGACAAGTTTAGGTGTCGTTAATTTTGGTGTGGTTTAGTTTTGTGGTGAGTTTTAGTGTGGTGAGATTTAGTGTGGTGAATGTTAGTGTGGTGAATTTTGGTTTGTTGAATTTTATTGTGGTGATATTTAGTGTGAGTTTTAGGGTGGTGAGTTTTAGTGTGGTGAGTTTTAGTGTGGTGAGTTTTAGGGTGGTGAGTTTTAGTGTGGGGAATTTTAGTGTGGTTAATTTTAGTGTGGTGAATTTTAGTGTGGTGAGTTTTGGTGTGGTGAATTTTTCATTAGTGAGTTTCATTATGGTAAGTTTTAGTGTGGTGAGTTTTTATGTGATAAATTTTGGTGTGGTGAGTTTAAAAAATTTTGTGGGGTTGTTACCCCGGACTGAAATATATTGATATCACTATAATAATTATTGACATACACCATCTTGAAAATGTACCTTCTATGGGGGGTGCCACGCCCAGTGGTCCAATCCCGCCCACATTCGGCGAGACCGTTTAGAATGATTAAATATAACGCTGATCAAAATTTCATTTAATTTGCTATCCCAATTGCTGATATAAGTTTTTAACTTTTGGGTTATATGGGAGGTGCCACGCCCAGTCCACCGATCTCACCGAGATATTGCATATACTCTGCCCAGACCCATCATACATATTGTGTCAAAATTTTATTCAATTCGGTTTTGACGACAAAAAAGAACGCAATGGTCGAAATCACCACTTTACAAAAATAAATATTCGACAAAAACAATGTCGAAAAGAAAAATTTGTTTTTGATTTGTTTTTGTTTTTCTTTTATTTTTATTTTTCCTTTATTTTGGCTTTTAGTTTTATGTTATTGCTTTTGTATTTTTGCTTTTGTTTTGTGCTTTTGTGTTTTTGCATTTAAATATTTTTTTTGTATTTGCGTTTTTGTTTCATATTCCTAGCTGGTGAAAGTGCCGAGTTATATGGTTTTAAAAGTTTATGTTGAATGAGAGGTGCCACGCCCCTTTGTCAAATCCCGCCCATATATAGCCTATCATTCCCTCCAGACCATAACGAATATGTGGTAAAAATTTCAAGAAAATCGGGTCAGCTGTTTAGACGGATAAGCGGAACAAACAAACAAACAAAAGGACAAACCAACAAAGAGATTATATGTATTAGATTAGATTAGATGCTAACCAAATTTGTTATTTTCTAATTTTCACATAGACCGAAAAGACGTTTCGGAAATCGCAACAGTCAACATCATGCATCAACCACAACAGTTGCCTCTAAATCTCAGTCAGTTTCTGGTGTGCAGGTGGATCACGCCCTACCGCTGAACAACAACCAGTTGCACAAGAAAAACATATCCCTGAATTCTTTGCCTAATGTTGTAGAAGGTGTTGTACTGGGAAATGGCCATGCGCCCGCTGCCACTACAACAATGTCGACGTTATCCTCCCCCACAACGACAACAGCACCGTTGGAGCACCACTCCAAATCAAATGGAGGCAGCGTGCATCATCTGACGGACTCAATAGATCCAAAGTCCCTGATCACAGAAGATGAACCAACAACCGAATGGATCCCGGAGATTCCATTTAAAAATGTGAGTTTGCATATTTACCATATTCCCCAAGTAATACAAATATATTTCCAAATAAGCATTTCCTATTTCAATTAAATATAAAATGATACATTCACTGAACTAAATAATGTAAACCATTCATACTAATAGCCTCAAGTTTTACCATAAGGTCTTATAGAAATCGAAATCTCACACCAATGCAAATATAACAATTTTAATAAATACAATTTTATTTTTCCAGCTCACCGAACCAGAAGAAGGTCTACTTCGTACCGATTCAGTTTTGTGTGATGTGAAACAGGTCCATCGTGTATCCATCACAGCTACGGCCGAAGAGGTAAGTTCAGAAGTCCAGTAGACATTATACTGGGTCATGATGGAGAACTCATCATTGTATTTTTACCTTTTCGTGACCATTAATATGAAAAACATGATCTGGCCATGAGCAACAAATATTAAATGTTGGTTCAAACAATTATAGATAGACGAATTCATTGACCAGAATATTCAAATAAACTCAAACAAAGAGATTCGCCGCGAATATTTGAACGGATGGACGTTAAAGTTTAAGGAGAAAAGTCAGGAGCAAAAATTCTGTCAATTACGTGAGGACATGTTTAGGTTAGTACCATTTAATGTTCATTTCGTTTGAAAGATAATGAAAAAGATAAAGACTATCAAACTGTGTCAATTTAAAATTAAATATTTTTATTTGTATTAATCAAATATTCTTATTAATCAAAATGCTGGTTAATCAATTATATTATTGATTAATAAAAAATCCGATTAAGTGATTTATCAATCTAAATATTAATTATTTAAACCGGTTTATTAATCGATCCTAATCCTAATATTTATATAAATTTAAACATGATAATTGAAGTCCAGGACCCAAATTTTAATATCGTTTTTTCAACAGTTTTTCTGATATATATCATTTAATTATAATTACTCAAATTTTTATGATCAAAGGTCCAATATGTTGTGTGTCTTCGTAATCTGGATATTCATAGTACTTTGCCAAGGTATCATCATTCCACATTGCACGAAACTTATCATTTGCCTGGCCGTAGGCACCGTGGTACTTACTGCATGTTGCGTTCTGGTAATGGCCGAGGAGTATTCAGGTATACATTTAATTTAGGTTCAGAGAAATATATATGTAATTTTAGTTATTGAATGAATAACATGATAAGTTGTCTTAGCATTAAGGTAGTTCAAATTTACTTAAACATTGCATCTGATGTCAAATTAAAGGTAAATCAACCGATATCGTGTGAACCTTTGGCTTATTACATAAAACTATACATTATGAACATCATATTTTTATTATATTAAACATAAACAATATTTAATTCTAAAACCGCTATATATTAATTAATGTCATGACAATTTCTTCGATTGGTGATTATAATTCATTTGTAAAGAAGTTTCATCATATTAATGAACAAATACATAAAATACAACATATTTTACTTCATATTCAAGAATGCTGTTCATCAAACCAAATTTCAATCAAAATATTTATTTTTCGTTTATTTTTTGCCGTATTTCTCAAGTAGTTCTTGTATTTTATTTCTTATATAATACTTGCTTACTTTTTACAACACTTTTTTTCGAATTATTTTCTAAAAAAAAATTTTTTTTTTTGAAAAATTCGTAAAAAAATTTAAATATTTATAAATATTATGAACAAATTCACCAATATCACCATTAATATTCATTATATTGAATACTAGCTGGACCCATACACAACTCGTGCAAAAAAATTTGTAAATGCTATGGAGCAATTTTGTTAATATAAAGAACATTTTTATTATTTATACCAGGGACCCGTGCTTCGCTGTGGACTTTTTTTATTGGTTTTATAAATGTAGTAACCAAAACCAAACTAATTCTCCGCTAAAACAACTTTTCTCAGACTGTGCTTCGCGGTAGAATTCTTTCTGGAGAATTCTTCCCTGTAGAGTTTTTCCCAGTAGAAGTTTTAGTGTGGTTAGTTTTATTTTAGTGAGATTCGGTGTGGTGAGGTTAGGTGTGGTGAATTTTGGTGTGGTGAATTTTAGTGGGGTGAGTTTAAGTGGGTGAATTTTAGTGTGGTGAATTTTAGAGTGGTGAGTTTTAGTGTGGTGAATTTTAGTGTGGTGAGTTTAAGTGGGTAAATTTTAGTGTGGTGAATTTTAGTGTGGTGAGTTTTAGTGTGTTGAATTTGAGTGTGGTGAATTTTAGTGTGGTGAGTTTAAGTGGGTGAATTTTAGTGTGGTGAATTTTAGAGTGGTGAGTTTAAGTGGGTGAATTTTAGTGTGGGGTAATTTTAGAGTGGTGAGTTTTAGTGTGGTGAATTTTAGTGTGGTGAGTTTAAGTGGGTGAATTTTAGTGTGGTGAATTTTAGTGTGGTGAATTTTAGTGTAGAGAGTTTAAGTGTGGTAAATTTTAGTGTGGTGAATTTTAGTGTGGTGAATTTTGGTGTGTTGAGTTTAAATGAGGTGAGTTTTAGTGTGGTGAATTTTATTGTGTTCAGTTTTAGTGTAGTGAATTTGAAGGTGGTGAATTTTAGTGTGGTGAGTTTTAGTGTGGTGAGTTTGAGTGTGGTGAATTTTAGTGTGGTTGATTTTGTTTTCTATCCTTTTTTTATTTTTCTGTTGTTTTTGAGTTAATGCTTAAGTTTTGTGCTTTTACTTTTGTTTTTGTGTTTGTTTTTTGCTTTCTTTTTAGTTTTTGTTTTGTTATTTTTTTTTTTTTTATTTGAGTTTTTTGTTTCATCTTCTTAGCTTGTGTAGGTGCCGAGTTATGTCGTTTTGAAAGTTTAGGTTGTATGGGAAGTGCCACGCCCTTTTGTCAAATCCCGCTTTTGTCCAATCCCGCCAAATTTCAGTTAAATCGGTTCAGCGGTTGAGACGTGATGCTGGAACAAACAGACAGACAGACAGACCAACAGACTGACAGACGGACTATGAGTTTTATATAGATTTCGTTCTTCACTATGATGTTCGATAGTACGAATAATTTCATATATATATAATGAATATATTCATCAATATGTCATTTAATGAATGGTGGTACCAATATGATGAAACTGGTAGTTGGTGAAAAAATTCATAATATTTATGAATAAATTTAAATTTAAAAATATTTTTTTTACTTTGTATGTGACTTACTGACTTTATTTATACTATCATTACATCGCGATAGGACAATACAAAATTTGAAGATTTGTTTTAAAAAGTTGTCTTCCAATAAACGTAGGGTGGTGCAATTTGTCCAAGAGGTTACGAACGGTACTACCTTCCGTTGAATCGTAAGGTGTACTCGAGTCTTTTTATAAGTTCTTGAACCACACTATTAACTTTTTTTTGTAAAAACCCATTGAATAAACTTCTTGATTAAATATACATATATAATTTTTTCTCGCGAACAGGCTTGTGGTACTGTTTCATACATGTGGGTTCTCAAATAAAAGGAAAATCTTTAGCGATTACAAATTATATATATATATGTAGGTTATTTGTAGTCGACTGAGACTTATTATAACTTTCATAAATTTTATTAACCTCATTACAACAATTATCAAAATTTCCCATGTGACCTAACCTGTCTTACTGGTTGGACTTAACGTGTTATGAAATGGAAGCATCGAAATAGCATATTTTATGTATCGATTGTCTTCTTCTTCATAGGCCTGCCCGATTTTCTAAAGCGGAACTCAGCCAAACTGGTCCATCAAAGACAACGTCGCACACTATTCATCTGTTCGGTGATTGTCCTTATGTCAGTTCTGAGTTCGATAGGCCTGATACTCTGCCCTTCGGCAAGCTATTTCGATGGAAGCCACAACGACGAGAATTCTGGGCAGGGCGTCGGTGTAGCGAACGTCACTCGTAGCAGAACGAACGAAACAATAGAGAAAGAGTACAAATTGAATGTTTACGTGTCAGCTACCATACACCACAACATTACCATTAATGGTCCATTAGCCTTAAGAAATCTGGAGTTTGAGAGTCAATCTCAAGAACAACAACCCACTTATGCTATTGTGGACACTATTGTCACAAACAACTTCTCAGCCGATACATCCGAATTGACAGCACAACCCGCCAGTAGTATTGTGCGCAAAAGCATCGCTAAAGCACTGAACCTGAGTCAGGCCGTCATACCGGCAATAAATCTATTGGAGAGTTCACTGGAAACATTTGAGGACTCCAATCGTGCCATTATTCTGATAAATACATCGTCGGAAAACGTCGAATCGCCAATGTTGGAGACCAACATTGAAAATGCAACGCACGTGTTCAACCGCCAAGCGAACCCGCCGGACTGTGCACATCCCGAGTACATTGTCTTCACCTGGATTCTTTGCCTGATTGCGCTGGCCACAGCCCTAAAGCTTTATTATTTGGTTAAGACAATGATGGCTGTTGTCATGGTAGCATGCTATTCTACCCTTATACTGTATGTATTTCCCAAAATATACACTGAGCACTTGGTGATGCTGACGCAGAATAAAGCGGGGATGCCTTTATCCATACAGATGTTGATTTTGTTGTCTGTATTTTTGGTGATGGTTGCCTACCATGCGCGCTTGGTTGAGGTGAGTAAATCTTAATTTTGTAGATAATAAAAGAAAAAAAAACATTCTTAAAATAAAAATGTGGATTGTGGTAAGTTTTAAAATTGTTTTATCTTTAATGGTTATGTAGATAAAATTCAGTAAATTTGAGATTTAAATTGATATACTTTACATATTTATACGTAAATTGTATATTTTATCATGAAATCAAAATATTTGTATGCAACTTTTAAAACAATCATAAACTGAAACCCGTTTTTAAATATCTCAAGTGGTTTAGTAAATATAAAATTGAAAAGTTGAACATTTTTCATTTTTTTTTTTTTTGAAAATTTGACTTTTACGCAAATTACCGTAAGTATTTTTTTTCTTCATTTTTTGATAGATAACATTACTGAGAATCGTTTAAATTATAAAAATTATCCAAAATATATTTAACCAATCTGGCAACACTGGTCAAAGTTCAAGTTTTTTTACATTCTTTTTTGTCTTTGACCCCCTGCAGAAAAGTTTTCAAAGTTCAAAATCAAATTTTAAGTAAGCAGTTTTAAGGACGGTTTTATGACAAGTCCTTTTAAAGAATTAGTATTTTCGGAAATAATGTTGTCCTGCACATACCCTTCGACGGGCAAAAAATAAGTAAGGGTAGAACTATCTTAAAAATTGCATACCTAAATTTTGACGTTGGGCTTTGAAAACTTTTCTGCACGTGTGCAAAATAAAATTAAAATTTAAAAATGCGAAATTTTAATAAAACATGATGTTAATTAATATGTTTATTGCACACATATGTAAAGTAAATATATAAGTGTTTGTTATCATTAAAAAGAAGAGATAAGGAATCTATGTGGCGAATATAAGGACAATCTGTATATAGTTTCTGAACAATTTTTTTTTGAAAAAAAAAAAAAGATATAAAATAATAATATGGCAAAAAATACTCAAAATTTGATTAAATTTACATATATAAATATTAACCTTATCATCATGAAACTTTTATATATACCAATTCTATGTACTTATACTTAATTAAAACATTTTTAAGAATATATATATATATATTATAAAGAGAGATATAACGGTTTTAATCTAAGTCGCTTAAACAAATAAGTATTTTGGAAAAAAATACTGTCCTCCACATATACTTCTTATAAGAATTAAACAAATACGATTTTAATTCAATGAATGAAATCTTCAATATGATGAATTCTGGGTTTTGGTGAAATTTTTATTTATGTATGTGTGTTATAGGCTTATTTAAAAAATGAGAACCGATGAACAAATGTTATTAATTTTTATCGTTGGTTTGAACTATGCTCCGCATTGCCATAATTAAATTTCTTATTTATCATTAGATTCAAAATACTAAAAAAACATCTAAAAATAGTGAAAAACTCAAAAATGTTCGAGTTTAGCTTCAAAAACGTATTGGAATTTTAGTATTGGTTAATATATTGTAATTAGTCTTATATTAGACTGTATTTTTTTATTCTAAAAAGTGTCTGAATAGGTTTTAACATTTTGAAAGTAATATTTAAAAACTTTACGTAATAGATAAAAAAACAGAGTATACAAGTAGAATTGATGTGTGGGATATCCATCAGAAATATTTTTTATCGTTTTGTTGAGTAGTGATAGGAATTAATATCGAAATCTTATCTTTTCTACAGGTCACATCACGCTTGGATTTTATTTGGAAGGAGCAAGCAGAGCGCGAGTTGACAAATATGAAATCTAACCGTTCCCTCAACGATACACTAATAAAAGTAAATGAAATTTGGTTTAAATATTTTGTAATGCGCATTATATTTGATTTTTTTTTCTTTACATGTACCAGAACATTCTGCCTGATCATGTCGCCGAATATTATCTCTCAGACGAACACACCGATGAGCTCTACTCCAACATGCACAGTTTATGTGGTGTCATGTTTGCATCGATACCGAATTTTCAGGACTTCTATTCGGAAGATATAGATAATGGAAAAGCCTGTATTAGAATACTAAATGAGATAATTTGTGAGTGATTTCGAAACATATTCATGCCAAATATATTGAAAATGGCTTAGGTCTAGTTTTTCAGTCACGTTTTCAAATTAAACTTAGTTTAAAATAGATATAGTCACATTCGGACTGCAAAATTGAACGACATTCAGCCACTTTGCTAAATGTTTTTAAAATTTAAAAATATTTTAAAGAATATTAAAACATGCACTGAAAATTTTGACCTCAAGTGAATATAAAGTCACTATAGTCACTATTTCCAGTAATTTGCAATAAATGGTACTTATGTCTTTGAATCTGTAGGTGATTTCGATGCTTTATTGGAAGAGCCACGCTTTGCTTCTATTGAGAAAATCAAAACTGTCGGAGCCACATACATGGCCGCCTCTGGTCTAAATTCCGAACATCTGCGGATGCGCGGAGAGTCAGCAGAGGATAGCATTTGTGATTTGATCGAGTTCGCTTTCGCCATGAAGCAAAAGTTAGAGGAAATTAATAAAGAGGCATTCAATAATTTCCAATTGCGTGTTGGCATCTGCTCGGGACCTTTGGTCAGCGGCGTTATTGGTGCGCGTAAACCGGTCTATGACATTTGGGGTAATACGGTTAATGTGGCCTCACGCATGGACTCGACCGGAGAGATATGGCGTATACAGGTTCCAGCGTATACAGCTGATCTGCTCAAGGAAAAGGGTTATACATGTGTGGTAAGTAACAAGAAGTACCACTCGAAGAATGAATAGGAATTAAAACATTTGGTTCATGTACAGGTGCGGGGTGAAATAAATGTCAAAGGCAAGGGTATTATGACGACATTTTTTGTGCATCCGAAAGGAGTCTCCGAAAGTCAATTAGCATCGCCGGTGCGATTGCCAGCTGGCGTCCCTCTGGCTCAAACACCAAATTTACAGCGTCAGACTTCTCACCATGGCTCATTTAGTGCAGTTGTCTTTGAAATGCTGCAAGCGTCCAAACGAAGCACTACCTGTGCTGGAACGCGTGAGTTTTAAAAAAAATCTTGAAATCAAGCAGACCCTATAAAAAAGTTTTTTTTTGCAGCAACTGGCACCCCGTCACCGCAAATACGTCGTGGGCGACGTGGCAGTACATTTAGTTCTGTGCGCCTGTCCCAGAAGGCAACCTCCAATAATCCAGTCAGGCGTAATACCACTCGTGTTCGCGGCCGGTCCTATCGTCAAAAAAAGGTATTTTTGATTTTATCTATTTGTGTAGATTTTTGATGCATCTTCTTTGCAGAGCTCCTCGAACAACTCAATCGTCACACAGACCAGTAACTCCTTTATACCAACATTTCGTAGGATCGACCAAATTGAAACAACTCTCAGTAGAAGTCATAACGATGCTTTATAGCCTTTTAAATATGTCGTGTAACTGAAATAGCTACAAAGATATATCGTTTTCCGGACTTCACTTACAAAGTTTTTGGAACTTTTGTTTTTACGTGGATATTTTTCAATGACGTACCATAAAAGATTCTATATCTTTTTTTCATCCAATGCATTCTTACGAGTTTTCCTAGACATTACTACAATAGTTTTAGTTAATTTTATGTCCACTTAATACCATTCAATACAGGGTATATTAAGTTTATTGGTACGACTCTTAGGAGACGTGGCTGTTATGCAAAAGTTTATATATTCTTGATAATCATGAGTTCCCAAATCGATTTATCCAGCTCCGTCTATATCTTTAAAAATACACGAATAGTTTGCGATGAAGTTTAGTTTCAATTGTGATTAGGTATTTGAATATAAGTGATCGGGTCACATGTCACAATAGACCGATCCTGCCCAATACCATGTAATCGTGATTTCCACATTCAGTCGGACATCGCTAATCGACGCACGCTGATCTAGAATATTTAACTTACATACCGTAAACGCATTATTCTGGGTGTTACAAACCGATGACTAAAGTAAACTTAGCCTCTCACTTTTATGGTAATTTTTCTAAGTTTACGTTAACGAACAATTGGTGGGGAGATGAGTGAAATGTTTCGTGGATAAATACCTGAGGGGGTTAAGTGCATACAATAACTTTATACAAATGTAAAATATAATAAATAATGGACCAAATTTATAATATCATCTACAAACAAATATTAGCTAATGCGCCAAATTTTGCACACTGATTTAAATCTAATTTGTTGTAAGAATAAATGCATTAGATTTTTTAAAAAATATATATGTTAAATATAAATTTATTTGAGTATCAATATCGTAGGATTAATTGCTTCGAGTTTGCCTAAAAATTGGATATATTTATGTTTGAAAACAAATTTGTATATGAAAATTTCAATTAGCGTACTCACAGTTCCATGGTGTTTATAGAATAGTGTATGTATACCTTAATTTAAGTATGAGCATCATTTATCAGTTGAATACGTTTAGCTGCATTTCAACGTTTCACATTTAATTTTTTTAATTATTTTATGCAATTTACTTATTTTTCATTTTCAACTTCCTCAGAGCTACCCACAACAGCTGTAGTGTGCCACTCTTATAAAGGAAGCAACAAAAATTTTAAGTTTCTGTGTTGTGTCGACCACATGGTACAAATACCAGACTAAAACACGACGAACTATGTATACGCTAAATCAAGGATTGAAACCGTAACGAAAATCAGAAATAAACCGATATAAAAAGTATAAAAAGAGACAAACCAATTATTTTATTTTATATAGAATCTCTAAGGTACAAGACATGTTTAAATCTGCGGTTCCCAAAATAAAAACTTCTTGTTGTACAAACATTTTTCAGAAATTTGTCTGAAATTAGGTAGGGTATAACAAAGGCAACTTTACTTACTTTACTATTTACTTACTAACAAAAGCAACTCCAAGCTCAAAATTGGAGGTACCACGCCCACTTGTCCAATCAAGATGAAATATCGACAACTGCATTATATTAACAAAAAATATTTTACTATAAGTCTCATCACTGTAGCTCCAGTTATTCCCAACATACAATTTATTAGAAATTCGTTTAAAATGTGCAATATTAAGAGAATGGTGATAACGCAGATGATGAAGAAGATGATAAAGAAGACATTGATGAAGATTACCAAGAGTTTCAAAATTGTTTATCGTCCCTCTTACATGCATTACTATTTTATATTAAAAATCTCATTTTTTAAGTATTTTAGTATTTTTTCGCAAAAGCAATAACATATTTTCAAAATTGAAAAACTGATTTGAAATGCTCCTAGGCAACAAAACTGCATTAAAAGTTTAGGAGAATAATGCGGAACACTTTATCTTTTTTAACTTTAAACAATTTACTTTTTGTTTTAGAGGCTAACATATATTGTATGATATCTTATTGATCCTTTAGACTAGTTCCGTTTTTTGTTATATTATAAGATCTTAAAACATCTATACTTACTTTGAGAGTTAATATCTGAAAAAGAGTATTTCATTCAAATAAAATTCTTGTACGCATTTATGGCCTGACATTTTTATAAGTGAATTATAATCCTAATGCTTGCATTCTAATTTAAAAAAAAAATATTTAATTTTGGCCAGCTTTTTTCACTTGTGGACCAGTCTTCGTCGTCACTTTCGTCGTCCGACTATTCATTTGTTTTGTTTTTGTTTTCTTTATTACATGTTTAGCGGCAAATCGTATGCAACTACACAGAAAAATGGAAAAAGATGTGTTGTTTCTCTTGATACGCTATTGTCGTTTGTGAAGCATGCTACACTGAAAATAAAGCAAACATAAAATACACGAAAAAGTTAGTGTATTTGACGAAAATATTCGTAAAAATGATCCACGTAATGAACTTACTTACTCTGTCTCTCTCTCTCACACACATATAATTGTCCTATTCGAATTATGGCGTTATTTTTGTGATACAATATAAGAGGTCTACAATATTTTTTTTGTTAGTTTCAAAATTAACGTAATCTCGTTTTGAGATTTTTGATATGATATCGATCGAGATTTTCAATTGCCTCGTCCGCATCACTAGATTTATACTATTTTTTTTTTTTGTTCAAATATGATTCAAATTTTTATGTTATTGGTTCTTGTGTTAATAAAATATATTTTTTTGTTCAAGATATTGAACATTATGGACAAAAAGTAACTTCAATACAAAAACGTAAATTAAAACCGTTATAAAATTTTAAAACAGTAACCGAAACGAGCACCAAAATCTAAATCAAAACCATCATTCGTTTAGGTTTCAATCCTTGCGCTAAATATAAAAATCAGAGCTCTCGATTTCATACGATTAGCCTTCTAATGATATCCGCTATCTATTTCCGCCATAAAAAAAAGTTGGACAAAGAGTGGTTTTGACCCCTCGTTTGGAGGTCATGAACCACCGACCATGGTACCATTCGATTTCCTACGTTGTCTGCTACTGATTTCTGCAATCAAATTTGCATTTTTTCCCAACCCACTTTTTTCAACCTACTTTTGCCCATCCACTTCTGGCCAACTCCCACACTAAGCAAACGGACGGATTGACTAACGGTCAAACGAACG
This sequence comes from Dryomyza anilis, assembly GCA_951804985.1. NCBI lineage: Eukaryota > Metazoa > Arthropoda > Insecta > Diptera > Dryomyzidae > Dryomyza > Dryomyza anilis. Next base: position 39,963,098 of record OX638134.1, on the reverse strand, counting down.
AACGGTTTGTTCGAACAACGAATGATCAAACTACCCGAGATATGCGTACTACCCGGGTAGCTCGACCATTTAATATCCAGGTTTTACGGGTATTTGAATTACCCGGGTATTACCCGGGCATGCAGGTAATCGTGAGCTCTGATAAAAATGTACTTACTTTTCATAAGGGCCGTCGATATAAACATTTAAAATAAATCTAATTAGCAACTCTATTATACAAACTGTTTGTAATTTATGTATTTTGTATTATGATTAATGAAAATAAATTTAATGTTACTAAAATAGGTTTATTATTAAAATTGTCATGTGATAAATAATTCGTACAACCATCACATAATTGTCTAATATGTTAAATTTCTGAAAATATTAATAGTTGTATCATTAAATCTGTAACAATTATTGACCAATTTATAGCAAATTTAGAGTTTACCATAATTATAATAAAAGTTTTGTGTTTATTTGCCAAAAATAGAATTATTAAAGTATTTTTAATTTTTAATTTGTATTCGGGATCGAAACAAAATTTAATTTTGAATTGCTGTTTCTTTTTGCATTAATCAATAGTGAAGAATTCAGTTTGATTTTTTTCAGTAAAAATATTTTGATTTAATAAAACAAGAATGTTGTTTCTTCTTACAATGATATCATATTTTAAAAACAATAACATTAAATTATTGCTTAATTTTTAACAAAAAAGGACACAGTTTATTCTCCTAGAAATAAACAAGTTTTGTCTAAAATATATTTTTGAAATTAGTTTGGCGGGATTGGTACACAGGGCGTGGCACCTCTTATACAAGGCGCATTTTCAAGATGATGTATTCTGACATTTATTATAAGTTATTGGCAGCACCCTCAGAATTTGATGAAATTTGAAAGTATAGTGAAACAACATAAAATGAAGATATTGGAGAATTTTAGCTTCCCAAATGGTGTGGTTTCAGAAATTTTGTGGTTTACAATTTGAAAAAACTGTATAAAAATCATAAAGGAGGTGCAAATTAATTGAACGTAACTTTAGCTATAGTGAATCAAAATAAAACACAAAGATCTCATTTTAAAGATATAAAATTGCCAGAAATATATCATACAATATCCATACCATGTTGCTTTAATAGTGTACAGTTTAAAACAAAGTATATTTCAAAAGGACATATCTCAAAAAGCAACCTTTTTAAAATTTTTAAATTAATATATGTTCAAGGTTGACTATTATTTAAGATTTGAATTAGAGTGGTAAAATCACGGGTTCAGAAGTTATGTGTAAAAATGTTGAAAATTTTGTATGAAAAATATGTTTTTTTTTATATTTCAAATTTTTCTTTATTATATTATAAAATAAATGCTCAGTAACAAATTATTCTGCCCTACACTTATTTTGGTCTAGTTAAACTTGCATAATTTAATAGGTGTATTTTTGCTGCTGATTCTGATTCTGGCATCAGTTTTGTCAAATTCAATCCCGTTTTTAAGATTTTTCCCATTTCTAAAATTTTAGAAATAATGTCTATATCCCAAAAACTAGAGTACATTTGAGTACATCTTTTTCATTTTCGGAATCAGTGCCTTAAATGTATATAAAAAAAGACTACAACTTTAACAACACCAAAATAATGGTAGGGTAGAATCATTTTTTACTACGTATGTATGTTATAAAATAACAAAAAAAATATTGAAATATAAAATAAAAAAAAAATTTCATACAACATTTTCATACAAAATTTTCATTAAAATTTTCATTTTAAATTTTCAACATTCTACAACATTTTTATATGTTGCCTCTGAACCCGTGATTGTACCACTCTAGTTAAAATTTTAAATAATAGATGAAAAGTCAACCTTGAACATATATTAATTTAGAAAATTTTTAAAATGTTGCTTTTTGAGATATGTTCTTTTGAAATATACTTTGTTTAAAACTGACCACTATTAAATCAACATGGTATAGAAATTGTAAGACATCTTTTTGACAATTTAATTATCTTTAAAATGAGACCTTTGTATTTTATTTTGGTTTACTACAGCTTAAGTTACGTTTAATTGATCAACACCATCTTTGTGATTTTTATACAGTTTTTTCTTATTTCAAACCACCAAATCTCTGAAACTACACCATCTGGGATGCTGAAATTTGGACAATTTATTATTTTTATGTTGTTTCACCACACTTCCAAATTTTATTAAATTCTGAGATGGTTCTGCCATAATTTGAAATTTTTCGGTTGATTTGATATGGAATGACTCATATAAAAAACTCTTGGTCCGTCTGTCTGTCTGTCTGTCTGTTTGTTCCAGTATCACATCTAAACGTATACTGGACTGAAATTTTACACGAGGATACTATGGAGTCCGGAGGGTGACATAGGCTACATATGGGCGGGATTGGACAAATGGGCGTGGCATCTCCCATACAACTTACATGTTTAACGCGTTATAAGTTGGAACTTACACCAGATAAGAAGATAAAACAAAAAAATCAAATAAAAAAAAAATACAAAAGCAAAAACACAAAAATCAAACACAAAAACAAAATCAAAAGCTAAGCCATTACAAACAAACAACAGCGAAACAAAAAGAAGCACAGATGGATAAACAAAAGCAAATAAAAAGAATAAAATCAAAACAAATACAAACATAAAAACAAAAGAAAAATACGTAAACAAAATGAAAATCAAAAACATAAAAACAAAAGCAAAATTAAATTACAAAAATTAAAGCAAAAATACAAAATCAAAACGGAAAATCAAAAATGCAAAAATATCAAAAATACAAAAACCTGAACGTTTTATTGTAAATATCTGTGTAGGTAGCAACATGCATGAAATTTGGTCCAGTGATGTATATTGTAGTTGTTTATCATTTTGCCAAATGTGATGTAACTCCTGACCTACTAAGAGTAGAGTAATAAAGCAAAGATTCATGTATAAAATTCCAATCGTCACGTAGAATGTGGGCGGTATTTAACAAAGAGGTGTGGTGCCGTTCACATAAATAAAATTTTAAATAACTGCTGACCGAATCAAAGGTTCATATTTAAAACTCCAATCGACACATAGAATGTGGGTTGTATTGGACAATGGGGCTTGGCACCTCCCATATAACTAAAACTTTAAAAGCATAATTGTAAATATCGCAACAAAAGATCATATTATAAATTGCAATCTTTACGTAGAATGTGAACGGGAAACAATGGCGACGTAGGCATGCACTAAAAACGGAAAAGGGGCGTGAATTTGTCCACACTTTAAAAATATATACTTTTGCATTTACAAAAACTTAGCACGGGCGAAGCTGTGCACGAGTCCAGCTAGTTATTAGAATATAATAATAGTTTGGCTCTGCGGTCATGAAGAACTTAGGCCGAGCTCTCTTCTCTATTATAGTGATATCAAATTATTTCACACCTGGGTGTACTTAATCACCCCAAGTTTTTAAACTTACCCCGTCAAAATTGACAACACCGAAACTCACCACAATAAAACTTTTAAAAAAATTACCACTTCTATGGCGAAGAATTATATATAGAAAGAATTTTACGGGGAAGAATTTCAAGACGAAGAATTCTACGTACACACAGAAAAATGATTTATTACGTCAACCATCTAAATTGCCCTACCGTATTATTGGGTTGCGGCAACAACTGATAAAGTATTTGAAACAACCTCTTAATTCGTTTGTGGCAACCTTCTAGTCTGCAAGCATGAAGTTGTTTCAGCCTCCAAGTCAGCAAGCATGTCGACACCTCCAATTGAAATTTAATTTTAAGAAAGTTTTTTATATACATATATAACATTTATTTATGTTAAGTTTTATATATGTAAATATTATGGATGCGTAAATAAGTCACTCACACAAAAAGTATATGTATCTACTATTTCCTGTTCCCTGACAAAACAAAACAGTATGATTATTTCATCATAATTAAAAACAAAAAATAAAACTAATCATATGGTCACATATTATTTATTTTATATTATGTTCCACTAGCTACACTCAGAAGAAAATGTACCATTAAGTACTTAATGGTACGACCATTGATCTTATGGTTCATGCATTAGTAGTTTTTTCTTTTTAAATCAAAATTTTTCTTATTAATTTGACAGTATTCGAAAAATTCAGCACCATAAATTTAAATATTTCAATATTATTATTTTTAATAGAATAAATACTATTATTTTAATGGTTTCCTCCTATAATAGTAAAGGTGGCAAAAAAATACATAAAAACGAATAAAAACATGTTCGTTTTGTGCGTCATTCTGCGTGTTTGCTCAAATTGGTCGCATGCATTTTTTGTGATAATCGACATTATGACGCGTTTATAATTGGTAAGAACTCAATGTATTTAATGTAATTTCATTATATTTAAACTTTTTGTTTTATTTATTACAGAAAATAAATAATACATCAAATTTCTTTTATGGCAACGGACTCAAAAATATATGCAGACTCAAGTATTACAATCAATTATTGGAAACTGAAGCGAACAATAAATGTGTTATAATCTTTTGCAACGAGAAATGTCTTTTTATGTGTGTGATTTGTAAAAGTGAATTTTCATTTCGACATATAAACAAAATAAAATATACAATAAATTAACTAAAATCCATTTTGGTTTTAATAAATTATTAGGAAAATTTAATTCGACTACACCATAAAAGTAATAATACGTATCAATTAAATATTTATAGGTCTTGCTTATTGTAATTAAAAGAATACATTATAAAATGTATGGTAAAATGTATGGTATTAAAAATTTGAATATTATTAAACTAATGGTACGCTTCCTATTGACCAATTTTAATAGTATAAATTTTTGTTTTTCTATTGAAATACTATTAATTTACCATGATTTTTTTTCTGGGTGTACACACACAAAAATTCCTATAGTGATATTATTAAAATCCGGTCTAAAGTAACAAAATATTTGTTAATATACGATCAACAAAAAATATTTGATATATTTACAAATATGTAAAATTCTCATTTTTCATTGTTATATTAACAAATTGTGTTATTCATTTAATAAAGTAGTTTTGTTTTCCTGGTTCGCCTTGGGATGGTTCAACTTTGCATTGTGAATTTTATTTTGAATTTATTTTATCAGGGTTGCCACTACTTTATTTAAGTTTTACGCAATATTATGTAAAATTAGAAGTATTTTAAATGAAAGCAGACATGAGCATTCACTATTACAATAATTTTCAATTACAATTAAATGTAATTGTAATTAATAAAATTACAATTACATGTAATTGTAATTGAAAAATTTGCAATTACAATTACAATTAATTGCATATTAGACTAATTTTTCCAATTACAAAAAAATGAAAAATGTAATTGAAAAAAATGTAATTGAAGCTAAAAACGGAACCATTACTTTTTTTTCAATTAATTACATGAAAGTTAATGTATTACAGCTGAAGATGGTAATTACGAACACTCAATGGAACTTTTTTTGGAAGAAACTGTTCCAATGAGCATAGATTCACATCCAGGTGCGTCATTGGAACTTTTTTGGATGCAACTGTTCCAATGGCCATAGATTCACATCCAGGTGCGTCATTGGAACCTATTTGAATGCAACTGTTCCAATGGACATCAATTCACATCCAGATGCGTCATTGGAACTTTTTTGGATGTGAATCTAATTGATAATATCTTGGTAATGGATTACTTTTCATGTAATTAAATTTAAAAAAAATGTAATTATTACTTTTTATTCCTCAATTACTTTTAATTTATATTAAAAATTTCAAATTACATTTTTCAAAATGTAATTTTAATTAAAAAAATTCAATTACAAGCCATTGAAGAATTCAATTACAATTACAAGTGATGACTGTTCGCAACATGATGGTTCGCCTTTGCATTGTGTTTATGTTTTTTAATGACTAACATATTCCTCTTTTAGAATAAAAAAAAACCTTACTTACATTCTTGTAATCATTTTTAAAATTTTAGTATTTTAATTGGGGTATTTATTTTACTTGTGTTTTACAATTTCAGAATCAGTACAGTTTAGAAGTTGCAGAACATATGAGAACATTATCCAAATTGCACATAATTTTTATAAAAGATGATTCAATTAATTGATTTTATGACTGCATATTTCAAAATTTTAAAAAACTACTTCTTTAAAATAGGTTTTTTCCGCACCTGTACCACTGTGCGTCGTAGCAATTTTCTTTTTATTTAGCTTTTGACAGAAGTCGAAAATATTTCAATAACTGGCATCGTTTAGCTGACTAAAAAAGGATGCAAATGGGACTTGTAAGAAATTCACCTTTTGGATAGCTTTTTGATAATGCAATTAAGTGAACATTAGAAAGACATCCTTTTAGTTATCATTTCGTATAATGTTCTACTTGGAAATTGGGAAATTTCACGTAAATTATGTTTTAAAATTTATATTTAATAATTGTTTAAATTTGAATTTTAAATTGTTGACAGTTAATATTGCAAAAAAACTTTTCACCACAGTTTTGAGCTTTCAATTTGTCACGTTTTAATTAGAATACAGTAACAATTATTAATAAAAAAAAGGTATGACACGGTGAATGACAATTACATTAAGCTTGGCAACTCTGAATCTTTATGGTTTCTTCATTCTCTTCAATTTCGCAATATTGACAATTAAATTTAAATGGAATGGCGAACCATGATTTTGTGAACAGTCCCCAGACCAAACGTCAGTTACCACACTAGTATCTAGCCAGTACAACTAGCTAGGAACATGTCAGTGGTGTCACGCTAGTTCCAGGTGGAGATTGGATAGTTAAACTACAAAGTTTCTAGATAGTAATTTATTAAGAAAACTGGTCATTTACTATATGACATATAAAATGACAAAAAATGTAATAAAATTCAAAATTAAAATATTACAAATAAATAAAAAAAATAAAACATATATATTGACCTTTTCACAAGCTTACGATGAGATTTTCGTGATGCTGCACTCAAAGACTTTATATGTATTAAGATAGAAACATTTTCCACAAAGTTGCGAAATCAGCGAAGCAAAAATGTGCGAGTTTATGAGGTACCCTGCGGGGTTCGAAAAAGAATGTAATGCATAGTACTGATAAGTAACTCTATTGTTTCTTTATGTTCGAAACAAATATTTTATTTAATTTATCAAAATATTTAATTGATCAAATTTCTATCGAATGAAATTTTTAATTGATGTTACTAATTAATGAATTAATGATTTAAAAATTCCCAATAAAAAATATAATAAATATAACAACTTTAATATTGTAGTAGTAAAATAGTAGTCGTAGAATATAATGTTGAAATTACTGTATGAAATAAAGATTATTCCGAATTCGACTATCGACAAGCAAACATCGTATTTTACTACAACGTCAGATGTGGGGTCGCTCTAGAAAAACTTAAAAAAAAAATCTTCAAAAACCTTCAGAATAACTTCAGTTAGCGAAAAACCTTAAGAAAAACTTCAGAAACCTTCGGAATAACTTCAGTTAATTACTATAATGGAAAACTTAAGAGAAAATATAATGGCGTCATTGCGCGAAGCTGGTGTGGCGTTCAATCCATCAGCTACATGTTCGCAATTGAAATATCTTCTGCGAGAAGTTGTTGGTGACCAATTTAACCAAGCCGAAAATGGAAATTCAGCATCCAGTGACATGTTGGGTGTGCTCGGAAGCGCTGGGGCTCCGCAGCAAACTAATCAAAATGGCGGACATGTATGCGACAGCGCTGTCGACGGCGAAAATTCAAATGATGACTGCGTTTCCGGCGAAAGAACAGCCGGAGCTGTTGAAACAGTCGTTACCTCTGACGACAGCGGAAATAGAAATTTAGCTGAACAACAGAACGAGGCGCAGTTAGAGAAAACCAGCGATGCATTCGAACGTTTAAATTCAGCGAGTCGATCCAAGGAGTCCAGTGCGTCTTGTGAGAAGAACGCGAACTCAGAAAATGTAGTGCAAACCGAGCGAGAACTAGTACGTCTACTACGAATTATGAAGCTACAAAAGGAGATACGTGAACTGGAGTCTGAGAATGATGTACCACCTAAAATAATCGTACAATTTAGCGATATTGAAGGTGCTCTGGCAAAGTTCTCTGGAGATGACGATGCTGACGTAAAAAAGTGGATATCTGACTTCGATTGCGTTACGTCTGCATACAGTTGCAATGAAGAAATAAAATTTTTATTTGCGCGCCGTATGCTTCAGGGAAGTGCTCAGCTATTTATTCGTATGACGTACGTGCACTCGTGGGCTGACCTAAGAGATGCGCTGGTAAAATATATTCAAAAAATTGGAGAACCGGTGCTGGGATAGAAGGAAGGAAACTTTGCATTTTTATGTACTGACAATGCAAGAAATTGCAAAAAATGCTCCCATCGGCGAAGAAGAATTAATCGAGTATATTATCGAGGGATTACAAGACAAATCTCCAACGGTCTCAATGTTCTACAATGTTACTAATATCAACGAGCTGAAGAAGTTGCTGCCTAAGTACGAAAAAATTGTTTTCAACGCACCGGTTAAAAATACAGTAGGAGCAAACGATAGACTACGTGCAGCAAGCAGTGGACTACATGGAGCAAACGGAGAACTACGTGGACCTAACATCAGATGCTACAATTGTTCAGCATATGGCCACTACGCATCTGAGTGCAAGAACGATAAACGCGCAAAGGGATCGTGCTTCAAGTGTGGCAAGTTCGACCATCAATTCAACTATTGTCCCAATAAAGCGGTTGCAACAATATTACAAAAAGATGATTGTATTGAGCATGTTGATTATAGGCAAATGGTAAGTGTCGCTTTTAAAATAGAAGAGATTGCAAATCCACATTTTGAACCTTACTTTTGTATTTTTGATACCGGAAGTCCCCATAGTTTCGTTCGACGATCGGTAGCTATAGCTGCAAATTCGAAATTTTTATTTAACAATGCGCAGACTACAGATTATAAAGGAATTGGAAATGTTAAACTGACTTCTTTTGGTAAATTGGTAGGATACATAAAATATAAAAACATAATTAAAACTGTACAATTTTGTATCCTAGCTGATGAAGTTTTGCCATTTCCAATACTGTTGGGCCGAGATTTTCTTACATTATTTAATATTTCTTTATACATAAATAAATATTCATGTCAAAACACAAATATAATACCTGAATATGATTCTAATAAAATAAATAAACACAATTCTACTAAATTATATGATTTCGACGATTGTTCGGATGAAATTGATAACGCTTTTGAAAAAATTTGTAATATAGAGATATTTGATTCGACTGAATATGATATTGATGTTAACCCTAAGTTACCTTTAAATTTGGCAGAACATTTCAAAACCTTATTTATAACCCAGTACATTGACAATTTGAGTGATAAGTTACCTAAAAATAGTTATAAGGCACAAATTGTTTTGAATTCTCGATCTCCAACATTTTGTGCGCCTAGACGTCTTTCTTTTGCAGAAAAGCAAGAAGTTAATGAAATTATTAGAGAGCTTTTAGATCAAAATATTATTAGATATAGTAACTCTTCTTATGCATCACCAATTGTATTAACAAAGAAAAAAACTGGTGAAACAAGGATGTGCATTGATTATAGGAATTTGAATAAGATGATAGCTAAAGATAATTATCCTTTGCCTCTCATAGAAGACTGTTTGGAATATTTAGAAGGAAAATTTTATTTTTCGATGTTAGATTTAAAATCAGGATTTTATCATGTAGAAATGGCCGAAGATTCTATTGGATATACATCTTTTGTTGTTCCAAGTGGCCAGTTTGAATTCTTGAGAATGCCCTTTGGCCTGAAAAATGGACCTGCTATTTTTCAGAGATATATAACACAAATATTAAGAGATTTTATTGAAAAAAATGAGATTATTGTTTATATGGATGATATAGTGATTGGAAGCCGTAATATAGAAGAACATATTGAACTAGTTAGACGGGTTTTAGAACGATTATCTCAGCATAATCTGCAATTAAAATTGAATAAGTGTAAATTTGCGTACACCGAAATTGAATATTTAGGTTATAACGTGTCTAGTTTAGGAATTAGTCCATCGCAAAATCATATTAAAGCAATTTCAAAATACCCGATTCCTAAATGCAAGAGAGAATTGCAATCTTTCTTAGGTCTCTTTACTTTAGAAAATTTGTGAAAGCGTTCTCTTTAATAGCACGTCCGCTATATAACTTATTGAAAAACGAAACGGCGTTCGTACTGAATACGGAGTGTTTAGAAGCGATTGAGAATTTGAAGGGGATATTAACCGATAATCCGGTGTTATGTATTTATAACCCAAAAAAAGAAACCGAACTACACTGTGACGCAAGCTCTCATGGTTTCGGTGCAATTCTACTTCAGAAACAGGAAGATAAGAAATTTCATCCTGTAGCATTCTTTTCTAAACGAACTTCAGACCCCGAAAAACGTTATCATAGTTTCGAATTGGAAACATTGGCGGTAATTTATGCAATCCGTCGTTTTCGGGTATATTTGCAGGGTATAAAGTTTAAAATTATGACAGATTGTAACTCATTAACACTAACACTTAATAAAAAACTGGTTAATAGCCGTATTGCAAGATGGGCACTCGAACTGGAAAATTTTGATTATAGTATACACCATTGCCCTGGTGATAAGATGTCTCATGTTGACGCATTGAGTAGAAGTCATCTGGAGAGCGAAACAATTATAGCTGTAGTAGATAGTGAAGATATAGATTTTCAGTTACAAGCAATGCAATCACGCGACCTAGACATAATTAACTTAAAAAATCGATTAGAAAATGAAAATATGGATAAATTTTGTATGAACAATGGTGTAATATATAGAAAAGACGATGATAATTATAGATTATACGTTCCAAAAGAACTTGAAACAGAAATTATAAGAACAATACATGAAAAGTGTAGTCATTCAGGAGTGGTAAAATGTTACCAAAAAATGAAGGAATGTTATTGGTTTCCTAGCATGAAAGAAAAAATTGAAAATTTTATAAAAAATTGTTTAAAGTGCATTATGTTCTCAATGCCGCAGAAACCCAACGACAGGGTGTTACATAACATTCCGAAAGATCCAATGCCATTCCATACAATACATTTAGACCATCTAGGTCCACTGCCATCTCTACAATCTAAACGAAAACATTTATTAGTAGTTGTCGACGCATTCACAAAGTTTGTAAAGTTATACCCGGTTCTAACGACAAGTAGCAGAGAAATTATAGCTTCATTAAATAAGTATTTTGAATATTATAGTCGACCAGTTAGGTGCATCACAGACAGGGGTAGCGGGTTTACCTCAAAAGAGTTCTCTGAGTTTATGACCGATAAAAATATATCTCATGTAAAAGTAGCAGTTCATTCTCCTCAAGCCAATGGGCAAGTTGAGAGAGTTAATCGTTCTTTAGTCGGCATGTTAGCAAAGCTAAGCGAGCCTTTATTGCATTCTGATTGGGTCAAACAGTTAGTGAAAATAGAATTCGCGCTCAACAACACGATACAGAGATCTATTGGCATTACTCCTAGTAAAGCATTGTTTGGAATTGATCAGAGAGGGGAAGTGGTGGATGAATTAACAGCCAGATATTGTATCTCGATGTGACTGAGTCCTCTCACATGTGAGTACTCTCACATCGTCTGAAAAGTTGTATTTCATATCTTCACATATACCGCCCGTTGGCTCTTACGTTGACTTTGTTCCCTCTTACGTTCTATGAAACCGCTGTAAACATCCAAACATTTAGCGTTACCAACAATCAAACTTGATCCAAAATAAATAAAAATTTAGTCGAAATTACCAAATTTTTGAATCTGGCATTACTAAAATCTATATTATTTTAGCAAATACGCAAACCATTCATATTTTTGCTATGATTTGGGTTTGGAAAATAGAAAAACATAGCTTTTCAGTAAACAAAAAACAGCTGTACTGAGAAAAATGTCAAATATTTGTTTGTGTGATTTTCTTCATTTTTGCATTTTTTTCTAATTTGCTTTGTAAACTTATTTTTTGGATGAAAAGAAATGTGTAGTGTATTCAAAAATTATTTGAAATTGTTCTGTATCCTTTTTAGGTGCAATTAGTGTTTTTTTTTGTGAAAATATTAGAAAACGGAGCCAAAAAAGCTGCCGTCTAATTTGACACAATATTCGTGCGGTTGAGTTTTATGAAATACAAATTATTTCTTTACGTCGGCGCTTACCGTGTGACGTCAGACGTTTTGGGCTTTACAAAATACAAAAAGTCAGTCACACGGGCGTGCGTGACTACTTTCGTCAATTATCGAGATACAATATCTGGCTGTAAGTGAGTACTTAGAGACGTTCATTTCGGCAAAGGGTAGGGACGTAGACCAGCTACGAAATACGGCTGAAAAGAACATAGAAAAAAACCAAATGTACAATTTGCGTCGTAATGAAAATAAAAATGTAAAAGTAAATGTATTTAATGTTGGGGATTTTGTTGTTATCAGAAATGTGGACACTACAGTAGGGTTAAATAAAAAACTTCTGCCGAAATTTAAAGGTCCTTATGTAATACATAAAACACTTCCGAATGACCGTTACGTGATCAGGGACATCGAAAATTGTCAGATAACACAAATTCCTTATGATGGCGTAATAGAAGCCTGTAATATCAAAATGTGGAAAATAAATAATTGTAATGATAGACAAAGCGACATTTAACCATAATTAATTTAAATTTGTGTACAATATATTAAGAAATGTATTATTATATAAGTATTCAATGTAAATATATATATATATTTGGTGATCGAGGTCGATCACTTAAGTCAGATTGGCCGAGCTGTAGTAGTAAAATAGTAGTCGTAGAATATAATGTTGAAATTACTGTATGAAATAAAGATTATTCCGAATTCGACTATCGACAAGCAAACATCGTATTTTACTACAATATCAATATGACAAAAAAATTAATTAAAGTTTCTTCAATTAACATAATCTCATTATTACGAATATTCAATGCTACTAAAAGTTACATCGGCTGAGTTTCAATTAAAAATTAATTGGATTGATTAACATTTTAGTTATATTTACACACTTTTTTTCTGTGTGTAGTGTGATATTTATTGATATATCCGGTAGTACTCAATGAATTATTACATTAAATTACAAATGTATTTAATCCAAAATAATAATATTATAACTAACAAATACGATTATATTCATAAATATATTAATAAAAATGAAAAACTATGCCTGAAATCACAACTTGTGTTTATCATAATGTTTCATTTTTTTAACAAATATATTTCTCTCTTTCCCTCGCACTGTCACTGCTATCATCTCTGATCTTCAACATTTTTCTTATTTAATGAGCGCCGCACAAATGATGCTCTCTTGTGTCACACGATCTTTCTCTCCAATGGCCAAATATGGCTAAAATTTCTCAAAAAATGGCTAAATATTGCTAAATTTTATTTTATTTAATACAAAACACTGGATTAGAAACTCTTTGGTTAAGTGCCCTTTTTGCGGATTGGGCACTTAAATAATCCCCTTTAATATCCTGAAATACTTTAATATTAATTTGTTAACCACTTTAATGCAAATATCATCTATTCGGAATTCACGTCGAAACATAAAATTGTTGATCTTCCCAAGTAACAATTTACTGGAGAGCACCATTTTCTAGCTAGTTTTTAGTCAGAGAATGACGTGGCAGAACTGGATAGAAAAATTTGCGCATTACTAGCTACTGTCTGGTGGGATTGTGTTGGGGCTGTAAAGAGGCAAAACTAGTTAGGAAAACGTTTTGCAAACCAGCGAATTTCTAGACTGGTTATAATGAAGCTAAACTGGCCAGGAAAAGTCTTGAAAACTAGCTTCTTTCTAGACAGTCTATAATGAGGCTAAAATGGCATGATATAATAAAAAGAGTGATCAATTCAAGAAGTTTTATTGCAAAAATTCTTTTTAGTAAAAATCACTCTTACATGAAAATATCGTCGTTGTAAAACTAAAAGTCACCAAAAACATTTTTATGAAAATCTTAAATTTTAACTTTGTTGGTAATTATTACAAAAAGTAATTGATACATTTTTAAAGCTGAAATACCAATTAATAGATTCGCATTTTTTTATCATGTGGAACAAATATTAAGCTCATCGATCAAAATTTGTAAGATATATAAAGGTTTTTGTAAAGGAACATTTGGCATTTTGAAAATGTAGTTGGTGACTTTTAGTTCTACAACGACGATATATACTTTTTTATTATTGAATTTTTGCAAGTTTGCAACTCTACTCAACACTGTTTTAGTAATGCTTGTGTATTTTTTGCCGCGTTTTTTCAGAATATCAAATGTTTTTTAAATTTATGATCAACGCAATATTTAAAAGTTTATTAAAAGATTTTTTGTCAAACGCAGTGTTATGTTAATGCGAAATCATAAACAAATATGAGGCTGGAGTAAGCGACTCAAATTTGCAACATGAAACCAAATCACATTTGGGATGTCATAGACGGCCCGTCGTTTTGGGGAAACAAGTGATAATCAATTGAAGGGATCTTCCAATCTTTCGCAGTCAAACTTAAGATGGAGCACAAAGGAACTCCGCTAAGTTCCCCAGATGATATAAGTTGATGGCACTGAGGAGCTGTGTAAAAGTGGCGGTAGTAGCGACAATGTACTTGTGCAGCATCACTTAAATTTTATGGCAGCTTGTGAAAAAAGATCTTATTTTTGTATTATTTTTGCTAATTTATTTGTTATTTTATATGTTATCTAGTAATTGACCAGTTTTCATAATAAATAACTATCTAGAAACTTGGTAGTTTAACTATCCAATCTCCATCTGGAACCTGCGTGACACCACTGGCAAGATACTAGTCAGTTTTTCTGGCTAGAAACTTGTATGGCTACTAGTAAAACTGGCTAGTTTATGGCGAGTTACTGGTTGGCATTGTTACTTGGGTTATGCATTTTCAGTAAAAACATTTTGATTTAATAAAAAATTTGACATTTTGAAACTACTCATTTTACAATGATATGTTAAAAATAACACAGTTTATTCTACTGAAAATATTCAGTCCTTTTGTCTAATTAGTGTGATACAAAGATTCTTTCATTAATCGATTTAAATAATAATCGATTTTAATACTCAAAAAATACCTTTAACCACGATTTTTTTTACCTCTTTGTACTTTTACATACTCCGAACCAGTATTTTTTTTATATTTGTTATGTTAATAATCGATATTACAATTTTTTAGGTTTAACAAAAAATATATATTTTTATTAAGTATTTAACTAAGTTTGAATTGTGTATTTTAAAATATTCGCCACATGCAAATAAAAATCTAATAAAAAATAGCTGAAATGGCTAAAATAAAAAGTGGCTAAATTTCCGGCGAATAGTATTTTCAATGTTTAATGGCTAAAAAATTCCACAAATGGCTAAATCTAGCCATAAAATGGCTGCTTTGGATACACTGAATCTCATACATACATTGCGAATATTCTATTGCACACAACCGAAAACTACAAGACTACTTGGCAACAAATTATCAATTTGCCAAAACTTGTGCTTTTTCGTATTTCATGTATATCATTTATCTATTTTATCTAAATTTTCATTTATATTTAATTTCAATTTTTTTTTCTTTTTTTTTTTGAAAATATTGAAATATTTTCAAAATATTCTGATCATTATTTTTTCAAAAAATATAAATTAACAACATTTTTAGAAAAATTGTAATAAAAAAAATGATTTTTTCGAAATATTTTTTTGCATAATTTTTTTTTTAATATTGAAGTATTTTGAAAATATTGTGTGTAGTCTTTGATCATTACACTGCGTGGAACAAAATACTTTCAACAAACTTTCATATATTGTGTTGACCAAGAACTTTAAATTTACTATGATATGATCAAATGCGGCAAAAATAAGCAAACACTACCAAAACAGTGTTGAGTAGAGTTGCAAAAACTCAATAATTAATAAAAAAATAATTTATTGTAATATTGATTTTTACTAAAGATAATTTTAGGAATTAAACTCAATTTAATTCAATTCAACTCAACTCAAACTCAATTCTTTATTACTATATTATATTATTATATATATACCAGTTAATCCAGCCAGTCTAGAAAGAGCTAGTTTTCGAGACGTTTTCCTAGCCAGTCTAGCCTCCTCATAGCTAGTGTAGAAAGTTGCTAGAATTCAAGAAGTTTTCCTAGATAGTTTTACTTCTTTACTCCAGCAAAACCCCACCAGAAAGTAGCCAGTAATACTCAAGTTTTTTTATCCAGTGCAGCCCCGCCATTCTCGTACTAGAAACTAGCCAGCAAATTGGCTTGTCTATAGACAATAGTAATAGACTATAGTAAATTGTTACTTGGGGTGTCGAAGAATTTATTTGTTTCAATAAATCGGTTTATTATTCTGACCAACAAATAAAAACCGACTGCTTCGATACGATAATTTGATGAGCATGATATTGAATTACATTTAAGTTACAATAGTCATTCCGAAGTTCGCAGTCAAATAAATTTTATGAATTAATTTAAATATAAATTTGTTGAATAATTTTGTTTTGTTTAATTACTATTTAATTAAAATCATTATAAATATTATGAACGAGTTTAATAATAGCATTCGAATTAGTAACGTACACCGTACTTCTAAATCTTTCAGTGCGTTAGTAAATCTCGATTCATTAAAGCAATATTGACGAAAGCGATCATCGGTTAACATTTGATTAATTTGTTTGTCGTATAAATGTACAAGTTCGTTGTATTTACGTTACTTTTTAGTTCTGCGTATGCACACAGTTTTTTATTTCTGTGTATAGAAAATACGTTGTTTGGTAACATAAAGTAATTTTGTGGTAATTGTATGTTATTAGTGGTAAATGTAGTATTCTGTAGTAAATCTATGATTTTGTTGTAAAATTTGAAGTGTAGTATCCCAATGAACCAAAAACCTGGATACTAAGTGATTATCGAATGTATATTGAACATGGATATCGAAGATTTCACTGGAGAAAAGCGTTCAACTTTTTGCAATTGTAAGCTTGAAAACCATAGCGTTCTCCAGCAAAACTGGTAGCTTTTTATCCAATTGAATCTAGCCTTTACCTAAAATTGAATTCCGACATTCAATATACATTCGAGGTTTAACTTAATTGTAAGCTATAAATAAAATATCAATGTTGTCTGCGTATGAATGAAAATATATTAATATTTTATAAACGTATTCGTAAACCTTGGCCACTTACATTGTATATCAGCTCTTCGTGCATTTTCCGTGCAGTAGAATTCTCGGAATGACTTTCCTGTTTGGACCTGCACTTATATATTAATTGATATGTCTGTTTGCTAATTCAAGCGAAAAACAATGATCTCACTGATTGTGCAAATGCAGTGGCGCATATGTAGTGGCGAAAAATTTTTCTTGTTGACATTTAATTTATCACATCACTGAGTTGCCATGAGTAATTTTGTGTAGTGAATTTCGTGTCAAATTTTTTTAACTTCGAAAACCAACGTTGGAATAACATTCATTTATTCGGCTTGATCATGGCATTACATCCACACTGGTTGTAAAAGAAAATTCTCCAAATTTATCGAACCTTAAACTCATTGCTTATTGGGATATTTCCGCTGTGGTAATTTGTGAGAATTTGCTGTGGTAAAATGAGATTTCTTGTTGTAATGCACCTGGCAACACTGATGCTTGGTACATAAAAAAGCACTTAAAAGACCGCATTAAATGTACTTGTGCAACACTTCGAATATACGCACTTATGCAACACTGTTTCAGATATACGAATATATGCATTTATGCAACACTGTGGTGTTTTATTATTGCTTTATTAAGTACAAAGAAGCTGCCTACGACTGTTGTGCTGTTTTTACCATGAATGAAGAAACACCGCGTCGGCAAATGTTTGCATTCGAAAGAACGGAAGTGATTTTTATTAATGACATATGCAAATATATAGTATACAATTATTAATCGGTTATTACACAAAAGTGCAACAAAATATTTATTTAAAGCCTTTAAAATATTGTGAGTTATGTGCATAAATATTGTATCTAGATACATAGTTGTCTAATTGTTAATTGAATGTGAAATTAAAAAATAATAAAAAAATATAGAATTTCATTCAAACATTCGTCATAACAATTTCTTCCATATACGTTTCATATATTTGTGTTGGAGAAAATTCTAAAATTAGTATTTACAAAAACAAAGTGAAATGTGTAGCGCGTAAAAAGTTATTCGGATAAATGTGAAACAAAATGTATGAATGGAAAACCAAATTTCTCTTTCTCTCGTTCCTCCCACACTACAAGAAGTCAAAACGAGTTCCACAGGATATGAGCAGCAACAACGAATAAACGTAGGTATGTGATACACACGAAACATTTTGTTGGTCAAATCAAATTATGTTGCGGCTGCTTTTCTCAAGGATATCATTTCCAGTTTATTAGATCACACAAAATCTTTCTTCCTGTTTCATTTCTTTTTGTTTATAGACAGTTGGATTTTAGCTCAATGAAATGGAGTTTCTAGTTGCACGGGATATATTTGCTATAGGCATCGATTGGGTGTTTTTGTTTGTTCAATAAATGTAAATAAAATTGTTTCATAAAAAAGATTTTCATTTTCTTTCAATTGCCACTTCCATTTTACAGACAATTTTACAGTAAAAACCACGATTTTTTTTTTCAATGATATCAATTTTACTTCTATCATTGTGTGACAACTAGTTTGGCCGCCCACCTCGTTAGCATAAAAAAGAACAACTTGTGACCTCGGTCGGTTTTCGATTTTTTTTGTCATCATCCGTATTATTAAGGGTCGTGGCATTGTTTTTTTTTTTTGTTATATTTCAATCGTTCTTATATATAGCCATCTACCCATAAAACTTCAATGGAAATCGGCTAATATTACAATATTTAAATATTTAAAAAATACATTTCGGTAACAGTCTTTAATTTTAATCGGACTTAAACTGAAAACGGCAACAATTATGGTTTTAATTTCCGGAAATAAATATCCACCTAGAAGAAGGCTTTAGCTTTGCTCGTCAATACTAAAATAATAGTAGAAAAGATTAAAAAAAAAATAAAGCGAAACGGGGTTAAGGTATTGGCTTTCTATAACGAATTTCTATAACGAATTTACAACAATTTAATTTTCTAAAGTGAATTAAAAAATGTATTGTTTTTCTTTACATAACTTAATAGTTTCGTAAAAAATAACATACATATATTTTTATATTTGCTCCTTTTTATATATATTTATGTTGCATTATATGATATAAATTTGGACTTAAATGGTTTAAAGATTAAGAATTGAAAATAAATAAATATTAAAAATTTACAGAATTTAAGAACTTACTAAATTTTTATATTTTTATACAACATAATAAAAAGGTTTTTGGGCCATTCCACACCAAATCGACCAACGGTTGGAACTCGCCTTCTTCGATTGCAATGAAATTTGTGCAACTGATAAAGGGTATCAAGATATGCATTGATCAATTTTTTTTATTTTTTACGCCCACTAATTTCAGAGATACAGTGGTTCAAAGTTGCAAAAAATGGAACAGAAATCACTTTTCTATGGTTGTTCATATTTCTATATCTCTTAAAGTAGAAACGATAGTAACATACATATTTTTTGTATTGAAAAACAAATTTTTTTTTTTTTTCAAAAGTAAAATTTGCAATAATTTTATAATGTATTTGTAACTCTGAATTCGGGAATAGCGTCAGTTTCACCAAATTGTCTCTAGTTTTTGAGATAAATACCATTTTTCGAAAATCGTAAAAACTATATCACAAAATCAATATCTCAAAAACTAGAGTCAATATGATAAAACTGACGCCATTTTCAATCAGAGTTAGAAATAGATTCAAGAATTATTGCAACTTTTACTGCCGAAAAAAAAAAATTTAAAATTATTTTTTAAAATATGATGCGATCAAAATACCATCCTTAAATTTGGCATGCTTATTTATATTAATACAAGCAAACTATGTGATTTTTTTCAGAATTTTAAAAAGGGTCTTTTTTAAGGACATCAATTTTGAAGTGCAAGGATAATTACCACGGGCCACATGTTCACGTTTAGAAGTTACAACTTATTTTTTCTAAAAGCTCGTTCTATTAGCTTTAAAACGAGCCATCAATGGAGTTTCTATCTAGTTTAAGAGACATTTAAATATGAACCACCATACAAAAGTGATTTTTGGCCCATTTTTTGTAACTTTGAGCCACTGTATCTCTGGAAGTAATCAGTACATATCTGAGTACCCTTAAATTTCATTGAAATCGAAAAGGTAAAATCTCAAATTTGATTTTTTTTTTGTCGATTAGGTGTGGAATGGCCCTTTTAAATTTTCCTTTTTTTTAAATTACTTTTGCGTTTTATAATATTCGTAACATAATATTAGAAAATGATTGAAACCCATACGAATAACAGTTAAGATTTCGGTTTTTTTTTTGCTCGTTTTGGTTATATAGCAAAATGTTCCGGTTTGGTATTAGGTTTTTGTGTTAAATATAATTTTTTTCATACTAAAAACAAAAACACACACAAAATCAAAAAATCTTAATTACAATTTTAATAAAAAAAAAACATTCTTGACTAAAGTTATATTTTTCTAATTTATTTTTAATTTTCGGATTTCAGTTTGAAGCAGATGTCGGTTACGGTTTTAATTTCAGGTTTAAAATAAAGCTTTTCAGAAACGATTTTTATGAGAAAATTTATTTATCGTGTCAATTTATTCAATATATATATATTTTTAATATTTTTGAATATTTTGTTTTGGTTCAAAATTTCCATGATTGAAATTTGGTTTCAATGAAAAAATGAGAATATTCTTTTTAGATTTTGTTTTGATTCTAAAATGTAAGAGATTTTTTGTCTATGCAAGGTACGATAATATAAAAAAAAAAAAAAAAAAAAAAAAAGAATTTTCTTTTTTCTGACCATTACTTATAAATGATTTTTTTTTCAATCACAGCTAAATGTAATCAAAATTAGATATTTAAAACTAGCCTATTGACATAGTTATCGTATCTGTAAATATTTGTCATGATAATTGTTTCACAATTTTAAAAAAATTAAACTTCAAAAATATCTAGCTTAGCGGTCGATTCATGATTTATTTGTATGGTTTATTTATAAATATAATACGTATACGAAACAGGCGCGTAACGTAGTTCAAAATAAATACTAGTAGCGTTACGAGGGTTACTTACTCGAAATCGGAATTGATTCGTTTTTTTATTTAATTTTTAGAAAATTCTGACGATTTGCAATTGAAAAATTGTGCATAATTCTTACAAATGAGCAATGTTTCGGTTGATAATGCAACACTGAACCACATTAAACTTGGCTATTTCCCAACACTGCACGATGCACCTGAAGAAGCAACGCTACATGTATGATGAGCGAGACGACACTACTGTGGACAACTCAAGCATTAGTTATGGATCCAACATGGCCGATAATACACGCGAAGTACGCATCGAAGAGCAATTAAAAGTGAAAATTGGTATGTAAAACAGTGATAATTCGCATATAATTATGCCAAAAGTGAAAATTGACTAAGGTGAATATGAAGTCTGTGAAAAATCGGCGAAAAGCTTAAGTTTTATGTGTTTCTAGAGTGTGAGCGGGGCGCTCCGAAAGTTTTATGTGTTGCCTACGCGTGTTCCTATGAATATGGCAATGAAACACACTCGTTGCATTTGCGGCTTGGTGTGAAGAGTTTGGTTTAAAATTAGCTTAATCTGTGTATTCAAATTGTGCAATTAATGATAAAATAACAAAATATTTAATAAATGGCAAATTTAACTCTTGGAATTCGTATGCGAGCTGTATCGAAATTTGACATTGAATGCATTTGTGTGAAATGGATGCCGTTGGCGTTGCTAGTGCTATCTTGCTCTCATGCATAGGCGCGTCGGCCTGTTTGCGCCTTGTTGTCGCGGAACACACCGAAATGGGACATGAAGAAAACATTCATTAAATTCCAACACAGAAGCAGTTGAGGGCTGCTGTTGGTGTTTGTTGTTCTTTGCGTCGCACCGCGTTGTTTTTGTTGTTGTTTGAAATGTTTCTTATGAATGAATTTGCGTGCTCGTGTAGATAACTGGGTTGCACTGACAAACTGTTGTGCATGTGCGTGCGTGTGTGTACGGAACTTTTGTGTGTTGGTTTCATGAATGGATTATTAAGTCTAGCATCGAGTAGCTATTTGATTTTCGATGTTACTTGTTCCTGTTGTGCTGATATCATCCTGTGGTTTCGCAAGGAAACTGCAAAAGGTTGAAAAAGATTGTATTATTATTGTTTTTTTTTTTTTGATAATTCATTGAACTAATATATGAGTATATAAATTAAAATGTTCATCGAAAAAACTACCTCCCTCACTTTTGTACTGGGCTCTCTAATTATATTGATAAGATATGCACACCTGCTTCCTTTCCTCATTTTTACATGATGGATTGCATATGTTTATTTAACGTTTTATCTAGTTTTCAATAGTATAGCTTTTTGCTTAATGGCATTTCTTTCAAATATAATATACCTGCAATTAGCTTAACCTCATTTTAAAAATAGGTTTCAAAAAAGTTAAACATTCTATGTTATTTGTAAAACGTTTTTATTAGCTCGCTTTCTAGTCTGTCTATCCAGTACACATTTTGTAATTGATTTTAAACTAAATTATCGATGAACTAGAGATTTAAAAATTTAAACAATTGCAAAAATGTATATAAGACCATTCAACACAAATCAAAAAAAAATAAAAAATAATAATAAAATAAAAAATAAATGAACAATTAATTTACGGGTTTTATTTGCATTTTATAAGCGAGTACATATAAGTGTTTCATAAAATACAAATGTAATTTAAAGGCACATTTTATTAATATGGGATGTATTTTATAGCTGAGAAGTATTTATGTAGGAATATAAAAACGGGTTTCCAAATCAATTTGTTTTTGGCTTTTATTTTCATATTAAAAATAGCATATATGATTCAATTTAAAGTTCAAATGAGAAAATGTGAGGTGTTGCGAATCATTTGGGAATTTATTTTAAACCTTAAACATTCAAAATTTTTTGATATAATTTAAGCCCAATAATACAAATTCACTTTAAGTTTAAAAAAATACATATATATTTATATATTTAGAAGATTTTTTGAATGTTACCATAAGTACGTTTTGAATAAAAAAAAAGAAAATAGTGTAATTTTTTTAAATTTAGGCAAATATTAAATTTAAATCTTTAATAAATAAAATATAAAAATATAAATAAATATATATTTTAAACATAATAAATACTACAAATGACTTATCACCTGAATATGCAGTTTTACTTATTTTGCCCAAAATATCACCCTACAGTTAATAAGTATATCACTTTATCATTAAATTTATTATTTATGTCAATATAATATAGCAGAGAGTATTTAAAAAATGTCTTTGAAAAACATTTACCATATTGTACCAAATTACTGAATGGGGTTAAATTAAAATCTCCAATAGGATTTCGTTCCCAATCAAATTTATCTTTTTTTACAACATACTCCCCAAATTAGGGTATTATAATCTATAAGATGTAAAGGTTTTAAATATGGACTTAGTCTATTTGATCCGCTAATATCAGGGCTGGATTATCCCTTCCACAAAAAAAAACCACATCCGTATTTTTTTGGATTTAACCCATAATTTTTGACTTTTTTTTGGATTTTATTGATTTTTGTACATGTTTCGATAACTTAGGAAATTTATTTGTGGTTTTCAGAGTATGAATTATTTTTTAATCTCTGGAAAAGTTAATAATGAAATGATTCACATATTTGCCAACATAGATAGGCCTTTATGTAGATCCAAATAAATTAATGATATAATTAGCTGGATGTAGTTTCCGAAACTATGGATTTAATTCAAGCCAATTCTAATCCAATTTTTAAAGCGCAGACATTGATTGAATCTATTTGGTTCTGAAGAGTTGTCCTATTATAAAGAAGACATTCAAAATTGATTTGATCAGGCACTTAGGCTGTTTCATTTTTTGACCATATGACTAATTTAGTATATGGAAGACAACGGCTTCCAGATCCAAGACGAAGTTTTTTTCCATAGAGTATTTTTAACCAAAGGTTATACAGCAGTTCTCGGCAGCGAAAGCGTGGGAAGGAATAACTTTAAAACCCGTTAAATCTTATTGAAATTATTTAGAAAAAAAAGCCAATAAAAACAAAAAAAAACTGAGTTTTTCCAGCCCTGGCTAATATGAACTTTATAAATATCAAAATATCTTAAAAAATCTAATTGAGAACCCGAGCCAGTTATTATAATTTTATTGTTTAATGCTCATAATTTAAGTAAATTGAATTTTGTGTGAAAAAAAAGTTTGATTTTTTATATATGGCTAATTTTATATTTTGGGCTGTATAATGAAAAATCCATCCGCAGAGCCAGAAATATGAGGAACTTAACTGCTCGCTTAATAGGTCACAATCGACCGATTATGCCCATTCTTAATATTAGATAGCGTAGGTATATAAGTAATCTATATTAGGAGTTTCATTGATGTCACTCTTCTAGTTTTTCTGTACTCGTGATTCAACAGATAGACGGACATCGCAAAACCGACTCAGAAGATTATGTTGGGTATTACAATCAGCGTACAAAACTGAATATACCCTTTCTCCCTTATAGCCGTTTTAACCATCTTCGGTTAAGCACTAACCGGCACTTTAACTTAGAGTTACCCATAGAATACAAGAAATTGAAACACTTAACTGGATATTGCGAAAACGGCCCTTAGTGTAGGGTATAAAAAGTCCGGTGGACTGGATTTAAAAAAGAACGTTTTTATTCGAAAGTTTCACAAACGTATTTTTAAAAGAACCGCTTTTTTAAAAGCTAATATTTATTGTTCTAGAGTTCTAAACTATAATTTACGATGAAAATTAATTAGGTAAACTCCGTATAAAGGCATTAGAGGGATATAACATGATTTCGGGAATCATGGTATGTTTGCAACTCATCACATTATTAGTCATTCCATTTAATTTAAAGAATGCTACAAATCGTTGTTATTATGAAAATCAAGAACGATCCTGACAATTTTGTTTATATTGTTTATATAAACCATGGCTGGAAAAAATCCGAATTACAAAAAAAATAAAAATCCACTCCACCTTATTTTTTTTTTTGTTTTTATTGCATTTTTTATTAATAACATAATTTCAATAGGATTTATTGTTTTTTAAAGCTATTACTTTTCACCCTTTCGCTGCTGAGAACTGCTAAATAACATTTGGTTAAAACATACTTTGTGGATAAAATTTACAATCTTGGATTTGGAAGTCGTTTTCTTCTATATACTGATTTAGTCATATATATGGGCGAGAAAATGAAACGGCCTAAGTATCAAATCAAATACACTACGTAATCTGGCCAATTTATGAAATTAATGAAACAATGGACGGTTGTTTATATAAAAATATTTTAATAAGCTTTAAGAGTTGCTTTAGTTTTGGCCACCTAAAATTTGAGATATTTTAATCAAGGCTTTATAAGAAATTTTTTACGAATGAATTGCATTGTATTATGTGTTATTTTGGTAAGTGAATAATTTACTTTATTAAAGAAAATAAAATGTTTATTCTATCAATAATTATTTAAAGTTTTATTAATGGTAATGCAACGTAATGGTAGCCGCGGTAGCTCAGTGGTTAGTGCGTTGGACTGCGAGTCGAAAGGTCCCCGGTTCAAGCCTGGACTGGGGCTAACAACATCTTTTCATAGAAACATTTTTCTATACCGCGCTACCTCTCGTCAGTAAATGGCAAACCTACGAGAGTAAAACCATTGCCTATGAAAAACTCTCACCCGCCGTTCGGATTCGGCAATAAACTGTAGGTCCCACCACTTTTGAGTACAAATATAACACGCACAGCTCAAAATGGTGAGAGAGCTCGGCCGAAGTTCTGTACAGGACTGTAGCGCCAAACTATTATTATTTTATTATTAATGCAACGTAATGAGTTTGGTTGCTTCAGTTTTGACCACCAGTGTATTAAATTATTTGGATCTATATAAAGGCATTTGTTGTCTTATAATATATGAATCAATTTGTCCAGAAGTGGTCCAAATAATTGTTCTCGATTTGGTAGTTTCTTTAATTTTTCAAAAAATAAATCGAACTCTGAAAACCACAGATATATTTCCTATGTTATAATTCAAAAATTTACAAAAATCAATAAAATCAAAAAAAAGGCAAAAAATCATGGATTTTTTTAAGTGGATCCAAAAAATCCGGTTGGATTTTAGAGAAAATATGCCAGCCCTGATACAAACAGGCTTAACCCATATTTTTCTCTGCGTGTACGTATTATTTGCAGTTCATTTTGTTCAAAGCTTTCATTTTTTTGCTTATTTTTTTTTCTGTAATTTGATTAGACCCTTTGTCTGGTGCATATATCAACAATATGATTGTTATCCTCCAAATAAATAAAAACGTACCTACTAAAAATAATCCGAAGTAAGAAAATATATTTGAATTAATAAAACTCAGCGATAAACGGTATGACTGGTAAGAAAAGTATTTAGAAATATTGTGATATATTGTAAAAAAATGTGTGACTAAAATCTAATGATAAACATAGTTGTTTTTTTTTCAAATTCAAATGGAATGTGTAAATTTATGTTAAAGTAAATAAGAACCCTTTAGCAAGCAGTCCCAAAACATGAATTAATTAGTAATAACAGCTCCATCATAACCCTATTCTGTTGAGCACATAATATACTCACTCGTTTTTCACATAGATGATATGATCAAAATTTATTTATATTCTTTGTTTCGAGGAAATATACATATATAGTTAACATCAAGTCACGGTCAGAAGATGCTCTCATTATTTTTAAGCACAGGCAATTACTGTGTCTTAGTGTAGCTAAAAACAACCAAACATTGTTTGGACACTTCCGCTTGGCTAACAACGTACGCGGTGTATGTTCTGACCCCTTCTGGTATCATGTCTCGATTATACTATGTCCGTGTTCAGTCATGTTTGACCTCCCATGGCGTGTTTTCTTCTTTATTTTGTATCTTACACTACATGTCCGCTGTTGTGTCTATGTTAAATTTGTGATACGCACTATAGCACAATTGGACAAGTCTGGGAAATTGTGTTGTTTTCTCTAAACCTGGGTGTTAATCGGTCGCAAAATGAAGAATTTCTTGAAAAACATTAAGCTGTATCTTCACAATATTTTGAGGGTTAAACATAAACATAGACTGTAGCACAAATTAATATTTTTACCTAAAAATGTCCAAGACTTCGGAACAGACTTTTTGTTATACGTAGTAAATACGCATTAAAATAGCATAAAAAGAAGTGTCCCATAGGAAAATGTAAAACATGAACAAATAAAATATACATGTCAGAACGAAATGAATCAAGAAAATGCAAGAACGGAAATTGTGATTAGAGTTTTGATGATGTTTCTCACAGCGAATGATATTTGTTCCGTTTCACTGTCATTCATGCGGTACGGCGAGCCGGTCGTCGACTCGACGCAAGTCGCCGATGTATGTCGTCACTATGCGAAAAACGCTTATGGCCGTCACTATATACGCAGCTGAATTATAATTTCATGGAACTGACTGCAGTTTCGCCATCTGCGCACTGCTTCGACTTTTCTTTGTCATTGTCTTGCACGTTAGCAGACAACAAGAGGAAACACGTTCTGAGTGCGACGAACAGATCATCATAGAAAATGCAATAAAAAAAAAACAGTATGTATGCGTCAAACTATCTCATGCAGGGCAGTGTATGATATTTATGGTTTAAAATTTAGTACCGAATCAATCAAAAAATGTGCTTAATTGTATAAAAATTTAACGATTTTTATAGCCTACACCTAAATTGAAAGGGGTCATTCGATTGTAATACCCAGAGGGAGGAGTAGCATCCTGTATCACATCTGGAGTTTAGCATGTATGTGTTGAAATCACTATACAAGAATCACTAGATTAATACTTAATACTTAGACCACTTATATACCTACGCTGTCACTTATCTGTAGGGTATTTCTAGTCGGCTCAGACCGACTAAAAATTTCAAAAGTGCTTTGTCTTTAATCACTTCATACATTTCCACATTTTAAAACGTCAATAGTTTCGAATCATTAGGGTCGTATGTCTTTTAAAATTTTCAAAGAAATAGACAATTTTTGTGATGTGTTGACTTTAAGAAATTAGATCTAGTTTAAACTTTGTTTAAGAATTGGATATAAACCACCAAATCGAAAACAATTATTTGGACCACTGCTGAATGACATCTCTGGTGAAGTTGATAATGAAATGATTCATATATTATATTAGCCAACATACATATTAGCCATCATAGGCCTTTATATAGATCCAAATAATTTACTGATATAACAGGATGTAGTCGCCGAAACTATGGATTTAATTCAAGTCGATTCCAAGTCAATTTTAAAAGCGGTATACATTGATTGAATCTATTAGGTTCTGAAGAGTTGTCCTGTTATAAAGAAGGCATTCAAAATATATTTGAACTAAGGCCGTTTCATTTTCTCGCCCATATGACTATTTTTGTACTCAGTAGTAATGAGGGGTGGTGTCATTTCCGCATTACTTTGCGCGCAGTAGTAATGAGGGGTGGTTTTATTCATATATTACTTCGTGCGCAGTGGTAATGGGTGTTTGGTAACTAATGTCCTTATTTTTTTTTATTTTCAATGTAATTAATAACAATAATTTAACAAAAATAAATAGACATAATAGTAATTATTAAACTTGTTTGCCAATTGGTTGCATAGCATTGTAACATGTAATTCATTTAATAAACAAATCAGTAAATCTGTATATTTTATATCCGCAAATGATCCATAAATCCTTAATTTCCACAGCACCTAAATGAAAAAAAAAAATGATCATACGAAATTTTAATTATAATCAACATGTTACCCATCAACAATGATAATTAAATGCGAGTGAAGTTCAATCAATTTTGAATTTATTTATTTTTTTTAAAGACATATATTTTTATAATTTAAAAATTAATTAATATTAGATAAAAAGAAATAATTAACAAGTACCTGTTCCATTTCCACATTACTTAGTAATATGGGGGTAAAGGAGGATAGTTATATTCATTACTACGTAAGTAGAAAATGGAACCAGTCATTTATATATAAATATTACTGCTATTTTACAAATGAACCAATTCGAATTTTGTAGAAAATGTATTGAAGAAAACATTGATTATCGTTCGAACTAGGTCGGAATATTTCCCATTGGGACCAGAATATGAAACTAGTTTTTATCTCATTTTATATTTTTCATCAAACGAGAATATGGCCCCTGCAATTAAGCACTTTCTTCGATTTTTAGTTTTCTCACTTCCCCTATGATTGTTTATTAAGACCAACAAATAAGACATGCAAATTAGGACCTCGAAAATTCAGCATTGTAAGCAATACTGTAAAAAGCTTAATAATTTCCATTCAATTCTTGTGTCCGTAATATGTTTCAATTTAAAAAATGTTGTATAGAACAATTGATAACACGGAAAATTGTTGAAATATCGAAAATCTGAATGCATGTAATTTTTTTCACAAACAGTTCTACATGATTGCTTACTCGAATATAGAAATATTCTAAATTTCAACTCCTATTACAATTTAAATGTCCTTGCAACACTTGTTCTGCAACACTTGTTAGCCGACCTCAGCAGTCCAGAGGTAGCGCGCTGGACTTGCATTCTGAAGGTCTCGGGTTCGAATCCCGGCTTGGGCATGGGCGCTCGTGGTGATATTAACCACAAAATCGTAGGGAATAGATTTCACAGTACAATGGATATAGTCTGTCTGAGTGCTGTAGATCTTTGTAGATATTCCAAAAAAAAAAAAAAAAAAAAAACACTTGTTCCCGTTGGTCAAATTAAATAATATATCATAAGATGTCAATATTTCGTTGTATAACATTTATGCTTAAGAAGCGCCTCACATCTGCTTGGCTTTGAGTCAACCATCTTCAAACACGTTTCTCTGGGTATAGCGTATCATTACTTCAAAATTTCTTCCCATTACGCGTTTTTGTTTGTAGTTTTTACTTGATACCGTATTTTTCCCATATTTTTCTATAGTATTCATGTCGGGAAATTGCGTAGAACATCATAATACGGATACATTATTATATCTAGATAAATTTCTGGTTTAGCTATTCAGCTCAACGTAAAACTTCAAAGGGTTCGCTGAGTTTCATGAAATGTGTACGGACTAAGTTGCTGAATGTTGCTTAAAACATTTAATGATTTAAATGAAAAAGACAGATGTCATATGTTGTGCAAAAACACAAACATGAAAATTGTGTGTATCATGTAATTCTTTTTTTCACAACTACTTTGATCGGGAGCAAAAAATTATAAAAAAACACAGCTATTATGTCAAATTCGACATGAGATTTTGGACACTTATAACACCTAAAAAGGATACAGAACAAAATAAAATATTTATGAATGCACATTTATTTTTATCAAGGTATCAGCTTCAAATACTCGATACAACTTTGTAGTACGACCTGTTATATGATAATGTCTAGAGACATCAAAGTTCCAAACCTTTTAGTTTTTGAATGACAACATTCAAATGATCGAATCAACAGCGATAATTTGCATGCTAAGATATCTTACATAGTATTAATAACAAACAAAGAAATATTCGATAAAAGCTGAGTAAGCTTATAGTGAATATAGCTCATACCTGCGGCAGCATCAGGCATTCAAATTCTTTTGACCCTTTGCTTAGATGTGCAACTTACATGTCGACAGAACTTGAAAAACATGTCGGTCAGCGAGAGCTCACAAATCGAAAAACAAGAAGACGAAGGTGTTGTTCATCCGGAAACTGACAAATATAAACAAGTCCCTTAACGACCCACCGATCGGCATCTGCAGAAGCTGCATGACAACGTGCATGAGTCTGTATCTCATTATTCTTCGAACGTGAGATTCTTCGATCGGTTTCCGGTGTGTGTTACTCTGTGCCTCTCATCACACTACCCGGGGATGGCAGCCAAAGTTGGCTGCAGTATTCAGCTACACTTTAACTTCATTATGTATTTTTCTGGATCTCTGCGTTCGTATCTACTTCATTCCCTAAATTTATCGAATTCCAACACTAAGAATATCTTATATTAAACACTAAAAATACGAAAATTTCAAATTGTTACATGTGGGAACTTGTAATTTTTGGAAATATTGCTGTTCTATTAGAAAAAATAAACCAAACAGTATGTAAACTAAAAACCAATTACTTAAAAATTTGTTAATAAAAAATGGGAAATAGATAAATAATATTGTTTTGAGTTTAAAAATGAAACAATTAACTGATCCATTATATCGTCGTTATAGAACGAAAAATCACCAAATACATTTTTATGAAAAACTTAAACTTCGAGTTTGTTGATTAATATTATAAAAAGTAATTGATGCATTTTTAAAGTTGAAATATCAATTGATAGATTCATATTTTTTTATCATGTGATAAAAAAATTGAGATCATCGATTAAAATTTGACAGATCTATAAAGATTTTTGTAAATGAATATTTGACATTTTGAAAATGTATTTGGTGACTTTTCGTTCTACAACGACAATATAAAATATAAAAATAATCCGAACATTGAATTTTAAAAATTAATATGACATAATCATTTATTCATTGCATAAAAAATCGAAAGTAAATTTATAAACACGAGAACACGGATTAGAAATGTGTTACGACAGTAGTTATTTCTGAAAAACTGTTATGTGAGATCGAATCTGAGACATGTTTTGAAATAATAGGTCGTGACAAAATCAGCCCAGCAGTAAAACAGACATGTTTATATCAAATTTTCAGACAAATTGCTCTGATGTGAATGGTCAATCAGGGTTGTTTTTTATACCATACACTAAGAGTGAAAGGTTATATTCAGTTTGTAACACCCAGAAGGCAGCATATCCGGTATGGAAAAGTTATATATTCTTGATCAGCATGACCTCCTGAGTCGATTTAGCGGTGTCCGTATGTCTGTTGAAATCACGATTACAGAAAAACTAGAAGATTACTTATATATCTAAGCTGTCTGAACAAGATAATTGGCATGATCGGTCAATTTTGACCTGAGAACGGACCATTTAACTTCAAATGAGGTATACATTTACATCTCCAGAGGAATTTTTCTGTATACGGTCTTAAGTTATCTTTCTTGGTCGAATATATATTGACTTTATACTAAAATATTTAAAAATAATGCTTTCCCGCGAACCGGCTTTGGGTTCCACAAAAAAAATCAAAATTCGCTATACATCCCCATTTGTACATATGGGTATCAGGTGAAAGGAAATTCTTCAGCGATTCCAAGTTTGTAGTTATTTTTCAAGATTCGTATACCCTGGTGACCTATGCACTACTTTAAATAGTACTCGCTAACATTATCACATATGTGTAGGGTATTTATATCACACAAACTATCTCAATTTCCCCACTCCAAAATTACCCATGTGACAACCTTCCTTACTGTTTTTATTTTTTCATTCAGAAAATTTGCAAATACTTAAGAGATATACTTTGTGCTTTGCGTACCATTCATAAATTGGCTGTATATCGCCCGACATACCCACAATTATATGTGCGTTTCATTGAAAATCGACATTTCATTGATAAAACGTACGGACAGACAGACTGACAGAAATGTTGCCATTGAGATTAGTTTGATGCCAGCGCTGTAGCTACGACGAAGTCTGATTGCGCCGTATTTCCGCTTGGTTGCTGCTACAATATTCTGTATTCTCTGTTTTATTATTTTTGTTGTTCTTATCGCACATTGTTGTCGCAAATATTGAAATTTCTGCATAGTATGTATGCCGAATTCTTTTTCTCTACCTATATCTATCATGCGCTTTGATACTAGATTAACAAATAGTTCATTCAGTAAAATGAGTTTCAGTAGGATTGTAATGATGAACTATTTACATGAAATATTGCTGATGTAAATAGTTTGGCGCACAACACGATACTTATGAGGTTTGAAATTGTCTTCCGAGAGGGGTATTTTTGAAATTGACAGTCGCATGATTCGATTCCAAAAGTATATAATTATTTCGTATGACAGACATTCACAAGATGAATTTGCCCCGTCTGTCGTAAAAACAGGATGCAGAAAAAGGACCTAAGATCTCACGATTTTACCGGAATTTGATGATTTGACGCTACCAGCCAAATATTGTATATTTCTGTGAGTGACAAATGGCGTTCGAGCTGCCACAAAAAAGTATTATTTAATATCGTCCATGCCATTCCATAACAGACTCAGCACGTTTTTAATGTTATCGCCATTTTGGATTCTATAGATCTTAATTTATTTTCTGTAAAATTTTGATACAGATCGTTAGATTCTTTCCGAAGTTTAAACAAAGAATGTACTAAAAAAATGAATAAATCAAACTATTTTAAAAACTTACAATCCATATTGGACTTAGGTTACTTAGCTAATTTTTACTTCGAAGTTTTTTTTTTTTTAATTTTGTAATATACTAAGTAGAATTTCCAATTTTGAATAAAAATTGATAAAAATGCTTTCTGTTTTAAAAACCTGAAATAATTACAAAAACTTTTAAAACTTCTCCTACAAAACACACTTTTTAGACTTAGAATGTTATGGAATAAGATATAGAATAAGATATAGAATAAGAAAAACAATACTGTTATATTCTAAATGCCAGATAGGTGACGGACATAACGTCGTATAGTGTGCGTAGTAAATCAAGCTATGCAAAACCAATATTGCAGAATTTTAATTTTGGTTCACGGTTACTAGAAAACGTTTTTTTTTATGTAGTCGTAAATAGCACTATATTTTAAAGGTCGTGGCAATTGTTATTTTTTTCCTATTATAGACTTCATAAAACAGTGAAACCCACGTTTTTTTTACGCGATTACTTGCAGAAACTTTCTTATTATCATGGTCTATGTTTGGCTTTCCAGGTCAATCGCACTTATAAGATTCAATCTTTAAGACCTATTTTGAAACAATATTCACTTTGCCTGTAGGCGATATATAAAATTTTAATAAATTGTATTATTTTTCTTTTAGGAGAGGCAAAGAATCTGAGCAGTCGAAATGCCGCCAACACGAGCTGCAGCACGCAGGGCACTCGCGACGTCTACTGCACCATTGCCCTCGATCAGGAGGAGATCTGCCGAACACACACCATAGAGCGGACACTATCGCCATTCTTTGGCGAAGAATATCAGTTCAAGATCCCGCGCCGATTTCGGTACCTCTCAGTGTATGTGTGGGATCGTGATCGACACTTGAAGCAGGACAAACCCATCGGAAAAATAGCCATCAAACGCGAGGAGTTGCACATGTATAATCACAAGGACCACTGGTTCTCGCTACGACCGGTGGACGCCGACTCCGAGGTGCAGGGTATGGCACATATCGAGGTGCAGTTCGAGGAGCAGCTTCAGTTGCAGCACGAGCAACGAATAAACCTAATGAGACATGGCGCGACTGAATACGAGCGCGAGGATCAGCTCGTTCATCAACAGACGCTGCACCACCAAAACGATTACAAAGAGAACAGTGAACTGAGCAACATACAGAGAGGATCCCTGAAGGGCAGTCGTGGTCTGTTCGGAGGCGGCAGCGGCAACAGCATGCATTGGAAATCAAGCGTAACAGAAAACAAAAATGCGCGAGTTTGTTTACAGGTGCACGAATGCGTCGATTTGGCAAAGAAAAATGGCACATGTGATGCGTATGTTGAGTTTACAGCGTTCTACTCCAACAAACGCCAAATTTCGAAACGCACCAAGGTGCGCAAGAAAACCGTCAATCCGGAATTCGACGAAGTTATACACTTCGATCTATCCATCGACATCGAAGCATCCACGGCGAAAACCGTGAATGACACTGGCGGCAGCACTGCGAACAAAGGCTATACAATTTACCCCATTGGCGGCGCAGATCTCTGTGAAATCTCCGTCACCTTATGGCATGCACCCGGTATTGCAGACAAGGTGTTTCTCGGCGAAGTTAAGCTGCCCCTGCGTAATAAGCAGCAGCAGTCGGCTGTGCAGCAGTCCGCCTGGTACTTTCTGCAGCCGCGTTCGATTAGTGCTTCATCTCGCTCGTTGGCGGCCACGCCGCGCTCCTGTGCCACACCGCCAGGCACACGTCTTAGCTGTGATAGCACAATAGGATCTCTACGTTTAAAACTACTTTATACCGCTGACCATGTCTTTCCACTGGCGACTTACGATGACCTTATGAATCTGCTGCTGGAATCTGTGGACCAGCGCCCGATCACGCTCTCTGCCGTATCCGTTCTGGGCGAACTTGTATCGTGCAAGACAGACGTATCGCAACCACTGGTTGGCCTCTTCACGCATACTGGACGCATTGCGCCAATCATTAAGGCACTTGCCGATCATGAAATCTCCAATCTCACTGATCCCACCACGATTTTTCGTGGAAACACTTTGGTCTCCAAAATGATGGACGAGGCAATGCGGCTCTCTGGTCGTCACTATTTGCACCAGACGTTGGGTCCAGTACTCGCACAGATTGTGGCCGAAAAGAAACCGTGTGAAATCGATCCTTCGAAGGTTAAAGATCGCTCTGCAGTCGACACAAATCTACATCATTTGCAAGACTATGTGGAGCGTGTATTCGATGCCATAACGAAGAGTGCGGTCCGCTGTCCTAAGGTGCTGTGCCAAATTTTCCATGATCTCCGCGAGGTTGCAGGCCGACATTTTCCGCGTAACCGCGAGGTTCGCTATTCCGTTGTGTCTGGTTTCATATTTCTGCGATTTTTTGCACCGGCCATTTTAGGCCCTAAACTGTTTGAGCTGACAACGGAACCACTTGTAAGTATTAAACACATTTTTAAGCTACTCAAGTCAACTTCCCATAAGCTTCCCATAAACTTCCATTTAGATGTGAGTTTGCCGTACTTTTTTCAGCATTTAGGATTTTAAATAATAGAACATATGAAGCCATTAAGAGAGGTAAGGTCACATGTCAAATTTTAAAGTAGGTGAATTTTGATAGTTGATGTTAGTAAGAATTATGAATGTTTTAGTTGGACTAAGCCGATTATAAATACCCTACATATATCACAAGAGTGTCATAACTCAAAAAACGCGATTTTTGAGTTTCTGATGCAGAATTATCCGTTATATCGGCTTGTGTAAATTCGTATTCATATCTTGTATACTCACCGCTTGATATGATAATATGCCGTTACCTCATTTCATATGTCCCATAAATTATATGCAAGTTGAAAACTCTAATCGCGATTTCTGCAAAATCACTTTTTTAAGTATTGACACTCTTGTAGTAGATGACCGATATGTGATGTGTGCGGTTACCAGAATGGTAAAAGAATGTATTCTTGTAAAATGCATTCATGTAAAAATTAAAGGAATGGAAATTCAAATTGGTTGCATTCATTTTTGACAAAAAAATGGGAATGCAAATGCTTTCGAAATTAATGCAATCAGAAAATAATTCAGAGAATGTAGATGTCAGTTTTATATGAGGTATTTGAACCGAGTTATCGATCGGTTCACAATCGACCACAATCGACCGATCATGCTCATTTTTAATATCAGATGTCGTATGTATATAAGTAATCTAAATTAGGTGTTTCTTGATGTAGCTCTTCTTTCCTATACTCGCGATATCAACAGACAGACGGACATCGCTAAATAGACACAGGAGGTCATGCTGATAAAGAATTAAAGAGTTGATGTACGGATGTCCGTATGGAAAATCGTGTTGAATAGTAAAGAAACGTAATTGGAATCAAATACAATAATAGTTCAGGGATCAATTTGTAGGGACTGCTATGTCTTTCCTCTTGGTACCCCGCAATCGACTTCCGTGTAACATCTGTACATTTTATTATATGGCTGTGCTGCTTGAAATATTGTACACTTCTTTTTTTAACACATGATTATTTGAAATTTAAAGGACTCGCAAACGAATCGCACGCTTACGCTCATCTCGAAAACAATTCAATCGCTAGGCAATCTCGTGAGTTCGCGTTCGTCGCAACAGCCCTGCAAGGAAGAGTACACAGGCCAGTTGTATAAGCAGTTCTGTACGGAGAGGCACATTGAAGCTGTTAAACATTTCCTTGAGGTCATCTCCTCACCGAACGACGATCAACGCGCTATGCATATTGTTCAAGGGGCCCTGCTGCAATGCAACAACAACAGCATTGCGGAACCATTACTTCTAAAGGATGGGTAAGTTGTCCATTGATCGCTGCGTGGTGGTGGCAACAAAAAACTAATCTAAACTAACGCTCATCTCGTTTTCTCTCCTCTTCTTATTTGCTGCTTTGTTGTCATTTCATCTTTTCATTTGCAATTGCATCAACTCACTCACACTCACTTACAAATGCACACACATACATTATCACACTATTCTCACAAACACGTACTAACTAAGCGAGGGGTAAGAATTACTTTTATTTTTATATTATTTTACATATTTATATGACACATTTTAACACATTTTTGGTTATTGCCCTCCAAATTTTGTAGCCTCATGACAAAATATCCGCAGAGTAGAAATGCCTTTGGCAGACGTGCTTTTAAGCATAGGTTTTTCCGGCTGACCACAAACTCACTCAGCTACGCCAAATCAAAAGGCAAAGAACCCATCTGTGATATTCCTCTGGCGGAGATAGAGAGCGTCGAGCAGCTCAACGAAAAGGGTTTTAAAATGCAAAACTGTTTTAAGGTAAGTAATTGATAAATTATATTTTGTATTTAGGGTACACATTTCACCTCGTATGTGCGTAGGATTTGTATTTCGTAAAGTCATGACATGAAACACCTCTTATAACACCGTACGACAAAATTCAACTTTTGGCTGCACACTTAAGAAAGTCCTATATATTAAAAAAAAAGCACAAAAATAAAATACACGTGTATCTCAGTTTTTCTGGATCAATTCGTTAAAGGGGTTTATTTGCATTTGAAAAGCAAGTGCATATAAAATATTTGGTCGAATATTTTTAAAAAAGTTGGATGTACTTCATAGCTGAGACATCACTAATAGGGATGTCAATCACGGACTATTTTTCAATCCCGAAATTTCGGGATTAGTCCCGGGATTTAAAAAATAATAGCAAAGGCATATAATAATATCTATGTTTGAATAATAAACAATTATAATGCTTAAGGCTCAAACAAATCTCA
Organism: Dryomyza anilis; assembly: GCA_951804985.1. Classification (NCBI taxonomy): domain Eukaryota; kingdom Metazoa; phylum Arthropoda; class Insecta; order Diptera; family Dryomyzidae; genus Dryomyza; species Dryomyza anilis. Next base: position 39,924,778 of record OX638134.1, on the reverse strand, counting down.
TATATTCAAATGCATATGTTTTGAGGTGGGGTATCCAAATAAATCCAAATATCCATGGTATCCAATAGACATCTGCACAAATGGTTTTGAAGTTTCCTCTGCAAATATGCACTACTGCACTCTACAGTTTTGAACTCATTGAGCAAATGACAATCTACAGTATTATGGTGAAGTCTCTCTGAGCGACTTCACTTCATTTCAGTATTTGTTTCATTGGTGTCAAGCACTGTCAAAACATCAAGCCATTCAAAACATTCAATGTTTTGAAAAACACAACAAACGACAACACTGTCGTTGAACATGCAACGAATACAGTAGGTGCAGCGAGTGAGCGAAATGAGTAACGAGTGAGAAAACGTACATTGAAAACAACTACAAATCTAACGATCGTTCGACGGCAGTAATGTTGTTATTGGTATTTATGTGTTAATAAAAAATACAACATTATTAAAAAAAAAAAAATAATGTAAAAAAAAAATGTTTGTACGACAAAACAACGCTTTGGTCGAAAAGCAATATATCAAAAAAAAAAAAAGATTGAATTAAATAATGAAAAAAAATTAAATAATGAAAAAAAATTAAATAATGAAAAAAATGTTTTTCGATGAATAAAAAACTTAATATAAAATATTATGTGATTTTCTTGTACCATTTGTTTTTTTCTATATTTCAATATTTATCAAAATTTCTACTTTATTCCTTACTCTAGTAAGAATGATAAATAAAAAAAATGAAAAATGTACTAAATACTCGGTGTCATAAGCAGTTCATTTCAGTATTTGAATGTTTATTGCACATCATCATAGACCTCTTCACTTCACTTCAGTTTTGTTTTGCTTCTGTTTTGTTTTGACAGTACTTGGTTCTTTGTTGTGAGCAAGACATTCAAGCATAGAGTTGACGACAGTAAATGTTTTGAAACGAAATGAATGTCTTGAAGTGGGTTTCAAATGGACTTGTGCAGATGTCTAGTATCCAAAATACAAAATCCGCGATATATAAACCCCAGTTGATCATCAATCATTTTTTTAAATACTTTTTATTGAAAAATTATTTTTTAGTACAAATATAAGAAAATTTGAATTTTGAATGAAAAATCAATTTTTTATTGGTATATTGGTTTTTAGTGGAAAACAATATTTTATAAAAAATTATAATTAAAAAAAAATAGTTTGTAGTTGACATATTTTTTTAAGTTATATGTGTTTTTTAATTAATAACTATTTAGGAACGTGGATTTATTTATGTAAACTCAAACGTTTGCGTGGATTTTATACTGTTAGTTTAATCGAATTCATATGTTGTAAAAAGATTTATTCTCGGTCAAATGGATTTTACATGATTGAAATTTGTAGTACTCACAATTTGATTATAATGAATGTGAAAATTGGTTAGTTTTAGACCAAAATGAAAAAATGCTACACTAAGAAAACAAAGATGATTGCCAGAAATATCACAGCCCTAAATATCAAGTTATTTACAAATTATTTAAATCGTATTTGAGACAACCATCTCTCAAACATCCGTCAAATATCATAAATATTGCTAGCAAACCATCTTTTTAATTTACGATAATGTATAGCAACCATCAAATAAACATTTTACAAATAGGAAAATAGTTGTGGAATATTTGAAAAAGGTACTCCATTAGAATTCGCGGAGTAATTTTTATTGAATTGAAAGAAAATGAATCAAATGTATTCTTATTTATTCTACAATTAAAACAGTATCCTGGTTATACATCGCCATCGTTGTTATAAATCATTTGATGGTAAAATTGTACAACGACTTGAGATTTCTTCGCAGAAGAAACAATTCCGACCGGCGATGCTGTCATCAAAGTAAACTCTGAAAAGAAATATTTTCTATCACGTGTTGATAATTTAAATCACAGGATATTTTATTTTCACTTTTCACCATTAAAATGTAATATTTGAGTTGGCACTTTTTTACACCATTTGATTTACTTAATTGTTGTGGATAAATCGAACGTAAGGAATAAGTACGCCATTTTCCTTTTTTATGGTAGTCAAATGTCAAAATACCACAAAAGTGTTGATGCAAATGTCCAAGAACTCAGGATGTTTGCTATCAGTAAACTGTAAATATCTCAATTTTCATTGCTGTGGTGGCAAACATCTCGTAACTATCTGCATATATGTCATATTTAAAAAATATTAATAGTTTTGCTGCAACTTTATTGAAACTTATGGGATGTTTAAATATTTGCTACAAGGCGTAAATTTAAAAGGATAGTTACAGCAAGACTTTCATAAACATCTTGTTTTCTTAGTGTAGGGTGTTAAATTATATTTCTTTATGTATTTTGTTATTATTAAAGGTTACATTCATAGACAACGGTTCCAGTTTTATCGCTATTCGAAACCCGGATTTAATTCGCCAGCATATTTGATAGTAAATTTTTCGACTGTCTTGAAAATAAAACTTAGTTTAAAATGAGACCGTCATGATATTATAAATAATTACTATTTTTAAGTACTTTCTGTATTTCGAATCGAAAGATTATAATAATTATTAGTCGAAAGTGTCATAATTTTTAACAATTGTGAATTTTTTAAAAGTCAAAAAGCATGTAATTCATGATTATTGACGCCATTGTTTTAAGATTACAGTCCATTAAATGTTAGATTTCGTTTTTCACGAAATGTGTATAAAAACATTAAAAGACTTTGGAATAAACTAATAAAAATTGATCTACTAGCTTTTTTTTTTGCAATCCCGAAAATCCCGAGATTTAACGATTATCCCGGGATATAACGATTTTTCGGGACTGATTTTAAGAAAATACCGGGATCCAGAAATCCCGGGATTGACATCCCTAATCACTAAGTGTGCATATGAAAATGCTTCTCCGATATCAATTCGTTTACAGCTTTAATTTACATTTAATAAATTTTAATTGATTTTTCAAATATCTCATAGTATCATTTCATTTGAGAAAAAAAACCTTTAAATGAATTGATATTTTAAAACCGTTTTCATGTCCATACTCAGAGTGATATCAGCTCTGAGTATGATATGCATTTGTTATTCAAATGGAAATAATAATACACGAATTGATCTAAAAAAATTCATACTGGTCGATTTTTTCATGTGTGCAATAAAATGTCGGACGGTATAATATGTGAGTATTTGAATTGTCAAAAAAATGGTGTAATCAACCGCAACAAAATGGAAGAAAAATATAGTAGACACTATCAGAAATGATGAATCTGGTGGATTTTACAGACGAATTTTAATGATTCGACGGTAGCAGTTTAAGAAATTATTTTTCAAATATTTGAAACGAATTCAGAATATTTTGTTTATGAAATAAAATGTCAAGCAATATTTACGAGCATGATACAACTACCATGTTGTATCATGGATACGAGTGCTAAGAGAGCATTGCGTATGTTGAGTATTTTAATTTCCATACAAATTTCTTATGCGATGTACGCAGCTACATAAAAAAAGAAATTTTTTATGTAGAAAAGAATTTTTTTTAAAAGAAATTTTGGTAGATTATTTTTAGGAACATCGCCAATACCCCTATAGAAAAAAACGATTAGGCCAAGGTTGGCCCAGACTTGCGCCAAAAGTACTTAGCTCTGGACAAAATCTGGGCTAACCATGGGATGATAACTTGGGACTATTACTGGCGTGGAAAGTTTGGCCCAATGCTAGAAACGGTTAAATAAAAAAAAGGAAACAAACTATAAATTTGTTTATTTTTTTAAGGAGCATATATGAAAGATATGATTTCCATTTATTATAGTTAGGTCACAAAAATATGTTTGACTACAATACCGTATAGATAAATCACCAATCAATGACTAATGAACTTGGCTACTCAGGTTTGGCCGAGTCTTAGGCGAAGACTTATAAAAAAGGCGGCGGCCGAGCGGCAAATTTGGTTTTGTTTTCGTTGTTCGTCTTCACAATTTTCGCTCGCCGACCGTATTCTATCAGGTATTCATTTTATGTTTAAGCAGAGAGTATATACAGTCAAACAAAAAAGTTTACGCACACCACTGATTTTCAAATTATAACATTTAATACACGTTATAAACGTAACGAAAATGACAATTAAGTAAGATTTATGTTAAATAATAGACATTTAATAACAAACAAAAGTTTAGTTATTTCGTTTTTTTTTTTAATTTAGTAAGAACCAAGGTGTACACCTTGGTAAGAACATAAAATGCGTTAAATTCACATCAAAAAAGTTTACGTACATTACTGATTTAAGGTAGGATAATATGAGATTATTGAAAATATAATATTTTGTTGCTCCTTCCTTAGCATCAGTAGGCGCCGGCGCTTACTTTTAACTAATATGATGATGTCATTTTCCGATATTTTGGCCCACTCAACCATTAAAGTGGTTTCCTTGGACGTATTTGGTGTTTCGCGGATCCGTCTTTCCAATAAGTCCCAAATATGTATACATACACATTTAAGTCTATAGACTTGCTGTTCGAAATTGAAAGTAGTTTTACTTTGATGTCTTATAGTTGAAATAAATGCAGGTAATATGCAAGTATCTCATAGAATATGAGTAAATTAGATTTTAATTATTTCGTACTAGATTTCTCCGCATTGCTTTTGTTTTTCTTTGAAAGTTATTAAAGTAATGTTAAAGATAACTAAACCATAAAAATGCCGCCCAGTTGCGCTTTCAATGGTGTGTAAATAGCCCAGTGAAATCTCATTTATGCTTCTTGGTGAGAAAATTTTGTCAATTTTCTCAAGCTCTAACAAAGGCTGGCATTTGTTGTGTTTCTTCTTTTCCAACATTAATTACAACATAAAATTATGCACCACAAATTCCAAGTTTCCCTTTTAGTAGGTACATGACTAGTGTGTTAGGAAATGTGGTTTGCTATTCATGTTGGCAATTAAAATAATTATTAAGTTTAATACTTGGTAATTTTCAGGCAACATCTTCCTAAGCAAATTCTTAATTGTCTGGAGATTAAACGAGGTCATTTAGTATTTCTTTGTTTACATTTTTTACGTTATTATTACTAATTATATTAGGAAAAGCGACATTTACCCCCTAATCATGTATCTTTTTATGATCATGTAATGGGTTTCGTATCCAGAGTCCTTTGTCGACATTGGTAAAACGTACTTTTATATTTTTTTATAGACAAATATTTCAGATTTGTTTACAAATACAAGCTATCTTCCGGAGATACGTTGCATATTGCAACTATTTGAACTTTTCTATATCGCCGCATCTTTACCTACAAAGTTTTGTAATAGATTGTTATAAAAAAATAATGTTGCTGTCAACAAGTAAATGACAAATTTATGAATTTTGAAGTTTATCTTTCAAGCTAATAAGCTAAATTAAAATAAACCTACAAAAATCTATTATATGACCACCCAAGTCCTGCTGGCCAACAGGACAGATATTGATAAACATGATAAAACGCATACTCGATGTTAGAACTCTGAACTTATGATGAAAATGCTATTTATATTTTTGAGAAATCAAAGGATCATGTATCTAGAACGCAAAACATCCATACAGTAATTTAGGAGTTAGGAGTCCAAATTTCGCATAGGACTATAATCTATTAGAAACTGACTAGCGGAATTTTTTATAACTAAAAAGTTTTAGAAACTGCTTTTTATTGGAGCACATTTCCAAAAATGTTGTGAATTTACTCCCTAAACTTTGAGAGATATTCAAGTTTTCTTATGAAACCGTCTTACGTTTTTTAAATCTCCCTAAAGAGAAAAATCCAAGTGCGAGACATCTAAACGTCGATAAATTTTGCAAATAAGAATGCCTTTTTCAAGATTTCTGATCGCATGGTGAGGGTGGTGGGAGTGGGGATGGTAAATGGGAAGGATAATTTAAATTTAGCTTCAACGTTGCTAACCATCGATCGATCGCCTAGTTCACTGTGTTGAGCGTTATATGTAGATTGATGGTAGATTGTAGGTGCTTTGAGTGCTGTTTTGTTTGATGTTTATATTTTGATTAATTTGTTTTTTTCTGGGCGACAATTTGACTGCATTAACTGCAGCATGTGGCTGGAATACGATCCAGAACAGAGCGCTTCGTGATGCTTAGGCTAGTGAAGTCATCGGCGGTGGTTAGATAAATACCAAATTTTCATGGTCAAGACATTTGACAGCCGTCGCAAATCCCTGAAGAACTTCACCGGTCACCGGTCCAATATAGTGCAGGCCATAAATCGCCGCCAAAATTATATATTGGAAATTCCCATTAATGGCTTATATGCGATCATTTTTCGTGTCGCATTATTAAATTTAGCATGCCTGTAAAATATTAGTTATATTTTCAGTTCAGTTATTATACTAGTCGGCTATTTAAAATAAACATTGCTAATCAATTGACCACGTAGTACTAAATTATTCCACAAATATTTTTTATTTTTCTATAGATTGTTTGCAAAGTTCGCTCCCTAATTGTACAAACAACTAATTGTGTAGAAGAACGTGAATGGATAGATCTGTTGCATAAGATATGCCTTCGTAATTCCATACGGGCTCAGTGTATCCACCCGTCGGCGTTCGTAAATGGCATCTACAGTTGTTGTGCACGGTCAGACGAAAACGCACCTGGCTGCAAGAATGTCTCCGCCGATGCTATTGACATTTACCAGATGGAATTAGTTACGGCACTCGATCCTGCGCTCGACCTGCAGCGAATACACACGCTTATTATGTCGCACATGACACAACTAGAGGCGTGGCTGGATCCAAACGCACTGCTGCATCACCTGCAGCAACATAATCCGTTGCGACCAACAGCACTTGCATTGCAACAGCAATCGACGCAGGCGTACGCGGAATTCCAGGCCACCATAGAGCAGCTGCGCCAAGTCGCCTACGTTATAGACAAGGATCATCGCGACTACAAACAGGGCATCGCGCGCGAACTCAAATATGGCAGTCGGCAGGCACCGATCGGCGACGATAACTATTTGCATATGATGCGTGCGGCGGACCATTTAAACCTGCAGCATCAGCATTTGCAACAACAACAGCAGCATCAGCATAATGTACTGCCGCAAATGCAGCACGTGATGGCCTATCCATATCAGCAACAATTGCAACAGCTGCCACAACAACAACAGCAGCAGCAACCACATCAAGGTCATCATCATGGCAACATGAATGCTTACTTTATGCACGACCTGCTGCCGCATCGCCAACAATATCAGCAACAGCAGCAAAACCAGCCACGTGCTGCGCAGTATTATCAACAGCACCAACATAAACTATTGATGAGCGCTGCGGCGACTGTGCATAACGTTGCCTCCAGTAATTCGTCCAGTTCCAGCTCCATGGCACCGTCGTCTGCGGTGTATCATCTGCGCGATGCCACCGCCGAAATGTATGCCAAGAAATGTTGATTATTAGGTTGATGCAGTGGTTTAAAATAAGTTTAAGCGCTACGTCCGAAAGAACTGCCTCCTATGAATTTCTTCATGGCTGTCTGGACATGGAAATTACAAAGTTCAAATTCTGTATAGTTTTATTTATATTTTTATAACCTAATTAATTTATACAAAATGTGTATTTTAAAAATTTGTATTTATATACATGCTAGATCTAAATTATTACCTACTATTATTCATAATAATACTTTGTATACAAAACATGCCTAAACTTAAGTGAACAACAAACGTATTTAAGACAAACTCCAATTTAATATTTAGACTAGGCTATAAGGCAAATGAAAGAAATGAGATCAACTAACGATAGCAAGTGTAGTAATCGTATGTAGAGTTCTAGAAAGCAAAGCGAATTATATTCTAAATATTAAACTATTTTTTAAATTAGAACTTATTACGGGCTAACACACATTGCTGATCATAAGATAACAATCATTAGATGTAAAACTGCATTCGACTGCTGTTCCTTACTACTTTATTCACTACTTCCTTCATTACAATTCATATGCATTAATCATTATTTATTTAAATTTAAGAACAACTTCACAAACATTAATTTATTCAACATCATATAGAGGTACTTCTAGCAGACATCATTTAGTACGTGTTCTTGTAGTAATACGTTTTCGTATTCGTTGAATTTTTGCTAATGCCTGCGTAGTACAGTGGTTGATTAATAGTATAGTTATCATTAAATAACTGTAAGGTAAATAATTGTGACCACCCATTCATTCAATCAAACTGACTTCATCTTCAATTGTTTCTTCCATCAGTACATCTGCGTTTTTTAAATTACATCGTCTTCCCCATTATTGATTGACTTTCTTCCCTCGCAGACAAACATTTTAAACATAACACGTTCAGTTATTAACACTGTTATCATTTCAAGTGCATTCCATTATTTATTTTTATAATTAATTAAATTAGACATATTGGATTTTTTTTTTCTTACTAATCTGCACCCAACCAACCATCTGTCTGTAAGAATTAAAAATCAAAAATTGTAAATATTTCCACTAAGTTCATACATGTCTACACCACAAATCTTCACCTATTTGGATTTCAAAAGATCTATTAATTCTGAAAAAACATTTGTGTTGTTTTAATCGCCTAATCACACACATTGAATACATTTATTTCATATCTTATTTTGCATTAATTTAGTTATTATTTGTATATGTCTATCTTTAAAGCATTTATGTGCATTTTTTGTATTAAATGTATTTTAGGTTTTTAATCTGGTACAAAAATGAAATAAATATTTTTACTCTAATTTATCCATTGTTGTTTTAAAATAGTTTACACTGCATTGTTGGACAGAGGTCAATTCTAGCTCGCCGTAAATACAGTTTTGCGCTAATCTTAACGAAACTCTGCTCCAAGCATACATGGACTACGAATTTATTTCAGTTTGAAAATGAACAAGATTGGTCCATTATCACGCCCACATGCCATATAATTGAAATGGTAGTATGACTATAACTTTTTGTCTGGAGTGAGATATTTTGTTGATAATTGGTATTTAGATACAAACTATGATTGCACATGACCATTCTTGGGCGTGGTTAGCAAACTGCCACGCCTACAATTCCTATTAAACTATCTAATTGGACCATCGTTAGAGATATACTGATAATATTAGGTGCTGTGGTACATATCACAATTCTTAACTACCATACCAAAAATTAGACACTTTTGTCAACAATAACTGCACACTAAGAAAACAAAGATGGTTACCAGAAATATCACAGCCCTAAATATCAAGTTATTTACAAATTATTAAGATCGGCTTTGAGACAAACATCTGACAAATACGATAAATATTGCTGGCAACCATCTTTCAAATTTACGATTATTTATAGCAACCATCAATTAAACATCTTACAAATAGGAAAATAGTTGTGCAATATTTAGAAAAGGTACTCCATTAGAATTCGCGGAGTAATTTTTATTGAATTAAAATAAAATGAATCAAATGTATTTACATTTAACTAGAATTAAAACAGTATCTTGGTTATACATCGACATCGTCATTATAAATCCTTCGAAGGTAAAATTGTACAACGACTTGAAATTTCTTTGCAGAAGAACCAAGTCCTACCGGCGATGCTTGATAACTCTGAAAATATTTTTCATCACGTGTTCCTAATTTAAATCACAGGATATTTTATTTTCACTTTTACCACTTCACTTTTACTATCTGCATATATGTCATATATAAAAAATATTAATAGTTTTGCTGCAACTTTATTGAAACTTATGGGTTGTTTGAATATTTGCTACAAGGCGTAAATTTAAACAGATAGTTGCAGCAAGACTTTCATAAACATCTTGTTTTCTTAGTGCAAAAAAGGCTTATTTGCTAAGCGCAATCGAGGCTACATTAATCCAAAATTACACGAAAGTCAGCTACGGTACGCCCTCGCGGAATTTAAACAGTTTATAATTCTGTTTCTATAAACCAACGTGTATGTAAATATATATTTTTTTTAATTTTATTTTGTCATTTACCTATTCTAGGAAATGAATTTTGAACATTTAGAGCGGTCATATAAAGTGAGCCCGGAATAAAATTTAAAGCTGCAGCTTTAGGAGAAACCAAAAACGTAACCATTATTCATAAAATTCTAAACTATATCTTGAACTTTAAATAATTCTATTTCTCACAATAGATTTCTTAAAATTTACATTATTTTCTGTTTTATCTGGTAACATTAATAATTACTTCTAAAACTTAAAAATATTGATACAAATTAAAATAACGGACAAATTTTGACTTTTGTATAAGGGTTTTCGATGTCCCGTCCGGAACCAAAAAGATACATTTACTACCATAGTATGTTTTATTAAGAGTTGAATACAATGTTTTCAAAGAATTTCCTCGGCATTTGTAAGCATCATTGAAATCTATCCCGTCCGGAACTTTGAGTACCAAAAGTGTAAAACTACAGTATAAAAATATCAACAAAAAAAAAAATTGTTCATAAAAAGTAAAAAAAAAAAATTAAAAAACTTAAAACATCTGGAAATTTGAATAGTACATCACTTTTTATTTCATAATAATGATTATTGATATTGTCATATACACTCAGAAGAAAATGTACCATTAAGTATTTTATGGTACGACCATTGATCTTATGGTTCATGTATTTTTTCTTTTTAAATCAAAAGTTTTCTAATTAATTCAATAGTATTTGAAAAATTCAGTATCATACATTTAAATATTTCAATATTATTATTTTAAATAGAATAAATACTTTTGTTTTAATGGTTTCCACCTATAATAACAAACGTGGTGTAAAAAAACATAAAACGAATACAAACATGTTCGTTTTGTACGTCATTCTGCGTGTTTGCTCAAAATGGTCGCATGTATTTTTTTGTAATAATCCACATTATTAAACGCGACATTGGTAAGGACTCAGTGTATTTAATGTAACTAAATTATATTTATATATTTATTTATATTTTTATTTATTACATAACTTAAATAATACATCGAACTTCTATTATGGCAACGGACTCAAAAACAACTGCAGACTCAAGTACTACAATCAATTATTGGAAACCAAAGCAAACATTAAATGTGTTATAACCTTTTGCAGCAAGAAGTGTCTTTTTATGTGTATGTTGTAAAAGTGAATATCAATTTAGACATTTAAATAAAATAATATATACAATAAATTAACTGAAATACATTTTTGTTTTAATAAATTATTAGGAAAATGTAATTCGACAATAAAATTAATAATACGTATCAATAAATTTGTATATGTCTTTCTTATTGTAATTAAAATATCACATTATAAAATATATGGCATAACCACACATTGTATTAACAGTTTCAATATTACTGAACAAATGGGATGCATCCTATTGACCAATTTTAATGGTAAAAATTATTGTTTTTCTATTGAAATACTATCAATTTACCATGATTTTTTTCTGGGTATACACATTTTTTTAAGAAGAAATCCTAGTACAAATTTCTATACGTAACGTCCGGAATTATTCTGCAATTTATTATGAAATAACTAAGCTTTAGGAACAAAGTGCATATATACAAAAATAAAGTAAATTGTCTCAGCTATATTCAGAGATAATTCAAAAAAATATATTGTATGTAAAAAGTATTTTTAGAATAAAAATCGTACTGATAATTTCTATACGATTTTTTCTTCCCGTTCGGATTTTTTTTGTGATTTGTTATGAAAAAACTATAAACTTTAGGAACACAGTGTAAATATACAAAGAAAGCACGTTATTTCAACTATTTTTTAAAATCTTTCGAAAAAAATCATTTGTACGCCAAATTCGCTGACTTTTTGGAATATCCATATGAACCTCGATATTTACTTCCGTTTTTGTACCGTCCGGAACGCCCATTGTTTTATTTATATCTTTTGATCTACTGCATATAATGCAGATGTTTAATCCTATTTAAATACTACATGCACAAAAAAATCAAATAAATTCATTAATTTTCCTTCGAGATATTATGTCTCCAGCGTCTTATAATTTCTAGTTGCGTATCAGTATTTACCCACCACGTCGACATTTTGCAAAAAATTGAGTCAAAGTAGCAAAAAAGGCCGTTTATATCGCAATTTCTCACACGATTTCGATGCAAACTTTATCACAAAATAAAATATGAACCACAACCAGAAAAAAATTGCCTCAAATCCCTTTAAATTTGGTTAATAGGACAATTATTGATTAATAGTATACAAAAAATGAAGCTTTTCATATAAAATCAATGGCAATGTCATGGTATTTCCTACACCCAAAGAACGAATCAATTGGGGCAACCGTCTTTTTTTGCCAACCGATTTATTTAGTTCTGTCAACATTCGACTGATTCAGTTGTTGCAACACCGCGTATCAGTTCACACAACTAATGAATACAATTGACACAACCAATTTCTTTAGTTGTGGTAGCCAATTTAATTATAAGAAATCGGCCATTTTACCTAGCGCTCCAATGTGTTGCAAACACGAAGTCAGCAACAGAACGAATCGTCGGCAATGTTCGATCTCGGGAACGCTGTTGTGACGCTTCGTGTATCATAAAATTTGTATAGGTTTTTCTTATTGTAATTAAAATATCACATTATAAAATGTATGGTACAACCACACATTGTATTAACAGTTTCAATATTACTAAACTACAAAGTAATAAAACATGTATAACAATGTAATTCAGAGAGGTATTACAAACTTTTTCGAGACATATACAATCCAAAATAGTTTAAAAAATAACACAATATTTTTTACCGTGTACTGTTTTTCTTAAAATATAGGTATGCGATGTTTTGTTGTCAAATTTTCAAAAAAATGTTTCAAACTTTATCTTACAGATGTTTTTTTTCTAATGCATGGTTTCCATACTATCTTTCGTTATCCCCAAATCGATATCACTCGGTATTATTTGCTATAAATGAATGAATACAATATATTATTGTTTTTATAACAAACTGACATTCAAAATTTAAAAAAAAAAACATTCAAAAAATTAAGCAGCCGTTGTTGTGTTGGAAATGTACAATGTAAATGTTTTTTCAAATCATGAACATTATTAGGTAGTGCCCACTGCTAGAGATTGACCCAAAAGGTAGTCCAAGATGGTAGACAATTGGGTAAAAGACATGAAGGAAGATACCACAAAATTGATGAATAAATAAACGCTTCGTATGTCCAGGTGTGCGTCATTTCTGCAAACAGAAGTTGATGCACAACATGCGATCGAAATTGGGTTCGTACGCGGTTGACCTGTAGCGGAAATCGTACCTCAGCACCCATCAGTGAACAAGCGCGGATCCAGGGGGGGGGGTCACTTTTGAATTTTTTAAACAAATTAAAAAAAAAACGCAACATGAAAACAATGCGCCTAATCAAAATTTTGCGCTTTTTAAAAAGAGCAGAAACTATAGAGAATGGCGCAAAATTTGCAAAAATTCATAAAATTGCAAATTTGCCACCTATACAGAAGGGCGCAAAATATAAAAAAAGCGCAAAATGTTCAAAAAAGCATAAAATTGCAAACGCGTCTAATTTACAAAATGTTTGCGCCTCTACAGAAGGGCGCAAAATTTGGAAAAAGGCGCAAAATGTTCAAAAAAGCATAAAATTGCTAATTCGCCTAATTTACAAAATGTTTGCGCCTCTACAGAAGGTCGCAAAATATAGAGAAAGGCGCAAAATGTTCAAAAAAGCATAAAATTGTAAATGCGCCTAATTTACAAAATGTTTGCGCCTCTATAGAAGGTCGCAAAATATAGAGAAAGGCGCAAAATGTTCAAAAAAGCATAAAATTGCAAATGCGCCTAATTTACAAAATTTTGGCGCCTCTACAGAAGGGCGCAAAATATAGAAAATGGCGCAAAATTTTCAAAAAAGCATAAAATTGCAAATGCGCCTAATATTCAGAATTTTTAGGCCATTTTAAAAGACCGGAAACTACAGAGAAAGGCGCTAAATTTTCAAAAAAAAGACACAATTCATTTACAGAGTAAATATGCGTCATTTTCATTTTGTGTTTGTTTTAATAATTTTGCGCTTGTAAAGACGATAAAATTCTGTAAGTTTTGCGCTGTTTTAATTTTGATTGTTATTTGAATAGTTTACGCCTTTTTGAGCTTTTCTACATTGCGCCTTTGTGTAAAAATTACTAACTATCTCCAGATTACTAATATTCTGTAAATTAACTTTTTAATTGTTCGCTTTTTTTTAAATTTTGCGACTTGAAGAAAACCTTTTTGACATTTTAATCTGTATTAAAATTGTCCAAAATAGCGAATAATTTTTATTTTTAAAGTTTACTTTAAATTGTCTACGAATATGCGCCATTGTATTTTGCCAAAGATTCTGAAGAATACACAATTCGAGTTTTAAATATTTTGATATCTATATAAAAAATTCTAGGCAGTGTCGAGACAGTTTAGAAACATTTGTTCGACATATTTTAAAAAGAGATAGGCGGAGTTTGTATCACAAGCTGTCTGCCCGATTCAAAAATATGACTTTAAATTGTCTATACTAATGCGCCATAGTTTTTAAAAAATATACATATATGTTGTATATCTTCGTTGTACAACTATAAGTCCATATACCATTTTTGAAAGTTTGATAAAAGTTCGACAATTCATAGTTTTAGATGTGTTGGTATATTTTCATAATTAACGAGTTGGGAAAGTTAGGTCACATGGGTAAGTTCGGTCACATGGGACGGACTTTTATAGTCGGTCGGGCCGGACTATGGAATACCCTACACCATTGATGTGAATATTAATGTTGGTAATTTAATTGTATACCTACCTTTGAAGTTATTAATTATGCTGAACATTCTTATACTCAGAATATTATCTACAAACCAAATTTCTGAGACGTATATCCAATTAATTAAAAAAAAATTAATTTAGAAAAATAAAATTTCTATTGATGTAAAAGTGAAAATAAATAAAAAAATTTGAAACATGTAGAAATATAAATGTGGGCGAATCACGCCCACTTTTAAAGCATATGTAGAGATTTAAGGCTAATATTTGATAATTTTGTTCCACTATGAAAAAGCGAAAAGTAATAAAAAAATATAATGTGGGCGTATCACGCCAATTTTTGGATCACATATATTTAGGTAAAATTCTAACAATACATTTTAAATTTTATAAGTATATATTGAATACTTTTCGAGTTATTGCTTCGTAAAGAGTTATATAAAAGTGACTTGTATGGGAGGTGGGCGTGTCCGTTGACCAATTTGGCTCATTTACATTGACAAAACTAATTTTTGGCTAAAAAGTATTGAAACGAAATATCATCGCATTCTAAGCAGTATTTCTCAAGTTATCGTGTATACGGACAGCAAGACAAACGGACAGACGGACATGGCTAAACGGACTCGGAGGATGTTGATCAAGAATATATATACTTTTCCATACCGGACACGCCTCCTAAGTGGCGTTACAATATATGCACAAAGTTAATATACCCTGTACCTCATAGGTGTAGGATATAAAAATCAAATATTCACAAAATGTAGTTTTTAAGTATGTCCAATCGGTACTGCGCTAAAAGGTTATGATTGTTTCAAATTATAATTGAAGAAGTTATTTTATGACTTTTAGTTCGACGACGATTTATAATCCGATTTTTACGGTTTTAGTATTTTTGAAATTAAAAAAAACTGTTGTAAATTAATTTAATAATTGGTGAAGTTAAGAATTACCTTTTAATTCTTGAATAAATGGTACAAAAAACTAGGTTAAATATCAAACTTAAGTTTGGTACAAATGGTACAATTGGTACAAATGTAATACTTTAAAAAAAAATCAAATTCAAATATTTTTGGTTTTCGAAATATGCTAACTTGAAAAGTGAAAATAATCATTAAAAATACATTGCGTATATCTGAAGTAGTTTTCCAACGAGATATCGGTATTGATCACCTTTAATATAATACACAAATTGAATTTTGTTTCCAAAGGGTACTGAGATATGTACACCTTCTTAAAATCAGAGACCAAAAATAATTATTTTTTCAAATTTATGTGTAAAAAGTCATTGATGGCACTGTAAAACAAAGGGTACCATTAGATAACACTCGATGAACATTTTTAATTTATGGTCTTATTTTTATTATAGGACTGTTAAATTTTAAAATATTTTTTAATAATTATATTTGAGAAATAAAAGTTTGATTAATATTATTAAAGTCAAAAATAATTATTTTTGATAAATACTTTCAAAATTCAAATATAATTTTTATTTTAGATACATATTTATTAAAACCAAAATGAATTATTATTTTTGATATATATATATGGAAAAAAAGTCGTTACTCCTACCAAAAAATCTCCAAACAAACAAATTGGCTGAACTTTAGATAACCGGATGAAGTGAAATATTTTTTCTTCAAACTATCCCCTTTGTGTGGGTCCCAGACTAAATTGGGGCGCAGTCGGACTTGTGGTACCCGAGATAAATCGAAACATTATACACATACCTATATGAACATGTAGGTACTGAAATGATAGATATTGATCTCACGATTAGTATGTTATTATGTTCATGATTCGATAACCACAGTAACCTCAGGACCCTTTTTAGTTTAAACAACTGAGTTCATTTCATACACGAATAATATATAGATACAAGTGTGGGTACCCTAACAAAAAGAAATTTAATCAAAAGTCTATTATACACTTTTGTATTTATGTTTTAAAAAATAAAAAATTTAATATTTTATAAAAAAATTCTCCTGCGGCGCTTCTTTGATATAACTTCCCAACGATATATTATAATTAATTGTTGGGCCACTTCTACAAAATTGAAAAAAGCGTTTCACGTTACCTATTCATTTCAAAATTTTCTTCGTCATTTTGATAAATAATTAAATATTTTTCTCAACAATCAGCATTTTATTTTAATTTTATTTTTTACATAATTACAAATCCTAATCGCTATGGTTATAAGATCATAAAAATAACCATATAATTACAAATGTGGCATTATTTCCTTTCATTTGAGTACCTATATGACCAAATATGTAGGTGCACCGGATATCGATTTTTCTCGGGTACCACAGATCCGACCGCACCCTATATTTTTTTTTTGTTTTTTAAGCAAATAAAACGGTTGATTTAAAAAAAAGTTGGTTTAAAGAAGTACAGTTGTGTATAATTCATTATTCACTGTTTTTGATGAGAAAATATAAAAAAAGGGCGCAAAATAAATTTTTGGGGCGCATTTTAGAAAAAATTGGAAAAAAGGCTCAAAAAAATCAATCGCTCCCACCAAATCATACTTCTGGATCCAACCCTGACAGTGAAACGTACGGCTTGAAATTACGCTGAAGGAAACCGCTTAGACAAGGATGAAAGAAACGCGTGCTCAAACTGCCACTCTTAAGGTTTGGACTACGGACTAAGCTCAGTGGTGCTGCAGTTTTTCAAAGGCACATATACTGGATACAGCGCGCAAAGTTTCAGTTTCCACACAAAAGTTTTGTTTTTTAATTTTATACAATTGAATTTATTAAAATTCTTATGTTAATGCAGAGAGTATATTTTTAATATAGAGTTTCCGTACAGGTGGTTTCGCTGCCACTTTTGTCAAATAAATTCAAACATTGGTTATGTGGAAATTGAAACGAAAATGTTGTCAACAGACACATTTTCAAATCTATATTCTGATGTTTTCTGCCAGATTTTTGGCCAGAAAAATAATTGAAATTTATAAGGAGTTGGATTGCAATATATCTTGGTAAATTTGGTTGCAAATTATCCGCGGACAGATCCAGTTTTGTGCACTGTTTTCCTCTGTTAACTTCAATCTGTAAAATTCCACTTCCACATAACCAATGTTTTCGGCAACGACGCCAGCAAACTCGGAAGGAATCTCTATTAAAAATCTCTTCTCTCTGGTCAATGTGAAATAGAAAAATGTAAACAAAAAACATATGTTTGTTATAGCAAGCAAAAAAAGTGATATCCATTTATAGGAAAAGTTAAAACATTTGAACTTTTGCTATCATTCGCTATCACTCGTTTTTTCTCAATATCTTCTGGGGATATCGCTTGCTATAAAACGGTGTCGTATGTACTCGTTTCATTCTAGCATTCACATTCCTGGTTTGAAATGATTAGTATTTCATCTCTGTTTAGCGAAACAGTGATGACGAGTGATAGCGAGAGATAGCATGGAAACCATGCATAAATATATTTTAAAGTTTGTTTATGAAACATTTGATTAAAATGCTGAGAAATACACGCAGCGATGTACAATTGCATACTGTAATATTATATTAGGGTTAGGTGCAAAAACATACGCATTATTGGGAAACTCCTGTTGTGTATTTGACTCGACAGGCTTAATGGGGTTAAAAATAAAGTTTTACACTGAACGGAAATGTTTGAAAATTTGACATAAAAAAATAAAAAAAACAAAATTGGGAAATATATTTGGTATGGAAATAATTTTCGTGACATATTATTGTGTTTAGAATTATGTTTTAAATTAAAAAAAATTCAAATGAAATTGAAATATTTCATTTTAAATTGAGATTATTCCGAATGAAATTGGGATTTTACAATTAAAATTCCAAATAAAATTGAGATTTTCCAATAAAAATTGAGAAAATTCCAAATAAAATCAAGATTTTTAAATTTGAAATTGAATGAAATTAATAAATTAGCAACAAATATAGAGATTTATCTTATGAAATTTGTAACAAATAATTGGAAATAGCAAAGAAATTTAATATTATTTAAATATTGTTTCGCACACCGACAGTACATACATAAATCGCTTTAATAACGAGGAACATAAATGGGTAGCGGTTTCGATATTATATTCGAAACCGGAACAGTTTTAAAATGTATATGTGAGACGGAAATCGTTATTATAAAAGGTCTTGAAACCAAAATCGCAACTGTTACCCCTTTGTCCCTGGGTTTTGTCACTGAAATCATTTGTAATTTTATCAATTTCAATTGTGATAAATTAATCTCTCGACACACTTTTTAGGTAACACAAATTTCGTAGTGGGCAAATTCTAAGTACGCAGCAAGATCAGGCGAACTAAATCTACACGGTTAAAAATATTGGGTTATTTTTTAAACTTTTTTGGATTGTATATATGTCTCGACCAAAAAAGATTAAATTGTAATAATCCTAAAAGATTAAAACAAAAGTTTGTAATACCTCTCTGCATTACATTGTAATACATGTTGTATTACTTTGCATAATCCTACGTGATTGAAATTAATGCTGAAAAAGATTGAAAACACGGATTTGTTTTTGTAAAAAAAGTTTAAAAAATATCTATTTAAATATATAAATTGCCCTGGCCGAGATTCGAACCTGCGATTCTGAACTAAATTTAGTAAGTATTGTTTACAATTTAACCTTTTATGGTTTAAAATTATTAAATAAACTGAGATAAAACTATTTGAGTTTAAATTTTAAACCTTAATGGTTTAAACATATTAAATAAACAGAAAAATAAACTATTGAGTTTAAATTTTAAACCTTTATGGTTTAAAATTATTAAATGAACAGACAAATAAACTATTTGAGATTTAATTTTAATGCAATCGGATTAAGTTTATATTTTTAAACCATTTGGATTATTTTATAAACTAAAATAATTACATTTCGTTGTTTAATAAGAAATATATTAAATTTCAATCTGAGAAAGTTTAACGTGTCGATCATGTATTTCCCGGTGACAACGATATCGGCTACAATTCGTTTGAATGTCGGTTGAATATCGTGTGACTAAAATTTTTGATTCATGTATCAAACGAAACGTTGAGTACGCTCGTTTTTTGTTGCCAGCATATAAATCATACGACGAAGTAAAAAAAAAAAACAACATTTTTCTTTATGAAAAATAGTTGGCAAAACAAAAATTTTGTCAAACGTTCGATTCAATGAGCGAAACGAACGAAACGTTTGAAATACGTTATACACATTTTAGACGAAGGGGACTGGAAACGAATCGTAGTCACACGATAATAAAAAGATACATGATTTGGGGGTAAAAATGGATGTAAACTATTGATAAGTTTAAAAATTAGACATAAAAGTATAGAAATCAGCTGTAATCCAAAGAAGGGTTTAAAAAATATTCCAACATTTGTTACCGTGTACCAGAAATAAGAGGTTTCATTCCATATTAAAATCTTGTAGAACAGTGTAATCATCTGAATGTTCACGAATTTTTATCTTTTGAAGGTAGAGTTTTTGAATATTTAAATTTTTCTAATTTCAAAATTAAAATCGGTTTGATTTTACGACAACGACAGTGTTTTTACTATTTTTAATATATTTACAATTTAATGCTTCATATTGATAAAATTAAAATTTTATTTAATTAAATTATTTAAAAATGTAATTTGAATATCCTTTGGCGACAGCCTGAAAATGGACTCTAGACACCCTTAGGGGTCGCGACCCACCGGTTGGGAATCAGTGTCCTAATGGTTACTCTAAGTTAAAGTTACTGCTTAACCGAAGATGTGAAAACGGCCGTAAATTTCATAAAACAACTTGTTTCTGAAAAATGTGTATAAAATCAACGGCGGCTTCATATCAGCCGAAGCAAGCTAGCCTATTATTCGGCGGCGGCTGCTGTTCAAAAAAGTTTGCGGCTCGGCTTAGCCGGCTAAAAATCGGCTGGCGCAGGTCTCTGCTCGAATGCAAGCCAATCACCAATCATAAAATTATTCTTATCATTTATTCTAAATTGTGAAAGTGCAGGACAGAACACAGCAACAAATAACATTAAAAATAATACAATCAAAGGAACGCCTTTACAGCCAACATAGTTTGCGTTAGTCGCACAGATGCTTTTGACCACTCATTATCTCTTATAAAAATGCACACCATATAAATGAAATCAATTTAGTGAATCTGGACGACACTAAACGTAAGATAACTGCTATGGAGTTTGTAGATCTGATAAAGACACCAAAACTGGATGGGGTTTTCCTGCACGACCACCTCCATGCAACAGTTGAGGGCACGCTCTGCATCACCGGACATCATTTGCTGCTAAGTGCTCGACAGGAAAACAGCCAAGAGTTATGGGTGAGACACACAATCATACACGCACGCATAAGTGTGCACTGCTATGTCAATAATTTGATTCTCTAACGAAATCTAATTACTTCTTCTGTTTGATTTATAATTTTTCGCATCAACACCCTATCCGATGCGCACTCTCGTTCCGTATATCGTAGCTGCTTCACAGAAATATAGACTGTGTCGAGAAGAAACCTTTTGTGGTGAACAATGTGGTGATGGGCGGCATCATTACACTGAAGTGCAAGGACCTTCGTATCATTTCACTGGAAATAAAATATGCCAAGGAGTACTGCAACGTTGCGACATCACTCGAGGCACTAAGTTCGTTGCACAGTGCTGAGCTCGATTATCCATTCTTCTATCGACCCATGTACTCCATACTTGAGGATGGATTTACTATGTTTCGGTGGGTATTTCTGATTGTTCTCGATATCCACTCTTATGTGCTTCTCCATGCAGACCCGAATTGGAATTCTCGAAACTAGTATCTGGCACAGGCAGCAGTACATCAGGATCATCAGAGGCCGGTTGCGAGTGGCGGGTCTCAAATGTAAACAAAAACTTTGGCGTGTGCCCCTCATACGGAACAACATTAATTGTGCCCAAGTCAATAACAGATGAGCAAATAATGCAATCATCAAATTTTCGGGACGGCGGCCGTTTTCCAGTTTTGAGCTATCGGCATGAAAACGGGGTAAGTTATCGCTGTGACGCCGCTGTGTTCAAGAAGTGATGTAGACCAATTCGCTAAATTTCATGGTAGCTATCTTAAGTATATAAATATGTCGCGTTAAATGTTCAGTTGAGCCATGGACGTTTTTGTACCATAGGGGCGAATTAAAAAAAAATATTTCTTAGTGCATGTCTACGTCGCACAGTGGGACAGGGAGTACCAAAAGTATGAGGATTCACTAATATTGTATGAAAGTTCAAAAATCAACATTTAGATATAGTAGAAATGGTACCTCGCAATACAATTAAAATGATTAAATGGATATAAATTGGAAATTACGGAAGCTGCATTGATGTAACGTCATAGCAGAATGCAAGTGGAATGTTTCTTGTTGATATAAGTCACTTTCACAAATTTTATCTTGATTGTACAAGTGAGCGTGGTACCTCCCATATAATAAAAATGGTCAACAGGCCTATCGTCGATGATACTGCAATGCCGGTTATCTTCAATTTCGAATACCGCCTCCAAACAGAAAAAAACTGTGTTGTGTCTCACTGCTGCACTTTATCCAAAATTAAATATGTCATAGTTAATAATTGCATTTATTTAATTTGTCTATTCAAAATATCAATTAAAATGACAAATTAAGTCAATATTTTCACACGTAGTTGAGTGGTATTGCAGTATCATAGATGATATATTGGGATAAAATAGATTTTCAGTGACGAAGCTTTGGAATATATCGTCGACGATACTACAATACCGCTACATGTGACAATACCGTCTAAATGCAAAGATTTGGTATACATCGGCGACATTGATCGGACAAGAAATGGCCATGTAATTGCATGTAAAACAATACCGCCTATCTGCAGTAGGTAGGAAAGTTGGCATATATTATTTTACACTCACAATTTCCAAATTAGTACATGGGAATTTAATACTTTACACTAAAAATTTAGTATTCCTTGAAATTTTTACTTTTTATAAAAGAATATTATTTAAATACATCATTTAAACTCAAATTAACTTTATTGGCAAAATGAACGATTTAACAACAGTTTGAACCAAAAAATGGTGAATTTATAAAAAAAGTTCAATAATTAAACAGCTTTTCTCATAGACAACAGCTTTTCTCATAGACAATTCTTTCTCAAATTGTGCTTTCCCGTAGAATTTGAAATCTTTCCGGTGGAATTCTTTCCCGTAGAATTCTTCCCCGTAGAGTTTTTCCCAGTAGTTTCGGTGTGTTGAGTTTAGGTGTGGTAAATGTTGGTGGGGTGCGTTTTAGTGTGGTGAGTTTTATTGTGGTGAATTTTTGTGTGGTGAGTTTCATTGTGGTGAGTTTTTAGTGTGGTGAATTTGAGTGTGGTGAATTTTAGTGTGGTGAGTTTTAGTGTGGTGAGTTTAAGTGAAGTGAATTTTAGTGTGGTGAATTTCAGTGTGGTGAATTTAATTGTGGTGAGTTTTAGTGTGGTGAATTTGAGTGTGGTGAGTTTTAGTGTGGTGAATTTTAGTGTGGTGAGTTTTGGTGTGGCGAGTTTTAGTGGTGAATTTTGGTGTGGTGAGTTTTAGCGTGGTGAATTTGAGTGTGGTGAGTTTTAGCGTGGTGAATTTTAGTGTGGTGAGTTTTGGTGTGGCGAGTTTTAGTGTGGTGAATTTTAGTGTGGTGAGTTTTAGTGTGGTGAATTTTAGTGTGGTGAGTTTTAATGTGGTGAGTTTTAGTGTGGTGAATTTTATTGTGGTGAGTTTTAGTGTGGTGAATTTTAGTGTGGTGAATTTTTGTATTTGAGTTTTTTGTTTCACGTTTGTATCTGCTGTAAGTGCCAAGTTATATCGTTTTGAAAGTTTAGGCTGTATTGAAGGTGCCACGCTCCTTTGTCCAATCCACATATATTGCCTAACATTCCTTCCAGACCCTACCGTATCTGTGGTCAAAATTTCAAGCAAATAGGATCAGTCGTTTAGACAGAGAAGTGGAACAAACAAACAAATAAACAAACCATCAAACTGTTATTACACATATTTTAACAAAATATGTGTAATAACAGTATAATTAGATCAGTTATGAGTTTGAAATTTGTAAATATTCCCATATGTTTACCGTAAAACTTCCCATCCAAAACATAATAATCTTCTATGGCAATTTTCCAATATTAATCGTTAATAATTATAAAAAATTTTAAATAATCCTAATAGATAACTACAATCTGAGATAACTTTAAATTTACAAAAACCCATTCTTTAAGCATTTTCATTCATTATTGGACATTTGTTTACCTTAATGAATTCATTCCTTACAATTATCTACCAAAATTAAACAAAAATAGCGACATAAAAAGTTTTTTCTTCCTCCTGTAAAATTCACTTTTATGCAGTTAGGCGGTATTCGCAATTGCAGATAGGCAGTTTTGCAGTATCGTCGACGATATGTTTTTAAATAATTCCTAAAAGGCAACATTTTGTTAGTGTTGTAAAAAGCTTGATATGTGTAATAATTAACAATATAATAAATTTTGCCGTGTCATTGTTTTGAATTTTTAGTTTGTATGAAAGGTGTCATATAGTAGAACTGAACGTAAAAGTGGGTGTAAGCAACGAAACGTATAAAGGTATCTTCTCCTGGTAATATAACTTAAATGCAATTGAAATTACATATAATATCTTCCTCGATTGGTTAAACTTCTATGTACGCCGCCAACAGCAGTATGAATTGCCGAATTACAAAATTAACCCATGTTAAGACGGAATATAATTTACCCGCATAGCATTTATCGACTGATATATTTATCAAATTTTTAAGTACTTCGTGCAGAGGTATATTTTAGGTTTTGGTGTGGTGAACTTTTTGTTGATAAGTTTGAAGTGGTGAGTTTGGTATGGTGAGTTTGGTATGGTGAGTTCTGGTCAAATGAGTAACATCAACCTTTTAGAATACTCCTGGAATACAATTTTTAAATAAAATATTGTTTGCGGTTTTACATTAAAATGGACGTATGTGTGGACGTGGTCAACGAAACCATTATAGTGAATTCTCCTGGGTCTGTAGGATATATATTCTAAATTCTTTTGCATAGCGTACACGCAAACAAAAGAAAAAAAATTTTTAAAGAGGGTGTCCCGATTGAACTGCAACCAACTTCAAACTGCCTTAACTTTCGAACGTCCACATTTCAACAAATGACAGTTGATTAAATTGTTTACAAACATGAAGAATCTGTATTTCAGTTGTGCGAAAAATGTGTATTCATGATGGATTTAAACAATAGTGTGATTGCGCTATATTTGAGCGAAAAGCCACAAGCGGCTACCAGGCGTCGGATATTAATGATATGTCTTTCTTTTAATGAATTTTTAATTTTTTGGCTTTTTTAGTCGTTAGGTCTTTTTTTAATATTTTAAATTTTAGGTCATTATTTGTAGAATTTCGTAAATTTTTCTTGATATGAAGCAATTCTGAAGTAGATATTGAACAAAAATGTGGCATCTTCAGTCTATTTGTGTAGTACTATTTTTGTCTTTATTACTTGCAACTCTGCAGTGTTTGAAACCAACAATATAGCATCGCAAGTTAATAAATTTATAAATGGCTCTTATTTTCGAAAATCGGTTATACAAGATATGGATGCATTTAAATGTGCGTCTCTCGTCAGTGTCGGCGTGCAATGACGAGCGAAACGAAAATAGTGTAATAAATATAAAGTAATATGTATTTAAAATAAATACATTTTATTTAATTTATGTTGAAATTATATCTATTTTATATCTAATTTTATTGCATTTCTGCAAAATTTGAATACATTCGTATTCAAAATAAAAATGTAGATAATTTACTTCATCTTTTTTTCAATTTTACTACATACTGTATTTTTCTCAATAACGCAAAAGCATTTATTTAAAATTCGAAAATATTAATCTATCAGAAAAGATTGTATTTATTTATTAAACTTCAAGGTAAATTTTAAAATATTACTACATATGCAATAATTTTTATACACATTGACGCATTGAATACAGAAAAACTTCCTACACCGAGAGCAAAACGTAGTTATTCATAACTACGTTTTCGACTACGGCGTGAATGAAAATCCTCCGACAACGTGGCGTAGTAAAAACATAGTCATTTATAACTACGTTTCAAAAATTCACTTCGACGTAGTTATTTCCACTTCAACATAGTTGTCTAAAAATTTTACTTCGTCGTAGTTGATTTGTTTATTCATTTTATTTTTTTTTTCAATAAAAGTCAAATAACTGAAATGTTTTGTTTTCTTTTTATTATTTGTTCATAATATAAAGCATAAAAAAAACAATATAAAATTCTATAGAAATGAAAAATAATTATCAAGGTATGCTTTGAGATAACTTAAAAATGTTCACAAAAATTTGTATAATCAAAACAAAATCTGAAAAATATTTTTCATATATTCTTTGAACATAAATTTCAATTTTTGAAAATTTGAATTTGAATCAAAACAAAATATTTCAAAATTTGTCAAAAAAACTTGCCTAATGTCAGAGTGATCGTACCTGTAAATATTTGTATCATGATATAAAGTATACGCGATTTTGTTGATATGTTTCGATCCTCTGCTTCAGCAATGCTCGTTCCAGTACTTCGTCTTTCAATTGATTGACTTGCGTTTTTTTCTGTTCCTGTTCCTCGTTTTTTATCCTGTTAGTTAATTACATGTGATGCGGCGACAAGGTTTCCTCCTTAGAACTAATCAAGGCCTCAGATGTTCAAGGTGCGGATGTTCTCATTGTGGATGCTAAGGGATTTGTTGATGAACTGCGTGTGCTATATTTGAATATAAACAGTTGATTAGTTAATTTAGATAAATATTCTAAAGCCATTTAATATACATACCACTTCAAACATGGTATTAGCCTTTCGCGAGGTCTCTTACTTAAATGGCCCTTACAACCGTGGGTCGGTTTTGGCCGCTGAGATGAAGCCGCGCCAGTCGGATCTGCTTTGCGCGCGCTGACGCCAGTTAGAAATACCAAGCGTTGCCAGGTTGTCCTCAACTTGGTCTTTCCAACGCAGATTTGGACGCCCTCTTCTACGCTGTCCACCTTCGAGTTTCGATTCAAGCACCTTCTTGGCTGGAGTGTTTTCATCCATTCGTTTGACATGACCTAGCCAGCGAAGCTGCTGGATCTTGATGCGCTTGACTATGTCAATGTCGTCGAATAACTCATACAGCTCGTGGTTCATCCTGATTCGATACTCGTTAGCAAAGCAGATAGGGCCAAAGATTTTACGGAGAATCTTTCTCTCGAACGCTCCCAGTACTCTCTCATCGGTGGAGGCCAGCGTCCATGTTTCTGCAACATAAAGTAGGACGGGCATGATGAGTGACTTGTAGAGCGTTATTTTTGTCCGGCTAGAGAGGGCTCTGCTTCTCAATTGCTTACTGATCCCAAAGTAGCACCTGTTGGCAAGAGTTATTCTCCGTTTGATCTCCAGACTGACGTCGTTGTTGCTGTTTACGCTGGATCCCAGATAGACGAAGTCCTTCACAATGTCGAACTTGTGGGTGTCAAAATCAGCTTTTTGTCCAAGACGCACGGACTCTTTTTTGCTTGTTGACACAAGGAACTTCGTCTTGTCCTCGTTCACCGCTAGACCCATTCGACGCGACTCTTTCTCCAGTCTGGAGAATGCTGCGCTGACTGCTAGTGTGCTCATGCCAATGATATTAAAATCGTCGGCATATGCGAGCAACATGACACTTTTGTTGAGAATAGTGCCGCTTTGACGGAGTTCGGCAGCTCGAACTATTTTCTCCATCAATAAGTTATAAAAGTCGCACGATAGGGAGTCACCCTGTCTGAAACCTCGCGAGGTCTCAGTAATTTCATTTTTGCACACTAATATATCGAAGGTTCGTATTTCATATCGCTGGAGTTCACAGTGTTCTTGGCAATTTCGGGACGTAGTATTTTGTAGACTCTGCGATTTTGTTTGATGCATCGAAGCGCGCATGTGTGTTGTTGTACGACGGTTGCTTCATGTTGTATACGCACTCGTGCCACCCATTCTTTAGTTATTTCCAGCACCGCACGACGTGCCGAAATCAACTGTAATTCTCAATTAACTTATTTAAATTTTAAATATTTATATACATATCATACCTTAATGGCGGTCTTGTGTTTCTGTTTCGACATGTTTCTGTTTCGACAAAGTTTTTTAAAGACTGATTTTCACGTGTATTATAAACAATTGTCATTTCTATTTAAAATATGTATTAAAATGTCATGTTTGTTATTAAATATGCCGTAGTTATTATATTGAATCGTAGCCACTTTTTTAATATATTCAAGTGACTACGAAAACTAGCAGATAGTTAACTATGTTTTCTCTCGGTGTACGCTTCGCATCTTTTAATAACATACATCAAGTAATAACGGGTAGAGTAGATTCACCAGAACTATATTACTTTTAACCACAATCGTAGAAATAGTAGAAATGGAAATACTTTTTTTATCTACCATATAGTAGAACTAATTAAATAACTAAATAATTTTTAAAATAATTTTTTGTCGTTTTTAGGATCATTTTATGGTCATTTTTATCGTACTTTTAGGACATCAAAATCCGAACCAACAAATGGAAAATCAACAAATTCGGTCATAGATCACTATAACCTCCATCATGAACATTTTGTGACTTCTCACCAGGGCTGGAAAATATCCGTTTTTTTTTTAAATCCATTTCACCGGATTTTTTTGTTTTTATTGGATTTTTTATAAATAAGATAATTTCAATAGGATTTTTCGGTTTTTAAATTTATTCCTTCCCACCATTTCGCTGACGAGAAACATACATACAAAATAAAACATACTTTGTGGAAAAAATTCACCTTCTTGGATCTCCGTTTTCTTCAATATACTGAATTAGTCATATAGGCGAAAAAATGAAACAGCCTAAGAGCCTGATCAAACCTATTTTGAATGTCTTCTTTACAACAGGACAACTCTTCTGAACCTAATAGATTCAATCAATGTCTACCGCTTTAAAAATTGGCTTTAATTAAATCCATAGTTTCGGAGACTACATCTAGCTATTTATATCATTAAATTATTTGGATCTACATAAAGGCCTATCTATTTTGGCTAATATGTATGTTGGCTATATAGGTTAATATAATATATGAATCATTTCATTATCAACTTCTCCAGAGATTTCATCCAGCAGTGGTCCTATTAATTTTTTTCGATTTGATGGTTCATATCAAATTCTTAAATTTACAAAAAATAAATCGTACTCTGAAAACCACAAATATATTTCCTATGTTATAATTCGAAAAATGTACAAAAATCAATAAAATCCAAAAAAGTCCAAAAACCATGGATTTTTTTAAGTGGATAAAATCCAAAAAAAATCCGGATGGATAGCCCAGCCCTGCTTCTCACTCTAAAAATTGTCTGTTGGAATGTCTGGACCGAAAATACATATATGCTTTTATTCGTGGCGAAATTAAAAATGTGCTTTTGTTCGTAGTAAAAATAAATTCGTGGGAAAGATAAAGTTCTGCTTCTGTATGTGGGGAAAATGGAAATGAGATTCTTTTTGCGGCCAATATAATTTAATGCTTCTTTTCGTGAATAAATTAAACTTATTCTTGTTTTATTGACATAATTTATTTCAACAAATTAAAAACATAACACAGGCAATGATCATACGGACCGTTTCGGATACAGCCAAGTATCCTGAACTTTTTTTTGTGTGATGTCTTGATAACATCTAACAATTCGTAAATACGAATTTGGTGTGGTTGGGATTCGAACTCATGCCGTCAGAAACGTCTAGGTGTTGGGCTACGGAACCACACAACCATCTAAATTGCAGTTTTGTCAGTTCTATTTTTAGAATAGACTTTGTTTGTTCGGTAGAACGAATGCATTTGAGCAACAATTTTTGAATGTGCCGTTTTTCGTAGGCAAATAAGAGTTGAATCAGGATCAAGTAGGATATTTGCAAATGGTACCTGGATCAATCTTCCGGTTGTTCAAATGTGTATAATTATGATACAGAAACCTGTTAATAATGGTGATGCATATTATCTATATTTTAGGCATCCCTGATGCGCAGTTCTCAACCTATTACAACTCAAGGAATGAAGCGTTGTCGTGCCGACGAGGCCATTCTAAATGTAGTACTAGGACGCAGTAAAAAAGGCTTTATTGTGGATACTTGGGGAAAAGGCAAATCGAATACGGAAACTGATCAGCACTATTCGCAATGGAAGAAGGTGAATCGTTCCATAGGCAATATATCTTCGCCATCGTCTATATTAGATAGTTTTGCTAAACTAATCGATGGTATGTTAATAGAAAGACATGAGAAACATATATATGTGTGAGATTTTCTTAGCATGCAATGATAGCACTTGTTCTCTTGACAAATGGTTGAACCGTCTCGAAGGAAGTAGTTGGTTAAGTTTGGTATTGAACTCTTTGAATGCCGCCTGTGTAGTTGCTCAATGTTTGGATCAAGAAGGCAGCCCAGTGTTGGTGCATGGCGCTAAAGGGCTTGACTCAACCCTCATTGTTACATCGCTGGTGCAAATCATATTGAATCCCGATTGTCGAACAGTTCGAGGGTGAGTTTTCATATTTCATTTGATTAGTCTACATCAACTTCATTGTCATATAATATTTAGCATTCAAGCACTAATAGAACGTGAGTGGATTCAGGCCGGGCATCCGTTTGCATCTCGTCATCGCTACTCCTGCTACACTGCATCGCAGATGCGCTCAAAAACTTCAGGTGCAACATTTACACTCTTTCTAGACTGCATACATCAATTGTACACACAATTTCCATGCAGTTTTGAATTCAGCACTCAGCTTCTTATATTACTTTTCGAGCACAGCTACTTCTCTCAATACGGCACATTCCTGTGTGACTCGGAACGTGAGAGGCACGAACTCAATGTGCACACGCGCACTACCAGTCTGTGGTCTTACTTGAATCGTCCCGACATTCTCAAGAATCTGCTGAATCCGCTGTATGATCCCAATCCCAGTGTCATATGGCCCTCTGTGGCGCCGATTAGCTTGGAACTTTGGACCGGTAAGTTTGATAGTATCAATTTAAGTCATTTAAGTTATTGTCTGGTTTTTAGAACTGTATTTGCGGTGGACGACGAACCAGGAAAATGTCACTAGATCCACAACTCAAATTCACGATCTGGTCACATATGAAAAGGAACTTCGCTCCAAAGTACGTTTCTTCGAATTAGTGTATGTCAAATGGTAATAAATAATATTCTTTTGTGGTCTACAGGTTTTAAAACTTCGCAAGTTGGCAACGGAATTAAATCGCGAAATGCTGGATTTGAAAAAGGCTGACCGATAATATATGCAATCTCAAGCTCTCTATTTTATTCTGCCGTCATTCATAAATTAATTTTTTCTTATAACTACGTTTAAAATCACAATATATAAGTTGTAGTTTTGTAAATTTGTGCAAACTAAGTCAATTTTTGACGCATTTACATTATAATCTAATCTAAGGTTCAAAGAAAATATTTACAACAAAAACTCAAATGATAATTTATATATCGATGTAATACGCAAAAAAAAAATAGTAATGATTTGTAATATAACAATGTCCTATTGTTCAATGTGAAAAATAATGAATATTTTTTTGTAATAATAATAATAAATCATCAGCCTTAGCTTTATTAAACTTTTGTTGTGTATGATGAGGGATGAGAGATATATTTTCAAGAGCAACAAAAGAGAAATAGAAAGAAGCGAGTACGAAGATATTGAGGAATGAGAAAATTCTTTCAGAAAATTCGTTCAGAAGATAAGAGGAGGTTGCCTATTCCTCTAGGGAAGGGAAAGGGAATTTTGTAACTATGTCCATTGACTTTATGGAGTGAACACTTTTCTCAACTGCTAGTCGACGACGATGACAAAATTTCAACCAATAGTCAGCTTTGTAGTTGACGAAAAGGTGACCTGCCAAACTCCATCGCAATGACAATATCTTCATCAAGAGTGTCATGCTGCGTGTGGAATGGTGAATGATGACAGACGAAGTACCTGGTGTCAACAAGCAACGAGTACCGACATCACTATTGACACCCACAACTTCGAAGTCGTGAAGGATTTTGTTTACGTAGGAACCAACTTAACAGTAGAGCCCTCTGTCGACGGACAAAAATGTTCACTTATAAATCACTCATCATGCTAATTGTCCTCGGGAACAGTCAAGTCTCAGCGCCAGGCATGGACTCTTTCCGACACCTATGAGCGAACGTTAGAGAAAAAGACAAATTTTCAAAAAAATGGGAATGTAAATTTGTGGCATCAAGACTGGATTTTTTTTGTATTGTTAATAATTAATTTAAAGCAAATTTATTATATACTAGCTGGCCCAGTGCACGACTCGTGCACGTATAATTCTTCCCCGTAGAGTTTTTCCAGTATAAGTTTTAGTGTGGAGAGTTTTAGTGTGATGAATTTGATGTGGTGAGTTTTGGTGTGGTGAGTTTTAGTGT
Source organism: Dryomyza anilis (assembly GCA_951804985.1). Taxonomy (NCBI): domain Eukaryota; kingdom Metazoa; phylum Arthropoda; class Insecta; order Diptera; family Dryomyzidae; genus Dryomyza; species Dryomyza anilis. The sequence continues at coordinate 39,892,550 of OX638134.1, read as the reverse complement.
GGTGAGTTTAAGTGTGGTGAGTTTCGGTGTGGTGAGTTTTGGCGTAGTGAGTTTTGGTGTGGTGAGATTAAGTAAGATGAGTAACATCGAATTTTAAAGTTTAGTTGAAATCGATATCATTAGGGCTGAAATATAGCGTACCGAATTTTTGGATTCTATGGGAAGTGCCACTCCCCTTTGCCAAATCTAGTCTATATATGGTTTACTATATCCCATGGACTTTATAACATAGTAATGCAAATTATCAGAAAAATACATTCAGTGGTTTTGGCATGAATCTGAGTTATACACCAAAAATAAAAATGGACGTAAAGTGGGCGTGGTAATGCAAATTAGCAGAAAAATACATTCAGTGGTTTTGGCATGAATCTGAGTTGTACACCAAAAATAAAAATGGACGTAAAGTGGTCAACGAAAACTATGTAGTGACCTTCTCATGGGTCTCTAGGATATATATTCCAAATTTTAAGAAAATCCGTCCACAGGTGTACGTTTGCATAGCGCACAAACAAACAAACGGAAAATGAGATTTATATATGGGCCATTCCACATGTGGTGCGCACCAAATCGACCAAAAAAAGTAAATTTTGAGATTTTACCTTTTCGATTTCAATGAATTTTAGAAATAAAAGTTAGAAATACATTCAAGAATTATTGCAACTTTTAGTGTCGAAAAAAAAATTTTTTTTTTCAATACAAAAAGTTTGTAAAAATTTAGAAAAGTAATTTTTAAAATATGATGCTCTCAAAATACCATCTTGAAATTTGGCATGAACATTTTTATTAAATCTATCAAAATATGAGATTTTTTTCAGAATTTTAAAAAAGGGTCCTTTTTAAGGACATCAATTTTGAAGTGCAAGGATAATGACCACGGGCCACATGTTCAAGTTTAGAAGTAACAACTAAAAACCTGTTCTATTACCTTTAAAACGAGCCATCAACTAGCATATCTACTTTAAGAGATATTGAAATATCAACAACCATACAAAAGTGATTTTTGGCCCATTTTTTTGTAACTTTGAAGTACTGTATCTCTGGAAGTAGAGGTCGAAAAAATAAAAAAAATTGGTCAATGCATATCTCAATAAGCTTTATCAGCAGCCCAAATTTTATTGAAATCGAAGAAGGTTCCAAACGCTAGTCGATTTGGAGTGGAATGGCCCATATATAGATTTTTCAAGAACCTCAGTTTTTTTTTTATATATATATGGGGAACCTGGGGTAAAGTAGAACATGGAGTAATGTGGGAAATTGTAATTTGTTGACATGTTTTTGCACTTAATAATATGGCATCAACTTTTTCATCCATGGTTAATAATAATAATAATAATTTGGCGCTACAGTCCTGTTTAGAACTTCGGCCGAGCTCTCTCACCATTTTGAGCTGTGCGTGTTATATTTGTACTCAAATTGGTGGGACCTACAGTTTATTGCCGAATCCGAACGGCGGGTGAGAGCTTTTCATAGGCAATGTTTTACTCTCGTAGGTTTGCCATTTACTGTCGAGAGGTAGCGCGGTATAGAAAAATGTTTCTATGAAAAGATGTTGTTAGCCCCAGTCCAGGCTTGAACCGGGGACCTTTCGGCTCGCAGTCCAACGCACTAACCACTGAGCTACCGCGGCTACATGGTTATAATCAAAATAATACGAGAACAAGTTCAAAAAATGTTTGAAAGTTTTTATAGTTCTGCTGTTTGCAATCAAAAAGTGAGAATAACTATAAAAGTTTTTAATAACGAAGGTATGTTTAAAAAAGATCACATATTATATATCTTTTGAAATACAAACAGGTTTTTCAAATAATTTACCCTTGCTCAAATGGTGCAAAGTTATATTCATTTTGCGATATTGGGGTAAAGTGGGAAATATTTTTTTGGTGTAAAGTGAGAAACGTAATTTAAGCAATGTTTGCTGTAATTTTAGTTAATATATTGTGTTGTACGAATTATTTAATTAGATTGGCCAAGAAAAAACATCAATCGTGATCAAAAACAATGAAAAGCAACCTGAGATAAGATCTGAATTGCAGAAGAAAACCGACAAGCGAATCTTTGACAAGTGCAAAAAAATACATCGGTAAATATTTCTAAACTTCATCAATAAAAGACGAATTTTATACAAATTCCATGAATAAAAAGCCGAAGAAATTAAATTCAATGAACTACAATATCTGAAAACGGCCTATATACTTGAAAGGTAATTATTTTAATCACCTTTCGTAAAAAAAAAAAACAAAACATGAAAAAGAAAGATAAAATAGCAGGGACTGTAATAGTTACGAGTAATATACAAAAAAAATTATGTTCTGACGATGAAAACGATGGACTCTAAAACTAATTTGGGTGATGTTAGTGAACAGTTTCGATGGCTCACGTGTGATGGTTGTCAGCGTTACTAATAATAATTTGGCCGAGCTGTGTGTGTTATATTTGTACGCAAAGTGGTTAATACCGTTAATTCATGGTTAATGGTTAATGTAGTTTAAATCCGATTAAAGAGTTTATGTTAGTTGTTTTACTCTCGTAGGTTAGCCAAGACGTAGCGAAGTAATAATAATTTTTATTTTAGATGTTGACAGTCGCTGGGATAGAATCGGGGACTTTTCAGCTCATGGTCCAACGCACAAACCACCGACGCTACAGTATGACCTACTACCAAAACAGATTCACCCAAAGAAGTTCCAATACGCACTTGGGTGCTTTTATAATCCCACTGGAACAGATTCACCCAAAAAAGTTCCAAGGACACACTCGGGTGCTTTTGTGATCCCACTGGAACAGATTCACCCAAAAATATAGTGCAATGACACACATGGATGAGTATATTATACCCTTGCATTTAATAATAATAGTTTGGCGCTACAGTCCTATAAAAATGTAGGCCGAGCTCTCTGACTACAATACCGTATAGATAAATCACCGATGAAAGTCAAATTAACTTGGCTATTCAGGGATGGCCGAATCTTAGACTTATGAACCATGACTTGGAAGCTCAAGGTTGGCTAAGCATGGGCCACGACGTCAAGTCCGGCAGTTCCTACATGGACTGTTGAATACATCGGTACTTCAACTTCCAAATAACAAAATAACTTAATATTAATAATATATTAAAATTAGAGTGTTGTGTAGGGATGTCAATCCCGGGATTTGAGTCAAATCAGTCCTGAAAAACTCATCGGTATTACAAAAAACGCTAGTAGATCAATTTTAATAGTTTATTCAAAAGTCTTTCAATGTTTTTATACTAATTTCGTGAAAAATTAAATCTAACATTTAATGGACTAAAATCTTTAAACACTGACGTCAATAATAAAGAGTTACATGCTTTTTGACTTTCAACAAATTCACAATTTAACAAATTAACACTGTTCGGCAAAATTAGCACCTTTGTTCCTCCCTGTCTTTATTCATATCATTTCTACATAATTTTAATGTGCTGATTCGAACTGCGTTTTTAGATTTTCCTATACGTAATGTTTTGGAGAAAAATGCAATTTACTATTTTAGCATTTCACTGCATTTAAAAAAGTACTTTTTTTTAAAAAGACTGAACAGCCATTGAATAAAAATTAAAATAGTTATTGTCCATGAACAAGTCAACTTGAATGTCGTTTAAGATTTGGTTGCAATAACCGGTTAAGGTTTAAAAATTAAAAAAAAAGAAGAATTTGTGAAATCACCGGAAAATCATATTTAATAAAAAATGTTTTATTATTATTTTAAAATATTAAAATTACTATAGATTCCACTTATTTCGACAATGGTATTACTTTTTACTGCCTTTTTGATTTTTGAGATAAATAAGTTTTTTTTATTGAATTGCAACTGTATAAAAATAATTCACTTTTTATTTAAAAAATATTAATTATAGCAGTATTTTACTGTTATTTCTAAATATATGGTAACAATTGTTAAGTACTAGGGTTTGTAAACATACTATTTCTAAAGTTCTATATAAATGCAAACTGTGTTGGTACTTTTTGTACTATTACATTAAAATATCAATTAATTTCAATCGATATTTTAATCGTTCATTTTAAATAACATAATTTAAAACCTAATAATAGGGCATCGACCTTATATTTCATTCACATCATCAATATATTCTGTTGCAATGTTAAATAATTTCATAAATTGCCCTTATTTTCTAAATTTTTCAAATTTAACAGATTACCAACCAAACCATAAAAGATATTCAAGTGGACTTAATGCCATATCATTCCTTGATTTATTCCTGTGCTATAACAGAATTAATTTTAAATCAATAGCTGTCTAATCTTTTCATATACAATTTTGTTTGTAAAATGCAAAAATATAAAATGCGTTTTTCTCAAAAACGTTACGTATTGGGAAAAAACTAAAAATGCAGTTCAAATCAGCACCTCAAAATTATGTAGAAATGATATGAATAAAAACAGGGAGAATTTTAAGCCGAACAGTGTAATCTTTCGATTCCAAATACAGAAAGTACCTAAAAATAGTAAATAATTCGAAAATCATGACGGTCTTATATTAAACTAATTTTTATTTTGAAGACAGTCGAAAGATTTACTATCAACTATGCTGGCGAATTAAATTCGGGTTTCGAATAGCGATAAAACTGGAACCGTTGTCTCTGAATGTAACCTTTATAACCTTTATTAATAACAAAATACATAAATAACTTTAGTTGAAGCCCCTAACATTTTTCATTTGAGTCTAAAACTAAAATTTTTCACAATTTTCACATTCATTACAATCAAATTGTGCGTACTACAAATTTCAATCATATAAAATCCATTTGACCGAGAATAAATCTTTTTACAAAATCTGAATTCGATTAAACTAACAGTATAAAATCCACATAAATCCACGTTCCTAAATTGAATTAATTTTTAAAATTGTTATTAATTAAAAATCACATATAACTTAAAAAAAATGTGTCAACTGTAAACTATTTTTTTTTTTTTAAATAATTTTGTTATAACATATTGTTTTCCACAAAAAACCAATATCCCAATTAAAATTTGATTGTTCATTCAAAATTAAAATTTTATTAATTTGTACTAAAAAATAATTTTTCAAAAAAAAAGTATTAAAAAACTGTTTGATGATCAACTGGGGTTTATGTATCGCGGATTTTGTATTTTGGATACCATGTATATTTGGATACCCAACCTGAAAACAGATGCATTGGAATATATGAGTTTTGTTTAAGTCTTAAGCATTATAATTGTTTATTATTCAAACAAAGATGTGGTTATTTTATGCCTTTGCTATTATTATTTTAAATCCCGGGATCCCGGGATTCAAATTTTTTAGTCCCGAAATTTCGGGATTGAAAAATAGTCCGGGATTGACATCCCTAGTGTTATGCATGCATCCATAGATTTCAAACATGCAACATTAGATTTCCTGACCTTCCTAGTTGTGATACTTTCAATAACAAAGAGTTTTTTTCTTAATGATATTTGTTTTCAAGTTTTACCTATTGCTGGCCCATATTAATGTTAATACTGACCACAATTCAACGTGGACCATCGAAGGTGTTCACTAACATGACCCAAATTTGTATTTGAGTCTATCGTTTTCAACGTCCGAACATCATTTTTAGTGCGCAACAAATTACGCACAACGGTCCGCACCCTCATTTTTATTTTTGAGTAAAAAAAAGTAAAAATCAAAAATAATCGTTATTCTTGAGCAAAAAAAAATAAAAATTAATTTTTATTTTTGAATTTGAAAATAAAAATTGAAATTTGACTTTTATTTCTGAGCAAAATTTTAAAAATCAAAAATAATCGTTATTATTGAACAAAAAAAAAGTTTTGCTCAAAAATAATTTTTAATTTTGATTTTTTTGTATATTACTCGTAACTATTACAGTCCCTGCTCAAAACTTTCGTACCTATTTTATAACACGTCGATTTTTTTCATTAAAAAAAATAAGAGTAACTGTTATTTACGGTCCCTGCAAAATAGCATTTTGGTAAACAATTTGATGTTTCCTACTTTACCCCAGGCTCCCCTACGTTTAATCAATAAAATGAAAACAAATGAAATAAATTCCTTTGTTTTGATTTGAAGGTGCCCGGCCTTAGCCCCCGCGGACACAATTCCAATTTCGAAAATGGGGATTATCTCCCCATATTTTCGATACTAAAAAATGGGGATTGTGACCGTTTTCCAAAAGGTAATATGTCTTGTCTCAATTATGTCCTTTTTTCAAATGAAATAAATTGATTTAAATAATATCAATCTGTTCAGTTTATTCAAATAGAATATGCATAAAAAATACCAGAAAGTTTAAGAATTTTAAATTAGGGAATTGTGATATTTGATGTGATGAAGTTAGTAAAAATTATGATAGTTATAGTCGTTCTAAACCGACTATAAATACCTTAGACATGTGATGTGTGCGGTTGCCATTAAGAGTGGTGCATAGGTCACCATGGTATACGAATCCTGAAAATAACTACAAACTTGCAATCGCGTAACAATTTACTTTCATTTGATACGCATATGTACAACCGAATTTCATTTTTTTTGGGAACCACAAGTCGGTGGTAAAACACTTAATCCGGTATATAAAGTAAAATTGATCTGTAAATGTAAATTTTATATGAGGTATTTGAACATAAATAGTCGGTTCACAGTGCACTATTGACCGATCATGCCAAGTTTCTTGTTCAGACACCGTTGGTGTATAAGTAATCTAAATTATGTGTTTCATGGGCCTAGATATTTTAGTTATTTTGTAATCGTGATTTTAACAGACAGACGCACGACAGAAATCGCTAAATCATGCTTTTCCATACCGAATATGCTTCCTTCTGGGTGTTACAAACGGCGTAGCAAACTGAATATACCTTTTCACTCTTAGTGTAGGGTATAAATAGTACACTAATAACGGAAAAAAATCGGTGCCGTTGTGTTGGAGTATAAACGGAAAAAAATACGAAGTACTGCGTTTCAACGGTACGTAAACGACAACAACAAAACGGCAATCATACGGAGTTATTTAGAAATACGAAGCATAACGGAATTCTAACGTGTCGTCCGTTTTGACGGTACGTTATCGTTGCGAAATCGTATACAACGGACATTTTCTCAATGCTCCGTAAACATGCCGTCAATGACGGTATTGTGATTACATGTGTGTTGTAAAGCAAGCTGATATTTAAGAAATCTAAACTAAAGAACTAAACTGAATTAATAATTTTGATTCTAAATATTGTTTTTCTCTTATTTATTGAATTATTAATTACTCATGGTTTATGTATAAAACAATATTTTTACCTATTGTTTATTGATTTCACTATTGAAAATATAAAAATATTAAATAATCGTGTTTTCTTTAGTTGTATAAAATAAGAACAAAAAACCAATAAAATATACAAGAAGTTTCAATATTAATTTTGATTAATAATTCTTTAGCAATGTGAAATACGCCAGAACGATGTTTCGAATCTGAGAATGACTTGTTTCTGATTCGAAACAAGGTTAAGTCGAAATTCAAAATCGCGAAGACAATTAACGATCGAGTTTTTTTTTAGTTGTCATCCTCCAAGAAGAAGAACTGACCGGCACGTTTTTGTTCAGTGTCCTAAGAAGAAAGTATAAGAGAAATTAGGAGTAGCTAAATAATGACAAATTCATCAACGAACCTTTACTGAATTATTTTTGTTAATTCTGGGTCGGAAGTTGTTGGGATCTCTGCGGAAAGTGATACCCAACAATTCCAAGAAACGATTCATGCCGTTGAGCAGCGATTGTGGCGAAAACGCTGTAGTTTCCACTGACGGTTGTCCTTCAAGTACAATGACGCGATCAGCTAAATAAGTGGCCATAATAAAATCGTGCTCGACAACGAAACCTGTCCTCTTGGCATGTAAAATGTATCTAAAATTTAATGCAAGCAATTAATATTAATTCTACAATAACTAACTAGATCAGGACAGACCTCTTAATGACTTTAGCGGCCACCAAACGTTGTTCAGAGTCCAAATAAGCAGAAGGTTCATCAATAAGATATACATCAGCTGGCTTTCCTAAGCATAGCACCAGTGCAACACGCTGCAATTCACCACCAGACAAGTTTTGCACCTCCTGATCCATGATCTCCTCGATTTTCATTGGTTTCATGACATCGGCAATAAATTGCGGATGCACATATGCATCGCGAATCTTGTCGTGCAACAAGTGACGTACGTGATTCTGGAACTTGGGCGAAATCTTCTGTGGTTTGTACGATATATTCAGCACTGGCAGCTCAGTATCGCCGTCAGGCTTCAAATTACCGGCCAACATGCGTATAAACGTTGTCTTGCCTGTGCCATTTTCGCCGAGCAACACAAGAATTTCCGAGTCACTGAAGTGGCCCTCCTGCACGGTCATCGAGAACTTGCCCAGTGTTTTCTTCATAGCAGGGTAGACATAGTGATTCATTCGCTTAATTTCCTCCTCGGTGGCAGACTCAGAAACCTAAAACGAAAAACGATCAGTACATGAAAGGACAAAATGTATAAGGCAACCTTAAAAGTCAACGACTCCGTACGGAAGCGCATGTTTTCGGTGGGTACAAAGCCGTCCAAGAAAATGTTAATGCCTTCGCGCACAGAGAAAGGCATGGTAACAACGCCATAGCAGCCGGGCACGCCATACAAACAGCAAATAAAATCGGACAAATAATCCAGCACAGACAAATCGTGCTCGACGACGATAATGAATCTAAATGGTAAAACGCATGTTCATCGATTTGTAAATAGAGTAGATGCACGTGACTCACTTTGTTGGATGCAGCAAGCTGCGAATAGTCAACGCAGCATTTAAACGCTGCTTTACATCCAGGTAGGAGGACGGTTCATCGAACATGAAGATGTCGCCATCCTGAATGCACACCATGGCAATGGCGAAGCGCTGCAACTCTCCACCAGATAACTGCGCAATATCGCGATCACGAATATGCGTCAAGTCCAACATGTCGCAGATCCTCGTTTGAATTTGGCGCTCATCCTTCTTGTCAAGCAGTTCGGCCACCGCTCCACGCACCGCTTTTGGAATTTGATCAACGTACTGCGGCTTTACCAAGGCCTTCAAATTATCCTCCAGAATTTTAGTGAAGTAGTTCTGCAGCTCTGAACCACGGAAATAAGCCAAAATCTCGGTCCAGTCCGGGGGATCCATGTAACGACCCAAATTGGGCTTTTGCTTGCCGGCCAAAATTTTTAAAGCCGTCGACTTACCAATTCCGTTTTGGCCAACCAGGCCCAGCACCTCCCCCGGACGCGGTATAGGAAGTCGATGCAGTTTAAACGAATTCTTGCCATAACGATGGGTTGTGTGCTTCTCCAAGTTGCTCGGCACGTTGATGATGTTGATTGCATCGAAGGGACATTTCTAGGCCGCAAATGAAAGTCAATAAAGTGCTTCAAACTAACAGGATTTATCATACCTTGACGCAGATACCACAGCCAATGCACAGCTCCTCCGAAAGCGACGCAATCTTCGAGGTGGGACTCACCTCGATGCAAAGTTTGCCCATGCGCACTACGGGGCAGGACTTCTTGCACTCCTGGCGACATCTTTTTGGCTTGCACTTGTCGTCGCTGACGATTGCAATACGAGTCTGCTTATCGGTCTCATCGAGCTCCTTCTTGCGCGACATGCTGCATATGGAAATACACAAGATTTTATTTATTAAAAATTGTATTCTCACGCGTCGTACTCTGCACGTTTTGACAACAAAGCAAAATACTGGCCACAGAAGTCACACTGCAGTTGCGGGTGAAAGCAATTTATAACCTCAACTTTTTACACTTGTTTTATATTATGCACTTCCAAGAATATGTTATGAACTTGCACCCTTGCAACAAGGGAAACATTGATAACAATTTTCTTTTTATAATTTTTACCTTATTAAGATTGTATTTTATGAAATATCACAGGCGAACGCTCTTGCGTGTCAGCCTAATATTCAAGAAGAAGAAAAGAAGTGATGTCGTTTTTTTGGGTACCTAATTTGAGTATCCAATACTTTGTATTCGATAGTTTTACAGTTATCGATATCGAATACGTTTATCAAGAAAGTACACCAAAAAAAAAATCTGCATTATACATTGGCTGCATTCAGCGACCTCAACTGTTTTGGAGCTGTTGAGCAATTTGAGCATGAATGGCATGCTACCCTCAACATGTTTAGTGAGCGGTCGCCATTTTTTCCACCATAAAATTTGTTCGCTACATTTGCTTTGCATTTGTTATCGATGACATTCGATAACATTTTAACTCAAATATTTATAAGTTGACAGCAGAGATAGCGGTGCATTCAGTAACAGTGAGCGATTAGTTACTGAGCAGTTTCGCAACTGCTGAGGTCGCTGAATTCAGCCATTTACTCATCGTCCTAATAAATATTTTAATAAAACATCTAGATGTTTCAATTCAAAATTTTTTACTACAAATTTAAGTACCCAAGAATATTATTAATACATATCGTCGATGATACTGCAATAGGAATTGCATGCATGTGGAAATTACGTCTAATTTTGTGTTTTAAATGCGTTTTGAAATTTGTACTAAAAAGATGCGGTTGTCGTTTCAACATACCATAATTTTATAGTACTAAAACGAGACCAACAATACACTTGTTTAGAAACACTTGCTGTACCCCTTCAATTTCTATTGTTACGGCTGCACAAAAAGCAGCAACAACAATAGTTGGAAAATAATTAATTTTCAACGATTTTTCCTGCATTATTTAAATATGCTTTATTTTTTATGAAAACATCAAAAGTTGTAGATTTTTGGTCTTCAATTTTTGATATTGTCGGAAAAAATATTTCTATAAACATTATTATATCATAATTCTGTTTGTGTTTTCAACGGACAGACATGTATGCTTTTTTGGTTACGGCTGCGATTGTCGCTTATTCTCTAGAAGGTGTGTTGGAAGTACACTTAGCTTCAGTGATGGCATAATGGGTATTGGGTTGGGCATGCAGCAGGGCTTCTATAGCAGGGCTTCTGCTGGCAAGGCCTGGACAATTTTACTGCTGGGATATCTTTTGCAAATTTCAAATCTCAATTTAATTTGGAATTTTCTCAAATTCAAATGAAAAATTCTCAATTTACATTTAATATTTTCTCAATTTCAAATGAAAAAAATTGAGATTTCCATTTGAAATTGATAAAATTTCAATTGCAATTGAGATTTTCTAATTGAAATTGAGAAAATTTCAAATGGAATTGATATTTTTACATTTGAAACTTAGAAAATTCCTTATGAAATTGAGAATTTTTCATTTGAAAAAATTCCAAATTAAATTGAGATTTAAAATTTGCAAAAGATATTGACATACCGGAATCGGAATCTTAGAACCAGAATCGGAACCGATATCCCAAAGCGTTTTAGTTACTGATCTCAATTTCATTTGGAATTTCATTAATTTCAAATTAAAAATCTCAATTTCATATGAAATTTTCTTATTTTCATATGAAATGTTATCATTTTCATATGAAATTTTCTCAATTGCATATGAAATTTTCTACATTTCATATGAAATTTTCTACATTTCATATTTCAATTCTATAATTCCAATTTCATTTGGAATTTTCTCAATTTAAAATGGAAAAACTCAATTTCATTTGGAATTTTATCAATTTCAAATGGAAAATCCCAATTTCATTTGAAATAAAATAAAAATTTGCTTTTATGCGTGAAAATATTTGTTTGCGAGATATAAGAAAAAGATTTTCAAAATTATTCAAAAAAAAAAAAAAAATTTAATGAATGAAAAATGTTTTTACATAATGCATACAAATGCTAAAAATTATTTTTATGCCGTGTTATGTAGCGCAATGTATTCTTTTTAAATCCTCATTTAAGAAAATAAAATACGACTTTTACACGGATAGAAAAGATTTGTTTGAATATGTTTGAATGTAATTAAAAAATAAACCGAAATTACCATACATGTATTAGGAATGAAGTGTAATTAAATTATAATCAAAATTGAATTTATTTTTGTTCACGTGTAAACATTATTATATTGTCCAGCAGAATCTGCCAAATTTACCATAAATATGTTACAATACCAACATAAAATTTTAATTGCATTTGAAAAAACTGTTTCTTGAAAATTTACTTGGTTAAGACCAAAAAGACGTGCGACTTCGCAAAAAACATATTCAACATAGCAAAATCCTGTTTTTTTATGATATTTTTTGGTACACGGATTGTGTACATGAGCTCTGCCGCATCTCTGCTTGCATTGTTGTTGTTTCACCGTGTACAATTTTCGACAACACAAAACAGCTGTTTGTTAATTCAGATGCTGAAAATTTTGTGAAATTTGCCAAAATTTACACATTTTTTGCAACCGAACTACTCAAATGCAGAAGTTTTGAGTTACACGTAATGAGTCTAAAAATTAGCACTATTTTTTTAAAACTATGCCTAAAATTCATAGTCTAAGGGAAAAGTGAAAAAATAATTAACATTTTCTGAAAAAATTGTAAAATTTACGAGAAAAAAATAGCAATTTGGTGAATAAAACCAGTGTGTCCCCCTTTTCATTAGTTTAGGGAAAAAGGGACAAAACTATTGCAATTATTACAATATTAAAATAACTTTATTATATATTATATTTATCTTAATATTTATATTATAAATCGTTTTTATAATGAAATTATGTGTATGTTTATATCGCTGTAAATACCAAATATGGAACAATATTGCGCTTAAATATAATGAGGACGTTAAATAAAATAAATTAAAATTGTGAATTTACTTACGGACGGTTGAATACAGTTATCAGTTAAAAACAATCTGACAAATAAATTTAATTTTTTGTTTTAATATCAATATTGAAATTGTCAGATTAACTAATCGATTTCCATCGCTAACTCATGGTTAAAAGTTGTATGCATCCGGGCATTAAGCAATTAACAGTCCGATAATCCCTTTCCGTACAGATATTTTAAAATTTTGTCCTATTTGACAATTTCGTACGCTTGTTCAGCCAAATATAGCTCTTCATCATGCCTGACAACGATATCATCCATAATTCGTATCAAAATCGGTTGAAAATTGTACTCACACGATCAATTTTTGAATAAAACTAAATATATATAAACTAAAACGTTGTTTACGTTTGTTTTGAATATTTTTATGTTTTCAGAAAATTAATTTGTTATTAAATTTCTGTTTGGCGCAAACATCAAAAGCAGTGGTGAATATGTTGAATATAAAGGGGGAAAAATGTCTAAAATGAGAAAATCTGTGGCATTATTGTCCAAGTTGAATAAAAGTTGTCCAAGTTGAATAAAAAGTTGTCCAAATTGCGACTGCGACGCACACTAACAAAACGATTTTTACATCTACATTGACGGAGTTTCATGTCTTTGGTCTATGGTATTAACTAACTGATTTAAAAATACTGCACTCAAGCGAGTATAGTACCAGATAATGGGTTTACACACACATTTTATTAATTGACATTTAATTGGATATGTTTATCCGAAAATGAAAAAAAAAACAGTTGGGAAGGTTAGATCACATGGAAAATTTTAAAGTAGGTGTAATTCTGATAGGATCAGGGATTGGGAACGGAACGAACGAAAAGCAAAAGTTCAGAGCGCAAACGTTTCAATCGGAACTTTTGCTCAAAAGTTCCGGCTCAATAGTTCCGCTCGGAACTTTTGCATACAAAAAACGTTTGAATCGTTCCGACAAAGAACGTTCCGATGGGTATGGATTCACATCTAGGTGTGTCGTTGGAACTTTTTTGAATCGATTCCTGTCGGCCTAGATATGCATCCAGGTGCGTCATTGGAACTTTTTCGGGTGAATCGCTTCCTGTGGGCCTAGATACGGATTCTGGTGCGTCATTGGAACTTTTTTCGGTGAATCTGTTCCTGTGGGCCTAGATACGCATCCTGGTGCGTCATTGGAACTTTTTTGGGTGAATCTGTTCCTGTGGGCCTAGATACGGATCCTGGTGCGTCATAGGAACTTTTTAGGCCTATGGCGATAGGAACGATTCAAACGTTTTTTGTATGCAAAAGTTCCGATCGGAACTTTTGAGCCGGAACTTTTGAGCAAAAGTTCCGACTGAAACATTTGCGCTCGGAACTTTTGCTTTTCGTTCGTTCCGGAACTGAACAATATCGGAACGATTGCCAAACGTTCTTTTTATAGTTCCGGTTTCTACCCCTGGTTAGGATTATCAAAATTATAGTCGGTCTAAGCCGACTATAAATACCCTACACATATGTGTGGTTACCATTCAAAGTGATATATAGGTCACCAGGGTAGTATACGAATCCTGAAAATAACTACAAACATTCAATCGCTGAAGAATTTCCATTCATTTGATACCCATATTTACAAATGGGTAGGTGTACCGAATTTCGATTTTTTTTTTGTGAACCACAAGTCTTTTCGCCGGAAAACATTATTATCATGTATTTGAGCATGATGTCAATATATATTTGACCAAAAAAGTTTACCTAAGCACGTATACATAAAAATTGATCTTTATATGTACATTTTATATGAGGTATTTGAACATAAGGGGTCGGATCATAGGTCACAATGAACCGATCTCGCCACCCGATTTTTCGCACATACAGCGTAGGTATATTAGTAATCTAAGTTATAAGTTTCATTTATCTAGCTCTTCAATTTTAAAAGTAGTAGGGATTTCAACAGACAGACGGACGGACATCGCTAAATCGACTCAGGAGGTCATGCTGATCAAGAATATATATACTTTCTCATACCGGAGATGCTTCCTTCTGGGTGTTACAAACGGCGTACCAAACTGAATATACCTTTTCACTCTTAGTGTAGGGTATAAAAACCAAATATTCCCAGATAGCAAAATGTGAGCGCATGCATGAGCTCATATCTACATTTATATTCATTTTGGAGTAAAAAATTGAAGCTGTCTTTTTGGTTTCTAAATTAAATCCCGCTGCGCATCTCGGGTACAGAATACTGGTATATAATATGTTATAAATAAAATAACGTATACACTATATTAAGATTAAAATGATTAAAATATGACATTAAGTGACCTATTATTTATTATATGTTAGAGATGTTACGGATGTAAGTTTAAAAAAAAAGGTCCGCGAATGCGGATCTCTCTTCACAAATTATACATATGTACATATATGGTTTTTTTTTAATTATATTACATTTCTTACCATGTGAACTTCTATTTTAAACAATACAACTACATGCATGATTGCGGCAAGATTGTGGCAAATAAAAAACTGTGATTGTAGCAATAATAGTATGATTGTTATGATCATTCGTAATTATTCCCAATTTTTACATGATTGCTTCTTTTACTAAATGATTTCTGCAATCATATTATGACTAAATTATGTAATGATTGTGACAAAAATATAATTCGTGTATGCATGATTGCGAGAATATTACACACACAAAAATAAACTGTCATTTTAGGCATTGGAACAGAAATTAAATATCAACAAACGTTAGTCAAATTGACATTTATAATCATAGTGACCAGACTGTTGTACATTTTACATTTGTTTTATTGTTGCCATATGGTATATTTCCCAGTTTTGGAATTTTTAATTACAGTGGGAAAGGGATAATTTTGTAATATAATTATATACTTTTTTTTGGTGCTATTTTTGTTATATTAATTGATTCAAAATATTCCCCAATTATTTATTTTTTATTTTTAATAATGCGTATGCGTTAAAAATATTCATAATATTCATTATTTTATATTTATATGAAGAAATTCAAATATGCACAGTAAATCAACGGATACATTTTAATAGTTTAATACGGTTTAAGTCGGTCGATACTGTATGAGGAACGGTTTCGAACACCGGTTTCGATGTCACGTTTTATCCGTTCTCTGTACCGTGTACGACTCCGTAATACGGTACATTTACGGAATCTGATTACGTATATGCTAGGGCTGTGCGTTTAATCAATTCATCAAAATCTTGAGTAATCGGAGTAATCCTGATTAATTGATTCCCGATTAATCTGATTAATCAGAATTAATGACCATTTTGATTAATCACAAATTAAAAATCATGATTAATCAATTAATCAGAAATTCATTAATCAAACAATTTGATTAATCGATTAATCGCACAGCCTTAATTTTTTCTTTTAAAAATTGTTGTTTTTTTTAATGCAGTAGCATTCTTAAATTTATTTGTTTTAGATTGATGTAAACATTCAATGCAAAGACTAATCAATGTTTTTTGTAATAAGTGCAATGATTTCTGCAATAAGTGACACATGGTTGTAATGTCATATTTAAAAAAATATTAATGTTTTGCATCAAATGTTTTTTGGAACATATGGGATGTTTAAATGGTTGCTACGAGTAGTAAATTTAAAGTGCTAGTTGCAGCAATACTTTTATAAACATCTTGTTTTCTTAGTGTGGTATAAGTGAACACATAAATTCCAGATATCTAAATTTTAAACACGTGTCGGAAAGTGTTTCTTTTTGAGCAGCATCTTCTTGATGAGCATCACTTTGATGAGCATTACCAGCCGGACATTGTTCATCTGCGAAGAAGTCTCAAGTCGTAGTACATCTTAGACTTTACTGTAGAAGGCTTTATAAAGGCGAGGCGATATATGACGAGGTTAATGCATTAATTTTAAAATAAATACAACACTCTTATAAAATACTCAGAAAAAATGTCATAATATCTCATTAAAATTTTTTAATAAGACAATTATTAGTATATAAACCAGTTGGGAAGGTTAGATCACATGGGAAATTATAAAGTAGGTGTAATTATGATAGTTATGATTATCAAAATTATAGTCGGTCTAAGCCGACTATAAATACCCTGGTTACCATTCAAAGTGATATATAGGTCACCAGGGTATACGAATCCTGAAAATAACTACAAACATTCAATCGCTGAAGTATTTCCATTCATTTGATATCAATATTTACAAATGGGTAGGTGTACCGAATTTCGATTTTTTTTGTGAACCACAAGTCTTTTCGCCGGAAAACATTATTATCATGTATTTGAGCATTGATGTCAATATATATTTGACCAAAAAAGTTTACCTAAGCACGTATACATAAAAATTGACCTTTTATGTACATTTTATATGAAATATTTGAAGATAAGTGGCCGGATCATAGGTCACAATGGACCGATCTCGCCAATACGATCTGCACATACAGCGTAGGTATATTAGTAATCTAAGTTATAAGTTTGATTTATCTAGCTCTTCAATTTTAAAAGTAGTAGGGATTTCAACAGACAGACGGACAGACAGACAGACAGACAGACAGACGGACAGACGTACAGACGGACAGACGGACAGACGGACATCGCTAGGTCATGCTGATCAAGAATATATATACTTTTCCATACCGGAGATGCTTCCTTCTGGGTGTTACAAACGGCGTACCAAACTGAATATACCCTTTCACTCTTAGTGTAGGGTATAAAAATAAACATTTGAATATAAACTTAAAAATAATTTTATGGTATTTTGTAGTGTATATTGTTTTGTTTAATAATTTTTAATATAAACTAAAACTTCCGCAAATATGGCAATGCGGACGAGGATGCTCCGAGTTTTCGGATTCGAAGCTACGTAGCATCCCTATTTTTTATATGCATACAGAATATTGGACGGTCCGATAATGTTTTCTTGCTCTAAGTTAAATTCAGTACAATATAAACACTAGACTTGGCCGACGATAATCTGTGAGTAGTCCAATAATTATTTGATTTGAAAAATTGTGATTGCTTTTAAATAATTGAAATTTATATGTGAAATATTCAATCATTCAATAATTAAATTTTACTTTTCAACTATCTTGCAATTTTAATATTATTGACTTCCCCGAACAGTTTCTACTTAGATAACATTAAATAAATAGCTCGGCCAATGGATCCCAGTGTATCAACCGAAAATAAAAGGGTCTACGTTTTAAAAGGTCTACGTTTTCTAGGAATTCAAAAATAAAAAACATTTGACTCTCTAAACGATTCAAACATTTTTAAGTTTCTAGCGGAAAAAGTTTCTTTGCGTTCGGAACTTTTGCTTTTCGTTCGTTCTGTTTTATTTAGAATATTTTAACCCTTCCTTGTGTGTCATTTTTGACTCATTATATTTTTATGTCTAACAATGTTCAACAAAATAATTATTTCAAAATAATCATGTCTATTAAATTTATTTAGTTTCGAGGCGAGGCTCAGTTGACACAAATTTCGATCCATTAAAGTGTCGGTTAACCTATTTGGAACTTGAACTGTAATTTTAAATGTAATTTCCTACGCAATGCCATAAGAGTAAATGTTTGTCATGTAATAAAACTGCACATAAGGTCAAAAATATTCTAAGGCATAATAATATAAGTGTTTACGAACAGATTTTTCCAATTTAACAAACGGTTCAAGTTTTCGGGTTAAAGCTTATATTCTACCCTCTCTAATTTTAACGCGCACCTAAAAAAAGCAATTTGTGATATTTTTTTAAAAAGTGATTTTTTTTAATTTCTTAAATTATACTATTCCGACTGTCCTTTTTTACAACCCAATGTTCCATGGACATATGTAGTGGATATAATAAATATTTTGTGTATAATAATATACATTTATACCATTTTAAAGTTAATTAGCTATATTATTAATAAACATGTTCCTATTAGGTTCTTCATTATATAAATGCAACATATATGGAACATTTTTTAATTTGCCACACGTCATAAAAAAAAGTTAGCTCCGCCCATTATCGGAATGTATGACTTATATATCACAGCATTGTGACATATTATTGCGTATGTCCCATACATATTTTTAGCCACCGCTTTGAAACTAAATATTACTAGTTTGCAACACTGGTGTTAGATGTAACTTAAAAGCTACACATTTACCACAAAAGTTTGTGACAATTGTCGAGCCGTGGTTACTTGGGATATATTATCTACTAGACATCTGCACAAATGCATTTGAAACCCATTTGAAGACATTCACTTTGTTTCAAAACATTTACTGTCGCTGATGCTTGAAAAGGAAATGAATGTGTTGCTCACAACAATAAAGCACCAAGTACTGTCAAAACGTAAAAATTCAAATACTGAAATGAACTGCTCATGCCACCGAGAACTTAGTGCATTTAACATTTTTTATATCATTCTTACTCTAAGGAATTTACATTATTATTGAAATATATGAAAAAACAAAAGGTATAAAGTCGTATATTATGTTTTTTATTTATCGACACAATTTTGTATTATTTAATTCTTTCAGGGCCAGTTTTTCAGTGCTCGTTTAAACGTAGTTTAAACCCCGTTTAATTAATCTTCTCATTAAATTAAACGACGTTTAATTTTGTTAGCAGTTTTTCAGTGATAGTTTAAAATGAACACAGACAAAGACAATACATATGGCACCACTGGCAAATTTAATGTATTTTTAATGTATTTTTAAATTTAAACATGAAATCGAGCAACTGAAGTGCATAGTGTGCAAAAATACAAAAAATAATAATAATTTGTGAAACAGCCCAGCTAAAGAAAATAGTGAAAAGTGTTGTGAAAAAAATTCATGTTAAAAAGTTTGAAAGTTTAAACGTAGTTTAAACCATCAGCATCGGTCATTTAAACTAAGTTTAAACGAGGGTTGAAATTCACTGAAAAAATCGATTTTTATTTTAAACGATGTTTAAACCACAAACAAAGTTCAACTAGCACTGAAAAACTGGCCCTCAATAATTTTGTTCGATATATTGCTTTTTGACCAAATTTTCAAAACAAAAATGTGTTGACAGTACTTGACACCAATGAAACAAATACTGCAGTGAAGTAAAGTCGCTGGAGGAGACTTCTTTATAATACAGTAGACTACCATTGCAAAATGTGCTCAATACTGTAGAGTGCAGTAGTGCAAATACATATGTGCAGATGTCTAATATATTCCTTAATAGGTAAATTTATACTATGGATGGTATATCAAATTTAATACAATACTCTCATGAATACTGTCCAAATTTTTATTGAAAATAATTTAATGTTATCCCAGGAAAAAAGTGCATTTTGTCCCCGAAAATTAAATTAAATAAAAAAATCATATTGAAAATAGTCGTATTGATTATTTTGAGAAGGCTATTGGAGAGATTTAAAATATTAGTAAATTAAAATACGGCGCCCCACATCACTTTGAATACGGCAGCTGTAACTAATCATCCATAAATTATAGCAATCGTCAACATTTCTTACCGTTTTTCATTTTATTGATGCTAAATGGTAAAAAATGGCACTAAGCCAACTGACAAATGGTGGCATCAAAGTGGCTTTTAGCACTAAACCAAATGAAGTCAACTGATTGTGGTTGAAGGCATGGCAATTATTTATTATTTAATATTTAGTTTTTTTTTTGTTTGTTTGTTTTAATTTTGAAGACAAGGCAGTTAAAGGATTTCTTACATTTTTTTTTATAAAATGATTTATATCAATTGATTTGAGATTTTACAATTAATATTAATTATACCAAAAATTATCAGATGTTTATACGACATTCAAAAAATATTTCAAATAGTTATTGTAATTATTCAATACGATTGTATAAACCAAATTGCATGTTAAATTTATACTTTTATAATTATTTTAATGTTTATTTCTTCTGTATTGCATAGTTATGATTTTAATTTAAAATTATTATTAATATTTATTTTTCAAACAGCATTCATAATGCATTATGTCAGTATGAAAATTTATTAAATATTGATTAAACTTGAAATACTTTGATTCAGCTTAACATAAATAGAAATATTTTTTATTTTATTTAGTAAAATAATTAAAAAACACTTTGATTTTTGGAAGAAATCCTTCGACTGTATTTTTTATATTTAAATGTTTTTGTATAATACATTTCCACTTTTAAACATTTAAGTGTACGAGTTTGTTAATCTTGTGCCCATCGTCAAAATGCAATCGCAAATAAACAAATACTTTATATATATTTTTTAATTTTAAACACAATCAATTTTGTAGTTGTTGTAGGCTTCTAAATGCATATTTTATTTTTATTTTGTTTAATTAAAGTAGCGTTCGTTATTAATGTAGTTTGATTATTTGACTTTAATTATTTGTATTAATTTTTAAATATATTTTTTTTAAAGAAGTGCTGCTCGTAACGTACAATTATTATAATATAAAAGAATCTTGTAGTTCACTTTATAGGCATTTTTTGCTATATTTTTTGTTTTTAAGAAAAGTATTTAAATTTTTTTTTGAGTTATTCGCTCTTTTAGATGAATGTTTTTTTTTATTTATTTTAATGATTTTATTATATATATATATATTTTTAAAGCTGTGTGTTTGCATTCGCATGAATTTATTTTTAATATGATTTGTTTTCACTTATTATGAATATATTGCGTTTGAATAGAGAACCAATTCAAGATAGCGAAAAATATGCTTAGTTTCACTGTTTTTGTTTTTTGTACCAATTCAAGTAACAATTCTTATATAGTATATATATTTAAATATAAATATAGTTGGAGTTTCATTAAGTTTAAATCTGATTTGAAAAGTTAGTTAATTTATATATTTATATAATACATGGTTTGCTTTTACTACTAGCACAGTAAAACTTTTATGCAGAACATATAAAATAAAAATCTACAAACTTTAACCACTGAATTTAATATGTACTCAGAAAGAATCACATAAAATCGCATTAAAATTGGCCAATAGTATAGCTATTAATTTATTCCATTGACTAATTTTAATAGTAGTAAAACCTATTAATTATATGGTATTTTTCTGAGTGTGTGTTCACAAATCAAACTTAAATTCTTGCATATGCTACGTATTTTTTTTGTAATTTATAAATAATAGTCTTTATACATAGAAGAAAAATTCACCAAATAATTTATAAGTAATATATTTTGTAAGTTAATTGATGATTATTATAAAAAAATCAGTTCAGGTTTATTTACCCACAACACATTTATTGATTAATAGTATTCAATATTTTGGAGTATATTTTTTTTTTAAATTTACCAACGGATACAATGCACAGTGTCGATCGAAGAAATTTTGTTTACCGATTTATATAACACTGCCACACACTCATTTTGATGAATCACTCAAGAAAAAAATATTGCATCTCTTGGTTAAAAAGTAATCAATTCTTTATTCAAAAGAAAGCTGTTCGATACCACAAATTCATGTTGTATTCTTCGGTTTAAACATTCTTTCATACATGTTTTGTTTCAAGGATATTAAGAAATGTTTTTAGACATTCTATGGTGTGATAATCGTTGGATAAACAGTCACACATATTTTATTTGGATCTAAAACATTCATAAAATTGCTCACATCTATCAATTGAAGCGTTAGGTGCAATAAGGGCGTTAGATATAATAACGCCCTTTTTGCAATATTCGCACTGAATGATACCAGCAGTGCCTTCTACCATCCTGTGAAATCCCAGATCGATTGCATAAAGTTGTTTGTCTTTTTATGCAATAAGGGCGTTATCTCCGTACAAAAAATATTTTTTTTTCATATTTTTTATTTTTTTTACAGAGTCAGTTTTCAACAGAGTCAATTTAGTTTTGAGCCATTTTGACCGTAATTTAAATATATATCCATTTATATCAATAAGTATATCTAGACTATGCACAATAATCTTTACTTCTTTTAGGACTGTGCGATTAATCAATTAATCAAAATATTGATTAATCAAAATCCTGATTAATTGATTAATCAATTAATCAGAAATTAATCAGAATTTTGATTAATTGAAAATGAAATAATTTTATTCAACAACATTTGAACATTTTGTCGATTTAAATAAGGTAAAATTTATTTTTAAAATAATTAAAAAATAAAATGAAGTGTTTCAAATGTTCAAGAACTATACAGTAGAGTATTTTTAAATATTTCTCGAAGAAGAAATTAATTAATCAGATATTCGATTAATCAAAATGCTGATTAATCAATTAATCACAATTCTGATTAATCAGAATCCTGATTAATTGAAAATCTTGATTAATCAGTTAATCAATTAATTAGAAATTTGATTAATCAAGAAATTTGAATAATCGATTAATCGCACAGCCCTACTTTTTTTATGTAATGATTATAGCTCTAAAACTCAATACGCCCAAATTTTATTTCTCGTTTTATGCAATAAGGGCGTATAGATCATTTATTTTATTTATTAATAGGAGCTTTAAAACAAATTTGAAAAGTGCATAATAAAGTTAAAAGTTTCAATTTTAATGGACAATTTGAATCAATAATATCGGTTCATTACTTTTTTAGATACGGACATTCAAAAACTTTAAACACAAATATCTCAAAACTTACTTTTTTACATAACGCCCCTATTGCACCTAACGCTTCAATTTATATTAATTTTAAAAAGATCGATTTACAGTTCCTGAGATATAGTCAAAAAGTACTAATTGGGCCCAGAAAAGCTCATTTTTTAATATTTTAATTTCTTAATAGTTACGAAATCATCATCAGTTTTAAAACAGCTCTATTCAATTTATTTAATTCGTAATAGTTCATAACACTTAAAAAATTAATAAAAAAAAAAAAACAGTAAGGAAAGTTAGGCCTTATGGGAAATTTTGAAGTAGGGAAATGCCGCGCAGTGGTTTATTTTTGGAAAAAAGTCCCTTTTTGATATATATGGTTTTCAAAATCTGAACAAACTATTTTGTAGCTAAAACTTTAAATATAATTAATCCGTTCGTTGTTTAAAAATATAAAGTTTAGTTTTTTTTTATAAAAATCGCCAAAGTTGCATGAAATTTGTGTTGTAAAAATTGATGAAAAAGTTAAAAAGTTAATGAATTAAGTTTTTTTGGAACACATTCATAATTTTAATTTTTATTTTTCGTAAATGATATAAGTGACTCTTGTACTTTCTTATTATTATACCTAAAACTATTTCAAAATTATTTGTAATATTTATAAAATGCCAATTAATTATATATTAAAATCAAAAAATTTTCAAACTTTAGTAGAATAAATCTTTGTTAGCTATCCTGACCTATCCAGGCTATACGGCGTGCCGTTACCATTAGAAGTGGTGCATAGGTCATCAGGATTTACGAATACTGAAAATAACTACAAACTTGCCATCACTGAAGAATTTCCTAGTATTTGATTCCCGTATCTACAAATGGGTAGGTGTACCGAATTCCAACTTTTTTTATCGGTAACAAAACGTCGGTTCACTTGAAAACATAATTTTCATATAGTTGAGTATGAAGTCAATATATATTTGAACAAAAATATTATTTAAGCCGGTATAAAGTAGAATGCACCTGTAGATGTATGTTTTATATGAGGTATTTGAATATAAATGGTCGGTTCTCAGGTCACAATGGAGCGATCATGCCAATTTTCTAGTTCAGACAGCGTAGGTACACAAATTATCTAGTTTCATTGATCTAGCTCTACTAGTTTTTCTGTAATCCTGATATCATCAGATGAACATACATACAGACGGACATTGCTAATCGACTCAGGAGGTCATGCTGATCAAGAATATATATACTTTTCCATACTGGATATGCTGCCTTCTGGGTGGTACAAACAGCGTACCAAACTGAATATACCCTTTCATTTTAAGTGTAGGGTATAAAAATAATAATTAAAAAATATTTTTTATAATAAGCACAAAATGATCTCAGACTTTTAAATTCCATAAAAAAAATACCAAAAACATGATCAAATTATATGACATATTAGACCCAACAAGGTTGATACGTAGTTTATAATATTTCTAAAAATGTTGCGATTAATAAAATCTTGATGCTGGTTATCAATCGGTGAAATAAATGACCCAATGCGACTGATAAGAATATTGGTAGTGCATTAAATTGTTGAGATTAATAAAATACATTTACAGTATTATTATAAAGGTGAAAGAAAGTATAATTTATAAAATTTCGAAGAAATTTAAAGAGATTTGCGCATATTCATAGACCATTTACAGTCAACTTTAAAGTTAAGGTCGACTTTTTTGACAATTATCACAAAAAATAAAATGTCAAAAAGGTTATTTTAATTTTAAAGTCGACTTTAAATTGTTTATGAATATACGCCATTAGTTTAATGAAAATTGAATATAATTCAAATTTATAAATTTCATTTATTTTATGAGCAATTACAACGTATATGAATTATTTGAATAAAGCTGTTTTAAAAATGACAAGTTAAAGCTAAAGAATGGTGCACATCTTGGTATTGAGATAAAAATAAAAATGGGCCTATTTCAGTACACAATTTATTTCTTAACTAATATTCCGGGTACCGTGATAGATATTTTTAAAATAGACATTAATATATGAAATTAGGGTTTTACTTATATTTTAAATCTGAGAAATGTGAATCCTATGTTTACGATTACCGCATATTAAGCCAAAGTGTGTTTTTCAATTTTAAATAATAACTAAGAAATTGAGAATTCTTAAAAATATTGATTGGTAAATTTTTCTTCTAGCATGACGACATAATAAGTAAAGGTTTTTTATTTCTCTTGAATTAAAAGTGTTTTAGTATTTGCAGTGCTACGATTGAATTTTCGATTGGTTGAAATATTTGAAGAGTATGAAGTTGCATTCGATAAATTGCTGTTTTTATATTTATTTAGTAAAAAGAAAATAATAATTATTGGAGTGTACTAATTAGAGACTAAAAATTGTATTGTTTTCAGTAGTGGTCGCGTAATATTATTATTTTCCCATATGGAATTTTAGATTTTCTAAGCCATGCACTTTTCGTTTTAAACTGCTGCCATCGGCCCAGGAGGAGTTGAGATACTCGTCGTCATCGTCTTGCTCAAGTTTCTGAAATTAATAAAATATAATTGAATTAAATTATCAAGTGTTATTAAGAGTTATACACAAATATTCGTTCATGGAATGTAGTATTCGCATACATCAAACCGCTAATTGATTCAACAATGTAATTATTTTTTTTTTCATTTAAATATATTTAGACTATCAAATTCTAAAATTTTGAAATTTATAAATTAAATTAACATCACAATACACAGAGAATAGAAATTGATTGCGCCAACCAAATATTGTATTTTCAACATATTTAGTTCTCTCAACTGTTTTCGCAGTTAATTAACGGATTTTTTCAAGTGCCAACCGAATATTGCAGTTCCATCATCAATTTGTACACGCAAAAAAAAAGCAAATTAATTTCTTTTGCGACGTGCTCCAACTTTGCTCGCATAACTTTACATGTTTGCTGTAAAATATGAATTATTTATTTTGGTCGAAAGTTCGTTTCCCTCAATATGTGATAAAATATGCGACAAATGCATATAAAATTTATATTAAATGTATAATTATTTTTGTGAGTAACGAAAACATTAAAACAAAAGGAATGTCGCTTAAAATGTTGCATACTTATGGGAGTAATTTTCAAGCATTAAACTGTAAGATTCAGTGAGCAACATTTTAAATTCAAAATTCAAACTGTAGCATTTGAAACTATAACACTCAAACGAATGGGAGAGATATAACCCTCCGTTTATTGTTTCGTACGAAACAATAATATGATCCGCACACATATTAATATTGATTCTGTTATAGATGTATTTGGTAGTTTAAGACAAATCCTTTGTTTTAACTCGCTTTTTACAAAATTATACTTATAATTATAATATTTTAAAATGTTTGCCCCCAACTAAAACCTCAAATTATGTCCATGGTGCAAGTGATGCATGGCGCGGATAGGTTCATATGTTCAAGTGATCCATCTTTTGTGAGAAGCTGTAGTGTTCTTTTTTTTTCCAAAAAGTGTTTAGTATTTAGGGCAGACAATTTTAAAATCGATTGCATTGTGGGAAAGACTTAATGTTTGCCCCAAGAAATCTCATGTATTTATTAATTATTTTAAATATTTTCATTATTTACTGGTAATGATTAAGTGTTTAGGGTTAATAATTGAAGTAGCATTTTAAAAGTGTTTTGGGAAACATTTCAAATATTTTTTGGAAATAAATAACTTGTTCAAATACTAAATGTTTGCATTAAGACAGAAAATTCGCCCCTAGAACAAATAAGTAAATTTGAAGGTTATAGGTAAAAAAGTTTAAATACAAATATTGATTTACTAGTACATAATAAATTTAATTGACCAATTCTTGCGAGCAATGACATTTGTTAACAATCACAATTGGTACCTTGTTCTCTTCACTAAGAAAATAATAATGACAGGTTTATCTCCACCAGTACTTAAGGGTGTCACCATTCCTCTGTCTAACGAAGTAAAATATCTGGGCTTAATTCTAGATAGTAAACTACTTTGGACAAAACATGTTGAATATGAAATTTCGCGAGCATTGAATGTCTTCTGGCAATGCAGAGGAATTTTTGGGAAGACATGGGACTATCGCCGAGCAAAACCTTATTGATTTACACGACAATGATAAGACCGATGATATCATATGCATCGGTAGTCCGGTGGAACAAGCTGTCGCGAAAGTGCGTGACAACTAGTCTTGCCAAGATTTAGAGAACCGTGAGTCTGGGTGTTACGGGTGCCTTTCCCACTACACCTGGTCCAGCGCTGAATTGAATCTTAAACCTACCACCACTTGACATCTTCATCGGAGGCCATGAAAGGCTGCTGGAGACTAAAACGAGGTGGTTTCTGGTTTAATGTTCCTTGGATTATCTCCGACATTGCACTCGACACTCCATTAGACATTTGTCTATTGGAGATGCCCTCCAATGCAATGATAACAGAAATATTACCAAGACGAAATTTTGAGGTATTCAAGACTGGCTAACGCCTGACTGTGATACAGGCAGAGGGTCACACCGCATTTTCACCGACGGATCCAGAACCGATCAGGGATCTGGTACTGGAGTGTAGTATGAATCCAATGCAATTTTCATTTGCTCGTTAACAACATTTACTTAAAGGACTCTAAATGAAATGAAACAAAATATTCAATAATAAAAATATGAAATAAAAAATATTTTTTAATATAAAAAGTTTCTAATGTGAACGTTAAGGATCCAATACCGCCCCATGTTTCATTTCAAATCATACTTTAAATTCACCTTAAAAACGTTTTATATTAAAAAAAAAAAATTATTCATATTTTTATTTTTTGTGTCAGTTATATTTTCGTCTGACAAAATTGGAAAGGCCTAACAATAATATTGCATTGTCATCCAGTTCGAGGAAATATTTAAAATCTCAAATCTGTAGCTCATCTCGAAGTTAGTATAAAATCAATTAGAAAATTTGTACCGAACAGACAGACAAGAAAAAACCTAATAAAAACGTTTTAATAACCTCAGCATCGCTGGATGCACGTCGGCATAACTGTACAAATGGTTGTTTTCGGTAATACTCATGAAAATACTTCGCAACCAAGTGTTTCGAACAAATACTTCAATTCAATATTATTTGAGGCAATTGACAAGTGTTTGCTCCAAACGCTAAATAAAATATACCATTTATTACAAATAAATGAAGTCTTTACCAGATGTAAAGAATGTGTTTAGAAGGAATAATTAATTGAACACTTATGAAGTGTTTTATGAAAACAATTAAGGTGTTTACGACAAATAAATGACTACTCCGGAGTCTGGAGTTCGATGTCTGAACTTAAATAACCTTTTTCCACAATTGTACAAATTACACTAGACAACAAATGGAGAGCTTTTTTAATTATCCACAATCTTAGTATGAATTTCTGATGGATTTCAGGATTCTAATCACTTTTTCATACTCAGTTTTTTCAGATTGCCTCAAGTTTTTGAGTTATTACGTAATACTAATATATGGCAATTTTTGGTTTTTTTGTAAATATTTGGACTTTAAGATTTCACAGATTTGAGTTATCGATCCAATTTGTAATATTTTAAATTAAAAATTATTGATTTTAAGGTGTACTTATTATTTATTGCATAACATATTGCGTTTTCATAATTCAATAAAATTATATATTATATATGAAACTTGATCCATAATTTTATGATTCCTCTTATTTTTTTTTTACAAATCACTCTTTAAGTCTTCAGATTAAATATAAATTCACGCTTACGATTTTTGTTTTAAATTTTCTTTTGTGGTGCTACTTTTAATCAATATAATTTTTTTCTCCATCAATTATTCATAAAATTTCAACAAAACCTTAAATCAGTAGAATTCAGCTTTGCATAAATGAATTTCTTTCAATGGGTTTGCCTCAGTATCCTAAATTAGAGTAAAATGAAGACCACCTACTAAATGTTCATACTTTAAAAATAAAATAAAATATTTTCTTGCTTATGGTCATATCGACAAAAAAACGTACATTTTTTAATCGAATTTGTGAATTTAGTATAGGAAGTATAGAATAATAGATCAAGTTTGATATAAGATATTTACTTTTATTTAATTACTAACTGGACCCGTGCACGACTCGTGCCAAGATTTTGTGAATTCAAAGATATGAAGCGATTTAATTAATATAAAAAACATTTTTATTATTTATATGAGGGGCCCGTGCTTAGCTGTTGCAGTTTCGATGTGGTGAGTTTAGGTGTGGTGAATTTTGGTATGGTGAGTTTTAGTGTGGTGAATTTTAGTGTGGTGAGTTTTAGTATGGTGAGTTTTAGTGTGATGAAATTTTAGTGTGGTCAGTTTTATTGTGGTGAATTATAGTGTGGTGGGTTTTAGTGCGGTGAATTTTAGTGTGGTGAGTTTTGGTGTGGTGAGTTTTAGTGTGGTCAGTTTTAGTGTGTTGAATTTTAGTTTGTTGAATTTTTGTGTGGAGAGTTTTAGTGTGATGAGTTTTAGTGTGGTGAGTTTTGGTGCGGTGAGTTTTAGTTTGGTGAGTTTTAGTGTGGTGAATTATAGTGAGTTTTAGTGTGCTGAGTTTTAGTCTGGTGTGGTGGGTTTTAGTCTGGTGGATTATAGTGTGGTGGGTTTTAGTGTGGTGAGTTTGTTTTTCTTTTTCTTTTCTTTCCTTTTTTTGTTTTGTTTTTCCTTTAGTTTGGATTATAGTTTTATGTAATTGGTTTTGTTTTTGTATTTTTGCTTTTGTTTTGTTTTGTGCTTTTGCTTTTTTGCTTTTAAATTTTTTTTTTGTATTTGAGTTTTTTGTTTTATGTTCGTAGCTGGTGAAAGTGCCGAGTTATATCGTATTAAAAGTTTAGGTTGTTAGGTTGCCCCTTTGTCCAATCCCGCCCATATATAGCCTATCATTCCTTCCAGACCATACCGCATCTGTGGTAAAAATTTCAAGAAAATCGGATCAGCCGTTTAGACGGAGAAGCGGAACAAACAAACAAACAAACAAACAAACAAAAGGACAAACCAACAAACCTACAAAGAGATTTATTATATTAATAGGATGAAAATTATAGATGTTATGCAACAAATACTACAGTGAGGCATAATGATATCTATTTTAATTTAATTTAATTTAATTGCTTCTATGTGGTCTACCGATACAAAGTGTAGTATAAACTTATACCCCTACACGTCTGGGTATGGCGCTATGGGGTCCTAAAGGGTTCAAAGGATAACCAATATAGTTTTTCATTTTGTAGCGAAATGGTTCATAGTTTGTTTTTGATGTCTAAAGAGCGATTATATGGAACTTCCTAAGGATGATTTCCACTGCACACTTTAAGTTAGTATCTTAACGATTTAATACTATTTTTAATGGTTTTCTATTAAAAATTTCGTTAAGGAGTTACAACCAGTAGAAGAAGTCAGAAAACTATCATAATGTCTTTGAGGAAAATATTCGTCATTAAAATTGAGCTAGAGTCTCTAAACAACTAAATTTTCGAACACGTACTATTTCTGAAATATAAGCCTACTAATAACGTATAATAGTTCTTACTTCAATTTTGATTAACGTTGAAAATTATAAATTTTTTTAATAAAAAAAATATTTAAAACAAAAATGAAAAAATGACTGTTATACCCTTTTTCTAGCACCATGTCTCTTCTTTAAAATATTATATAAAACAAATAAATTGTGGCGTTTGCTTAGGAAAAATCAAACATTTTTAAATGCTAAATTGAAATATTTGAAAATTTTGGCTTATTTTAATAAAGTATTATTAATTTTTTAACCAAAGGCTGTAATGAATTTTCTAATATAACAAAAAAAGAATATACGTGGAGCTATACAAAAAAGCATTACCATAATTTTTGACATTTTTTTTGACCAAGTAATAATTTTTTTTATAATAAAAATTTATAATTTTTTGTCAACTTTTAATTTTCTTTTGTTCATATCTCGCAAATCAATTTTTTTAAATGGAAAGCAAAATATTTGTATAGTAGAACAATACAAACATTGTGTCTAATAAAGAAAAGATATTTTCATTTTTGTCATTGGTTAGGATATTAAAAAAGTTACATGAGCAAAACTATGAGACAATAAAAAAAGTGCTATATCTCAAAAACTAGAGCTAATAAGAAAAAACCGATGCCATTTTCGGAATCAGCGACACAATTTTAACTGCACTAAAATAATTGTAATAATATATTTCTACGACAAAATTAACTTAAGAACTATTATTCGTTATTAGTAGTAGGCTTATATTTAAGAAATAGTACTTGTTGGAGAATTTAGTTTTTTGGAGACCCTAGCTCAATTCTTTAGGAAGTTGGTTATCCTTTGAACCTTTAGTTAAGTTTATACTACATTTTTCCACTGTTCCACTGACGATATAGAACCTGTAAATTAAAAAAAATTGGAGTTCAAATTTTAGTGTAATAAATTAAAATTCATATTTTTTGCGTTTGACTGGTCATAACTTTGGTAAGATCAATCCAAAGTTCATGTGGTTTATTTCAAAATATTAGCCGAAGTATTCTCAATGGAATACAAGAGAAATGTGACCGAAAGTTATAGACCTGTAAAAAGTTATTGACCAAAATATGTAGAATAACACGTGAATTGCCATATATAAGTTTTACGTAATAACTCAAAAACTTCAGGCAATCTGAAAAACCTGAGTATAAGGTAGCGATTAGAATCTTGACATGTAAATTATTTACCTTGTCAACTAAACCTACATTATTTACATTGTCATCTAATTGCAACTTATTTTTATTTAAGTAAATATGAGGTATTATGCGGAGGTCAAGTTTCATCTTAGAAATAGGTAAAACGTAAGACTTTTTAGCATTGAGACATAGATTGTTGTCAGTAGCCCAATTAGATATCAGCTGAATCCCTATTCAATTATATAAATAAATCATCAACTAATCCTATGCTGTTTGAAAAATATAGTTGGACGTCATCAGCATGCATGGAAAAATCTTTGTACACAGTGATATCATTTATATAAATAAATTAAACAGTAAAGGCCCAGGAATGGAACCTTGTGGTACACCAGTTGTAAGAGATTTGTAATCGGAACATACATTTTTAGTCTTCACCCTATGTATTCTTCCATCGTGATAGTTAGTTATTAAAATAGCTGCATTTCTGCTAAAACCAAAAAATGATATTAGTTTCATGCAACAATGTTTTCTTAATCAATAACATAATTTTTGTGATAATATTTTTTGAAGAATTGTTTTACGCAGAAAACTCATTTATTTTGTATTCTGATGCTCGTAAGTTCAACTGGTGTCTTGTTAGCTATCGTGTTTGAAAAATTTATTAATATAAACACACAGATAAGAATCAAGAACACCATATGCCTTGTCTATAACTCTTTCAAGCCAACAACATTGTTTTAAGAATAACTATTGGACATCCCCCGAGTATTTCAACACAAAAAAAGGGCTAGCACTTTTTTCTTTTTGCGAAATATTAAAAATATTTTTCATTTTAATAAGTTGAATGTGATTTGTTTTGTTTATACTAATAATTTTAGCTACTATAAAAACTCATAAAAGATTTACAAAATTTTTCCAGCATTATAATTAGTGATAACAAATACGAAAAATAGGTATTTTCAAAAATATTTTATTAGTATCATATACACGTAATCCGTGACATACACATATTAACCAAACATATAATAATTTAATCCGTTATCTTTAATAGTTCTGGAGATATTCAAAGTCAAATATTCGTGAAAATTAGGCCAAAGATTTGTTAAAATTTTAGTAAATCAGCACCATTTTCTGAAAGCAGACGTTATTAGCTACATGCTCAAATAATAATATAAGCGGTTGTAGGGAATATTTTATAAAGATAACAGAGGACAATTATACGGACATTCTTCTTCTGGGCGTTACAAATTGATGACCAAAGAGAATATACCCTTTCAATTATATAATATGGTTTGAAAATTATACCATTATTTAAAAGCTTAATCAGATAATGCTAATTTCATTGGGTCAGAATAAAAAACGTTTTTCTGGCTCTCCTGAAAAGTTGTTCAAAAACACATAAATATTTTTATTAGGCATAACGATGATATAGGGGACACCGGGGCTAAGTCGACACTTTTTTTTTCAATGCTAATTTTGACCACCATATCAATGACATAGGACAAAAATAATAATACAGTTGGATAGATTGATTCATTAGTTAAAAATGTTCCATAAGCTGTAAAGATCTACAGTATTTAGTTTCCACGAAACAAATGCAAATGAGACACAACCTCAAACCTGCTTCTGAAAATAGGCTGGGGTAAAGTCAACACTACCCACTTTTCCCGCGAATGCACATTTTTGCTGATATCTTTCAATTTGATTGAATTATATATTCCAAGATAAAACTATTCGTGCTGTTTTATTCCGGTCCTGCGAAATTGTTTGACCATTATTCATATTATTCACATTTTATGTATTTTTGCAAAAACTTCTTAAATCATGGTCAACTGATTGACAAGTCTCATTATATTGTAAGAATGGACTATTTTGTAAAACTCATTGAACAAAAAGTTTTATAAATTGTATTTTCGAGGAATCTACTTTGACCAAATGCTTATGTGTCGACTTTACCCCACGAGACTTAGCCTAATATTATTGGCATAAAAATGCGAATTGAATGGTAAAAAATAATAAAAATCAACACTACATAAAACTCACAACAAAATATATAAATAATCAAAACTTTAATGGCAAGTACAAGTTTACTGCGTTAACAATATGTAATTTTTGGAGTCAAAAAACACATTTTATTACATAAAAACTGAAGTTCCAGCTCAAAATGGATTTCTCTTCTTTAGTAAGAGTGGCATCTAATGTTACGTGTATAGTATCAATTTGAAGTTGATCTGACATCCCATTCACGTTTTAAAGCAAATATTGACTTTGCCCCGATGTCGATTTAGCCCCGGTCTCCCCTAATGTATTATTTTGACCAGAATTAAAAGTTTTTGAGTGTATGAATAAAATTTAGAACTTAAGCATTGTGAGATTCTACACATATATTTAGAATTACAAGAAAACAGAAGTAAAGAACATTTTATTAAGTAGTTATCATTTTGAAAATCTTATATGAGGCATTCATACCAACAGAAAGCCAAAAGAGTGAACCAAAGTTAATTGATTTTAACTACTAGATGATTAAGAAAGTGCATTGATATAATGTTTATTATGAACTATTCTTACCCTTGCACGGAATTAGAATTAGATATCGCTTCATTATCTAGCGAGTCCCTAGACATTTCATCGGCCATCTGAACCTTTAATTGGTGACCAAACGAATTTATTTCGGAGTTCGGCGTCATCTGTGAACCGGGAGACTGTATCATCTGCTGTTGACCTGAAGTTGCTAACGAACCTCCTTGCGACACTGACGTTGGGACGCCACCATTTGGTAGCGCGACACCTACACAACTATCACTCGTGGAGTTCATATTGATTATTTGACTTCCAGCAGCATTATTTGCTAGAACGGCTCCGTCACTGACATCAACGCCATCTTCATCTATGTCCATGTCCTCTGCATTTTTATCTAATGGCACAGTCTCTTCGTCCTCATTGTAAATCTTAAAGTAGGCGTAGGTCAGGTAAATTACGGAAATAATAAACGAGGGAATTGGTATCGCCATTGAGTAAACCAGGTTAAGCGTATTCTGCCAATAGTCCAGATCGCTGATAACAAGACTAGGATCAACTTTGGAGTAGTAGCAGGGAAACTTCATTCCTATTTTCATATATCTCTTGAACCAAATAGTGCAGTTTAACATGGGCGGGTAACCACATCCTTTGACGTTGGGAAAGATCCGCGCACCCACATAGTAGTATATAGAATTATTGCCCATCAAACCTTCATTCAATTCGGAGATTTCATCAAAAGGTCGCGGTTCGCCATTCACTAACGTACCGTAGACATTCATGTCTTGGCCCTCAATGAGATATCCATTAGAACCATCGGCGTCGCCAAAGTCGAGATGCCCACTGCTGACCACACCCAGCTCAGAATTTTCACCGGCGCGCCCGTCGCCAACGGTATCGTATTCATAGTCGCGTATTGCGCGCTCATAACGATCCGTACGCTTCACGGGCGGTATTATACGCTCCGCTTCTTTCAGATTGATGTGGTACTCGGTAAAGTTAAATTCATCCGTGTAATTGTACAAATTTAAGCGGTAATTGACGCGGATCTGAGTGCACTCATAAATGTCCTTGGTGCAGCCCTCACGACACGAAGACCAGGAGCAGTTTTTTGCCCCATAAAAGATCTCCGTGTCGTAGGTCTCGCACAGAGCCGGCACCTCCTCAAACTGCATGAATATCGTTGTGAAGGCTGGCTCTATGACGAACGGCACCAGGAACAGAAAGGCAAACAGGCTGAATGTGCCCAGCAGTATGAAGAAGGCGGTCGTGTAAAAGAGCATCTTCTCCTTGAAGGTGCGGATCTCCAGTGGTTCATCACCCATATTCCGTTCGTGTGATTACGAATGTACGAGATATATATGTTGGATAATTCTTAAGAGACAGAGACCGTGTGGTGTTTGAACGTTTTTGAAACTTAGGAATCTATGCTAGCATAAAATATATTCTATTTAATGTATATGAATTAAACGAATCACTAGTAGGTATAT
Organism: Dryomyza anilis; assembly: GCA_951804985.1. Lineage (NCBI taxonomy): Eukaryota > Metazoa > Arthropoda > Insecta > Diptera > Dryomyzidae > Dryomyza > Dryomyza anilis. Next base: position 39,856,558 of record OX638134.1, on the reverse strand, counting down.
TTATTAGTTGAGTTAGATGAGTTACTGCTATATTAGAGTGCAAATTATATCACAGGGAGTTGTTGCTTCTTCTTTATTCTTCTTAAGTCCGCGTGACCTCAGAGAGGCATCTATATCACTGTCGACAGATGAAATTCTATAATATGTGCAGGTTGTAATGTACTGCCACAAGTAATTTCGTAGGCTCTACTATTTGTTATATTTGTCAGACTCCTATGACACATCTAGACGTATAGCCGTTTGTTACCTAAAATCGCTTTAAGTTTTGCTAAATGTTGCCGTGGTGAGATCTGAACTTGGGTTGGTGCTCAAGTACCATTTTCAATTTACCACAAATGAAATTACGTTAATTGTGGCTCATTCAATATGTATGCGGAACGTTAGTAGCTCCACGTCCTGCGACGCATCGTACTGGAGGCTTTACGAGGTTTCAGCAATTTGTTGGAATCTCGTTTAATGGCTAATTTGCTAATTAAACCTTTGCGACCAACTTAAGGATCTTTTGTGTTATGATAATTTAGGTTATACTGAGAATTTAGAATTACGTTAAACTACACTATACGTCGCCATAACTGTCGATTTAATTAGTTAAATACGCAGGTCCTTGTGACGTAGGGCGAGGAATCGTCGTGTCGTGTTGGCGATTAATTTTAATTTTAAATTATTGGGATGTTACCAGTAGCACATACTATGAGGTATGTGTTGTAGATCTTGACACGAAGGTTCTATTTTAAACTTGTTGTTGTTAAAAGCGTTTGTTAGGCTTATTAAATATTATATTTTCATATTTAGAACGTTGTCTCGCATTGCTTCTGGTTATTGTTATTAATGTACTTAATTTAGTCTCAATACAAATATCGTGTGGACGGATGTCTACGTAATGCAGGCGGTAATACAGCTGAGGAGCGTGTGACGATTGCAATCACTTCGAAAACACCGAGGCGATTTTTCGGCCGCTGGCCGACATTGAGTCATGTGCGTATTAAGTTCCTCGATTAAAGTACCCAGACCTCTTTAGAACTATGTTATTTGAACTGGTCGCGTCTTAGGTTTTATGTAATCCTTCGTGTTTTTTGCAGCACTTGACCGAGTGTGTTTAGGTAGGCATATCTGCTTGTATTTGCATTACGACATATATTTCCATTGATATTTTCGAAAGACGTCGTCGCATATTCCCAACACAAAAACGTATATTTTGGAATGCAGTCTCTGCTCCCGCTGACCCGTAATGAATTTATTTCTTTGATGAGCTACAATCACGTCACGAATTATTGGAAAAGTTGGATGTGCATGGTCGCATTTTTATTATATTCGTTTTTTCTCTTCACATACTCCGTTTAGTAATAATTTGCACGACACGATTGTTACCATTGCTGCCACCATTGTTTGTGTTCCCCATGTGTTGGTTGGTTGGTTGGGTGACTAAGTACTATATAGATATATATTGTATGCAATATATCATGAGATTTAACTTATTTTGTTGTCTTGTCGCTTTATTTTAAAAGAGTTCTACTTTTGTACGGTGATATTCTCGATAGATAATTTAAAGATTTTTATAACGAATCAAATTTTCTTTCATTGCAATTTTTTATTACGCATATGACCTGATTGTTTAGGTCAAATAAAGCAAAACCGAACTACTGTCACACAGTCATTTCGAGGAACGACAAATAACGCAGGGTTCCAAAGCATATCTTAACAGCTACTGACTTTAATACGAGAGCCTGTCTGAAAACCAATAAAGCTTTCTCGATTCTCTCCATCTTAAGGGTTGCGAGTGGATTTCATATGAAGGGTTCTTTTTTTGGAGTTAACTACTTAGTAACGCTCATCGATGAGCAATTTAAATTGCAGATTTCAAAGAGAGACAAAATAAAATTTAGTTTGGTTTGATTTTTCGAAAGTACGCGGAATTTCGAATAAAATTCAATTTAATAAATGTTTGGCATATAAATTAATTTTTTACTTTTTGTCATAGCTAGTCAACATTTTAAAGTGTAAATGCGAAAATATTGACAGATTCGAAAATGTTGACAGATTCGAAAATATTGAGAGATCGTAAAAAATATAGAGCATCGAAAACTTCTTTAGACAAGTGTCTGTCAATTGAATGTTTTTTTAGTTATAACATGTACAAGGAGCTTAGAGCTTTTTAGTTCTGCAAAGGACGAATTGGTGGACAAATTAGATAAAATGAGAAGGACATGCGCAGTACGCACTCTAGGAGGTTCATATGGTACAATCAAGAAACGAGAAATAAATCGAAAATGGAATCATAGTAAAGAAACGAACTTTGTAATGAATGTCAGAAGTGAAGAATCCTATAACTAAAAAGTAGACGACGCTTGGAAAATTGTTTATTCGTTTCCACAGAAATATTTTCGATATTTTGTGTTTTACTGTCAAACCACAAGCCGTGTTGTAAATACAGAGTTAAATAGTGATAAATGACTAACCTGCTTACAAAAAAAAGAACATAACTTGTCATAGTTTGCATTTTTCAAAAGGAAATGACTCACTACATCATTGTGCCAAAAATTGACAAATATTGAAGCCGAGGTAATGATTTCATAATATAGTCTAACATGAAATCCGAAACAGTTAAATTGTGGTTGCTTGTATTAAATTTATAATTGTATAAAAAATATACTAAAAAAACGAAATATTCAATCTTTGTCATAGTGATTCGTCGTTTGGAAAAGTTAATGTTAAGGCTATGTACCATACAAATAACAAAAGTGAAGTAATACCAAAGATTTTTGTTTTTAGGTACTGCGTCAAAAGAATAGTTTTACATGTTAAATAACTTAAAATACAAAAACTAAAACGTGAGAACAATAAAAAAAAATATCGATCTGCTCAGTAAAAATGTTTGAATCACATATCCGTCCGTGTGTCTGTGGAAACCATATTAAAAACATTTCAAGAAACTTGAAAATAATCTTTTAATTTTATATAATTATTTTAAGTAAAGAGAATTTTTTAATGTGTACCACGATTTTCTTTCTCGTTTCGGATATAACTTTTGAAACGAAACGGTTTTAGTTTACCGGTTCTAATTTCGATTTTGATTTTTGTCTTAGTTTTGAATTCTTTTCTGTATTTTATTCACATAGGAACTATCACCTAAATACACAACAAAAATTAATTTATAATTTTAATAAAAAATGTCTTTTACTACGACTCAATCAATCACCGAACTATTCCATGTAGGAATCGTTCATAAAACCATAATTAAAAAGTTCATAATGATTATGAACGTATTCATAATATTTATAAAAAATTCATAGTATTTAAGAACTATTTTAACTATTTAAAAATAAAAAAAATATATGAAATAAAAAATATGTTTTAATATAAAACGTTTTTAATGCGAACATTAAGGATCCAATAGAATATATCCTGACAAAAGGGCGAATGTGTAATTTTTGACATTTTCGTATTTTTACATTTTTTAATGTAGTATGTAGTACCAAAATAGTGTGTGGTGTTGTTGGATATTTCTAGCCACTAAAGGGTGAATTCGAAAAATTGAAAATGTTGTCATGCCAAATGGGCGATTTTTTTTTCCATAACTTTTTGTTGGTATAAGATGAAATATTTTAAAATATTTTTTTGAATTTTTATCATTTGCAAGAAAAATGTTTGGCACATTTTATAAATAATAGTTGGCTTAAAATCAATCAATTAATGCCTTTACATTATTATTTTATCTTGCACCAATAAAGAGTTTGGCATGACAAGATTTTTAATTTATCAAATTTCTTAGTTTTTAGGCTAGATATAATAGTAATGTGAATGCATTAATTGTTTGTTTTTAAAACACCTATCGATTGGCATCATTATATAAAAATATTTTGCCAAACATTTTTCCTGCATATAGCAAATGGCAAATTAATGTTTGGCAAAATATTTTTAAATAATGATTCCAATCAATAGGTATTTTAAAAACAAACAGTTAATACCTTTACATTACTATTTTATCTTGCGCTATTAAAAAGTTATAGCAAAGAACAAAAATATTTCCGTTTTGGTCAGGATATAGCCTCGCAAAAACCATATTTATAATTCAGTTAGTTGTCCAAATCCAAAGGAATTTTTTATATGTTATAATAATTTCTAATTGTTTGTTTATGTTTTGTATATGAAAATGATCTACGGATCCGGATCAAAAACCACGGGAACGCGGCTAATATTGCATTGTCATCCACTTCGAGGCAATATTTGAAATATCAAGTCTGTGGCTCATCACGAAGGTAGTTTAAAATCATTAACAAAATTTGTACCGAACAGGAGGAAAGAAAGCAACCTAATAAAAACGTTTTAATATATATATTTTGTTTGTTTGTGTATGTTAAAATATGTGTGTTGATATATTGATTATTTTTTTTTTTATATTAATTGATTTTATTTATTTTTCAAACTACTAAAATCTCATTTTATATCTACTCTCGGTGTTGCTGCTGACTACTCTATGTTGTAAACAATAAAGGTACCTAACAAAACCTTTGATGTATTTTAAGTGAAATGAAAAAAAACCTATAGGTTATGTACGCCTTCATCGATTATAGATGTGTCGGAGAGCGCAGTGAAAATAATATCTATTTATATAATGTTCAAAATGATCTCAAATGCACACATACTGGTTTTTCTATTTTTCATCCTCTCTTATAACTGGAAGCGCACGTGACGTGCAAGCTGCGCTGCCTTGCTACAAAAATTAATATGAATACTTTAATGAATGTAATTCATAACATTTATGTCAGTTTCGCATAAAATGTACGATTTACATATAGTTCATAAATCGAATGATTTTTGTCATATATATATATTACACAGAAAATTCATTAGTTGCGACAACCAACTAAATTGCCTTACCGATTATTCGGTTGCGGCAATAACTGGTAAAATATTTGCAACAACCTTTTAATTCGGTTGGGGCAATCTCAGTCGGTGAGCATGAGGTTGTCGAAACCTCCAATTAAAATTTTATTTTAAGAAAGATTTTTTTTTTATGTAAAACATATTTATGCAAAGATTTATAGATGCGTAAATATCACCTAAAAAACATGATATAGCATGACTATTTCAAAACTGTATCTACTAATTTTTGTTCTCTAAAAAATAAAAACATTATAAAAAGATATATTTATTATATTATTTCTACATAAACCAAGCAAAACTATTTCCATTGGCACATGCAGTTACATATTTTTATTTATTGTATATTTCACCAGCTAGAGAGCAATTTGTATGGACCTAATTTATTATTTTAAAAATATTTATTTTGTATTTTTACTTAATTAATGAATATCCTATTGTTTGCGACTTGTGAACATTTTTGAAGTTTCTTTATTAGTAGTTAGCGAAAATCTGACAAACGAACTGCTGATAGACATGTGGTTGCTATTTGTCATTTATTATTTTGATACAACAACGTGCTCAGTTGACGTAACAAGTGCAAGAAGGTCATTTTTGTATGAGAAATACAATCTTGAGGTTACGGCAACCGAATGTTGCAGTTGCGCGAACTTCGTTTTAATGAGACTACAACAAATGTATTTCGGATTCAACAATGAAACGTTGGTTCGATTAACTTAATGCCAAAGATATTTTTTTGTGTGTGTGAACAGTGTCACACTTAACGGCGTTCATTCCATTTATGACGAAAAATTTGTCTGTGTACAAACAAAAAACAACCTGAACACATAATTAGAAACCTATTAACTTTTTGTATAAAACATATTTTATTTCCATAAAAACACTAAGTATGTTAATCTCTGTAGCATATTTTCAATTAATTTATTTTGCGAATTTACTCGCAATTTTTGCACTCATGCAAAAATTCCAACTTTGTTATAGCTGACCTTCAATGCTCCCACAAGTTTTTTATAGGATTTAGTTGAGGATTACATGATGGTCTGTCCAATACGTTAAACATTTGTCCCACAAGTTTTTTATATGATTTAGTTGAGGATTACATGATGGTCTGTCCAATACGTTAAACATTTTGTCCTGTAAACACCCATTATAAGGAGCATCACAATTTTTTATAACTGAATTTTACTTCAAATATGTCTCAAAAATGTATGTGTATAGTACACGAATTCTGCCATAAAGTTGAGAGGCTGAGCAGGTCACAACAATTACGAAGATTCTGAGGCTAAATTTAACAGATCACATCGAATAAACAACATCTAAAATACTGTTTTAATAATACTAATTAGTGTAGTTATTAAGTAAGAGTATTTTAATGAATAGACATAATCAGCCCAATCGTGAATTGAATTTTCATTTCAAAATATCAAAAATATATATATATCAAAAACAGACAAAATGCAATTAAAATAATGAATGACAAGGGGCTTCTTCTTCACAGAATGCGAATTCTGTTCTGCTGCTTGCCTTCATGTCATTTTGTGCAGAACAGAATTCGCATTCTGTTCATTATACAAAAGGAAGTTATAGGTTTAGCTAAGGACAAACTGCATACAAGACCGCTGATGAGAAAGCTTGGCTGCTTCCGAAACAGCTGTCGGTCAACAAGTTTTTGGTTTTTGTCAACTACTGCTGTTTTTTTGAACCAGTGCAAAATACATAATGCATTTGGTAGACCTAGAGCCCGACAAATTAGTTTTTTATTAAATTATTAATTTAAATTTTTTTAATACATTAAATTATTAAAATGCATTTTTTAATGTTTATCTGGTTTCAAAACTGCAGACAAACAGATATTCTAATATGGTTGTTTACATTTCTTTACAATAAATTAAAAAAAAACTTCAAATATGACGTGAAACTATGGGGTATTTGTTGAAATCTTTTTTGTTATATTTTGGGACCTACACAGTTTAATGCCGAATCCGAATCTTGTAGGTTTGCCATTTACTGCCGAAAGGTAGCATCGTATAGAAAAAAAATTCTATGAAAAAGATGTTGACAGTTTCTGGCGTCGAACCTGGGACCTTTTGGGACGTAGTCTTATGTTCAAGCAACTTTTCGCTCGTATTCCAACGTACTAACCAATCGAGTTACCGACGCTACATATTGAAGAAAAATTCGTAGAAATTGGACATCCACTTATTCCAGAGGAACTGAGACTATTTAAAGATTTATTCGCATCGAGTCTGAAGGCGGTATTGCTTCATATTGAAAATAAATTTCCATCCATTACAATTGCTTACTCAACTTGTATGGCTGATAATATTGAGTTTCATTACACGAATTTGGAATGGGAACTGAATTAGAATTGATCACATATCGTTGATTGTGGCGAGGAAAATAATGTACATCCTTTTTATATCAAGCTGGATCTTATTCGGAGTTTTTACGAACAATGGACAAAGAGAGCGCAGCATTTAAGCTATTAAAAACAATTTTTTCAAAATTGAGCAAAACGAAAATCGTAGAGGTAACCATAATTTTTCATTATTTAGCTTTACGATTTTTTCATTATTTTTTAATGGGCCATAAACAAAATAAAATATTAAATAGGCCACTCCATGTTTAAATTAACTTCGCCTTTTTATATAAGTTTAATAATAAATGTCAGAGAACTCGATACGGTCATTCGAGTGCGTTGACACTTAAATTAAAAACATTTCAAAAAATGGAGTTAATCTATTTGGTATTTAATCTGAACAAAAATTATGGATAGACATAGAAATCAACTAAAAACGTCGGCGTTTATTTTGACGACACTGCACCAAATTTCAGGTTTTTCAGAACGACTTTCAGTCAAAAAATGATATGCAGAGGAAACAATAAGTTAAAAATTCTTGTCAATATTCTATACTCTTTCAGCGTTACCAATAATCAAAAAATAATGTCCAACTTAAGATAGTAGTTGACTTTTTACATAAATTTGTATGGAAGATTGGTCAAAAAGCCGACCATTTGTTAAAGCTATACATTATATTTTGATTATTGCACGCTGTTGGATCGCAAATAATGTATAGTTTAGAATCAACAAAGTCCATATGAAAAGAGGACTTGGACTGCATTCGAAAACGTAGTTCAAACTTTAAAATTCTTAAAAATCGAGTAAATAGACCCCAAATACAGAGGGTAAAAAAATCGTAGCATGCTGTCCCAGTAGGTACTGCTGGTCGCTTTGCTAGGAAACGAACTCGGACGGGTGAATACAAATTAATTTAATGTATTTATTATTTTTTAGTCGTCTATTAAAGAAATACTCTGAATTTGATCATATTTATAAAACAGTATTAATTTATTATATGGTAAACAGGTCGTATGATTGATATTAATAAAATATTAAAATGCAATTTAAAATTGTAAACGAATTGATCTAGAAAAACTGGGAGACATATATATTATATATACTTTAGGATTCTATAGGCTTTTATCATGTGGGAGACATATATATTATATATACTTTAGGATTCTATAGGATTTTATCATGTGTCCAATGTGTCGGGCAACAATGTGTTCGACAACAAAAATTTAAATAAGATGTTGAGTTCCACTAGTTTTTTCATATGATTTCATTAAATTTTTAATTCACTTTAAACTTTAAAAAAAATGTATACACCTTAATATTCAAAATGCGGACACATGTACATATATTCTTATTTCTGACCATTGTCAGAACAAGTCTTAAATTCCGGGTGTAGGGTATATGCTGCTGATACCGAAAAGCAAAAAAAAAATAACTCAGTCTATTCCCTAAATAATTCTGAAGCTAATATCCAGTTATTACAGTTTCTTTTTAATTTGTCCCGTTACATGACCAATAAGATCTGGCAATGATGGGGTATTGGGGCATTTTAAGATGTGTAAACTGAGGGAAAAGTAATAAAACTAAATAAAAAAAGTAATAAATTTAAATACTTTTCGACACGTTTTTCACCCGTAGTCTTTTGTATTTAAATTAAATACTTTTTATTTAATGTTTATGTTTAATGATGTAATGTTTAATGATGTACAAACTTTGTATTTAAATTTATTACGTACGTAATAAAATTTAAAGTAAATACCTTTTATTTAAAATATTACGTATGTAATAAAATTTGAAGTAAATACTTTGTATCACTTTTTATTAGGATTATAACATTTTATTTAATAACAATATCATAAACATGTAAATTGGTATTTTAAAAACTATTTATTTCACATAAAGAAGATTAAGAACAGGTGAAATTATTATTTTATTTAACATTTTTCGAAATTTTTAATAAAACTAAATCCTTTTTTATTTATTTTGAAATTAAATACGCGCGTAATATTTTTTATAGGGATTATACGTTTTTTATTACAAAAGTATTTAAATCAAATTTAAATAAATTTTATTTAGTTTTATTATGTTACTTTTTTCTTAGTGTGTGTAAATGAAACTCAATATTTAGATTTCTTTTATTTCATCACTTTTTAGTAGATTTTTAATTAAAATTCATGTTAATTTTCAAATTGTGATATTAAATTTTTTTGTAAAATATGTTAAATGTTACAATGCTTATGAGAAATAAGGGTCTAAGGAACTATGTTCGTTTAAATGTATTCGAATATTAAATAGGACTGCATTTTTTGCGTAGTAAATGCATACTTTTAATAGAAAATTTATTTATCTAATTATTTTAAACTCAGAAAAGCTTTACCCACGTTGTTTGACATTTGCAAGGACCATATGGTAAAATTTACAAATTTATTCAGAAATGTTATGGTCTCACGGTGCATGCGGGTCGACCCAGCACGAAACTGCGAATATTGATTATTCATCTGGTGCGCGCGCACAACTTTGATTTGTGCAGCCGTAATCTTCGCATGCAGAACGAGGGTGCCATTCGCAAGCTGACACAATATTGTCGGTGGTCGTGACATGGCCGTGGAAAATCTCAGTGAAACTCAAAGAAAAGTTCAGTTTCCAACGAAAACTCATAGAAAAATCGAAACAAAATAGTTACGGGGCCTAGAATCGGGAAAATATTTAAATAGTGACAGATGCTGCTCCGGGGAAGTCAACAATTATAATTGCAAAAATAGTGAATCATATTGTAAAAGTACACAATTTTTAACATTTTTCATTCAGTATTTACACGTTGTGAAAATTGCTCAATTTAAATCGTAGATTAACAAAAAAATCAATACCAACAGCAAGAGAAGAACCCTACCCCAAATACTCGATTTGTCGCATGTCGAACACATTTGGCACAATTCCGTCCACATAATTACATAATTTAAGTCAGCACCGACGAGTCCACGACAGTGGGTAAACAGGCTGCTCCATAACGGATTCAACATGGAAAAATAATCGAGACAAAAATTGGACGATTTTTTTATTTTCTTAGGAAAAGATTTAGAAATAATATTTGATTGCCCTGTCATCCTAGTACAAGTCAATCCAATCGCACCACTTCATTCATCGTTGTCATGGGCAAGAAAAAAGTTCCTACCGAGGACTTGGTGGTTCCGCCGCAGGACAATCGCATCTGCGGCACCATTTGCGTCTGCCAGATGACGCTGGTACTCAGCTCGGTGGCGCTGGTATATTTGACAGTGGCCATATATATGCCATCGACACGAGCATTCAAAAGCGGCATTGACCAGACGCCCGTAATGTGCACCACAACACGTGCGGTCAACAAGGACAACTGTGAGTGGGGTTCCTGCGGCGAGTGGTGCCTTAGCAAGACGTCTGGCGCCTGTATCCAGATCTATGTGAATTTGCGCAATAATGGTACCAATCTCACCTTTCAGAATTGCACTAATTCTGCAAATAAGACCTGCTACGGCATCGATCAGGATAGCGCGGATAAGGCGCGCTGCATAAACGACGAGTGCAAGAACCTAACTGGCACCTTCAACTGCACATCCGGACAGTGCCTGAACATAACAGACGCCTTCGAGTGTGTCTTCAAGAACAGTGACTCGCCGGTGAAGTGTTCTGGGAGGCGCGGCAAGATCAACTGCATGGACATCAGCGGTCTGTACTCCTGTAACCGCGGCACTTGTCGCAAGATACGTACGCCATACAATTGTGATAGGCGCTGTGTCGACATTCCTACACGCAACAAGAACGTCGTGGTACTAAGCGGCGACAAGGTCTACCTGTCTCAGTGCCATAACGCCATCAACGCCGCCACCCAGGAAGAGGTGTGGAACGAGTCGGCTGGAAACGTAGTCATGGCGTCCTGTTACTTTGTCAAAAACACCTCCGACCGCATGGAGGCCGTGGACTGCATTAATGGCTCCATATTGGAGAACCATATGCTGACCGATCTGACCAACTTTACATATCTGAGTCATCTACATGGTTCGGTGGCACTGCCGATGCCAGAAATAGCGCCGCCTGACGTTGACCTCACCATTTCCAACGAATCGAAGCTCATGATTAATCTGGAGGGTTGCGTCAATACGCTCATGGAGGAGTGCAAGGAGTTCCTAAAGGATTTTGGTCGCGACGGCAGCGATCACAATGCTCGTGCCCGTTTCCCCTGCTTCTATTCGCCATCGAAGAAAGACATCGTGGTGGCTCGCTTTGATTTGGAGGTGACATACAAGCAATTTGTGGTTGCCTCAATTGTGCCATCGGTGTTGTTCGTTGTGTCGTGCCTCGTGTTGTTGCTGTGCCAGAAGACAGTATACGTCGGCGACGATGCAAAGATGAGATTTAAAGGTTGCGTCGACACGGACACCATTCTGGCCAAGAACAACTTGGGCTCTCAAAACAATGTGGGCGATACTGGTGGAGGTGGTACCGACGAAGTTATGGCACTATGAGATCCGTCACGTAAGACAATTTCCATTCATGTGAAAGCAAATTTAATATAAAATAATATAAAACCATTAAGGAAGGTTAGGCACATGGTAAAATTGAAAGTAGGGACATTTAGATAACTGATGCAACTACAAAGATTGAAGTGGTAATAATCCGACTATAAATACCCTACACAATGTATGCAATGTAATGAAAACCGTGACTACCTCTTAAATTTGTCCAGAAGTCACTACGGTTTACGAATCTTTAAAACAACTGCAAACTTGTCATTGTAAGAAAATGATCTTTAAATTAGATGTGGTGAATCGATGAGTTTTACATAAATCTACCATCTGCATGCACCCATTGGATGATACGCAGCCAACGTTGTCCTTCATTTTAGGTAGTAAGTTTGGCCTTATTGTTGGTTGGCAGACCTGCATTCTTGGCCCAGTTGCACTTAGTTTAGAGTATTGCGCACTAGTAAACTAGTATTAAATTCAAAACAATACCCTAAGGCATGCTTGATTTACGATGTTGGTTAGAACATACATAGTACTATTAAGGGGTTTCTGTATGTTGTAGTAAGTTGTCTCCTGGATCACTCTATTTGATTTACAAGTTAAGTAGTTTAAATTTAATAATATTGTTGCCATTTGACGTTACAGAAATCGATATTTTTATCGAATGCAGCTTTAAAAATTAGTCAAGCATTTTCTAAATTATTTATTTTTTTATTTTCGTGACGGCTTGAAGCAAAAGATTTTTATGTTGAAGCATTTTTACAACTTTACTGTAATGTGTAGAAAAATATTTTTTTGAAACTGATAAGTGCACACAAAAAATATATATATGACCATAGCGATATTTGCTTACTTTGGTTAAACATATTTGCCGTAGTTAAAAAAAATAATATATGGTTGTTGTGATCATATTATAAGAGCATTAACTATGATTAGGAGTATGTTCGTAGGGACTCATATATGGGCATTTCCAGAAATACGTAAACCACACCCAGAAAAAAATACTATATAAATAATAGTTTTTTACTATTAAAAATAGTCAATCGAATAAATTATTAATTTAATCGGAAAACACCATTAAATACTAGAAAATACCATGACATTGCCATTGAGTTTATATGAAAAGATTAATTTTTTGTATACTATTAAATCAATAATTGTCCTATTGACCAATTTTAATGGGATTTGAGGGAATTTTTTTCTGGGTGCACGCTCGAAAAATTCAAAATGCTCCAATCTTTGAAATAATGTTGGATTTGGAATCTTAAATATGTGAAACTAAAAATCTGAAAAGAAAATTCTGCTCCGTTAACGGTAACGTATAAAAATATACTCATAAATTTACGTTACTACACAACTTGTAACTTCAATTTTTCATGTACTTTGAGTAACCAAATTAACTATTTTTAATGACAAATTTTATTTTCTGTTTTTTCAGACAACCATAGTTAATATTTCTAAAGCTTAAATATAATCATTGAAACTAAAATAACGTAATTCTAGACATTTTTTTACACCAAATTGAAATCTATACCGTCCGGAACTTGAGTACCAAAAGTGTTCGGCAGTATAAGAGATATTAATTTTTTTTTTTCAAAAGTAAAAAAAATTAAACAACCTAAAAAACATCTGGAAATTTGAATAGTGCATCACTTTTCATATCGTAATAGTTATTATTAATATTGTCATATACAAAATTATTTTTAGCAAAAAATCGTAGTGCAAATTTCTATACTGAACGTCCGGAATTATTCTGCGATTTATTACGAAATAACTGTAAACTGTAGGTGTAATGTGTATATAAAAAAAATAAAGTAAATTATCTCAGCTATGTTCTGAGATATTTCATTGCACGCAAAAAGTATTTTAAAACGATTTTATTAGGTTGTTTTTTTGTCTGTCTGTTCGGTACAAATTTTGTAATTGATTTTAAACTACTTTCGCGATGAGCTACAGACTTAGGATTTTAAAATTGCCTCGAACTGGATGACAATGCAATATTATCGTTTTCTTTCCATCTGGTTCTTCATGGTTTTATCGCCATGGTTCCAAAGCCGCGGTAGCTCAGTGGTTAGTGCGTTGGACTGCGAGCCGAAAGGTCCCCGGTTCAAGTCTGGACTGGGGCTAACAACATCTTTTCATAGAAACATTTTTCTATACCGCGCTACCTCTCGTCAGTAAATGGCAAACCTACGAGAGTAAAACATTGCCTATGAAAAGTTCTCACCCGCCGTTCGGATTCGGCAATAAACTGTAGGTCCCACCACTTTGAGTACAAATATAACACGCACAGCTCAAAATGGTGAGAGAGCTCGGCCGAAGTCTATACAGGACTATAGCGCCAAACTATTATTATTCCATATTAAAGACACTTTGAAACATGAATATTTTTAATTTTAATAATATTTAATTTTAATAATATTTAATTTTAATAACATTCTGTCAGACGAAAATGTAATTGATACAAAAAATAAGAAAAATGAAAAATATGAAATAAAAAATATTTTTTAATATAAAACGTTTGTAAGGTCAATTTTTAGTATTTAAAATGAAACATGGTGCGGTAAATAATCTTTAAAGTTCAAATTAAAATTTGTAAAAATTTAGAAAATTAATTTTTAAAATATGATGCTATCAGAATACAATCTTGAATTTTGGCATGAACATTTAAATTAAATCAACCAAATTACACTTTTTTTTTTTTGAATTTTAAAAAGGGTCCTTTTAATGACATCAATTTTGAAGTGCAAGGATAATGACCACGGGCCACATGTTTAAGTTTAGAATTTACAACTTCATTTGTCTAAAAGTCTGTTCTATTACCTTTAAAACGAGCCATCAACTAACATTTCTACTTTAAGAGTTATTGAAATATGAACAACCATACACAGAGAAAAAAAAATACTGTATTTAAGTATGAAAAAGACTTAGAATAGCACCATCCCAAATTCGACTAATATTAAGTCCGCACAGACTTAAGTTAAGTCCGCACAGACTTATATTAAGTCCGTACGTACTTAATGTAAGTCTGTGCGGACTTAATGTTAGTCGATTTTGGGATGGTGCTATTCTAAGTCTTTTTCATACTTAAATACAGTATTTTGTTTTTTCTGTGTACAAAAGTAATTTTTGGCCGATTTTATGTAACTTTGAAGCACTGTATCTCTGGAAGTAGATGTCGAAAAAAACAAAAAAAAAAAATTGATCAATGAATATCTCGATACCCTTTATCACTTGCCCAAATTTCATTAAAATCGCAGAAGGTGAGTTCTAACCGCTAGTCGATTAGGTGTGGAATGGCCCATTTAATTTTTTTTTCATATTTTTTTTAGAATAAAAATCGTACTGATAATTTTAATACGGAATTTTATGTCCCGTCCGGAATTTTTCTGTGATTTGTAATGAAAAAACTAAAAAATGTAGGAAGAAAGTGTAAATTTACGAAGAAAGCAAATGAGTTCAGCTATTTTTTAAAATAATTTAAATAAAATCATTTTTACGAAAATTTGCTGGTTTTTTTTTGCAATTTCCAAATGATCCTCGAAATGCACTTCCGTTTTTGTCCCGTCCGGACAAAAAATCTTTTGATCTACCGTATAGAATTTTCTAATTTTTTGTTATTCTTTAGTCCCATTTAAATACTACTTGAACAAAATCAAGTAAATTCAATCTAGTAAATTCATTAATTTTCCTTCGAGACATTAAAGTTTTAAGCGTACGAATGTCCTGTCCGGAACCCCAGGAAATGCCCATATGTCTAATACAATCCTCTGTAACAATATAATGTACTTTATTATGATCTTCAGTGACCAAATTACGATTCCATACAACCATAATCCTCAGTGACACATTATCATTGCAAATAGAGGGACAACTTAGATTTTTTAATTTCTAGCAGGACAGCTCCCTTCCCATTAACTGTTGGTATGTATTAGTCAAACATTAGTCCTAGTAGAAATTTTCCGTAGTCCGATAGATATACTGATAGCATCATCATTGTGCCTCAACTAAGTATACATTAATTAATTAATTAATTAATTAATTAATATAATTTTCACGTGGTTCATTTAGTATATGTTGGTGTTTTTTATTTAATGTAATAATTAACAAAACTCAAGTCTTTTTATAAAAATATAAATTTATTAATGTCTCGTTTTGCATTCAACATTTTATTTTGGTTTGTTTTTATACAACGATTTTATAAACTTTTTGTACTTCCCAGAAAATGTTTGTTATACGATCTAGTTATTTGTCAGCACTTCTTGTTATATTAAGAAATACTTGTAAATATTTCAAATTCGTGATTTTTTTATAAATTTAACAACGGTCAGGGTATGCCCTCTATCGTGCGATTGGAGAACGAATTGTCTCTGTAATGCGTGGTTCTGCTGAGAGCCGAGTGAACTTTAAAGGGGTGGGCTTGGTTCGACCTGGTGGAATCCGGCCATGTATTTCCTTTAGAACACTTACCGTTCTAATACCTATAAAACAGGTTTACACACCTAACGGACCTTCGATGCTCAAGAGAACAAATTATAAAGTGCGTCATTTATTCTCTATTTCCAAAGAATAGTGTGCTTGTGAACGAATATGAATAACAAATCTTACTGTCATCTGCAATGGAATAGATTGGGTTCTGGGTCAATGACAGAAGGACATTGATAAATACCAGAAATAGGAACGGGGCTAGGACGGAATTCCATAGCAACTCATATAGAACGACCTTGGAGAAAACTCGATATCGATATCTATCCAGTAAAAATTTTACCCACGCCATATGCACCATATCAAAACTAATTGATACGAGGTATTTATGTCACACTCGATCAAAAGTCGCTAAGTGATTCCATAACTTTGGAGAAGGCAGAGCATTTGTAATGGGTCGATAATTGTCAGGGTTCGTAGCCTCAATCTTTTTCGGAACTGGCTAGACATTTGCAACTTTCCAACAAGATAGAACAACTCCAGTCGCACAGGAGGTGTTGAAAACGTTACGCAACGGACAAGTCTGAGAGTAAACACTGACACACGTCACGCTTTGATTTATTCCATAATTTGCATTATTGTTTGCATTATATTACTGAATAGTCTTAAATCTAAATAAATTTTAGTTTATTATAACAAAGTATAAAAACAAAAAAATTCTATTTAGATTTAAATAATAATTAGTAATGGAGGAAGAAGTGGCTTAAATAAACACGATTTATATGTTCTATTTTGATTTTCTTGACCACTTGGTGGAAAATTGTTTGTTGTAAAAAAAAAAAAAAATATCTTATAGATAATTCATTGTTCATGGATCAAAAGTACTTTGTTAAATGAATAAGAAAGTTTGATAATATAACAATGAAAAAAGATGTAGGACAATTGGCACTTTTTGCAAATCTAAAAAATCTTTTTTTTTTACAATTTTTATAGGGTCACCCTAGTAAAAATTGAACTAGAGTCACACTCAGAAATAAATCTCATAAAATCCCATTCAAATTTGTCAATAGCACAGTTATTGATTTATTTGACAGTTATTAATTAATCGATTAATGCTTTTAACTTATTTCAATTGTAAAAAATATTAATTTTATGGTATCTTTTTTCTGAGTGCATGATCGGAAACTGTACATTGTATTTTAACCTCGTCATAACGCAACTAGTTATAGGCCATGATCATTAGACTAACAATGGAAAATCATGATTTCGAATCAAGAGGAGGTCACCCCCTAGAAATGCTCTATTGGATGAGAAAATTGATGTGAATAATTTTCAGCAAAATCCGACTATGGGAAATGGAAATGGACCTCAAAGTAAGAGTTTTCGTACCTAAATCGACAATTTTAAAATTGTATTGAAAGTATGTCTCTCAAACACATTAAACTGGAAAAGTGGGTAAGTCGTCAGTTGGAAAATTTTATTAGCTTTTCAACAAACTATAAATAAAAAAAAAAAAATCACAAGGAATATTAAAAACATATTCTAAAAAAAATTGAGATGGGCAATCTACTTTTGAGATTAATTTGTTTCGGGACAGGCGTAACTGATGAAAATAAAAAGCGAAGGATGCCTGTTTAAATAATTACTGCTTCTGTATTTTGTATCCGATTTTTTTCATTTATAGTTTGTTGAAAAGCTAATAAAATTTTCCAAGAGATGACATACCCAAATTTTTAGTATATTGCGTTCAATTTTGAAATCGTTGATTTAGGAACGAAAACACCTACTTTGAGCACCCGGCGGGTCCATTTCCCATATTCGGATTTCGCTGAAAATTCTTCAAATCGATTTTCTCATTCAATAGAGCATTTCTAGGGGGTGACCTTCGAAATCAAACTCGATGATTTTTTTTCTTACAAAGTCATTATCAGTCTAATGATCATGTCTTTGCTAATAGGGCAAATTTCTACAATAGCCTAGATCTTTGTTAACGTAACCAAATCAACTAATTTTCATATTATTATTTAATAAACTCCAGTAATTTTTTTTGTAAAAATTAATTATTATCTTTCCATTTCCAGACAACTAGACTTAAAATAGTGATAACAAAAACCACAATGTGATCCAATTATTACATGCAAAAGGCTAAAAATATATTATTTTTTAATACTTTCAGGCATTCCTCTGCTGCAGGAAGACAGCCCTGTACATCAAACAGGAGTTTTTGCATTACAATAAAAGGCCGAAAACCAGTCAAATCAATCAACATTTTGTAACATTTTTAATTTTTATGAATCTTTCAACATCAACACTAGCAGCTCTTACATTTATGCGCGAAAACACGCACTACTCTCACAAAGACACACTGTGTAAATAAAACGTTATAACGGACAATATTAAAACCCTAAGCAAAACGTGATTTTTTTTTAGTGTTGTTCAATCGCTTAAAGTTCAACAGTTGAACATTTCGCACATGCTTCTTGTTAAAAAAAAAAATAAATAAAAATAGACCTAATTTTCCAACACCCAATCAATCACACCAGCATAGATAGATACTACGTCAAACGGTTCGGAGGGATGCGTGAATGAATTAAAACTCAAATAATTAATTAACCAGAAAATTTAATGTGCATAAAATGCAACAAAATATATCTATAAAATCATAGAAAAATTACGGAAACAAAAAATCGAAATTACGACTCTATTTTAAGAATACTAAAAACTCAACAAATCAACCAAATCAATTATTCTTGCGCGAAAATAAAATTTATACTTAAATACCAAAAAACATTTGGGTAACAATCGAATAAAATCCATTTTTTAACTTAAAACATTAACTGGTGAGCACTAGAAACTTCATTAATTAGTCAAAAATTAAGTAATAATTCAAATATAAGGACTGACCTTGAAAGCTTTTTTGTTTGTTTTTATAATCAGCCAAATTCAATACGCTTAATTAAAAAAAGAAATTTAAAATAAATATCTACGAATATAACTCGGAACATGAAGAGTCCCACTACCACAACAACGACGTCGTCGCCGACAAGTCCGACCCGAACAGCGCATAGTCTTGGCGACAGTAAAACCAGTTTAAACAGCAATGCCAGCAAGTCGAGCAAATCATCATCGCCACATCATCCTCTCAGGGATGAGCATGAACTTGATACCATATTGGAGAAGGCCAAATTCTACACATCCGTTTGTTTGGGTGAGTGAGTGAAAAGCTAATACAGGGAGGTGCAAAATGAATTATATGTGGTTTTAATTGTTTTCCTTTTTTGTTTTATTTAAATGATTACACTACCCAACGTCAAACTCAGGAACAGGCACATCGCAAATTTAAACAAAATATAAAAATTGTAGCGCATATTCATAGACAATAAAAAGTCAAGTTTAAAATAATGCTAATATGCCATTCAATACGATATCGGTACTAGATCATCGAGATCATCGAGTATCGAACGTCTGTCAGAGTTTTACGAAAGTTCGACATTGCTTCGAAAAATATTGCGATATCGATGCTATAAGTGTTTAAATATCGTGGCATGTCATGAAATTTGAATGTATGAGATATTTTAAAATAAAAAGCGAAAAGGCTTTCGAGCTTTTCGACGAAGTTGGTTCGAGAAAGTTTCAAAGCATCGAAGGTTTCCGAAATGATATGATACACTGGGAAAATTTTCAAAATGAATAAATGTCAAAACCCAGTCTGCCATTCGATTCGGCATCGCTTCGAGACTGTTTCGAGATGTCATTCGATCTCGATTACGATTCTCGTATATATATCATACTACAATACATTCTAAGATGTACGCAGATATCGTAACGAGATAATGAAGTTTTCTCGTTACGACAATTACAGGGTGGGCCAAAAGTCACCAAGATGTTTAAAAATTTATTAACTTTTTCATTTAAATACTTTTTTGATTTTTGTTTTCAGATTATAAACTGGAACAAAATGGAAATTTTTTAAACTAAGTATGGAAAATAATGTTATTTAAATGACCCCCGTTTTCAACTTCGCAATGATGTGCTCGTTTTTAGCGCTCGAATTTCTGCAACAACGTTGACCTTGAGTTCAAGGATTGTCTCGGGCTTGTACACATATATTCGCTCCATCAAATAACCCCAAAGAAAATATTTGGGTGCTGACAAATCTGGCGAACACGCTGGCCAATTAATTTCCTAATTTCTGGATATTATTCGTTCTCCAAAAATGTTAATAAAAAGTTCCATCTCGGGCAGTGGCTCCATCCTGCTGAAACCACATCTTAGGTCTGTTTTCAAGAGCAGGACGTAAAAAATGTTCTATTATAAATCGATACCGCTCTCCATTGATGGTTACAGCACTTCCATCTTCAATTTCGAAAAAGTAAAGCCCTATGATATTTTCAGAAATAATGTCACACCATACTGTACACCTAATGTGGTGCAATTGGCGTTGAGAATGGTTCTTGGATTTTCATAACCTCGGAACTTACAGTTCTGCTTATTAACAAAGCCAAAGCATATTAACAATGAAAATGAGCTTCATCCCTCATAATCATAAACGAGTCCATAATTGCGAAGCTGGAAATGGGGATCATTTAAGTGCCTTTATTTTCCATACTTAGTGTAAAAAATTTCCATTTTATATATTTTATAATCTGAAAAAAAACAAAAAAAAACGAAAAAGTTATTAAATTTTTAAACCCCTTGGTGACATATGGCCCACCCTGTATTTCTAAACCGAATCCATGGAGAACCTCAATACGTATTAAACACCACGGACAAATCGAATCTCTACAACGAGAATGGTACAACAAAACACGCGATATCTCTCACAAAAATTCGTGAGGACAAAATTTAGTTTACGAGATATAAACTTAACATAACAAAAAAAAAATGAATCTTTATTTCAAATAAATTCAAAATAAGAATGAGATCTATTAGATTGTAGTGTTTTCATAATGAAAACATAAATTCAAGAAACAAAAAAAAAAAAAACTTGGACCTATATTAAAACGAACAGTTTAAAACATCGAAAACCTTCGAAACATGGCAGACTGGGAAAACTGATTTAAAATTAAAAGTCGACTTTAAATAGTTTATCAATATGCTTCACTGTTTAAACATTTTGTTTTTCATTATTGTTGATATCTAAAGATTTCAATTTTTAAGAGCATTCCGATGAATATTAGGATAGGATAGGGGTAGTTAAGTGATGGCGCTTAGTGCCAAAATAATGCAATAGTACTAAGATTAAAACAATATTTATTAACTATTACAATTAAAAATACGTAACAAAATTGTAAATAATTATTAATAATATTTTTGCAGGTACAACAGCGATTTTATCGGTTTTCGCCTTTCTCTTTTTAATTCCATTTGTGGTTGATCCCGCTATTTCAACCATTATTGCGGATTATGACCCAGTGCCGGTTACATGCATTGTCATAGATCATATTTATGCAGAGGGTATCAAAAATTGCTCGTGGAGTTCGTGTCGGGAAGGCTGTACTTCATCACTGACAAAGTAAGCGCTTACTCAATGATTTAGCATCACACAAATGACTATTTTAATATTTTTTTACACGGACATAGGTGTCACCAACTGTATGTTAATTACACTCGAATTCCCTACAGTGAGTGGGAAGTGAACCCAAAGGAATTGAATGCCGTACACTGGGATGTGAGCTACACAAAATTTCTAATCAACTCGGAGGGTTGTGGCTATCCTCCTACGACAAATTGCAGCATTTTCGCCAAACAATACGGGTAAAGTGATAAAAGTGGTGTCATAAAATACCCTATTATTTATAATCGTTGGTATGATCTACTCTTCAGTTTTTCGCACATTGGCGAGCCCTTTCCGTGCTTCTACAGTCGAGCATATCCGGAGGTTGTCATAGGACGGTACTCCTGGGAGAATAACCTTTACCACTTAGTACTTTCATTGATGATTCCGAATGTGCTGTTTGCAATATCTATCGGAGTATTAAGCTACTGGTACTGTCCGTGTTGTGACAAAGCCTGCAGCAAGTCTTCGCGTGTATATGCCGAGAAATTCCCAACCAAAGAAGAGTGAGTGTTGTATGCCTTGAATAGATTTGACTTGACTTGAAGTGGCTTTTTGATTGCCTTGTTGTGGTTATGTTGAATGTATATTCTCTTCCTAATCGAGTTTATTTAAACAAAAGTTTATTCATTATTAATAAGGTATACGAACCGTTTAAGTGAAATTTTAAATTTATATTTTTTAAGTTTATTTAGTCGTTAGCTAGGAAACTGCAGATGGAAGGAACCATCTGTTTATAAGAAAAAAAAATAAAAACCTATTTGAAACACATACAATATATTAGACATCAAAACACGATCGTAAAGGAATCAAAATCATTCCCCGGTAGAAACTATTAAAGTAAACGGGATCATGTCCAGAACATATTGGTCAAGTCTGTGGTTGGATTATGATCATGACTCTAAAAATTTTCTACTAGTACTAGTAAAAACGCACTAGCGAAAAATAGTTTGAAAAATTACTGCGATATTTGGTCATTCCAATATAATGTATCTTTGATACTATAGTGCCAATAGTTTAAAATGTTATGTACAATGAATCTGAAGTTTCCAACCGGAGTTTAAACATAAACTGAATAATGTGCGTTTTAAATTCCATTCCTGGTTCATGTTTTGATATCTTGTACATTTTTTAAATGTTTATCTATACCTAAATACAATCAGAAAATCCATTTATAAAATTGTGAATCCAATTTTTTATCGTAATATGTTTGACAACGGGATATATGTATTGCTTTATTACAGATTAATGTATAAAATTACGTTATAACATTGAATATTTTAATTAAATATATTACTTTACCTATAATTGATTGGGTCATAATATAATTATAAAAAAACTGCCTTATCACACAATATAATACGATAAAAAATACATTTTTCCTTGACAACAAATTTGTGGTTCTTTCCATACAAATCTGTTACGCATGAGCACTCCTTAATAATTTTATTATAAAAATAATATTGAAATAAAATAAATATTCTACTATTTTACAAAAAGGCATGAACTTATTTATATGAAACATATGTATATTAGTATTGCAAAAACATAAAATATATTTTTATGTAATTTTACAGGATTGTTAACTGCATGAAATGTAACCAGGAAAAAAGTTTGCCTCTGATTGATTGTGAAAAGAGCGGAAGTATTGTTAATATAAACCGTTTGATATAATTGCAAAAACCTTGGAATTCCATATGTAGATTTTGTTATTTGGTGCACTTTCAAAATATTTATTATTTAGATGATTCATTTTGCAAAGAGTTCGTTTAATACCATAATATGCACACATTACATTTTCATCCTGATAAATAAGGATACATCGTTAACGTATTGACAGTTTCATGGTATTGGTACAACATTGTATGTTTACGACAATACGAAAATTAAACTGTGAGCTCTACTTTTTGTTTGTAGACATTAGAAATGTAAACAAAGTATTTAGTGACAAAAGAAGAACTACTAAATACTAATTTTAGATAAACGATTTATCTTCAATACATGTATTTTGATATTTCAGGATATACGACACCAAAAACTATGCCACTCTCAAATACAACAGTTTTCACCTTTATACGGGATGCAACAATAGGCGGTTTTTATTGTTAAAGAGTCGTGTGGTTGTACTTGGTATGAATAACATACGACGAACTGTGAATACGCTAAATATAACTTGAAAGTATTTTAGTGATCAGAGCGATGCATCTTGATTCAAAAACTTCGAAGTTAATTATTGGCGAAATGACACTGATCTCATTATTGAAAAGTGCAGTTAGTAGTTGCTTTTAATGTAGAGTTCATAACTGCTTTTATGTTTCAACAGTGCGGAGGAAAACAGTCATGGTGTTTGAGTCAATATATTTTTCGAATGAGATATATTTTTTTTTAGTAAAGCTTCTTACATCGATTTAAACCTATAATTCAATGAAAAAAAACCTATAGAACATGAAATTTTGACAGGCTGTTCATTTTTACACTTTAACCAAGGGTTGCATTTATTTTCGCTGATGAGTAATTGCAATTTACAAATACTCATTATGCAACTTAATTGACCTAGCTTTCGAAATAACATGTTTATGAGATATCATAATTTTGTAAAATATTCAAATTTATAAAATATTCAACTTATTAAAATTGAAAAAAATATACCCTTAGGTAACTTTCAACGTCGATATTTAGGTCAATAAAGTGGTAAAATGAAAATCAGAATGACTTTTTATTGCTATTCGAGTTCGAAAATTTTATAATAATTTAATTGACACCACTTTTGATACCACTTTTTCACTTGAACTACAATTTTTTCTGGTTCTATACACATCAGGGTTAGGCACTATGTGGATAATTTTTCACGAATATTTTCGTCAATTATACCAATTTTTCTTGTATTTTTTGCATGTTTTATTTTGAGTTTATTGTTGGAAAATGCTAGTGCAATAATAAAAAGAACAGTATAAAAAGAACAGCGTAATTTTATCTAGTAATTATTAGCTCATTTAATTCTACAAAAAAAGGATATAATATCCAGCGGGAATTCTCATCAATAATTCCCCAATATCAGATCAGGACCGTGGAATACTGGTAGCATATTCGTCCCGCAAAATATTGATGACATTTTCGTACAAATGACCAACAATTCCTACTATTAACGACGTAATGCACGTATTTCATAGACCCTGCATCGATGTTTGTCTTTGCATGGCAAAGATATTTCAACAAGGATACAAGGATACTTTAAATGCTTGTCATATTCAATTTCATTGCTGTTTGTATTCGACTCTTTAATGAAATGTCCTTTAAAAAGTCGAAATTCAACGATGTCCTGAATTCATCATTGATGCCATCGTCGTCAATTATGTATGTTAATTTTTGCTGGAATAGGATCGTTAAAAATCATATTCAATTTATTTATTTTTTAATTCCTGTAGACGCTAGGAAAAATGTGCATGTATGTAACATATTAATATCATACATTGTTCGATTTTAGTTGGCTGTTACTTTTAAATCAACATTTTTAAAATTATTTTCGTATTAAAGTTATGATCAATCATATTTATATTTTCGTCACGAACAATTCTAAGTTCAAAATGTACCCTATTATGGAAGACAATCATGGCCAAATCTGTTTGGGTTGTAATAAGGTAAAAATACGATGACCAGTTCCCGATCATGGCACCGTTTTGTACGCAACTGGTCCCAATGTGCTGAGGAAATTATGAAAATTCACAAGATAAAAAATTGTATACTGATAGTACCAAACTTCTAGTAGAATAATACCTATTAACTTTCGTTTGGAATTGAAGAAAACTACTTACTGCTGGGCAAATAACTGCCAATGAAGAGTTGAAGATCTTCGTTGAATGTTATTTAGCGCAATTTACTTATCTATAAATGTCTTCCAAAGTTAATTTTTAAGTTAAAAATTCAACATAAATTTACTCTATTAATTAAACAATTTACGTTTATGAACGCTTTTGTGCAGAGCATTTAATTACTAATGAATAACTAATTTCATTTAAATTCTTGTGACATGTTTGGCCATTAAAGCCCGATGATATAGATATAGTTTAACAGATTCTTGATTTCAAATCGTCTATAGTCAACATATCGCAAATATTTCATATTAACTGACTACTAATTGCCTTTATGTCTGTAAAATTTAAAAACATTCCGTCTTTTTGATTTTGTAATACAGACGTTTTAAAAATGTGAAAATTTTTAAACTTCCACTGAAAAACTGAACGTAAAAAAAGTTAAACGTACCAAGAACGATTTAAGATGTATGGGAATTCAAACCGATACTTTCTCGTAGCTATATTAAGCGTTAAATTGGACATACATGGTAATTAGATATCGTAGAGAAATCAAATTAGGAAATCAATTTAATTTCGAAATATTCAAAATTCAAGATTATTACGAAAAATATAATGACATTGATGTGATGAATAAATGTCATAAAATTTAAATGTAATATTATAACAGAAATTTAAATGTAACTTAGAAGTTAGTTCGAGAAACCTTAGAATTTATCTATTAATCGAATTAACCTATGATAATATAATTTCAGCAATGAAAAAACAGTCTATTGTGATAGCTGTGTAGATACTTATGTTCGTGGCAAAATTAAAAATGTGCTTCTGTTCGTCATGAAAATACAAATGTGTTTCTTTGAAGGTTTCTGTAAATGTTTACACTTTTTTAACTTTCTAAGTAGTTAATTACGTACATTAGATGTAGACAGCTTTATTTAGCACTAATTAAATGCCTGTTTTAAAACTTTTTGCCTTTTCTGTCTCCAAGTCCAAACTGACACCTTTCCGCTTTTTGCACGTTTAAAAAATGTTAGTACTTTCAATAATTGTATTTTTTAAATTATAATATATAATATGTTTTGCACAAAATAATTTTAGCAAACTTTTGTGTCACAGTGATGAGGAAGATGATATGGAATACTAGACAATTTAATAAAATGTAGAAATATTTTGTATTTTAGCACACAAATTTACAGGTGAATATCAATGATTAATTACATTCAATTTTATCATAAACAGTAATTTTATAATAATTTTTCAATAATATATTTCTAGAAATTTATTTCACTTAACGCAATATATATTTTAAAATTTTAGATACATGAATTAATGTAATCTATTTAAGTTAAAAAATAAGAAAAAAATTGTTAAACAAAGAAAAACAACAAAAAAATGTGATAATAGCGATAAATTACAACAGTTGTACCAAGGGCCAATCACGCGAGCAAATTGCTAAGCCCCGCCACATATTACCACACCCTAAGTAGTTACGAAACGAGCCGCTTATATAGTATGCAACAATTACTTTAATTTAAGTGTTTAAATACTTTAAAATGTTATTTCCTAAAATTAATCGCTGTCAGTCAAATATAATAAATTAACTAAATCCATTTATAATGTAAGACTAGTTAACATTTGCTCTGTTACGTCACTCAATCATTTTAGTTAGTATCTAATTCTCTTTCATTTTGTCCCAGAAATTACTAATTGAAGCGTTGCGTGCAATAAGGGCTTCAGGCATAATAATGCCCATTTTGCAAAATGCCAGCAGTACCTATTTTCCCTTGTGAAATCCCAGATCAATTGCATTGTTTGTTTTTTTTATGCAATAAGAGCGGTTTTTCTAAAAATATTTTATCTAGAATATGCGCAATAGTAACTCCAAAAGTTAATACGCCCCAATTTTATTTCTCGTTTAATGCAATATTACATTAATTATTTTATATATTAATAATAGCTTTAAAAAAAATTAAAAATTGCATAATAAAGCATAATAAAGTTCATATTTTCATTGAAAATTATAATCAAGAAAAGCGGTTCATTACTTTATGAAATACGGACATTCAAAAACTTTAAACACAAATATCACAAAACTTACTTTTTCATATAGCGCCCTTATTACACCCAACGCTACAATTAGTTTTTATCAACTATGATCAACAAAGAAAAAAAAAGAAATCTATTTTAACGCAAAAATGAGAAACTCAATTCGAACTTTCTGTGTATATCCAGAGAAATCGACGAAATCCTTGAAATAAAATGCAATAAAAATTATTCTTACATTTTAAACAGCTTTATTCATAAATATTTGCACAGATCCTTCCAATTATTAAAATATTAAAAACATTTTTGATCAATTTCTCGCAATAAATAATCATTATTTAAAAATAAAAATAAATTGTTTTTTAATTAGTCATCTACGTATTTGAAATTAATCGGTAAGTACACAAAAAAATAAAATAGATTATTTAGGTCATTATTTCTTAAATGGGAGGAGTGTTCCCAGTCTGCCATTCGATTCGATATCGCTTCGAGATAACTTCAAGATAATTTTTTGCAGATATCACAAGGAGATAATGAAGGTGTCTCGTTACGAGAATTATTTACGAATCGATTTAGAAGCTTTTGACGTATTCGACAAGACGGAGCTTTATGACTGGTTTGAGATGGTTCCGACTCTAATCAAGAGCACATATTCAGATCTTTATACCCTACGCTAAGATAGACAGGCTACGTTACGTCGTTAGTAATACTCAGAAGGAAGCATAATTAGTATGGAAAATTACATATATTCTTGATCAGCTTAACCTCCTGGGCCGATTTAGCGATGTCCGTCTAGCCTACGCAATCTGAGCTGATCAATCCGTTGTGACCTGTGAACCGACCACTTATGTTCCAATAACTTATATTAAACTTACATCTACATGTGAATTTTACTTTATAAGTGAACTTTTTTGGTTAAATATATATTGACTTTATGGCACGTACCGACTTGTGCACTAAAAAACAAGATGGTTTACAATGTCTTGCTGCAAACCATAACAAACTTGCAGAAAAATAAGTATCTTGTAAATATGACATATGGGCATTTCCAGAAAAACGTCAACCACGACCGAAAAATTCAAAATGCTCCAATCTTTGAAGTAACTGTAGATTTGGAATCTTAAATATCTGAATCTAAAAATCTGAAAAGAAATGTATACTCTGTTAACGGTAACGTATAAAAATATACTCATTACTCGTAACGTAAATTACTACACAACTTGTAAATATGCCAATTTTTTATGTACTTTGAGAAACCAAATTAACTAACATGCATACAGATTCAAAATTTTATTTTCTGTTTTTCAGACAACCTTAATTAATATTTCTAAGGGCCGTTTTCACAATATCTAGTTAAATATTAACTTCCACTTTAACCAATATAATATAATAATTTGGCGCTACAGTCCTTTACAGAACTTCGGCCGAGCTATCTCACCATTTTGAGCTGTGCGTGTTATATTTGTACTCAAAGTGGTGGGACCTACAGTTTATTGCCGAATCCGAACGGCGGGTGAGAGCATTTCATAGGCAATGTTTTACTCTCGTAGGTTTGCCATTTACTGACGAGAGGTAGCGCGGTATAGAAAAATGTTTCTATGAAAAGATGTTGTTAGCCCCAGTCCAGGCTTGAACCGGGGACCTTTCGACTCGCAGTCCAACCGATAGTTTGCGCAAAATTCGTTTTCACAATCATTTGTTATATCTGTTTGTCATTGAAATTTTCTTTAACCGGCAGATACTATAACCGATAGAACATGTTTCCGTTATATTTATAACCGACAGATTTTGACAATCCATTGAAATTTGTACAAAATTTGTACAATTTGTACAAAAAATTGTTCCCGAAATATCAAAATGCAATGTCGCAAAATATTATAAGGTAAATGGCAACAGACATATTAGAAAAACGGTCTATTGCGATTGCAAATCTGTCGTCGCAATATCCAAATATGACGACAAACAAATTCACAATTTCATGACATTTTAAATTTGAAAAATTAAATTTGAATTAATTTATTTATGTCAATTAGTTGCCAGATATGACAGAAATTCTATTACAATAACGTTCTAACCAGAAGTTAAATAATTTTTGTTGGTGAAAACAAAATATTTAACGGAAACTTTATTCTGAAAGTTAGGCTATCTGCCAGTTAACAAACCTACAGATAAATTTTAACGTAACCGAACATTTTGAAAACGGCCTAAAAGTTTAAATATATTCATTGAAACTAAAATAACGGAAAAATTTAGATTTTGGGTCCCCTATGTAGCAAAAAATCGTAGTGTAAATTTCCATACAAAACGTCCGGAATTATTTTGCGACTTATACAAAAATAAAGTTAATTGCCTCAACTCTGTTCTGGGATAATTAAAAGAATATATATTGTAAGCAAAAAGTATTTTTAGAATATAAATCGTACTGATAATTTCTATTCGGAATATTTTGTCCCGTCCGGAATTTGTCTGTGATTTATTATTAAAAGACTATAAATTTTAAGAACAAAGTGTAAATGTACAAAAAAAGCAAATGATTTCAGCTATTTTTTAAAATAATTAAAAAAAAATAATGTTTACGCAAAATTTGTTGATTTTTTGCAATTCCCAAATGATCCTCTACATGCACTTCCGATTTTGTCCCGTCCGGAACGACCACTATTTAAATTATATCTGTTGATCTACTGTATAGTAATTTAATATATAGTAATCTAATTTTTTGCAATTGTTTAGTCCTATTTAAATACTACTTGAGCAAAAAAAATCATGTAAATTCATTAATTTTTCTTCGAAATATTTACATACACTGATTTACATACAAACATTTTGTTGTTTCCCCTTAAAATGATGTAGGTTCTAATAGAAACATATGTAATAATTAATACATCCAAACAAAATAAATATTTGAACCGAAACATAAATATGTTCAAAATAAAACATGATTTGGAACGACCAGAATATAAATATGTGTCCAGACATGCATATCAGTTCTTT
The DNA here is from genome assembly GCA_951804985.1 of Dryomyza anilis. Classification (NCBI taxonomy): domain Eukaryota; kingdom Metazoa; phylum Arthropoda; class Insecta; order Diptera; family Dryomyzidae; genus Dryomyza; species Dryomyza anilis. The sequence goes on along the minus strand of OX638134.1, from coordinate 39,825,997 downwards.
CAGTTCAATAATTAGTATGTTTGCATAAAAACATATCTAAATATTTTTGGAAAGAAATCCTAAAATCAAGGGTAGAAACCGGAACTATAAAAAGAACGTTTGGCAATCGTTCCGATATTGTTCCGTTCCGGAACGAACGAAATACAAAAGTTCCTAGCGCAAACGTTTCAGTCGGAACTTTTGCTCAAAAGTTCCGGCTCAAAAGTTCCGATCGGAACTTTTGCATACAAAAAACGTTTGAATCGTTCCTATCGCCATAGGCACGCATACTGATGCGTCATTGGAACTTTTTTGGGTGAATCTGTTACTGTGGGCCTAGTTACGCAACCATTTGCGTCATTGGAACTTTTTTGGATGAATCTCTTCCTGTGGGCCTAGATACGCATCCTGGTGCGTCATTGGAACAAATTTTGACCATTGATCACCTGGATAGGTATCTGGCCCAACAGAACAGATTAACCTAAAAAAAGTTCCAATGGCGCACCTGGATGCGTATCTAGGCCCACAGGAAGAGATTCACCCGAAAAAGTTCCAATGACGCACCTGGATGCGTATCTAGGCCCACAAGAAGCGATTCATCCAAAAAAGTTCCAATGACGCAAATGGTTGCGTAACTAGGCCCACAGGAAGAGATTCACCCAAAAAAGTACCAATGACGCACCAGGATCCGTATTTAGGCCCACAGGAAGCGATTCACCCTAAAAAGTTCCAATGACGCACCAGGATCCGTATCTAGGCCCACAGGAACAGATTCACCCAAAAAAGTTCCAATGACGCACCAGGATGCGTATCTAGGCCCACAGGAACAGATTCACCGAAAAAAGTTCCAATGACGCACCAGGATCCGTATCTAGGCCCACAGGAAGCGATTCACCCAAAAAAAGTTCCAACGACACACCTAGATGTGAATCCATACCCATTGGAACTTTTAAACGGAACGAATCAATCGTTCTTCATCGGAACGTTCTTTGTCGGAACGATTCAAACGTTTTTTGTATGCAAAAGTTCCGAGCGGAACTATTGAGCCGGAACTTTTAAGCAAAAGTTCCGATTGAAACGTTTGCGCTCGGAACTTTTGCTTTTCGTTCGTTCCGTTCCCAACCCCTGCCTAAAATTAAATAACAAATAAAATATTGTTTTTTGTTATTAATTTTTATTAAAAATCATTAAGCATGCACAGTAGGAATTTATAATATTTGAATTCATATACAAATTTTTAAATGCATAAATAATTAATTGGTTGAAACTGCAAGTACAAGTCTCAGTACGGCACATAGCGTAGGCAAGGTATTCGCGGAGGCTGTTGTAAATAAACATGCCGAATTCTGTTTGAAAATAGAAGCACTGATTTAATGTTTTTTTTTTTAAATCCGTGTCAACATTTCAAAATGTTTTTAGAAAACTTTCAGGAACAATTAAATTATATACTGCACTATTAAATTATATACTACTAGCTGGACCCGTGCACGACTCGTGCCAAGATTAGTTTTATAAATTTAGTAACCAAATAATAATTCTCCGCCAAACAACTTTTCTCAAAGACAATTCTTTCTCAGACTTCCCCATAGAATTCTTCCCCGTAGAACATTTCGCCGTAGAATTCTTCCCAGTAGAAATATTCCCCGAAAAATTCTTCCACATAGAACGCTTTCCCGTAGAATTCTTCCTGGTATAATTCTTCCCGTAGAATTCATCCCGGTAGAATCGTTCCTTGTAGAATTATTTCCCGTAGAATTTTTCCCCGTAGAGTTTTTCACAGTAGATGTTTTAGTGTGGGTTTGGTGAATTTTAGTGTGGTGAGTTTTAGTGTGGTGAATTTTATTGTGGTGAGTTTGATTCACGCCCAATGACCCAATTACTCCCACATTCGGCGAAACCATTTAGAATGGTTAAAAATAACGCTGACCAAAATTTATTTAAATTTGCTATCTCATTTGCTGATATATTGTGTTTTTAATTTTTGGGTTATATGGGAGGTGCCACGCCCAGTCCACCAATCTTACCGAGATATAGCACATACATATGGTTCTAAAATTTTATTCAATTTAGTTCAGCCGTATTGAAGTCTATTCGGAATTTAAATATATATATTCGACAAAAACAAGAATGTTCGAAAATTTTCGAAAAAAAAAAATTTTGTTAAACAAAATTTTTGGACGACAATAATAATGCAATGGTCGAAATCACCATTTTACAAAAAAAAATATTCAACAAAAACAACAATAATCAAAATTTTTCGAAAAAAAGGTTGTTAAAATTTTTTTTGGAGGACAAAAAGAACGTAATGGTCGAATTTTTTGAAAAATTTGAAAAAAAAATAATCGACAAAAACAACAATGTTCAAAAAATTTCGAAAAAAAAATTGTTAACAAAAATTTTGGACGACAAAAACAATGCAATGGTCAAAATCACCATTTTCCAAAAAAAAAAAAAATATATATTCGCCAAAAACAATGTCGAAAAAAATTATTTTTGCTTTTGTTTTTGCTTTTATTTTTGATTTTTTTTTGTGGAGATAACTGTGGAGTCTTCAACACGGTCTGACAGCGGTATGTCAACGACATCATCAGCAACTGGAGTTGACATGCTGTTTTCTCTATTGACGTCTATCAGTTGAGAAAAGTATTCTCATTATAATCTCAATGTATACTGGACCTCTCTAACTAGATCCCCTCTATCGTCCCGATCTTCGGTCTTTAAGCCTCATTCCTTCCACTATGCATCTCAATATCTTCACACTAGAGTTTTTTCTTCACCATAAAAAAATAAATCTTTTCTCTAATCTGATAATAATCTAGGTGTCTATTTTCTAAAACAGCTGAGAATTAGTTTGTGCCATGCACCACTCGGTTTCAAGAAAAACAATGAATATTTTCTTTAGTTTTCGTAATTAAATGCAGGATATATTTTAAACAGAATTATAAATTGTTACATTTTGTGCGTATATCCCGTTTAACCTCGTTTTCTTTCACGTGGAGCACAAAAATGTTTTCTTCAAATCACAAGCAAGAGCTGAAAATGAGCAGAAATGAGCAATTGGCAGGTTGCTTGTGACTAAAAACCAGAGCTCTCGATTACCCGGGGTTTTTCGTTTCTTCGAGTAGCTCGATTGCTCGTTCGTTGTTCGAGTAGCTCGATTGCTCGTTCGTTGTTCGAGTAGCTCGATTGCTCGTTCGTTGTTCGAGCTACCCGAGTAGCTCGTTCGTTTGTTCGATTGACGATTGTTCATTTGATCGCTTGTTGATGTGTCTGTCCGTTCCTTTGCTTGATGTGGGAGTTGGTCGGAAGTGGTTGGATTCCGAAATACAAATTGTTGGGTCATAAATACGGTTTTGAACCCCTTTTAGGGGTCATGGACCACTCCAAAGGGCACCATTAGTCTTCTAATGAGGTTCGCTATCCATTTCCACAATAATTTTTTTTCGACAAAAAGTGTTTTTTTTTGAGTGTCATGGACCAGCGAGAGTGGTACCATTCGATTTCCCACGATGTCTGCTACCGATTTCTGCAAAAAATTGTGTCTGTCTTTTTAACACTTTCCGCCCACTTTTGCCCACCCACGCACTTTTGTCCACCCACATTTTTCCAACCACTTCCAACTCCCACATTAAGCAAACGAACGGACAGACAAATTAAAAAGCGATCAAATGAACAATCGTCAATCGAACGAAGGAACGAACGAGCTGCTCGAATAGCTCGAACAAACGAACGAACAAACTACCCGGGTAGCTCGAACATTTAATACCCGGGTTTTTCGAGTAATTGAACCCGGGTATTACCCGGGCTTTCGAGTGTCCGAGTACCCGGGTACCCGGGCTACTCGAAAATACTCGTATGAAATCGAGTGCTCTGCTAAAAACAAAACATTGATCGGTCAACTGCCAATACAACCTGAACCTATGACAAATTTATAAAAGCACTTACTATACCGCCCTTTTTACATTTCAAGGTAATTTTTTTTCAAAAAAATGCCGATAATTCGAGCAACTTTTTTGAAGAAGGAGCATATATCGTGTAAATCCAACAAACACCACTGTCCTATCTCAGAATGTCCTATGACCCAATTAATTCTCAGGTGACGTTATGCCGCTATACCTGAAAATATAGTTATATATCTGATAAATTACAAAGAAACAATAAAAGCTGTTATTCTATCGAATAACGGTTACATCTGGCAACCGTTGCCCAAGGGTACATGACACTGGAATATAAAAACAAATTCAACCCCTATTGCGCCAGAGTTCCATTGGAATGATAGTCTAGCTTTTACAAAAGCAGCCAATGTTGTCAGTTCGGAGCTGACTCACGTCCGGGACAGTCACGTCGAGGGCATACCTCATTTCGCTTTCATTATTCAATACATACATACATCATTATTACACCAACATCCATAAACAACATTTTGTTATCATAAATTCCCACATCGTAACGGGATTTTCTAAGTATGTCATTAGTATGAACCATTTTCAATGAATTCTTTATTATTTTATAATATTTGGAAAAAAAATAAAAAAGATTTAAAACTGATTAAACTTGGTATAGTTTGTGAACATATTCAACAATTTTGTTTAACATAAGTGAACTAAGTTGAACGGAGTGTACGAAGTGACGTGACAGAGTATTAAACACTGTGCAATGGGTCGAAGAAAGGATAAACCTCGTATAATACCTGAACAAGACAAAAGGATATGCAGAGCAATTTGCCTATGTCAGCTAACAATGGTACTGTCCTGTGTGTCAATTGTGTACTTGAGTGTCGCAATTTACTCACCCTCACTTAAGTAAGTATTCGAATACTGACATCATACATTATACGAACAGAATACACAAAAACTATTACTATTTAGAACTGCATTCGGTTAACAAAAATTTTCCTGGTTAGTCAGGTTGAATTCAATGTTTATTTTTTTTCAGGAATTGAAACCATAACTAAAACCATTAAAACTAGTTTTATTATTTAAACCGTCCTACAAAAATTTTAAATATCCTGATATTCTAAAGCATTTGTTTTTATACCGGCATTTTATATGAAAAGTAAGGAATAAAATACTCCCGATCATGTGTTTCCCAGTTACAACGATATTTTCTACAATTTGTTTTTAAATAGCTTAAATATTGTGTGATTTGCAGTGTGACTATAGTATTTGATTTTTTTGTTAAAAAAATAATTGTATGTGAAAAATAGTTGGCAAAACAAAAATATTTAACGTTTGAAATTAGAATTATCATATGATTTATATGGTTATATGGTTTATATGGTTTAAACGGATATCGGATAAATTCATGAGGTCAGTCAAATTAAAAATGTATTTGCTACACTCAGAAAAAATCGTTTAGCAAATAATGTCAGGCCTTATAATATACATTTTTATACCCTACATTAATACCTGAGACAGACATCTAGTCAAATTATTATAATAACAATGCTATAATATTCTAAATATCAGATAAATGACAGAAATAAAGTAGTATAGTTTGCGTAGTAAATCAAGCCATGCGAAAGAAATTTTGCAGCATTTTCATTTTTGTTGGGTACCACGGTTACTAGAGAACATTTTATTCTATTCAGCTGTTAAAAGCACTATATTTTGAAGGTCGTTACAATTTTTATTTTTGGTTTTTTTATTACAAACTTCACATAACAGAGAAAACAATTTTTTTACCCGATTGGTTTGTTTTACATGCAGATTCTCAGTGGACACATATATTTTTTCTAAATATTTGCAAGGTCTTGGTCATTTTATTTTTATGCTGTAAATAAAATGCGGTTTCTAACATTCATTTTTCAATAAAATTATGAAAAAACAATTTTAAATAATTTATTTATTTTGTGGAATTTATTATGACATTTCAGTACAAAGAGCTTTTTTTTTAACAAAAAGCCATCGGAAATCTTTTGATTACAGACGAGCGAGATCAATGAAACTTATAATTTAGATTACACCTACGCTGCCTGACCACTTACGATAAAATGCCTCAGAGAAAACTGACATCTACCCGTGTAGGAAACGACAGACTTGACAACGGGCGTAAGACATAGCCAACCTTGGCCGATCAAGGCATGGCTAATTAGTCTCAACCATGATTGGGTTACCAAGTCTTGGATAACTGATATTTTTCCTTAAGTCACCCAAGACTCATTTAATATGTCTTAGTGTATAGACATATAGCGAAAAATAACGGCCAAATCATACTTCAAAAAAATATATATGTATATTTAAAAAACAATAAAAAAAATTCCGCTTGTGACTCGAACCGGGATTTTCTGCGTACAAGTCCGGAGCTCTACCCGTTACGCTATCAAGCTCACTTGTTTCAGATCATTTTTTCAAAATCATGAACTTTATACAGTGGCTCACAGCTTATTTCGTGCAGTACACAATTCTAATTTTAAAGGTTTCTAGCTATTAAATATGCACTTATATTGACGAAATTTTAACGCAGATTTGTAGACCAATATTCATCGAACATAATACCTGAGTTTGGATTTTGAAAAGTGCTCCACTCGTGGTATAACAGGACTTTACAATATTCATAGAAAATTTAAGTTCACAGCTTATTTCGTGCATACATTTAATTTAGATGTTAGCTCTCGATCGTGGTCCCGTATTCGCTGTTTTTTTTTGTTTACTATGTCCATTCAGTGGTGATCGCAGTTAGCAGTTAATTTTAGTCGGAATTCATTACAATATATGTCAGTTATGATTTTTTTTAAAAAAGGGTCACTTCAAATATGAGAAAACCTAACGAAAAATGCCTGAAATCGTAAACTTCAGTCCCTCTACAGTGCAGAGAACCCTTCAGTGCTTTTTGCACGAAAATCGTGTGGCCAATAAGAGAAGAAATGCTCCGAATAAAATATTTACGGAAGCGGAGGAGCGATTTGTTCTGCGTAAAACAAAGAAAAATCCGAAGCTTTCGGCTCCAAAATTGGCCATGGATGTTGAGAAAGAGTTGGACAATAAATGTTTTGCCGAAACTATTCTGCGAGTCCTGCGGGCCAACGATTTTAATGGTCGAGTAGCACACAAGAAACATTTCACAAAGAAACATAATAGCTATGTCGACTGAACTTATTATTCTCAGACGAGTCCAAATTCAATATATTTGGATACGACGGATTGCATTACGTGTGGCGTGAGGCTAATATCGAGCTAGACCATAAACACCTCAAGCCTACTGTAAAGCATGGTTGCGGTTTGGGCCTTCATGGCTGCATCCGGTGTTGGAAAACTAGTTTTTATTGATGAGATTATGGATAAGACAATGTATCTGAACATTCTAAATAAAAATTTACTTCAATGTGCCGTTACTTTGGGTGTACGATAAGAATTCGTTTCTATCATAACAACGACCCGAAACATAAATCGGGAATTGTCCAGTCATGGTTGATTTGGAATTGGCCGCATCTTTTGAATCCGTCTGCACTGTCACTAGACACTGACACATTGTGGACAATTTTGGAGAATGGCGTTCGCAAGCGGAACATTTCCAATAAAAATGATTTGAAATATACTCTGATGGAAGAATGGCAAACAATGCCTAGGCGTCTTTAAGATGTAATTAAACAAAAGGGCGACCATGCACATAACATTTTTTTAAGACACAGTGCTCTGCACGAAATAAACTGTGGCGTTGAATTTTGCAACATTTTCTTTTTTTTTTACTTTATCTTTTTTTAAAGAAGTGTATGTAAAGCAATTTAATTTTCTCTGTAAAGATATATATACAAGTAAAAAAATGTCGTTTAAAATTTTTCCATATTGGTATTCGTTACTGAGTTCTAGCATTTCAAAGTTACACACAGCGCCTGCACGAAATAAGCTGTGATCCACTGTAATTTGAAAATGTCTGTCACATCAGAAAAAAGTTGTCAAATTAGAAAAAATATTTCATAAATTTTGTTTTTGAAGCAATACAAGTAAGTTGCGTAGCCTAACGGGGAGAGCAGTCGACTTTAAGGTCGAAGTCAGGAGATTGATTCCCCAGCTTGTGACGACAAAAATATATAAAATTGGATTGGAAATTCTATAAAATAAATAAAAAATATAAAAAAAATAATACAGACGAATAAAAAAAAATAGTAGAATGGAAGAAAAGTAAAATATATATATTTTTTCCATTTTTGACATTCAATCTTGTTTTCTGGTATTGGGCCAAACCTTGATCCCAGTATTGCGCCCTAGTTATCATTCCAAGGTTTGACCAGACATGGGCCAACTCTTGCCTTCGTACATGGCCCAGAGTTGAGTACTATTGGAGCAAGTCTGGGCCAACATTGAGCCGATCGTGTTTGCCTACATGGGTACATGCGAATTTTACTTTATATCGGATGAACTTTTTTGATAAAATATATATTGACATTATGCCCAAATATGTTTTCTCGCGAGCTAAGTTGTAGTTAGTTCGGTACACCTACCCATTTGTAAATATGGGTACTCAAATGAAAGGAAATTGTTTCCAGATTGTAAGATTGTAGTTCTTTTCGGGATTCGGAAACCCTGGAGTTTTACATATTTGTTTTAAGAATTGAATGTATTAACCGTTGATTCAACAGTGGAATCATTTAATGAAAAAATAAAAAACCTATTGTGTATTATAAAACAAATTTAAAATGTATGCTGTTTTTAATGGACATAGGCCTGTTTTTTCTGTTTGATATTCTTAAATTCTGTGGTTTTTATATTTCATAATTTGTTGTTTTAATTTTCTTTATTTTTTTGTGTTAGTATTTTTGCTAGTTTTGTTTTAATTTTTTGTTGGTTTCCTTTTATTTCTATTTATGTTTAAGCGTTTTGTGTTTTTCACGTTTTGTTATGCTTTTTACGTTTTTTGGTTGTTTCTCTGTATTTTATTTTGTTTTTAAGATTGACTTTGTATTTTTGTTTTTCATTTGTTTTTACTTTTGTTATTGCGTTTTGAAAGTTTTTGAGTTTTTCTTTTGTTTTTGCATTTTGTTTTGTTTTTATTTTGTTTTTATTTTGTTTTTGCTTGTTATTGTGTTTTTATTTTTGATTTTGTTTTTGAGTTTTTACTTTTGTTTTTCTGTTATTACTTTTGTATATATTTTTACGGTTTTGCTGTTGTTTTTGTATTTTTGTTTTTGATTTTATTTATGCTGTTGTGTTTTGGATATTGTGTCTTTGCTTTTGTTTTTCATTTGTTCTTGGGGATTTTGCTTTTGATTTTGGAAAATCCGTAATTAAATTTCTTGTACATCGTATGATTCGTCCATTGTGACCTCTGACTGACCACTTACATCTACCGGTTAATTTTACTTTATATTTTGGTACGCAAATGAAAGGAACGACTGAAGCGATTACAAATTCATAAATATAAATAAAAGTCATTCTTAATAATTATTTTTGAGGAATACTTAAAAAGTTAGTAATAATTGGAAAATCCGACTTGGAAAATCGATTAAATTGAAAAATTTTAAATCTATGTTCAAAGTAATTGATTTAGTAATACGTTTTTACAATGTCTATTTAAATTTATAGTTTAAAGGGAATTTAAAAAAAATATATGTTATTTATCGACTTTGTATTTTATGGAGTAAATCAATTTGGCAAGTAAGCGATCCAATTCGTATTTTTGGAGTTAATATTTATTTTTTTTTTTCTTTTTTTTTTGTCGGATAAAAATAGAGCCACAGCACTCAGACAGGGTTATATCCATTGTTCTGTGACCCAGGTCCCTGGTTTTTAATGATACTTCTTAGATTCATTATTGAATCTAAGAAGGCTATTGTGTGATAAAGAGTGAAGCTGATCCTCTCTCATCACGTCTGTGCCAAAGATCTGCCTTCTAATTCTAGAAAATGCTGGACAGTCACAGAGATAGTGCTCTGTGGTGCCAGTTTCTTCGTGGCAGGCAGAACATAAGGCGCTTTCGACCAGGCCGATTGCGTTCATGTGTTTTTTCACATGCGTTGTGTCCCGTTAGAAGTCCCGTCAGTTTTCTGCACTCCTTTCTGCTTAAGGAAAGTAGAAACGAGGCCGATCTTTTGGTTCTCGTCGGTGTCATGAGCTTGGAGAATCTGCATTTCGTCTCATTCAGCCATCTGCTCTTGTGTGCAGAGGCGACCCAAGAGCTGATGGCGAATTTTCCCGTAGATGCAGGTAGTCCAAGCACAGGTTCTGGTCCAAATGGATTATCCTCAGATCCAGCACGTGCTAGTTCGTCAGATGTTTCATTGCCCGAAACTCCTTTATGGCCCCAAAACTCCTTTATAAGTAAGTGTGTATCATTATTTTTAATAAGTCTATTGATATGTCTGAATCATTATTGTTTTTGAGAAATGTTTTTAAAAGTCCGTTTTAAGTTTTTTTTTGAGAAATATTTTAAAAAGTAAAAATTAGTTAGAATCACCTGAATATCTAATAATAAGGCTTAAATCATCAAAGATTTTTTCGACATTTTATGATAACCAATAAATTAAAAACTGCGTTTTTAGATTTGTAAATGAGATTGAACATATCGTCGTTGTAGAACGAAAAGTCACCAAATACATTTTTATGAAAAACCTAAATTTCGAGTTTGTTGATTATATTTTTATACCCTACACCAGTGTAGGGCATTATTGAATAAATTTTTATTCAAATAAATGATAACAAATACTTTTTTTATTTGTATTTTTTACTTTTCGTTCAAATATCAAATTTTTATCTTTCATCTTTTTATTTGACGAGACAAATAAATTATTTGTTATTTGTTAATTAAAATAAATTTATTTGAAATGTAAAATGAAGCAATAAATAAAAACAAAATTTGAAAATTATGTTCCAAATGATCACCATGAGAATTCGTGCCATCATTATTGGAGTAAAATATACCAACAATAATAATAATTGTAATAGTTCACGTTCGTTTCATAGCTTCGTGGGCAGTGTGGTTTGCCATTGTCTGCCGAGAGGTAGAGCGGTATATAAAAATGATTTTTATCAAAAGATGTTAGTCCCAGCCATTGTCGCTGCAAATATCCTTAAAAATAACGTGGTTTTTAATTCACATTTTAATAAAATATTTGAAAACAAAATCATTTGTATTTTTATTTGAACTTTTCAAATAACGAATAAAAAGATAACAAATAAAATTAATTTATTTGTTATTTGAAATACAAATAAATCAAAAATTATTTGTCAATAAAAAAAATAAATGAAAGTTATTTGATATTTTTTTATTTTTTATTTGAAATAATTTTTGACCTACACTGCCCTACACCTATGAGGTACAAGGTATATTAACTTTGTGCATATATTGTAACGTCCCTTAGGAGGCGTGTCCGGTATGGAAAAGTATATATATTCTTTAAAGGTAGGTATACAATTAAATTTCCCACACTAAAATTCACACCAAAGTGTAGGGTATTCCATAGTCGGGCCCGACCGACTATAAAAATTCGTCCCATGTGACCGAACTTACCCATGTGACCTAACTTTCCCAACTCGTTTTTACATATAATTTTTGAGATTTGGACATTTTTAGAGATTGCTGCATCGATTTCGCAACGAATTTTTTTTTGAGATTTTGACATATTTTACGGGCATTGATCGAGGTTTTTTTTAATAAAAAATTAAATTGACAACATTGACAAAATGGACAACTTTTGAATATTTTCATGGAACCTTTTTTGGAAACACTTTTTTATCGGTTCGGGTTTCGGTTCTGCTCCCACCCAAGAAAAATATAAGGGTTCCGATTCCGGTTAAATATAATTTTTAAATAACGATTCCGGTTCCGGTTCTTTGCGGTCCCTCATTGTATTTCAATTAATCAGATTTCTGCTTAATCGATAAATCAGTTTATTTAATAAAGCCAAAAGTCTGATGAACGGATTAATCGTATTTTCGGTTAATCGAAAAAATAATTGAAAATTGAATAATTGTGTTTATAATTAATCGCACAGCCCTAGTTTAACAACCCTTTTTCAGTGTAGTATATATCGTCACTATTATGCCAAAGGGGAGAATGTGGTATTTTGGACATTTGCGTTTTTAACATTTTTAATGTAGTTTTTTCTCAGGTATACTGTGCCAAAATCGTGTGTAGTTTTGTTAGATAGTCACAAAAGACAAAACCGAAAAGGCAAATTCGACAAATTGAAAATGTTGTCATGCCAAAAGGGCGAATCTTTTCCTTTTTTGTCATAACTTTTTATTGGTATAAGATAAAATAGTGGTTTGAAAGCATTAATTGTTTGTTTTTAAAGCACTTATCAATCATCATCATTATTTTAAAATATTTTTTTTAATTTTTATCATTTTCCAGAAAAATGTGTGGCAAATTAAAAAAAAAATGATTTAAAAATTATGCCAATGAATATGTGCTTTAAAATCAAATTATTAATGCCATTACATTACTATTTTATTTTGCACCAATAAAGAGTTATAGCAAAAAAAAGAAAAGATTCGCCCTTTTGGCATGACAAGATTTTCAATTTTTCCGATTTCTTCGTATTTTTGCTTTAACTTATTATTGGTGCAAGATAAAATATTGGTGTAAAGATATTAATTATTTTTTTAAAAGCACCTATCGATTGGAAACATTATTTTAAAATATTTTGCCCAACATTTTTCCTGCAAATAACAAATGGAAAATTAATGTTTGGCAAAATATTTTTAAATAATGATGCCAATCGATAGGTGATTTTAAAAAAATAATTAATACCATTACACCAATATTTTGTCTTGCACCAATAAAGAGTTATAGCAAAAAAAAACGAAGAAATTGGAAAATTTGAAAATCTTGTCATGCCAAAAACAAACAGTTCTTGCCTTTACATTACTATTTTATTTTGAGCTAATAAAAAGTTATAGCATAAAAAACAAAAATATTTGCGTTTTGGAAGGATATAGCCTCACAAAATCCGTATTTATAATTCAGTAAGTTGTTAAATCCAAAGATAGTTTACATACATTATAATAATTGATGAATAAAACCAAAGAACAAAAAAATGTAAAATAGCTAAATTTTACTAACTTTTAAAGCACTTCAAACTTTAATATTTGATTTCCCAACATTTCTAAAAATACACATTAGCCCCTTTGACATGACAGTGACGATATATAGTTTATGCAGTACCCTTGCAGTTCTTACACTACATTAACTGTAAACCAGTTATATTTTATGTTCGCTGAGATAATTGTATACCCCCAAATGTAATATTTAGCCTATTAGGGTAAAGATGTGCGTCATATTATTGATCAGATTATGAAAAGGTCATCGCCACTTCCCATCATCGCCATATTACATTTTCTTTACATTACATTTTGGTTTATATTAAGAATCTTGGAAAAAGACTTCATTTAAAAAACGAACATTTTCAGATTATAATCAAAAAATTCTTTAATATTTAAAATAATTTAATTACACAGCACAACAAAAAAAATTATCCTCAATCCAAGCATGATTTTCCAATGGACTTCAAGCTTCTAATTAATATCTAATACTCATTTTTTCTGATTGTCTCAAGTTTTTAAGTTATTACGTAAAACAAATATTTGATATTCCTCGTGTTTTTCTACATATTTTTAACTTTCACATTTTACATAATTGAGTTTTCCTTCTGATTTCTTTTGTATTTCATTTAGAATATTTGAATCTGACGAAAGTAATGACGAGTCAAATGCCAAAAATATGAATTTTAAGATGTACTTCTCATTTATTGCATAACATTTATGATTTTCATTATTAAATAAAAGTATATATTTTATATTAAACTATATTCTATACTTCCTCTTACTTTGTTTTTTCAAATCACTCTTTAAGTCCAATAGTCAAATTCATAAATTCGATTTTTGTGTCATATAATGTAGGATCCTGAGGCAAACCCATTGAAATTAATACATTAATGCATGTTAATACTGGTTTAAGAATTTTGTTGATATTTGCAGGAAATATTTGAATGACAAAAAATTATATTTAAGGAATATATTAAAAGGAGTATCACAAAAGAAAATTTAAATCAAAAATCGTATAAATGCATTAAATCCAAATGTAGAAGATTATCTCAAAAACTTGAGGAAATCTGAAAAAAAAAAATAATTTCGTCGTATATGGATGGTCAAACTCTTTACACCAGCGTTTTATAAATCCTAAAACACCTTTAGCTTTATTTGTCATTTTATTAATGTGTAGATGAAAACGAAGCTTAGGGTTCATTGATACTCCTAATGCCCGTAACTTCAACGAATAGATATCTACTGGTGCTTAGTTATCTACCGTGTAAGCAAAATTTCGTAACTTCAACGCATAGTTAAGGAGTAAAAACACCGAATAGGTTAGAGATATCTGTTAGTTACGAACACCAATAGATATCTACTCGTTGAAGTTACGGGCATAAGTCATCAAAGGTTGAAATTGTATCTAAATTAATTCCAGAAATGCTATAACTTATATAAATAGGACATCTACGAGAGTAGGTCATTTGCTTACATTTCTTGAGATTAAGGTTAAGGTGGTTATAAGTACACCAATCTTCTAACCTATTTAGATTTTCTTGAATGCAAGATTGCTGTACTGCATCGTTAAATGAATGGAATAATTTGACATCATTTGCATACATTAAAATTCTACAGTGTTTTATAACTGACGGTAGGTCATTTATAAATAAGATAAATAATATTGGGCCAAGATGACTCCCTTGGGGAACACCTGACGAAACCGAAATATACCTTGATGTAGCTTCCTTAAATAACACTCTCTGTTTTCTGGATGTCAGATAAGATTTTATCCAGTTTAGGAGACATTTTGGAAATTCCAATAGATCTAATTTGATTAAAAGTAATTCGTGATTAACACTATCGAAAGCTTTGCTAAAATCTGTGTATACTACATCTGTTTGTAATCCACAATTAAAGCCATTTATGACTGTAATTGTGAACTCTAACAGATTGGTACATGTTGATCTACCTTTCAAGAATCCATGCTGATACGGTGAAACAATTGATAGCAAACTATGTGTGAGCTGATCGGTTAAAATTTTTTCAAATAATTTAAGAATAGCACTTAGTTTTGAAATACCTCTGTAATTTACAACGTTAGATCTACTACCACTTTTAAACAGGGGAATAATAAATGATTCCTTCCATATATCCGGAAAAAATACCTGTCTTAAGGGACAAATTAAATAATGTGGTTAATGGTTTATGTAAAAACCATTAACCACACCGCATTATTACGAAATTGTTTTATTTTGGGAAATTTTTTTTTTGTTTAAAACAACCTGTTTAGTATTAATTTTTTTAACAGAACTCACAAAGTCTAGCTCCGTAATTACCAGCGACCAGTCAATTTTGGAAAAAGATGCGTTAAGAGTTGTATAATTAGCTCTTTTAAAGCAATTATTATTTTCTTTAGGGACAATCTCGTTATCAGTAGAACTATTTGAGTTGTTGCGTATTTGCAAACTAAGTTCTATTGTCGGATGATAGGTTTAGTTTTTTTAAAATATTTAATTTATTTTGAATTAAAATATTTGAAATGATCATGACTGATCAACAATTATATTTTTCTGAGTTTTCAAAAATTAAATACATAAGTATACATAAGTGTAAAGTATGTATATATATGTCCCTACATATACTCCCCCTCCAGTGAAAGAACAAACACATTTTTAATTAAAGATTATTGAAATAAAGAATTTAATTAATGTTAAACGTAACTTTTTTGGGTATATGTTTGGGTATAAGTGTTTGAGAATGTTCAGAAGCGTTTTTTGCGATGTGTGCTGGTTTAAGGCGATCAATTGAAACCGTTTTAATCAAATTTCCTTTTTGGATTTTGAACGTTTTATTATTTTTAGAAATAACGCGAAAAGGGCCTTAATACGGGGTTTGGAGTCCTGAAACGTGATTTAATTTTACAAATACAAATTGACATGTTGATAATGACTTCGGAACAAAACTATTATCACCATTGTGATGTATAACTTTTGATCGTACTTGTGAAAAATGATTTCTTAGTTTTTAAAGAGTGTCGTTTGTTGTATTTAAATTTGTGTACGGGACAATCAATTCTCCGGGTACTCTAAGAGTTTGACCGTAAACCATCTCTGCTGAAGAACATTTTAAATCTTCTTTGACTGAAGTACGCAAGCCGAGAAGAATAAGTGGTAAAAGTTCAGACCAATGAGTAGAGTTACATGATGTTTTAATTGATGTCTTTAGTTGTCGGTGAAAACGTCCAACCATGCCATTTGCCTGAGAATGATACGCGGATGTATGAATTTTGTGAGATCCAAGAATTTTGGTTAATTCACCGAAAAGAGATGACGTGAATTGCGTTCCTTGGTAAGCAGTGATTTTAAGTGGAACTCCAAATCGTGAAACATAATTTTGAACAAATGTTTTGGCAACTGTTTCAGCTGTAATATTACGTAAGGTATATGCTTCAGGCCAACGAGTATGTCTATCGATGATTGTTAGTATATTGTTAGTATGCATAACCGTTAGACACAGGTAAAGTTCCTACCAAATCAATGTGTATATGTTCAAATCTTTCAGTTGGAATTGGTATTCCTTCAACTGGTGATTTTGTATATCTTTGAATTTTTGACTTTTGACATTCAATACAGTTAGTAGACCATTCATTTACATCTTTTCGCATTCCAGGCCAGACATATTTTGACTGAATCAATTTTCTGGTTCCCCGTACTCCTGGATGAGAGAGTGAATGTAATTTGGTAAAAATAGTTTTTCTCATAGTTGGCGGAACGTAAGGACGAGGAACATAAAATGACACGTCGCACCAAATTTTAAACTTTAAAATAGGAAGAACAATTTCTTTTAAGTTAAATTTAGAATTCGGTGTGGAAATTAGTATTTTTAGGGAATCGTCTGATTTTTGTTCTAAGTACAATGTATCTAAATTAATGTCTTTTGGATATATTTCATCAATTTCTGGTATTCGTGATAACGTATCAGCCACGACATTTTAATATCACTAGTAAATTGTGAAATATACTCAAGATGTCGAGTTTGTCTAGGAGATCTTTCCGTTTTCGAATTTAAAACAAAAGTAAGTGGTTTATGATCTGTGTAAATAGTAAAATTTCGACCTTCTAAAAAATGCTGAAAGTGTTTAACGCTGCTGTAAATTGCTAGAAGTTCTCTATCAAAAGTAGAGTATTTGCTTTCAGCACTTGTTAGTTTTTTTGAAAAGTATGCTAAAGGTTCTAGAATACTTCCATTGGATTGTTGTAATACTGAGCCTACAGCAACATTAGATGCATCGACAGCCAAAGATAAATATGCTTCTTTATTAAAATGAGTTAATAATGTTTTCTGGGCAAATTTATCGTGGACATTTATGAAAGCGTTATTTGCTTCGTCAGTCCAAATTAATTTCTTTTCTTTATTTTTAATGGCTTTATTTAAAATGTCATATAGTGGACTTAATAATTCAGCAAGCAAAGGAATGTATCTGCGATAATAATTGATCATTCCTAAAAACTTTTGTAATTTAGTAATCGAGTTAGGTTTTTCAAAAGATGTTATTACATTGATTCGTTCTTCGGTAGGTTGAATTCCTGCAGAAGATATTTTGTAACTGAGGAATTCAATCCCGAAAAATACTTCATTTACGAAGCGTTGGAATGTTTGTGTACTATTCCTTAAACCGAAAGGCATTCGTATAAACTCATACATGCCGAAAGGGGTTGTTATGGCTGTCTTATGTATGTCTTCTTCTGCCATTGGTATTTGATGGTATGCTCTTACTAAATCTATTTTTGAGAAAATTGTTTTGTTTCTCAGATCGATATTTAAGTAATGAATATGACGTAAAGGATATCGATCTGGAACAGTAACATTGTTAAGTCTTCTGTAGTATCCACAAGGTCTCCAATCGTTTGGATCTTTCTTTGGGACTAGATGTAGTGCAGAAGCTGCATGTGAAGAGGAGGGGCGACAAACACGATTTTAACTAAATATTCAAATTCTGATTTGGCAACTTTAAATTTTGATGGATCGAGTCTGCGTGGTTTAGTGAACGGTAAAACGCCACATGTTTCTATTCTATGAAAAGTATTTGTTTAACTGTTTTATTATAATCAGGTTCTTTTGTGATATTTGGAAATTCTTTAAGTAAATTAGTAAATTTATTTTCTACAACAAACATGTTAAGTGCAGATAATCCACAATATCCAGAAGAACCACTTGCTTTTAAATTAGTTTTACTGTCAATAATTTGTCTTTTCTTAATATCAACTAAAATTTCAAAGGGTTCTAGGAAATTTGCTCCAATAATTGGGGTCTTAACGTCAGCTAAAATGAAAGGAAAATGAAAATCGCGTCTTAAACCTAGATCAATATTAAATAGTTTTGACCCAAAAGTTTGAATGGTTGAACCATTTGCTGCTGCCAAAACAACATCAGAATTTCTTTTAAAATTTTTAAAAGTTGTAGCAGGAACAACAGAAACAATTGCGCCTGTATCTATGAGAAAATTAATTTTATTAGTTTTGTCGAAAATAAAAAGGCGACGTGTTGGTCTAGAAGATGTTCCATCATGAGTCACCGGCATGATGGAAGAATTTAGTTTAAACGAGAATTTAGTTTTTGATTTTTATTACTAAAGTTACACGGTTCTATACATTTATAAGCATGAATTCCAAATTAATTATGGTACCAGCAAAAATCAGAATGTTTGGAAATGGATGGTCTTTGAGGAAATTTTCTTAGGTTTGAAGCATATCTGTCAAGTATTTTTTTTAATCTTTTCATATTTGTTAAGTACTGATGAAAAATGTATGACATCAAAAACTTTAGTTACGGCTTCTTGAGGAAGTGCTACTAAAATATATTGATATTTAATAGAATCATTAAACACATTATGTAAAGAGAATCGTACTTCCGCATGTGCAAACCACGCTTCAGGACTTTCTGTCCAAAATTGAGGTAATTTGATAAAACTGTGTGCAGAAATTTGGGTATTAACATGTGGTGAGTTTTGAGGAGGGTTCTGTGTAAAATGTGATGAATTTTCGTTAATAGCTGAATTTTGTGGAGGATGAAGAGTAAAAGAATGTCGGGGAATATTCATATTTTTACGTTTAACAATTGTTGGTCGACTTAAAATAGGTGGCATAATAATTCTTGAGAAATATTATTTAAACAATTCACTGGAAAAGGATTAACAAATAGAAGTACGGATAAAGAAATAAGTTAAGTTTAAAATGTTATGTGAGTGTGAGTGTTTCTTAATATAATCTTATCTTATATCCAAGTATCCAGATCAGAATCGTAGAATA
Organism: Dryomyza anilis; assembly: GCA_951804985.1. Taxonomy (NCBI): domain Eukaryota; kingdom Metazoa; phylum Arthropoda; class Insecta; order Diptera; family Dryomyzidae; genus Dryomyza; species Dryomyza anilis. The sequence goes on along the minus strand of OX638134.1, from coordinate 39,806,745 downwards.
TAAGGCAGCAAATTAGAGATGGTATGTGATCATTGAGGATAAGGTTTGCATTAAGGAGTTGTTTTCATTGAATAGGTGTGAGATAATTGAAAAGTTGATTGTAGTTAAACATTGACATAATTTATTTATCCAATTGCTTGAGTTTTAAATAAAGATGTAGAACAGCAACGATATATTTATTGCAATGTGCAGTAATGATTTGTACGATGTGATGATCGATGATTTGTACGATGTGATGATCGATGGTATTTATTCAATATATTTGATCGACGATGTTTTTCATCTTCATATGCACATGCAAGAATTGATTGTTAATAATTGCAGGATCGCAAGATCGCCAATTTAGTTTTTTAAAAATATTTAATTTATTTTGAATTAAAATATTTGAAATGATCATGACTGATCAACAATTATATTTTTCTGAGTTTCCAAAAATTAAATTTTTATAACATACAATCAAAAAACATAAGTGTAAAGTATGTATATATATGTCCCTACAATAGGGATCCTCAGGCAAGGACAAAGAAAGGGTACGATTTATGGATGCAAGAAATTTATTATCCACAAATGTAAGATCAAGCATTTTTTCATATTTATTTAAATATTTATTTAAATATGAAAAAATGCTTGATCTTACATTTGTGGATAATATATTTCTTGCATCCATAAATCGTACCCTTCCTTTGACCTTGCCTGAGGATCCCTATCATCCGACAATAGAACTTAGTTTGCAAATAATCTAGTGTTATAAATAGTTTTTATAAAATTAAAAAAAAACATTAAACTATAATAACATAATAACTTTATTTAAAGAGCTTTCAAATCGGGTTTCGAATTGGATCCGGTTATGTGCCAAACTGTTGACCGACAAATGCCTAATCATTGTCCATGGGCATCGTGTGGAGAATGGTGTTTGACCCGTACCAGTGGCTTTTGTCCACAGATCCATTCGCTTGTACGTCGTAACGGCACTGATATTCAGTTGAACAATTGTACCCGATTTGCAAATAATGCCTGCGCTCAGGTAAGTACACACTGAGTTGTTGGAAAATTTGATTAAGTATTTGCAACAACCTCTTCATTCGGCTATAGAAATCTCCTAGACTGTGCGCATGAGGTTGTGGCAACCTCCAAATCGGTATGCATGAAGTTGTCGCAACCTCCTATCGATGTAAATTGTTTTTGTTATAAGATAATTTGAAGATATTGTTTTTTTGTTTTATGATAATTTGAAGATATTGTCTGGACTTGTTCTAGGTTTAGTTGCTGTTTTGTACCAACAAACAATTGGCAATTATTATTTTATTTCTACATTATAAAAAATAAAAATAAAACTATTTCCATTCGTACATATGGTCAAATATTTTTAAAACGTATTTATTAGCTCGCTTTCTTGTCTGTCTGTTCGGGTTTTAAAATTGATTTTAAACTAATTTCCCGATGAGCTAGAGCAGCTTTCGGCATGTAATTTTAAGTGTGTAAAGTGAGTGAGTATCCGGAATACTGTTGAACATTTTTTCCGAGGTCCAGAAAAAAAAAATCATAATTCTTACTAATTTCGGTAGATTGCAACGTCACCTAAAAGGGACAGAGAGTGACAAAACAAAAAACGGAACCGCCCGACTGATGTAACAACTGTTTTTTTTAAAGAGAGAAATTTGTATAATTTGACGTTTCCCAATATGCCAAAGGGTAAGCGTTTGAAAAATAATCATAATTGCCTGTAAAGTCTAGTGTGTTTTTCAAATCAGTTTCAAATATAAAATAAGTGCTATTTTTAGCGCTTACTCTGAATTTGAAAATGATTTGATAATAACATTACCAAAAAGGGCAGTGAAAATTAGGAGCAAAAATGTAGTGACGCTAAAAACAGTATGTTTTTATGATTGCAATAGAAACCCTGACAAAAAATATAACATAACAAATCGCGTCCAAATCTAATAGCTTACCGAAAGCTATTAGTGTTCGGACTTCTGTGAATATTTAAAACAATATTCGGGACGCCTCCGCCAACCTTGAATAGGCTCCAGAATTATATTCGAGAGCTTGAAACACACAAGCTTAAAATAACAAGTTATTTCGGATGCTGGCATCGATTTTCTGAAGTTGTCTTGACGCTCGGGCTTGAAGTCTACGATATTGGTTGGATGACATATAATGGGATAATTAATTGAAAAATGCCCTTTTTGTTGTCCTATATGAGGATCCCCTTTTATTTACTTATTTTGCAGTATTAAGTCAATATTTAAAAGAAAAATCTAAATGTAGGTTAATTTGATATCGAGTTGGAAATAAGGCTAAATCCTTATTTGAAGTTAACGTTGAAATCAAGTTAAGAATTAGTGTTAATATTAATTTGAAAATAAGGGAATTTTGAAGTTAAGGTTATGCCACCAGTTCTGCTCAACGAGTGCCAACTTCGTATACAAGAAGAATGTTGCAAGAATACATTTATTTAAATACTATTTCTTTTTTTTTTTTGTTTTTAAACATCAATATGTTCAAACGATGGCAAAAGATGGCGTAGGTAGAAAATGCTGCACAACGTTGCCATCTTCGTCAGTCGATAAATTATCGAATTAAGACGAGCGTTGCGAGCATACGTCGTATTTAGATTTGATTAGCAATTTCTGTGTTTCGAAACATAGTTTTAACCAAGTAAATTTCCAAGAAACAGTTTATTCAAATGCAATTAAAATTTTATGTTGGTATTGTAACATATTTATGGTAAATTTGACAGATTCTGCTGGACAATATAATAATGTTTACACGTGAACAAAAATAAATTCAATTACGATTATAATTTAATTACACTTCATTCCTAATACATGTATGGTAATTTCGTATTACTTTTTAATTACATTCAAACATATTCAAACAAATCTTTTCTATCCGTGCACAATTTCCAGAAAGTATGTTTAAAATAAATTTTGTGGAAAAATTCACCGCCTCGGAGCTGGAGGCCGTTTTATTTTATATACTGAATTAGTCTTATGGGCGAGAAAATGAAACAGCTAAGTGCCTGATGAAATCTGTTTTGGATGTCTTCTTTATAACTGGACAACTCTTCAGAACCTAATAGATTCAATCACCGTTTTACAAATTTTCTTCAATTAAAAAACCGAAAATCTTGAATTTTTTAAAGTGAATTTTTAAAAATGTTAATAGTCCCGCAGAATGTGAGTTGGATTGGAAGAAGAGGCCGGGAACTACGTTAAATGTGGGCGGCAAAAATAGCGACGGAGGCATAAACTAAAAATGGGCGTTAATGTATCCACACTTTATAAACGATATAGTTTTGCAATATAATTGTCACCTCATTTAAAGGATACTTTACGAAAAAAATCAATAAAATATTGAACTACTCGATTTTGAGACGTTTTTTGCGCCTCCTGTAAAATTTGCTTTTTGTTGGTTACGATGTTTTGCCTGTAAGGTATCGATATATCAATAAAATTTAGCAAGATTATAGAAACCAACAATTTTTGAACTTTCTTTATTTCTGTGTGTGTATCAATTATTATTGATACACACACAGAAATAAAGAATGAAAAATTCAATCACGAGGTTACGGAAACCGTATACGCAGTGGCGCGGACTAACATTTCGGTTATTGTAAATCATTTTAAGAAGTTTATTTTATAAAAATTTAGCTGACTCATAATGAACCGAATTGTAGCTAAATTAAAGTAGATTGCTTCCAAATAGTTTCAATTCAAGTATTTGTGATGTGATCTCTTATTAATATATTTGAAGAAAAACGGGACTGAAATAATACAGTTTATTTCAGTCCCGTGCCACCATTTTTAGTTACAATTTCTGAAATGCGATTACTTGGGTTATTATATTATTCATTTTTCGAGACATGATTGCCACAAATATAACATGATTTCAGTAATCCTGACATGACCAAAATTCAAAAAACTATTAGTCAGGCTTGTAATCATAAAATTTAATCATAATTTCATTTTATAAACCATTTAATGAATGTACCAATGGGCTCGTGCCGTGCTTTTTTCGTGTCACACCCGAAAATCTGCGTTCGTGCGTAAAAATCTCCGTACGTGCTAGTTGTTGTCGTGCGTGTCCGTGCCTCTAAAATCAGACACGCGACAATTAAAATTTTTCTTTAGTTTCTACTGCAATTTGAAAACCCTTTACTTCCAGCATCAGAAAATAAAAATTTCGTGGTATTGTAACCGGATTGTAACCGAAATCGAAACCGTTATTAAAAATGTGTGGAACCGGAATCGGAATCCATACAATTTTTTGGTTGAAACCAGAATCGGAACCGCTATTTTAAAAATCTTTGAACCAGAATCGATATTCTAAAGGTTTTTAGTCCCTGTTTATAATATTATTTTTCACGTTTTGCCTAGTATTTCATGTGATTCTGTTTTTCGGGGTATTCCCGTGCTTCTTCGTGTCTTTCTATATCCCGTATTTTATCGTGTTTCTCGTGCGTGCCTTTAAATTTAGTATTCGGGCTCGTGCTCGTACGTGTCACCTATCGACGTGCACGTGCATGTCCGTGCCATCGAAAACAGGCACGCGCACATCTCTAGTACCAATCGGTAAAAAAAGCTAAAAGAGGTAATGATTGTGACAAGCCAAAATGATTTTAACTAGGGCTGTGCGAATAATCTGTTAATCAAATATTTTGATTAATCAATTTCTGATTAATTGATTTATCAAGATTTTCAAGTAATGAGAACACTGACTGATCAATTTATCAGTATTCTGATTAATCAAATTATGATTAATTGATTAATCAAAATTTTTGATTCATAACCTAATACGTCTCGAAATATTTTAAAATACTTTACTATATGGTTTTTGAACATTTAGGGCGTGTACGAATTCGACTAAATTGCTGATTAAACTAAATTATGTCGGTAATACTGTGTTCGACTTTTCAATTTACCAAAATGTTGGTGTAGACTAAATTGAACTAAATTGGATGACAGCAAACGGCTATATGATAATCGATTATTTATGAACATTTTTACCGATTACCGAATGGAGATCGAATGAAAAGCCGTTTAATTTAGTTTAGTCAGGTATTCAGTCGAATTCGCACACACCCTTAAAACACTTCCTTTTAGTTTTTAATTATATTAAAAATAAATTTTTACTTGATTCACAGATTAATCAGATTAATCATTCTGATATTATAAGAATAAATATTTATTTATTCCATTGAAAAATGAATATATGTATTAGAAAGTCAGTCAGCATTTGACGTTTTCCGGATCGAAGTCGGTCACTTTCTACGGTACTAAACCGAATTTTACATTACTTCGAATATAAATATTTCTCCTATGTAACATAAAATGTGACGCAAAATGTGATCGTATTAGATGGAAATCTAGGGAAAATAAATTTGGTTGTAGGTCATACGGTCTTCTCAGAATTTAATGAAAAAAATTAACACGATTCGATATTTTATTCTATAAATCTTTGTTTCAGTTTCAGACTAAGCTTCATATAATATCATTTACTGCAAAATCTTGTTTTTTATAAATATGAAGAATTATTTTTATATGCGAATCCTTTGAAAATTGTAATATAAATACTTTTTACATATTACAAAAAAATTCTTAATTATATAGTATTGAATGGTATACCGAGAAAATAAAACTTTAAACTCCGGTGCAAAACCCTTTATAATTAAAAGTGTGCATGTATGAGTAAGTCAGCCGTATTTGAAAACTTTAAATTTCAAAGTGTTAACTTTTAATTTTAAATAAATTTTATATTTTAATTTTTATATTTATTTTTTAAAGTTGAACTTTTACTTCGAAAGTGTCACTTTTAATTTTTTGTAAGAGTACACAAAAGTCTCTCAATGAGCGTCAGATCGTATGGCCATTGCCTGCGTCACCTCTTTCTTTCTCATTATTGATCTTTGTTGTAATTCTTAACTATTCCGATATCCCTTTTATTCATACAGTTCATTAAATTGTGCTTATGAACTATGTCCTACTTGCATGAAGATAAATTGTGTTAAATGATATAGATTGAATTTTAATGGGATAAATTTCAAATAAAAGTATTGCACTTTAAATTCGTAAATCTTTACATTGATAGTGTGAACTTTAAAATTTTAAGGGCACTTTTTTTCTCGGTATGTGCCGATTAATAGAATAATTGTCCTATTTGTGTGGACAATTACACATATTAATTTCAAACCCTTTTAACATTTACTTTTTTATTTTTCAACAAATAAATTGCTGATATGACAACATATTAATTATGTCATTGAAATGAAATTTAATACCGCACAGCACATTCCATTTGTCATTATGACTCATATTGGCATAAAGAAAATCGAATGACGAGCCGAACTACTACACCAAGGAACAAAATAATGAAATTAAATAATTAATTTGAATTAAATACTTTATATTTAATTTCATATTATTTTAATAGTTTTTGATAATAAAATAAAACAATAATTTATTTTCGTCGGTAATATTTTAAACACAACAGGAGTTCAAAATTTACATTGTTTTGTACAATTAACTTAAACTTTGTTTAAACTTTTCCACGTCTATAGTTCTTAATAAAATCGGACAAATGTCATTAAATTTTACAGACAGAAAGACAATGAGTAATCAGTTAATATGATATTTTTTGCACATTCATCAATTTAATGAATTTCGTTCTTCAAACCATGAATCCTTTTATTAAAGAACAATTCATAATATTGTACATCATAAAATACAAATTTTAAGAAATTTAATGAATGACGAAATACGATTTTAATTCAATGAAGAAAATATTTCATATGATGAATCTGGTAGTTGGTAAAAAAATGATAATATTGATGAATAAAATCATTATTTTGAAGATAAATTTCTATGTTAAATTTCGACTTATCGTACCAGACCCACTTTTTCCCTCATAAATATGTAATCTTCTACAACATTTTCATCTGAAATTTAAAAAATTTCAAATGATATAGAGATTTTCCACTTTACATTTCATTTAGAATTTAAAATGGAATTTTCCCAATTTCAAATGAAAAATCTCAATTTTATTTCGAGCTTTCTCAATCTAAATTTGATTTGAAATTTTCTCAATTTTAAACGCAAAGCTCTCAATTTGAGGAAGAATTGATGTAGACTGTTATGAACTGACCATTATTTTTTTTTATAGGTTGACATGAGCAGATTAAACAGTTTCAATTGCAACAACGGTACAGTATGTAACAACATACATGGTGTCTTCAATTGTTCGAACGGTAACTTTTTATACAACCTGTATTAGTATTTTATATTCGATAGTTGAATAATTTATAATAATGTTTCACACATTTATTTTAATTTTTTAACAACGATTTAAAAAACATGTCTTTCTCTATGTCTACACAGGGCACTGTAAAAATATGTCTGAATTTTTCCTGTGTCACCACAAAGCAGATGGACCTACAATAAATTCGGGCCGAGACAATACAAAACTTAACGGATTTTTCGAGTGTCATGGCGTACATTGCACCAAAATAAAGAAGCCCTTCAGTTGCGACCGCTACTGTTCAAAAATTACTACTTCCATGATCAATGTCCTACTTATGCATGTAAGTAACGGAGCCTTAATATAATTCCACTAAACCAAATTTACAAAAATAAACATTTTTATATGATTCTTTTTACTGATATTGTTCGATAGAAGCAAAAACCAGAATTAATTAAACAACTCCACACACGACGTGGGGTGAATTTTGGGGGATAGACCGCCTCAGAAATATTTAAAAAAATAATTAAAAAATGTCCTAAAATGTATATTTTATAATATCACTCGCTCAACTAATCATTTTTCGCTTTTAGAAAATATTTAGCGTACTCACAGTTCATGGTATTGGTAGGACATTGTATGAATACGACAGAACGCCATTTTTATACCCTACACTAAGAGTGAAAGGGTATATTCAGTTTGGTACGCCGTTTGTAACACCCTGAAGGAAGCATCTCCGGTATGGAAAAGTATATATATTCTTGATCAGCATGACCTCCTGAGTCGATTTAGCGATGTCCGTCTCTCCGTCTGTCTGTCCGTCAGTATGTCTGTCCGCCTGTCTGTTGAAATCCCTACTACTTTTATAATTGAAGAGCTAGATAAATAAAACTTATAACTTAGATTACTAATATACCTACGCTGTATGTGCGAAAATTGGCGAGATCGGTCCATTGTGACCTATGATCCGACCACTTATGTTCAATACCTCATATAAAATGTACATATAAAGATCAATTTTTATGTATACGTGCTTAGGTAAACTTTTTTGGTCAAATATATATTGACATCATGCTCAAATACATGATAATAAGGTTTACCGGCGAAAAGACTTGTGGTTCACAAAAAAAAATCGAAATTCGGTACACCTACCCATTTGTAAATATGGGTATCAAATGAATGGACATTCTTCAGCGATTGAATGTTTGTAGTTATTTTCAGGATTCGTATACCCTGGTGACCTATATATCACTTTGAATGGTAACCACACATGTGTAGGGTATTTATAGTCGGCTTAGACCGACTATAATTTTGATAATCCTAACTATCATAATAACACCAACTTTAAAATTTTCCATGTGATCTAACCTTCCCAACTGTTTTTTTTTTTTTTTTTTTACAAATTAACCAACGCTCAGGGGATGCCCCCTTTCATGCAATGCACAGTGTTGATCGTAAGAAGGGATGATAGGTTAAATAGAGCGGGAAAGATGGAGTAGTGTCGGTGAATATTTGTTTTGAACTTGCCAATATCAAAAATGTCGGGAAAAACGGACGCAGGGAGATTGTTCCACAAACGTGTCGTGCGACTGAAGAACGAATTCTCTCTATAATGCGTGGTTCTGTTGAGAGTCAAGTGGACTACGAAGGGATGGACTTGGTTTGATGCCCGAGTAGAACGAGAGAACACACGACCTGGTGGAATCAGGCCATGTATTTCACTCGAACACTTACCGTTGTAATACCTATAAAACAGGCTTACACACCCAACGGTCCTCAAGAGAACCAATTCGGTGCTCAAGAGAACCAATAGACGATGAGATATTTTCATCCCCTATCAAATATATCACACGTTGTTGAATTCGGTCCAGGAACTCCGAAGAGGATTTTGAAGCTCCTGCCCAAATGTGCGACAGAAGGTCATTGATAAATACCAGAAATAGGGACGGGGATGGAATGTTTCGTCAAATAAATGCAACTGATTCTTATAAATTTAGGATTTTTTACAAGTTATCACAAATATGCCTTGAGTTAAAAATAAAAACAAATAAATTAACATTTTATACGTACTATTTATCTTCAATTTCACAATTTATCTTCATTTCATAAAATACGACCCCAAAAACATGCCTCAGGGCTACTCATAAATACAACACTTTTGGTATTTCACTTTTATAAGGGATGCAACAAAAAATTGACGTTTATGTGTTATTATGTTGTATATATAAAACATGGTACGAATACCATACAAAAATACGACGAACTGTGAATACGCTAAATATTTTCTAAAAGCGAGAAAAAAGTTTAGTTCAAAAAAGTGATAAAGTTGTATCTCATTTTTCTTTTTTCTTTAATCATTCTTATTCTAAGAAAAATTCATTGATGTTAAAACGTAATCAAACGAAATCAAATAAAAAAATACAAATAAAAGGTGGATTATTCCACATCAAATCGACTGGATTTTATATTTTTATGAAATTTAGATAATACCTTTAGATAAAAAAATATAAGTTGATTTATTTTTCGAAATTCGATGCTTCAAAAAAACACAATTTTTTTATGGAGGTAACATCGAAAGCCGCTATCTAGGTCAATAACGTTGCAAAATGGATGTTTTTGGTCTTTATTATGCTAAGGGTAAATCGCTGACTAAACTAAATTTTGTCGGTAATGCAGTGTTCGACTTTTCAATTTGGCAAATTTTCAAGAAGACTAAATTGAACTAAATTGGACGAGAGCAAAAAGACATATGATAATTAATTGATTACAAACTTTAACAATTACCGGTTACCGAATGGAGATCGAATTAAAAATAGTTTAATTTAGTTTAGTCAGCAATTTAGTCGAATTCGCACACACCCTAAGAATTGAATTTAGTCTTTGATTCTGATTCGGTTTATAATTATTAAATTATTTTAAAATTTTCGAACTCGAATTTAAGCAAAAACAGCTATTTTAATTTGGCTCAATTTTTTTTTCAAAATAAGTTCTATTATTTATAAATATAGTGTCTGAAATTTTGAGGATTTTTTTTCGATATAAGGGAGAATTTTTTTTTTATATATAACATTTTTTATCAATAACAAAATTTAAAAGTGCAATTAACGTATACACTTTTTGTGAACTCTTTAAAATTTATATAAAATTACATTTGACCATTTCTATCAGATAATTGTATTTTATAATTAATTTGTAAAATTTTATTTTAGCTATTAATCCATATAAAAGTTAAGTTTTCAAACTTTTCTTTTTCGATTGATATCACTTCTGATTTAGCTAAAAAAAATTCAAAATTACCTCGGTCAATGTTTTAATGGTTTTTGGTATTTATTTTAAATCTCTCTCATATCGCATAATTGTAATAAACTTTAAAATTTACTGTCAGTTAAGAATTTGAGTTTCAGTTAATTGATTAATCGTTATTGCGATTAATCAGAATTTGAGGTAAAACGATCAATCACACAACCCTAATTTTCATTGCAAAATTTTTGGCAAAAAAAAACATTTTTTTTTTGTGTTGAAACAGGGGCGAATCTAGAAGTATAATTTGGGGGGGCGTTTGATTTTTTTTGCGCCTTTTTTCCAATTTTTTCTAAAATGCGTCCCAAAAATTTATTTTGCGTCCTTTTTTACATTTTCTCATCAAATACAGTGAATAATGAATTATACACAACTGTAGTTCTTTAAACCAACTTTTTTTCTTTAAATCAACAGTTTTATTTCCTTAAACATGAAAAAATATAGGGTGCGGACGGATATGTGATTCCCTAGAAAAATCGAAATCCGGTGCACCTATATATTTGGTCATATAGGTACTTTGGTCATATAGGTAATAATGCAACATTTGTAATTATATGGTCATTTTTATGATAGCGATTAGAATTTGTATTTATGTAAAAAATAAAAAAAAAAACAGCCCAACAATTAATTATAATATTTCGTTGGAAAGTTATATTGAGGAAGCGCCGCAGGCGACATTTTTTAAAAATAAATAGTGTAATCAAGGAATGAAACCGTAACCGAAACCGATATCCGTTTAAAATCGTTTCATTTTTAAAACCAAAACCGGAACCGTTATACGAAAATCAGAAATATACCTATATCCAAAACCGAAATAAACGGTTTCGGTTTTATACAGGTTTAAAACGGTTTTTAAAAAAGTATAAAAAAAAAACAGAAAAACATATTTTATTTTATATAGAAGATCTTAAGTACAGGGCATGTTTAAATGTCATTTAATAAAATTTGGAGTTCCCAAAATAAAAATGTTTTGTTGTACAAAAATTAACATGTTGTTTTTTGAGAAATAATATTACCAAAACAACGATTTTTGGTTTAAAATTGTTTTTTTTTTCATTCATTTGTGTAGCGGTAAATCGAATTAACAACAAATCACCAGCAAATCTTGGTAAAAAAAATGATTTAATTTTTAATGATATTGTTTTTTTTTTAATTAATAAGTAAAATATACAGGTAATAAGTAAAATTTTACTTATTAATTAAAGTGGGACAAGTTTAGAAAAGTTCATTTGAATAATTATTGAATTATTTTAAAGGATCTATTCAATAGAATACCATTTAAAGGGTCCTTTAATTGATTTTTGTGTGATTTTTCAAAACAGCTCAATTTTTGGAATCCTTAATATAGGATAACAGAATTATAATAAGATAATAAAAAAACAATGGTAATGCAAGAACAAATTAGAAAAAAAAGTAAAATTATAAAAATCTCAGTAACTACTTAAGAAAATACGAAATATAAAGTGCAAGTTCGACAAGTTCGAACATTTCAAGTATACAGGCAGATATTGCAGTTCAAAATTTATTTTATGGATGGAAATTGTACAAAATTAAATAATTCATATAACACAATATTTTCACTAAAATAAAAACAAACATTGTTTAAATTTCGTTTCCCACTTTACCCCAATATCACAAATTGAACATATCTTAGCACCATATAAACAATGTTAAATTATTTGAAAAATATCGAAAAAAGAAATTTTATACAAAAACCGAAACCGTAACTTGGAACCGGTATACCGAAACCGTTTCGATATAAAAACTTAAAACCGAAACCGTAACCGAAACCGAAACGCGAAAAAACCGAAATCGACATCGTTATTCGTTTAGGTTTCAATCCTTGAGTGTAATTAGTGTATAATAGACTCCTGATTAAATTTTTTTTGTTTGCCTACCCACACTTGTTTCGTGTATAAAATGAACTCAGTTGTTAGAACTAAAAAGGGTCCTGAGGTTACTGGGGTTATCGGACCATGAACATAATAACATATTAATCGTGAGATCAATATCTTCCATTTCAGTACCTACATGTTCATAGGTGTATAAGTTTTCGATTTATCTAGGGCACCTCAAATCCGACCGCGCCCTAATTTAGTCTTGGACCCAAACAGAGGGGATAGTTTGAAGATTTTAGGAAGGTGTACATATCTCAGTAACCTTTGGAAACAAAATTCAATTTGTGTATTAAATTAAAGGTGATCAATACCGACATCTCGATTGAAAACTACTTCAGATATACACAATGTATTTTTAATGATTATTTTCACTTTTCAAGTCAGCATATTTCAAAACCAAAAATACAGAATATTTGAATTTGATATAACATTTGTACCAATTGTACCATTTGTACCAAACTTAAGTTTTAGATTTAACCTAGTTTTTTATACCATTTATTCAAGAAGTAAAAGGTAATAGTTACTTGACCAATTATTAAATTGATTTACAACATTTTTTTTTAATTTCAAAAATACTAAAAACGTTAAAATCGGATTATAAATCGTCGTTATAGAACTAAAAGTCATCAAATAATTTTTGTTTCAATATCGATTTTATTGCATTTTCAGCTATATACATTTGTTACCTTTCTAATCGAATAATCGTGGTTTTTCTAAGTTAACTAGTTTAAAAAAAAAAATTATTAAAAAGCACTATATATATTTTGAACTAAATTTATATATGCAAAAATCCATAAACAAAAAAAGTAAAATTTTCAGATATTTCAAATCTTCAAGGGGTATCTCAAACAGTACGGAAAACCAAAATGTTGTTGAAGAGGAAAACAAGGATTTCTGGTTAAAAGTCAATTTTTTTCATGCAAACATTTTTTTTGTTGATAACTTCTTCAATTATATTTGAAACAATCATAACCATACAGCACAATGCCGTTTGGACATACTTAAAAACTATATTTTGTGAATATTTGATTTTTAATTATGAAAAATACACCAACACATCTAAAACTATAAATTGTCGAATTTTTATCGAACTTTCAAAAATGCTATTTGGACTTATAGTTGTACAACGAAGATATACCAAAAAAAAATATATATTTTTTCCAAAAATTATGGCGCATTAGTATAGACAGTTTAAAGTAAAATTTAAATTCAAAATCATCTTTTTGACCATCATCTTTTGATACAAAAATTCTAAAAAAGTCGAATTTTTTTGAAGTCGAATTATTTAAGTTGTCTTAAAATTGTCTATGGTTATGCGCAAAATGTTCAAATTGGATTTAATATTAATACCCTGAGACAAAATTTATGTCATTTTTAAGGAATATTTAGGGCATATTTCCGACCAACATACAGATAAAAGGAATATTTTGGGAAGTGTATAGCAGGTTGTAAAATTTTGTGGAATTTTAATGACAAATTCACGGCATATTTTGGGTTCGGACAGTTCGGGCAGACATTTTACGATACAAACTCCGCCTATCTCTTTTTAAAATATCTAGAAAAACTGTTTCTAAACTGCCTCGATCATGCCAAAAATTTTGTAAATTAAGCGCATTTTAATTTTTATGCTTTTTTCAAATTTTGCGTCTATCTTTATATTTTGCGCCCTTCTATAGAGGCGCAAAAATTTTATAAATTAGACGCATTTGCAATTTTATGTATTTTTGAAAATTTTGTGCCTTTTTCTATATTTTGCGCCCTTCTGTAGAGGCGCAAAACTTTTGTAAATTATGCGCATTTGCAATTGTATGCTTTTTTGAACATTTTTCGCCCTTCTGTAGAGGTGGAAAATTTGCAATTTTATGATTTTTTGCAAATTTTTCGCCTTTCTCTATAGTTTCCGCTCTTTTAAAAATGCGCAAAATTTTTAATATTAGGCGCACTTTTTCATGTTGTGTTTTTTTAAAAGTTTGTTTGAAAAATTCAAAAGTGCGCCTTCCTTGGGGGGGGAGCGATCGCCACACCACTGGATCCGCGATTGTGTTGAAAAACTTTTGTATGGAATAGTACTCTATTTTAGTCGAAGAAACATATTTTTTCAAACTTAAAATTATTGTAATTTTGTTACATTTTTATTTTTCAAAAACAATTTTTTTTTTGTTGGAATTTTTTTTTTTTGAAAAATTAGTTTTTAACTTTTAATTTTAGCAATTTTTTCCATAGTTAAAAAATATGTTTGTTTGTAAATTTATTATTGCAATAAATAAATTTTTGAAAGATAAATATATAATAATTTTCTTAAAACGTAAAACGAAACAAAAATGAATTCCTCAGAAAAGCTTCAGAAATTCCAACGTAATTTTTGGTTTATTTAATTTAAAATAGGTCACTTGAATTTTATTGATAACAATTTAAATCGAAATAGGGCACTAAATCAATAAGGTGTATATATTTTTTATGAAATAAAACCCCTTTTTTATGGAAAATACGCCAATACATTTGAACAATAGCCCCAAATAAATATAATACCCAAATAAGTCCAATTTTGCATAAAACAAAAAATATTGAAATGAAAAAATAAAAAAATGTTAACATACAAAATGTTCAACATTGTACAACATTTTTATACATAACTTCTGAAACCGTTAAACTAAACTTCTATATTTTCGGAAAGTTCTCTAAAAAATATACACTCAAAAAATGTTTGCCCTTAATAGCAATTCTGAATGTTAAATTTTAGCAAACATTAAATTGCATTTACAGCATTTGCAATAGCGAACTGTTTGCTAGGAATATAAAAATACATAAACACTTTTTTATACCCTACACTAAGAGTGAAAGGGTATATTCAGTTTGGTACGCCGTTTGTAACACACTGAAAAAAGCATCTCCGGTATGGAAAAGTATATATATTCTTGGTCAGCATGACCTCATGAGTCGATTTAGCGATGTCCGTCTGTCTGTCTGTCTGTCTGTCTGTCTGTCTGTCTGTCCGTCCGTCTGTCCTTCTGTCTGTCTGTTGAAATCACGATTACAGAAAAAGTTGAAGAGCTAGAGCAATGAAACTTTAGATTTAGATTACTTATATATCTAAGCAGTCTGAACAAGAAAATTGATCGGTCTATTGTGACATGAGAACCGACCACTTATGTTCAAATACCTCATATAAAATTTACATCTACAAATCAATTTTACTGTATACGTGCTTAGGTAAACTTTTTTTGGTCAAATATATATTGACATTATGCTCAAATACATGAAAATAATGTTTTCCTGCGAAACGACTTGTGGTTCCCAAAAAAAATCGAAATTCGGTATATCTATCCATTTGTAAATATGGGTATCAAATGAAAGAAAATTCTTCAGGGATGGAAAGTTTGTAGTTATTTTCAGGATTCGTATACCCTGGTGACCTATTTATAGTCAGCTTAGACTACTATAATTTTGATAATCCTAACTATCATAATAACACCTACTTTAAAATTTTCCATGTGGTCTAACCTTCCCAACTGGTTTTTGCATATAAAGTCTAGCAATAAAATTCAGTAAATTAATGAAAACATTTGCAATTATAATTTACTGCATTGACGTAAAAATATTCACATTAGCAAACACAATTGCTGATTTAACTACAAATGGCAAATGTTTTCATTAAATTACTGGAATTCATTGCTGGACTGATTAACGCATGCAATTAATATCGTTTGCTATATTTACGTCTATAATTTTTTTTTGTGTACTTTCAAATTTCATCAAATTCCGAGTTAGTACTGCCAAAATTTGAATTTGTTTTGGTTGATTTGATATGGAATGACTCATATTTCAAAAATAAATTGTCACAAAATGTCAAAAAATGTCCACGCTTTTCTATGTAATTACCAATATTATGACAATATTTTTATGAAACGTGAGTACAAAATTCAAATGAAATTAATTGGTTTTATTAAGTATTATCTCAAAATATATAAATTTGGAATATTTTTCAAAGCCTGTTTCAATTTTTTGCTAGTTTTTGTATATTGTTTAAGTATTAAAAATGTTATACGTATTTTCATTAAATGCAATAAATTTTCTCGGGTCCTAACAAGTCAATGTTAGGGCAATGCTATGAAAAATAAAAAAAAATCGCAAAATTTTAAATTCGTGTCTAAAGATTTCATTTTTTAAGAACTATAGTCTTGAAATTTGATGCTAATTCTAAAGTTTGAAAACATTCTAGGAGGATAACCTCATAACGGCTAAATGTGATAGTGGGGTTGCTTTCAAAGAAGCTCGTGGAAACGAACATGGCATCCGAATAGAGCCTCGTGAATTTTGGAAGGAAGACGATGGTCTTCTGCTAACAAATTGTGCAACAGTCAGTCGTGAGGGCGACAGCAAAATTGTGTAAGTATTTTCATGTGTTATTATTAAATTTTTAATAAATTTATTTCGGGTTAAGGTAGAAAATTTTGTGGTTACAGTAATTTTTTTAGAATACTTATCATTATTAAATATCTAATATTTGTGTGTATAGACTATATTATTTCCAACAGAAATTAAAATAATTTTAAACGAAATTAAGATTTTCCATTTAAAATTAGGAAAATACCAATTAAAAATGAGGTTTTTCATTTTAAATTGAAAAAAATTTAAATTAAATTGAGATTTTCCATATGAAATTGGCAAAATTCCAAATAAAATTGAGATTTTTTTTTGTTGAGACTTCCAAACTAAATTTGTATTTTAAATTGAAGAGGTCAAATTACAAATGAAATTGAGTAAAACTTAATAATAGGAAAATATTCATTTGAAATTGAGATTTTTCCATATGCGATAAAAATTTTACTACTCCTTAAAAATATACAGTCTAAGAAAAAATTTACGGATGGTGGAATCCGGCTTCTTCTTATTACGGCCGGTTGCATAAGATATAAAAAACTATATAATAAAACAAAATCAATTTTTAAATATTGCATTAAAAAATTCTTTTTTAAAAGCAATATTTTTAAAATGTCATTAAAACATTATATAACTAAAAATATTAAGTATATTAATTTATAGTAAATATTATACCTTGTAGCCGCGGTAGCTCAGTGGTTAGTGCGTTGGACTGCGAGCCGAAAGGTCCCCAGTTCAAGACTGGACTGGGGCTAACAACATCCTTTCATAGAAACATTTTCTATACCGCGCTACCTCTCGTCAGTAAATGGTAAAACCATTGCCTATGAAAAAGCTCTCACCCGCCGTTCGGATTCGGCAATAAACTGTAGGTCCCACCACTTTGAGTACAAATATAACACGCACAGCTCAAAATGGTGAGAGAGCTCGGCCGAAGTTCTATACAGGACTGTAGCGCCAAACTATTATATTATTATTAAATATTATACCTTAATAAATTTCATAAAACATTTTGTATTATCCCTACGGGAAAAGGTGCAAATTGTAAAATTACTATTATACCTTTGGACTAGAACAAGGACTTGTCATTGTTCTAGTCCAAAGGTATACAGGATGTAGACAGATCGTAATCATTATACATGTTCTGAGGCCGGTGCCATTGGTAGCGACTAATAATAGGTATTTAAAGGCCATTTCTGTGATAGGTCTAAAGGTGTACATGAGGTATTAATTCACCACATCTTAAGACAACGCACAGTGTGCCCAAACGCTCTAAAATCGGGTGAAATTCATTATTTTCTGAACCACACAACCGATTTTAAAAATTTAAAAAGTGTTGTACAGAGAAAACTTTAGAGAACTTAAATTTTAAAATTGGTGTTTGTATCTTTAATGGTTATGGAGATAAAAATCAGTAAAGTTGAGATTTTTATAATGAAAAATAATTCAAAAACTGTAAAAAATTCAATAGTTATCCGATTTTAAATTTTTTTTTGTTTATGAAAAGCTTACCTTGACATCTAAAGAAAATGTGCTTACATGAGAAAATATCTTGATTAGTTTTAAAGATATACACTAGAACATGATTTTTTTTTAAATTTTTGAAGACTTTACTTTACATATATATACATAGATTGTACATTTTATTATTAAACCAAAATATTTGTATGGGACTCCTATTAACAATTAACACATAAATCATAAACTAAAAACTGTTTTTAAATATCTCAAGTGGTTTAGTAAATATAAAATTGTAAATTCGAAAATTTTATTTATTTTCCATTTTTATTTTTTTTTGGAAAAATGGACTTTTACGCAAATCTCCGTAAGTATTTATTTTCTTCAGTAACATGTACCTTTGTTAATTTTTTTTTTTAGATAACATTACTGGCAATCTTTTAAATGATAAAACTTTTCCAAAATATATTTAACTAATCTGGAAACACTGGTCAAAGTTCAAGTTTTTTAATTTTTTTTTTTACTTCGACCCCCTGCAGGAAAGTTTTCAAAGTCGAAAGCCAGTTAGTTTTGCTTAATTTCCCATACGAAATACAAAATTATCTTCACCAGAATCAGGTTTAGTATGTTGTATGGGAAATTAAGCAAAACTAACATTGAATTTGATTCAACATATCTAACACTATATTAACGCTATCATCATAAAACTTTTACCGAATATATTATAATTAAAATTTGGAAATATATACATTATAAGGGTAAATATAATGGTTTTATTACAAGTCCATTTAAAATTTTATCTTTTCTGAAATAATGTTGTCCTGGTCAAAAATACGTAGAAATAGCTCGTCTTTAAAATTGCTTACTTAAAATTTGGCTTTCGACTTTGAAAACTTTTCTGCCGAGGGTCAAAGTCAAAAAAAAAAAATTTTTAAAAACTTGAACTTTGACCAGTGTTGCCAGATTGGTTAAATATATTTTGGATAAGTATTATCATTTAAAAGATTGCCAGTAATGTTATCTATCAAAAAAATATAACAAAGGCACATGTTACTGAAGAAAATAAATACTTACGGAGATTTGCGTAAAAGTCCATTTTTCCAAAAAAAAAATAAATAAAAAAAGGAAAATAAATAAAATTTTCGACTTTACAATTTTATATTTACTAAAACTCTTGTGATATTTAAAAACAGTTTTCAGTTTATGATTTATGTGTTAATTGTTTATAGGATACAAATATTTTGGTTTAATAATAAAATGTACAATCTATGTATAAATACGTAAAGTAAAGTCTTCAAAAAATTAAAAAAAAAATCATGTTCTAGTCCATATCTTTAAAACTAATCAAGATATTTTCTCATGTAAGCACATTTTCTTTAGATCTCAAGGTAAGCAGTTTATAAACAACAAAATTTTAAAATCGGATAACTTTTGGATTTTAACATTTAGAACAAATAAAAGGAACAAATAAAAGGTGGTTTATAACCCGAAGGAAAATCGGGAAAATAGAAAAAAAACAATCGAAAATCGCACCCTAAGGTACACAAATGGGTGTGCCAAAACTGAACATTTAATTAAAAATATCTGTGTTTAAGATAGCCAAAGTCATAAAATTTGGCTCAGTAGTGAATACTGCGGATGTTTATCTATTTGACAAATTTTGGAAGTATTGGACAAAAGGGCGTGTCACATCCCATATAACCATAACTTTTATAATACTAAAACTTATATCTTTTAAAAATAATAGTTATAAAAATCGAACAAAATCCTATTTAACATTCTAATCGCCATGTAGTCTCTGGGTGTGATTTAAAAAGGGGCGTGGCACCTCCCACATAATAAAAACTTAAAAAAAGCCATAACTTCTAATCTCCTAAATTATAAAAATCGAAACAAAGGATAAAATATAAAATATTAATTGTCACTGAGAAGAGTTTTTTTTTTGTCCAAATTAATTAATTATCTATTGTCCAATATCTTACATTTTTTCTATTTTTATTAATATTTATATTGAAATCATAATTAAAATATTTATTTTCATTTTTATTCTCATTAAATTCGTACCTAATGGTAAATGCACAGTCCGTTACTATGGGAGATGGGCGTTTGGCCCAATTCTTTAATATCAATATATAATGTAATAAAACATCTAAATATTGATTTTTGTTACTATATCTCTTTAAATGTCCAAATTTTCAAAATTAAATAATTAATACTGCGGGCTAAAAAATAAACTTTATTCAATATTTACAGCGCCACAGATTGCATCAACGGCACCCTTCTGGAACATGATTCCTTGCCAAATACATACATGAATTTCACGCAAGTCTGGGAAATTTACGCCAACAGCACGAGACCCGTTGACATCGAACAGAAGTTCCTACCGAATCAAGCCAACCTAACAATCTACAACTCGAAAAAACTCTATATAAATCTAGAGGGTTGCGTTAATACATTGCGTGGCGAGTGCCAGGACTTTGTGGCACGTTACGGAAGTGACGGCGATAACAACACGGCCCAATCACGGTACCAATGCTACTACAACAAGGTAGGTAGAGTGCAGTGCCAATGCGTAGTTAAAATAGTTTCTTTATATTGCATTTAAGGACGAGACATTGGATATGGTTGTTGCACGTTACGACTTGGAAAAGGTCTACAGGGAGCTGCTAGTATCGCTAATTGTGCCAATCGTGCTATTTGTGGTCTCCTCGATATCGCTATGCATTATTAACAAATCAGTGAAGGTATGTATGAAGTAGTGCACTAATGCTGTGAATTTTACCACTAAAAAGTTCCAATCGAAAATTAGGTTGGAGACGATGCAAAAATGCGTTGTGTGTGCAATGAGGCCGATGACTCGGATGCCGATGATGTTTACCGAAACAGAGTACATCCAAATCATGCTCAAATGTATGACACCGACGACGATGTCATGTATATGGATAATGCAACTGTGGAGGTAGGAGGGGTATTGCAGATATTGTTCCATTCCACACAGAATCGAAAGAAATCTCATAATTTTCGATATTCATTTTTCTCGCAGAGCTCAAGAAAAAATAATTTGAATTCCGTTATTTTTAAGAACTGATTCTTTGGTTCAGTATAATCGATCAAAAGTTGTATGAAAATGGTTAAATGTGAATGCAATATTAAATATAGCATTTCGCCACCATAAACGGTTTTATTTTCTTAATGTTTTAGAGGGCCATTACGTTTAAATTTCGAAAAGTCCTTTTTGTATCACTTTACTGGGGATACATAGTAATAATAAATTTTGTCAATTCAATCAATTTTAAAAAGGTAATAACGATTTTTTAAAAATGAAAATTTACGGGGAAAGGTCCGTACGTTGGACTGTGCGCTGGTTAGTGCTTTAGACTATGAGCAAAAAGTCGCGGGTGCATTCGACTACGAGCCGAAAGGTCCCCGGTTCGATCCCCAGCGACTGTCAACATCTTTTTCATAGAAAACATTTTTCTATACCGCGCTACCTCTCGGCAGTAAATGGCAAACCTACGAGAGTAAAACATTGCCTATGAAAAGCTCTTATCCGCCGTTCGGATTCGGCAATAAACTGTAGGTCCCACCAATTTGAGTACAAATATATACAAATGAGTACAAATATATAACACGTGGTGGTCCAACCTACGGACCAACTTTTTCTGCAATTTTTTTGTTCTTCAGAAAGCAGGCTGTGTTTTTTAAAATTTGTATGTAATCATAAAAGTTTCTTCAATAAAAGATAGCCAATTATATATACTTTAAAATGGTATATATCGACTAACTTCTTTATACATACAATGTTATAGACAACCAGGGCCGGCCCTAAGAAGAATCGTAGGGGGGGCGTGACACATAAAATTTTCGAATAGAATTTTTTTTAACATAATAATTGAATTCATTTAACATAGGAAAAGAGTCGTATACCGGATAAATATACTGCATAAATTCGCGTAAAAGATTTGTTAACAAATAATAATTAATTTACATTAAAAAAAACTGAAAATATACATTTTTGAAAGCGTCATTATTAATATTTTGAATTTATCAAAAGTTCTTTTCATTATGACTTAAAGTAATCCGTACTCAACGTGTCGTTTTAAACACGCAGAGAAAAAATTTGTTTTCTGCAAACATAATATATTTGCAATCGTAAATTTAATGTCTTTAACAGGATTTTACTTTTAATTCCAAATTATTTAAATGATTTTTGTATTAATTTCAAGATATATGGTATGGATTTATTTTAAAATCTTGTATGTTCATGTATGTAGCGGGTAATATATGTGTGCTGCAAAACATATTTTTCCCTGTGTATACATAAATCAAAATTGTAAACACACGATATCTAACCGGATTTTAGATAATATCAAAGTGGGCGGGAAAAAAGTTGCAAAAATATAAAAAGTGACCTCAACGTTACGTGGTACCCTTTAAAAATAAAAAAATAAAAATTTTAAGTTTTTTGGAATATGTGAGTGGCAAAATTAACTTTTAAAAAACTCTTACATACATTAAAGGTTTATTTTTGTATATAATAGTCAACCAATTTTTTTACTATTTTATATTGCGCTTTTAGAAGCTCCGCAGGAATTTTTTTTTTTCAAAAAACTCGCTATATATTTTTTCTAATTATTTATAATCTATAGTTATTTTTATTTTTAGTGTATTTTTAAATTGTAATAGTTATAGCAATAATAGAAGCGCCGCAGGCAAATTTTTTGGAAAAATTTCATTGGACATTATCTGTTTTAATAGTAAATTTTCTAAACAAATCCACTCTTTTTTATTGACCCTCAAAATTTCCAAACAAAAAATCCTATGAAAGATTCACAAAATCCTGTACATTCATGTATATAACTTGTAATATATGTTTGCTGCAAAACATAAATTTTCCCTGTGTATATACGATAACTTGAAAAATTCTGCTTATACTTATAAAATTTAAAATGTATTGTTAGAATTCAACTAGAAATATGTGTTCCTAGAAGTATTCGCTTTTTAATAGTGTACATTTTAATCGCAAATTATGAAAACAAATTGATGAAATATTAGCCTTAAATCTGCACATATGTTTTAAAAAAAAAGCGTGATCCGCCCACATTTATTTTTAACATTTTTTGATTATTGTTTTTTACTTTCATATCAATTTTTTTTAATTATTGGGATATACGTCGAAAATTTCTGATATATAAATAATATTATGAGTGTAAGAATGTTCAACATAACTAAGAACTTTAAAAGGTAGGTATACAATTAAATGTCCCATATTAATATCCCCATCAAAGTGTAGGGTATTCCATAGTAGGGCCCGACCGACTAAAAAAGTCCGTCCCATATGACCGAACTTACCCATGTGACCTATTTTTGTATTAATAATAGAAGCGCTGCAGGCAATTTTTTTGGAAAAAATTCATTGAACATTTTTTTTTTTAGTATTAATTTTTCTGAACAGAATTCATTCATTAATATTTTTGTTTTTTTTTTTTCGAAAAATGTAATCTCGTATTTTTAATTGACCATCAAAATTTCCTTATGAAAGATTCACAAAATATATTAAAAAAAAAATAATAACATACAAATAATTATGAAATAATATCTAACATAAAACATCGCCTACCAAACTTTTAATAACATAAGTAAAAATCTTATTTTTAAGAAAATAAGGGTGTGAGTGAATTCAACTAAATTTCTGATTATACTAATGTAGTGTTTGGAACATTTTCATAGAGAACATTTCCCATAATGCTATTTCAACGTAAATTTCATTTTAATTCCAAATATTTCTACCATTTTTCTAATATTTTCTACTCGATTATCTTTATTTGACAATTTTATGATGTATAAGAATATATCTCAGTTTTCAAAGCTGCTTTTGTAAATTTTCCGACTGCTTACAAATATTTTCATTTGGATATTTTTAAAAATAAAAAATTTGTTATATTTTTCCAATATGTTCGAATCGGTTCATATTTATTTTGTAATTGTATGGCTATCTTAGAATTAATATAGGTTATTAAACATTTACAAACTGCTTTTTGAAAAACACCGAATGCATCCAATTATTTTTGAATTTGTCCGAATCGGATTTTTTAAATTTTCTATTTAAAAATTTGTGAAATTTTTCCAATATAACCGACTCGGACTTTATATATTGGCAATTTTATACTATATAAAAATACATGACAATTTTTATATGTTTTTATTTTTCGAAAATTTCCGACTGATTTTAAATATTTTCGAATTTATCCGAGTCGGATTTAATACATTATTTCGATTTTTTATCATTTTATGATTTATAGCTAAAAATTGTGATAGTGCCGAATATATACAACTTTTCGAATTTTTACAACATTTCCGACTCGTGTTTTTCCGAATAAGCCCTACTGGCTGAGCTACCCCCCTATAGGTCCGGCCCTGTAGACAACATACAAAATTATGTCCAATATACGGACCTTTCCCCTACAAATTTGTAATTTTGATATCTTTGGTTTGTATTAATTGATTATGATTATTGAAAAGGTATTGCAAACATACATGTGTTGCTTTTTCTATCTCAAAATATCGTACGAAGAAGCTGCGTTTAAATTATTTATTAGTACCCGAATGGTAATTGGTTAAGGTAAACCTTGTTTCGCATCCGTCTCTGATCAAAATACGATCAGGCATCTCTACCAAAGGCCACCTGAAATCATAACGATCAGGGTCAACTAGCGTAATCGTAACTGTAAATCCACGTGAGGCAACCTGATCCAACCTTCATAAAAAATACTGATCTAAAGTGATCGAGATGTTATTAAAAACCTTTTAAAATAAAATTGGGTAGCAAAATTATTCTAATAAAAAAAAATATTCTAATAAATAAATGTTAAACTCAAATTCAAAAGAAATACAAATTCTCAACATTTTTAAAAATTTGAAATATCTCATTTAGGGCCGTTTTCACAATGTTCGGTTACGTTAAAATTAATCTGTAGGTTTGTTAACTGGCAGATAGCCTAACTTTCAGAATAAAGTTTCCGTTAAATATTTTGTTTTCACCAACTAAAATTATTTAACTTCCGGTTAGAACGATATTGTAATAGATTTTCTGACATATCTGGCAACTAATTGACATACATAAATTAATGTATTCAAACTTAATTTTTTAAATTCCATTAAATTGTGATTTTTTTTGTCGTCATATTTGGATATTGCGACGACAGATTTGCAATCGCAATAGACCGTTTTGCTAATATTTCTATTACCATTTACCTTATGATATTTTGCGACATTGCATTTTGGTATTTCGGGAACAATTTTATGTACAAATTGTAGCATCATTTTTTCAATGGATTGTCAAAATCTGTCGGTTATAAATATAACGGAAACATGTTCTATCGGTTATAGTATCTGCCAGTTAAAGAAAATTTAAATGACAAACAGATATAACAAATGATTGTGAAAACGAATTTTGCGCAAACTGTCGGTTAAAGTGGAAGTTAATATTTAACTAGATATTGTGAAAACGCCCCTTAGACTCAACACGGTAACTTTTTGTCATTGCAAAGATATTTAGATAACTTTGTTCACAAAACTATTTTTTGTTTGAAAGGTCTCAAATTGGGTAACAGCAGTTTAAGATTAATTAAAAAATAAACACTGAATTATATAATGTTTGGATAAGGGTAACAGGCAATCTGTTCAGGATAGCAACTTCGAATAGCGTCATGTTTTGAATCCGGCACTGATGAAAACCCCTGATCATTGCCTGTTTTGAAATCTGGCTGCTTGATCGCATCCTGAACTAAATTTCCACTCGAGTAACTCAAAGTTCTAAAATGCGAATTTGTACAAAAAAGTGTACCTTTTCTAAAATTTTGTATACATATTTTTTTTAATTAATTTTCTTATGCAGAATATGAAGCCATTCTCAATAAGAAGCCATTTGTTTCAGAATATATCAAATATCATAGATTTGGGAAATAATCGTAATATTTTTATTTATAGGATAACGAGGCTGTTCCACCCGATACTCATGAGATGATTGGAAGTACGAAATCATTAATACCTTTGAGTCCATGTAATGAATTTGGAGCAAGAGATAATGCATTTGATTACGAGAAGGGAACAAATCCCGTATTACCTGAAAAACCATTAGTCGATTTTTAAATTTACTCCACATTACTTTATTGGAGTATCCTGATTATTACTTCATATATAAACACGAAATGTTATGTAAAACTATGACTTATCTTAAGCTTACGAATTTTTATTACGAATTTTTTATGAGGTTATTTTTAAAAGATAAAAACTTAGGCGCATATTCATATACAATTTAAAGTCGACTTCAAAATAAAATGATATTTTTTTTTAGTTATTATTCTATATGAAAATTGTCAAATAGTTAGTTGACTTTAATTTTAAAGTCGACTTTGTCAATGAATATGCGCCATAGTTATCATTAAATTAAGAAAATAAAAACACCAAAACTGACTGCCTTTAAAATGTTTGTGCATTAAGAACTTCAACTACACACGACCAATCAAAAATGAGGAATTTAAACATTTTTAACAGTAAATAAAACAGTAGAGTATTACATTAAAAATCAAAATTATATATTCAATATGTCTGTACGTACTACTCACTAAAAGTAAAAATAATAAATATATTACACATCTATTGAAAAACGAGTACTTATTTACTATTAACGTTTCAGACAGCAGTCTCAATATGCAATTATTATAACTCAAAACAAACCGAAAATAAAATTATAATTAAAGTATGTTTGGCAACTCTCGCGTTGCGTTCGGTAAGTTGTCGATAGACGAAGTTTAAATTCGTTTAAAGAAATATTTTACCTACGAAAAACCAACTAGCATCGTGAGTTTTTTATAAACATAATGTTAGTTATTTAAGACAGATCATTTTCTGAGAACACGCATATTATTCATATGTAGTACAAGTGAAAAGTAATATTTACATGTGTGTGCTGCAATGTCAAAAAAATGGTCATATTCATAGATGTTTTTATGTTATTTATATTTTTCCATAATTTTATTAAATACTCAATGTTATTAAAGCTTTTTTTGTTAAATGATATTGTGAATGTGACAATAACGGTATTCTTATGAATACCATGTATCAAATTAATATTTACATTGACCCAGTAAGTTTAAAGGTCAATAAAGTCGATTTCATTGTGAAGTGTAATTATTTTTGTGAATTATATTTTAAGGGAAAGTTCCTAACTGAGGTTGAGAAAGCCAAAATTAAGTGTTTAAAGGAGAACGGGTTATCAAATCGTGAAATTTCTCGTCAAAAAATCGTTCAGACTATGTCATAAGAAATTTTCTTAAGTTTCCAGCAGATTTTATCGCAAGTTGTTCCGAAAAAAAAACAACTTCTAAAACTACATTTATTTGGAATGCAAAGATAAAAGTCGTTCCACATGATTTTATGAATCACTTTATATTCAAGAGTTCTAAAGAGTACACAAATTTAAATTTATCGTTTGAATATCGAAATATGAGAGACAATCGAACAAAGTTCTGTGTCTACATCCAATTCAATAGCAATCTGTTCTAGAATAACTTTTCTCCGCAACGAGAACAACTTCACATTGGGTTCCGATAAAAAGTCATTCTACGTTCTATTGTAGCGGAACGTATACGAGTAGCGAATACAGTTTTTGAGCATCAAATGAGAACGTAAAAGCAAACGGGGATAAAAAGTCGTTCCACGTTCGCTTCTTTTAGAATGTAATTGAGAATATACAAAATGTTTCAAACCTCTTTGAATCCATCCAATTCAATAGCAATCTGTTCTAGAATAACTTCTCTCCGCAACGAGAACAACTTCACATTGGGTTCCGATAAAAAGTCATTCTACGTTCGATTGTAGCGGAACGTATACGAGTAGCGAATACAGTTTTTGAGCATCAAATGAGAACGTAAAAGCAAACGGGGATAAAAAGTCGTTCCACGTTCGCTTCTTTTAGAATGTAATTGAGAATATACAAAATGTTTCAAACCTCTTTGAAAAATTAAAAAAAAAAAAATAAAGTTAGCTGCATATTCTAAATCAACAGTTCAATTCAAAACCTGTGTGTCATAGGATATAAAACATATTTAGTAAGTACTTTTTTATTTAAATTAAAAATATAGCTTAACATGTTAATACTACAGGTAGTGTCGATGGCTCAGATGGTTGGTGCGCAGGAAGTCCATATAATGGCTGGAGAATATCAACCTCAAAAATATAATAAGTTCAGGAGCAAAAATGTCCATGAAATATTTAATTTTTTAATATACATTAAAGTTTAAATATTCCTGATTATATCTATAAATGAAATGTCCTGTGTGTGCCAGAGCATCACGAGAGAACGAAGAGACGGATTTGCCTAATTCCTTTTGTATTCTGTTCGTGTCAATGCAAGAGTGGTTTAGGAAAAAAGATAAGTCGGAAAAACCCAAAGGAAAAGCCGGAAAATCGAAAATATCTAAATTTCATATCTAGGACTATGAAATTTGGGCAGGGTGTTCATCTCTTGACGTATGTGTGCACTACGGTGGGATTTTTTAAAATTCGCCTCCTAAGATACACAAATGGGCGTGACAAAACTGAACTTTTAATTCAAAATATCTGTATAAGATAGCCACAGTCATGAAATTCGGCTCAGTAATGTATTTTGTTGTTGTTTACATTTTTGATAAATGTGGGTGGAATTTGATAAAGGGGCGTGGCACTTCCCATATAACCATAACTTTAAAAATGCTGTAAATCCTGACCTAAGTTATGAAAATTGAAACAAAGTTAAAAATTGTGGGCGTGGGCGTGGCACCTTAAATATAACTAAGAGTAGAGTTATAAAAATCAAATCAAATGTTCATATTTAAAACTCCGATCATCACGTAGAATATGGACGGGATTGGACAATGGGGCGTGGCACCTCCCATACAAAATAAAAACTTAAAATTGCATTTACTACTAAGAGCAGAGTTGAAAAAAATCGAAACAAAAGATTATATTAAATATTATAATCGTCACGTAGAATCAGGGCTGGAAAAAAAATCCGGATTTTTTTTTTAAATCCACTCCGCCACATAATTTTGGTTTTTATTGGATTTTATTGGATTATTTTGGATTATATTGAATTTTTTAATTGATTATTTATAAATAACATAATTTCAATAGGATTTATCGGTTAGTTATTACTTCCCACCCTTTCGCTGCCAAGAACTACTAAATAACATCTGTTTAAAAGATAATTTGTGGAAAAAATTCACCGTCTTGGATTTGGAAGCGGTTCTCTTTATATACTGAATTAGTCATATGGACGAGAAAATGAAACGGCCTAAGTGCCTAACAAAATCTATTTGAATGTCCTCTTTATAACACGACAACTCTCAGAATCTATTAGATTCAATCAATATCTACCGCTTTAAAAATTAGCATAGAATTGACTTGAATTAAATCCATGGTTTCGGCGAATACATCATTAAATTATTTGGATCTTCATAAAGGCCTAAGTTGGGTAATATGTATGTCTGCTATGTTGGCTAATATAATATATGAATCATATCATTACCATCTTCAGCAGAGATTTCATCCAGCAGTGGTTCAAATAATTATTTTCGATTTGGTGGTTTATAAAAAATTCTTAAATTTTCAAAAAATAAATTGTACCCTGAAAATCACAAATATATTTCCCAAGTTATAATTCGAAAAATGCTAAAACTCCTGACTTACTAATAGCAGAGTTGTACAAATCGAAACAAAGGATAATTTTTAAAAATTTTAATAGCCACATGGAATGTGAGCGAGATTGGAAAAAGGGGTATGTACAATGTGGGCGGGAAAAAAGCGACGTAGACATGCACTAAAAAGGGAAAAAGGGGCGTACACTACACTTTATAAACGATATAGTTTTACAATTACAAAAAATTAGCACGGGCGAAGCTGTGAACGGGTCCAGCTAGTTAGTTTTATAAAAATTAAATGAACACATTTTATGCTCCAAAAATTGATTGGTTCACTTTCTGACCGAATATTTGAAGTAATCAGTCTTAATGGTGATCCAACT
Organism: Dryomyza anilis; assembly: GCA_951804985.1. Classification (NCBI taxonomy): domain Eukaryota; kingdom Metazoa; phylum Arthropoda; class Insecta; order Diptera; family Dryomyzidae; genus Dryomyza; species Dryomyza anilis. The sequence goes on along the minus strand of OX638134.1, from coordinate 39,776,409 downwards.
AAACATTAAATTAAAAACTTATTTTATTTTCCAATTTAAATATCGATCTTTTATAATTTAAGTTTTGTTAATTATTTGTAAATTAATGACGAGACGTTCAAAAGAAGGACAGGACTTCTAATAGACGGGCGTAGGGTCACCGGCACAGGTTGGCCGATAACGCCGTTATGCAACCCAAGTATCCACTTTGTGGCAACTTAAGTGGTAGCCACACAATTGCCATTAAAGTGTTCGTTCCAAATCATGCGAAATATACATATTTTTCACCCAATTGCTAGTCAAAAAGCCCCGGTGCTTTTTTGCCACAAATTTCGATCTATATTTGGAACTTGAACTGTAATTTTAAATGTGGAACTTGTGTGAATTAAAAATAAAAACAATAAAGATTCTCGCAGTGCCATAAGCGTAAATGTTTGTCATGTAATAAAACTGCACATAATGTCAAAAATATGCTAAGGCATAATAATACAAGTGTTTACGAACAGATTTTTCTACAACTACAACTCTAATTTAAGTTTCGGGTTAAAGCTTATATCTAATTTTAACGCGCACCTAAAAAAAATGCAATTTGTGAATTTTTTTAAAAAAACGTGTTTTTTTTTTTAATTTCTTAAATTGTACTAAACATGTTTCTATTAGGTTCCTAATTATATAAATGCAACATATATGGAACATAATACATTTTTAATTTGCCACTATTTTACCACGGCATAACAACAAAGTTAGCTCCGCCCATTATCGTAAATGTTCCATATCTTACTTATAAGCAACACATTTGCCACAAAAGTTTGTGGCAATTATCGAGCCGTGGTTACTTGGTAAGTAATCTATATTATGAGAATTCCGAATGTTTTTCTGTATACTGTAAAACAGATGGACATCGACTCAAGAGGTGTCATCTTTTCTGTTACAAACGGATTTTCAAAATTGTTTGTACCCTTTCACTTTTATTGTAGGGTATACAAAAGGTAATGTTTATCGAATAAATAAGGTCACACACAAATTGTTTACTTACTTTTAATTCTTCTTGGCGTCTATATGCATCAGACATCATTTTACGACGTATATCTTCAGTAATAACTGCCTCTCTACCAGGCGGGCCCTCTCCATGACTGCCTAGCTTGACCACAACCTGGTTATGAGATTGGATTGCTTCATATAACAATGTAAGTAAAACGATTGATGTACTACATACTTTAGTCTTGTCATTGACTCCAACATAATCAGACAATTTTTTATCTGGAATAAACTGGCGCCCGGCGAACCAAAGCTGAGATTTCGACGGCTCCAGAACATCCTTTGAGGCCTGTGTTCCACACAAATCTTCAGTGTTGGAGAACTCCATTCGTATTGGGTCATGTGGAGGCAATTGCATTGGATAAACAATTGTCACAGCTCCACGCAAAATATTTAAAGCTTCTTCCAAAATGCGTTGTGTGAGTTTCTTATTTTGAAGAACAAGTTTCTAAATCAAAACAGAAATAATGTTTATTTATGCATCAATAAATTAATGATAATAAATTACTGATAACTACCTTGTCAATAAGATCCTTTGCATCCTGCATAGCATTCTTTAACACAGTCTGCATATTTTCTTTGGGCTGCTGGCCATTTCGACGCCCCAAAGGATCCTACATTACGAAATGTTAATTTAACCTATTTGTATGAATTGCACGAACTAACACTTCGACACTTACCTTATTGTAAACAAATCCTCCTGAAGGTATACATTTGGTAGCCCATATATCCTTGAGCTTCAACTCCTCGATTTGTTCATCAGTCAAGCCAATCATTTCCGTCGGCAACATGGTACCATGCTCAGCCAATTCTTCGATATCCATACATAGACGATTTACCTTAAGGCGACCATTGTATATTGAAGTGAGTTCTTTAATAACTTCACCTGCTTGGTCACTGGTTTTGGCCTCAAATAAAAAGAGGTTCTCATCACCGCGTTTGACGTGCAAAATAACCATTTTTTTTTTAAATTTATTATACGATTTATTGCAAATCAAATGAATAAAATGACGACTACAATGTTTTGGTTATAAAACAATACTAATTGTTGTCAGTTGTTTGGAAATTTTGAGCGATCTAATTTGGTTGCTATGATAACCTATTTTAAGAGAAATTTATTATTAGATGTTGCCTGGAAACGACGGTGCATTATAACTGGTCCGTATGGTCAAGGTGTAATCGAAAGTTTGTTATAATCTATTTCAAATAATAACCAAAAAAAACAAACAATAGGACAGTACACTCAGCAAAAATACAATATTATTACTATTTTTTATGGTATTTTTTACTATTCAAATTAGTCAATAGGATAAATTATAATTTTAATCGGTAAATACTATTATGTACCAAAAAATAATATAAACATTTTGGAGTTCCTATGAAAATATTTATATTTTGTACACTATTGAATTAATAATTTTCGTATTGAACAATTTAAAATGGATTTTTTACTTCTTAGATTTTTAAAAGGAACTTTTTTTTAAATTTTGAAAAAAATTTCCATGCCAAATTTCAAGTTGGTATTTTCATAACATCATATTTAAAAAAATAATTTTCAAAAATTTTATTTATTTCTTGTACTGAAAAAAATAGAAAATTTTTACTAAGGTAAAAGTTGTTCTTGAATATATTTGAACATATGAATATATTTGTACATGAAAACATATATTTTATTTTTTTTTTTTCAATACAAAAAATATACCAAAATTTTTATTTATTTCAAAATTTTAAAAAGAGTAATTTTTAAGGACATCAATTTAGAATTGCAAGGATAATGACCACGGCCCACATGTTCCAGTTTAGAAGTTACAACTTAATTGTTCTAATATCTTGTTATAATAGCTTTAAAACGAACTCATAACGGAGCTTCTAGCATTTCTAGTTTAACAGCCATATTCTAGCAAACAATGAAAATTGTTATCAATAATAATTGTTACAAATGACAATTGATTCAGACTTTTACGTCAAAAAACATAAAAAATGAAATTGACATAATACGAAATTGTGACAAAGCGCACTATAGTGACCGATTTTAATTTGTGACTCTTGCCAGAATAGGGCTATAAGAAATATTTAAATTTAAACAACCATACAAAAGTGATTTTTGGTCCATTTTATGTCATTTTGAACCACTGTATATCTGGAAATTGGTGTAACATAAACAAAAATCATCAACTATATTGTTGTCCTATTATCTTAGGTTCACGAGGTATTCGATTGATAAAGGTCTTAATATTCCGCAATTAAACCGGATTTTTTTAAGATCACCATAAATGATATGGGTTCCTCATCAAAGAACCGAATGTATGCTTAAAGCAAACCAGCACTATTTTATTTGGAATTACTACATCTCTTGTCCTATTTTTATACCCTACACCTATGAGGTACATGGGTATATGAGGGTATATTAACTTTGTGCATATATTGTAACGCCCCTTAGGAGGCTTGTCCGGTATGGAAAAGTATATATATTCTTGATCAGCATCACTACCCGAGTCCGTTTAGCCATGTCCGTCTGTCTGTATGTCTGTCTGTCTGTCTGTCTGTCTGTCTGTCTGTCTGTCTGTCTGTCTGTCTGTCTATCTGTATGTCTGTCCGTCTTGCTGTCTTGCTGTCCGAATACAGAATAACTGGAGAAATACTGATCAGAATGCGATGAAATTTCGTCTCAGTATATTTTAGCCAAAAGTAGGAACTGAGTTTGAAAATGAGCAAAATCGGTCAACGGACACGCCCATCATTTTTATATAACTCTTTCGAAACTAATATTTCGAAAATTTTTCAAGGTATAGTTATAAAATTTAAAACGTATTGTTAGAATTTACCTAAAAATATGTGGTCCAAAAATGGGCGTGATCCGCCCACTTTTTTTTTCATTATTTCCCGGGTTTTCATAGTGGAAATTTGATCCGTAAATTATTAAAATCAAATCTATGAAATATTAGCCTTTCAAAATTTTAAATATAGGAGTGGTCCGCCAATTATATTTATCAATTTTTTTTTTAGTTTTTTATACTTTATATAAATTTTTTAATTTATGGGGATATAAGACGTAAATTTCTGATATATGAATAATATTCTGAGGGTGGGGAGGTTCAGCATAATTAAAAATTTTATATTAAGGTATACAATTAAATATTCCTCATTAATATCTCCACCAAAGGTGTAGGGTATTCCATAGTCGGGCCCGACCGACTATAAAAATCCGCCCCATGTGACCGAACTTACCCATGTGACCTAACTTTCCCAACTCGTTTAAGTTGTCACAGTTAATATCGTCACTGTCAGGCAAAGGGGTGAATGTGCATTTTTAAACATGTTGGGAAATCAAATTTTATAGTTTGAAGTGCTAAAAATTATTATTATTTTTTTATTTTTGTTTATTCATCAATTACACTACCCAACACGATTTTTGTCATGGACTGGTGCTGATTTTGACTGCATACTCAGTACGTCACGTTTTTGAGAATATTTTAATCGTATTTATGAGCCGTTCTCGCCCACTAGTTAAAAATAATATAATACTGTGGAAAAATAGTTTAACGAAAAAAAAACCTAAACAATTTTCAAAGCAATTGTCAATTTTAACATATAGTAATGAATGCTAAAATTCCAAAGGCGCACAATGAATGATACACTCAATAATAACCTTCAAAACAATCTCCAAGTGGGGTCTTGCAAATAGAGTTGATTTTAATGGCAAGACCCAATGTTGTCTGTTATCTCACAAAAGAATGGATTCACCCCTCCCTCCCCTCAATATGGACTCTGTGGATATTGCGCAGTCAGCTGCTCTTGACGTTCTGGGTATATCAATTCAATGTGACCTCCGTTGGAATGATCACATATTTGATGTGTCGAAAGAAGCGGCCAAGTGCCTCGGTTTTTTTAAAAGGTGTAAGACATACTTCACTCCCGCTGACTTGCGCATTTTCTTCACCACCTTTATTCGGCCTAAGATGTAATACAATTCGCACATATGGGCAGGGGTTTCAAAATCTTCCTTGGAGTTCCTGTATCGAATCCAACAACGTGCAATATATTTAATAGGGGATGAAAATATTTCATCCTCTATCGGTTCTCTTGAGCACCGAAGGACCGTAGGGTGTGTAAGCCTGTTTTATAGGTATTACAATGGTAAGTGTTCGAGGGAAATACATGGCCTGATTCCACCAGGTCGAAGTTAAAAATAAACAAAAAAAAACAGAAGGTGGTATCATTGACGACAAAGTCATCAATGATGAATTGTGGACATTGGAAAACAACAACAATTTGGACATTGCATTAAAGATGTCATACATAATGGTAAAAGTGAAAATAAAATATCGTGTAATTTAAATTATCAACACGTGATGGAAAATATTTCTTTTCAGAGTTTACTTTGATGACAGCGAAGAAATCTCAAGTCATTGTACAATTTTACCTTCGAAAGATTTATAAAGACGATGGCGATGTATAACCAGGATTACTTTTCTTTCAATTCAATAAAAATTACTCCGCGAATTCTAATGGAGTACCTTTTCTAAATATTCATCAACTGTCTTCCTATTTGTAAGATGTTTAATTGATGGTTGCTATACATAATCGTTAATTTGAAAGATGCTTGAGAGATAGTTCTCTTAAATCTAAATAATTTGCAAATAACTTGATATTTAGGGCTGTGATATTTCTGGTAATCATCTTTGTTTTCTTAGTGTATGATTAAATAAAATATTAAATGTGTCTTCATACTGTTTTTATTTTTCAGGGAACAGGAATTAATAGATGTATTTTTTGAAATTGTGTGCGTGACATATTTACGCATCAAAAATACAATTAGAAAACTTTACATAAATAAGTTTTATATATAAAAAAATGTCTTAAAATAGAATTTCAATTGGAGGTTTCGGCATGCTTGCTGACTTGGAGGTTTAAACAAACTCATGCTTGCTGAATAGAAGGTTGGCACAACCTCATGCTTGCTGACTAGGAGGTTAGCACAATCTCAATTTTGCTGATTAGGAGGTTGGTACAATCTACATGTACTGTCCGTTTGTATACCTATCCTAGTCAGATGTTTAGCAAGCCGACAGTGACCTGTAATAAGTCCTGTTAGAATATTTTGGTTTTTCTTCGATAGTTTAATGTATACTTTAAATCTTTAATGTATACTTAAAGTCATAGGACCGAATGAAATTCTTTGATTGACTTTAGCCTGTCCCAACCATAGTTCTTTTCTGGTGTTAAATAGTTCTTCTCGTAATAGCTTTTTTTTACAACACTGTCACCGATACCACAAAAAGGTTCGGGACCTATTAGCTTTGTGGCGGCTCCTTTCCGTGCAAGTTGGTCAGCTTCTTCATTGCCTTCTATTCCCCTGTGGCCAGGGACCCAGAGTATGGTGACGCTATTATACATACCTAGTGTATTTATTTTACCTAGACATTCCCATACTAGTTCTGAGTTGATCTCGTAAGATTCTAATGTCATTATGGCTGTCTGGCTGTCCGACAGCATTGCTATATTTTTATTGCTATAATTCTTGTCCAGTTGAACAGGATGCATCTATCTATAGCGTATATTTCCGTTTGAAAGATACTGGTGTATTTTCTCATGGCTTCGTGTATATCATATGTATATCAATCATATGTGTATATAATATGTATCAGATATTTTTTTCCATATCTTTTTGTTACTGCATTTCGTCTTAGAGTTTTTACGAAGTTGAATCTTTTCGTTTTATGGTATATTGGAGTTGGTAGCGTGGGAAACAGTCGAGTCAGAAGACACTTTTTCCGGGACTCCATACGTCCTCCATTTCCAATACCTTTCTTTGCTGTGCATACCCTTAAAGTTATGCAGCATTTACGTTGTGAAATGCATACAACGTACGTCTAGAAGCAGCATTTACGCATAAAAATGAAAATTTGTGGTCGATGTCACCTTGCCTTATTATTCATATGGCCCATTTGAGGGATCAATTTTTATAAAAACTGGATAACAATCAGTAGGCCGTTAGTAAAGTACGTTATTGACATTAGGAAGAACAGATACCATTACAACCGAGAGCAAAGAAAATAATGAAACTTAAATAATAAATAAAATGAGATAATTAAAAAAAAAATAAAAAAAATTGAAATTAAAAAATAAATAAACTAAATTAAAAAATATTTTTTTACTATAAAATAAAAATATGTATGACAATCATCTGTGTGACTTCCTTGATGAATGACGTGCATGACATCGTAAATGCTACATCATGCATGAATCGGAGGACATTGCACTTTGTGATAGCAAACAACAGCACTCTAAAAAAAACTTTCAAAAACTTTGTTTTTATTTGTTCGCGAAATGCAATAAAATGTATTAGTTTGATTATAATTATACGCATGGATGAAAAAATTGTTGCCATATTAAGAAGCAATTGACAATTGTTTTTAATTTTCTAAGTGCAAAAACATGTCCCACAAAAATTCAAATTTCCCACATTTTCACACATATTCCTCTACTATTGCATTCTAAAAAAATCATAGGCAATTAGTTTTTGTTCAAAATCAATGTCATAGATGTAACTGTGATCAGTGAAGAGTTCTCCATTATAAACAAATTGTTGATAGTCAGTATAATATAAGCCTACAATATATAAAATAGCCGAGTGAAACAACTGTGCTGCATTGGATAGGTTTGGTCCTGAGTGCTAATTAGGAATTTTAAATTAATCTAATATTTTGTTAATTTTTTAATAAAATTTATTTTGACAAAACAAAAATATTGACAAATTTTTCTTTTCTTTTTTGCACTTTTTCTTATCTTAAAATTCAACATATTTACAGTTTTAAAATTCATTTAAGTGGTATTAATATGTGTATTACAGGCGTCACTGCCATTTCTAAGTATTAAATTACTTACACAATATTCTAATTACACGTGCAGTTGCCATTAATGACAAAACACATTTATAACTGCATTGTGTAGCCCACAATATACAGTACTACCATACACAATAAAACAACACAATACGTGGAAAATAATTGCGCAGTGTAATAAATAATTAATATAGTTATTTTTTAAATAAGTTAATTGCCTCAGTTCATACTTAGTATAATTGCATTTTATCGAAAATCTACGAATATAATAAATACGATTTTTCTAAAAATTGTAAAAATACTATGATATTTATTAAATTAAGTTTATATGTCTACAACCATATTAATTTGTTATCTAAGAAGTTTCCTAAAATTTTCCATTTCATAAATGCTGTTCGATAACCTAAAACAACGAATAGAAATTTAATTTAAATGTTTTTAAATAGTTTGAGCAAAAACTGACCTTCCAAATGCATTGAATAAAGCCACAATTTCCGAGCGTGATAATCTGAATATTGGATCGGCTTCTATGTACGGTTTATTCCACAAACCACTCTCTGTCGCCAGGTTTAGTTTTTCCGAATATAAAACCTTGAGAGCTGTCCCAAGTCCCTGCGTCTGTAAAAAGTTACCCAATAACCTACTGTTCCCAAATTCCGAATATCTGACTTACCTGTAGTTTTCCCCAAAGTTTACATTTGTCACAACCCACACAATCCATGATTCGGGATATATTTCTGAACTTTTCCTTGTATTCATGTTTGAACTTAATTGATGCAATTCCATTCGAAAACAGCACATTCTCATCGAAGTGTGATTGAAAAGATCTATAGAAAATTTCAAATTAAATGAACATTTAAAAAATAGGTATATATTAAGGAAAAGCTTTGTACGTACTCTATGACTGACAGGAAATCATTAATTGCCAACTTCACCTCCTCATCCTCTTCTGCGATACCAGTATAGTAGTTTTCACGTCTAAGATAGGGCGCAGCTTTCGCCAGCGCACGCAATTCCACCAGATATATAAAATACAAGTTTCGCAGCCAGTGCGGCCCCTCGTCATTAGTTGTCTCTGGGCTAAAGCGTCGCTTGAACTCATTCAATTGCGGTCCCCAAACACCTTGCGGATCCAAAAAGTCCTTTGTCTCCGACAATAAATACTTGGAGCACAAATGAATATTGATGCTTGTATGAAGACCCGATATTAAACGATAAAATGCGCGCTGCTCCAGACATAAATTCCGCAAATCCAAATGCGGTATATAATTCGAAAGTGAATTTTTCGTATCATTATTTTCGGCAAAACAATTTTCCAGATAAATACTTTTCCATATGCGATGGGCAGAATCACCTTTATAACCAGTATAGCGTTCGGGATTAAGCAAAAGATCGACATATTGTGCACCGTCCTGCAAGTCGTCCAATATGCAGAAATCTTCCTCAGCCTCGTCGTGTTTGGCCCAGCGTGCAAACTCCTCGTGCGCCTGATCACTTATACTAGTGTCGAGAAAACTGAGCACTTTGTTGAAATCTTCATTGTCGGAGCAACCGTCTGTTTGTCCTTCTTTCGTGTACTAAAATTAAAAGTGCGTAAAATTATTGCAAGCCCTTTGTATTCAACATTGACTATTCAAAATTTGTTAAATCCAGCTGTTTGATTAGTACATTTTTGATATTAGAATTAATTAATCGATTAATAAAACGTTTGTTAATCAATTCATCAGAAATCTGATTTATCAAGGTTGTGATTTAACGGCTTTTTGATTATTTAGAGTTTAGATTCACTGTAGCGAAATATCTTAAACTAATGTACTACATGGTTCTTAATTACTTAAGGCCTACTTAAGTAAACGTACGAACAAAACCAGATCGGTCATTGTTTAAATAAATTCAAATCTACATGAATATTACAAAATTTAAAAAGTATCATGTAAAACCAGAAAGTTTCGCTGGCACTTTTGTCAAATAAACTTAAACATTGGTTATATGAAAATGTTGTCAACGAGACATTTTTAAAGCAAAAAGAACATGGTATGCTAAGCCCAATATGGAATGTAAGTTTTTAATAAACTTTTATTTATGCTAATTACATTTTTTGTCGTAACTTTGGATACGATCGACTGATTTGAATCAAAATTTGAATACACAGAAAAATAGTAAGGCGACTTAGCATATTATAGAATGAGCTGGTCGATATGATGATATTTTGCAGATTGCCTTTACTGAATATAACTACTTAAAGTGTTGATCATGCAAGGTTGATGATGAACATGGCGGTAAAACGTTAAGATTCAAACTTAAAGTATTCAGCATAAATTATCTTTAGGAATTCCACGACAAATGACTACTATATTGTTATTCTAGACTTTTAGGAACATTATTTTATACCACATTTATGGTCCACTGAGCACAAAAACTAATAAATAATGAAATAAAGAAAAAAATAATAGTGACGCACAGTGTACTTTACCAGAAATAATTAAAAACAAAAAAAACGCCTATAATTTGTTATCAAATGGAAACGCAATCAATGCTCTGATAGGAAATGAAACCAATAATTAAAACTGTCAATCGCAGTCACAGTAACTGATATATGTGAGATATCATACATATATGACTTGTTGAGATAACATGCACATTTAAATGCTGTAGGACATAACGAGCGAGACACATCTAACTCACCTTAAAAGCCGCTGCCCTAGCATTGTGTTCTCCGTGCTCTTTTAAGCCTTCTGGTATGCTGTGTTCCTCGCAGTTTTGAACTTGACAGAAACGCATGGCACACTTACTGTCGTCGGGCCAGAAAGGGCACTCCTGCTGCAGGTTTACTTTGTAAAAGCGAAAATAGTTCTTAACCAACAAACTCCTCAGACGTGGATATATTTTTATGTTGTTAAAGTGATCCACAGTGTCCACATCGCAACTGCAATCATTAATGCCGCCTTCAAGCTGCAAATAAATAAAGATTTATCGTCTGGTCAAGAATCCATATTATAACTTACCTCGCAAAAGCAGTTTTTATTTGTCACTTCTTCATCATAAGCTGCAAAATAGCCCGTCGATGTTTTAGCCAGATAGATGCACAGCGCTATGACGATGTAGACAACGTAATGCTCGCGCAAATGTCTTAACAATGGCATGGTGATTCTTGTGGTTATCCCGCTGTACTTTAATAGCCGGGTTTTGAAGGGTTTCTATATGCTTCTATAAGGTGCCGTTTTGATTTCACAATTTTCTAGACTTTTCTCAAATATCTTCTCTGCATCGTCATCCAATATGTAGACGATTTTCCTTTGGGTTAGATGTGTTTTTTGTACATTTCCACTTAATACTTTTATTATATATAACAGAATAATTTATTATGTGACTGGGTTAATGTTGATAGTCCCAGCCACCACAATGATATTTTAAACAACAAATATATATTCTTATATTTTTCAAGTCTATCAAAAATAAATATTTTGTTTTACAGACTTTTGTTGTTGTTGTGTTTTATTATTTTCGTAAACTCTTCAAGATGCGATGTGTTTTATAGTGATTTGTTGAATGAAAGTAAAAGAAATGTCCATTTCAGTGTATTGTGTTGTGTATTGGACACGTACTCTTATAGTGTATAGTTTGTGGTGTTGTTTACTACTTTTGCAAGACTGTCAAAAACAGCTGTACAGATAAGGATGCAAGCCACATATCGATGTTTTGCAAACATCGATGTTTTAGGCTACAGCATCGATAATTGACATCGTTGTCATAAAAATAAGGGAACCGGATAATTCATCTTTAACAATTCATCGTATCACAATTCATCGAACACAATTCATCGAACACAATTCATCGAACACAATTCATCGAACACAATTCATCGTATGCACAATTCATCGTATCATAATTCATCGTATATACAATTCATCGTATGCACAATTCATCGAATCACAATTCATCGTATCACAATTCATCGTATCACAATTCATCGTATGCACAATTCATCGTATGCACAATTCATCGTATCACAATTCATCGTATGCACAATTTGTCGTATACACAATTCATCGTATCACAATTCATCGTATCACAATTCATCGTACGCACAATTCATCGTATGCACAATTTGTCGTATACACAATTCATCGAATAAAGAGGAACTTCTAAACGGATTTCGAATCAGTTAATAATACGTTACGACGGTACGTTAACGGACCGTCATACTGGATGACAAACGGAGTGAGTCCGTCGTGAGTAAGTTTCAACGGTACGTTTACGGACCGTCATACTGGATGAAATACGGAGTGAATCCGTTGATTTTACGTATCGACGGTCCGTTAATGGACCGCCATTCTGGAAAATTACGGAGTGAGTCAGTTGAGATTTCTTTTCGACGGTCCCTTAACGTAATGTAGGGAATAGATTAAAGACTCTTTTTTCATATCATACAAAATTACCTTTTGCATATTATTATTATTTTACAACAAATTAAAAATAATTACAAATAATAAAAAAAATAAGTATTAAAATAATAAAACATTTTAGAATTAATTAATATACAGTGAACCTCGGCTAAGACTGTAATTCGTTACTGTAATTAAAAAGTTATTCGTTGAAATGCCTTGTTAAGATCTCTATCTATTTTTTGATATTAACATCTGTAAATAAATAAACAATATATATTATTAATTATAACAAAAATAATTAAAACAAAAGAACTAATTTAAAGCCAACGTCAATTGAATATAAATCCCGTAAAAAATATAGTAAAAAAATAGTAATTAAAAATTATTAGAAAAGAACTAATATTTTAATAAAATTTAATATTTTTATTTTCAATTGTGTGGAAAAAATTTTAAACGATGAATTTATACAAATTGTGCTACAAAATTACCCCTTTCCCGCAACTATAAAAAATACACTAATAGTAAAAGTCTTGCAACTATGATAAGTAATGTCATTTACTTACATTTGTTGGTATTTTGTTGCAAACCCCCAGGTTATCGTCCCTGTCATGGCTTGCACCGGCTAGCGTGCGGTCTCAGGGAGGTTCTCAACCGCCATGACAAGGCGAGGGGCGAACAATAGTCTAATTTTCAGCTTCCGCCGAAAACTAGACATATATAATTATATATATATACATAAAACATTTTACACATATACATATAATCACACAAAAAAAAGTACTAAAACATAAAAAAAATATTCTCAAAAAACACTAAAATTGTCGTTGCCAAATTTCGCCACCTTGGTCATCGTCATATCGCCCCTAATTTTTCAATTAGCACCTCATATTTTATTTTCTGAACATAAAAAAAAATTAAATTCGCCTTTGAAAATAGTCGGACTATTCACGGACTATTTTCGTACTGTCAGTGTGTGTGCCCTTTAAAAGGTACGAATAGTGGTAGGTATCCGGGTACCTTTTTTTTTATATATAACCACCCGCCTACATCACTAACAAAACAAAAAAAATAATAATGGCAGCCGGCTGCACAATAATAACAAAGTGCGTAAATAAAGTGAATTGTGCAATATAAACGGGATATAAAGTGAACCAAAAGTGAAGTGAAGATAAAATAAACAATAATTACAAAAAGAAAACAATAAAGTGAATATAAATTTGGTGTTTTAAATAAAGTGGAAATTAAACAAAAAGAAAACAAACACCACAGTGCACTTCAAAAAAAAAAGTTGTGTATAAAAAAAAATTGTTAACACAAAAAAAATAGTTAACAAAAAAAAATCAGATAAAAGAGAAAATAAATCGCGAGTGAGACAACGAAAAGTGCAAATAAACAAAAGTAAACAATATTGAATAAAAAAAAAACTACAAAAAAAATTGGATAGTGCACCAAATAAATAAAGAAAAATATACCGAAAGCTAGTTAAACCACAAACAAACAATAAGAAGTAAATACATAAATAATGGTGAGTATTGTTGTATCGTCCGTCCGATTTATACACAAAGACAAAAAAACAAAATTTTCTTTTTGTATAAATTATAAAATTTTAATATTATATTATACTTAAATAACCGTTTATAAAAAGTAGAATTATAATTATTTATTTGTATATGTATGAGTTGATATTAATTTATTTTTAACAGACCTGTTTTAATTTATTTATTTTCTTTCATTTACTAATTATTTTTATTTCTTTATTTACAGTGTACAAACATCAAACAATTAAAGACCAAGATTGGATTTTTAACAACAACCGACTGCGACGGTTGGTGCCACGCAAAAGAAGCTTAAGTGAACTTAAGGTAAGTATTTTGAAATATCAAATTTTTATTATTTCAAAATTATTGAAAATACATTTATTTTCGTAAATATATTTTGGCCAGGTCCTATCGGTTAGTTGAGGATTCTTTTCACCTAATGACGTTCGAATTCCCTACCTCAAAAGAGCTCTCTGGAGGGGATGGGGTCTTGGACAAAGGTCTCTACCGAGGATATGATGGGATAGACGTGGTCAAGGTAATATTTTCAATTTTTTTATTATTTTATTCTACTCCTTTCTTAATCTCTTTACAGGGTTTTTCTAAAATTTACATTAATACTGTTTTTTTTTATATTTTTTTATCAACTTATAAATTTATTTCTTTTCAGGTTTTTCTTTTCTAATTTTTTCTTAAATTTTATTTCTTTTCAGGTTTTAACAAACAACTTTCTTTTCTACTTTTAACTTATTTTAATTCTCTTCAAAATTTTAATACTAATATAAATTCTTTTTCTTTTCAGGTTTCTTTTTTTCTTTTCAGATTTTTGACAAACATTTTTAAATTCTTTTTCTTTTCAGGTTTCTTTTCAGATTTTTATGAACTTATAAATTCTTTTTCTTTTCAGGTTTCTTTTTCTCTTTTCAGATTTTAACAAAAAATTTTAAATTCCTTTTTTCTTTTCAGGTTTCTTTTTCTCTTTTCAGATTTTAACAAAAAATTTTAAATTCCTTTTTCTTTTCAGGTTTTAACAAAAATCTTAATTTACATTTAACATTTTAATCTCTTTTCAGGGTTTTTTTTTTTTTTTTATAATTTTATTTTCTTTGCAGATATTTGAATAATTTTCTTTTTAGGTATTTAACAAATTTCTTTTCGTTTCAGGTTTTTTTACTATGGGTAAGTATTTTTCTTTATGAAAAATTTAACATTTTATTAAATTTTTATTTTCAGTTCTTTTTTCTACGGTAGGTTTTTTTTTATATAGGTAGGTTGTTTTATTTATTTATTCATAACTTTTTATTCCTTTATAATTTTTTGAAAAATTTTCATTTATTTTATTTATTAATTCGTTTTTTTGTTTTATTTAAATTTTTCTTTGCAGGGTTTCTTAGGACGTTTTCCTGGTAGACAGTTTTTTGTTGGAATTTTGCTGGCATCCATACGAATTTGGAGCGCAGTCGTTCCCGATGGAGTTTTTTATGTTCGGGATATATATATTTTTGCAACAAAAAATTGACACTTAGCTGTGGTTTTCTGCTGTTGCCTCCAGCGACTCCCGTGACTCTCGGTGGTATCGACTGCGCGTTTTCCGGTAATTGACCTAATTTTAATTTAATTTTATTATTCACAATTTCTCACTATTCAAATTTTATTTTTTTTTATCATTTCACAATTAACTATTTTCCACTTTATTTTATATTACCTTAATTTTCCTTTTTCCCAATATCACTGCCTCCTAGTCCTTCCTTGTAAAAATATCTCCTTGTAAAAATATCAACTTTTACTTTACTGATTTTTTTATTTTATTTTACTGAATTTTATTTAAAAAAAATGATTTTAATTTTTTTTTCCAGTTTTAACAACTGATCGCTGTAAAAATTTCCGCAAAGTGATTTTATGCATTTCACTGCTGCATAAGCGACGAAGAAACGGGCAAGGGAAACAATAACAAAATTGACATGGTGAGTATCTACAAAAGCTTTTTGTACATGTTGCATCTCGCTTTTCTTTATTAATTTGGCTGAGCTAATTTCATGCCACTCTAGCATCATATATTTTGCATCGTTCTTTTTGCACATTTCTTTGCACCTAAAGATGGCTTTCGTTTTCACGATTTAAATTTTAAGCGCAATTAATTGTAATTTTTCTTTTTCAGATTTGGTGTTTTGTATCAGGGTTTGCAGGTAAGTACTTTTTCTCACTACTATTTTTCTTTTTTTCTTTTCAGGTGCAGTTTTTTTTTTTTGGATTTAGGGTAAGTATCAGAGTATCATTTTACTTTATTTTATTTATGTTTTCAAGTGTTCCTAATTTTTTCTTATTTTTATTTTTCATTTTCTTTTCTTTTTTTTTTTTTATCTTTTCAGAGCATTGATTATAATTTTCTTTATTTTCAATAATTTGTCTATTATTTTGAATTTATTTTTTTATAATGTTTGTTTAATATTTCGTCTTCTTTTTTCATTTCAGGTCACACGCTACAAAACTCTAGCTTTTCGAGTTTTGCGACTAAAAGCTAGTGGGCATGTGACTCGTATTCCCGTACGTATGAGTAATATTTATTTTTACTTTATTTTATATTGTACTTTTATAAGTTTCTGTTTTCTTAATTTCAGCGGCGCCCAACGTAGGCAACCGCCCACACCCTGAGACGTCTCAAGCCGGGCCATATATTGAGGTATATTTTTTTTTTCTTTTTGTTATGATTATTTTTGAATTATTACAAAACTAAATATTTAGATTTATTTTTTTCTGTATTTATTTTATATTATTTTATTTACTACTTTATTTTAAACCAAATAGCGTTCTATTTTTGTAAGTTTTGTACATTCTTTTCAGATGCGAACTTAGGTGGATCGGCTCTATGGAAGTTTGACTGACGATGCCGGACTTTTACGGGAAGTTTAATAATTTTGAAGCTTAAAGTCAATTTACTTTGTTTGCCTTTTTACTGTTTCAGGTCTTTCGCGTGGTATGCCCCCAGCCGTTTTCCTTGCATCGTTTCCAGCTCGTAGATGTTTTTGCCCACGGATTTTAAAATTCTACACTTGGAGAACTTGCGACAAAACTTGGAATTGATGTTCTTCCCGAAGTCGCTTAGCACAAAGTTCCTTTTATACACTTCCTGGCCGGGTATGAAGGTCACTTCTCGAGCCCGCCTGTTATATTCGCGTGCACCTTTCTCATAGGCTTTGTGTAAATTTTCCTTCATTGTTTCCCGTAATATTTGTAGTTTATCTTTATTTTCCAGTATCTTCATTTCGCCGTCTGCCAGTGCATCAAGCTTTCTCGCCAACTCGTAACTGGCTCCGCACGTAAACATTTGTTGTCCAAACAACGCAAAGTACGGACTCACTCCGGTCGCTGAATGCACCGAGCTGCGAAGCGCACACTCAATCTCGGTCAAGTAAACGTCCCAGTCCCGATGATCAGTCTCCAAATATGCCCGTATGGCAGCGAGTACTGACTGGTTGACTCTTTCAGAGGCGTTTGACTGTGGCGCATAAAACGCAGTTTTCATGTGCTTTATTTGGTAAGCGGCCAACATATTTTGAAATTCCTTCGACAGGAACTGCTTACCATTGTCCGAATGGATAATTTCTGGAACACCAAAAGTATGGTAGATGTCATGCACCAGAAATTTCACCACGTTGCTGGCAGTTGCCTCTTTCATGGCTTTAAGGAACACGAACTTCGAGAGATGATCGACCACGATGAAAATGTATGCGTGCCCTCTTTTGGATCGTGGATACTTGCCGAGAAAATCCACGTACAATTTTTGGAATGGTCTCTGCGTTACGACTTCCGCTCCCATGGTCGGCCTCAGCTGGAAATTCGCTGACTTAGTTTCGTTGCAGACGACACAGTTCTTGACGTAACTCCTGACTTGCATAGCCATACGAGGCCAGTAGTAAAACTGCCTTAAGCGGTGGAGAGTTTTCGCTACACCTCCGTGAGCTGCTACCTGTGGCTCATGCGCTTCCGCAATCAGTGCTGCCGTCAGTGATTCGGGTATCCACATTTTCCACGGACTCGAGTTGCATTCATCTTGTGCAAAATCTGCACGCTTGTACAGTACGCCATCCTGTACCTGAACGTCCGGATATTTCACAGCATTCTCTTCATACGACTCAACAAGTTGCAAGTACTCAGGCGAGCTAAATTCAGTTGTTTCGAAATTCATTAATCCCACTTCTTCCACTTTCAGATCCTCAAACGCTCGCGACAGCGTGTCGGCAACCACATTCTCGGATCCCTTTCTATGCTCGATCTCGAAATCGAACGCTTGGAGCTGCAACGACCACCTTGCCAATCGTCCACTCAGATCACGCAGCTGCATCAACCATTTGAGGCTAGCGTGGTCAGTGATCACCGTGAAGGGCATCAGTTCCACATACGGTCGGAACCGCTTCACCGCCAGAACCGCCGCTAGACACTCCTTCTCCGTGACGCTATAATTCTGCTGCGCTGAGTTGAGCTTCTGTGAATAGAAGGCAATGGGACGTTCGTTTTTGTCATCATCAAACTGGAACAGGACAGCTCCCACACCTGTGTGCGATGCGTCGCACTGGACATAAAACCGTCGCTTGAAATCCGGATGGACGAGAACTGGAGCTGACGTCAGCGCTTGCTTCAGCGCTTTAAAAGCTTCCAAGGCCTCTGGACTCATGCTGAATTTGGTGCTTTTCTTGAGTGTATCGCTCAGCGGCGCTGCCAAGGCTGCAAAGTTCTTCACAAAACGCCGGTACCATCCCGCAGTACCCAGAAAACTGCGAACTTGTCTTGTCGACCTAGGAACAGGTATGTTTTTAATTGCCATTACCTTGTCTGGATCGGTTTTTAAGGCTCCACCGCCAATAATGAATCCAAGGTATCGCAATTCTTTAAAACAAAATTTAGATTTTTGAAGACCAATTGTTAATTTTGCTCTTTTCAGACACTCAGCGACTTCCTTCAACACCTGCATGTGCGTCTCGAAATCCTGGGCAATGATGAGCAGATCATCCAGGTACACAAAAACGTTACCCTTGAGCTTCTGCGGCACGACCTTGTCCATCAGACGACACAGTCTTTGGGCCGCGTTGCAGAGACCGAACGGCATTACAGCGAAGTGGTACAAGGGTCGACCAGGTACCGTAAAGGCCGTATACTCCTTGCTGCTGTCATCGAGTTCAATCTGCCAAAACGCGTATTTAAGATCGACGCTGCTGATGAAGACTGTGTCGTCGATCCTGCTCAAGATGCCCTCGATGTTTTGGAGTGGATACGCATCTTTGACCGTCCTTGCGTTCAGCTTCCTCGCGTCCAAACAGAAGCGGTTTTTATCGGGCTTCCTCACCAGTGTCGTTCGGTTGCTCCAGGGGCTTTGGCTCTCCTCGATCACCCCGAGCTCCAACATTTTGTCGACCTCCGCGTAGAGTAGCTCCTGGACAGCTGGCGATACCGGGTAGTAACGATCTTTGACCGCCTCCGCTCCTTCAACAAGCTGTATCACATGTTTCTCCAGGTTAGTCTTGCCTAAACCATGTTCCTCAAAAGTATAAAATTGTTTTTTTATTTCTTCCAGCTGCATCTTCTGCTCCGCCGTCAAGTCATGCTCCGGACCTTTTCCCATCGCTGGTACTTCCGGACTTGTAATAATTTCGTCGATTTCAGCGACTCCGACAATCTCTGGTGCCAACTCGAACTTCCGCCAGAAGTCGATGCCTAAGTAGACAGTCTGTTCCAACGTCGGACATAAATAAAATGTAACTTCTCGTACTTTTTCTTTATATTTTACAGGTACGGTTACTCTACCGAATACGTTCTGCGTCCGTCCACCTGCTGTTTTAACGCGCGACCAATAATCGTCATGATCGACGCCCAACTCGTCCAGTAACTCGCGGCATCCTTCACCAAATAAACTGACTGAGGCTCCGGTGTCTAAAAGGCCATTTAAATTTTTCCCGAGCACTTCTATCTCGGCATAACTTCTTGGATCTGCGCTGCTGGTTTTCCTCACCGATGCTGCAACCATTTGACGAACTGATTTTCGACGCTGATACCTCTCGCGCGCTTTCTGGATTTTTCGGGATATTACACGCATGCCTCCGAGTTGATGTTCGCCAAAAATTCGTCGCCGGGCTTCGTAATATTTTGCGTAGCGTTCTTCGTATGGTCGTATATCAAATGACGGCGTAGCGCCGCTCATCGTATCGCTTGTTTTAAAGTTTTTCAAAATATTAATTATTTTTTTATTTTCAGGTTTTGTTTCCGTTTGTGGCTCCTGTTCTACGATCGCTGCTGATTTTATTGTTGCTGATTTTGTTGTGGCTGATGCTGGTGTAATTGCTGCGTTTGTAGCTGATGCTGATGTTGACGCTGCTGTTGCGGCTGATTTTGTTGCTGATGATGTTGTAGCTGATGTTGTTGTTGGTGCGACGTAGCTGCTGCGCTGGGATTCGAATAGGAACGTGGCTCCGTCGCTCGTGGCACGCCCCTCCTCGCGTTTCCCCCGTTACAATTTGGACACTTCGGTGTGATGACTCGTTCAAGTCCGCATTTGTAACAAAATATGTTACGGACAGACGCCTCACAGTCCATATATGTATGCCCTTGCTCTTGGCAGTTCCAACAAATTAAAACACGTCGCTGTTGGAAATTTGCACGCGGTCGTTCATCCTGCATCGCGTCAACTTCAAATTCATCGGGATATGGATCATCGTCGTAAAACACCTCGTTTACCTGATGAGCCCTCGGTGGATATCGTTGGGTAGGTTGTTGTTGTTGCGCGAACGTTCGGTTATCACGCCTCGGGAAACATATTTCCGCCTCTAAGCACTCATCTCGGAGCTGCTCCACGCTATAAATCGCCATCGGGTACACATATCGCGCTAGATTTTCACGAAGATTTCGTTTCATGATTTTTATCATATCGTGCTCCGGTACCGGTTCGCGCAGTCGTGATCTTAACGTTCGCATGGCATGAAAATATGCATCGATAGATTCGGTTGGTTGCTGCCTTCGCTCAACAAGATCGCGCATCACCTCAAAATCGCTTCGGTTTGATTTGAACTGCAATAGTAACGCCATTCGCAGTGTCGGCCAATCCAAGTCTCCGCTTGTTTTTACGAACAGCCAATACCATTCCCGGGCACGCCCACTCATCAGCCGATGCATGTCTCGCAAAACAAATTCCCATGGGACCGCGTGTTGCCTTTGCAAGAATTCAATTCGAAACAGGAAATCTTCAACTGACATCCTGTCGCGCTCGCCATCGAAGTCTATGCCCCACTCGTGTATTTTTACAGCGCCACGCCCCCCGTGCGATGCGTGTTGGTTGAGCCCTCCGTCGTCATACACGTTATGGTTCGGATTGGTATCTAGCGCCCGCGAAAAGTTTCCTCGCCGATTTACTGTCTCATGCCTTGGTTGCTCGTCTCGTACACCATCAGTTTCACCTGGCCGATACGGTTTATATTTTGCACCGTGATCGCCGCCACTTGCACCGCCCCGTCTCTGATCACGATCTATAGCACCCCTCACCAGCGGGTGTTGGGTAGCTCTTAGTCGCACCGGACTTCGATTTACAACTCGGTTTCGATCAAATTGTACGCCATTCGGTTCGCGCCCTCGACGTCCTTCTAAATTTTCAGCACGATATCCGTATTCTTGATTTTGTACATTATTATGGTTACTTACTGAACTCGCTATAAGGTTGTTATTCGGTTTATTTATAAAGTTATTATTAGGAACATTAGAATTATAAGCATTATTATTAGGATTATAATTATTATTAAAATTATAAGCATTATTATTATTAAAATTATGGGTATTATTATTATTAAGATTTTGGTTTTGTATATGTGCATTGTAATATAGGGGATTATTCAATAAATCATCATTGTTTCCTAAACCAGTGTTGCCTTTACCTTGATTTGGTCTAGGGACTTCTGTTTGTTTAGCGGATGCGGTCTCGTTTGTAGCCACGGAACTAGGGGATTTTTGCATAATACTAAGGGGTTTCAGGACGTCGTTTATTTGACGCATGAAATCTAAAAAACTTGCTTTGACCGTGTTCTGCATTCCCTTCATTTCTTCCATGTCACTTTTCATAGATTCCCGATAGCTTTCATTCGCCTGCGCAATCGCAGCATTCACGGCCGATCGCCACTCGCTTGGTAGGGATTCATAAGGTGGGTTTTGTGTATCTTTCTCCAAAACTGAGTGCCTTTCTTCACGCAAACTTGCAGCGCCTAGGAGATCAACATCGTTCGGGGGGGGATTTGAAAGGTCAGGGGGAAAATCGAATTGGGTCAGACGCTGCGATATAGGTTTTGGATTCGCACCTTTAGATCGTATCGGAGTTCGGGTATTCTTGTCCCCTCCTCCGATCGTAGCCGACAAATCCCGAATCGCCGGGTCCGCAAAAACCGCTGCTATTTTAGGGGAATGTGTCACTATTGGACGTCTACCTAGAAATGGGGAGGCCGCATCGGCAGCATTGCCCTCTTCTACCTGCTCCCCTCGAACTGTATCAGGGTTATCAACCTGGCCTTTGTTATAATTCATTGTATATACTCAAAAAAAAATTCTTCAAAATAATATTTGTTATTAGATTTGGATTTATTTTAAATTAGATTTAAGGGATTTTATTTTATTGTTTTATTATATATCTTTTGTTCTTTATTTATAGATAATTTTATAAGTATCAAAATTCTTTATTTAATTTTATTATTTTATTTACTTAAGTTTTATTTTATTTTCTTTAATTGTAATTATCTTATTATGAATTCTTATTGTTTTAATGTATAAGTTTATTTATCCAATTATTTTATTTATATATTTTATCTTTATTGTAAGTATTATATTATTATTTTAAATTATTTTATCTTTTCATATACTATCTATTTTGAGTTTATATTATTAATATTTTTAGTTTACTATATTTATTATATTAAATTTTTATATTTCTTATTTTTGATTAAATTATTTTAGTTATATTAAATTATTTTTGATACATTACTATTTTCGCAAATTCAAGTTATTTTATATTATTAGGTTATTGTAATTATATTTAAGTTATTTTATATTATTAGGTTATTGTAATTATATTTATGTTATTTTACGTTATATATTAATTATACTTAATATTTCTTATTTTCTACAAATTGTTTTTAATATCTACCAATTAATTTTATTTTATATATTATTGAAATTATGTAATTATTTTCCTACAAATTTTTATATCACCCAAAAATAAACTCACAAGAATCTCACAAAAAATTGAACTTAAACGGGGCTTAATGACTGGACACACCTTAAGCTAATTTGACGATGACAGTGTTTAATTAAATAAATTAACAAAATTTAATAAATAATAGACAAAATAACAACTAACATTTATATTGCACTTGAAATTGAATTGAAAATTCTCAACAAAATTTAAATTTTTTTATGCCTGTGAGACATTACTCAAATCGGAAGCATGGCAACCCTGGGTATTCTTAACCAAATTCCGCCTTCCGCAAATGAGTCAGGCATTCAAGACAAATAACTCCAGGCTTCGTAGTTGTCTTGCAACAAGACCCTAGGACATGGACGTTATTTGACGTGCACACTGGACTGCAACATTGACAAGATACACGCTTGTTCACGGACAAATCCACACGTACACTTCGAAAATTGATCTCACAAACAAAAAATAGCAAACAAAATTAACAAGTTGACAATTCTTACGTTACTTTACTTTAAGAGACTGAATTTACTGAACTTTTACTTTAATAACAAAACAAAACTAATTTTCTCGATCGTCTGTTCCCTTCCACATCCCCTTGGTTTGGTGCAATTAAAAATGAGGTTGAATTCTTCATTCAAGCCACCAAATCGCAAGGAGATGCGGAAAGAAACCCGATCGAGGCCTCTATTTATATATTGGGCGCCATATTGTTGCAAACCCCCAGGTTATCGTCCCTGTCATGGCTTGCACCGGCTAGCGTGCGGTCTCAGGGAGGTTCTCAACCGCCATGACAAGGCGAGGGGCGAACAATAGTCTAATTTTCAGCTTCCGCCGAAAACTAGACATATATAATTATATATATATACATAAAACATTTTACACATATACATATAATCACACAAAAAAAAGTACTAAAACATAAAAAAAATATTCTCAAAAAACACTAAAATTGTCGTTGCCAAATTTCGCCACCTTGGTCATCGTCATATCGCCCCTAATTTTTCAATTAGCACCTCATATTTTATTTTCTGAACATAAAAAAAAATTAAATTCGCCTTTGAAAATAGTCGGACTATTCACGGACTATTTTCGTACTGTCAGTGTGTGTGCCCTTTAAAAGGTACGAATAGTGGTAGGTATCCGGGTACCTTTTTTTTTATATATAACCACCCGCCTACATCACTAACAAAACAAAAAAAATAATAATGGCAGCCGGCTGCACAATAATAACAAAGTGCGTAAATAAAGTGAATTGTGCAATATAAACGGGATATAAAGTGAACCAAAAGTGAAGTGAAGATAAAATAAACAATAATTACAAAAAGAAAACAATAAAGTGAATATAAATTTGGTGTTTTAAATAAAGTGGAAATTAAACAAAAAGAAAACAAACACCACAGTGCACTTCAAAAAAAAAAGTTGTGTATAAAAAAAAATTGTTAACACAAAAAAAATAGTTAACAAAAAAAAATCAGATAAAAGAGAAAATAAATCGCGAGTGAGACAACGAAAAGTGCAAATAAACAAAAGTAAACAATATTGAATAAAAAAAAAACTACAAAAAAAATTGGATAGTGCACCAAATAAATAAAGAAAAATATACCGAAAGCTAGTTAAACCACAAACAAACAATAAGAAGTAAATACATAAATAATGGTGAGTATTGTTGTATCGTCCGTCCGATTTATACACAAAGACAAAAAAACAAAATTTTCTTTTTGTATAAATTATAAAATTTTAATATTATATTATACTTAAATAACCGTTTATAAAAAGTAGAATTATAATTATTTATTTGTATATGTATGAGTTGATATTAATTTATTTTTAACAGACCTGTTTTAATTTATTTATTTTCTTTCATTTACTAATTATTTTTATTTCTTTATTTACAGTGTACAAACATCAAACAATTAAAGACCAAGATTGGATTTTTAACAACAACCGACTGCGACGGTTGGTGCCACGCAAAAGAAGCTTAAGTGAACTTAAGGTAAGTATTTTGAAATATCAAATTTTTATTATTTCAAAATTATTGAAAATACATTTATTTTCGTAAATATATTTTGGCCAGGTCCTATCGGTTAGTTGAGGATTCTTTTCACCTAAGGACGTTCGAATTCCCTACCTCAAAAGAGCTCTCTGGAGGGGATGGGGTCTTGGACAAAGGTCTCTACCGAGGATATGATGGGATAGACGTGGTCAAGGTAATATTTTCAATTTTTTTATTATTTTATTCTACTCCTTTCTTAATCTCTTTACAGGGTTTTTCTAAAATTTACATTAATACTGTTTTTTTTTATATTTTTTTATCAACTTATAAATTTATTTCTTTTCAGGTTTTTCTTTTCTAATTTTTTCTTAAATTTTATTTCTTTTCAGGTTTTAACAAACAACTTTCTTTTCTACTTTTAACTTATTTTAATTCTCTTCAAAATTTTAATACTAATATAAATTCTTTTTCTTTTCAGGTTTCTTTTTTTCTTTTCAGATTTTTGACAAACATTTTTAAATTCTTTTTCTTTTCAGGTTTCTTTTCAGATTTTTATGAACTTATAAATTCTTTTTCTTTTCAGGTTTCTTTTTCTCTTTTCAGATTTTAACAAAAAATTTTAAATTCCTTTTTTCTTTTCAGGTTTCTTTTTCTCTTTTCAGATTTTAACAAAAAATTTTAAATTCCTTTTTCTTTTCAGGTTTTAACAAAAATCTTAATTTACATTTAACATTTTAATCTCTTTTCAGGGTTTTTTTTTTTTTTTTATAATTTTATTTTCTTTGCAGATATTTGAATAATTTTCTTTTTAGGTATTTAACAAATTTCTTTTCGTTTCAGGTTTTTTTACTATGGGTAAGTATTTTTCTTTATGAAAAATTTAACATTTTATTAAATTTTTATTTTCAGTTCTTTTTTCTACGGTAGGTTTTTTTTTATATAGGTAGGTTGTTTTATTTATTTATTCATAACTTTTTATTCCTTTATAATTTTTTGAAAAATTTTCATTTATTTTATTTATTAATTCGTTTTTTTGTTTTATTTAAATTTTTCTTTGCAGGGTTTCTTAGGACGTTTTCCTGGTAGACAGTTTTTTGTTGGAATTTTGCTGGCATCCATACGAATTTGGAGCGCAGTCGTTCCCGATGGAGTTTTTTATGTTCGGGATATATATATTTTTGCAACAAAAAATTGACACTTAGCTGTGGTTTTCTGCTGTTGCCTCCAGCGACTCCCGTGACTCTCGGTGGTATCGACTGCGCGTTTTCCGGTAATTGACCTAATTTTAATTTAATTTTATTATTCACAATTTCTCACTATTCAAATTTTATTTTTTTTTATCATTTCACAATTAACTATTTTCCACTTTATTTTATATTACCTTAATTTTCCTTTTTCCCAATATCACTGCCTCCTAGTCCTTCCTTGTAAAAATATCTCCTTGTAAAAATATCAACTTTTACTTTACTGATTTTTTTATTTTATTTTACTGAATTTTATTTAAAAAAAATGATTTTAATTTTTTTTTCCAGTTTTAACAACTGATCGCTGTAAAAATTTCCGCAAAGTGATTTTATGCATTTCACTGCTGCATAAGCGACGAAGAAACGGGCAAGGGAAACAATAACAAAATTGACATGGTGAGTATCTACAAAAGCTTTTTGTACATGTTGCATCTCGCTTTTCTTTATTAATTTGGCTGAGCTAATTTCATGCCACTCTAGCATCATATATTTTGCATCGTTCTTTTTGCACATTTCTTTGCACCTAAAGATGGCTTTCGTTTTCACGATTTAAATTTTAAGCGCAATTAATTGTAATTTTTCTTTTTCAGATTTGGTGTTTTGTATCAGGGTTTGCAGGTAAGTACTTTTTCTCACTACTATTTTTCTTTTTTTCTTTTCAGGTGCAGTTTTTTTTTTTTGGATTTAGGGTAAGTATCAGAGTATCATTTTACTTTATTTTATTTATGTTTTCAAGTGTTCCTAATTTTTTCTTATTTTTATTTTTCATTTTCTTTTCTTTTTTTTTTTTTATCTTTTCAGAGCATTGATTATAATTTTCTTTATTTTCAATAATTTGTCTATTATTTTGAATTTATTTTTTTATAATGTTTGTTTAATATTTCGTCTTCTTTTTTCATTTCAGGTCACACGCTACAATTTATTTGAAATTTGAATTTGAAAGCAGATGCGCGTGTTTGGGCAAGGCAACAGCGACTAACCAACGCAAATCGAAACTTAGGTCACGTCAACGCACCATCTAATTAGTCTGAAAAAGTGCAAACCGTATGAAGAGTACACCTTGAAAAAAGGCGCACCCGGTCAAAAAAAGTCGCAACATGTATTTTTTGTCTTTATTTATTAACAATGTATCGTAACAAAAATAATTAATTTATAAAAAAACAAAGGTACAAATATTTTATATTTGCCACCGAATTCCAGATAATTCCAATATTTTTATAAGAAAACATTGTGTCATACGCCTTGTACTCAAAATTTTTGTATAATTTACTAAGCAATTCTGAGTTTTCAATTAAAATAAAATATACAGAAATAATTTCCAAATACGTTATTTGTTCTTTTGACTTAATGATCCGGGGTTGTAAGAATCGCAAAACGATCAGTATCTTATCCGTGTTGTCTTATCGTAATTTTACTTGTTTTCGGTAATAAACATTTTTTTTTGTTTTTATTTATAACTAAAAAAATTAACATGGAAAAAAGAAAAATAATATCACAAATGAAGAACTTTTTAGTTTTACAAAATTTCAATATTGATCACATTTGATCACTTTTATTTGGTATTTTAAATGATCTCAATTTAAATCTGACTATTACTTTCTGCGAATGTGCAAATGTGAAATACACGAATTTTTGCCATATCTCCTATTGATTGCTGGGCTCAAATTCTACACATTAATTTCATCGCAAATTTACGATACATAAATCCTGATTATCGACATGATCTACGTTCACTATTAATGAAAATGGTCTCTCGAAACCGAATGGTCATATTTCTATCAGTTTCCTGCGATACACATTATATCTCTGCAATAATTACATACCATATAGAACGATTAGCTAAACAAAATGTCCACAATTTGTTTTTTGTTAACGCCATGATCGATCACTTATAACTGACAACTTCTTAGGTTATTTGTCACAAATCGGAGAATTTTTAAATTTACGGTTTTTTTACATTATTTGCTTTGATACAATATCCGAATTTGAAAATATTGTTTTTTTTTAAACTTATGTTCCGGAACTTTAAAAATGTTTTGGAGATCTATTTTAAATAAATTTTTCTGAAATAATTTAAATAAATCTAACTTGTCTCAAAAGTCATTCCAAAATTCTAAAAAGTCGCAAAATAAGGTAATTTTAGAAAAGTCGTCGCATGGTCTCATGGCAATAAAAAGGTCGCATTTTGCCACTTTAGTCGCATAACGGTAACCCTGATTCAGAGGCTGTAGTCGACATCGTCGTCGCTTCTCGCGCCATTCCCATTATGTTTGCACGCGCGCTAAGGTTTTTCTATTTCTGCAAGTCATAGCAAATATATATAGTCCTTCTTGAATTAAAAGTAGTTTGAAGCCATCGGCGATTTGCAAAAATGGACTGTAAATTTAGGTACATTCTGCAAATATGTTTTGTATAAAAACTTATATTATTTATATTTGATTCACTTATCTTCTTTGGTTTCCATGCACAACAGCGCTCCTCCTCCAAGCTCATTGTTTTTGTTCTTAAATTCAAATGAATTGAAATTTCAAAAATAAACTAATAA
The DNA here is from genome assembly GCA_951804985.1 of Dryomyza anilis. Taxonomy (NCBI): domain Eukaryota; kingdom Metazoa; phylum Arthropoda; class Insecta; order Diptera; family Dryomyzidae; genus Dryomyza; species Dryomyza anilis. The sequence goes on along the minus strand of OX638134.1, from coordinate 39,747,619 downwards.
CGGAAGAAAATCGGTGCCGTTAAGTTGGAGTATAAACGGAGTTATTTAGAAATACGGAGCAAAACGGAATTCTAACAGAGTCGTCCGATTTGACGGTACGTTTACGGTGCGTAATCGTATATACTACGACGGATACTTGCTCAATGCTCCGTAAACATGCCGTTAATGACGGTATTGTGATTCCGTGAGTGTCGTAAGCTCCGTATAAATGTTTCTTGACTTGTTTACAAAACTCATAAAAATGTATATAATTCAAACTTTTAAAATAAATAAAACTAAACAAATTGTTAATTTTTGAAATATCTATGGCTCCAGAAGAAACCACACTGAAAAGAATTGCTGACGTGAATTGGAAATTGTAATAAATCCGCGAAATTCAAATGCAAAACACACACATTAAAATAATGTTTAAAATTACAATAAAATGTTGTATCCTTTAAATTTTTCTTCGTGACATTCTCAACACACGGTGTGCCAAAAAACTGTCTAGATGAACTATAGATACTTCAACCATAGTTTTCAAGCTTACAATTACACAAATATGAACGTTTTTCTCCAGTAAAAGGTTCAATAACCATGTTCAATATACATTCGATAATCCCTTAATATCAAGGTTTTTGGTTTATTGGCTGGGAGAAAATCTAATCTGAAAATGTGAGCTGACAATTGTACCATCCCTGCTTCGAACTGATTTTATGAAAATAAATCATATCTAAACGGTCCACAATACAGCAGCTGATTGATTTCAGAACTGCCATACACAAAAAAAACTATATTTTTTTATGGACAACTTGGTTGACAGCTAACGATTATCTTGACTAAGTTTTTTGTGTGTACAAAGTGATAAAAATTCTGTGCAATTTGTAAACAATTTGCCAAATGATAAACGAAATTCCATAATTAAAAATTAATCAAATGGACGTCGCATATTATCAATAATGGATAACAAAAAAGACATATATAATCTATGGATCCAGTACACAACAAAGGTAAAAAAGGTTACCTACACATTCTGGCCGTACACTATATGGTCAACGAAATCGATGCACAGCATTTTATTGCCATTAATCATCAACATCATCATGAGTATAAACTATAAAATAGGGGCATATAAGCAAACTAAAAAAACTACAACAAATAATGGAAATAAAAGATATAACATTTTCGAGTAAAAAGGATTTGTACAAACCAGTAACTTCTTGACCCTGAAAAGCTATTAGACACTATGTTATATAACAATAAATGAGCACAATAACAACCCATGCCGCCAGGATTACATGCCGAAGAGAATGATACTAAATTGTTATCTATATGCTTATTTATTTATTTATCTATCTAATTATTAATGTATTTATTTATAAATATATTTGTATATTTATGTATTTGTTTTTTTATTATTTTTTTTTTATTTATATGTATTTATTGGTCCATTTATTTATTTTTCTACTTATCTATGGTTTTTTTTGGTACTTGTATTTGTAGAATGATGAGTTCTATTTCCGGGAGTTCATCGAGCGCTTTGTTGACATTTGGAAAAGTCAATTGGAACTAGACTTTGCGCACAACACGCCCCTTTGGAATGAGGTGCTCCCAGACAGTGGTCCGCACTTAGGACGCCTGCCAGATGAATTGTTGCCGGCCATTGGCAAGTTTGTTATCATAGCACGCGATGAAAGTGACCATGTGAGTCTTGGACCACTGATCTAATGAGTTGATAATGAATGCTTAAATTATGAAATTTACAGAATCCATTGACGGATGTCGCTATTAGCCAAATAGCCGTGTTAATTGATTGTCTCATAATAATCTGTCGACACTTTGACAATATATTGGCGATAATTAAATACGAGTACAAATCTAATCTTATCGCAATATTGAGTAATGTATTCAAACAGGTGAATCATACGAATTAATAGTGTCTAAAATTCTCTAATTATTATTATTTTTAGACAACTGCACACAATCGCGTCAGTGACGAAGTTGAACATCTATTTTCTAGTTTTTCCAAATTTCTAGAAGTCATGTATGATCCATATCTAACGTGGAGAAACTTTATGTGTGGCCGCTTTGCTAATTTTAAATTGCTTTCGTATAAACCACACGCGGTTCATGTGGAAATTGTGCCGTTTATTTATGGTACGCTTATCTTAACACTACTACTTAACACTATGCATAATTGAACTGTCCTAAGATAAACCTATCATTGTAATAGTTTAGATTTAAATTCAAAGAACACAAGTTTGAAATGTTTCTTGTTCCAACAACTACATGGGATATGAAACATTTCATTGAAATAACTTCTATAATTTTACTATGATATACAACCATTGGTAGAGGGAATATTTGTAGTAGTATGTATTATTGATCAGTCGATTTCGATATGTTTGTCGAATGTCTGTCTATTTAAACGATAACTCCTAAAATACTGATTCGATTTAGCAAAGACTCAAACCAGAGATAAGATACCATAAAAAGTTATCTTTTAAAATCTACACTGTGACTAAAATAATGGGGTGCACGAATCAAACATTCTTCGTTGCAAAGGTAATTTTATTACCTATCCAATGATGTCAATTACTAATTGTCCGGGGATTCCGATTATACGAATTTTGACTAATGATTGTACTATAATGTACCACATGTTGTTTTTCTTTTATAGTGACCACTAAAACAATAATTCGTTGAAAATGTTATTTCATTATCTATTACAATACCTCTGCTCAAATAGATATCAACTCTGCTCAAAAACGATCAACTTCGTAAATCGTAAATTTCACACTCTTTATATTAAAAGTTAGGAAACCTTCAGCAAACAAAAAAAAAAACATCTAACAACGGACATGCCCGTTGATTTCTAATATATTAATTTTTATTTGAAAATCAACTCTTCGTAATATACATAACTACTCTCGCACAAATAAATTTAACCAAAGTTTTTGGTCTCTTTGACAGACTGTTTTCAAATGGAACCCATTTTGCATTATGCGTCAATTGGAGAGGCATTATTGCATGTACTGGGCGCTGTTATCTCAGGATCTCAGGTTTGATTTTAATCTCACAATTTTCTTCCTATTAGTTATCATTATTGTTATTTAAGAGCTATCGGTTACTTCACACTATTATTGAAATTGTATATTTTCTATAAGCACCATTTCAAATTTGTTGTATTTCTGTCGTAATTTTTTAAGCTTTTCCTTTTAAAATAACAAAAAAAACTTACAGAAAGCTTTAACAACTGTGAAAACTAAAACATCTAACCATGGTGAAGGGATAAATGTCTGTGATTACTCGGTGAGTTACTTCATTGTGCTTGTCCGTGCGCTTTTTGCATTATCTCTTAAGTCTATGAAATGTATTCGAAATAGGGGTCGGATCATATTAATTTTTTTATCGGGCTACTTACTAAATCAAGAAAAATTTAAATAGAATAAATACGAATTGGAGTAAAACTTGTACGCGGTTTGGTTTAGACATTTGTGCTTTAATTAAAATTATATTTACAATTTTACTATTTGTTCAAATAACAAATATAGGTTTTAAACATCGTGTTTCAATTTCATTTCTAAACTTTCAACTTAATATTTGAGTACTACTTTTGCAAAAATCACTGTCTTTTTATTTAATTCTAAAATTGAATTAATATATTTAAGGATAAATTAAAGGGTTTGTTGCAAAAAGGGGTCAAGTTCATTTTTATTTTGATGAAAAATCAATAAAAACTGTCTAACTTGGTCAATTTCTCGATTTTCTGTTAAAAAAAAAAGAAAAGGACAAACGAATGGACTTGGCCTTTATTGCCCAAAAAAGGGTACAAAAATATTTTGTTCAAAATAGCATTTATTTTATGAAATACTAAACCTTTCGGTTAAAACATATATTTATCATTGGCATATATTTCAACTGTAACACAGTTCGATTGACAATGCAAGTTTTTTTTGGTTTAATTAGTGTTTAATACTGACATATAGTTTCTCAGTGTATAAGAACTGCAACATTCAAAAATATATAATTTATAATTTCGTAGATGTCCCATTTTTAAAAATGTTAAGAACTTTAAAAGAAATTTAATTGTTGACTTATGAAAAAATTGCTCGGGATCTAAATATTGACTCAATATAAGATTAATGAGCCATGACTAAAAAGCAGTCTTTGAGAAAAACGGGAATCTTTGACAAGGAGAAAAATCAAAGAAGATTGTTTAAGAATAATCCCAATATTTCCGCCAGCAAAGTGGGAAACAAGTGGATTCGGATTTCTTTGTTCGTAAGATAAAAAGGGTGTATTGAAGAAGTTCAAAAACTTCCAGATATGAATGCGGTGAAGAATACTGTGTCAAAAATCAAACATTTTGGAAAATTCGAATTCTGATAAGACAAAATGTACATCTTAGTTGACTTTTTGCAACTCTCTGGCCACGTATTTTATACTGAAGATTTACGAGGAAATGTAGAAAAAAATTTGAATACCAAGAAGCAATCGAAATTTCTTGTTTGGCTAACAATCGGCAGTTGTGCCAAATGAAGCAAGACTTTTATCACTTTGGCCGAAACAAACTCAAACATTTACATTAAATATTGCTTGGGAATGAAAAAACTTATGTGGACTTGATCGCGTTTTGCACCAAACTCTCCCGTTGATACAGTATAATCACATAAATCGTATTTGTATGGTGTCCGACCCCTAAATCGAAAACAAATCTAGCTTATTTTATGTTTTACTTGCTACTTTGCATTAATCTAAAAATATGTTAGTAATATAGTTATTTCATTATCCAACATTAATACAAAAATAATAATAATAATCAAATCAGCGCAATGGTATGCGGGCGATTTGTCCGGCGACTGTCTCGGTTATAATGAATATACTATCCAAATGGGAGAGCAGCAGTGAGTTGCGCCAAGTGGCTTTAAAATGCTGTGCGCTGATGATAATCGTATCGCAACGATCTAGTCCAGAAGAAGTATGCTCAAATAAATGTTCATTCACAATTCTAATATTTATTTGTTTTACAGCGTCAAATAGAATTGACAACAATAATACAACTTTACTGTGATGTAATGCAAAAACTACTCGATACAGATAATTTTAAAACGGATGAGAGCAGTGCCTTTGAAATCGCCAGTGATCTTAATAATGTGGATGATGTGGACGTTAATGCGCTACAGTGCACAATAGCGAATGTGTGCGTCTTTCTATCTGATTGCAGGAATGTGACGCACATTTCTCAGGCAATCCATGAAACAAATTTGGTGGACATTTTAGTCGATGTACCAGCGAAAATTAGGGTACTGCACAATACCAGATAAAGTCGAATCTTTTCTAAGAATTTTGTTTTTGCGACTGCCAAAAGCCAGATCAAAATTTCTTTGAAATAATTAGCTCACATATCAAGCATAAATCGATTTGAAATATTTGTTTTATTTTCTTTTTGCAGTATTGGAATATAAATCCTGCACCGATTCTATGCAGTACAATGGTGTCCCTCTCAACGATATTCAGGAAATCTGCGCAGAGCGCCGATAATCTTCCCGTGTTTAATAAAACGGAAATATTATTTAAAGCTCTACATGACTTCGGCGCACCGTCGGAAGCATTGTTGGATGCCTGTTTTGGTATGGCATATGATGAGACAACACAAAGCCTGCTTCTGCCGAATGTGCTAATAAAGTTAATCGACTGGATGCCATACATTAATGAGCGCGAGCAGACATTCCTAAGTGCCCAGATCTTGAAGGGGTGCACCAGTAATCATACAGCGTAAGAAAAATATTATAATCTGACATAAAACTCCGATTCTTAAATTTAATTTCAATTTTTAAAACGTGTCTGGTACTGATGATCCTGATTTATTATATACTATGTTATATATTTACTGTGGTTTTGTTTTAGTTTTTTTTTTTGTTAATTTATAATGTTTGGGAATCTCTGGGAATCCCTGGTGACAAGGGCCCATACAACCTAAACTTTCAAAACGATATAAGTCGGCACTTACACTAACTTCAAACATAAAACAAAAACCTCAAATACAAAAAAAAAATACAAAAGCAAAAACACAAAAACAAAAGCAAAAATCAAACACAAAAGCACAAAACCAAAGCAATAACACAAAAAACAAAACCAAATAAAAAACACAAAAACAAAAGCAAAAAATAAAACAAAAACACAAAAGCCAAAAAGGAAGCAAAACACACAAAAACAAAATCTAAGATAAAAACGAAAACCAAAGCAAATACAAAAGCAAAAACAATAGCAAAAACAATAGCAAAAACACAAAATTAAAACAAAAACAAAAAAAAATAATCAAAAATAAAAATCAAAATGCAAAACAAATTCAAAAATACAAAAACACAAATTAAAATCAAAAATAATAATAAATGCAAAAAAACAAAACCAAAAGCAAAAAATAATATGCAGAAAACAAAAGAACGAATCAATTACAACAAAAGGAAAAAGTAATAATCTAAAGAATAATAAAAAGCAAATCAATACAAAAACGGGAAAAACCCAAAAGACTAAATAACAAATAAAAATAGAAGCAAAATAAATCCTCATTTCGGACAGCATCTATCTTTTTTTTCGTGTAATTTACAAAATATTTTTGATACTACACTTTTCTTCAGTATATAGTAGAAAATGAACAGCTATGCTTAAAAAATGGTTTAAAAAACAAAAAATACAGAAAAACCCCGTTGCGTAGCCCGGGTACAAAATACTAGTCAATTTATAATGCTGGGATTTCAATCATTAAACATTTATCGCTTTTAGGAAATCTGTCGCATGTAATAATCGCACAATAAAGGCTGTTTGCGAGAGTCTTCAGAAATACAGGCAACTGTCAGACGCATGTATGCACAACTGTATAAAGCTTATCGAGGAACTGTCAAAAATCAGCATTGTTCCTACTGAATTAAAAGCTGTTTTGGGACTACTACGACAAGAGCGCAAATTTCCACATGCCAAACAATTACTTCAGGTAATATTACTAATTATTTATTGTAATAATTGTGTTAATTCTGAACAATTTTAAGACCATTGTGACGACTTCATTTCAAAATTTGACCAGCGGCAACTTGTGTTCGCAGTATTTTAATTTAAGCAAAGAAGACGATGGCATAATTGTGCCAGATATAAAAAAATGGGCCATGTCAGGTTCGTATGGATTTATTTTTCATATATTAGTGCAACTGCAGGCGAAGTCCAAGCAAGTGGATGCCAGGAACGTGCAGGCCTCTGATACTGATGTGCCAAACAAACGTCGCATGCTCTTAAAGTAAAGTTCAAAATGCGATTAGTGTGCAATATTTTAATATGTAATTTGTATTTTTAGTTTGCGCACAAACAGCAACACTGGTTTCGAAATATTCGTACAGGACAGCGGCAACATAATGGTGGCCGCTTTGACGAAACGCGAATATCTCACCTCGTCTGTGGTGGCTAAAACACTGTTTGACGGACAATGGCACTATGTGACGGTGGTCGTTACTCCACCGAAGCGTCCTTTTTCATACAGCCAAATAAACGTGTACGTGGATTTTATGCAGAAGATTAGTGCCACCTTAAAGTTTCAGGCAATCAATGAGGTACGTAATTTGAAGTTCTTCTTATTTTGTAAAAATTACATTTCTTTGTTGCAGCCCTTTACATTCTGTTCGATTGGCTCAGCGGCTTTGAAGCCGCAAGCAAGCGAAACGGATCCCACATCGGGTTCTACATCATTGACGCGCTCTTCGTCACAAGAGACGAGCTCTTACAGAGGCATGTTACCCAGTCTGTTGGAACGAACACTCTCGACAAATGTAAGCCAGAAGTAATATGGTTTTTTTATATAATCAGATAACTATATATATCGAGAAAATGGTTATTTAAATTCTTCTAGACCGATTGGTCACATGAACAAATGTAGAAACGATTCATTAGAAATATGTCCTTGTGTAATGTATATAAGAGATTTAATTCAAAATCATATTCAATGTCCTTAATCGAGTGCATCCGTTGTAGATTTAATTTTCGTGAACAACATCTTTACACACGTAATGGCCACACCGTTCGTTGAATCAAAGAAACCAAAATGGTTCTTGACACGTCGCTTTATTCTCTAATACTTCTCGAAATAGTTTTGAAACATAGTTTAAAAGCAAAGCATTTTATATTGCTTTGCTGGCAAGTGGAGTTTGATTAAGGTACAGAGCGATGCCTTGAAAGAATGCCACATTTGAATTTCGGATGACCATAATAATAATAATAGTTTGGCACTACAGTCCTATAAGAAGTTAGGCCAAGCTCTCTCACCACTTTGAGCTGTGCGTGTTTTATTTGTACTCAAAGTGGTGGGACCTACAGTTTATTGCCGAATCCGAACGGCGGGTGAGAGCTTTTCATAGGCAATGTTTTACTCTCGTAGGTTTGCCATTTACTGCCGAGAGGTAGCGCGGCATAGAAAAATGTTTCTATGAAAAGATGTTGCTAGCCCCAGTCCAGGCTTGAACCGGGGATCTTTCGGCTCGCAGTCCAACGCACTAACCACTGAGCTACCGCGGCTACGGATGACCACTCGGATGAAAGTTAGATTCTTGGATTTTGTTAAACAATACTTTAAGATTTCAAATAGTTTAGCTCATTGCTTTAAAATTGCATTTTCTTCTTCGTCGTCGGCTACGCATGTGTGGACGGCAAGAGTTTTGCATATGAGCAAATCCAGAAAACTTTTAACCTTCATGATATTGACATAAAGCAATGAATAAATATGATTTGTTGTTTTTTATATTTTACATTTTAATTGAATTGAATTAATAAATCCCAACCATTTTTGAGTTCTTAAGTTGCTCTTTGTGCCCAAAGTAAGAAAAACATCAAAAATACCGATGATACGCGCACGTTTTGTGTCGTTATAATCATCATTATTGCTACAGCTTCCAATATATCGCTACAAGTTTAATACAATCGATAGCTAATACCCGAATACAAGAATAAGTATATGTCGCATAAGTGTGTCATATCCCGAAGGAAATTTGATACCACTTTTGGAATGAAAACGAAAATTTCGCCTTCTTTTCAACGTGTGAGCCGCGCCTTGTATCTAATGGTATCTTTTTGTATCCAATTTTTAATAGAGGAGGTAAAAATAAGATATGACCCGTAACACCATCAAAAAAGGTCACGCTGGAACTTTTGAAAAAAAACGTGATTGGCCCGAAAAAAGCACATCTACAAATCCATCTGAATTTGGCTGTACATAGCTGTGATCGGACATAGATGCCACTAGTTAATTTAAAAATACAATACCGCTTCAGTATTATTGATTTTTTATTGAGACAACAAATCGTAGCTTCGCTAGTGAAGACATCTTTTGTGTGCATTAGAAAACTCTAGAAAAGAAAACATTAATAAAACACACAGCAAAACAAGGATAGAAAATGTACAAATGTATTTGAATCGCATCAGATTTTGTAAAGCAAAGAGTTAAAATTTTGAAGTCGAGGCAGCTTTTAAGCAGAAAAAAATCGAAAGTTTTGAAATCGAAGCAAGACTTCTGAATTACCCAAACAATTTATACCGCGTTTTTAATGACAAATTAAAATACTTAAATATTGGTCCAACTGATGGATGAGTCAATATTTGTTATGTTTGTTTTATGTTTCTTTGTAATCTTTGTGTAATGTTGTTTTGATATCATCAACATTAATTTGGAAGCAAGTAAAATGTAAAAGCTCTGTACTCTGATGAAATATACTAAACTAAAATCGATATAAAGTTCAATTTCGCTAAAACGGTTTCAGTTTTTGATCGCTTTTGGTTTATCCTCCGCTTGAAACCGTTATGTTTTTATAAAAGGTTCTCTTCCATAATTAAAGAATATTTATTCTTTGTAGGTCTCAAATTATTTTACACTTCCCTTGCGGACTCAAACTTCATTTGATCCCAATGTAAAGAATTTTCCCATTGGCATGCAAGACACCGTGTTTGGCGAGAAGACTTGCCTACATGGCCAGATAGGTGCCGTTCTGCTGGCTGAACCCACGACAAATCTGAAGACAATATTCGATGCTGGCATAAATTTCGCATCCATATTCTCGCAAGATAATGATTTGCTGGAGTTGACATCGCGTTTTGTATTCTGCTATGCTCCTGGTTCTTATTGGAATGACTGTTGCCAGGATCTAATACCCAGCGGCAAGTATCCAGCTGTCATACGAGGGCAACATTGTCGCATCATAAAACTGCAGGACACTATTAATAGTATTGGCGGCATACAAGCCATACTGCCGATTTTACATATGATTACAAAAGATCAGGATGAATTTTCAATGTCTGGTGATGACTGTGACAGCCGGTCTGTCGATAAAGCGACGGCGGACCCCGTCAAAACACCAACTGCCGAGGAGTTCTCCGATTGGGAAATGCTCTCGTCCAATTCGTACACAGGTTCGTAGATATAAAGACATAGATATAAATACTAAATTTCACTTTTTAGAATGGAAAATGATTCAGTATCCAGTGGCAAGTTTTATGTGCTTCTTGCGCTATCTAACACATGACCATGACAATAACCAGGAAACACTATTGCACAGCGAATGCCTTCCCATAATTGGCATGATGTTGGAAAAGTGTCCACCACGTCTGTTTGATGTTAACGCGCTGATGGCAACTCATTTGTTAATCGAGTCTATGCAGGGACAGAAATCAAACGCCAACCTATCTGATGCACTATACCTGGAAATCTGTTTCAACTTCAATATATGGTCTAAAATGCATTTTCAGATTACACTTGGTCATGTGCAATATTTGAGCACTATGATCAAAAACGATCGCAAGTATTTTCGCAAAAATTTCGGAGTGCTATACTTTTTAGATATTATACGGCAATACTACGGTACGCCGAATAGCATATCGGCGGATGATGCTAAAACGATACGTGCCACTTTATTTGCCATAGTGCGTTTCTATTTACAAAAAGATGTAAACATAAAGGAAATATCGGCTATAGTGTCCTTTCTTGCTGCTGTACGACACGAACATGTACTAATTGAATTCCTGGAGATGATGACTTTTCACATGAAGGGCAAAAATTGCAAAGATCAATTCATTTTATTGCTTCATGAACCGCAAACAGCGAACCTACTGTACAACTACTTAATAGATAAGTCGTACAGCGTGGAAGTGCAGGAGGCGGCTATTCGGGTATGTATCACATTAAAATTAAAATATTTAAATATACACAGAATAATATATTTTTAATGCGTACGTTGCCTGTTCGCTTTATCTGCAGTTCCTCAATTGTTTGATTTCTACATCACGCGTGCATAACAAGTACAAACAAATACTTCGTCTCTATGACAATGTCAGCAACACTTCGCTATTTCCCGGCTTCTTCTCATACATCATTCCGATGACACTCAGCTCGACGATACTGTTTCATCTGGTGGAAGACATACTCTCGGCCGATGCGGACTATGCGGGTTTAATCTTTCTCGTGCATCACATTAGCTCCTGTGAGTTGGCGATTAAATTAGAAATTGCCAAACGGCTGCTGCAAACCACCTTTGTAAAGCAGCATTCTGCAAAGGCAATTGCCAAACAAAACAGCTGGCAGGAGTCCATTGCGCGACTTCTCATACGAAAACCTATCACGAATATCAAGCCGGACGAGGAAAAGCGTAAAAGTTTTGGCATTAATTTAGACGTCTTACTCGAAGATGACACCGAGTTTATAAATCAATCGGACCTTATAAGTTTCTGTGAAGAGCAGGTGAATCTGACTCAACTGCAGGAACAGCAAAACGACAGTTCGTTGATTCTGAACGAGCTGCAGGCCAGTGTTACGGAGGCGGCAAATGTAATTGAGAGCGAAATTAAAGGTGATGATAACATATTTGTTTTTTTTTGTTTGGCCAATCCTTATATAGTAACCGGTTATACTACAGAGTTAGCAGAATCCGTGTCGGACGCAGTTGTGGAAAATGTATCATCCGTTTTTTCCGTAATTCGTCAGCGAACGCATGACATTCAAGACACATTTCTTGGATCGTCTTCAGAGCACGATATGGTGATTTTTCTGATTAATAGTTTTGCTCTGAATTAATGTGTATTATGTGTTTTAAATTCCAGTCATTGCAGAGACAGCGAACGGAATCAATAAGCTCTGATAGTTCGGCACCATCTCCAAATAGTATTAAAAAATGCGATACGCAAGATGTAAGTGTATTTGTATTTATGTATGTCTGCTATTTGTATTTATGTATGTCTTCTAAAGGATGTTAAGGTAGACATGTACGGGTTATGGCAAGGATAATCATGACCCTATAACAATTTAATAACTATTGTCATTGTTTTTATTGTCACTTTACTGCAAGAATACCTTTCCGTGACAATTGTTACTCACCTGAAATTTGTCACTGATTTGGCATTGTTATTGTTTATTAGAATACGGCTATGAAATTAACATCGTTTTCACGATGTTTACGTTAAGTTACATAGAATATATCACTTTTGTTCAAATCGATGTCCGTGGGCTTTGCAGGATTAAGTTTAAACTTTTTCACACTTCTAAATTCTCTATAGTTTCTAATCAAAACGGTTCAATTTCGTTAAATTTTACAGAAATAATCAGTAAATATGACATTGTAGTATGTTGACGAAATAACATTTAGGTTGACATCCAGTTTAATTTGAAAATAATTACTGAAAAACTGGATGAAAAACAGTGTCAGTATTTCACTTCTAATTGAAACTTAGTTTAAACTTACTTTTATTAATCATTTTTGACCAATTTTATGCCATATAAAAACATAATAAAATTTTCTCAACAAATTGCTAAAGGCTGCTGCTTTTGACTTCAACTGCGATACAGATGTGGATAGTGAGGAACAACTGGTGTATTTGGTCTCAAATATATTATTCACTATTTTTTGGCGAGGTGTGCCAAACGAGCATCCGGAATGTTGGAAGGAGCGTGGTCAAGTTTTGGGTTGCATAAATTTACTAGCACTAAACAATGAACTCGTTACATCACATCTATTGTTGCGCCTGCGAATTCTGGAAATGGCTGTACAGGCATCGTTGTTTGATTTATCTGAACATGGCAATCAAACACTCATCAATCAGGAGGTAAAATAATCTGAATACCATGTAATAACCTGTATCATATTAAGAATGTTATTGTTTTTTTTTAGAATGCATCACAAATCTTACGCATGGTTTACGATTTGGTGGTACTCGGTTCGAACGAGGATGAATCAAAGAAGTGCTCTACCAAATTACTTGATGGCGTATTGGCTCTGCTGGATGCCTTAATGATTTTTCAACAAGGTTCTTCTGACGATTGGTCCGATATGATACGTTTGTGTCTGGGACTACTGCTAAAATGTTCACATCACCCTAATCCCGGTGTTGTGGCCATGGCTACAGCGAAACTGCATGCAATACTTCAGAGTCGCAGTACGGAGGATCCTACGGAACTGGCATTTTTGCTATTTAGTATAAATAAGGCATTGGACAGTGCCATTGAAGGTGAGTACAATGCTTTCAAAACATACCTATCACGTTTATCAAAACAGTATTATGTGTTACACTGTTCTGGAACATGAGCACTCTGTTTCTCCCTGTATGCATTCATATCATTTCTATATAGTTTTATGGTGCTAATTCGAATTGCGCTTTCAGGTTTATGTAACATTTTTGAGAAAAACTTTATTCGCGAGCGTGACACTAACATTCTCATTTCAAATTCCGGCACGTAAGTGCATTCGTAGAAGAATATTTCAAAATTCCGTTCCGCACGGAACCTGTAATAACGTATTTTCTAATTCGATTTGTATCTACGAATAATTAAATCCTAATTCGCTACGACGGGCTTCAGAATAGGATTAACTAAATGTAATAGCCTCTTACAAAATAACCACATTTCATTAACTTTTCGAATATTTGCAAAAATATTGTTTTTGCGGGCTCAAGGTCTTGCCAGGTACAAAGTGCTATGTACTGGAGAGTGAAACAAACAACAATTGACAAAAACAAAAAGTTGTTGGCTGACCGTACAGCTGTTTCGGAAGCTGCCAAGCTTCCTCATCAGCGGTCTTCTGCACAACTTCTGCATAGCAAGACCTATAAGATCATTTTGGGCAATGAACTAAATGCGAATTTAGTATAAGCACAAAACAACCAGGCAAAACATGCAAAAATTGCACCAACTTTATGCTTGTCAATTGTTGTAGCAAATCAGCAAGCATCATATATACTTTTAAATGCCCCATGTTAGGTCTGGTGATTGAGAAACTCGATTTTTAAATACGCCGGCAAAATCCTCAGTTTCATTATTCTTACACTTTATTTTATAAATACCACCTACTTCATAGCTCCTACTCCAAATTTAAGATAAATTTAAAAAATCGTGCTAGCATCAACATGTTTTCAGACTTTGACTGCACATGTAGCAAATCAACAGAGCCTATGAACGCAATAATGTTTGCAATTAATCAATTGCTTATAATTAGTACTAGGATTTCCACACCCAAAACAACTGTTAAATTAATGGTATTTTAGGTTAGATTTTGAGGTGTCGGCAATCGTTAAGTTGTCGATGACTTATACCAGAGTTGATCCATTGTGTACCCTCTATATGGTGTCCTCTGGATGCGTTTCCATTTTCGTCCATCCAGATGCGCGGATTAATTTCATTATTTTTAGCGGATGTTTGTTTCTGACGTCGTCTATTTTCTGGAAGAAGAGCCTAGAATTTTATTTGTATTTTTATAGTAAAACAACTATTTTTAAAATTGAAATTGGTACAATAATATTAAAATAATTAATACAATTGTTTGATTGTACAATTAATTTTATAATAATTAATTATATAATGTCAAAACCTAGGATTGAAACCTAAACGAATAACGGTTTCGATTTCGGTTTTTCCGCGTTTCGGTTTCGGTTAAGGTTTTGGATTTAAGTATAAAATATTTCATATTTTTCAATGTCTTCAACAAAAAAACCTGGGGTAAAGTGGAACATGGAGTAATGTGGGCAATTGCAATTTTTGACCATGTTTTTGCATTTAAAAAATAAAACCAATTGTCAAGTGCTTCTCAATATGACATCAACTTTTTCATCCATAGTTATAATCAAATTAATATCTTTTTTCTGCATATCGAACCAAGTGAAAAAAAATGTTTAAGAGTGCTGGTGGTGTTTAAAATGATCGAATATTGTATATCTTTTGAAATAAAACCTGGTTTGCAAATAATCTTACATTGTTTATATGGTGCTAAATTATGTTCAAATTGTGATATTGGGGTAAAGTACGAATCATTTTCTGGAATCATTTCATTGGGTAAACCAATGAAAAGCAACATTTTTACTTCACCTGAGATATGATCTGAATTAAAGAAGAGAGCCGAGAAGCGAACCGTAAACTAGAGCAACAAGAATACATCGGTAAATATTCTTAAACTTTATAAGAATAAGAAGAATTTTGTACAATTTCCATCCAAAGAAAGTAAATTTCAACAATTCAGTGAACTGCAATATCTGCGAACTGTATACTTAAAATGTACGAACTTCACGACCAGCAACTACACCTGTGTCTATTGTCACTTAATAAATTCTGACTAGGAGTAAATGCACTTTATTTTTCGTATTTTCTTAAGTAGTTACTAAGATGTTTATAATATTAAACAATTTAAAGATAATAAATATAAGGAATATTTCGTATAGGCATATTACTGTTTTCTTCTACAATAACAAATTACGATGCGCATACAGACACTTTCACAACGACAACTCTTCGTTGCTATCCTGTATCATCGCATGGCAACAAACAGACGCATGACAACAGACAGACGCAAGACAGACAGTCACATGGCACCACACTACATGTATGTATCTAGTACAGCTATATAGTTGGCAACAACAACGAGTTTTCTTTGTGGTACAAAAAAAGTCCCGCCAAAAATTCTATCAAAAGCTTGGATGCTGCTTTATTCACATTTTTGTTGTTGTTGCACTTTCAAACGAATCAGCAGATTTGTGAAAAAAAACAAAAAAAGCAATATCAGCTAAGTGAGGTACACTGTGAAAATGTTCATATATTATTTTGTTTTTGTTTTATAAGTTAAATGAAATAATGCACATTGAACTTAACTTAAGAAAAACTTCATGATTTTACAATTAATTAAAAAATTATGTATAAAAGTAAAACAAAAATAATAATGTGTATAGAAAACAGCATATACACAATCGATGTACGAAATAGGGTAGCAAAAAAAAAAAATATAGAAAAAACATATTTTATCTTTTTGTCAAAAGTGCTTCAAAAACACTTTTGAAGCTATTTACCGCTTTAAAAGTGCTTCACAGACCTTATTTTTAAGATGTTTATATTCATTAGCCTTGAAAAACATAAAAAAAAAAATAAAAACACATCTCCATTAATGTTCGCGTTCAAAACTATTTGGCACGCATTCCATTGTTACTTGTTCAATATTTAGTAATATCATGAATTCTTTTGAATTTCATTATTAAAAACATAATAAATACATTAAAATGATAAAAAAACGCAATAGCATTGCTTTTCTTGCATTTCTTGCAGTGTTAGTCTTGCACTTGCACTTTTTCTTGCAAGAAAATCTCGTTCTTGTTCTTGCTCTAGTTTTTGCAAAAAAAAATTTTGATCATCACAATAAATAAAAAAACCTACATATATCATTAAAATTCATTTTTTTACAAAAAAAAAAAATGTGCTTGGAGTTGCTGGTGTTTTGTTGTTAATTCGATTTGCCGCTACACAAATTAATGAAAAAAAAAACAAATTTTATACCAAAGACCGTTGTTTTGGAAATATTGTCTCTCAAAAAGAATCATGTGAATATTTTTGTACAGCAAGAAATTTTTATTTCGGTAACTCCAAATTATATTAAATGACATTAAAATATGCCTTGTATTTAAGATCTTCTATATAAAATATTTTTTTCTGTTTCTTTTAATACTTATTTAAAAAACGTTTTAAACCGGTATCAAACCGAAGCCGTTTATTTCGGTTTTGGATATCGGTTTATTTCTAATTTTCGTATAACGGTTTCGGTTACGGTTTCGGTTTTAAAAATGAAACGGTTTTAAACGGGTATCGGTTTCGGTTTCAATCCTTGGTCAAAACCTATAAATCTCGTTTTCTGTATTTCGAAACGAACGACGAAACGAAAATTTGCCGTTAAAATTTCGTTACACGACTTTGAATTAAATGTTACTTGATCTTTTAAAACTTTGAAATTTGTTTAGAATTACGTCACTTTCGTCTAAGTCTTAAGTCGAAATACAGAAAGATGCATTAAGTATTTTTTTATATTTAGTTCTATATATGTGGTAGTCGATTTAATTTTTTTTTTTAATTATTTTTCTGATCATAAATTAAAGAGAATACAATATTTCGATAGTTTACAGTCAAAAGATCGTAACCGACAAAAAGTAAATTTCACAGGAGGCGAAAAAACGTCTCAAAATCGAGTAGTTCAATATTTTGTTGATTTTTCGTAAATTATCCTTTAAAATAGGTGACAATAATAATAATAATAGTGTGCCTGTTAGGTATCGATTTGTTACTTTAATGCATAATATTATGAATATGCATAATATATAATGTATATTATTAAAATTTATAAAGAAAATCACAGATTTTGCACACTTTGTTAGATTGCTTTATGTCACATTTCATGTTTACTTCAGTTTCCAATAACTTACCATAAAATCACAAATATAATTTATTCTTGTAATAATTATTACTTATTTACAGTTGGAAATCCAGAGGAATATTCATTTTTAATGCCAGTAATGAAAGCTCTCCTAGAAAAATGCCGCTATGTATTTAATTTAGATACGAATTTACCAGATCTGCCACCAACTTCGTCGGGTCCTGTGTTCTTCAATGATTTTCAGATGTACAGCACCAGTAGAAAGTGGAAAAACTTCATAGATCGAATGGTAAGATACACAAATTTATTATAAACATCTTTTTTTTTCAATATCTACTAAGATCCACAGCACTCAGACAGTCTATATCCATTGTACTGTAAAATCTATTTTCTACGTTTTGTGGTTAATATCACCATAACCATCTTACAACAATAACCAAATGTAAACGTTACCATTCCAAAGTGGTATCGATCTTGATGTATCGATCTTGGATATATCGATGCTGCTAAAAAATAACAATTGGAAAAACTATCATTTTACAATAGTTTATAAAACTATCATGGTCACCTTTGATTTATGACACTTTTAATGCTCGTAAAACAAGATATTATGGGCCAAAAATCTCATATTTATTAAGCTTTTAATATTCCTAAAAAGGGACCCTTCATATTTATGAAATTTTTATAAATCCTCAAACATTCCTATTTGAGCACTAAAAAGAGCACGAAGAGCGCTCAGTAAGCATTTAAAATTTGACACTTTTAGGTCTCTAATTATGAGGGCCCCTAAATATGAAATAACACATAGAAATAGTATTATATATTTCGAGTAAATACACACTTTTTTCAAAAAAACAAAGTCAAATAAATACAAATGTACATTTTTATATTTTACATACTTTTAAAATCACTGCTTAATGTAATTTTTACTATATTATTTTTTTTTAATAATTTATTCACTTTCAATAGCAATTGACGTTTGTAGGATTTCATAGGTAGAATAAATTGGATTAGTATTTTTTAATTAGTAATTATTCAGAAATATCGTATGTGCCTATTTCTGAATAACTATGTTTAATTATAAAAAAAAGTTTAAACACTTTTGTAAACGGAAATTACAATTGAATTCATTGAATTTAAAGTTAAGGTACATATCTATTAGAACTTCTTCATAATAACTATAAATTACAACGGTGATTTTATCTTAGGAGTCACATTAGAGCAGTGACATAATCACCCATATTTTGAAACCCGTCGTACCGGATACTTTCATTTGGATTTATTTGTTCTAATGACCAAATCGAAATTTCGAGAGAAATTTAATTTTGACAAATTTCTCTACTGACATTAAACAGCTGGTTTTAAATTTGATTATATCGTAGCATTCCTATTCATAGCGGAGACTCTGATTCGGATTTCCGTTACGACGGGTTTCAGAACAGTGGTGAGTGTGTAAAATGTATCCAATATCTCATAACTTATGTATTATATCCTAATTATATATAAATATTTATTTACAAAGTTAAATAAGATAATAATGGGGATTAATATTTATCAATTCCAAAGAAACAAAATTCAGAAAAAAAGGAAAATAAAATATATAGTTTATAATGTCGCAATATTTTAAAAGTAACGTTCGTTTTGAATACAGCCAAGAATCATTAATGGTATTCATCTAATCGTATAAGTTTGCCTTTTGTGTATGTTCATATTTTTATGAGGTTGTTATATGATGGAACATTTTTAAAATTTTGAATGTATACTGTG
Source organism: Dryomyza anilis (assembly GCA_951804985.1). Classification (NCBI taxonomy): domain Eukaryota; kingdom Metazoa; phylum Arthropoda; class Insecta; order Diptera; family Dryomyzidae; genus Dryomyza; species Dryomyza anilis. Next base: position 39,728,177 of record OX638134.1, on the reverse strand, counting down.
TATATAAAGCAACCAAAAGTTTTAAATATTGAACAACAAAAAACGCCGAAAATATTCAAACAATATAAATTTATCTAGAAATTTATCGTGTCTCTGTGTAGTGCAAACAAATTTCTGAAAAAATGCAACTGAATAATGGTCTAGTTGTTAAAATAACCAGCATTTGAAACTTCAAAATATAATTGTATCGTTTTCAAAAATTAATAATTTCGGTTGCTCAGAAAATCTATTTTGCAAAGTGTATAATATTTTTCATACAAATGTTGACAGATCATATATGAGACTGTATATTTATGCAGATACGTGGTCTACGGCTTATTTGCAACCTTAGATGAAAACCATTATTATCAGTTATTGTGTGTTGACACCAAATGTAATGAACAATAGACGTATAAAATATATCGTTCTAAACCAGATACTATAGACGATTTGAAAGCCAACATTACGGCCACAGATTTTCGAAAAAATATTGATTTCCAGATTACTACTCGAGCTACCCGCTACGCCATATGTCCCAAATCATGTTTAAACAGTATTGGAAATAGAGCCAATACAATGGCTATTACCACGACTTTTATGTTTGTTTCATTTTAAAGTTCGATGTGACGATCTTGTTAAAATTATGCATAGTTTGTTAGGACTTTATGTTCAAATTTATTTATAAAATTAAATAAAAAACGATATTCATCAAGACTTTTCTTACGGACTTACGTCAATTCTATATAATTCGTATGTGAGGATTTTGTCTGTTGAAATGACGAGTACATGAAAACTATAAAAACTAAATCAATGAAACTTCGAAGTAATACTGCTTACATCTACGCCGCCTGGTATTCAAAATGGTCATCATCGGTCGATTGTGTCATGTGACCAGACAACGTATGTTCAAAAACCTAATGTAATAGAAACATCTATGGGTGAATTTTAATTTATACTAGCAGAAGTGAACTTTTTTGTAATAACACCTTTACTTTATGATCAAATATATAAAAATTAAATGCACATTTTTGATCGGAGGAAGTGATTATGGGTTAAAAAGAGTGGGAAACGATTAATTTTCCAATATCAAAAATGTCGGAAAAAAACGAAAAAGGGAGATTATAATGCGTAATTGTGTTGAGTGCTCATAGAATTATGAAGGGGTGGGCTTCGTCTGATTCCCAAGTAGAATGAGATTACACGCGACCTGATAGAATCAGATATTGTGTATCCCTGGAACACTTATCATTGTAATCACTATAGAAAAGGCTTAGAGGCCCAACGATTCTTTCGGGTTTCAAGAAAGGATGCAATATTTAGATTTATTATTAAATATACTTTATATCACATTGTTGTATTCGGATTATTAGGATTTGGAAGAACTGCCCAAAAGTGCGAATTGTATTCCATCTTAAGTATGTCTTACACCGTTTTAGAAAACCGAGACACTTGGCAGCTTCCTTCGACACATCAAATATGTGATCGCTCCAACGGAGGTAAGATTGAATTGATATGATCGGAATGTCAAGAGCAGATCAATCCGCAATATACATAGTGCCCATTTTGAGAGGTGGGAGGGATGAATCTATTCGTTTTTGCGATAACAGGCAACATTGGTTTATGCTTGCATTAAAATCGACTCTATTAGCAAGACCCTAAAATTGATTTAACGTCATTATAAAGTGTGTCATACTTCCAATCTTGGCTTATACTTCCTATCTTTAAACAGTGTGGACGCTTGTTGAAGGAATATAATTGGATAATATTACTGTCATCTGCAAAAGAATGGATAGAGTTCTCAGTGACAAAACGTCGTTGATGAAAACCAAACATTTCTAAAAATTGCCAAATTGTAAAAATCTGAGCTGATAGAATTGATATATGACATATCCGTAAGTATTCGTTTTGTAGAGTAGAGTAATAAAAAATTTGAACAAGCCGAATTAAGAAAGTGTTTTAATTAGAACAGCTTCTTAAACTCATATGATGGAATATGATCAATATGATTCAGTTTTAAATCATCGAAAGGGATTGAATCTGTCTAGCTTGTTGAAAGGATCATTCATTTGATGTTCTTTTACGGAATATATGCGCTTAAAATAATTTATGATTTGTGGGTAGATTTTCCTTGAACATGAATTGTTTGACAGTGACTTCTCTGTCATTGCGTGGACTCTTAAAATAAGTCGTATCAAAGAGACTTTTAGTTGTGCGTTTCGAAAGCGATTCCTGGCCGACATGAGCTGCGAAATTTTTTGTTGGCATTTTAAATCTAGTCGAGCGCGTCCCTTTTATGCTTGACATAACCTCTGATGTAGGTGGAGGCAGGGTGCCGTCGTAATAACTGTGCGAACGAGATTTTTCAATGGATAAAATAGCAAGATTCTTTAAATTGTCGGGCGTGCTCTTTGGTTGGCCTAAACTGGTTGCAGTAGTGACCAATGTGACAGTTGAGGGACTTCTGTAGTAGTGATGCTTTTGTCCACGCCCGGCATTGGAAGTCGAAGTCGATGGCGTTGTCTGTGTTGTCGTTGGTGCCAAAATTCGCGAATACGAACGAATACGCATTGGGTTCCAAGTGTTAGTCGCATCATTACTTTTCGTGGCTACAGTGCTTCTCAAAGTGGAGGAAATATAGTTCTGTTTCTTATGCACAGGACTAGACTCGTTGGTCTCGGCATCTCCTGAATTGTAATAAATATTTTTGTTTCGTACTCCGGCCTCAAAAGCCTTTTCTAATTCTGGTACATCTAAAATATGCATAACTGGCGCTCTGTGGGAGCTGTCACGTATACGTTTTCGCTTCAGTCTTGGCCTGAGTTCGTGATGATTTTGTATCGTTGTTGATTCCGACAATGATGTACTGGATTGTTCAACGTTCTCTGTAGCATCATTTTCTTGTTCGTCGTTTTCAGTATTTTGATGGATGCTGTAGGTGTGCTCATCTCTAGATTCTGAACCTTGATGATTGTTGAGGTTGTCATACGAATTGGGTGGATAATTCTCCCGATGCTCATTGTAAGTTGAGTCGAAAGGTATTGGTTCGTATAGGGGAACCTCGTAGCTAGTTTTGGGGAAATTGTATGTGGGTTGTTTGTGATCTGAGTTGATGGGAAGTTCAGCGCCGTAGTTGTCTTGCGGATACCAGTGCGAGTTAGATGTCTCGGAATAGTGTTGAGTTGGATGTTCTGGAGCATGATATATGGTATGTGGGCTCTCTGGTTGTACTGGTGCGTCATGCACTGGATGGTGTTCTGGCCTATATGCGGGGGGTTCAGCGAAATCTCCTTGCATATGTTTAGTTGGTGGAAGGTTTATTTCATACGAAGACGAGTAGGAAATATCGATGTTATTTTTATTTTTTGGTGGTGGCTCCGCAAAATTATGTGTTGAGTGATATCCGAAATTCGGTATTTTTTTTTCGTAAATTTTATAGTTTCCCTGATTGTTGTATGAGTGGGGATGTTTTGATAGCGCCGGGGAATATGCTATGGCCGGAGAATGTGTATCTCCATATTTTGCAGGATGTTTATTGATGGTTGTATGTGTCGCGGGTGGGCCATACGAATCCGCAGGATGACTTTTGTAGCTGTTACCATATGGCGAAGTATGTGCTGTTGGCGCCTCATAAGTTTCGTATACATGACCATCCGCGGAGTTGTCTTTTGTGTTGTAGTCTGTGTGGCTGACAAAAGAGCTATGCTGATCCTTGTCAGAGTAGTAATTACTCGGAATGGAGTTTTGATAATCGCTGTTATAGACTTGCTTTGTGGGTACGCCATATGATTGGTGTGGTTCATGGGTCAGAATTTCATCATTACTTGCATGGCTGTAATATGGCTTCGATTCGATGGAATATTCTATTTTTGATCCTTTTGGTGAGTCGTACACTGCGTCACCATGACTATAAAAATCCAAGTCCATGGCATGGGACTCATAGCTGGAGGGTGGTAAATCAAACTCTGACGAATCAAAGGTGAAATGCTTGATGTCGTCGTAAGTGAACGAGGGAGGTTCTGAATGTTTAACTGGTGATTTTGGTTTGAAATACGTATGTTCGACATAAGAAGGTTTCGAATATTTTATTATGGGACGCTTTACTCGTCTACGTTGTTTAGGGCGTTTTGAGGTACGAATGTAATGCTTGATAATGGTTACCGGCGGTTGTCTTCGAAAACGAACCAATTTCTCCACAGAAGATGGTAATGGTGGTGCTAATGTAGTATCATCATCTGATCCCGTCGTATAGGGTGATTGTGTCGATTCCTCTGATGACACAAATAAAGCGTGTGTCAGTGTTAAGATCTGTAAATAGAAAGATAATCAGACATAAACGCCTCAAGTTAGGAATCAAAAATAGCTAAGTGGAATTTGCCGAGCATTTGCTTAAATGTTAAATGCCAAACAACATACCCCTCAAATCAGGGTGCTATAATTTAGAAGTAAATTTGATATTTCACCTTTTCGATTTCAATGAAATTTGGGCAACTAAAATAGGTTATTGATAAATGCATTGTTTTATTTTTTGTGACCACTACCTTCAGAGATACAGTGGTTCAAAGTTACAAAAAATAGGCCAATCACTTTTCTATGGTTGTTCATATTTCAATATCTCTTAAAGTAGAAATGCTAGAAACTCCGTTGAAACTCGTTTTAAAGCCAATAGAACAAGCTTTTAGAGTAATTAAGTTCTAACTTCTAAACTTAAACATGTGGCCTGTGGTCATTATTCTTGGACTTTAAAATTGATGTCTCTAAAAAGACCCATAATAATAATAATACAGCCTGCTAGATAGACAAATAAGCAGTAAGGAAATGTTAGTAAAGGGTATTAAGAACGATTCGCAACGCCTCATTTATGAAAATTGTGATGTGAAATTATTGGTTGTTCGTTCAGTAAAGTGCATCATTATTATAAAATGTTTTCGCTAACACAATTTTTGGCTGCTCGCTGCAGCCTTAAACATTTAGACGAGAAATAAAACATAACGCTAAACTACCAAGATTTGTACGTCTTCAGTGTCAATTCATAATATACGCAATTCAAATACGCAATATATTATAAGAGGTTACGAAATGCTGGGTGCATCCTAATTGTCCATACCAATTATATAAGTTGCTACTTTGGTATATTTTGGGATGCAAATAACATTTTAGCGAATGTGTTTACTAAATGCATAAAAATTCATAAAATTTCATTGCTAGACCATTTGTGTTACTATTTTTATATTGTGTAAAATGACCCGATCATTCGGAAAATGACGTATAAAAAAATGTTTCCGACCATTTAGACCAGTTTTGATGCATATATCCATGGCAGATGTAGACACTACCGGTGTATTTCATTAAATTAATTTTATATTTTCAAAAATAGGTTGTGATACCCAATTTCTTAATATTAGTGTTGAATATTTTTTCATGATTGGTCTGATTATACAGTGCACCAAAAAATACCAAATATCGATTCAATAACGATTTTATTGTAATACGGGTTCGTTGATCTCGAATTTGAAGTACGAACAGACATTTTTTAATTTCTAAAGATACACCAAAAACATGTATTTATATTATGGAAATTTACATGTCATATTGAAGAAAATTGGCAATGATTTAGCTCCTTAGACAATTTTCTCTTATTCAAATAAATACTTTTATTTTAAATAAGTAAAAAATAATTTTTCAGGATTGAAAACAATTTCTTCAAATTAAAGAAATTTATTCCTCATTTCATGTCATGATTTGCTTCAAACTAAATAAAAAATATATGATTTAACATTTTATTTTAAATAAAATATCAAAAACAAAATATTCACGCAAAGAAACAAAAAAAGTTTGCTTTTTTATGTAAAAAGTTTTTTTTTTTTATTTATATATTTTTTATCATTTTTCTTATATAATATTATTTTTGAATTAGGCTAATATACAATTTTTTCTGAATTACATCCTAAGGATTTTATTACGAACATTTCTTTGAATGTTACAGTTTTAAACGTTTGAATATAACAGTTTGTGAGTAACATTGGTTGAAATAAAAGGAAATTGTTCCTCAAATGTCCCGTCCTGAACCCAAGGAAATACTCACACCCAGAAAAAAATTCCCTCAAATCCCATTAAAATTGGTCAACAGGACATTTATTGATGTAATGTAAATAAATCTTTTCATTAAAATAATAATTTATTCTATTGACTATTTTTAATAGTAAAAAACTATTATTTATATAGTATTTTTTTGGGTGCATATGGGTTATCCCTCAAAATAAGAGAGTTTGATATTAATAGCAAATTCTGATTTCTAAAATCTAGCAAACTTTAAATAGTGGTTGCAGCATGCTTTTATTTAATAAAAATAATTGGTCAATAGGACAATTATTGATTTAATAGTATACCAAAAATAAATATTTTCATATAAATTGAATGGCAATGTCATGGTATTTTCTAGTATTTAATGGTATTTTCGGATTAAAATAATTATTTATCCTATTGATTATTTTTAATAGTAAGAAACACATTACTTAGACCCAGAAAAAAATACTACGGTCTAAGTATTGTGTTATAAAGAGACGGAAGATCATTCAGCGCACTGAGACAATGTGCGAGAAAGACATGGAAGATCAGCACATTAAAACACATAAGTGCGAATGAGATGCAAATAGCATTCAGCATTCACGAAAATTGTAGAAGGTTCTCGAAACATGTCGAAGCGTGTTGCAACTTGTCGAACTGATGTGTGCAGTATATAAGGCGCCGCATCTGAGGGGAAGCACTTCAGTGCTGATTGGAAAGTAGTCGAGTGCTCAATGTTAAGTTAAATTCTGTGGCAATATGAAATAAAAGCATAAGTCTATTTTTTGAACTTTCCAGGAGAGCATTTTTAAACTTTACAAATAATTCCGAAAATTATCTTTAAAAATATTTTAAAAATTATGTTGGCAAATTTAAGAAAAACTTAAATAAAATAATTGTCTGCAAAATGTTGTTGATAGATTTTTATTTCCAGAGTTTTTTTTTTTAATAATTATTATTTAATAACAAGTAGATTCGCTTTTTTCTTGTATCTCAGCAACTATAGGAAGGATCAGTATCAAAATTTGACACAAAATTAATTTGTGTATCAGAATTACAATGGTATTATTAACACAATTTAAGCATATCTGGAGTTATTGTTATTTCATATTGCCACAGAATTGTAGACAGTTGTTAGAATTTATATTTAGTAAAGTTGTTATTTAAATTAAATTAATAAAGTTAATTGTTGTAGTTTAAACAAATTCTAAGAGTGTTTTTATTTTGTACACATTTCAGAGATACGAACTTGTAAATCAGTTTTACATAGACTTAATATTCGTAACAATATATGAAAAGTAAAAAAATAATATGAAAGATATAACAAAATAAATATATACAAAAAAAAACAATATTTTTTTTTATTCTGCTGTAATTGCATAAAAAGTTATTAAAAACAACAAACTTTCTTATGCTGAATCTTTTTCTAAATCCGGCGATTTCCTTTTTTCAGGAAACATTTTTTTCTATTTTAGTAACCTATTTTGCTCTTTATTTTGAGTGTAGTAAAAATTTAACCATATAGACATTACACAGAAAAAAAATCGTAAATATAACCAAAACGTACATCGACAATTAAATTTTTGCTACAATTGCTCCGATTAAATTATTAATTGTATTAGCGTACACATTTTCATATTAACATCGCATTTGATGGCAACAGCTACACTCAGAAGAAAATGTCCCATTAACTACTTAATGGTACAACCATTAATCTGGTTATGAAATCTGGTTATGAAATAATAGTGCTTTCTTTATGAATCAAAAGTTTTCTAATTAATTTGATATTCATCGAAAAATTCTGTACCATAAATCTAAATATTTCAATATTATTATTTTTAATAGAATAAATACTATTGTTTTAATGGTTTCCTCCTATAATAATAAACGTGGCATATGAAACATAAACACGTATATAAACTTGTTCGGTTTATAAAAATCCGCCCCATGTTACCGAACTTACCCATGTGACCGAACTTTTCCAACTCGTTTGTAATAATCCACATAATTAAACGTGACATTGGTAAGGACTTAATGTATTTAATGTAAATTCATTACATTTAACCTTTTTCTATTTATTTCAGATAATAAATAATAAATCGAACTTCTATTATGACGACGGACTATAAATGCAGATTTAAGTATTGGAAACTGAAGCGAACATTGAATGTGCTACAACCTTTTGCAACGAGAAGTGTCCATTTATGTGTGTGATTTTTTAAAAGTGAATTTCAGTTTCGACATTTAATTAAAATAATTAAATTTAATTAAAATTAAAACAGTAAATTAACTAAAATCCACTTTTGTTTTAATAAATTATTAGGAAAATGTAATTCGACTATACTATAAAACTAATAATACGTATCATTAAATATTTATAGGTTTTGCTTATTGTAATTAAAGGAGCACATTATAAAATTTATGGTATAGCAAAATATTTTATTAACAGTTCCAATAATACTGAATTATTGTGACGCATCCTATTGACTAATTTTAATAGTATAAATTAGTATTTTTCTATTGAAATACTATTAATTTGCCAAGTTTGTTTTTCTGGGTGTATGTGTATTAGCTTACCGCGTTCATGTTATAGAAGTGCGTGTGCGTTCACTCGCTTACAGCGCTGGTGCATTTGGTGGAATTCGTTAAATCAAAGCGAATTTGAATTAGAATTTTTAGTTGGCGTGCATATCAGTTCACATTTGCAATAGTTAATAATTATGCTTCATCCTCAGAAAAGGATGTTTGTTATATAATTTCACAAGAATTTATAATATTCTTTTTTTAATAAACTAAAAAATAATTATAAATATACTGCGAAAAAAAATACTTTTAAAACGTCGACCATTACAATTAAATAATTTGCTGCTTAAGAAAAATCATTTATTGATACATTTTTGGACGCTAAATAACATTTATAGTGAACTAGCTGGACCCGTGCACGACTCGTGCCAAGATTTAGTGAATGCAAGGATATGGAGTGATTTTATTAATATAAAGAACATATTTATTATTCATATCTTCCCCGTAAAATTCTTCCCCGTAGAACGCTTTCCCGTAAAATTCTTCGGGTAGAATTCTTTCCCGTAGAATTCTCCCCGTAGAGTTTTCCCAAGTAGAAGTTTTAGTGTGGCGAGTTTTAGTGTGGTGAATTTTAGAGTGGTGAATTTTAGTGTGGTGAGTTTTAGTGTAGTGAATTTTAGTGTGGTGAGTTTAGTGTTGTGAGTTTTAGTGTGGTGAATTTTGGTGTGGTAAGTTTTGTTGTGGTGAATTTTAGAGTGGTGAGTTTTGTTGTGGTGAATTTTAGAGTGGTGAGTTTGAGTGTGGTGAATTTTAGAGTGGTGAGTTTTAGTTTGGTGAGTTTTAGTTTGGTGAATTTCGGTGTGGTGAGTTTAAAGAATTTGGGATGGTTGGTATACCCAGGTGTGAAATATCATAAGATCACTACAAAGATCACTATAATATCTGTTGAAATAAACCATTTGGAAAATGTACCTTCTATGGGGGGTGCCACGCCCACTGGTATAATACCGCCCACATTCCGCGAGACCGTTTAGAATGGTTATATATAACGCTGACCAGAATTTCATTAAATTTGCTATGCTAATTGCTGACATAATGTGTTTTTAATTTTTGGGTTATATGGGAGGTGCCACGCCCAGTCCACCAATCTCACCGAGATATAGCCTATACTCTGCCCAGACCCAACATACATGTTGTGTCAAAATTTGATTGAATTCGGTTCAGCCGTTTTGACGCCTATTCGGAACATACAGACATACATACTTACATTCGCAAATATATAGTAGATGTAATTGCTTGACCAATAAATGGTGTGCAATTAATTATGATTGCTGTATTTACGTCGATTATTTTTCTCTGTGTATAATGACATGATCATGTTGGTCATGCAACTGATCGTGTTATGACAAGATAAAAATTATTCATATTTTTTTTACTTTATTGAGAAAAATATTATAGCCCCTTATAGAATTTGTCAGTATTAACATTTTTGCTTTGAATTTTAATCGATTATATGTAAAATGTAATATCATTTCTCTGGGATGGAAATTGTAGAAGTTATAACTAAATATTTGTTGTATCTACTTTTATAAATACAATTTTGAAAACACCCTGTATATCAGTGGGTGTTTCAAATACACCCCTACCCTAAAACAATTTTTTTCATGAAATGATCCAAGGAATCTGTGTATGAAATATTATTATACTGAGGAGGAAACTATTATTTTATAAACGTTAAAGGGTAGGAGTGTGAAGTGGGTGTGTTACAAAAAAAATGTATTGAAGTCTAAACTATATATTTAGTACTAATTGTAAGTTATATATGACACCCTAAAAGCAAAAAAGAAACAAAATTTTAGTTTAAATAAAAATATTTTACAATTTTTGTTAGAGCAAAAACGAGATACATCAAGTGATCGAAGTAAAACAAAGTATAAATAAATTTGAATACTTAAAATAAATAAAATAAAGTCAGAGCAAAAACAACATAAAGTTTTATCTCGTTTTTGCCTCACTTTTTGTATGTTGTGAAATTATTCTGAGTTTGAATTAATTTGGATTATAGTATACTGAAGGTAGTAAAATTGTAATTCATGGCGTCTATGATGTACACAACGTCACTTGGTTGAGCTACTAGGATCTATTAACAGATTAGGGCTGTTTGCAGAATGTAAACTACTAAGTCAATTGGTAAATTAACCGAAGTAACTCCTACGCCACGGTGGGCAGATGAGTACGATCAAAAGATTTTGACCAAATTTTTTTTATTTTGGAAATCGATTGCGGACTTCATGGGATGGTCAATGGAGTGGTCAATGACCACTGGGTCAAAAAATCTTTGACCCAAAAACAGTTATTTCAGATATCGATTGTGGACTTCATGGGATGCCTAATGGGTCTTTCTGGAGTGGTCAATGACCACTTCAACCTATTTTTGACACAAACATTTTTGTTGCGAAAATAAATTGTGAACTTCATGGGTTGCCTAATGGTCCCATTTGGAGTGATCAATGACCACCAAGAGTGGGTCAAAAAAATACAATTTTGACCCAAAAAAATGTATTTCGTAAATCGAATGCGGACTTCATGGGAGGCATAATAGGACTTTCTGGTCAATGACCACCAAAAGTGAGTCAAGAAATCAAATTTTTGGCCCAAAAAAAATGTACTCCGTAAAACGATGGCGAACTTTATGGGATTCCTAATGGTGTGGCCAGTGACCACCAAATTTTGACCTCAAACATTTTATTGCGGAAATCGATTGCGGACATGGGATGTCTAATGGCACCATACGGAGTGGTCAATAACCTTTTGGTCTTTTGACCAACTACAGTAATGAACAAAACGAGAAAAATTTTTCTCAATCTATTCCAGCAATACAAAATTGTTGGATAAAATTTTGTTTTTTGCCTCATTCTGGTGGTCATTGACCACTCCAAATGGTACCATTAGCCATTTCATGATGTCCGCCATCGATGTCAGAAATAAACATTTTTGGGTCAAAAACCTATTTTTGACCCACATTTGGTGATCATTGACCAATCCAGAAAATGCTATTAGGCATCATTAAGTAAAAAATTGGTTATTGGTGGTCTTTAGGCATGTCAATCCCGGGATTTCGGAATTCACATCCAGGTGCGTCATTGACACTTTTTTTTAATACATCGGTTTCAAGGATCATATGAACACAATCATTAGAACATAAAATCCAAAAAAGTTCTAATGACGCACCTGAATGCGCTTCTATAGTCATTGGAACACTTTCATCAAAATATTGTCCCCCCAGTAGAACACTTTCATCCAAAAAATATACAATGACGCAACTGCATTCATGCTAAAAAGTTGCAATGTGCATCTGGATGTGCATATACGTCTGTTAGAACACTTTCATCCAAAATAATTTTTAAACTCAATTCATTCTGATTGGTGGATATAAGACAAATATCATATAAAATCTAAATTCTTGTTGGCCTGAAAAGGTCCTAATTGGGATATGAATCATCCACAAAATTTGAGAAACAAAGAGAGTTATACATGTGTATTATCAATTTAATATAAAAAAATGCTTTACTAACAATCCATATAAATTTCTATCAATACAATATAATATTAAAGAAATTTTCATAGAGTAAAAATGATTCAAAAAAATAGTTAGAGCAAAAATGAGATACGACTTTATCTTGTTTTTGCTCTGATATTTTTTTGTAGCTTTTTTGCTTTTAGAAAATTTTGTTTCGTTTTTGATCTAAACATTTTTCATCAATTTTTTTATTCAAACAAAATGTTTAAACTACTTTTGCTTTGAGGGTGTCATATATGGGCCATTCCACACCAAATCGACCAAAAAAAGTAAATTTTGAGATTTCACCTTTTCGATTTCAATGAAAATATTTTTTAAAATTAGATGCTATCAGAATACCATCTTGAATTTTGGCATGAACATTTTTATTAAATCAACCAAATTATACGATTTTTTTTCAGAATTTTTAAAAGGGTTCTTTTTAAGGACATCAATTTTGAAGTGCTAGGATAATGACGACGGGCCACATGTTCAAGTTTAGAAGTAACAACTTAATATCTCTTAAAGCTTGTTCTATCAGCTTTAAAACGAGCCATCAATGGAGTTTCTAGCTATCTACTTTAAGAGATATTGAAATTTGAACAACCGCACAAAAGTGATTTTAGGCCCATTGTTTGTAACTTTGAAGCGCTGTATCTCTGGAAGTAGAGGTCGAAAAAAATAAAAAAAAAAATTGGGCAATGTATATCTCAATAAGCTTTATCAGCTGCCCAAAATTCATTGAAATCGAAGAAGGTGAGTTCCAACCGCTGGTCGATTTGGTGTGGAATGGCCCATATACGGTATTAAGTTTGATTCGGTAGAATCGGATTCTGGACCACTGTGGTTGGAACACACATTCTTCGATTTCAATGAAATTTGGGCAACTGATAAAGGGTATCGAGATATTTTTTGATATCAAAATGAAATAGCATAATTTTGTAATAGACAAATTTAATTTAAATTTGGAATTTAAAAAATATTAAAGGTGATGCACTTAATGTTAAACTTCAATAATAATAATAATTAAAAAAAAAATATTTCGAAAAATACAAGACCTGATTATATATATTTTAATTGTAAAAAAAGACCGGTGCTTAATTTTGTAATATAGAAATGTTGAAACCACTTTCACCAAAGTGACTCGCATTTGTTTTGCATGTTGTTTTTCCCTATAAAAAAAAATTAAATTAAAAGAAAACAAGAACATGTAAAGATGATTTGTCGAAAATTTTTAATTTCAAATAAATTTGGTTTAAGTTGGATGGCACTACTTCAAAATATTTTTATTTATCTTACACTGCAAAGAATACATTCGGTTTATGTGTATTTTTAGCATATTCGTGGATAATTATGTTTTACTTATTATGAGGTCGAATTTATTATATTCACAACAACAATAACAAAATATAAAAATCGATTTGTCGATTTATTATTTTGTTAGCCACAAGAAGGACTTACTGCAATAATGTTAACAGAATAAAATAACATTTTTATAGAAATCACTGGTTTAAATTATATTATCGAAATTATTTTTATTAACAGCCTCGAAACAAACACAATTTGCGCACAACACCGTTGACTTTCTTTCTGGAACTGATCGCGTTGCATGAAAGTGGTTTTGTTTTAATGAAAACAGTTAAATCGGGCTTTGCTCAGTTTACTTCAAAGTTTCATGGAGCGTCTCTTTTGCTTTTCATGGCGAGATGATCACGTTGAATGCAGCCACGCTGCCACCTCTGGGTCTGCAATGCGGTGTTTGTCGCATGGCAGCAAAATGTTTGCGATCCAAAGTTTCATGCGACAATGCGCTTCTCTATCGAAGCATTCAACGAAATCAAAAAAACTTTTATTTTTTTTTAATTTCATGTTTTTTGTTGTTGTTGTTGGTAGTTTTCAACCAATTGTCAATTATCTGAAAAATATTTTTATTTTTTGTTTTATTTTAAAAATTTCGAACGTCAGTGACATCTTGCGAGTTACGTATACGACACACGAAATGCACATTTTATAAGAGCTGCATTTTTTAATACTTTACCTAAGCATGTAAACTTAACCGTTAAATGTCCATGGAAACCGACTTGTTGGCTATATATGTACTATATATTCTTAAAGTACTCTAAAAACCAGTTGGGAAGGTTAGATCACATGGGAAATTTTATAGTAGGTGTAATTATGATAGTTAGGATTATCAAAATTATAGTCGGTCTAAGCCGACTATAAATACCCTACACATATGTGTGGTTACCATTCAAAGTGATATATAGGTCACCAGGGTATACGAATCCTGAAAATAACTACAAACTTTCCATCCCTGAAGATTTTTCTTTCATTTGATACCCATATTTACAAATGGGTAGGTATACCGAATTTCGATTTTTTTTTTTTGTGAACCACAAGTCTTTTCGCCGGAAAACATTATTATCATGTATTTGAGCATGATATCAATATATATTTGACCAAAAAAGTTTTCCTAAGAACGTATAGATAAAAATTGATCTTTATATGTACATTTTATATGAGGTATTTGAACATAAGTGGTCGGATCATAGGTCACAATGGACCGATCTCGCCAATTTTTTCGCACATACAGCGTAGGTGTATTAGTAATCTAAGTTATAAGTTTCATTTATCTAGCTCTTCAATTTTAAAAGTAGTAGGGATTTCAACAGACAGACAGACAGACGGACAGACAGACAGACGGACAGACAGACAGACGGACAGACGGACATCGCTAAATCGACTCAGGAGGTCATGCTGATCAAGAATATATATACTTTTCCATACCGGAGATGCTTCCTTCTGGGTGTTACAAACGGCGTACCAAACTGAATATACCCTTTCACTCTTAGTGTAGGGTATAAAAATGTCTAACAAAATTTTTTAAAAATTTATTTTTATAAATAATTTTTATTAATAAAAAGTTGTTATATAAATAAATATATTATAAAATATTTTACTAATTTATACATGTCGAGCAAACATTATATAAGAAATAACATACAAGAACTCTTTGAGAACTGAGAAGTACGGAAAACAATGAACAAAAATAAAATATTTTGATTAAAATTTGGTTTACTGAACAGCATTCTTCAATGTGAAGTAAATATATGTTATTTTATGTTCTTGTTCATTAATATGATGAAACATATTCTTCACATACAATTCATCATATTGAAGAACACTTTTTCGACAGTTACCGTGCTGGTTGAATTTTTCATGTGTGCAAAATAGTTAGTTTTTTTTTTTTAATGAGTAGTCGCTGCAAAAAAGGGCTCTCCCAAACATTAATTTGCAGGCACATATGTTTACAGATTTATGTAAACATTGTTTATAATTGCATGGTAAATCCTTTATAAACAGGCTTGTAATAAGACTTGAACATTTTGAGGATTCCCCTTAAAAAGGTGTATGTTAAAATAGAAACATATTTAATATGTTTCTACGCTAAGAAACAGAATGTTTATGAGAGTGTTGCTGGAACTAGTTCGAAAAAATTATTGCTTGCTACAACAATTTCAATACACGGATAGAAAAGATTTGTTTGAATATGGTTGAATGTAATTATAACGTAATTCGAAATCACCATATACATATTGGGAGTAATATCTAATTACTTTATAATTGAATTGTATTATTATTTTGTTCAGATTGAAATATTATTATACGATATTTAAACATGAATTGTTTTAATCGCGGATTTACATGAATTTAATATATTAATGTTTCTGTAGAAATATATATTTTTTTATCAGATATTAATATATGTATGTTTGATATTACCGCTATTTAAAACACCCAACTTCAATAAAAGGTTCTTTGAATTATATGTATTTGGTTATTTGTGATTGTTACTGGGTGACAACGAATTTAAAAATAATAGCATTATTTTGATTATATGTATGTTTGGCATTACGATATCACAATTAAATAACAGTGCTGCCTACTTTTAGCACTCAGTAACAATCACATTAATACTTTTCATATAGTTCAAAAGTTGTTTTTGGTGGAAGAATTTGTTTAAGTACCGCCAATTACTGTTAATACCAGATAGTGGCTGTTTGTAAAATTTCCAATTCATCCGTAAAGTACTGAACTCAAAATAAGAACAATAGATGGAAATAAAATTATTAGATGTAAATAAAATATGTGTAATAAAAATAAAATAAAAGTTTAAGTTTATAATTATATAATATAAATAAAAAATTTAAAAACGGGGAATAAACGAATATTGTGTAAAGAAGATATTAGCACTAAATTTACTATTTTTACATTAAAATTAAATGTAAACATAAATATGTTTACATGTAAATAAAATGTTTTTCACATTCAAACATATATATGTTTGCAAGAACGCCGAAAATTATTCATTCTGAACATAAATATGTTTGAACGAAAACAAAAATATGTTTGGCTGTTATTATAATAATGTTTGGCAATGAAAAAATACTTTTGTTTGCATAAAGCTCCAAAGATATATGTAATGCCAGCAAAATTATGTTTGGGAGAGTACTTTTGTTTGCAGCGTGTATGCATATTTTCATAAATACAAATACATTTCTCAAAAGCGTAAGTAATTTGAAAACATCATATATTTTTTGTATTATTTATGAGATGTGGTAGATTCATTGCAACTACTGAAGGTATAGGTAGCGTTTTTTCATTATGGACATTACATTCGTAAATTATTGAAAACAAATCTGTGTGTTGCTTACAGATCTAAACAAATATTTAATAAATGGGTGATCCGCCCACTTTGATAAAGGGTATCGAGATATGCCTTGACCAATTTTTTTTTTATTTTATTTTTCGACCACTACCTCCAGAGATACAGTGGTTCAAAGTTTTAAAAAATAGGCTAAAAATCACTGTTGTATGTTTGTTCATATTCAAATATCTCTTAATTTAGAAAGGTTAGAAACAATTAAGTTGTAACTTCTAAACTTCCACTTATAAATTGCCTTTTTAAGAAACCTTTTTAAAATTCTGAATAAATCGTATATTTTGGTTAATTAATTTGGTTTATATAAATGCTCATGCAAAATTTGGCATATTTTAAAAAATAATCTAAATTTTTGTATTGAAAAAAAAAAATATATATTTTTGCCATAGTAAAATTTGCAATCATTTTTGAATATATTGATATAACGTTGATTTCGAAAATGGCGTCAGTTTCATCAGATTGTCTTAAGTTTTTGAGATATATACCAATTTTTAAAAAATGTAAAAACCATAATCCAATATCAATATTTCAAAAACTATGTTCAATTTAATAAAACGAATGCCATTTTAGAAATCCTAGTTACAAATATATGCAAGAATTATTGCAACTTTTACTGTAGAAAAATTTTTTTTTTTCATACAAAAAAAATAATAAAAATAGAAAATTATTTTTTAAAATATGATGCCATCAAAATCTTGAAATTTGGCATGAATATTTATATTAAATTAAAGAAAATTTACGATTTTTACAGAATTTTAAAAAGGGTCCTGTTAAAGGATATACAAAAAAGGATAATGACCGTTAGCCAGCCACATGTTCAAATTTAGAAGTTGTATCTTTAATTTTCAAAAAGTTTGTTATATTAGTTTTAAAACAATGCCTCAGCAGGGTTTCTATCTTTTCTCATACATGAGGTTTTCAAACTTGAACAACCACACATACATAAATGATTTTTGACCAATTTTTTTGTAACTTGAAACCACTGTGTCTCTGGAGGTAGTGGTCGGAAAGAAAAAAATGATCAATGCATATCTCGATGCTGTTTATCAGTTGCCCAAATTTCAATGGAATCGAAATTTGGTATGGAATGTCCCCATACACGATTTAGTTGTCGAATCTGAAATTGAAATGAATTCTGTAGTTATTTTTATTTCATCAAAAATGTACGTTGAACATTATTTTTTGATTATTCGTCACGATGTATGAATTTGTTTTTAATTAATTTACTTTTTGTGTTTTTAACTACATATATATTTAAAAAAAAACTCTTAGGAAAATAGAATTTTAGTTTCGACACTGATCAAAGGCCTTAGCATCGGAACAACTTGGCTTGAGTTATGCTTAGATTTGTTTCCGTATGTAACCGGTTAATACGTTGACTAGACTCCACGTCTTCCCGAATGCTGCACTTGAACTTGTTATGAAAAACACGATTCACCAGAAATATTAGATTTTGTGTTGTTTTTTATGTTGTACAAAATAATTTTTCAAATCATGCAATCAATTCCACCAAAGAAAGAAAACCTGAAGTAGGCGATGCGCTTGCGCGGATTTTGTGGTTTTTCGCGTAGATGCAGTCGGTAATTTTTCGTAATAACTTGAATACGATTGGCACGACACGCTGCGGCATGCAGTGCAAATATCAGTTGACGTAATAATTAAACGTAAAATATATTCAGACGCCCTTGAAGTTGTTTAGGAATAGTTTTATATCCCGTTTAATAGTTTTATATCCCTAAGGAAAAATATGATATACACGTAATGACTGTACAGTTATAGCGTTTTATTGTCCTACTAGAAATCGGAGGTCGACCTCCGATTTCT
The DNA here is from genome assembly GCA_951804985.1 of Dryomyza anilis. NCBI lineage: Eukaryota > Metazoa > Arthropoda > Insecta > Diptera > Dryomyzidae > Dryomyza > Dryomyza anilis. The sequence goes on along the minus strand of OX638134.1, from coordinate 39,709,506 downwards.
AGTGGTTTTAACTTATTATCAAAACTTATCTAACTTAACTAAATCACAATTTTAAATTTATTTTAAATACAAATTCCTTCCTTTTTGGCTTCCATTGAGATATTGTTCATAAATATTAATAAATTAAAGGCATACTCAAAAATGGATTTTTCGCTAGTTTGGAGAAAATTTGAAATGACTGACAGTTATTATGAATCACACCGTAGAAAATTACCAGAATTAAAATATTTTTGATCTACTAAATACTTCTAAAAATTTTAAGCCTATTCAAAAACTGAGTATGAAGTCTTGATTAGAAGATCGCATATATTGTTTACTGTTTTGCTGTGTAATTGTACTATTAATAAAAAATATTCGTAATAATTTATCGTTAAAACGTTAAAGTACAACTAGTTTTAAAATAATTTGGTCTGTGTATAATATCCATCATTTTGACATTTAATTTTAAGCGAATGAAAATGGTTGTTAAAACTAACCATCCAACCTCATATGAATAAAAGATTTTTGTATGTGTGCTTTATTAAATATCCGAACATTGTGCAAATCGTTGACATTCTTGTGTTTTGTAAACTTGGAAAATAAACAATAATTATTGTAGATTCTATTATAATAGAGCTTATTTCAATGTAGCAACAAACATTTTGTAAATACTAAATCGCTTAAATTTCATTTGTTTCTTTGACAAAATAAAAGTCTTATTTTTTGGAATTTTGGTATCTTTTGCACAGATAAAACCTTTATACAACAATTACCAACGTGAAATTGAGCTACATCTTTGGGAGCCAATAAATCGTTTTTGGGCCGAATGCTATGAAGCGTGCAAAATTTCATCCAAAAAACGTGGATCTCTTCAATCTGACTCAAGGCGCATATTTCAGGTGATTTTTTGTTTTAATAAATGTTTCAATAGAGTACCTAATTTATATTTTAAATGATTTTAGCAAAAAATAATTATGCCCTGGAAAGTACGACAAGTTGAGGAACTAACACGACTCAACTCAACTGCACTTCAGCTAAAAAACAGAAGCAGCTTTATAAAAAAGAAATGGAAAACTGCGAAACGTTTTCTATACGGCCCTCGTGGACCTTGGTCAACGGAGTAAGTACATATTCGAAAATATAAGTATTAGTTTTTCTGATTGCATATCTGATAACTACACCGAAAAATTACTGTAGTAAATTATATACAATTTATGTCTTTATTTTGAAAAAATGTAGGTCTACTACATTTTGTTAGTTATTAAATACATTTGACTTAAATTGAATACACCATGTATTGAAAATTCATTCTCTACATATTGCAGGAAGTGTATTATCGTTTTTTTTTTGCTTTTATTTTAATTATTTAAAATTCGTGTGGATACACGACGGACGTATTACAAAAAGGTCGTTCATCGTGTAGGTATAAACGAGTTCGTTGGCTACAAATTGCAGAAACTAGTTTTTCACACACACAGCGAACGACTGCGAAAGTGAGAAGGTATAAAATAAAAACCCAAGCATTCCAAGTATCTGACCGAAACGAGAACTAGCGATGCCAACTAATTGAACCAACTGAATCTTTTTGGTTTTTAAATAAAAATTGTCAACTCTGCAGACACATAATTTTCTGACTGGTTGTTGTTGGCAGACACATGATGAAAAAGGTGCCGACCGGAAAATTTGTTGTTGTTTTTAAAGATCGATATCGCCTATTTTTGCTTGCCGCCTGTATTATGTCCAGGCAGTAAGAGTTGATATGCCATCAGGAAATATTCCATCTTATTTCACTGAAAAACATATTATTTAACTAAAAAGCAAGACATAAGTGTTTGTCATTCCTTTGAGTCGTCAGAACTGATGATGCTTAGTGGTTCTTCCATCTCATCATCAGGAAAATATTTTTGTTATTTATTTTGTTTTTTATATTGTTATTTATTTATTTATATGTATATTTTTCTTGAAGTTGTGGGTAAAACTCTTTAGTTGTATATGCAGTGTTGCCAGATGCGCAGATATACCTTTTTTTTCAGTTTTTTGAGAAGCTAAAAGGATTCAAGTTTTTATCAAGTTTTTTTTTTATTTTATCCTGTTTTTATAATTAAAACATTGGTAACTAGTTTAATGAATCCAATAAATCATCCTGTAGCAACAGCAAATGTAGAACGTATGTTTCTCAAATCTATATAAAAAAAAACCAAAATTATAAACATATTTGAAATTCCCACCTTAAGTGAGATTCTTCGCCCGAGCAAATTTTTTACAGTCTTCAGATTTTAAAAAAATGTCTATTATAAAAGTTGTTATAATATGAAAAATATTTGTTTTTTTTTATTTTTATTTGAATTGTTTATTTTATTTTATTTTTATTATTGTGTTTTTTTATTTGTTTATAAATTATAATTTCTAAAATCTACAATATTTATCATTATTATGGGATTAGAAAATTTAACGAAGCACATGTCGGAGATGTTAAATTGAATTGTTTTCGTTAAAATTAAAACATAAACATCATTGTTTATATGAGCCTTTTTTAATATTTCATAAATCGCTGTATTTTTAGTTCAAAATGAAAATTCTGTCGAAAATTATAAATTTTTGGAAAAAAATACAATTAAGTTTAATGCATTTGCTGGCAACAGCTATGTGTATTCGCTTACCGCGTTGATATTATAGCAGTGCGTGGTGTGTGTACTCGTTTACAGCGCTGGTGAATGAATTTGGTGGAATTCGTGAAATTGGGGAATTTGCATTGAATTAGAAGTTTTAATTGTCGCGCATATCAGTTCACATTTGGTTCATGTCAAAAGAAACTTATAGAGTTTGATCATACTCTATTGGTGTCGTTAAAAATGATGATAATGGCAATAGTTGTATATTTAATTATCATAAAAGTATATTTGTTATATACTTTCACAACAAATTCTAATATTCTTTTTCTAATAAACTGAAAATGTATAAATATACTGTGAAAATGAAAAAATACTTTTAAGACATCGACCATACCAATTCAATAATTTGCTACTTAAGCTAAATCGTTTATTGGTATATTTTTGGACGCAAATAACATTTATAGCGAATGTGTTTGCTCAATACATGAAAATGGCAAAAATGTCATTGCTAGAACAATTCAATTAATTTTAATTACTGTATACACGTTGATTATTACATTCTACTTATATCGCATTGCTACTTATATAGTTCGTGGCGAATTTTTTAGAACATTGCGCTCATATTTAGAATTTGTTTTTTTTTTCACATATATAACTCTAACTCTATTAGTGACATTTCAAACAAGGGAATTATTAAGATAGAAATTTTTTAAATGTTGTGTTTTTTTATTTAAAGCGTATCGGCGATTGAAACAAAGTACAAATCAATTCTATTGATTTTTTGTTTTCTATATTTACACACACACCTTTTTCTGCGTATCTAAAAGTATGAAATGTTATCATCATTTGTCATTTTAGTGAATCTCATATGCAGCCAAGATATTATTACTTTATTACCATTCTTTATTACTACCGTGTAGTAATATCAAAAGCCGGTTAATGGAAGCATTTGCAGTGACGATAAATATAAATGCTTCAAACCCAGTACAGCAGAAATACCTGAAAAACTACTGGCTCGCTTTAGAGTGCTGTAATTTAAGGAAAGTAAAAGCATACGCCGTACAGTGGAACTGCGAGTACCTAAAGTTGACGAAAACCTCAAATTTCCTATATTATGGAAGAAATGATCATAGCCAGATCATGTTTGCCATGTACCTTATCTTGTAACTAGCGTATTTTTTTTATTTGAAATTTCTCAAAATTAATACAAACAATGAAAGGTTTTTAGATCTAGAGTTTATATATTATTGCTTCGCGTTCGTTTAAAATTTGCTACAGACTTTTTATTTTGACTGTATATGCATGTATTGCAATTAAGAAAAGAAATTCTGTAAAACTCAAATATTTCTTATTGAAATTATGGGTGGATGTTGAGAACATTCGCTATTTTTTCGATTGGCTACATATTGTAGGGAGGAATGAGCTGGTTTTTAAAAATATTGGATGCATATGATTTTTTCATTTAAAACTTAATAAAAAAAAAATAAAAATAGACCTCATAATCCTTACATTTCATTATATAATTAAACAACGATGTTTCCATTTGATAAATATAATTATATAATTTTACTTTTCTTAGTTTTGGAGTTTAAAGTTAAATGTTACTTAGGATGATGGATTAGGTACATTTACGTTATTATTGCTTTGAGACATTTCAAAATATAAGCAATAAGTACATTCAGTTTTTAAAAAATATACATTTCATGTCACTAATTTCACGATACATAAAAGTTACGCACGTACAATGTGAAATGTGGACCCCAATTTGTTTCATTCTGTACTTAAATAAATTACCTAAAATGCTGCATCTAAAATGCTGACCATTAATTGTCACAAACAACTTCTCACCAGATCCTCTCAAACACAAAGAAATCATTTTGTCTAATTTCTGTTAAATGCTTTTAATGAAATATCTACACGGATAGAAAAGATTTGTTTGAATATGCTTGAATGTAATTATAACGTAATTCGAAATCACCATATACATATTGGGAGTAATATTTAATTACTTTATAATTGAATTGTATTATTATTTTGTTCAGATTGAAATATTATTATACGATATTTAAACATGAATTGTTTTAATCGCGGATTTACATGAATTTAATATATTAATGTTTCTGTAGAAATATATATATTTTTTATCAGATATTAATATATGTATGTTTGATATTACCGCTATTTAAAACACCCAACTTCAATAAAAGGTTCTTTGAATTATATGTATTTGGTTATATGTGATTGTTACTGGGTGACAACGAATTTAAAAATAATAGCATTATTTTGATTATATGTATGTTTGGCATTACGATATCACAATTAAATAACAGTGCTGTCTACTTTTAGCACTCAGTAACAATCACATTAATACTTTTCATATAGTTCAAAAGTTGTTTTTGGTGGAAGAATTTGTTTAAGTACCGCCAATTACTGTTAATACCAGATAGTGGCTGTTTGTGAAATTTCCAATTCATCCGTAATGTACTGAACTCAAAATAAGAACAATAGATGGAAATAAAATTATTAGGTATGCTTAAATAAAATATGTGTAATAAAAATAAAATAAAAGTTTAGGTTTATAATTATATAATATAAATAAAAAAAGTGTAATTTAAAAATAGGGAATAAACGAATATTGCGTAAAGAAGATAGTAGCACTAAATTTACTATTTTTACATTCAAATTAAATTTAAACATAAATATGTTTACATATAAATAAAATGTTTTTCACATTCAAACATATATATGTTTGCAAGAACGCCGAAAATTATTCATTCTGAACATAAATAAGTTTGAACGATGAAATAATACTTTTGTTTGCATAAAGCTCCAAAGATATATGTAATGCCTGCAAAATTATGTTTGGGAGAGCCCTTTTTTTTGCAGCGTGTATGTATTTGATATTTATGTATTATGTTACTAGATTTTATTTGCGTTCAAATTTTTTATTCACTTTGTATTCTATAATAAAAATAATACTTGCATAAAATACAAAAAAAATTAGTGTATTGGACGAAAATATTCATAAAAATAATCATTCGTACATAGTACGAATGAACTATTGTAAAGTTACGAAATGTATTTATGTTTAAATTCGTGTATTTTACGAAAATCATTTGCGAAAATAATCCACGAAATAATTCGTACATCTGACGAATAATGTATAATGAACTCACATACTCTGTGTCTCTCTCTCTTTCACATATAAATGTCCTCTGGTAATAAATGGAAATGTTTCGACTTCGTGATGGAAAATATACAATTTTTTATTTAATAATAATTTTAAATAATTTCACACATTTATTGCACACGCGATTGATTTGCGAATTAAATTCAATACATTTACGCAAATGCTGATTGTGAAAAGAAAGTTTGATTTGTTCTGTCTAGTTTTCTGCTTGTTTTCTTCGTGTTTTCTGTTTTTTTTTTCTTTACGAATATCAAATTGTAAAAATATACGAACGTATCGATAAATAAAAAATCGGAACGAAGTTCAAAATTACGAATGCTGAGTTGTATTTACAATAATTCGTATATTTTACGAATTTAAAATTTACGAAAAAGTATTTCGTCGATGCGACAATCGCTTTGATTATTTTGAGTGTAGACTAATTTAGCAGTATTCGACATTACAATCAATTATGATCTTCAAAAGATCATAAATAATCAGATATTTATTAGTATGTTTACATAAAGCTCCAAACATATAAATTATGCCAATGTGTTCGTAAATTTTTGGTTATCGCTGTGCCACTGTGCTCCGCTTACTGATGTTTGTAAATTTAAAATTTAGTCTATCGAAACTTGTATAGTTTAGACAGTTCAAATAGTGTCAAAGTACCTCGCAAAATAACGTCCCCATACAAGCCTCGGAACAATTAAATTTTGAACATAGCATTTTTACTAAATAAAATTATAATAAAAAAAAACAGTAAAAACCTCATCAGCCCACCTCCCAGAGCATCATATAAGCTTAAACGATTATTATATTTACCCTAGTAGAAATTTACACTATTTGGTTAGACATGACCTTGTCATGTTCTCTTGATACTGGTCGGGAATATTTTCTACTAGGGTAAATATATATAATACAGAAAATTAATATTAAAGTTTTTTTGTATAATATATTAATATTAAACCAGTTGAGAAGGTTAGATCACCTGGGAATTTAATTTATGATTGTTAGGATTATCAAAATTATAGTCGGTCTAAGCCGACTATAAATACCCTACCATTCGAAGTGGTATATGGGTCATCAGAGTATACGAATCCTTAAAATAACTACAAACTTTTAATCGCTGAAGAATTTCCATTCATTTGATACCCATATTTACAAATGGGTATGTGTACCGAATTTCTATTTTTTTTTTTGGGAACCGCAAGTCATTTTGCGAGAAAACATTATTTTCATGTATTTGAAGTCAATATATATTTGACCAAAAAAAGTTTACCTAAGCACGTATACAGTAAAATTGAACTGTAGATGTAAATTTTATATGAGTTATTTGAATATAAATGGTCAGATCACAGGTCACAATGGACCGATATCGCACCGAAATCTTCAATTTTTTAAGTAGTAGGAATTTCAACAGACAGACAGACGGACATCGCTAAGTCAACTCAGGAGGTCATGCTGATCAAGAATATATATACTTTTCCATACCGGAGATACTTCCTTCTGGGTGTTACAAACGGCGTGCCAAACTTAATATACCCTTTCACTCTTAGTGTAGGGTATAAAAATTTACGGAATTGAACAAGCGACAGACACTCCTACCTCCCTTAGTAACCCAGCAGGAAATAATATCACGACAAGGGCATAAATGATGAATCGTGATTATTGATTGTCATTGATGAATATGTCTACACCGAAAAATATAAATTAAAATTAAATTAAAAATAAATTAAACATTTTTAAAGTAAATACATATGTCTTTGATTTACTTCCAAAAACAAATGAATTTGTTTTTACTACATTGATATGGTTGTTTTAGTATAGAAAAAACCTTCATAATTTGAACAACATTTTAATACATTTGTATTGAAATAACTAGATTTTGTCTTTATTTATACGTCCTAAAATATGTAGAGAAATGAGTACATATGTTTTATATTTTACTACATTCTGTTTTTATTTCACTTTGTTGTATGTATTTTATAAAATAAAAAATAAATCGTTTTTGATTCGGAAAGTTATACATATAAAACGAATGAGTGGTACCTATAACCTCATACAAAATATACAAAGAAATATACATATACTTGTAGAAGTGTATAACAAAATAGTTCTCCTGATGATGAAGATGGAAGCACCAGCAAGCATCATCAGTTCTGACGATTCCAAACATATTATCCTCAATGACAATTTTAGGTATCCCAAATCTAGAAAAAATTTCTGTCCAACTATTAATAACATCTCTAGCAGTTTTTGATTTTAAAAATATTAACTCAATCCACTTACTATAATTATCAATTACTACTAAAAAGTTTTTACCCGAATATTCCAAAATATCACATCCAATTTTTTGAAATGGTAAATTTGGTATTTCATGTGGTACAATTGGTTCTTTTATATTTGCTGGTCTATTTTCTTGACATTTTTTACAAGCCATAATAAACTTTTCTATATCTTCATTCATATTCATCCAATAAAATAATTCAATCGCTCTTTTTCTTGTTTTAAAAATTCCCATATGACTTTCCTGTAATTTTTCTAATATTTCTTTTTGTAAACTTTTTGGAATCATAATTCATTCATTAAAAAAAAACTAAATTTTCATCAATAAAAATATTATTTCTTTTATTATAATAACCTTTTACAAAATCTGGCAGTTTTGTTTTATCTGGCCAACCCTCACTACAATAAGTTGTTATTAATTATACCCTACACCTATGAGGTACAGGGTATATTAACTTTGTGCATATATTGTAACGCCCCTTAGGAGGCGTGTCCGGTATGGAAAAGTATATATATTCTTGATCAGCATCACTACCCGAGTCCGTTTAGCCATGTCCGTCTGTCTGTCTGTCTGTCTGTCTGTCTGTCTGTCTGTCCGTCTTGCTGTCTTGCTGTCTTGCTGTCCGAATACAGAATAACTTGAGAAATACTGATCAGAATGCGATGAAATTTCGTCTCAATATATTTTAGCCAAAAGTAGGAACTGAGTTTGAAAATGAGCAAAATCGGTCAACGGACACGCCCACCTCCCATACAAGTCACTTTTATATAACCCTTTCGAAACTAATATTTCGAAAAGTATTCAAGGTATAGTTATAAAATTTAAAAGGTATTGTTAGAATTTACCTTAAAATATGTGGTCCAAAAATGAGCGTGATCCGCCCACTTCTTTTTTTTCATTATATCCCGGGTTTTCATAGTAAAAATTTGATCCGTAAATTATTAAAATCAAATCTATGAAATATTAGCCTTTCAAAATTTTAAATAGGGGCGTGGTCCGCCCAATTATATTTTTCATTTTTTTTTTTGTTTTTTATACTTTATATAAATTTTTTAATTTATGGGGATATAAGACGTAAATTTCTGAAATATGAATAATATTCTGAGGTTCAGCATAATTAAAAATTTAAAATTAAGGTATACAATTAAATATTCCTCAATAATATCTCCACCAAAGGTGTAGGGTATTCCATAGTCGGGCCCGACCGACTATAAAAATCCGCCCCATGTGACCGAACTTACCCATGTGACCTAACTTTCCCAACTCGTTTTAATAAATCATCATTTTGTGTTGCTACTTTAATTTTTTCTAAACTATTATCTGTAATATTAATTGAGTGAACCATTTCAGTAACCCCTTTTTCATGTTCTGTATGTCCAGTCTTCATATAATGCCGAGATAAGTAATCTGCTGCAATAATACTTTTTCCTGATTTATAAACAACTTCAACATTATATGGTAGCATTTTTAATTTCAATCTTTGCAATCCAATGTTGATCCAATTTTATTTATATCTTTTCTAATAATGGTTTCTAATGGTTTGTGATCAGAATGAATTATGATTTGTTTTCCATAAATGAACTGATGAAATTTTTTACATGCGAAAACTATTGCCAAAAATTCTTTTTCAATTTGCGCATACTGCTTTTCTGCAGTAGATAGTGATCTTGAAGCAAACGAAATGATTTTATTATTTTGAAATAAACAACATCCCAGACCATCCTTAGACGCATCTGTTTCTATAACAATATTTTTATTTTCATTAAAAGGAGTAATGACAACATATCTAGAAATAGCTTCTTTACTTTTTTCAAAACATGTTTGATGAATAGGAAAAATTTCGTAAAGTATATTTTTTTGTAATAATTCTCTCTCTTTACATTCAAAATTACTAACCCATTGTTGTGGTACGTCTGTTTTTACAATAATCCCCAATTTTACTAGTTCATCTAATTCATCTAATATCTAGTCATTCAGATTTACACTCATCAACACATACTCTTTTAATTAAACCCAATTTCATACAAGTATCCCGGCTCAATATAGGCTTATAATTATCCTCCACTACAAGAAAGCATTCATTTATATTTATTCCATTCAAAATGCATTTTAAAATTATTTCTCCTCGTGGTTGAACCTTATGACCACTATAAGTTTTTAATGTAATATTGGTTGAATTTAAAATTGGATTTTTAATTATACTTTTTAATTTGGAAATTGGTATTATATTTGCATCTGATCCTGTATCTAATTTAAATTTTACCATAAAGCCATCAATGCAAATTGTGTGATACCATGAACCTTCTTTTGTATCAGTATTAATACTGTCAGCCAACGCAAATACAAATTCTGAATCATGTTTATCATCACAGGACAATGTATGCACTTGTGCATTTCTTATTTTGCAGGCTACAGCAAAATGATTTAGATTTTTACATTTATTACAAATTTTTTCATAAGCAGGACAATTATTACGCTTATGCTTTTTTAAACACCTTGTGCAATCTATTGTATTATTATTTTCGTACTGAATTCTATTATAATTACTATGTCTAAAATTTCTATTATTACCTATATTATTTTTAATATAGTCTAAATTTTTTACTTGTTCCCCTGATCACTCTCTTGTACCTCGTCTGAACTGATCAATATTTTACTGCTTTGTACTTCTTTAACTTGTTCCTTTTGCTTCTCATGTATTCCATATCAATGTTATCCATTTTCAATAACTTTTCTTGAAGTTTTAAATCAGCCACGCCCAAAACAATTCGGTCTCTTATCATTTCTTCTTTATTACAGAACTCACAGCTACTTGCTAATTCTTTTAAATCTTTGACAAATTCATCAATTGGTTCACATTCTTTCTGATTACGATTATAAAATAGAAATCGCTCATATAAAATGTTCTTTTTTGGAATAAAATATTTATTAAGAGCATCAATAACAGATTTATAATTAGACCGGTCTTCGTCAGATAAATTTAGAGACCTTATAACTTCTTTACCATCTTCTCCAATCTGATTCCGCAAAAGTGCCAACTTAATTGCATCACGTTCATCATACGCATTTTTCGCGATTAGAAAATCTTCAAAATCTTCATAAAATATTTTCCAGTTTCTGGCCTTATTTCCAGATATGCACAAATCGCGTACAGATTTGAGGTTAACTGCGTCCATTTTATGTTGCTTTTCTAATTGCCGATCCTTGGTCGATGATTTGGTTGAACTTCGTAGTATATGCGGGAAATATCGTGTTATTGTTATTAATGGTTTCTTTTCTTGAGATCTTCTTGACTGTTTTTTCATTTTATTAATTTATTGTACTAATATTCCAAAAACCGACTGCGCCATGTGAAAAAATTTAAACAACCGAATTTTATGACTTGCTTTCAAGACGAATTTTTTTATTATGTTTTCTAGAAAACTTAAAACTAAAATTTTATTAACAAGCATTTGACAGGAAAAATAATGTGAATGTGAAAAACATAATTTTTATAAAATCAAGTAAGAAAAACAAAAGTATATTTTACAACACCACATACACCCAGAAAAAAATACTATATAAATAATAGTTTTTTACTATTAAAAATAGTCAATAGGATAAATTATTAATTTAATCGGAAAATACCATTAAATACTAGAAAATACTATGACATTGCCATTGAGTTTATATGAAAAGATTTATTTTTTGTATACTATTAAATCAATAATTGCCCTATTGACCAATTTTAATGGGATTTGAGGGAATTTTTTTCTGGGTGTATGAACAATACGTAACAGAAAATTGCAGACCGTTGAGTTACCTATACTTATTTTGCCATTGCAAACCTATGATGGATTTCGATCATAGAGTTATCAATTTTTATTTTCAAAACTAAACAGATTCAGCGAGAAACCCAATGAGTTGACAACACTAGTCTTCTGATACCAAGTCATTCGTTCGGATCCATTGTTACTGTTTATACCTGCCATCCGCAGTCCTCCGTCGACTATGTGAATTTGTAGAATACGAAATGGATTCTGTTTCTACCTACTCACTGTTGCCGTCATCTGCCATGTATTCGCATGAACTTCATGTAATTAAAAATTGCAGAAAACGTAGACACCGTACAGTTTATGTACTATGTAGAAATAGAGTTTCTAATAGAATGTATTTTAAAACGATAAAAATGTAGTAGAACTATATTTTGTCAAAACACCGACATTAAAGTAGTATAATTTTCAATATTTTTCGCATATTTTTCGGTGTACAACTAGTTCATAAATACCATTGTATTAAAGATTACATACACCATAGTTCATCATGAGATTATTATGAGAATTTCTCGTACCAATATTAATTCGTACGAGAAACTCGAATCCGAAGTCAATTCGTCAAATTTTTGTTTTGTTTAGCCGCCAGGTGCAAGAACGTCTACAAAAGGTCTTCATTAAACCCTACATTTTTCATGAATTTTTATTTCAAACATAATAAAGTATTAAAATGTATTCCGAATGTTTTTTTACTTATATCATATTTGTAGGTCCTTAATGTCGTTCATATACAAACTCAGGACATAATGTCGATATGTGTCTTTTTATCTTACTGACTTTATTTATGCTATAATTACACATAGTTATCGTCACGATAGAAAGATACAAATCATCCAATAACCGTAGGGTGTTTATTTTTTGCCAAGATGTTATGAATGGTACGCCCTCTCATAATTTCAGATACGTTGACTCGTAATGTATGTTTTTTTCCATATATTTGTGAACCGCCCTAGTGTAGGGCAGTGTAATTATTCAATTGTAATTACTCAATTGATATACAAAAATATTTATTGTCAAACTGATGACTGAATTATAATAATAATAGTTTGGCGCTACAGTCCTGTTTAGAACTTCGGCCGAGATCTCTCACCATTTGAGCTGTGCGTGATATATTAGTACTCAAATTGGTGGGATTAATGCCGAATGCGAACGGCGGATGAGCCATTTACTGCCGAAAGGTAGCGTCGCATAGAAAAATGTTTTCTTTGAAAAAGATGTTGACAGTCGCTGGGGATCGAACTGGGAACCTTTCGGCTCGTAATCGAACGCACTAACCAGACGATGACTTATTTCGCGGTGCGCCAGTCAAATGAAATCAACACAATATTTAATTATTCATTGCATTTTAAACACATATGATTTATTGTTAAACATAATTATTTATCGCGGTCAAACAGCCTTAAAATACGACATAAAATAAAACGTAATGTGTAAAAATAAATCGAAAACATAATAAATAATACATTCTTAATTAAATGATCATAACAATATTCTGGATAAACGTGATAGTATAAATATGTAGTATGTATATGTGGACATGGTTTATGACACAGAATTGTTTAATGTTCATCGATGAACAAAGTCCTTGCGTCGCAGGATGCTTTTTAATTACTAATGCAGCAAGGTCCTATGGCAATCATTATATACACGTTATGAATTCAATTAGCTGGAGGTCGACATCGTTGTGTTAGCTACACTTTCGTAGTGACTAAATGTGTGTGGTGTGTGTATGTGTGACGGGAATTTAACCGTGGTATGCCGTAGGATACCCGGAATATGCGGGCGCGGCATACTGCGGATAGGCCGGTGCTACTTTGGTGATCAGAGCTGGTGCGGCGTATGCAGGCGCAAGTATCTTAGCGACGGGAGCGAGCGTCTTGACGGCGGCGCCTTCTTTGCGCACGACTGCATTGAAGCCGTGCACGGGATCGGCGGTGTACTCGACGATACGACGAGTGCCGTCGGGCTCGATCAAAGAGTAGGCACCCTGCACCACATCGCCATTGCGCGACTCCTGCTGACTCTTGACATCGCCGGTGGAAGTATCCTAAAAAAGAGCGAGAGCAAATAGTGCCCATTATGAGTATTATTCACCTCTCGTTCTAAAGGTATGGTTCAACTCACATGTACATCATAGCTGAAGCTATACTGTGGATTCGGATCGTATGGTTCCGGAGCGGCGGCTACCTTAGTAAGAACTGGTGCAGCATACTTAGCCACCGTCGGATAGATGGGAGCGGCTATTTTTGCAAGCGCAGGTGCTGCATACGGATAATGTGGGGCAGCATATGCTGGATATGCGGGAGCCGGGATGACGACTGCTGTGGCGACCGCCAACAAGGCGCTAACGATGATCAACTGTGTTGGGCAAAGACTTTATAAATATTGAATTCTAATGAATTATTCTACCATGGACTTGCCATTTGAACCATGACTGTAGTGTTTGACAAATAAAGTTACTCTGTAGTTCTTTGGCAGGCCGATCTGAGCTTTATATAGCAACGGCGTCGAGCCAAATTTGCACGTCCGCCCCCTGTTTTTAGCAGCAAAAACATATGCAAAATAAAAAGTAAAAAATTAATTCAGTTTTTGTCGTCGTCATTCGCAGACACACAGTACGACAATTATGAATGAAATTTAGGCCTATAGGCGGCTGCAGCAGCAGCCATAACAACAGCTTACCACACAAACGCACACAAATGCTTGATCTCGTTAAAATCTGGTGGGGGCTCTCAGGGCAATTTCGGTGCGGCTTTGCTGGTGTAATTGCCAATATTACTCTGCTGATAACTCATGTGCCTGCCAAAGCTCGCGACAGACAGAACGCATTTTTTTTTTGTTATGCGGACCTGCGCCCCGCACAGTATTTTCGTTTTCCAGACTTAACACACTGCCTTGACTTCGGGTGGTCAGCAACGCACAGAGTCGTCCACGGTCCTATGAAAATTACTTCATTTGATCATGGAGCTCGGATGGCTTTTTTAATTTTGAAAAAAAAAAAATACTCTAGAAATAGCTCATAATAAATTAAGTCCAGTTCAAATAATTCATAACGAAATTAAAACATATTCCAATAAATATATTAAAATAAGTCGAACATTTATTGGAATAATGTAGCAAACCAATATATTTCTCAGTGGTATCGAAACAAATTGACGTTTTGATAATATATAATGTTACGAAAATGATAGGATTTTCGATAAAAAAAAAAACAAAACGATATGGAACGACATCGTTATTTTTGTCATTATAGATATCGATCTGATATCGCAATTGTTTCCATTTTCGATATACAAATATAATTTTTGTAGAAAATTTTATTTTCGACAATAATACACTGTTCTACGACGCTTGGTTTATTTATATAATTTCTACATAATTTTATTGGCTTATTCGAACTACGTTTTATGTTTTTTTCCATAAATATAACGTTTATGATTAATAAAATATTGGCCTTGATCAAAACAAGGAATGTTACTGCTTTACGACAACTTTAATATCATTTAAGGTTTGTATATTGTAACCCGGTATTTTTCTTTTTTTCATCTTTAGAATTACATTAGAGATTATATTCATTTCGACAATGAATAGAATCTCTAATTTTGTTCTTTTTTACTTTTTGAGAATTTTGTGGAATTTTAAGTAAAAAAAAAACACAATGAATAACAATATGACAGTAAAACTACAAATTACAATATAAATATGAAATTCGTATGAATATAAATCGTGTGATTTTTAATTTTTACTAACAAAATTTTACTAAATATGCAGTGGTCGTATTTGATTCTGTAGTGACACCACAGCATATATGATTCTTGCTGCAATGACACAACAACAATTTACAAGCATAAACTTGGTACACTTGTGGCATGCTTTTCCCGGTTGTTTTGTGCATTAACATAATTCGCATTTAGTTCATTACACAAAATGATCTTATACACCTTGGCTAGACCTTGAGCAGTGTTGCCGCAACACAATTTATTTAATAGCTAAAAGTCTTTAAAAATTCGCTAACGGGATGAAACATAAATAAAAATGAAAGAATAAAAAACTATTGTACATACTTAAGATATACTTAATGAATGGATATAAATATATATTACGGTCAAAATGCCCCAGAACTAAATTGACTCTGTAAAAAAATTAATAATATAAGAAAAAGATTATTTTTATATAGAGATAACGGCCTTATTGCATAAAACGAATAAAAAACTTTATGCTATGGATCTGGAATTTCAAAGGGCAATTATAGGCTTTGCTGGGATCATTCGGTGCAAATATTGCAAAGTGGTCGTTATGATGTCTAAAGGCCTAAATTCATAAATTAATAATTACAAAATTAAGTTATAATCAAGTAATAAATTAAAATAAACCATCGAATACAAAGTCAAAATTTCCATCTGTTGTTTATGAAGAAGCTTCCAAGTCAATAATATTTGTATTCTTATTTAGAATATCAATTAGTTCCATCGAATATTCGTACGATTTCAACTTTGTTTCATAATTGTTAATCAATTTAACCAGCAACCAGTATTCATAATATTGATGATTTTATCCATTGAACTAAAATCGTACTTTTTCAGTGTTTTTCATTTTTGATATTACACACATGATGTACACAAAATATACATCAAATTTCAAACAGTAATTTGTCTCCATTAACACATTTACGTATTTATAATTCTTAATATGGTTTGATGAAATTTGAAAAATTCATCATTATGATGTTCATTAACATGATGAAATGGAGTCTTAGAATAATTAAATATTATAAATCTTATAAGAATTATAAATACATAAATGCGTAAATGGAGACAAATATTTCGTTGAAATTTGATGTTAAACATTTTTTTTTGTATATGAAAAACATTTAAAAAATACGATTTTAATTCAATCAATGAATTCATCAATATGATGAATCCTGGTTGTGGTGAATTTTTTTTGGGTGTATGATCTGTCAACATTTGTATGAAAAATTTTAAACACAAACTAGATATTTTAGCGCATTAGGTTTGCCATTGTGCCTTAATAATGCGAACTGACTTTGTAATGTTTAGAGATATTACTTACTTTCAAAAATAACAATAAAATGAACTACTCATTAATAGAGGATGCATACAAACTATATTTTAAATTTAAATCAACCATATCTTTCATTCAGAAAATTCATCCATCCTGTCTCCGTCCATTTCATAAACATATATATATATATATATTTTAATTTTAGAAGAAAATTTGTAATTCGCAGTTGAAATTCTCTATTAAAATGCGTATACTCAAAAAGTCGAAAGGGTCCAACAAAAATAATACAATTTCAAACTTGTGCCAAATTAGAACCAAATAAATGAATTATGTTCAACAAAGAGACTGTTCACCAGAAACTGTTACTATAGTACGCTGAAAACTAATATTTTGTTTTTGTCGAAAAATAGAATAATATTTCAAATATAAGGTTTCGGAACGCCGTCAATTTAATGAAATCAGTAATATAAGATTGTGTAAAAAATATATTTGTTTTATTTCTTTTCTTTTAACAAAAATTTGAAATATTGGTAATGTTATTTATTTTATATTTTACTATTCATTATACATGCTAAAAATGTTCAAATTTTGTATACTAAATACCTTTTGTAAATAGGTAAAAACGTTTTGTAGTGTCCTAGAAGTCGGTTAGGCTCACTTGACTTTCACGCGTGAGTTGGTGACTACCATTAATAGTTTTAACAGAATAAATAATTCCAGCTTAATATTAAAAAGAAAAACTTGTCTGCACGCACGCCCAAAAACTAAAAAAAAACAACAATGAGCCACAGATTGGGTGCAGAATTGGACCGAATGTAGCTGATCTGCTAACAGTTGTGCTTAGTTCATGTGTATGGAATACGCTCGTTTTATCGAAACAAATACGCAATAACTCGCCGAAAGGTGCGTCGTGTCGTGCATGTATTCATGTTTGGCACAATGTGGAAAATTCCATTTTTTTTTGTTTACATATTACACTAGGCAACAAATGACTTTACTTTTTTATTCAAAATTCTAATCAGAACCTCATGTTTTGGATATTTTCTTAAGCTTTTGAGTCAATATCAAATCTTTTCAGATTGGAGTTCTTTTGTCTGATTTATTTTGTATTCCATTGAGAATACTTCAGCTACACGGTAGTTAGTTGCTTTTTCAGTAGTTCAGTAGTTACTTTTTGATACCTAAGAACATAATGTCTGAATATCTAGAAAATTGATCTTAGTTACTTTCAAGAGACAGACATGCACATAGGTGACAAAGCATACGAGCGATTATTACAGGCAAAGAAAGACCAATGAAAACAACAGCAGATACAGTAACACGTGCTCTTTTTACGAAGAATACAGCAACAATTTTGCGTGTTTTTTTTAGTTTTTAATAATCAATAAATTAACTTTTCAAAATCCAGTAGAATAAAGTTTGTTTACTTTTTTGACAACTAAGTAATTTGCTTTCTTAATATTCAGATAATAAATTCTAGAATTTTAGTAGTATTTTATTGATATTAGTCAAATTCTACTATTTTGCATTCGAACCGAATTTTACTCGAGTTTTTGGATATTTATAGCCACAAAAGAAAAAACCAAAAGGTCGAAATTGTATGCGTGTCCAAAACTAAACCGTATGGTTACAATATTCAAACACGTAGATTATTTTTCAACTGCATTGGTAAAAAATATCATTTATGAAGTTGATAACTCATTCTCAAGGTTATTCAATTTTTAGTAAAAAAAAAATGGTTTACTATTATATAAATTCATATATATAAATTTAATTATACTTATTTTTTATTTAATTTTTGTATACATAATTTAAATTTAAGCATTTAATTTTTATCTTCTCTTTATTTGATATTTATATTATATTTTACCATTTATATTTTTTGGATCACCACACTTTGTTTGTTTGCTACCTCGAGAATTCTCTAAACGTACCTGGACAACCAATAACATATTTGACGAACAGACATGATCTATCATCATTTCTATCATTCACTATTAGTGCTGTATAAACCGTCGAAAAGGACATTTCGAATTATATCGCGAGCACAGAAGGGAATGATACTGATATGGTGAGACGAATTTAGTTGAGTATCGCTGGTTCGAATCGTGGCCTGGGTGATAATTTTTTTATTTTATTTTATTTTTTTATTATTTTCTATCTATTGATTTTTTTTTTATTCTTAATTAATAATTTTAAAATAAAAAATTTAAAATAATAAATAGTGAAAAAAAATTATCACCCTGGCCGAGATTCGAACCTGCGATACTCAACAAAATTCGTTGCCACCATATCAGTAACATTCAGTCGTATGCTCGCTACATAATTCGAACGGAAGTTTGTTTATATAGCAC
This sequence comes from Dryomyza anilis, assembly GCA_951804985.1. Classification (NCBI taxonomy): domain Eukaryota; kingdom Metazoa; phylum Arthropoda; class Insecta; order Diptera; family Dryomyzidae; genus Dryomyza; species Dryomyza anilis. The sequence goes on along the minus strand of OX638134.1, from coordinate 39,690,268 downwards.
TAATAGTGAATGATAAATTACAACTTAAATATACATAATTTAAACCAAAAGGTTGAACATTTAAATCCAAATCGATTTTCAACGTAAAAGTTTAAATTTATGGTCCAGTAATCATCTTGAAAGTTGAAATTTTGCAATGCATACATTTTCAACCATCCAGGTAAATAAAAATCAACCAAGATGTTTAAAAATTTAATGTTTTCAACTTGAATGTACCATAATTCAAACCAAAAAATTGAACATTTAAAATTCATATATTTTTCAACCATTCAGGTAAATAAAAGTCAACCAAGATGGTTCAAAATTTAAAGTTTTTAACTTGAAAAGTACATAATTTAAACCAAAAGGTTGAACATTTAAATGTAAATGGATTTTCAACTTGAAAGTTTAAATTTATGGACCAGTAAAGTATAGAACATATACATTAAAGTTAAGAAATTCATTTTAAAGTTGAAAGTTGAAATACATGCATTTTTCAACTATACAAGGTAAATAAAAATCAACCAAAATGTTTAAAAATCGTTTTTAAACCAAAAAATTGATATAGGTTGAAAAAATGAACCTGAATTTTTGACCGTGTACCCTATGAAGGTAAATTTCTAAGAAGACAGTGGAAAATTTCAACAATAACTCCTCAATTTCCCCATACATCGAATACTACACTCAAAATAAAAAGCCAGTAACAGTAGCAAAAAGGTTGCTAAAACAGCAAAAATGTTTGCTAAATAGAGGAAAGCGTCGGATTTCGCTGAAACAGCAATTGACAGTTTTTTTATTTTACTTTTTTATGCTATTAGACAATTTTAGCTGTTTAAATAATTTTTTGCTGTTAACTCCAATTCATAAAAAAAGAAATCAAAAAAATATTTTTTTTTATTTCTTATATACTTTACTTTTTTATATATTATTTTTCTTTATCTTATACAGATACTTATTTTATTTTACCTTCCTCTTTTTTTTTGTTGTCGAATACGAGTCTACGAAATATAGAGGTATTAGCTGCAGCGTCTCGTGCCATCTAGTGCATGCTAGCTACACTAGCGATATGCACACCAGTAACACTATACCGATCTTGAGCACTAGCAGAACTAAATTTCCTAGAAATAGTTCGCTATAAAAGTATGCTGTAATTGCAATTTAAAGTTTGCTAAAATTTAGCATCCTAGTTTGCTATTAATAGCAGACTTTTTATTTGCACGCAGCTAATGTGGATATAATTCGTAGACTCTTTTTCGACAACATTTTTATATAAAACAGATATTGCTTCTACGTAATAGTAATGTAATAGCATGCAATAGTAATAGCATGCAATAGTGAAATAGTTAGTGAAATGTGCATGCACGGAGGAGAAGGTAAAATAAAATTAACATATATAAGATAAAGAAAATTTAAAATATATAAAAAAAGTAAGAGTATATATAAATTGGAGTTAACAGCAAAAAATTAGTCAAAATCAGCTAAAATTGTCTGCTCTAATAGCATAAAAAAGTTTGCTATTTTAGCAACCTTTTTTTGCTACTGTCCCAGACTTGTTATTTTAAGTGTACAAAAAATTATTACATAAAGTTACATCCTCACGATGACAAATTTTCAGTCATTTTCAAAATTCGTGAACCGTGGTGACATCTAATAATAATAGTTTGGCGCTACAGTCCTGTATAAAACTTCGGTCGAGCTCTGTCACCAATTTGAGATGTGCGTGTTTATATTTGTACTCAAAGTGGTGGGACCTACAGTTTATTGCCGAATCCGAACGGCGGGTGAGAACTTTTCATAGGCAATGTTTTACTCTCGTAGGTTTGCCATTTACTGACGAGAGGTAGCGCGGCATAGAAAAATGATTCTATGAAAAGATGTTGTTAGCCCCAGTCCAGGCTTGAACCGGGGACCTTTCGGCTCGCAGTCCAACGCACTAACCACTGAGCTACCGCGGCTACAACATCTAGACCGCTTTAAACGCCAACCGCGCTTTATTTTTAATTCTTCGCACATTGTAGCGTATGTGTAGGGTATTTAGAGTCGTAGTATAGACTCAGACCGACTAAAAATTTCATAATTCTTTCTAACTTCACTACACTATCATAATGTCCTTTAAAATTTCGCGTGTGACTTTACCTTCCTGTCTGGTTTAGTGTTAAGGCAGTAGCCAGTAATATGCACTTCATTCGAAGTTTCAACGTAGATCAGTCCATTTGAATTTGGGACTAATCAACCAACGTACTGCAATATCGAAGTTTGTGCCATTTGTCATATATCATGTTCTCGTGACGACAAAGCAATAAATTACAAACACTGTTAAAGTCAACGTCAATATATTCTGAGCATACTACATCTGGTCATAATAACTTATCTAAAACTAAAAACAACAAAGTATAATAATTAATCGTATTTAAAAAAATCTTGCTGGCACTGGAGCAGCTAAAGCGATGCCAGACCGAGTTGGGGCCAACGCAGGCACAGGTCCGCGTTGCACCACAGCATTAAATCCATTGATGGGATCAGCAGTGTAAAAAACAGTGCGCAGCGAACCATCGGCATCGACGACTGAGTATGAGCCTTTCACAACATCTCCGTCGCGCACCTCTTGCTGACTCTTACTGTCTCCGGTGAGTGCATCCTGGACATTGTAGGCAAACGCATACTGTGGATGTGGGTCCACTTCCGAGTTCAACGGTATCGCAGCAAGTGGCGCCGCAGCCAGAGGCACTGCGCCTCGCAATAGAGCGCACTCAATGACCGTCACAAGAGCGCAGCATACGATTGCAAACTGAAATAAAAAATATCCTTTATTAGACACATTTATTCTGTATCTGAAATCCAAACCTACGAATTTTATGACATTCAAGGATCCATGCTGTATCATATCGAATTCCGTTCCGTACAGATCAGAATTCGATTCGGATCTTAGAAAAACTAAACCCGAATTAAAACATCCGTGCAACTTACCTTTAGGAATGCCATGATTACTGATGAGGGGACTGGTTGAATTGTTGATGGTGCACGAGTGCGGGAATACGTTGGAATGACATGCAGAGGCCAACGGGTCAGCTTTTAAATGAAATGACATGTGGGCAAAGGCATCACCAGCAACATCTTCACTAGCCAATAATCACATAACCACATATTAAATACGCGCAGTCACTGGTACTATAACTGTTTCATAATCCGCGCCTGGTCGCCGGTATTGGTTTGGGAAACGTGCCAAAACGTTTATGCAGTTACGTTCGCTTCCATGTTCGCACTGTGGGACCCATATAAGTAATATGTTGAAATAGGTTTTTGTAACACCCACCAGCCGCTCCGCAAGTTCAGTGACTGTAGTAAGACAAGAACTGCTTATTAGTAATAAAATATTCATAATCATAATCAGACGTGACGTGAATAAATGCACTCCAACTATCAGAAGTACTTTTTAGTCAGATACTATAAACTTTCCCTTTCTGATTTATTTTATGAATATTTTGACTAAATTTAATCAAGTATTTGCAAAACGTTTTTATTCTGTTAGGCCAATGCCGAGCATGATGTTGTAGTACTTAAGTTAGGTTAACTAGGGGTGTTGCAGATGTGTATCTACTACATCACGGTGGTATATTGATCCAATTTAATCCCTATTTTAAATTGTGGTACTGTAGATGTTCAAACTATGCCTTTGAAAACAGCCTGGCTTTTCAAGACCACAGGAGGTTTTACGTTGACTATCATTCCTAAAGTTTTTGATTGATTTTTATTCTGTCAAAATTGACGTTCGTGCTTTTGTTACGTTGTTGTATCAACAAAAAAAATTACAAACAGCAACCTCATGTCTATCAACAGTTCGGTTGCCAGAAATAAAGAAACTTCAAAGATTTTCACAAGTCGAAAACAAATAGAAATTCATTAATTATGAAAGTTTCAATGCGAAATAAATATTTTTATAAAATAATAAATGAATACAAATTGCTCTTTAGCTAGTGAAATATAATGAAATAAAAAAATAATGTTACGAAAATTCGTGAAATGTATCCACGAAATATTTCGTAAATTACACGAAAGAACTTTCGTAAATTTATGATATAATGACGTATATTAGTTGTTTATTTTACGAAACTATTCATAGATTTTATCTACGAAAGCCATTCGTACATAATACGAAAGATTCATAATTTATTGAATCTTTGTGTACATTTTTTTGAATATATTCGTACATTTTACGAAAGTATTCGTACTTTTGACGATAGCACTCGTACATTTATGAAACATATGAAACATTTTACGAATCTTTCGTAAAATACCCGAATATCTTGTTAAAAAAAACTGACGAAGAAAATTACGATTCTAAAAATATATAAAACGAGATATATGATACTTTTGAACTTTTAGGACAAACAGAACTCATGTAGAACACATTTCTAAACTGTATTTTATAACTATCCGCTTGCCACCCTGATACCAATTAAAATAAAATGCAGCTCCATGCTGCTATTATGTTCATGTAAAAATTATTATGTTCATGTACATAAACATTAATAGTATTTTAATGGTATTTACCTATTACAATAATAATATTTAATAGCAAAAAACTGTCGCTTTTATAGTATTTTTTGTGAGTCTAAAGACATATTCAGCATAAGCAATAAACTAAATAATGTCGACTTTTTGAATTTTTATATCAAATACCGAGCAGGAAATGTCACCAATGATTCTTCAATGATTCCCCTATATCAGGTCAGAAACATTAATGTCCGATAGCATTTTCGCCCTGCAAAGCATTGATGACATGTGAGATGTGTACTTGCTATTTTCAATAACGTACTTTACTAAAGGCCATCATCTATCAACATTACTACTGCTTATTATCTCGCTTTTATAAAAATTGGTCCCTCAAATTAGGCCCATGAATAATATGGCAAAGTGACATCGAACGCAAATTTTTAGTTTTACGCGGAAATGCTGCCCCTAGACGTATGTTGTATGCATTTCACAACGTTAATGCTGCATACCTTTAGGGGCATGTGCCGTGAATGTTAATTTTCATCAATGACGTCATCAATAACATTTTATCAATGACAGATTTTCACAATGTCATTAATATATGTATATATGACATATGGTGTATGACGTCTTTAATGCAATGTCATTTACGAAATTGTTGTAGACATATTCATCAATGACAACTTTTCTAATTTCCTCTATTCATCTGATTCATCATCGTCAATGAGGCCATTACGTTCTGGGTATGTAATCAGTGCGCTTAAAAATGCCATTGTGTCATGCATTTTTTTATCAGACCTGTGATAATGAACCGTCTTTAGCGATTAGTTTTCTTTCTCTGAATGCATCTGGAAAACAAATGACCAACATTCAGAATTGACTGTTCTACGTTGCTCTAATGGCACGGTGTGATATGTCTTTTTTTCGAAGAAATAGGCGACCATTTGCTTCGAATTGATTTGTGCGGAAACAACTTTTGTTGGATTTGGGTCATTTTGAAAGATCTAAACAATCTGTTGCATGGATCAATAATTCGTCGTCTGTCATGCCATCGAGTTTTTTAATATTTCTTAGAACCAATCGACATTTTATTGAGCGATAGTTAAATTATTCGCTATCCAACGTTAAATGTTCAACGCGAAATGGCCAAATCATTATGCAGTATTAAATGTATGTGAGTGGAAAAATGCCCAAGCGTGCCTTAATTTCACGATAAGTCCCATGACGATCTTAAATTTGATCGCACAGCATCGCATCGATATTTTCATACACTCGATTATATCGACCAGAATGCCATTCGTTTCGATATCGTTACGAGATCAAATCGAGACCTTCTCGTAGCGATATCGAGCATCAAATTGGACCTACATGGTAGTTAGATATCGAAGCGTTCTGTCGGAGTTTTCTCGATCTCAGTATTTTTTTGAAATCGGCACAATCTGAAGTATGTTCTGAGTAATTTGCTAGTAAATATATGTTTGAGCATTCATTCATGTGACAAATATTTCTATGTAATAAATATAATATAATCTTGTGTCATTAGTTATTAGAAATTATCTAAATAAGTTAATTAAGAGTATATCTGTTATTATATAATGATGAATAATTCTACAAATTAAATCCCCTTCGAACTAACTACAAATTGTATACTTACATTCATTCATACGCATTCGCACGCGTAGAACCGAATGAAATATCATAAATGCTGACTATCAGCTTAAATGTAGCATTATACAATCGAACTAAATCACATTCATGAACAACAATCGAATTTTCAAAAGATTGGCACGCATTTCATCACCCAAACAACTATTCTAAATCGAAAACTTGTTTAGTAAATTCGCAGAGGCACGCTTAATAATTCATACCGGACCTCGTTTGGAATGTGGTCAGTCTGAGCACCATCGACAAATGGGCATGGTTATGATGTGTATCACGCATCTGACAACAATAGTTAGCAAAGTGCATCAATAATTCGAATAATATTTAATGCAGTGGTGCTCAGCTAGTTTGTATTTCCATCCTTTGAGCGCACAACAACTACAAAAACTTCTAGTAGCGTCGGTGGCTTAGTGATTAGATTGCCAGCCGGAAGGTTCCATAACGCAGGTCTAATTGTAAATAGATAATGTTTTCTATTTCGCACTACCTCTCGACAGACCATGGCATTCTCACTCCGCCGCACATTGGGAAAAAATTCCAAGTTTATGGCCAAAAACCAACTATATGACATTGACATAAAATTGCCGTCTAATGATAGGTAATGAATCATAACAGATATGCATATCATTTTTTTTTTATATTAGGTTTGTACTGTTCTTATAATTCCTATTTAATCAAAGAAACATGAAAAATTCAATTTTTGTGCCCCTCCCCAAATATATTAAATATTTCACATATATTTATAATGACAAAATTGTAACATATTCCATATCATTGATATTGAAGATAAGAACAGATACATTCATTAATAATTTGTATTAATTTTGGCTCGGTAGTATACGACCATGTTGAAGTTAGATATTTCGATTTAGATACATTATTTGTCACCTTAGAATGCGATAAACATGGATTAACACGCGATATTTTATTTTAAAATACTGGGGAACAATGACATATTAATATGACATATTAATGAATAAACGTGATTTGCCAAATTTTGTACCTTTTTAGCGTAACTCTTTTAAAATTGATGTTTTTGAAAAAACTGACATTTTAAAAAATTTACTTTTTACATGGGGAACATATGGATTTTCCCCATGAAAATTAAAAAAAATGATGAATGGCAGCTTTGTAGTCGACGAAAAGGTGGTGGGTGTCGATCTTCTTCTCTTTAGTCTTTTCCAGGATTTGGCGCAATGTGAAAATCGGTTCTTTGGTGGACTTGCCGCACTGATAAGATCCAATCAGTCTGTTGACGATTGGCTACAGTCTTTCACATAATATGCTCGTTAGAACTTTATACGCGATATTGAGGAGACTTATCCCACGGTAGTTGGCGCGTATCGTGGGATCCCCCTTCTTAAAGATTGGGCAGAGTATACTGAGATTCCATTCGCTAGGCATGCTTTCTTCTGACCATATTCTGCTGATGAGCTGGTGCATGCTCGTTATGAGCTCATCGCCTCCGGTCTTAAACAACTCAGCAGGCAGACCATCCGATCCTGCGGCTTTGTTGTTTGTCAGCCTGTTGATGGCTGTGCAGACCTCATCACGGTCAGGCGGCGGTATGTCAACGCCATCGTCAGCAACTGGGGTTGTCAAGCTGTCTTCTCTATCAGCGGAGTAGTTGTCATCATCGCCTGCTAGAAGATCATAGAAGTGCTATCTCCATAATCTCAGTGTACCCTGGAGATCTGTTACTAGATTCCCGTCATCTTCCAGACAGGAAGAGAGTTCTGAAAGAATTTTCGAGCCTCGTTCCTGTCGCCATGCATCTCAATATCTTCACACTCGCGTCTTTCTAATTCTCTTTTCTTGCGCCTAAAAAAATGTCTCTCCTCCTTCCTCTTCTCTTTGTATCGCTCCTTCGCGGCTCGCGCAACTACCGACTGCAGGGTGGTTCTATATGCAGCGTCTTTCTCTGTAGTGGGCGTTGGAATCCAAGCACCTCTTCGGCAGCCGTACGCATTGAGCGGGAGACGTGTAGTGGACACACGTCTCCCGCGCATATATCATCAAGAGGGGGAGTGCCTTGGGCAAACAGGTGAGAGAGTCGAGCGGCATAGGCTTGTTCGGTCTGTTGTGTGTGTGCAGCTTACTGACGTCTAGCTTTCTTTGCGTAGGTTTCCGTGTGTTTTTCGCATCGCATAAGCGTGTGCAAACCTTGGCTGCTACAAGGAAGTAATCCGAGTCGATGTTGGCATTTCGGATCGAGCGTACATCCATCACACTAGAAGCGTACCTTCCGTCAATCACAACATGATCAATTTGGTTGCGCGTATTCTGATCGGGTGACCGCCACGTAGCCTTGTGAATATTGAAATGCTGAAATCTAATACCACTAATTATTATGTTTCGTGCTGCGGCAAAATCGATCAGCCTCATTCCATTGTCGGAGGTGTTGTCATGGAGGCTGAATTGTCCAACCGTTAAACCAAAGATACCCTCATGGCCCACCTTGACATTTAAGTCGCCAATCACAATGTTGATGTCGTGACGGGGGCAGCGCTCATAGGCTTCGTCGAGGCGCTCATAGAAAGTTTCTTTAGTTTCATCGTCCTTCTCATTCGTCGGAGCGTGCACCCAAATTAGGCTGATGTAGAAGAATTTAGCCTTAATGCGGATTGTTGCTAGTCGTTCGTTCACGGGTGTGAACCTAGAGACAAGGTGGCGGAGTCTCTTGCCGACTACAAATCCACAACCAAATTTATGCCTCTCCGCATGGCAGCTGTAGTAAATGTTACAGGATGCCTGTTTAGAGCAGCCCTGTCCTGTCCATCGCATTTCCTGGATTGTGGTGATGTCAGCCTTGTATCTTTCGAGGACATAAACCAGCTGGATAGTGGCACCTTCCCTATAAAGGGTTCGGACATTCCAGGTGCATATCCGTTTGCGTAGGTTGTCATCGTGTTTTCGGGTCGGTATCCGAGGCATTTTTTCTGTTTTCGTTGAATCAGCTTTTTTTTATATGGCGGATCACAAGACCAACGCACAACCCCCATTTTGGAGGGCCAATATCCCTGTCTCGTTTGTCCCCGACCAGATCTCCCACCGGGTTTGAAACCCGATCTTCAGCTGGTTGCTCGGATTAACGGGGTTCACCAACGCGAAAGTGAGACTAGGAATTGTGTAGGAGAGGCTATGGCAACTAACAGAAGTCGGTTACTGGATTGCGCGTGCACTACACCACTCTGAACCGTTTACATTTGTATTTAATTTATGTTCAAATTATATCTATTTCTTTTTAGTACATTGACGTTTTTACTACAGTAAAAACCATATTTGTATGGAAAATAACTACATAATTTTACTGCATCACTGCCAAATTTGAATGCAATTGTATTGAATGAACTGCATATTGTCTTTATTTATAAGTCCTCAAATATGTAGATAAATTACTACATCTGTTTTAAATTTTACTCCGTATTTATTTAACATCAAGAAAAAGTTAAAAGAAAGTACATATCTTAATTTTAATATATTCTGCGTTTATTTAAAATTCGAAAATATGTATTCTCACAAAAAAGATTATTGTTATTTATTTAACTTCGAGCCAAATATAAAAATATTACTACATATCGGCCATTCCACGTCAAACCGCACTTTTGTGATTTACTATTTTTGATTTCGTTGAAACTATGCACTCTTGTTCTATGTCGAAAAATATTTTACACGTGTTTCATGTTTTATAAAAATAAAAATTTATTTGCGAGCTGTTTATGCAATTTTAATATATTGATGCCGTTCAAACATCTGATAAAAATATTTTTTTTTGAACAAAAAAGTTTTAAAATAGTAAACGTTGAGGTCCCACTCCAAATTTTTTAGTGTTGGTGCATTATTAATGCAGTTTTGTGATGGTGTAACAAAAAAAAAAAAAATTATGTGCTGCACACCAAAATCGTTTTTAAAACTTTCGTACCATCATTTCTAATTATGTCTGTATAAGAGTTTTTAAAAATAGTAAACTATTAGAAGAAGTAATTCATTACCTTTCAAATGAGACCAAATCAAATGAGACCAATATTGAACTTATGTTTCACATGCTACAGTAAATGCAAAATGTTAAATATCAAAGACATTTTTCAATTTATTAAGGGGTAAAACTGCCAGAAAAAAAATGTAATAAAAAACCAGTTGGGAAGGTTAGATCACATGGGAAATTTTAAAGTAGGTGTTATTATGATAGTTAGGATTATCAAAATTATAGTCGGTCTAAGCCGACTATAAATACCCTACACATATGTGTGAATACCATTCAAAGTGATATATAGGTCACCAGGGTATACGAATCCTGAAAATAACTACAAACATTCAATCGCTGAGGAATTTCCATTCATTTGATACCCATATTCACAAATGGGTAGGTGTACCGAATTTCGATTTTTTTTTTGTGAATCACAAGTCTTTTCGCCGGAAAACATTATTATCATGTATTTGAGCATGATGTCAATATATATTTGACCAAAAAAGTTTACCTAAGCACGCATATATAAAAATTGATCTTTATATGTACATTTTATATGAGGTATTTGAACATAAGTGGTCGGATCATAGGTCACAATGGACCGATCTTGCCAATTTTTGCCATACAGCGTAGGTATATTAGTAATCTAAGTTATAAGTTTCATTTATCTAGCTCTTCAATTTTAAAATTAGTAGGGATTTCAACAGACAGACGGACAGACAGACGGACATCGCTAAATCGACTCAGGAGGTCATGCTGATCAAGAATATATATACTTTTCCATACCGGAGATGCTTCCTTCTGGGTGTTACAAACGGCGTATCAAACTGAATATACCCTTTCACTCTTAGTGTAGGGTATAAAAATACGTGTCGAACATGTCTGTAAAATTTAAATAAGATCGAAAGTCATTTTTTGTCGACATAAGTGGAATGGCCTATATCCAATAATTTATACTTCATTCTGTATTTATGTATTTTAATTCGCTTCACTTATGTGTGCTTAAGTTACGTTCAATTGATTGGCACCACTTTTGTGATTTTAGTGCAGTTTTGTAAACGCATATGGTAAACATGATAATGGCGGAATAAGGTAATGATCATGTTTGCTATAATAGAATTTACCCGACAAAAACCCGATCAAGTACATCGCCCTAGTATATATTTTTCTAGGATTATTTTTTTTATCAGACCCGTTACTAGACACGCATTATTAGATCATGATTAACCCTATTAGTCTACACTAATAGGGTTAATTGCTACTACCGTGGGCAAGTTTATATATGAATAAATAAGCTGCATGTTTACGGAAATGCAAACCGATTTAGTAATAATCCTAAAATAATGACCGTCTGAATCAAAATTCATTAGTGTACACAGTTTTCCCCATTTTAGTACCTTTCCCCATTTTAGTACCACTTATTAAACAAGCAAATGGAACCACTATTCAATGCAGACACCGTTGAGAGTCGTGAAAAATGAAACAAACTGAAACAATTTTTATTTTTGTACTGAACTCTTTATTCAGTAGATGCAAATACATATTATGCGTAATAATTCACTAGAATGTTGCTAGATGATTGTCAAATATGTCTAAAGGAAAAGGTATTAATGCGTTTATGTGGTCGGACAGGGGCAGCAGCGATGCAGAATGCGCCCGCACTTATGCAGGGACTCTCGACGGAGCCATCCTGCGTCAGATGCGAATGCAATATATTAATAATAAAAATATCTAAATAATTAAAATGATTGTGAGCAGCAGATGTCTGTACGTTGTCCATTTGTAGCCTATTTCGGTTGAGTGGCATCAGCATATTAGTGATAGTGATGGCCGTACGAGAGCGCGGGCGCGGCATACGCTACTTTGGTGATGGCCGGAGCAGCGTAGGCGACTTTGGTCACTGTGGGCAAAGCGACCGCCTGTTTGGCGACTACCGCAACTGGACCGCCTTGCTTTTCGACTACTGCATTGAAACCGTTGATCTTGTCGGCGGTGTACGTGACTTTACGTATCGAGCCATCGGCCTCTGTCAACGAGTAGCTGCCATGAACGACACCGTTTTCCAGCGATTCGTGCGCCGACTTTGAATCGCCGGTCGAGTGATCGGAGACGCCGTAGGAGAAACTGTACTGTGGATTGGGGTCGTAGGGCTCTGGTACAGCGACTTTAGCGATCACAGCCGGTGCCGCTTTAATGTAGGTAGGTGCTGGGGCGGCGTGTGCGTAGGTGACCGCGGGAGCCGCTGCGACATAGCTCACCGCAGGCGCGGCATGCTGAATCAAGGACGAGCTTATGGCGGGTGCTGCTGCCACTAACTTCGGCGCCGCATAAGATATGGATGGAGCGCTGTGGTACGCAATCGAGCTCTCGTACCCGGCGATGGGCGTGGATGTGGCCAACGAAAGAGCCAGACAGAAGACTACCACAACCTGCGGAAAACGAAAAACAAAGTTTTAGTTACCAAATTCAGTGGGACAGTTCATCAACCAGTCTCTCATAGCGCCAGGATGCCTTTTGATCCTTTGTTGCCATTTGTGGCTGATATTCACCTTAGCGAACATTCTGTGCTTTGATATGTGCTCACTCACAAAAATACAAGTTAACTTTGAGATACATTCTCGAAGAAATCTTTACTTTTATAAGAGATATTGCGACGCAGCCAGCATCCATGCCTACCAAAAAACTTTGACAATTTCTGTGATTGGTATAACGCAGTCGCTGCTGCTGCGTCCAATTTCAAACATTGTAGACAGACACAATCAATGCAGGCCACTCTTCGTCAATCATCTAGTTTTGGACCGATTTCAACATCTTGTGAGCTGTCCGAATGCATCGGTCTAGCCGCGGCGATTTATGCCACTTTTCATTTCCCAATAACTTAACAGTTTGTCTCGTAAAATGCTTTATTTAACCTAAGATTTAATCGAGTTTTTTTATACGCACTTGAAATGTCTCACATGGCTGCTAGGTAACGGCAGCATACGCGCCATATCTTCCTCCCTGTCTAAGTGATCAGCTAAATTAAATCGGCTGTCAAATCTCAATTAAAACAGCCAAATATTTAACAACTAAAATGGCAATAGTTTGTATTGAAACCAAAGCAACAATGCCTCAAAAGTTTGATGATTGATACAGAATATAAAAATGTTTTTCAGATAACGTTTTTTTTTTTGTATATTTCGAAATATACAGATAGGAAAGACTGGGGCTATGTCGACACTTTTTGGGAAATGCTTTTATTAAACACAATACTAATGAACTATGTCGAAACTAACAATACAGTTGGATAAAAATGTTCAAAGGGCGATAACGATCCATATTATTTCCACGAAACATTTGAAACAGCGACACAACCTTCAACTTACTTTTTGAAAAAAATCAATCTGAGGTCAAACCGATACTACATTCAAAATAAAAAGTTTGCTGTCAATAACAAACTCTGAATGCTAAATTTTAGCACAGTATAATTTGCATTTACAGCAAACTTTTATTTGCCATGGAGAAATGTTTTCTAGGAATCTTGATTTTGCTAGTTTTCACAAGATCGCGCTAGCGTCGTCATTAGAGTCATTTGCAGGCTAATGCGTCTATAATTCGTAGACTCTTTTTCGACAACATTTTTATATAAATTAGATATTTCTTCTACGTTATAATAATGCACGCATGCAAGAGTAGATAGTTAGTGAAATGAGAATGCATGGAGGGGAAGGTAAAATAAAATTAAAAAAAGAAAATAGAGAAAAATATTAAATGAATTTTTATGAATTTAACAGCAAACAAATTAGATAAAACAGCTAAAATTGTCTGCATAAAAAAGTTTGCTGAAACAGCAAACTGCCATTTGCTGCTTCAGAAAAATCCGACGCTTTTTTCTTTTCAGCAAACTTTTTTGCTATTTTAGCAACCTTTTTGCTACTGTTGCAGACTTTTGTGTGTACACACTTTTCGTGCATATGGCCTTATTTGCTGATATCGGACTGTTAATTGAATTTGTTTTACCTCTCGGACGTCTGACATGTCGTTTTGAACAGTTAGGCCCAAAAAAAAAAATTAATATTGGTGTCGTCGCTTCAAATAACCATGTCAATTAATAAATATGATCATTTCAATGCATGTCTAGGTAAATGAAGCGGTTTAAATTACATCCTGTTCTCGTACGTTTGGTTGATAGACTCAAAAAATAATGTATTAAAAACAAATAAAAATGTCCTTGAATAAATACAATTGTATTAGTTTTACGTCCAAAGACATTTACTTTTGTTTTAAATAAATGCATGTATTTTTTTTTTGTATACAAAATATAAAAAAATAATTACATATTTTTATTAAATTTCAGAGCAATTTTCAAATAAATTTGTCTTAAAATTACTGAAATTGCAATTATTTAGCTGACCAGAAAAGTATAGAAAAATTTTTGTATTTTTAATACAAAAAATGAATACGTTTTTGTATTTTTAATACAAACCAGTTGGGAAGGTTAGATCACATGGGAAATTTTTAAGTAGGTGTAATTATGATAGTTAGGATTATCAAAATTATAGTCGGTCTAAGTCGACTATAAATACCCTACACATATGTGTGGTTACCATTCAAAGTGATATATAGGTCACCAGGGTATACGAATCCTGAAAATAACTACAAACATTCAATCGCTGAAGAATTTCCATTCATTTGATACCCATATTTACAAATGGGTAGGTGTACCGAATTTCGATTTTTTTTTGTGAACCGCAAGTCTTTTCGCCGGAAAACTTTATTATCATGTATTTGAGCATGATGTCAATATATATTTGACCAAAAAAGTTTACCTAAGCACGCATACATAAAAATTGATCTTTATATGTACATTTCATATGAGGTATTTGAACATAAGTGGTCGGATCATAGGTCACAATGGACCGATCTCGCCATACAGCGTAGGTATATTAGTAATCTAAGTTATAAGTTTCATTTATCAAGCTCTTCGACTAAATCGACTCAGGAGGTCATGCTGATCAAGAATATATATACTTTTCCATACCGGAGATGCTGCCTTCTGGGTGTTACAAACGGCGTACCAAACTGAATATACCCTTTCACTCTTAGTGTAGGGTATAAAAATGTATTAAAAAAAACGTTTTTTCCTTTCTTATGTTTCATTTCACTCGTCTTTTTTTATTCACTATTTCTATAATTTTTAATTAATTTTCTAGTTATGGTAATAAATCAAATATTTTAGAATCTGTAAAGACTTTGTTGAACTTTTATTTAATAAATGTATATTTTAGCGATCTAACTTATCCATCCACTAAATTTTATACCATATATGTGTAAAAAATATGTTGAGTATTTTTTCTAGACGTTCTCATTAAACTGTAGTCATAAAAGTATCCAACGTGGAACTATTGAATAAATTGTATGGAGATAAAACTCTTCTCTCTGTCTTAAGTCAACACATGAGGCTCTTTTTGATAAATCGCTGGGTGTCCCACGATGTGATAAACGCCATTTGGAAGTTAAAGTCTCTAGCTCCATTTTGGCATATACAGATTTCAAAATTGAGACGGAACTGTGGACAGTATCCTACTTTTGCGGTATATCACTCCGAAAAGCGAAAATATTTAAGTTAACTAAAAATGGTCTATGAATTAAATTCTTCAGAGCTACTGTACCAAATTATTATTATCATAATGTAAGCTTCAAACAAAGAGTAGTCTTTTCCAAAAAAAATATTAGCTGCATCACATTGAAAAAAGGTTGTGAATGCCGCCACCTCTTCTACTCTACTAAAAGCAGAAGTCAATTTTAATTTCGATATTTACTTAACCAATGTAGTACCTATTTGCGTATATCGAGTTATATTTTCATATATATGTATATACGACGTTTATATACGTTCATTTCAATGTGCAAACCAAACATTTAGCCAAGATATTGTGCGTGACTCTTTTTTCAAAATAAAAGTGACGACCTTGTGCCTTAACTGCTTCTTAACGGCTGCATAACTCCGTAGTCTAAAGGCACGAGCGCTGCATAGAAACCTATAACAATTACTTGTTTGCGTTTAACGCATATTTCAATAAATCCGAATTGAGGTGTATTACATGTTCCCCAAGTACTGTTTCCAATAACTCAATCGCACACCAAAAGGAAAATTCACCATCGTTACGATAAGGCATCTATTGAGGCATCTATAAACGATTCATATCATCTACATATAAAAATGTGTATTGTAATAATTAGCAAATCAATCTACACATTTTTAAAAATTATGAGCCATATTGGACTTATTAAACCAGCAAGTTTGGAAGTTTCTTATATTCTAAGTACATTTAGCAATATAAGATTTTGAATACTATCAATAAATTGTTTTGAAAACTAGACACTTCAGGGAATATATATATTTTAGTTTTAAATTTGTTACATGAGTACCCTACATGTAATTGAAAGGCAGAGTTGACTGATTTATTGATATGAAAAATATATATAAAATAAATAGAATAAATTCCTAGTTTTTCAACAAAATATCATTGAATTATATTAATTTATATAATTCTCTTATTTCTAACATAATCAGTTTCATTTTTGTTCATTAATTAAAGAATTATTGAACAAAATGTGAAAAACGACTAAAATATTCACTATAAAAAACCTGGAAATAGTGTAAAAAAATGTGGGCGGATCACGCCCATTTTTGGATCAAATATTTTTAGGTAAATTCTAACAATATATTTTAAATTTTGTAATTGTATCTTCGGTACTTTTCGAGTTCGGTACTTTTCGATTTCCTAAAGAGTTATATAAAAGTATCTTATGAGAGATGGAACGGACAGTTGAACGATTTGGATTATTTCCATACTCAAAACTATTTTTTGGGTGAAACATATTGGAACGAAATTTCATCGGATTCCGACCAGTATTTCTCAAGTTACCGTGTAACAGATAGACAGACAGACTGACATAGCTAAACGGACTCGGGTCCTGATGCTGATCAAGAATATATATACTTTACCATAAAGGCCACGCATCCTAAAGAGCGTTATCATATCTGTACAAACTTAATATACCCTGTACCTCATAGGTGTAGGCTATAATTAAAAGTTTAAATTTGTCTCTTTTTTATAAAAGACGCTTTTTCGAATCGTTTTTTTATCTCTCCGGGGTGTTCCGGGCGCAAGTTTTTATACTAGCATATGACTAAATATCTGTAGTTATCGATCCTGGTGTGTTTTGCATTAGCCACGATTAGCCACACAAGTTGCATCCTCTTTACAAACAAGTTTTTTTCGAAATATTTCATAATTTGATACTTTTGTAGCCGAATGTCGAACTTAAAAGTTAACAATTTTAGTATTTTTTTTTAAAGTGAATAAGAAATATATGATTTTAGCTATAATATGTGAAAATTTCAATGTAATAACTTTAACAAGAAGTAATTTAAATTAAATTTAAAACAAAAAAATTTCAAAAAAATATTAAAATCAACAAAAAAATCAAAAAAGAACCCACTTTGGACTGATATCCTGTTGAAAATAATACATATAAAAATGTCATTTAATGTTTTTCTATTCACTAGGATGTCTATTTTATGATTGCACAAAAAAAAAATCAATTTGATGAAATTTTTGTTTCAGCCCAATTGATTTTAAACAATAAATTGTTTTTCACCATTTGAAAAATATTGTTTTTAGGTTTAATCAACTAAAACAAACAAAAATTTATTTTTATATATAAAACTTTACCCGTCTAGTATAAAATGTTCTTTTTTTGTCAGTGTCATTTACAAAAACAAATCATATCTGGGACATATACGCTTTTAATTTAAGTTAAATGTGCGATACTCTAGTAGTTACCGCACAGTTTTAATTGAAATGAACCGTTGCCAAGCAAAATATGTTCAATGTTATTATAGTTGTCTAATGAAGTGGTCTGCCTTCTTTTGAACAAATGTGGATCATTATGAGCGACATTTGGTCAACACAAATAGTAGGCATTGCAGCGGACATTTGAAAAAGCCACGTTTTTGTTCTACTTATTATCACTTATCGTTAACATAGATTTGCACATTTTTAGTTTCAGTTTAACTTCTATGTATTACATGGTGTTACAAAACAGAAAATGTAATATCTTCTGTAAATTTGTAAAATTCCATTAATCGCCCCACTGATTCAAGTTTATGAAACAGTTTTGAGTACTAAAAACCATTCATATATAATTACATTATAATAGAATTAATATTGCCGATGCAAACTTTATCACAAAATAAAATATGAACCTTTCCCAATGGATAATTGGCAAAAAAAATGTGTGTGCAGATATTAGTTTTGTGAAATTTTCTCAATTTAAAATGGAATATCTCAATTTCATTTGGTATTTTCGCAATATCATATTGAAAATCTCAATATCATTTGGAATTTTCTCAATTTCAGTTGGAAATGGTGTAGTACATGCGTCACAAAATATATTTACATACATTCAAATATGTACTAAATATTTCCCAAATAATACATTCAATTTAAAGTTAATAATGAATAACTGTAAGGTGCCGTTTTTTTTTTGTTTGTCAAATTTTCAAAAATGACAGTTAAGTCGCTCAGAAGCATTCGTTGAAGGCGGTGTGTAAAACATTTTTTACCCTTTTAACCCTGTCGAATCAAATAGACACCTGATGATTACGCAGTGCATATTTTCCCTATTATGTTTCCCCATAATACGGACATCTGATGCAAAGAATTTTGTCTGTTTTTACACCAAGCTCACCACATTCCATTTTAATAAACAAAAAATTCAGAAAAAATTTCAGTAAGATACATAAATTTTAAAACATTTTTTCGAAAAACATTGCGAACTTAAATTAAAAAAAATAATTAAGAGAGCTTAGAGAATTGTGATAAATTACTCTCTCGACACACTTTTTAGGTAACACAAATTTCTTTTTAATTTTTTGCAAAATTAATATTTGAACACAGATTTTTTTGCCCATTATCTGTAGGGCAAGGTTCATATTTTATTTTGTGATAAAGTTTGCATCTGCAACATGTCGAAATACTTGCATATAACTTGCATATAAAGTACCAAAAATGATAATTTTGGCTATACACGGCAAATTCGGAGTACGCAGCAAGAATCAGTGGACTGAAATCTACCAGAAATGTTAAGCTTCATTTCTGTGGAAGCCAACAGCCATCAATTTATAGAACAGTGTTATTTAATTATCTTTAAAATGAGATCTTAGAATTTTAATTATTTTTACTATTGCTAAAGTTACGTTCAATCCACTTTTGTGATATGTATGCAGTTTTTTCAAATTTGAAAGCATCAAATCTCTGAAACCACACCACATGTTATTTGGATTCCATTTTATGCACACTTTTAACTATTTATTTGGGTACATATACAATAAAATATTAAGATTACTAAATATATCCGTTACGGGTCGGTAAAACATTTTAGACAAACATTCCATCTGGAACATTCCTATCTGGAGCGAAACGAATTACTTAGTGACCGGCAATATGGTTTCCGTAGGACCAGATCACCGGTGACTTGATGGCGGTCCTCTCCGAAAAGTGGAATAATTGTATTCATCTTTTCGGGGAGAGTAAGGTGGTTGCTCTTGATATTAAAAAGGCTTTTGTGTGGCATGAAGCCTTGGTATCAAAACTTATTGCATATGGTGTCGGTAATTCTTTTACTCGATGGATATCGAGTTTTCTTCAGGGTCGTTCAATACGAGTTGCGATGGATGGTGTTTTCTCAGAACAACATTCCATCAATTCTGGAGTCCCGCAGGGTTCTGTCCTATCCCCGTCCCTATTTCTGGTTTTTATCAATGACCTTCTGTCATCGACCCAGAACCCAATCCATTCCTTTGCAGATGACAGTAACATTTGTCACTCATATTCGTTCAACAAGCGCCCAAACTCTTTGGAGATTGAGAGTAAAAGGCGCACAATGAATGATACACTCAACAATGACCTTAAAACAATCTCCGAGTGGGGTCTTGCAAATAGAGTTGACTTTAATGCTAGCAAGACCCAATGTAGTCTGTTATCTCACAAAAGAATGAATTCACCCCTCCCTCCCCTGGATATGGACTCTGTGGATATTGCGCAGTCAGCTGCTCTTGACGTTCTGGGTATATCAATTCAATGTGACCTCCGTTGGAATGATCACATATTTGATGTGTCGAAAGAAGCGGCCAAGTGCATCGGTTTTTTGAAACGGTGTAAGACATACTTCACTCCCGCTGACTTGCGCATTGTCTACACCACCTATATTCGGCCTAAGATGGAATACAATTCGCACATATGGGCAGGGGCTTCAAAATCTTCCTTGGAGTTCCTGGATCGAATCCAACAACGTGCAATATATTTAATAGGGGATGAAAATATTTCATCCTCTATTGGTTCTCTTAAGCACTGAAGGACCGTAGGTTGTGTAAGCCTCTTTTATAGGTATTACAATGGTAAGTGTTCGAGGTAAATATATGGCCTGATTCCACCAGGTCGTGTATTCTCTCGTTCTACTCAGGCATCGAACCAAGCCCACCCCTTCGTAGTTCACTCGGTTCTCAACAGAACCACGCATTACAGAGATAATTCGTTCTTCAGTCGCACGATACGTTTGTGGAACAATCTTCCTGCGTCTGTTTTTCCCGACATTTTTAATATTGGGAAATTTAAAGCAAACATCCACCGACACTACTCCATCTTTACTCCTCCCTTTAACCTATAATCCTTTCTTACGATCAACACTGTGCATTGCACGAATAGGGGGCATCCCCTGAGTGTTGGTTAATTTGTAAAAAAAAAATCTCATTATGTCCAGTATTCGTGATAATGAGTATCAATCAATTGTATTCTACATGATTGAGAAAAACTTTCACTTTCCTTAATTGATATTGTTATTAGGTGGATCTCCCTGAAATAATTTTGAACTGGTCAACAATCAACTTGCAATTATTGCCACTCTTTCACTCGATCCAAACAAACACTTTTTATTGTATTAAAAAGGTCTTGATATTGTATAGAAAATTAATGTCGAGTATCGATTACGATGGCACTTTCTTGGCCGAATTAATTGCACATGCATGCCTATTTAGCAGATTTACGTGTTTTGAATTTCAAATAATTTTGGAGATTATTTCAAATACAAGCTATAAAGATTGCTTATTAATTGGCTCTCTCTGCATTTAAAATGGTATGATGTATATTATTTACGACGATCTGCTGGTACTTGTTCCAGACCCAAAATACACCTTTTTATTGTATCAGAAAGGTTTCGATATTGTATACAAAATCAGTATTGAGTAGTATCAATGACGATAACAATGGCACTTTCTTGGTCAATTTTATTCTGTTGGCGCACATGCACGCTTATTTACCCGCTTTACGTGTTTTGAATCTCGAATAAGTTTGGAGACAATTTCAAAATTCGAGCCAAGCTTCTTTGCTGTGGTATGTATTGGTTTATGTTAAAAACATAGAAGAAACAAAAACAAATTTATCTACGTAGTTTTTGGGGGCTTCATTTTTGGCGGTATAAAAATAAGCGAATTTTTGGAAAAGTTATGTTAGTTCACTTTTAATCAACAGACAGTGAGAAGCAAATAATCCAAGCCTACAATGAATCCGCTTACTGTAAGTATTCGTACTAAGCATTCGTACTAAGGAGTTTTACTAATAAGTACCCCCTTGCAGGTTGCTGCTGTTATCTCCACCATGGCACTCTCTGCCAGCGCTGGTATCGCACCAGTTGGAACTCAATTTGCGGCGGCACCTCTGGCCTACGCTGCTTCCCCTTACGCTGCCGCCCCATTCGCAGCCACCCCCTTTGTAGCAGCTCCATACGCAGCAGCTCCATACGCAGCAGCTCCATTCGCAGCACCATACGTCTCCAGCGGATTTGCCGCTTCACCATACTTCGCTTCTGCTGCCGCTCCCCTTGTAAGCAAAACATTTGCCGCCGCGCCAGCACCATACTTTGCACCAGCTGCATACTCCGCCCCGGTTGTGGCCAAGACATTTGCGCCAGCATCTTATGTTTCTGCTCCAGCACCAGTTGTGGCCAAAACTTTCGCAGCCCCAGCACAAGTAGTTGCTGCTCCCGCTCCCGTTGTTGCCGCCAGAGCTGTTGCCGCCCCTGTTGCAGCTGCCATCAACACCGAAATTGTGGACGCTCACCCACAATACAACTTCGCCTATAATGTGCAAGATACCTTGACCGGAGACTCCAAGACACAGGAGGAAACCCGTGATGGTGATGTCGTTCGTGGTTCGTACTCGTTGATTGAACCCGATGGTTCCCGTCGTACAGTCAACTACTACGCTGACTCCATCAACGGTTTCAACGCCGTCGTCCAGAAGGATGTTCCGGTAGCCGCAGTTGCTCCAGTCGTTGCCGCTAAGACGATCGTCGCCGCTCCTGTTGTTGCTGCCCCAACTCCAGTTGTGGCCAAGACCTTCGCCTCGCCTATTGTAGTCTAAACCGTAATCAACACTATAATTGCCAACGCTTCTTACCGCCGTCCAGCATTCAAACAATTTGGTCTACCCGTCTGAGGATAGCGCAACAAGCGTCATCCATTTGTACATAACTTTATAACTCTGAATTGTACTTGTTGTAAAAAAAACTTTCATCATCATTAGAAAATTTTATACAAATAAAAATATTACAAAATCTTACCCTGTTGGTATTTTAAATGGAAAATAAAGGGATTTTTTGGAAATACTTAAATAACATTGAACAACAGCGGTTCCGAGCACCAGTCAAGACTATTTTTGTAATATATAAAATGATCCGCTGATTATAACAGAGCTTTCAAAAAGATGGTCACTCTTGTTACTTACTACCGAAACGCTCTAGTGCTATATAAAATGAAAGATAATTATAAATCCAGCTTATATTTCACACAACATATTCAATTTTGTGAAATGGTTTAGAAGAACACGATACAAATTATATAAAAAAATTCAGAAAACTGATTTTTGGCCAGCCTTGCCTACAAATCGGGCGCAGTGTGTGTCGGATTTACAAATGAAATATGTATTTTTATGCATTCTGAAAACAATAGCAAAAAAACAACATTTTCGAAGTTAGAATACAAAAACAGTTGCATTTATTGCGAAAACTATTTTTCCATTTTGTAGTGTGATTTAATTTAGGAAATGCATATTTAGTTCAAGAGAGTGGATTTACCTCTGAGAAAACAATTTCTTATTACGTAGGAAATTGAACTTGGAATAGCGATGGAGCCTGAATCACACAATTGAATGTCCAACCGTTAACGCCATTTTAAAAAAAAATTAATATCAATCGAGTGATAATCAAACATTTGTATTGGACAGTCACAGGATTGATTGTTTTAAAATGTCTTTAATGGTTGGACATTCAATCAATCGTGTGATTCAGACTTAAGGTATAATTGTATTAATTAAAAGAAACTTTTCAAATGTAAATTTTAACTATCGTATTTAGGAATTTTACTTTAATTTAAAGACTAATATTAGTTTATTTTGACGCGACGATCCTATAAGAACATAGGCCGAGCTCTCTCACCATTTTGAGCTGTGCGTGATATATTTGTACTCAAAGTGGTGGGACCTACAGTTAATGCCGAATCCGAACGGCGGGTGAGAGCATTTCATAGGCAAGTGCATTTCATAGGCAAGCGCGGTATAGAAAAATGTTTCTATGAAATGATGTTGTTAGCCGCAGTCAAGGCTTGAACCGGGGACCTTTCCGCTCGCAGTCCAACGCACTAACCACTGAGCTACCGCGGCTACGATTAAAAATTAATTTAAAGACTAGTTTCACATAATTTCGCAATTTTGCACTACAAAATACACTCTTTTTCATAATTATTATAATATTTTTAGAGTGTAGCTATGCTCACCGAATGCTTATCCGTGTTCATTTTTTCAGTTGATTTTATTTTATTTAATTAAATTTTTATTTTTATTTATCGATATTTTGTTTTAATATATTTTAGCGAGGATCCAGTAGAGTTCTGGACTCTTTCAAATCACGAAAATCTGGCGCGCATGCGTCTTAAACTAGAACCGCAATTGTACCCGAAAAAACACGATAATGCCGCTAATTTGCGAGATAACGCTACCTCTTCATACGATACAAAGTAAATATGATTTCATAGAGTTTTAAAAAATGTTGTGATACATTGTCTCCATAGGATTATTACTTCAGAATTCGACTCGACTATTAAAAATGTAGTTGTACGAGATTTTTTGGCCGATGATGAAAATGTACATCTAGAGGAGGAACTGCGACAGTCATTAGAGTCGCAATCACAGCAGGATGTGCCCCTGGAAAAGTTTGTTATATCACAGGATTGCGAATTAATAACACTTATGACAAAAGTGAAAGGAAAAATTGAAGTTAATCAGTCTCTGTTCACCTTTGTCGATCTGAGTCCATCCATGGAAGATGGCTCCAAACATGATTTCCGGTTCGTTACTACCACAATTACTAACATGTCCATTTTTTTAGTACTGCATTTGTGTTTCTATAGATTTTTGATCAATAAAATACGCGAAGTTCACTTGCGAAAATATAATCTGAGGCGAAGTGCATTGGAGATTTTTTTGGTAGATCAAACCAGTTATTTTCTTAACTTTACAACTAAAGTATGTCTATATTACCTTTACTTTTTCGAATATGGCGAATATATTTTTCTAATTACAGACGCGTAATAAAGTATTTACAAAAATTTTGAGCTTACAGCCGCCAAATATATTATACGGATCAGGGCGATCGCCAGCAGAGCTATTACGTGCATCTGGTCTAACGCAAAAATGGATGAATAGAGAAATTTCGAACTTTGAGTACCTTATGTACTTGAACACCATTGCCGGTTCTTTTAGAAAGTAAGAAACAATTGAGCCACTTTTTAACTGTGTAATTTTTTAGGGCGTTCTTACAATGATCTAAGTCAGTATCCAGTATTTCCCTGGATTCTAGCCGACTACACAAGTGATATTCTGGATTTGACGGATCCAAAATCATTCCGAAATCTTTCGAAACCTGTTGGTGTGGTAAGAGTATATTTTAATTTTCACCAAGTGTTCTTTTAATGCTCTTTAAAATATAGATAAATAGTAAAAACGAGGCGGAAGTTCGTTCCAAATATGAATCTTTTGAAGATCCTTCTGGCGGCATACCGAAATTCCACTACGGCACCCACTACTCCAACTCCGCCGGAGTACTACACTATTTGCTGCGTGTCGAACCATTTACTTCGTTGCATATTGAGCTACAAAGTGGGAGATTTGATGTGGCTGATCGGCAATTTCACTCAATACCTCAGACCTGGAAACTTCTAATGGACAATCCAAACGATGTGAAGGAATTGATTCCGGAATTTTTTTACTTTCCAGAGTTTTTAAAGAATATGAATAAGTATGTTTATCTAAAAAAATTACTACGGACGTATGTAACGACAGAAATAATTTAATACGCGATCACGATTTAGCATTCGGGGTTTTTATTTCGATAGACTTTTAGAATGTTAGATTACACAATACTACTTCGATAGCATTTACAATCATTTTCCAGACTTGCAGTTCTATTCTAGTAAGCAATGACAATTGTTATCAATAACAATGGATACAAATGGGAATTAATTCAGACTTTAACGTCAATATACATAGAAAATGAAAATGACAGAATACGAAATAGTGACAATTGTGACAAAGCGCACTATTGTGACCGATTTAATTTGTGACTCGTGCCAAAATAGGGCAGTTGATCTCTGCAATAATGCTCTTAGTACACAGAAAAAATATATGTGTAAATATAGCAAATACAATTAATTTTTAATGGATTCTGAATGAATCAATTAAAAATTAATTGTATTTGCTATAATTAATAAAGTAATAGAAAATAAACGAAAAGTTTCATCAATACAATTAAATTATTTGCTGAAACGACTTAATTGAATTAATTGCATTAACAATCGCCGTTGTTGAGCACAATTGCTAAGCACACGACGCGGCGCGGAGTCACGATGCTAGCTTGCAGCGAATGAACGCCAGTATATGCCAATATATTCACTTATAGAGCTTGATCATCCTCTAAGTGTGTCGTCAGAAATTGTGATGATGGCAATGGTTGAATATTTAATTATGCTTCCAACTTCATCATCAGAAAAGTATATGTTATGTACTTTCACAAGAATTTATAATATTCTTTTTTCTAATATTCTTTTTTAATTAACGGAAAACGTCGACCATACCATTTAATTAGTTTGCTATTTACGCAAAGTCCTTTTATTGGTATATTACATGTTTAGCGAATAAGTTTGATAAATGCATTAGAACTCGTTGGTACACAATTATTTATGGTTGCTGTATTTACGTCAACGATTTTTTTCTGTGTACGTACTCTCTGAACTGAACTTTTAATTCAAAACATCTTAATATAACCATAAAAAACCAGATAGTCATAAAATTACCAAATTTGGGAGATATTGGACCAGGAGGCGTGGTACTATGGGAGGTAACCATAACTTTAAGAATAACTTCGGCCTCTTAAGAGTAGAGTTAAACGACATAGACAATTACAAACACTTCGCACGGGTCCAGCTAGTGTTTAAGGAACAAGTCCTGACTGACTATCAACGTCAATTACATAATATTATTGAGATGTGCTTAATAATCTAACGGACAAATGCAAACGTTAAATAAGACGTACACAATAAATGTGAAGTTAATTTCGGATATTTTAGATTGGATTTGGGACACCTACAAATAACCAAAGAACAGGTAGATGATGTAGTTCTTCCACCATGGGCAACCACCCCCGAGGAATTCGTTGCGATTCATAGGAGAGCACTGGAATCCGAATATGTTAGTCAGAATTTACATAATTGGATAGACCTAATTTTTGGGTATGCATTGTTTTTAAAATTCAAGCCGTATACATGAATTCCCACTCTATATAAATTAGGTATAAACAAAAGGGGTCAAAGGCAGCAGAAGCGCTTAACGTGTTCTATTACTGCTCATATGAAGGTGCGGTGGATTTGGATAAAATTGAAAATGCTGTCGAGAAAGAAGCTGTTGAAGGTATTCAATTTTTATTATCATGAAGAGAAGTGCTAATTTTGTTCAATAATTCGCTATAGGTATGATTAATAATTTTGGACAAGTGCCATCACAACTGCTTCGAGAGGCACATCCTCGTCGTTTGACGCAGGACGAAACTACGCTAAAGCTCATACGTGCCGAATTGAAACGACCAGACTTTACGCAATTCCTTGACAAGGTCGTCCAAGTCTATTGTGACTTCTCGACCACAAAAGATCCAATAATTTTCCTTAGTGATCCACGTAGTCCGCCACGATCATTTCTACAACTAAGTCCAGATGTGCTGATTAGTATTTCAAAGTCGGGAATATTGGGATGTAACTCTTGGATGTCGCACGAAAAGGATAAAGGATTTTTGCTTGAAATTGATGCCACCACAACAAACCTAAAGTACAAACATTATCCCCTACCCATGAACATCATGTAAATAATATTCGTATTTTTTAAGAAATCGTAAACGCCTCTTTGGTCCTTTCCATCCTACGCAAACTCCACATTCGCAGATGTTTGCGGTGAGCATCGACGGCAAGTTGTTGTATTCGGCAGGTATTTGGGACAATTCATTGCGTGTTTACAATTTACACAAAGGAAAGGTTATGGCATCGGTTACCCGTCATCTGGGTAGGCTATAAACACTCAAAACACCTTCCAGTAAAGCTAATTATGATACTTTCAGATGTCATAACATGCCTCGCGCTAGACAATTGTGGTTCATATCTAGTGACAGGCTCACGAGATTGCACCAGCATTATTTGGAGTATCCAATCGCAACAGTATTCCAACGTCCAAAGCAGTATTCCTGTGCATGCACTAACTGGGCAGTCGCATATGCATGCGATCACCCAACTAAATTCACAAAACCATTACTCGCCAAAACCACTGACAACTTTATACGGGCACGACGATGTAATATCTAGTGTAGCTATATACACTGAACTCGACATGGTAGTATCGGGTTCATTGGTAAGTTTTCGACTATTACAATAAATATAATGTATTAAAATGAAAATCTCCTTCGGACAGGATGGTACAGTCAACATTTACACCATTCAGGAGGGTCAATTTGTCAGGACACTCAAACCAATTGGATGTACTGAGTTCTGTGTGCAGATTTCATTTGTTACGTTGTCATATCATGGTGAGTCAATTAACTTGTTACACTTCAAAACAAACTTCATAAGTTGTGTCAATAATATACAAATTGATAAGGTATCAAACTCAAAAATCGCCTACAAAGAAACATTTATGGTGATCTGAAAATGTTATTTTCATTTTAAGGCCTTTACCTTTCAAATATTCCTTCAAAATCTATATGAACTTTCCTTGTATATTTTGTTTGGTCAGTTTTGTAGGAGGGGACGAGTGGGGGCAAAATTTGTGACTTATATCATTTATTTTTATTCAAACAGGTCTGTTAAATGTACTTCTATTCTTCGTTGTATGATTTAATGTCGTATTTTAATGAATAATATGAAGTATGTTGAAATAAAGAAAACGTTGAAAAATAATTTTAAAATAAGTACGTAGTATAAAAAAGTACTTAATTAATCATTAAATGCCCACTGGTTCCTCCAGGAACCAACGGATGAAAATCTAAACTTTGTTCAACGAATTTTATTTAATCTTCCCGCTTCGACTTTTAAAATGTTTATTGATCCAAGCTCCACCGTTTGCGCCGTTTATCGTTTGAAACAAACTTCAGTTGCCGGCTGTATGTCAAATAAGGTTAACCAACCTCAAGAAAATTAACTTTTGTAAAATTGCGTACTTTCAAAAAAATATTATTGTGGTGAATTTGTCGAAATCGAAGCTGAAAAAAATATTGTCGTGAAGCTATTGAAATAAATGCAATTTTTTATTTTAGTTGATTTTTTCGAATGTTTGGTGCCTGATGGTTCTTTGCGGAACCATCAGGCACCGGGAGTTCAAAATTGAGCATATGGGAAATTCTATAGAAACGTTTTTTTATGTTTTTTTTTTAAGTTTGTTATTTATAAACAACAGAATTCCTGATTTTTAAACATAATAAGTGCTTGGAAATGAATGGTGTGAATATGACATCAACAATGGTTGGAGTGTATCAATAAAAAATAACAGTTTTATCAAAACAAACCACAAATATTCATACTTTTATAAATTCCTTTTTTTGATATAGGCCATTCCACGTCAAACCGGGCACTTTTGAAATTCACTAATTTTGATTTCGTTGAATCTTTGCAGTCTTGTTCTATGTCGAAAAATATTTTTCACGTGTTTTATGTTATATAAAAAAAATTGTTTTGGTAGTTCTACCCCTTAATAAATTTAAAAAATTCGTTGAAATTCAACATTTTGCATTCAGTTAAATGACTGTAGCTCGTGAACCATAAGTTCAATATTGAAAATTTGATCTCATTTGAAAGGTAATGAAATTCTCTTTTAATGGTTTACTCGTGTTTAAAACATCTAATACAAACATAATAAGAAATTATGGTCCGAAAGTTTGAAATCCGGTTATGGTGGTCAGCACATAATTTTATTTTTAATTTTTTTACACCATCACAAAACAACATCAATAATGCACAAACACTAAAAAATTTAGAGTGGGACCTTAACGCATACTATTTTAAAGTTTTTTTTTTTCAAAAAAAATATTTGAACAGTTTGTTTACTAAAAATACCATGAAAACAATACAATCTACAATTTTTTTAACGTAATACTATTTTCAATACAAAAAAAAATATGTTGGTCCAAATGTATTTCCTGGTGACAACGATATCGGCTACGATTCGTTTGAATATCGTGTGACTACAATATTTGATTCATGTATCAAACGAAATGTTGAGTACGCTCGTTTTGAGAGTTTTTTTGTTGCCAGCCTATAAATCATACGACAAAGTAAAAATTTTTTTTTTTTTTATAAAAAATAGTTGGCAACGTTCGATTCAATGAGCAAAACGAACGAAACGTTTGAAATACGTTATACAAATTTTAGATGAAGGGAATTGGAAACGAATCGTAGTTGCACGATAATAAAAATATACACGATTTGGGGGTAAAAATATTTCAAGACTAATTTCGTCTATATATGATATGTACATTATCTTGTTGTGTATTGCCAAGCTGTTTATACGCAATTTTACTATACTGACACCGTTCATACGTCTGAAAGAAATATTTTTTTGTAAAAAAAAGTTAAATAGTAACCGTTGAGGTCCCACTCTAAATTTTTAAGTGTTGGTGAATTATTGATGCAGTTTTGTGATGGTGTAAAAAAAATAATATGCTGACACCCATAATTGGTTTTATAACTTTCTTATTATGTTTGTATTAGATTTTTTAAAAACCAGTAAAACATTAGAAATAGCAATGTATTCTCTTTCAAATGAGACCAAATTGTTTAATATTGAACTAATGATTAAAGTGCTACAATAATTTAACTAAATGCAAAATGATGAATATCGACGAAATTGTTGAATTTTAAAAAAACACAATTTTTATAAAAAAAAACAATCCTTGTGAAATATTTTTTTGGCATAGGACATGTCTGTAAAATTTCAAAACGATCGGAGCTCATAAAGTCATTTTATTTTGAAAAGCACCCGGTTTGACGTGGAATGGCCAATTTACAGTGTGACATATAAGTATTCATAAAAAAACAAAGTCGCTTTTTTTGTTAAAGGAGTACTCAAAATATAAAAAAAAAACATGGATTACCCTACACTCTTTGTGGATATATTACTGGTATAGTGTTGTGGGATATTTTGTTATATACATGATTTTGAAAATCTTATTAATAACACCAGAAGAAATCGGAAAATATTTTTTTAAGTGGTCGGATCACGCCCTTTTTTGGAACGTATATTTTTAGGTGAATTCGGACAAAACGTTCACAATTTTATAACTATATTTTGAATACTTTACGATTTATTGGTTCTTAATATATTATATATAGGTGACTTGTATGGGAGGTGGGCGTGTCCGTTGACTGATTTGGCTAATTTCCACACACAAAAAAATAATTGCTTGACGTGCAGTTGTTTCAACGAATATTCATTTGCATCTACCAAATTTAGTCAGTTTCAACTGAAATTCATTTGTGGTAAACAATAGTATGAAGCGTAACCAACTATTAGTTGAAGCAACTGTAACATTGATTGGGGAAACAAACTTTTTATCCATTTTCAATTTTTTTGTTTCCATTGCCACGGCAACTAAATTCAAAATGAGACCTAACCAATATTTAGTTGACTTAACAAATAACTATATAACATTAATTTGTAGCAACCAATATTTATTTGATTCAACTGTGAAATCAGTTGTCTTGTATAATAGCGATGTCAAAGCAGGACAACACCAGTCGCGCAAGCTTTACATTTTTCACTCGTTTTGTTTTGCGGACAGCGCGTGCCACGTCTTAGTCTTAAACAATATTTGGAATTGTTTTAAGGTGATTTCAGATTTTTTCACTCGTTTTTTGTTTTGTGCTGCGGACAGTGCATGTCACGTCTTAAACAAAATTTGGAATTGTTTTAAGTCTTGTTCGTTTTTACTGTTCGGTTTTTTCATGCTCAAACATACTTTCTTCAACCAGAGACATACTATTCTACAGAGTACTTGCTATTGTGTTTCTATATGTTGTATTTATATATGCAGCCCTAGCGCTCCAACGTGTTGCAAACACGAAGTCAGCAGCACAACGAATCGTCGGCAATGTTCGATCTCGGGAACGCTGTTGTGACGCTGACTTCGTGTTTGCAACACGTTGGAGCGCTAGGTAAAATGTCCGATTTCTTATAATTAAATTTGCTACCACAACTAAACAAGTTGGTTGTGTCAATTGTATTCATTAGTTGTGTGAACTGATACGCGGTGTTGCAACAACTGAATCAGTCGAATGTG
Organism: Dryomyza anilis; assembly: GCA_951804985.1. Classification (NCBI taxonomy): domain Eukaryota; kingdom Metazoa; phylum Arthropoda; class Insecta; order Diptera; family Dryomyzidae; genus Dryomyza; species Dryomyza anilis. Next base: position 39,658,200 of record OX638134.1, on the reverse strand, counting down.
GACAAAACTAAATAAATCGGTTGGCAAAAAAAAGACGGTTGCCCCAATTGATTCGTTCTTTGGGTGCATATACAGAACCATTTTTGGGTAAAACATATTGGAGCACAATTTCATCCCATTCTGACTAGTATTATGTAATGTAGTTACTTTTTCATATTACAGCCAACTTACATTTAAAGTACTTGGAAATATCCTAAGATATCATCATGAGCTCATTGATGATTTCCAAAGTACTTTGAAATCTTTACCGCTGGGTACATACATAAAATTAAATAATAAACAACAACAAAACTGTTGCAAACGAAATAATTTAAAGAGAGAGCAACTCGAGCCGCTCGGAATGTAGGAGCGCTGCACATTGCGAGCGCTTCATTTAACGGAAGCTCGAGCAGCGACTACAATGCTACATGCTCATCTCGGTTGGACGATTGAAGTTCTGTTAGTTCGTGTTTCTCACTTAACAGCAGCGAGTTAACGACTGCTGCGCGATTCTATTTACGAGCGCCCAATTTCGAAGCTTGAAGATGAATTTCGATTCATGGGAATAAACATCTTACTATTTGGGATGTTCTTGCATTCTACTACCCACAATCGGTAATTTTTGAGTGGTGTGGAACCTCTAATACAAAAATTTGAATATTGTTAATTTTTTATATATGTTTAATTTTTTACCCTACACTAAGCGCCGGTTTTACTGTGCTAGTTTAAATCTAGTTTAACCTTTGTTTCATTAAACATCTCATAAATTTAAACGACGTTTAAATTTGATAGCTGTTTTGTAGTGAAATTTTAAAATGGACTGAGTCAAGTCGGATAAATATGGGATCACTGGTAAATGTCAACAAATTATCGATTATTTCTCTCATTTGGAACAACTGAACATTTTGTAAATCAAGACATTGGAAATAGATTTTAGATTAATAAAATAAATGAAATATACAAAAGATCGAGCAACTTCAGTACATGTGAGGATACAAGTTTGATTTATATATTACTAAAATACAAGAAAACCAACAGAAGACAAACATGCCGACAGACAATGCGGGAACAAGAAACAGAATGCGTGGACGGACTGTACAAAAAGAGTGCAACACTCATTCTTGTGAATAGTATCTGTCAAAAACATTAAGATTTTAAACATAGTTTAAACGGCCAACGTGAGTCGTTTAAACTGATTTTAAACGACGATTTAAAGTCACTGTAAAACTGAATTCTGAGATTAAACTAGGTTTAACCCACAAATCTACTTGAACTACCACTTTAAACCGGCCCTAAGAGTGAAAGGGTATACTCAGTTTGGTACGTCGTTTGTAACACCCAGAAGGAAGCATCTCCGGTATGGAAAAGTATATATATTCTGGATCAGCATGACTTCCTGATTTGATTTAGCGATGTCCGTCTGCCTGTCTGTTGAAATCTTGATTACAGATAAACTAGAAGAGCTAAATAAATGAAACTCCTGATTTAGATTAATTATATATCTTATAGTATAGAGAGTAAAACATTGCCTATTAAAACCTCTCACCCGCCGTTCGGATACGGCAATAAACTGTAGGTCCCACCACTTTGAGTACAAATATAACACGCACAGCTCAAAATGGTGAGAGAGCTCGGCCTAAGATCTTATAGGATTGTAGTGACAATTTATTATTATTATATATCTACGCTGTTTGTCAGTGAAAATGGACATGATCAGTCCATTGTGACCTGTGAACCGACCACTTATGTTCAAATCTACTATATATTTTTGAATGTATGTATGTACATATTATGTATGTATGTATGTATGTATGTTCACCACTCCAAAATTCACAATTCCAAAATTTACCACACTAAAACTCACCACACTAAAACTTCTACTGGGAAAAATCTACGGTGATGAATTCTACGGGAAAGAATTCTGCCGGTGAAGATAAAATAATAATCAGTTGGGAAGGTCAGATCACATGGGAAATTTTAAATGATAGTTAGGATTATCAAAATTATAGTCGGTCTAAGCCATATGTGTAGGGTATTTAAACCCTACACATATGTCTGGTTAACATTGAAATTGGTATATAGGTCACCAGGGTATACGAATCCTGAAAATAACTACAAACTTTCCATCGCTGAAGAATTTCCATTCATTTGATACCCAAAATTTCCCATGTGATCTAACCTTCCCAACTGTTTTTTTTTTGGTATGTGATGAAAGTGACCAAAATTCCAATTTATTTTAACGTTAAAATATAAAAAAATCCTAAACTTTAGTGAATACATCTTTTTTTAGCTATCCTTTCCTATCCATGCTTATTTCTATCAAAATAAAGTGTAAAATGTCTACTTTCTATATATGCGATCACTTACGTCACGATAATTTGTTACCACTTTTGTAACTTAGCCCAAAAAACAACCAAATTTCAGCTCATTTTATTGACCAACAAAAAAAAAGATTGCATATTTGTAGGCTCATCTTTATGGTATGAGATTCATAGAAATGCTTAAGCGAATTTTGCTACTCAAATATGATATTTTTTTACAAAAAATTGTTACAAGCAAAAGCACAAAACAAAAAAAACTAACAAGTGTAAATTAATTTGTTTTATTTTTATTAATTTTGTATAAAAAAATCTAAATGTTATTGTAATTATATTAAATAAAAATGAATAACTTTATAGCAGGAAAGATCATCAATGATGAATCGAGAACATTGGAAAATTTGTCATTGATGAAATGTTATTGATGACGTCATTGATATAAATTAACATACATGTGACATGTCTCTTAATGTATGCCGCATTTACGGTGTGAAATGGATACAACATACGTCTAGGGGCATCATTTACGCGTTAAACAGAAATTTTGTGTTCGATGTCACCCTGTCATATTATTCATAGCACCTATTTGAGGGACCAAATTGTATAAAACAACGTAATAAGCAGTAGTAATGTTTATAGATGATGGCCGTTAGTAAAGTAGGATATTGGCTTTAGCAAGTACATATACCATACCAAACGAGAACAGAAGAAAATAATAATAAAATAAAATAATAAAAAAAATCTACTAAAATAAAAAAAATTATGTATAACATGACCGTGCATGACATCGTCAATGCTATATCATGCATGAAGCAGAGGACATTTGTCATCAATTGTTTATATGGCGGAAATGCCGGTCATCGAAGGTTCTGGACCTGACATAACGATCATTGCACGGTTTGAAATTTTTGACTAAATTTGAATACAATCAAATGTAAAATTTAATGCATGTCAAGTATATTTAAATAAATTTGTAATCTGAAGTTGTATTTAATTCTAATACAATTTGGAATAACTTCATTGGTGAGAAAAAGCGAAAAATTAAAAATAAAGGGATTTAATACATTATGGAATATAATGTAATACTGCACTTGTATAACAAATTACAGATTTTAATATAATTTATATGAAATTTTAGTACATTACTGTAATTTAAAATATTCTTAGGGCCAGTTTTTCAGTGCTCGTTTAAACGTAATTTAAACTCCGTTTAATTAATCTTCTCTTTAAATTAAACGTCGTTTAATTTTGTTAGCAGTTTTTCAGTGATAGTTGAAAATGAACACAGACCAAGACAATACATATGACACCACAGGCAAATGACAAATAATTCTCTCGATTTTGACTTCTGATAAATGTCAATCAAAATTAAATAAATAAAAAAATTGTTTAAGAAAAATAAAATTAATGTATTTTTAAATTTAAACAAGAGATCCAGCAACTGAAGTGCACGTGAGACTTTTTTTTAATGTATAGTGTGCAAAAATACAAAAATTCTATACATATAATAAATCTCTTTGTTGGATTGTCCGTTTGTTGGATTAAAAAAAAAATATTTAAAAGCAAAAGCACAGAACAAAAGCAAAAATACAAAAACAAAACCAATCACATAAAACTACAATCCAAACTAAAGGAAAAACAAAAAAAAAAAGGAAATAAAAAGAAAAACAAACTGACCACAATAAAATTGACCACACTAAAATTCACCACACTAAAACTCACCACATTAAAACTCACTACACTAAAACTCATCACACTAAAACTCACCACACAAAAACTCACCACACTAAAATTCATCACACTAAAACTCACCACACAAAAACTCACCACACAAAAATTCAACACACTAAAATTCACCACATTAAAACTCAGCACACTAAAATTCACCCTATAATTCACCACACTAAAACTCACCACACTAAAATTCACCACAGTAAAATTCACCACACTAAAACTCACCACACCAAAACTCACCACAATAAAACTCATCACGCTAAAACTCACCACACCAAAATTCACCACACTAAAACTCACCACACTAAAATTCACCACACTAAACTCACCACACTAAAATTCACAACACTAAAACCCACTAAAATCAGCGTCGGTAGCTCGTCTGGTTAGTGCGTTGGACTACGAGCGAAAAGTCGCTGGTGCGTTCGACTACGAACCGAAAGGTACAAATATAACACGCACAGCTCAAATGGTGAGAGAGCTCGGCCGAAGTTCTATACAGAACTGTAGCGCCAAACTATTATTACTATTAAAAACCCGCCACCACACTAAAATTTCACCACACTAAAATTTCACAACACTAAAACTCACCACACTAAAATTCACCACACCAAAACTCACCACACTAAAACTCACCATACTAAAACTCACCACACCAAAACTCACCACACTTAAACTCACCACACCTAAACTCACCACACCGAAACTCACCACATTAAAACCCACCACACTAAAACTTCTACTGGGAAAAACTCTACGGGAAAGAATTCTACCGGGAACAATTCTACCGGGATGAATTCTACGGGAAAGCGTTCTATGGGGAAGATTTCTACTGGGAATAATTCTACGGGGAAGCGCAGTCTGAGAAAAGTTGTTTTGGCGGAGAATTATTATTTGGTTACCACATTTGTAAAACCAATAAAAAAAAACTTCAACTGCTAAGCACGGACCACTCATATAAATAATAAAAATGTTTTTTATACCCTACACTAAGAGTGAAAGGGTATATTCAGTTTGGTACGCCGTTTGTAACACCCAGAAGGAAGCATCTCCGGTATGGAAAAGTATATATATTCTTGATCAGCATGACCTCCTGAGTCGATTTAGCGATGTCCGTCTGTCTGTCTGTTGAATTCCCTACTACTTTTAAAATTGAAGAGCTAGATGAATGAAACGTATAACTTAGATTACTAATATACCTACGCTGTATGTGCGAGATCGGTCCATTGTGACCTATGATCCGACCACTTAGTTAAAATACCTCATATAAAATGTACATATAAAGATCAATTTTTATGTGTACGTGCTTAGGTAAACTTTTTTGGTCAAATATATATTGATATCATGCTCAAATACATGATAATAATGTTTTCCGGCGAAAAGACTTGTGGTTCACAAAAAAAAATCGAAATTCGGTACACCTACGCATTTGTAAATATGGGTATCAAATGAATGGAAATTCTTCAGCGATTGAATGTTTGTAGTTATTTTCAGGATTCGTATACCCTGGTGACCTATATATCACTTTGAATGGTAACCACACATATGTGTAGGGTATTTATAGTCGGCTTAGACCGACTATAATTTTGATAATCCTAACTATAATAATTACATCTACTTTAAAATTTCCCATGTGATCTAACCTTCCCAACTGGTTATATTAATAAAACCGCTCCATATCTTTGAATTCACAAAATCTTGGCACGAGTCGTGCACGGGTCCAGCTAGTTAATTATAATTTGTGAAACAGCGCAACGACAGAAAATAGTGAAAAGTGTTGTGAAAAAATGCATGTCAAAAACTTTGAAAGTTTAAACGTAGTTTAAACCATCAGCATCCAAGTTGACTGAAAAAATCGATTTTGATTTTAAACGAAGTTTAAACCACAAACAAAGTTCAACTAGCACTGAATAACTGTCCCTTAGAATATTAAATTTTAATAAAAATGAAAAAATGACGCACAACTTCGGGACTGCACCACAACTTTCAACAAGTGCTCGTGGTAGACTTCTGCTCCGAGCTCACTCCAAATTTTGTTATTTGGAACTTTTATCAAAAGTATTTGAAACTGTAACCAAATTTTCAGACTTAGAAACTTGCTACGGGCGCTGTGTTGAGCCTGTAGAATGAAGTGTGTTTTTCCATTTCTCTACTTTTATAAAATCGTTGTTAAACTGTCTTCACACGTAACAAATGTCCCCTTCATTAAAATACTTGGCACAATTTTCAATCATTGGACTTTTTTAAAATTTTTAAAAATTTGTTAGTTATGTTCCGTCATTTTGATGCACAACAAATTTGAACGAACAAAAAAAAGATAGAGAAAAAGCAGAAAAATGACAGCATTTTTAAAATATTTATCCTTTACTGTATTATAATGTAAATTAAACTGTATTTCTTTTTCAGAACAGATAATAATTATAGAGAAATATAGAGAGAACGTGTTTTTTTGTATTATATTCTATACTTTTTGTATTAAAATGTGTACATGTTCACTTATTTATTCCAAAGTATATATATACAATTTTAATACCGATTTGATTACAAAAAATGTTAATATTTGGTGATGTATACATTTTAATTCAAAATGTATTAAAAATGGTTGTAATACAATTCATGAATTAAAAATTAGTCAAAGATTTTTAACTGTGTGATGAATCATTGCTGACATTTTCTGCAGGGCTATTCTGGCTAGCATCAAAAAATGTATATTTATTTTAATTAATTAATTGATTGATTATATGCTGGTGCATATAATCATAATGTCCGCCGTATACGGAAAACATGCTAAGAAGAAAACTAAACGAGCTATATATATAAAACGTTGGTTGGCGAATGAAAAAATGCATTCTTTTCATTCTAATTCATTCGGAGAATGTATTTTAAAATCATAAATTCTTTATGAATAATTCTCTAGCGAGAGAAAAGAATATTATTTTAAGAAAAGAATATAGCTTTTCTTCTTCAACCATAAGAAAAATATGATATATTCGCATGATACTAAAATTTTCGAATGAAAGCAAATGTAATTAAATGTTCTTTTTCATTCCTTTTATATATAACTTTTATTATTAAAAAAGGAAATACTTCGAAGGTTTCTATGGGAAAGTTGGCTTAATTGGCAAGGCTATGCCAGTTTTTCCATGTACTTTAATAGCAGAACTATAAAAAACAAATACCCGGTGGAAATTAGCTATGGTTAGCCTTATTTCGCATCCGTCCCTGATCAGAACACGATAAGGCATCCCTACCAAAGAACACCTGAAATGATACTGATCAGGGTAATCCTAATTTTAAATCCACGTAAGGCAACATGATCCAACCTTCATAAAAAACTGATATAAAGTTTACTTGATGAAAACTGATGTCACACTTATGAAAAAAAAATCTTATTGGATATCGTATTAATATAATATGATCGAGATTTTATTACAAACCTTTTATAATATATATGGGTAGCAAAATTATTCCAATAAAATATTCTAATAAATAAATGTTAAACTCAAATTCAAGAAATATAAAAATTCTCAACATTTTTAAATATTTGAAATATCTCAAAACGTTGACTTTTTGTCATTGTAAAAATTTTGAGATACCTTTCATCAAATTTTTTTGTTTGAAAAGTCTCAAAGTTGGTAAAAGCAGTTTCAAAAGAATTAAAATATACATCGAAGGGTAAGCAAGCCTGATCAGGCAACTTGATCAGGATAGCAACTCCAAATAGTGTCACGTTTTGAATCAGGCACTGATCAAAACTCCTGGTCATTGCCGGACTTGAAATCAGGCTGCCTGATCAGACAATGATCGTATCCTGAAATAAATTTCCACTCGGGTATTTGACTTTAATCTGAAATAAAATATTACAATCACCGTGAATGCCTAAGCAGGTTCCAAAGATAACCGCAAAATCTTTATCAATCTAAACAAATAATATTAATGTTTTTTTTTTATTAACAGGCTCCTTGTATTCCGGGAATTTATTAAAAACGCCGGTCAAAGAAAGGCTTTTATTAGCAATTCATTTAATCGAAATTTTCCAATGTCCTCGATTCGTTATTAATGTCTTTGTCATCTGGGTAACAGTCACTTATACATATTGTATGAATGAGTTCGATGGATGTATGAACAAATGAATTGACTATAAAATTGCGTACATTGGTTGTATGAACTAATTCTTAAAAAGAATGGTAATGAACATGTTCATTAAAATTAACTTTGTGCCAATGTATATCTACATTGAGTCAATGAATTGGGGTCTAAGAACGCTATTCGTTGATTTTATGTAGTATTTTCTTTTGACACACAGAAAAAAAAAGTTCTTACTATGAATCGTTCATAATACCTAATGAATAAGTCAATAATATTTATGAACGAAATCATAATATAAATGGAAAAATTCATGGTATTTATGAACTTTTTTCATATTTAAAAATAATAAAATATATGTATTTTTTATTTAAATTTTATTTTTTTCGACCTAAAATTGTTTTAAAAATACTAAATATTTTTTGAAAAAACTAAATATTTTTAAAATATATATTTTTTAATTACATTTTATTTTATACCTACTTTTGCTTTTGCTGCTATTTGATGTTGATCGGTGTTAGGTGGATTTTTAAAATCCACCGATCTTTTAGTGACTTATTGGTTTTACGAAATTTCATTAATTGCGTTATTATAAATTGGGCCCAAAATTCAAAAAAACTCATCAAAGAGATTTGTTTATCCTCTTAGAATAGCCTCGGATTTTTAAAATCCACGGGGCCATTACCGATTTATTTGAATACGCGTTTTAGAAATTTCACGGAAAACGTATTTTTGAATTGCCCCCAAAATTTTTCAAGCACATTTTTTTTCAAAAATCCAAAAAAGTCATAATTGGTTCTTGATTTTTGAAGTTTTGTTTAGGAGTTTTGATCTAATAAGTCAGAAAATACCGAACGTAAGGTACTCAAATTTTGTATTTTAGTAGTATCCGCAACCAAAATATAATAACAATTGGCGAAATCGTCTTTCAAGCCAAATTTTCCTATTTAATAAAATATCACCCATATATACTTTTCCATACCGGATATGCTTCCTTATGGGTGTTACAAACGGCAGGCCAAACTGAATATACCCTTCACTCTTAGTCTAGGGTTGAATTTATTTCATAAACGTTAGTCTAATGCTCATCCCTAGTCTAATGCTCATCCCTACCACACCCAAAAAAAATGTATTTAAATTATAGAACTTAAGACTAGATTTGAAGAAAATTGGCAAAGCGTAATAAAAATGGTTCTCTTTTATTTAAAATAAATAAAAATAATTTCTCCGGATTGAAAATTATTTTTTCAAATTAATGAAATTGTTTCATCGCTTTATGATTTTCTTCAAACTAAAGAAATAATATATATAATTTATGGAACATAGTTTATTCGATTAAAAAAATGTTAATACGATTTCAAGACAAAAATTTATAATTTAAATAAAATAAGGTAGAATATTTAAAATAAAATTATTCACGCAAAGAAACAAAAAAGCTTTTTTTTTTTTAGGTAAAAGACAATATTTTTTCATAAGAAAAATAAGTCTTTTATATTTTTATTTAATGTTTTTTTTATTTATTACTTTTAAATTTTTTTCTTATTTTTTTACTTAATCAATATTTTTGTCTCTCTTCGTTTGTCATCTCTGCTAATCCTCCTCCTTATGTAGCTGACCAATCAATAATCCATTTATTCAAACATTACTATCATTTGTTATTGGCTAATATACAAATTGTTTTCTGAATTTCAACTTAAGGATTAGATTACGAATATTTCTTTAAATTTTACGTTTGAATAAAACAGTTTGGAAGTTTTTTTGGAATAAAACAGTTTTGGAGTAAAATTGGTTGAAATAGTATGAAATATTTCATTAATATTAGGAAATATTTCTTAAATTAAAATAAAAATAGTTTACCAGAATGATATAAAATTATGCACTTTATTGGTGCCGTGACATAACCCCCAACGGACATAATCCCCAATTCGAATTTGGGGGTTATGCCCGTCGGTGTTTTGGACATAACCCCCAATTTTTCGAATTTGGGGTTTATGTCCAACTATGAATTAGGCCATAACCCCCATTGGCGGTTATGTCCGATTTTATATTTTTGAATTTCTTTTTAAAATCGAATTTATTTATTTTGTTAAATTTGTTTGTTATTGATATTTTTAAATACAATTTTTTGTAAATTTGTAACTAAAACTTTTTGTAAATAAAATGTTGTTCTTCTCATTAGTGTACTAAACAAATATAAAATTTTATTTTGGTTTTTTTGAATTTATGTGAATTTATTCGCCGCAGGTGAAATTTTATTTCCAAAAAATCGCGCGATTTTTTGTAAATAAAAATTCGTTCTTCTTATTAATGAATAAAAGAAGGATATCATGTTATTTTGATATTTTTAGAATTTATTTGAAATTGAAGCGCCGCAGGCCAAATATTAATTTCAAAAAAAATCGCGCATGATTACACATTTTTTAGAGGTTTATGTCCGCAAAGTAACGCGGACTTAAGCAACAAAATCGATTGGGTATTATGACCGATTTTTTTTTGGGATTATGTCCGCGGATCTCGGCGGACATAACCCCCAATTCGAATTTGGGGTTTATGTCCGCGTTCCTATGCGGACATAATCGCGGACATACCTGAAACGTCAAAATATTTATTTCTTTCAATTAAATAACTTTTTTATTTGATCAAAATACAACCTTTTTTCTGGCTGCAGAAAGCCTCAACAAACAACGGCTATTGCATTGTCCGGAACGTTTAATCAATAAATTGTATCAAAAGTTACGTTTCGTTTGGAACAACAATTTTTAAATTTTATGTTATTTCGTTTTGTACGGAAAGAAAATGTCGGAACGATTGTTAAACGTTTTATTATAGTTCCGTTTTCTATCACTGATTTATAGTACCAAATTATATTTAGCCCATAGTCAATGAAAGAGTCGGTAGATTGAATAGTTCCTTTTGAAGATGTGCCGCCTAGAATATGATTCATAAATAACTTTGTAGCTAGCAATATTATCGGTTTGTTCTGATTAAACTGATTAGATATCGATATACATGAACATCACGTGAGTAAAATCACGTGCAACTTGTCCACTCAAACTACCATTATTATATCTGACACTTAAAGCGATATGTGTTACATTCTCATCGTTATTGACATAAATTTGAACGGAGTGTAACTGTGCTGTAAATTCTAAAGTTCTTTATACTGCGTATGTAAATAATATTGACGTAATAAAACGTTTTCGTTTAAATCTTATTTATTATTGTGTTATACTTGTGAAGGCGTCCAAATATATATTAAAATACATTTGTATTAAAATAACTAAATTTTGTAATTTTGTATGAAACTTTAATTGGTGTTATACATTTTCTCAAATATAATTCTTCACTGAGTATTTCCCCGTAGAATTCTTCTCCGTAGAATACTTTCTTCCTTGTAGAATGCTTCCCAGTAGAATTCTGCCCCGTAGAATTATTCCCCGTAGAATTCTACTCCGTAGACTTTTACCCCGTCGAATTCTTATCCGTAGAATTCTTCCTCATAGAATTCATCCCCGTAGAATTTTTTAAAGTTTGAGTGTGGTGAGTTTTAGAGTGAGTTTCGATGAAGAGAGTTTCGGTAAGGTGAGTTCTGGTGTGGTGTATTTCGGTGTGTTGAGTTGTGATGTGGTTTATTTCGGTGTAGTGAGTTTTAAGGATATGGAGTGGTTAACTACACCCTTGTCTGAATTATCTTGATATCACTATAATGTCTATCCACATATTGCATATTGTATGGGAAGTGGTCCAATCCCGCTTTTTTAAATTGTGTATTTAAAAAAAATGGTGGATAAATAAAATTCGAAGGTGGTTGTACATATAAAAGTGTGGTTTCCACAACTTCAAGAAATATATACATATACTAAAAGTGTATAACAGAAATATTTTACTGCTAATGGAGGCACCATTAGGCATCATCAGCTTTGACGACTCAAAGGAATAACAAGCACTTAAGTACTGCTTTTTAGTTGTATCACACATCGACGCCCCTTACGAAAACTATTATATTAAAATTGTCTTACGAAAAAAAGTATATATCACTTTTAAACGAATACGATTTCATTTTTACTTAAATGACGAATATTAAAATGTTCTCAAAATTTCAAAGAAAATTAGTACAACAAACAGTTTGCTGTGGAAAATTATTATGTTTCAAAATTTTAGACGAAAATTGAAGCTTTTTATTGAAATAGATTTTTTTCAAAATCATATTGCATTGCTTTTACGTTTTGATATATGTCAATTGTAAAATTTGTTTCAGAAAATTCAAAAAAATTACGCTATAATGATATAAAATATGCATTACCATATACTATGTAGGTGACTAAGAAGGTTAGTGTGTTGGAATACAAGCCGAAACGTCGCTGGTTCAAACACCAGCGAATGCAACATCAAAAAAATAAATAGAAAATGTTTTTCTTCACCGCGGTACCTCTTGGTAGATAACCTTCGAGATTAAAAACATCACCTATGAAAGGTTTTGATTCGGCGTTAAACTGTAGGTTCCGCTATTTGAGTACAAATATAACATGTTTAAATGGCGAGACTGTTCAGCCTAGGTTCTTCAGAACTGTATCGCTAAACTAGTATTATTGTAATTATTATTAGGACCGTATTATTATTATTAGACGGAAAATCCTGAAATGGACAGGATTTTCCGGGTCATTTGTTATTGTCTCCTACGAAATCTAGACTGTTACATTAAATTTAGGTTTTATTTCAGGACTGAATTAAGTTTCCAATGGTCTGTGGTCTTTATTAAACGATTACACATATTTATTACAATGCTGTAATATGTACAGGTTTTATATGAAGGCCCCAATCATATATACATTATTCATGTTCAACAAAAGATTCCAAACTTCGTCGCAAAATTTGAATAATTTTTATATCCGTAGATACACGGATATACATATGCATATTCTCGGAAATATCAAAAACATAATAGAGTTCTTGGCAAAACCATAAAACGTATTATTTTTCTCATCAAAAACAATAACATACTTTTATTACAAACCTCAAAAATAACGTATCTATTTTCGTAAGGGAAAAAATATATAATAGTTTCGTAAGGGGCGTCGATATGTCAATAACACGCAATTGGCTCTACACCCAGAAAAAAATACTATATAAATAATAGTTTTTTACTATTACAAATATTCAATAGGATAAATTATTATTTTAATCGGAAAATACCATTAAATACTAGAAAATACCATGACATTGCCATTGAGTTTATATGAAAAATTTAATTTTTTGTATACTACTAAATCAATAATTGTCCTATTGACCAATTTTAATGGGATTTGAGGGAATTTTTTTCTAGGTGTAGATTTTGAGATATAGAAATTTTTAAAATTTTTCGGAAAATGGAAAATATCTTCTAGAGCTATTTTGAAAAACCTGATGACATTTTCAAAATCCGCGTCATTTTGAAAATGTCAGCAGTAATTTTTAAGGACATCCAATTCGAAGTGCAAGGATAATGACCATTGACCACATGTGCAAGTTCTGAAGGTATGACTAAAATATTCAAAAACCTTTGAAACGGTGTTTCTACCAAAAACTTTGAACCACTGCATCTCTGGAAGTAGTGGTCGGAAAAAATAAAAATTGTTCAATGCATATTAAACATCTGCACAAATGTATTTGAAGTTCCCTCAGCATAATATGCACTACTGCACTCTACAGTTTTGAATGCATTTTGCAATGACAGTCGACAGTATTATGGTGTAGTGCCTCTGGGCGACTTCACTTCACGGCAGTATTCATTGGTGTCAAGTGCTGTCAAAACATCAAAACATTCCAAACATTCAATGTTTAAAAAAACAAAACCAAACGACGATACTGTCGCTGAACATGCAACGAATACAGTGAGTGCAGCGAGTGAGCGCAACGAGTAACGAATGAGAAGACGAATATTGAAAACAAATCTGCCTATCTGCAGTATTGTTGTTGTTTAAAAAAATAAATCAAACAATATTTAAAAAAAACATTAATATTACGTTGTTATAATTGATTTGCGTACGTAAAAATAAAACGGCAAATGTGAACAAACACCAAAAACGACACCTCTAAATCGCGTTCTAAAAATCAGAGAAAAATACATAAAATGTTTCTCGACACGAGGATGTTGAAACCGTCTTACGGTTTTGAAAGCAAAGAACGATGTCAAGTATAATTATATCAGAATATTTGTGACAATCAGATAAAATTTTGTTAATAATTGAAATAAACGCCGTTAATTGAGACACTGTTCATAATATATATGAACAGTGTCTTCATATTCATTTTTTGAGGCAAAGCAGCGCCACCTCTAATATGTGCAATTAATTCGCTGGTATAAGCTTTACTGAAAAATAAACAACCAGTATTTTTATTTTACTGACGAGTCATAACGGGCAGTGAGCAGTGACGTGTCGATAGTCGATGATGACAGATATAGTTCTTGGCCTTTTTTCCCTATGTCATTTGATGCATACATACGCACAAAAAAAATATCGTTCCCTGTAAACACTTTCTCAAACAAATACTAAAGTGTTTGCAAGCTCATTTGTAGGAAATAATCGAAGTGTTTCTCACAAATGATCAGTAGTGTTTCCCACAAATAATTGTAGTGTTTCCCACTAACACGAAAAGTGTTTCCCACAAATATTTGAAGTGTTTCCCACAAACACGAAAAGTGTTTTTCACAAAGACGAAAAGGGTTTCCCACAAATATTTAAAGTGTTTCCCACAAATATTTTGAAATTTGGTAGTGTTTGCCAAAAAGACTTGAAGTGTTTCCGGGAAATATTTGTAGTGTTCGCCAAATTCAGTCAAAGCAAAAGGTTTTCTTTTTATTGCGGCAGCCACTCATTTACGCGACATGTCGAATAATGCAGAATTCCAGGGTAGATTATTCGACAAGTCGCGTAAACGAACGTCTGGCAAAAATAACCCTTTTATTTCGACTGATATTGGGACACTAAGGAACACTTCAACACATCGATGCATTATGCCTGGGACCAGGTGTCTCATACATTGGACGCGTCTTAAAAACTGACTGGGTTTTCGTCAGATGATTTGCACAGAATTGCTGCAGTGTTTCTGCAGTCATCTGTTTTGGATGATGTGAAGACCGATTATGATAAATTGATGGCAGTGGCTGTAGATGATAATAATTAGCTTCAGATCGCACTATAAGAAAATTTAGCTTCTTATACGACAAAAGAAGCTTATCCACGTTTATTCGTGCAAGTGTTGCATGACACGGATAAGTTCAATTGTTCAAGTGATGCATCTTTTATCAGAAGCTGTACGATTTTTGGGGCAAACACTTTCAATGTAGCATTTTTACCGAGAAGCTATTAGTATTTAGGGCAAACACTTTTAAAATAGATTGCGTTCTGGGAAATACTTAGTGTTTGCCACAAAGAAATATCATGTATTTATTACTTATCTTAAATACTTTCATTATTTATTGGTCACAAATGAGTGTTTGGGAATAATAATTGAAGTGACTTTTAAAAGTGTTTTTGGTAAACATTTTAAATGTTTTTAAGAAATTAGATATTGTTTTGTTCAAACACTAGAATTATGTAATTGTTTGCAATAAGGCATTATAATTTATGACTAACAATAAGTATTTCTGCCACCCAATATGTATTTACCAGAAGTAACCGTTTCCCACAAGTATTTTTTTACGCTTTTTCTGTCACAAGTCTGTTACTGTGACCAATTTATAAGCAAATAACTACCGAAATTGGTCACATATCAGAGCTTCTGGTTACTTGGGTAGTAAGACATATGTACGTAGGAAAAATTAATCTCCCAAACATAATGAGCGCTCAAGAACGTACTGATCTGATCACAAAGCACAACTCATTGCTGCTTATTTCTAAAACCCTTCTAATAAAATTATTCTTATCCTCCTTGGTTATCTTAAGTTGAACTTAATTAATCGTCCTGATGCGGTGGGTTTCTGGTATACCAGTCAAGTTACACGAAAAGGAAACAATTTAACAATTTAGACAGCGGAATGACAAAGAGCAAAAAATATACATATCTTTTATATATAAATGGACTATCGGAGATGATTATAAAATCAAACATATACGGCAAAGATAAATATCAAATAGCATTAAAGACAAGTAACACACTACAACAACTATACAGTAATACAAAAACCAAGACAGACAATTTTGATAAAGCTAACTCGATATATAGAATTCGATGCAAAGGTAATGGGTCCAATATATGTAATAAAACATATGTTGGGGCGACAAAGAATAAACTTAGGACAAGAATTTCTTCTCATAAATCTGATCACAAAGCACAAGGCAAACCGATAGAGCAGAAAACAGCGCTCACTGTGGAAAACTCGGACACTCTCCAGACTTCGAAAACGTGAACGTTTTGCAACAGGAGCCGAACTACTACCGAAGTTTCATTCTGGAAATGCTCCACATAATTAACACACCGATCGAAGAAAGACTAAACTACAAAACGGACACGGAGAAATGCGCGCATATATACAGACACTTAGTTAGGAAACAAACAAGTTGTTAATTGTCGTATTCGTCAAAAACTGTGGAAAATTTTATTTAAAATATATGTTATATGTAATAATATATGTTTGTTTAAAATTTCTGTAAGTTTATAAATCTGTTGTGTAAAAATATAGAATAAGTTGATTGTAATGATAACATATTTGACAGAGTCCCTGAAGATAACTTTCGACGAAAGCCGATATATTGGACAAAATAAAAATTTAAATACAAATAAAGAGTATTTTTAATTGGACCTTGCGCCCGTAAAACAAATAACTTAATGTTGAGAATTTTTATATCTCTTGCATTTGAGTTTAACATTAATTTTGCTACCCAATAAGGTTTTTTCCTAAGTGTCACATCTGTGTTTTCATCAAGTAGACTTTATACCAGTATTTTTTATGAAGGTTGCACGGATAGAAAAGATTTGTTTGAATATGTTTGAATGTAATTATAACGTAATTTGAAATCACCATATAAATATTAGGAATATCTAATTTCATTATAATTGAATTGTATTATTATTTTGTTCAGATTGAAATATTATTATACGATATTTAAACATAAATTGCTTTAATCGCGGATTTACATGAATTAACTATATTAATGTTTCTGTAGAAATATATATTTTTAATTAGATATTAATATATGTATGTTTGATATTTCCGCTATTTAACACATCCAACGTCAATAAAAGGTTCTCTGAATTATATGTATTTGGTTATTCGTGATTGTTACTGGGTGACAACGAATTTAAAAATAATAGCATTATTTTGATTATATGTATGTTTGGCATTACGATATCACAATTAAATAACAACGCTGCCTACTTTTAGCACCCAGTAACACTCACATTAATACTTTTCATATAGTTCAAAAGTTTTTTTTGGTGGATGAGTTTGTTTAAGTACCGCCAGTTACTGTTAATACCAGATAGTGGCTGTTTGTGAAATATCCAATTCATCCGTATTTCACTGAACTCAAAATAGGCACAATAGATGGAAATAAAATTATTAAGTATAAATAAAAGATGTATAATAAAAAAAAAATAAAAGTTTAAGTTTATAATTATATAATATAAATAAAAAAAAATGTAATTTAAAAAGAGGGGAAAAATGAATATTGTGTTAAGAAGATATTAGCACTAAATTTACTTTTTTTTACATTAAAATTAAATATACGGAGCGTACGACACACACGAAATCACAATACCGTCATTGACGGCATGTTTACGGAGCATTGAATAAGTATCCGTCGTAGCATATACGATTACGCACCGTTAACGTACCGTCAAATCGGACGACTCCGTTAGAATTCCGTTTTGCTCCGTATTTCTAAATAACTCCGTATGATTGCCGTTTTGTTGTAGTCGTTTACGGTACCGTTGAAACGGAGTACTCCGTAATGTTTCCGTTGAAACGGAGTACTCCGTAAATTTTCCGTTTATACTCCAACTCAACGGCACCGATTTTCTGGTGTTCATTTCAATTCATTTGACTTAGTGAACATGAAAAATAAGCTCGGAGGATCACAGTCGCTGAATGCATCTCCTGAAGACCAAACAAGATAGGTGAATATAATATTAATAAAATAAGCTTTTATTAAAAACATATTTGCAGAATTTACATATATTTACAGTCCCATATTTTGAGAATCTCCGATGGCTTCAAACGTCTTTCAATTCATAAAGGACTATATTAAAGAACTCCTGAAAATGTGGTATAAAGTATGCGGAAAATGTGCAATGCAAAATTGTCTTAGCTTTTTGGCTGATAAACCTCCATCACTAAACATTGCAGCATACAAAGAGACTCATTCAAGCCCTATGTAATATCAACGGATGCACTCCGTATTTCATCCAGTATGACGGTCCGTAAACGTACCGTCGAAACGTACTCTTGACAGACTCACACCGTTTGTCATACAGTATGACGGTCCGTTAACGTACCGTCGAAACGTACTCTCAGCGGATTCGAAATCCGTTTCGATGTTCCTCTTTATCCGTTCACTTACCTGTTCTCGTATCCAGAAAACGGAACGTGTACTGAATCGTTCCGTATACGACACCGTTTTGTTTCTTGGGTATGTTTACATTTAAATAAAGTGTTTTTCACATTCAAACATATATATGTTTGCCAAAATTTATTCATTCTGAACATAAATATATTTGAACGAAAACAAAAATATGTTGGATGTTATGATAATAATGTTTGGCAATGAAATAATACTTTTGTTTGCATAAAGCTCCAAAGATATATGTAATGCCTGGAAAATTATGTTTGGAAGAGCCCTTTTTTGCAGCGTGTGGATCAGGTTGCCTTACGTGGATTTGAAATTAGGATTACCCTAGTCGAGCCTGATCAGTATCATTTCAGGTGGCCTTTGGTAGGGATGCCTTATCGGATTGTGATCAGGGACGAATGAAAAATAAGGTTAATTTTAACTAATTTTCACTCGGGAAATGCCTACAAATTATAACATTGTATAGGATCGACCCATGCACCCTAATTTGACATGAAATAAATTCAGATATTTTAAATACAAAAATGGAATAACATTAAAAACATGCTAAATCGAATGGGGTGATCCATATTATGAAATGTTCTTAGGTTTAATATGCATAAATAGTCGGTACAACATATTTTATAAACACGATTCAAAAAAAATTTGTTTAATTTGTAATAACTTAATAAAATTCTGATGAAATTTGTGTGATTCCACTTGTGTTACTTCGAATTACCCAATTGTATGTGTTGTGTGATGGCCCTTATCATATCAGCGCGGTAATACCGACCGAAATGTAATTTCCAATTAAATGTTAAAGCAGCAATTACGCATTTATATATTTCATTCATTGGAATATATACTCAAAATTAAATAATTCCAATTTAAATCACTTTCATTGCTTCGTTATCATGATGGGCAACAATTCGTATTCAGCTGCGTAAATTAAATTGATAAAGATATATTTATATTCGAATGGAATTCTGTAGCACCACAAACAAAGTCAAGACAAGCTAAATTTTTCTTACTATCAGCTCTTATCGAACAATACTCATGCTACGTACCACATGAGTGTTTCTAATATTTTGCTTATTTTCGATATATAAAGTTTTGACATTATAAATTTATATAACTAGTTTACACGCGCCATTCCACATCAAATCGACGAGGGATTTGGGACCCACCTTCTTCAATTTCAATGAAATTTGGGTAACCGATTAAGGATATTGACGCATGGGCCAATTCTTTTTTATTTTTTCCGACCACTACTTCCAGAGATACAATAGTTCAAATATATACATTTTTATAGTTGCTTATAATTATTATTATATTATTATTATTATAGTTGCATACACTAAGAAAACAGAATGTTTATGAGAGTGTTGCTGCAACTAAAATACTATTCGCTTCAACAATTCCAATATGCAGGAAATACAAATAAATTTGCAGCAAAATTTTAAATAATTTGTAAACATCACATATTTTTTATTATTTGTGAGATGTTTCTTACAATCATCACGAAAAATGTCATATTTGTGGTAGATTCACAGCAACTACTAGTGAAATAGGTGGTATTGCTGCAAATATTCACATATTCCACAGATATTAATTATTTTGTAGCAAAACTATTAATATTGTCTAAATAGCACAAAAAGTGCCAAATATTTGACTTGAATAATTTGCAACTGCAATGATGGCTCTAATACTTTTCAACCATCTTTCGTTTTCTTAGTGTACATTTAAATATCTCCTGTATGAGTAACACCTGGTACTTCAAATTCTAAAAAAAAAAAACTACATTTTTTGTTGATTTAATTTAAATCTTCATGCCAATTTACAAGGTGGTATTTTTCTAATTTTTATGTATTTTTCTATTGAAAACAAAAATATATTGGTTTTTTTTTGATACAGTAAAAATTAAATATTATCGTACATAAAACATTCCTACCTTAGCATTGGAAGTAGTACAATTGAAAATTGTTTCCAAATAAAATGCAAAAACATCGTACGTAAAGTTTTCATCAAATACTTTTGCATTTAATGAATATTTTTATAATGGAGCCACAATATTACTATTGTCAGCTCATTTAAAGTATACACAAAAACAAAAATTTTTGCAAGTGATTTTAGTGAGTACTTATTTTTTCTACTGAATACTTTAAGTTTTACATAATTTGCCATAAATATTAACTGTTTACTGCAAAGATTTCAAATTATCAGTATTTGCAATATATTGTAATTTATTTGTCATAAAAATATTTATTGTTTTGATAAAACACTTCATAAGTGTTAAATTAATAATTCTCCCTAAACTCGAGTCATTACTTTTGGTAAATACTGCATTTATTTGTCATAAATGGTAAATGGTAATTGCCTCAAATAATATGTATTTGAAGATTTTGCTTTAAACACAATAGTATTTGTAGTAATAACTACGAAATATATCGTGTCAATTGTGGTGTTGTTCCAAACCGAGAAACTTGTTTTCTACGTACTGTAGAAACAATATTGTTTTTGTTTTCGGATTTTTTAATTATTTGATGTTCGTGCGAACACACATATGAAGTACCACTTATAGAAACAAATTAGAATGCATTAAAAACAAATGCAAATGTAGTAATGTTTACACATTTTCGGCACGTTTGAATAAATACAAAATCTAATTGTTTTCAAAACAAATTTAGTCAAATTTTTTATACAAATGTAATCAATTTATATATTAATTTCTTAGTTATTCCAAATTTTGTTATATAAACAATTTTGATTTTTATTAGGTCACATTGCGTTTAGTGCCTTGGATGACACCTCACATTCTGTACATGTTTACAGCATAAATGGAACCAGTCTTGGCTCCAAATATGTCTCTGGAAGAGTGACAGGCTTGACGACGGCATCCGATTATCTAGTAGTGGCAGACGATGCTGGTGACATCACTATGAGTCGTTTGAACGGGTAAGTTGATATATCCAGAAAATTTAAGCATTCATGGAAATTTTAGTCTTAATTGCAATGAACATGTTCAACAATCACAATTTCCGCAAAATAACATTTAAGATATTGTTTTATTTTGATCGGATCAAAAAAAAATACAATACGGCATTTGAGGCACTGTTGGTTTGATTTTTATTAGTACAAAATTATGTAATTGCAATGATTTTTTATGACGATCATGTATTTGCCGGTGACAACGATATCGACTACGAGTAGTTTGAATATCGTGTGACAACAATTTTTGATTCATGTATCAAACGACAAAGTAAAAAAAAAAGAATTCGATTGGTTAGTACATTGGACTTAAAGTTCCGAGGCGCGATTCCAGCTACTGTCAGCATCTTTTTCATAAAAAAAAACTTTTTTCTATACGACGCTATCTCTCGGCAGTCAATGTCCAATCTACCAGTGTAAAACATTGCATATGAAAAACTCTCACCCCGTCAGTGGTACGAATTCATACGAACTGCGGAAAAAACTATAAGAAGTTGTCCGAAATTTATGAAATTTGGAACATAGTATCTTGAATGGATACTGATCTTATATATGTGACGAAATTAAAAATTGGTTAATGTATAGAGGGCGTATTCATAGAATGTAAAATTATTAATTACATGATATCGTACTTTTGTTCGTGATTTTCACAAAAATAAATAATGAATCTACTATGTATTCATGCGCCCTATTCTAACGGTATTATTACTAGTACCAGTACACCGATTTCACTAAATACCCTGCAGTGAAATCTAAACTAGTAGCACAAATATGTAGTATGCATATTAGTAACCATGTTTCTAGTTCGGTAGCTAGTTAAAATGGATGCAGAGAAAAACAGTTCAAAAATTTGTTCGTAGAGGAACGTGTCAAAATTGTCAAAAACAAAATAAATTATGAAATACAAATTATATTTCATTTATCTATTTAGCAGGAAACATCTTTCTTATAACTTTATTGTGAATTCCATCGTGCGATTTGTTTTATTTCTTTCCGCCATGGACTTGTACAATTTAACAAATAACTTATTTGAAAAACCCTTACAATCGTGGCTTGGCTGCTGATAACAAGCCGAGCCAATCGCTCTCTCCTACGTTGTCCACCATCAAGTCTCATTTTACAAGCTTTCTTGACTGGAGCAATTTCATCCATTCGGTCCACATGACCTAGGCAGCGAAAACATAGGTTTTGATTCGCTTGACTATGTCAATTGTCGTCGAATAGCTTACAGCTCTAGTGTTTCAACTGGGAAATAGTAACCAGTTTAGAGAGGGATTAAATAAACTAGTTTATAGACTGACTGTAAAAATTAGTCTATAGACTGGTTACAAGAAGCTAGTTTAAAAACTACTTAAATGTAATGCAAGAGGGGACAATTTACACATCGTAGGACATGAGCATTTAAAAAAAAAGTTAGGTCACATGGGTAAGTTCGGTCACATGGGGTGGATTTTTATAGTCGGTCGGGCCCGACTATGGAATACCCTACACCTTTGGTGTATATATTAGTGAGGAATATTTAATTGTATACCTTAATTTTAAATTTTTAATTATGCTGAACCTCCCCACCCTCAGAATTTACGTCTTATATCCCCATAAATTAAAAAATTTATATAAAGTATAAAAAACTAAAAAAAAAGTTGAAAAATATAATTGGGCGGACCACGCCTATATTTAAAATTTTGTAAGACTAATATTTCATAGATTTGATTTTAATAATCTACGGATCAAATTTCCACTATGAAAACCCGGGAAATAATGAAAAAAAAAGTGGGCGGATCACGCCCATTTTTGGACCACATATTTTTAGGTAAATTCTAACAATACGTTTTAAATTTTATAACTATACCTTGAATACTTTTCGAGTTATTAATTTCGAAAGAGTTATTTAAAAGTGACTTGTATGGGAGGTGGGCGTGTCCGTTGACCGATTTGGCTCATTTTCAAACTCAGTTCCTACTTTTGGCTAAAATATATTCTGTATTCGGACAGCAAGACAGCAAGACAGCAAGACGGACAGACAGACAGACAGACAGACGGACATGGCTAAACGGACTCGGGTAGTGATGCTGATTAAGAATATATATACTTTTCCATACCGGACACGCCTCCTAAGGGGCGTTACAATATATGCACAAAGTTAATATACCCTGTACCTCATAGGTGTAGGGTATAATTACAGTTCATTGTATGAAAATGGGTTCGAATTCGGGCTAGTTGAGTGTCTACGGAGAACTAGACCAATACTAGTATTCAACTAGTCCGTTACACTGCAGGGTATTGGCAAATTTATAGAAATTCAGGGGTCCCCAAATATTTAAGAAAAAAACCTATTCAAATTTTTAAAATGCACATAACACAATTAAAAAAAATTAAATTAAAAATTACAGTGATTCGCCACGTAAAATATAATAAAAATCGTTTTTCTTGAACATTTCCCTCCATTTAGTGCAAGCTAATCTTATTCACTACGATTTAGACGCACAGTGTAAACGGTGGCCAAAATTTTTCTCCATGAAAAACTATGAAGGGTCTTCAAACGACATAAACTCCTTAGACCCACCCAGTAAAAAAAATATACAGACTAATATATGTTTTATATAAAATGTATTAAAAAATATATTTTTTTAATTCCGTAGGCAGATACTGTTTTTCAAATATCGCAGAAAGTTGCACATAAAAATTAAATATATTTTAGATAACATATCAGACTACATTTTGGTATAAGTTTCAGCTTGGGAAGAGCGGAGCTTTTTTTAAAACTCTATTAGTTACACATAGAAAAAATATTCGACGTAAATATAGCAACCGATATTAATTGCACTCATTAATCAATTCAGCAATTACATTCACTAATTTAATGAAAACATTTCTTCGTTATATAAGCAATTGCGTTCGCATATAAGCATATTTGTACGTCAATGCAAA
Organism: Dryomyza anilis; assembly: GCA_951804985.1. Classification (NCBI taxonomy): domain Eukaryota; kingdom Metazoa; phylum Arthropoda; class Insecta; order Diptera; family Dryomyzidae; genus Dryomyza; species Dryomyza anilis. The sequence continues at coordinate 39,633,638 of OX638134.1, read as the reverse complement.
TTATAATATCAAATATAATTGCTGAAACTGCGCCGACTAATTAATTTGCTGCATTGACGTACATATATTTATATTTGCAAACGATATTGCTGTTTTAATGAACAATACCAAATGTTTTCATTAAATTAGTGAATATAATTGCTGGATTGATTAATAAATGCAATTAATATCTGTATTGCTATATTTATGTTGATTATTTTTTTCAGTGCAGGGCAAGTTTTTTTTTGGCACAAAATATAGTTAAAAATAGCAGGACAAATGGCACAAAAAACAGTAAAAATGGCACAAAATATGCAAAAAAATGGCAAACATTTTCGATTGAAAACTTTATAAAATTTTTTAATGGACTATTTTAGTTGGATCATAGATTTCTCTTTTATATGGTCTAATACTTCCAAACATTCCTTTATTGCAAGTCTTTTTGTTTCCAATTTTTTGATGCATGAACTAATGCATTCAAAATGGCTCCTTATATATATTAAATCAAATTAATATTGCAGGTTTTTGCAGCAATTATTTTGCACAGCGAACAGAATACCTCATCGTCACTAAGATGGTTTAAAACGTCACAGACTTCTTCAAAATTATCGCAATTGTATACTTAATCCAATGCTTTACAATTTGCAATAAGAGAATTTACATCTTCAAAATGTAATTTGTTTTTTTCTTTAATTTAATTGACTACTAGATCCAACAAATTCATATAATTGTTCACAACATTAAGAACATACAAACATAAGTACACCAAATAAGGACGCACATATACTTTTTTTATACAAACAGAAAATATAAAACAATATTTAAAAAAGGTTTGTCAGAGTGTAAAAAAATGTATTTTTGGGCAAAGTAGATCAAAATATGCAAATTTACAATATAGTTGAAATATTGGCAAAAGCAAAAAAAAACTTGCCCTGATAGTAACAAAATATTCCCCGAAATTACTCACTATATACAATATCATTTTGTTTTTTGCAAATATTTTTTTAATGACTTAACACATTCCTCTTTTATAATAAGAAAACCTAAATTAAATACATGCAGTCATTTTTAAAATACATATTACTGTTTTAATTAGGGTATTTATTTTACTTGTGTTATATATTTTCAGAATCAGTACAGTTTAGAAATTTCAAAACATATAAAAACATTTTCCAAATTGCACATAATTTTTGTGAAAGATGATCCAATTTATTGACTATATGACTGCTTATTTTAAATTTCAAAATTCTTACTATTTTAAAACCTGGACTACTGTTCGCCGTTCGGATTCGTCATTAAACTGTAGATCCCACCACTTTGAGTACAAATATAACACGCACAGCTCAAATAGTGCGAGAGCTCGGTTCTTCAGGGCTGTATCACCAAACTATTATTATTAAATGAAATATATTGAAATAATTTATCATACAAAAATCTCAAGTCACTTTTTCAATAAATATTTTAAAGTAGAGTGAGGATATTGTGATATTTTGTACATTTTGCACTACATTTCAAATTAAAAGCAACAATTTCAATATAGAGTATTTTATTAATTTCTTATCAGAGTTCGTAAATATACATTCGCGAATGAAAAAATCCATTCTCATTAATTCGGAAAATGTATTGTTAAATCTTAAAATCTTTACGAAAAATTCTCTCGCGAGAAATATTAGCTTTTATTCTTTTCACGAATAAATGAAACGAAAAGAATATTGCTTTTATTCTTCAACGATAAGAAAGACATGATATATTCGAATTATAATTAATCTTGAGAATGTAAACAAATGCAAATTAATGTGACAGAACCCAAGTGAGTCATTGGACATTTCTTTGGGCAGATTGGTTCCTTTGGGATTTGGCCAGAATACAACTGCGTCATTCCCAATGGAACCAAAGATTCAATAAAATGTATGGAATAGGAATATAAAAGAATTGTTTGTAATATTCTTTTTAAATCAAGAACATAAATCCACATGAATTTATTATTTCTTTAATTCGCGAGAGAATGCAATTCAAAGAATTTTAAACAATTTCGAAATTTTGCAAATGAATGAAATCAAAAATTCACAGAGAGAATATTCTTTGAAGAATGAATGTATTTCAAATATTCTACGAACTCTGTTTCTTAAACATCCCCAATACTTTGAAGGCACTTCGAAGCTATAAAAGAGATAAGACGAGTTTGCATAGCAAAGAACTGATTTAATCTCTATAGATAACAACAGGCACTTCAACGACTTCGTGACAATTATAAATTAATTAAACAGAATTGCCACAGATTTGTATTAATAGAAATTTTAATATAATAAATATATTACTGACTAAAGCAAATTACAATACTATATATTGTCTCTGTCATGCCAAAGGAGCGCATGACATTTGTTTTTTTTTTTTAATGTAGATTCTCATTAAAAAAATCGTTTATAGTTTTGGGGAATATTTCTACCCAATAAACATTTTTATAAGCGAATAGTAAAAATGTTTGGAAATTAACTTACTAATAAATACATTTCGACAACATTTTGAAAATATTTATATAACATTTACGTATTTTTATTTTCACCAATGAATTTACAAATATCAAAATATTTGTGAAACAATTATAAGAAAATATTTTGAAATAAATGTATTCCAATTATGTTTATACAGTATTTCTAGAATCCTGATAAAAAACATACGTATTTTTATTTTCACACGTATTTATTGGATGTCGGTTTAAATTCTGAATTTGTTGAATAAATTGTTTTGAAATATACGTACTTCCAATTTCATTTCAACGCATTTTGATAATACTTGGAATATACTCACTTAGTTCTTGTTTAATAAATATTTTTATAAATTTTCGATTCCAATTTTGAATATGGTTTTGAAATACATGTTATTCCAAATACCTTTCAACGCATTTTTATTGTATTTGGAATATACGTGCGTTTATAAGTTTTTAAACGTGTTTAGTAAATTTTGTACTATAGCAAGATGATATTATTTTAAAAAATGTACATAAATGTTTTTTTTAAATCAAATTGAAAATATATTTTTTTCAATCAAATTATTTTTGTGATATAATTTTGTGCATATAATTGTGCAGGACACCAATTAGTATTAAATTTAAAAGTAATGAAAATTACATAGTGCTGGTAGATTCGGAGCTGTTGATGGTGGGTGTTTACTCGATTTTGACCGCAGTATATCATCCGATCCTGGTGCTTCGCATCGGCGAAATGCCCATATTATGTCCGACGATGTAGCGAATGTCATGGGACTTTCATCTGTCGTTGCTATGTATGAAATCTTCATGGCGATATGCGTTCCGGCAGTGCACTCTGATCTCGAAGAGCACCAAAATGCTCCGAGTGCCTCCGAACTAACCAATATGTATTTCTTTTGTATATAGTTTTTTTCATTTTACAACACGTATTAAAACACATTTATAAAAACATACTTTAAAAACCCATATATGGTTATTTAAAACAGTTAATATACGTTTTTAAATAAGTGTATATAAACATCAATAAAACCCTTACAGTTTTCACAAAAATACACGGATAATACATTCTTAATATAATATATAAAACCATATACAAAACGCGTACATTTAATATTGAAATATACCTGTAAATCATTTACTATTTATGAAAATCCACAACATAAAAACATGTTTTAAAAACATTTATGAAATGTTTATTTATAAAGAAAAGCACACATGTACTAGTGAAGCTCCTATATCTTGAATATTCAATGAAATATTCAATGAAATATTTACTTGAGTAAGCGTACAATATGCGTATTCCAAGTATAAATGTTTATTGGGTAGCTACAATATTCAAAACTAAAAGGGAAGAATGTACTTTGTTACTAATTTCAATTATGAAAAAAAGCGATTCATTTAGATTTTTGTCATAACTTTTTATAGGTACCAGATAAAATCGTGATATAAAGGCATTTTGATGAATCTAAAAATTGAAGCTATGTGGTACTTTACTTTAGTATAGGTACTTTAATAACAAACTATTTTATCTTATAACCATAAAAGAAAAATGTTAGGGGCAATGTTATCCTTTTGGTCCGGATATAGACATACAAATTCGTATTCATAATTCAGTACTTCAACATTTGTCATGACAAGTAAGGTGTACTGATTAAGTTATTTTAGATTTAACTTCTTTAAATAAATTCTATATCCACACCACTTGAACTTATCCAACACAACTATTTCTCGCTTCAGACTAAAACCCGTATTCGACATTCCTCTTCACGTTCCCATTCAGACATTGGTGGTAACTCCAGGAAACACACACATATTGGCGCCACTACGCGATGGCCGCCTGGCGGTAATTGGCGTTCAATTGTTCGGTGGCAACCATAAAAAGCATTCCGTTCTAAATGTTTAGATGAAGGATGGAGGCAGCATTACTAATAAATCGAGGTCATGAACCATGGTAGCATCTGCGAACTCCACAACACAACCCACGCCACGTCAATCGAAGATGCATGAATGGAACGCAAATTAAATATTTATTTATAAACATATGTAATTGAGGATAATTAGAAACCCTTACAAATGTAATTGATGCTAATACCAGACACATGTGCGAGGACGCGTGGACCGTTTAATTTGTAAGAACCCATTCGGCGAAGGATGTTTTTTTTTATATTAATAGCCATTTATTGATTTGTTCTGTGGAAATGCCAATTCGCAATGGAGAGAAGAAACAACAAATATGTCATGCTTTGGTTGGCTTTTATTATTATATAATACGAAGCACTTCGTATGCCACCCAGTGTGAGTCAATTAAAACAATTGCCTGACAACATCATCGTTCTTCATTTACATTCCATAAGTTTCTTTATCTCATTCAGATAAAACGAATAAAAAAAAATGGCATTCCACATTCAGTATTTATGAAGCACTTGCAATGAACATTTCTTATCAATCTGAGATATTTATAATGCGCATAGATATCCCTAAATTTTGCAAATATAATCATAGATTATTTACACCGAGAAAAAAAATCAAATTTTAAACCCGTAGTCATTTTATTTAAATTTAAATATTATTATATTCTAACTTGAATTAAAGAACATTTTTAATTGTATTATGTATTCAACTTAATTTAAATTAATACTGTTTATTATGTAGGTAATAAAATTTACATTAAAAACTGTTTATTACATATAAAATACAATTTAAATATCATTTATTATGTCATGAAAAAATGTAATGTCCATTTTATTACTTAGATAGTTAAATGTAATAAATACTATTTAGTTCTAACTACATTGAGGGATAAAGAGTATTAAATTTAAAAACTTTTAACACTCGTAGACTTTTTTTGTACAATTAAATACTTTTTATTTAAACTTGAAACAAATACTTTTTACTCAATTTTAATATGCATGTAATTAAGTTAAATATAAATACATATATTACATTAAAAACTTTTTATTGAATACTATTACATACGCAAATACATTGAATTTAATAAATTATTTAATTTAATTTAATTACAAAATTTATTAATTTCATGCGAAATAAACTCTTTTTAATGTACATTTTATTACAAGTGTAATTAAAAGCAATTATAAGTATATATTTCAATTGTATTACGTAAGAAAAAATAATTTTAAAATTATTCAATTTCAATAAAAAGTATTTAAATTCATTCCTTTTTCCCTCGGTGTATATTTTTAAATTACATAAAATGTATCTAATTCAAGTTTAAATAAAAATATTTAAATATAATTATAAAATAGGGTGAAGAACTGGACGAATTGTTACTCTATCTCCCTCAATATAGTAATTCAACTGTTGGTTTCGCTTAACAAATAATACACAAAGTAGATAATAATTCATTAATACAAGTATTTATAAATGTATTGTATGTATCGTTAAGATAAAATGTATCTGATTGTAATATTGTAGTTTTGTATTTTTCAAAAAAAAAAAAACAAATATATAAACAAATATGTATATGTTAAATGGTTGGCCTATTTGTTAAACATGCAGAGTAATTATAAAATATCATTATTAATATTTTAATATTAGTTCTCTGCATTATGTAGAGAAAAATAAAAGAAAAAAAATTGTATTGTGTTTACTTTTAATTAATATCGAGAAAAGTGTTGAATTAATTTTGGTTTTTTTGAAGGCTCGTTAAAAGACACAGGGAAAAATTTACACCGAGAAATTGAAATTGAATAGAATAAATATATGTATTTGTTTTGAAATAAATTACTTCCACTACAATATTTATTTTGTAAGTGCATTTGTATTTATTTTACTACACAATGTATTCACGGATAGAAACGATTTGTTTGAATATGTTTGAATGTAATTAAAAAGTAATACGAAATTACCATACATGTATTAGGAATGAAGTGTAATTAAATTATAATCGAAATTGAATTTATTTTTGTTCACGTGTAAACATTATTATATTGTCCAGCAGAATCTGTCAAATTTACCATAAATATGTTACAATACCAACATAAAATTTTATTTTCATTTGAATAAACTATTTCTTGGCAATTTACTTGGTTAAAACTATGTTTCGAAACACAGAAAATGCTAATCAAATCTAAATACAACGTATGTTCACAACGCTTGTCTTAATTCGATAACTTATCGACTGACGAAGTTGGCAACGTTGTGCAGCATTTTCTACCTACGCCATCTTTTGCCATCGTTTGAACATATTGATGTTTAAAAACAAACAAAAAATAAATTGTATTTAAATAGGTGGCACTCGTTGAGCAGAATTTTCTACCTACGTCTCTTTTGTCGTCGTTTAAAGTATGTATAGCGTAATTTTAAACATACTGATGTTTTAAAACAAAAAAATGAATTCAAATGTAAATAAAGGTATTCTTGCAGCTCTCTTCTTGTATACAAAATTGACACTCGTGATCGGCATTTTAGGCGTACGTGGCTTTTGTTGTTCGTTGAGAAAACGTGTTCGCGTCGGTAATAATTTTGTTATTTGTAAATTAAATAAATATATAAATTGTGTTACAAAAAGTACAAATAGTAACAGAGTATTATATAGTGCAGTATATAATTTCTGAAACTAATGTAAAAAAACAACAAATAAAAATCAGTGTTTCGATTTTCAAACAGAATTCGACATGTTTTTTTACAAAAGCCTCCGTGAATTCCTTGCCTACGCTATGTGCTGTACTGAGACCAACTGTAACTGTACCAAATATAAAGCGAGCCTGGATCGTCTAGTTTAGCGTCTGCTGGTGCAATTATGCATTCATTGATGCTGTCACTTGTACTTACAGTTTTAAACCATTTATTTATTTATCCATTTAAAAATTTGTATATGAATTCAATTATTATAAATTCCCACTTTGCATGTTTGAAAATTTTTAATAAAAATTAATAGAAAATCAATATTTTATTTTATTTTCAGGATTTCTTTGCCAAAAATATTTAAATATGTTTCTATGCAAACATACTACTTTTTGAACTGAAACAACTGATATGTTTCACTGGAAACATATTTATATTCAGGTCGTTCAAAATTATGTTTTATTTTGAACATATTTATGTTTCGGTTCAAATATTTATTTTATTTAGATGTAGTAATTATTATGTTTGCATTAGAACATACTCCATTTTAAGGGGCAACATTAAAATGTTTCCGGTATATTATAATGTAAGTCAGAGCTTATTACAACACTGTTCAACTCTCAATACAACCCTGTTTACAAATGATTTATCATTTTTAATGTATTTTCTAATAAAAGATTATATATACAAGGTGCCGAACAAAAAAAGCATAATTTTTTTTTTACAAAGTAATAATTTGGACCATATCTTGCAAACCATTTTCGCGAGATTTTTTTATTTCTTTTGCGGAAGATGTTTTGTATCTGAGATCTCCCTTAGTACAGGGCGTTTACGCATAGACCCGGGCCTAGTGCGATAGCAAACCTACCCATTACAAATTTTTAATTAGTAAAATTTATTACAAGTTAATTTCGAAGATAAAGTTTAAATTTTTTTCAAAAATCTATTAGTGGCAAGATATGTCATTAACGAGTTACATTGTTATAGTGTGCCTGAGATACTTTCGATAAATTCTAATTCGTCGCTAAAGCAAAGCACACGAGAAAAACAACAGAGAACATAATTTGGTACTGATTTGGTTTGGGTAATAAAAAAAAATATAGAGACATTGTAAAAACAAAAAACCGCTTTTCTGAGAAAAATAATTGTCAGTTTTTTCTATTACGTAACGTTTTTTACAAAATTACTATCGAAATTGTATGCCCTTTTTCACTTTAAAAAAATACAGGCCCCTTACACAAATTGTTAAAGCAATTTTTCTAGTTGAGACATTAACAATTCAAAAGATGAGGAGGGCCGCATTTGTGTACCATTAAAAAAATTTCGATCGTTTTTTACATTTGGTTCTTCAGTTGTAAAATAAAACATAATGTTAAGATGATTTTCCATTGATCTTGCACCCAGAACAAAATACTAATGGTATTCATCTAAGGTGGCAAATGAGCAGTATACCGCGTATCTGCATAAATATACAGCGTCATATACGATCTGCCAACATTTGTATGAAAAATATTTTACACAAACTCGATATCTTTGCGCATTAGATTTTTTGGAGCAACCGAAATAATTAATTTTTGAAAACGTCATAATTTATATTTTGAAGTATAAAATGCAGGCGATTTTTGCAACTAGACCATAACTCTTCAGCATGTTTTCGGAAATTTGTTTGCACGACACACAGACACATTAAATTTGTTGAGAAATTTTTATTGTTTGATTAATTTCGGTGTTTTTTTGTTGTTCAATATTTAAATTTTTGGCATTTATCAATTGGTTGCTTTATATACACAGTATACATTTAAATTTTTAAAAATTTTCTTTCCCAATAAACCAAAAGGCACGTAAACGTGCCGTATACGTTCCGTATTTACGGGCATAAACACCGTTTACGGCAGCCGTTTTCGGAACGTAAAGCAACACGTTTTACATATGAAATGAAATTTAAAATACGGCCCATTCCGAAAATGGCCCGTATTTACGGCAATAAAACGTGAATGAGTGAACGGGCAGTAAACGGAACTTCTTTACGGTACTTTAAAGCAATGAATGAACGTAAAAGGCACGTAAATACGGCCCGTAAACGGAACGTATAAAAGGAACGTAAAGGGAACGCAAATACGGCACGTAAACGGGCCGTATAAAAGGCACGTAAAAGGAACGTAAATACGGCACGAAAGCGGGACATAAATACAGTGCCGTATGCGTGCCTTTATATAAAATCAAAATTTTATAATTGTAGAAAAATACATTATCTGCGCATAACTGAACGTATGTTTTCAGCATTCTTTAGATTCCACCTTGTGCCATTCATTAACATGTTGCAACTAAAAAATTACATATATCAATTATTATTTATATTTTTATTATTTGGAATGAAAAATATTTTTCAATCATGAAGAATAAAAAACCCAGGCATTATAGTCATACAAATATTTCTTTAAATTAAGTAAAGCCGTAAAGCTACGTTTTTTACATGTAAATATGGATGTGCGTATTATTAGCCGTATTTACGGTAGCTGCCGTTTCTGAGCCGTAATTACGTGCACGTAACGTTGCCGTACTTCGCACGTAAAATGTTTTTTTGTATTTTCAATCGAATTTACGGTAACAGGCGTTTTTGTACCGTAATTACGTGGCCGGAACTGTGCCGGTTTTTGTACGTAGAAATTGATATCCGTATCTGCTACTATATTTACGGCTAGACCCGTATTTAACACGTAATATTGTGCCGTAATGTCACCGTAATATCGGGCATACCCGTTCTCACAACCGTTTTTACGTTTCAGTCGGTATCTGTGTTTATTGGGTTCATATAACAACCTCATAAAAATATGAACATACACAAAAGGCAAACTTATTCGATTAGATGAATACCATTACTGTATAAATAATAGTTTTATACTATTAAAAATAGTCAATAGGATAAATTATTATTTTAATCAAAAAATACCATGACATTGCCATTGAGTTTATATGAAAAGATTTATTTTTTTTTTGTATACTATTAAATCAATAATTGGTGTGGTTAAAAGCGCCGCAGTCGAAATTTTTTGCAAAAAATGATGCGATTCTTCTCCGTTTGAAATATATCGAAAACATGTCCGAACTTCTTTGATCCTGCCCAAAGTTTTGTCTAAGGTATTAACAATGGAGTATATTTCAAACAATAGAGAAATTTTATAAAACAGACAAAACCCAGCAAACATTTTGAGTGTTTTAAGACTCACATTTATGTCATATTTATGTTACCCTCATATATGAGCACTTAAAAGAGCCCAAAAAGGCTCCCGACCCCTGGATAGAGGGCTCCATTTTATGAGCTCAAAAAACCTCATATTCATCAGACTTTTAATACTCCTAAAACATTCATATTCGAACACCATAAAGAGCCCAAAATAGCTCTCGATTTCTGGGTAGAAGGCACGATTTTATGAGCCCAAAAACACTCATATTACTGAGACTTTAATACTCCTAAAACAGCTATATTTGAGTACTAAAAAGAGCCCCAAAAAGCTACAGAAACTTGGGTAGTGGACACGTTTTTAAGAGGCCGAAAATCCGCATAATTTTTGATCATTTGAAATATTCTTAAAACATTCACATTTTTAGAATTTCTAGATACCACAATTACTACAATTTTGGAGTTTTCCCTCTTCAGTAATATAGACTGTGTCTTAAATGAATCCAGCATGTACTACATGTTCATGTTTTTCTTAATCCAGACATTCGAGAGAAAATGCATTAATTTCAAGTAAATCCATATAATATGAAGGTTTGTCTGTTGAACTTACACTAAAATAATGAATTTTCGTTTGATTTGCTATTCAAAACGAATATTAGAAAATCAATTTTGTTTAAACAGTCCTATATAACACCTAAATATGAATCTATTATGAGTAATATTTTTGAGAGCTCCGAAAGCTGTCTTAAATGAGACACTTTTATGAGTCTTTTTTCTGAGGGCTCGTGAAACTCTGGAGTCATAAATTATCTCCTTTATGACTCCAATTTCAAATTGCTTAATGGGCTGACAATCATCCAAAATTGTTGCAACTTTTTATGTCGCGCAATATCGTATTAGAATGTACCAATATCGAAGTCCAAATCGTACTAAAACAGCAAGAATAGTTCAAAGCGACGTATCGCAGTTTATTTTTCGAAACGATAATAAAAACGATTCTTGATTAATATTGCATCAAATAGTTCAAATATATTGAGCTTTATTTGAAAAATATTGCGATATCGATGTTTTTGGTACTAACAATACTTAAACATATTGAAAAAGTTTGATTTTTAAATACCGCATATCGACTCCTCTTACGAAAACAAGCATGTTTCAAATTTTTGTATGGAAATTTTCACACAAAACTTTTAAATGTGCTTGTTTAACATTGCTTAAATGGTGCTAAGTTATGAACAAATTGCCATATTGGGCAAAGCGTAAATTAAGCAATTTTGATTGTAATTTTAGTAAAAATATTTATGCCGATTGTAGAATCCCAGGAATTCAATGCGGCGGGATTAGATTCGATTCACTTTTTCAGAGTAATTATATTATTGAATTCGCTCGAATCTACACCTTATCGATCTTCCAAAAACACTCCGAAAATAGCTGTTTGCTGTCAAAAGTGAAATGTAATAAAATTAAACAAAGTGAAATGAATTCAATTGAACTTAATTTTATTTGGAAAACAATCGTCATAATGTTGGCAGACAAACAAAACAAGAAGTTATGGGCTATATCGACTCCCGCCGCAGTAAATCCCAGGGATTCAATGATCACTTTTATGCAATTTTCCCGCCGCAATGGATTCCCGCGATTCCATAATCGGCATGATTGTGTTATATGAATTATTTAAAAGGTTAAGCCAAGAAAAAACATTAAACTTGGCCACGAACCAATGAAAAGCAAAATTTTAATTTCACTTGAGATAAGATCTGAATATCAGAAAAAGCTGAGAAACGAACCTTTAAAAAGAACTAAAAAAATACAGCAGTCAAGATTCCTCAGCATTATCATAATAAGAATAATTTTGTACAATTTGCTTGTATGAAAATCCGAAGAATTTTAATTGGCCTGTATACTTAATACTTGCAAGCTTGACGACCACCAAGTACACCAGTGTCCATTGCCACTCAGAGTTCTGAATAGGAGTAAATGCACCAATTTCTTTCGTATTTTGTTAACATAACTACTGAGATGTTTGTGAAATTAAACTTTTTTCTCTTTATTTGATCTTGCATTATCATTCTACCTTATTGTAATGTTTTTTATTCTTAATATATTTGACTTTGTTATAAAAATAAAAAAAGTATCAAAAAGAAAGACTAAAATATCATTTCGTAAAATAATTTGAAGTTTACCACTTTACCCAAACATTATTCAACAAGTCCGAAATTCAGCTGTATTCAAAAATCGCTCAAAAATCTATTAAAATGCATATAAATAGTATTCTGTTAATGCAAAAAGTTAGACCATGAGCCAGTCTATGGAATAGACCCATCAAAAGAATTGAATAAATTATTCAAAAGTACTTTTTTGGAGGAAAATCGAAAGTGTCCCACTTTACCCCAGACTCCCCTATAATATAGTTTCCCTAGAACCCTTGGTGGAAAATAGGTATCGTGAACAATGTTTAAAAATCATAATCAAAATTATGGAGGAAAAATTTAAATTGGGAAATGAATTCATTAAAAAAAAATTAACGATATTTTATTTATAATGTGTTAGCAAATATCTATGGATATCACCAACATTATTTAATTGAAAATTAATTAAATATTTCTTTTCTGCACTAATATATTACAGATATATTTATTCAACTACCAAAAAACTGCACTGCTGTCAATTTCTGAATTTTTTAAATTCTTAAAAATGAATGCAATATGATTTAAATTGTAGTTTAAATAATTTTAACTTCGATATTTATTTGCACAGCTCAATGCAATTTTATCCCACATATTTTGGCATTTGGCAAAACAGCCGATTTAGCGCTGACTTATGTTCGGTTCTAATTGCTTTTATAGAGTTAAAAATTATGTAATTTGTGCAGAAAAATATAGTGAACTGATTGAATCCAAAGTATTATTTGAAAACTTTATTATCTGAAATGTTAAAAATGTCTGACAATCTGGCAATGTTGTAAATATGTATTCGAATTCGATTTCGAAAAAAAAATCCGGGGAGATTGTTGATATCAAAAATTTGACCTGAGATTCCTGATGTTGCCGATAGGGCTGAATAATTTTGGTATCGGAAATGACGCTTTTTATTATAAAAGTATTTAAATACAGATTAAATAAATTTCATTTATTTTTATTATGTCACTTTATGCTTAGTGTAGTTCAAAGTTTTTTAAGTCATATAAACAAATATTTTATCATTATCAAATCAACTTGTATTCGATTGCATCATATTTTTAATAATAATTACATAAATAAATTAATATAAATATAAATTAATATAAAACATCAGTACTAATGGGACATACATAAAATTTGTGAGCAGTAATATTACAATAATAATAAACTATATTGACTAATATAATAAGAAGTAGTAGTTGATAACATAAATCCAATTTGGAAATAATTAAAAAATAATAATAAAGATTTAATTAATTAAGTACCGACCGATACAAGAAATCTTACTAAGTAATATAGCACTAATTTAAATTTTAATTAAAATTGAATTAAAAAAACTAGGCTATTATATAAATCTTAATATAACAAAAACTTATAGAGATAAATTGAATCAAACATAAACTGTTTTAAAACCCTAAAGGGTTTTTAAAGACAATGAAGTTCGACAAATATACGAAGCGGTATCGTTCGTTTAAAAATTATAATAATTTATTCGCTCCAAAAGTTATAATAAAAAATCTTTTCGACATACGTTTCATGGACTTTTTTTACTACGTTTAGATAATTTTGACTTATTTACCATGATACAATATTAAAAGGTAGGATCACTCTGAACTAAGCCATTTTTTTGCAATTTAAATGATTTTTTTGTTTTGATTGAAATAAATACTTTCAGAGATTGAAATTTTATGTTGAAAGTAATGATTTAAATGATATATTTTTCAATTTTTGATTCTGTTTTTAAATTGACCTTCAAAAAACTTATCTAGTGTCAGTATAAAAATGAGAGTGTGTCCGTACCTTCAAGTATTTGTATCATGCTATCTACTATTTATTATTTTTATTATTATTTTTTTGTATTTTGTTTTTTTGATGTTTTTATAAACTTATTTTGTGTTGTTTGTATTCATCGGGTGTAGCACTTATTAGGCTTTAATTATCTAACTATGAAATAAAAAGCTGCAGTTGTATTAAGGAGTTATTTGATTTTTGGCACAATATTGGGTCCGGTCTATTTTTCTTCTTTCTGCAAGAGTCAAAAATGTTCAATGTTAAAAATTTATCGTTTAGCAGGGACAGGGTCTGACTTACAAGTACGGGATAAATGAAGGTGTCCGCAGAATCCTTTCCAAGCGAATTGCGAGCAATGCATTTATAAGCACCCATATCCTCCCACTTGATTTCCGATATGAGCAGATCACCAGAGGGCAGCACCTTGATGCGATGGTTCTGTTCGATCAGTTTGCCTTCGCTGTTCATCCAAAAGACCTCGGCCCGGGGACGCGCATGCACCTTGCAAGGTAACACGATGTTCGACCCAACCAAGTCCAAATGCAGTTTCTCACTGTAGATTATTCTGGGTTTGTGGGCTCCCATGAATGGCTTGTCGCGCACCTGCACCAAATCCTTAAGGTCACTTTGTGGATAGACGGTGGTGGAGGCATATACAGTTTTAGAACCAGTACGTCCAACGCACGTATAAGTTCGCGGCTCACTAACCATATGATCGACAATATGTACGGATCGAACGCGAACAATTGCGCTAGAACTTGACTCGGATATAATGTTGGACTCAAGGCTTTCGATCTGCAGAAAAAAGCAAAATATTGTGATTAACATGTGTATGTAGAATTCAACAATAATATAATATTTACCTCTGACAATGGCAGATTTCCAACCACCCATTGGATGGTGGGCACTTGAGAGCCCATGACCTCGCATGCAATTTCAACTGGAGAACCCAAGGTTTGCATCACTTTGGTAGGCGGTGCCTTAGTTAGTTTGATCCAATCCTGTTCCAAATGAATGCGGGGCGACTGCTCATTTGTTTCGATTGAGTTTTCGGCGTCTTCTATGGCTCGGCCCTGAACGCCCAAGGCACCAAAAACGAGCAGCGTAATAACCAGTACGTGTAGTTTCATGGTCTACAAGTAGGGAACAATAAAAAAAAAGTTTAACGACTAATGTCTTAAGTTAATGAATTAGGGTCAGTAAACCCAAGAATTCGAATAAAAAATCTAATGATGTTCGAATAGCAATGAGCACTCTAATCACAATAATAACACTGATCACACACGCCCACTGAGAGAGCGACGCAGAGTGATGACTGTATATTTTTAAAATATAATCTTGAGACTAATAAACTTATTTTGAGCACTGTCTAAGGAGTTTTTTTTCTTTGCAGAATCCAAATATGATTTCCATAATATTTTAATTCAAAAATTTAGTCTAAGTGAGTTTTTGAATAATGCATGAAAGTATCATGCATTTTCCATTAAATTGTGGGAAATACGAAAAACATATTCATTATGAATTATTCGTTTTAGCTTCATTTAGGTATAATTTTTCAGTCACATGTTTAAACTAAGTTGAAACCAAATGTAATTTTGTCTTCAAGCTTACACTAAGTTTAAACTTGCACTGAAAACCTGGATCTAAGTTATAGTTTTTGTTTTCATCTCACACAAGTTGAACTTTGAGTATATATAGTCTAGGATGAGAAAGGCGTTGGTAGAGATGTACATATACATATAATAGCCATACTTCATGCATTTTCCATTAAATTGTGGGAAATACGAAAAACATATTCATTATGAATTATTCGATTTAGCTTCATTTAGGAATAATTTTTCAGTCACATGTTTAAACTAAGTTTAAACCAAATGTAATTTTTATGATCATCTTATGTTTACACTAAGTTAAAACTTACACTGAAAACCTGAAACTAAGTTAACGTTTTTTTTTTTTTCATCTCACACAAGTTTAACTATGAGTATATATAGTCTAGGATGAGAAAAGCGTTGGTAGAGATGGACATTTACATATAATAGCGTAAAAGTACAAATAAAGCACCTATTCACCTATTTCTATTTTGATGTTTAATAAAAATGTTGTTGGTCAGTGTATAATGAGAACCGAGCCTCACATTTAACGGTGCGAGCGCGCGTTATACGTTGCCAAGTTTTAAAAAGTGGGAGTGTCACATGATAAGAACATTCGCAACAAGAAGCCTACGTGACATTCACGCGAATTTTCATATAATTGAAAGCGTTGAAATGCTTAGTGTGGCTGTGAGGCATAAACTAAGACATGTCTGTCGGCCAGCGACTTTCTCATAGAAACAAAATAAAAATACTCCGTCTCATCTTCATTCATCTTATCGGCGCAGAAGGCATCGGCAGCGCAAACGGATGCTGCGCGCGTCACAAAGCAATATTGCGTATTAATAGCCAGCCACTCAACTCAGATCTAACTAAGTATTGTGGATCATTCAGCCGTGGCGGCGGTGCTTTTATGTATATCGCCCATTCATCAATGCAAAAGCCGTGCGATGGCTGACTGAATGACTAGCTGTTATAGCATGGGATTTTTGCAATTTCACCACTGAGTAGTGACTCGATCATCTGCGAGCTGTTAGTCAAGTGCTTTGGGTGAGCGCTTGCGTCATTCTACGTTTCTGTTCTCGGCAACACCGAGTTCGGTCGCTCAAGGCCCCGAAATACATACGCTCTAAATTCAAATGTGAATAGGCCTAATAAATCAAAAGACAACCAACAAAACGCACCAGTAGAAAGCCTCCTAAAATGCTCTTATATCGAGTTGGCGATGTTTGTGTGACGTATGGAACATGATCGTCGTGCTACCGAACAATGTGACGTAGCAACCATCTGATCAAACTAGCAACCTTATTTTTGGAGCAAACTATTCCATCAGACTTTGAACCGTGCGACAGCGTTTAATTGCTTATTTAAATAAAATATTAATTTATGGCCTAATTTTATTTTGTAATTTAAATTTATTTATTTTGTAACTTTTCAAAAAAAAAAAAAAAGAAGCACATTTGCGCACATGTTCTCCAACACCGAAATCGTATTATGTTTAATAACACTAATTAGGATCCTAACATAATTTCTATATAATTCGCGACTGCTAATTTTGACTGTAGACTCTGTTATTTCCTATTTAAGAAAACTACAATCAACATTTTAGTTCCTTTTATGCCTGGTTTTCACTATGTCATTTTGTGTCAGTTTCATGTTCGAACATTTTTCAAATGACAAAGTTCTAATTTTGATATCGACTGACATGGTTAAAGAACATTTTAATTTTGGACAGTTTCTGCTTCGCAATCACAATATAAAGAAAACAAATATGACACAAAATGACATAGTGAAAACCAGGCATTAGAATAACATACATATACTGGTTTTTTAAAAACGTTTTTTTCTTTATATTGCCAAGACTAATTGTATTGTCTATACCAATAAATGTTAATATTCGGATATGTTTCGGATATTCGGATATTTAATCTTAACTCTAACGTTATTTAATAGAAAGAAAGCATACTTCAAATTTCAAAATTATATGCATTCGTATTTTTATTCAAAATCGATTATATAAAAGACGACGATTGTATTGAAAAAGTTAATAATTTTGAACTTTTATTAGGACTATGTTTTTAGTAGTCATAAATAGCATTCTTGTTTATTAATTAATTCTAATTGTTAAACAAAAAATAATCAAAAAAAAGTTTTTTTTTCGATTTTAGATTCAAATACCATGCATTGAGATTTTTTTTTTAAACTGATTGTCCGTTTGGTAGAGCTGTAGAGTAGAGTTTTCTATAGAATTGACATAATTTCACTAAATAGCTATGCTCTTTTATTCTAAACCAAAGCCATTCAGAATAAACTGCATTAAGATATGCATGAGAATAAAATAATTTAATGCCGAAAACAAATTTAAAGAAATCACAATTACATATTCGCCGACGTCTAGACAAAGCGTAATAGTTTAAATGGAATAATAAACGTCGGAGCCCTTATATTATGGAATGCAATTTGGTTTTCTAGTGACATGAAATGAAATAACATACAAATGGAAATAAAAAAACTAAGAAAAATAATCAAATAATTTTGAACTATTTATATTTTTTCGAGTGTAAGTATTTCCGTAGGTATTCTATTCAGCATTTTCTATATTATCAAGTGTGTATTTAAAATCGCAAGTAAAGGTTGCATCAGATTTTTAATACAACGCGGTCTTTTATATATATATACGGCCATATATAAATGCAAAGTATGTATATAGACGTTATTTTTGACGTTCGTCATAAATACTTACATAAAATTTCTTTTTTCTTCTTCTTTGTCTGTTAATGATTGTAATTTTTGTAATAATAAAGTGTTAAAGATGATCGTGGACGCTTCTTTTATGGATCTGGATAAGTCTCTGGTTAAAATGTGAGTGTTTGTACTCGTAATTAACTGTTATGTTATGAATGAATTTATCAGCGCTATATTATGCTGTGACCTGGTTTTTAGGCTCTGATTGAATCTCAAGAGTAAATAGCTTAACACTGACATAGGTCCTCTGAAGATCTCCGTTTTGGAAAAGTTGCTGCTCAGTGCGGGCGGAATTTTGTTTTTTTTAATTGCCTATCGTTTTAAAAAATTTCACGAAATTCGCAATCGTTATCAATTTGGTTCAGCAATGTTTAAAGTAATGTTCGAGTATTGCACTACTTTTGATATTTCGTAAAAGGTATAACATTCGCTGATGTGTCGACGATATTTTTAAATTTATCCGGAATAACTTTAGTCACTTATAGTATTTGGTAGTCCCGTAACCGGACGTAGAAATCTCTTTTGCAATTTAATTGGTTTTTTTGATATTATGTTTCCTTGATTTAGCCACACAATTCTCGTTAATCGAGTAGGAAATAGACATTACAAAATGCAGATTTATTCAGAATGCACAAATGATTATTACACATAGAAGTAAAACTATTTGAATTAGATTGGCGGCGAGCGAACACGAGAAAATCAATTGATATGACGGCAACTCAAATAAGTTGTGTTTAACAGCCGAAAACTGTAACAGAACTGATTGAATTTTCTACCTTCTGTTCAATTTATACCATGATATTCTCTCTTATTCTCCCTTTGCCTCTCGCATGCTCTCTCATACCAACACTGATCGTGATATGTGTAATAGCAGCTATAGATCGCTGTTCGTCGTTTGTCATTATAATAGAGTCAGTCTGGTCTGGGTTAGTGTTGCTTGCTGAGGGGGGCGGGCGGCTGTTTCCCTATCGACTTCAAAGTGTTACATTTCGGATCATATGCATGCAATACTTTTTGCAGGGCTCCTTTCCATATCTGAATTAAAAAGATTTATAATAATATAAAATTGTAGCGTCGTTATCTCAGTTGGTTAGTGCGCTAGTCGGCGTGTCGAAAGGTCCGGAATTCGAATCCCGCAACTACTAACATCATAAATTGATAATGCTTTTCTATACGGTGCTACCTCTCGACAGGCCTCCGAGATAAAGCATTACTTCTAATTTCGCGGTTCGCTTTCGTCATTAACGATTCAGTAATGCCAATGTAACGTGGATATAACGTAAAGGCTCGTGGTGAGCTAGTATGGTGATTATTCCATACGTAAGAGTGACGTAGAAATATATCAGCTGTTAGCAAAAGTAATGTCTGTTTTATCCTGACGTAAATGATTTCCAGGAAAAATTTAATGTTTATATAATTTACATTGAAAGCGTAAAACATCGGTTTGAGAGTTATTATATGCTTTGTTTTTACTTGAAAAGCTGTTTTTTAAGTGTCAATAAAGTTCTACTAGTCCTAGTTCTAATAGTCAGGAGTTACATCTTAAAAAAGTGAGGTTGTATGCACGGTCAAAAATTCAGGTTCATTTTTTCAACCTATATCAATTTTTTTTGGTTTAAAAACAATTTTTAAACATTTTGGTTGATATTTATTTACCTTGTATAGTTAAAAAATGTATGTATTTCAACTTTCAACTTTAAAATTGAATTTCTTAGCCATAATATATATTTTCTATACTTTACTGGTTCATAAATTTAAACATCAAGTTGAAAATCCATTTACATTTAAATGTTCAACCTTTTGATTTAAATTATTTACTTTCCAAGTTGAAAACTTTAAATTTTTAACCATCTTGGATGATTTTTATTTACCTAAATGGTTGATAAAATCAACCAAGATGAAAATCGATTTAGATTTGAATGTTTAACCTTTTGGTTTGTGTACATTTAAGTTGTAATTTACCATTTACTATTAGTGCTATATAAACAAACTTCCGTCGAAAATGACGTTTCGAATTATGTAGCGAGCATACGAGTGAATGTTACTGATATGGTGAGAACAAATTTTGTTGAGTATCGCAGGTTCGAATCTCGGCAAGGGTGATATTTTTTTTTACTTTATATTATTTAAAAAAAAATTATTTTTAAATTATTGATTAAGAATTATAAAAAAATCAATAGATAGAAAATAATAAAAAAATAAAATAAAATAAAAAAAAAATATCACCCAGGCCACGATTCGAACCCGCGATACTCAACTAAATTCGTTCTCACCATAAATATAAATGGTAAAATATAAAATAAATATCAATCGAAAGAGAAGAGGAAAATAAAATGCTTCATTTTATGTATACAAAAATTAAATAAAAAAAAAATTATAATTAAAATAAAATGATAAATACGAATTTATAAAATGAATAATAGTATACATTTTTTTTTTAAACTAAAAATTGAATAACCTTGAGAATGAGTTTTCAACTTCATAGTTGATATTTTTTACTAATGCAGTTGAAAAATAATCTACGTGGTTGAATATCCTAACCATACGGTTTAGTTTTGTACTCGCGTACAATTTTTCAACATAATAGTTTATAAATGTAACTCAAAGGTTTATTATGTTCAACTTGCACCTATAATTATTAAACTTTTTAGTTGAACATTTTTATGTAAACTCTTATATACTTAAAATCAACTTTAAAAGTTATAAAATTCAACTCGTTTTGGTTAGGATAAATATGCAAACTTACAAAGTTGAAAAAAGGAACCTACATTTTTGACCGTGTGGGGAGCACACTCCAATCAGCTATCTATCGCATAAATAAGATTTCGTAAAATTACGAGCATGGGCAAATCTTCTTGATTGTGACTGTATTAAGAACATGGATATTACAAGTGAAAAGTTCAGTTTCAAAATATTAAGAAAAAAATCCCTAATGCGTGCCTACGTCGACATATGAACACCCTGTCCTAGGAGTAATGTTTTGGACTGGGCGTTGACAGATCAGTCTGTCAGTACTTGTTATTTTATATATAAAAGAGTTGTAGCAATAACATAATAAGGCAGATTTTTAAAATGATTTGCTTCACTTTATTATTTCTCGTCGTTTTATAATTTTTTTTTCATAGATCCCAGCATTACGAAATTGAATATGGGATTCGAACCCCTTATGAATGAAATTAATTGTTTGTTGCTAGGTCGTTAAATTGCTTTGTAATTAAGTTTAATTTATAGCTTTTGTATTTTCAGTCAGTGTTATTATAAATTCGATACCCTCACTTGTTTTACTAAATCGTTGTCGCATCACAGTTCTCGACTAATCGAATTATTCGCTTCCGAGGACACTCGTGACTTCGGTCAAATATCGGCATAAATTTGTCTCTTTAGATAAATGTAATATATATTTATTTTAATATATTACTAAGTAAATGTGACACTTGTAATTTATTATAACTGACGCTAAATCAGGAATATATATATATATATATATATATATATATATATATATATATATATATATATATATATATATATATATATATATATATATATATATATAAATCAATTTCCGTAAGTTGCCTATATTTTTTAAATACAAAAAGTTTCATATTCAGTTCGCATGGAGATCTTAACGCTATAATTGCCTCGATTATATAAGATAGCAACACAGAAAAGATCAAAATAAACAGAACACTGATCATGTAAAGCAAAACAATGTAAGCCATCTAAAGTGATTTTTATTTATATTGTTCAATTAATTGGTACATACATTACGACATTTTAGAAAAATTTCGTAAATATATCGAAGTTTCTTACAATATTGACTGCTCAATCGATATTATGCAATTAATTTTTAACTTTTGTTCAGGATAGATCAGGCTCTGACCAGGTTTTCAAATTAGTGTTTGATTTCAAATATGATACTCTTTGAAATATCCTTCTATGTATGTTTTCAGATCAAGATGCCTAAATCCAATTTCATTTCAACATTTTATTGAGAAAAAATACTATATAAATAATATTTTTTTACTATTAAAAATAGTCAATGGGACAATTTATTATTTTAATAGGAAAATATCATTAAATACTATAAAACAACACCATGACATTGCCATTGAGTTTATATGAAAAGATTTATTTTTGTATACTATTAAATCAATAATTGTCCCATTGGCCAATTTTAATGGGATTTGAGGGAATTTTTTTCTGGGTGTGGCATAGCAGAATGTTCGATTTGCGAAACAAAAGTTCACTACTGATGTTGATCTTTTATCAATGAAGTATTTACCCAAATTGACTCGGAGACGATTAGATATATTTTCATGATTTACATGGTCCTATTATTTAAATAGGTTGCCAAGACATCTCGAAGTTAAATGTATTTGTCCCCACACGGGTTTCATATACTCCTCATTAAAACTATTTTGAATTATTTTTAATTATTCTGCAACATAAATGTCGAGACCATTACCGGAAACTGATCATTAGGTTTTGGCATTGAAACCATTCAAACAACGGGATCATGTCAAACCTATTAGGGTCAATTTCTACTACAATTACTACCACATGGTGCATTTGTCAAGCTGGATATTCGATTTTACTCCGTCAGATGGTGTTTTTGTCCATTTGAAATTCATTTTGTTCAGTGAAATATGCAGCTATTTTTGGATACATTTGGAGCATTGATTACGATTTGGCTACAGTTTTTAAATTGGTTTTAATTTTTGAGAAATAATCCATGTACCATTTTTAAATAATTTAGCTCTTTTTTTATTTTAAATTTGTTCACAAATATAGCAAATAACAAATTGGTAATACCGTCTTATCCATTAGACGAAAAAGACATAAAAAAATATATTTATTCAAAAATGAAACAAAATTTAATAAAAACTTCAACAAAGTCATTTAAATTAAAAACAAAAATAATGTTAACAATTAGAATTAGTCAATTATATAACAGTAACAAGTGTTTTTGTAAATATAAATAAAATAATCGAAAGCTCTTTTATAACCTCCAATATGAAATATTTATAAAAAGGTACCTTACAAAACAGGTCAAATTGCTCGTGATGCATTTCAGCGAAACTGCCCCAAGTAGATCCCCACACAAATATTTTTAATATTATGAAATCACCTAAAGTAACTCAAAACAGTTATATTAGAATTAATCTACAAAAAAGTTGGATCTGAATAGTCTACATATTTTAAATGTCGGCAGTATTCGTATTTCAACCAGAAAACTTTAACCATATAATGTACTTATTTGATTTTCCCTTTGGACATTGGCGAAACCTGTGGCGCATGTCTTCCCAATGCAATGCATTGTGCAGCTCGTTTCAAATGCCAGTCTGTCTGTTGGTTTTTGCAATATTATGCCAGAACACGTCCATCCATTTCTCCGACCCTGCGTCGACTCCCATATGGTGACGCCGACAAACGATCGTTACAATCGTTTCGCACACCGCACAAACATGGCAGACAGAGTGGCAGCATGAAATTTAATTTATAATCATGTCACTCTGTAGACTGTAGACGTGGATCGTACAATAAACTACATACTTGGTAGACAGACGAAGCAACAGCCACAGCTACCACAACTGAAACTAGCAGCAGGCACGGGACACCCGTTCACGCCTCAAACAGCTCAAACACTCAACATTGTAGTTGCCAATTAATTAAGAATTATAGCTATTTATTTCGTCGGCACCTGCAGACACACAAGCTGTTAAAATAGTCAGTCAGTCAGATTCTACAGTGCCAGGTTCTACCAATGCCAATTTTACTTCTAGATCACAAAAGAACAATTTAAAAGCGCAAGTGCTATTTTTTATCCATTGGTTTTTTAGTTTTTGTCAGATTGGCCTCACTAAGGAAAAATATTGATGAAAAAATAACCATAAATCTTGATAATACGACAAAGAAAATAGTTGGAGATAGAGCAAATATAACTAAAAGTGTTGTGTAAACACTATGTAGTGCTCTATCGTAAAACTAACTCTGTATACTGTCCTCATAGATAATTTTTATCTTGGCATCATTTCTTCATTCTATCGAAATTGTGATTGGCGGTATGAGTAAAATAAAACGAGTACTTATGCATTAAACTTATTTTAGTTTATTAACTCGGACATAGTTCAAAAAAACATGCAACACTTTTACTCAAATGTCATTTTAAATTGCAACCAGTTGGGAAGGTTAGATCACATGGGAAAATTTGAAGTAGGGATATTATGATAGTTGGTGTGTAAGAATTATGTAAGTTTTAGTCGGTATAACTGAATATATCCTTTCACTCTTAGTGTAGGGTATAAAATTCTTTAAAATGTATAAAAATCGTAAGTTTAGCACTCTCCTATTGTTTCCGGACCAGGTATGTTAACTGTACAGTAATTATTGTTTTTGCAAGTAATTAACATGCCCGTACAGTAGGATAGTAATTTGTTTGAAAATACAGTAATTTTCGTAGACTTAAAGTAAATAGTACAATATTCATCATATATAAAAAAAATAGTAGTAAGTTCAAAAAACTAAACCCAAAATCATAACAAAATAAATAAATCCCACATCAGAATTATTTACGAAAAGGTGGAAATAGCTTTTCCAGTAAGAAACAGCTGTCAGCTTCTCATACAGCCTAACCAAAAAACGAAATAAAGACGACTTTAAAAATAGTATACACATTTACAAAAATTATCCATAACTTTTTAAAGAATATGTTTCGGACATCCCCAGAGAAGTTTAAGACCAAAATGAAAAATAATATAAAACAAGTTTTTTAAATATCGCGGTATCAATTTTTTTTTTTGAGGTTTTTGAAAATATTTTTACGAAAATAACTAGAAGGTAGTACTATTAAGTTTAATCCCTAAAACAACCCATAATCTTTTCATAAAAGTTATCGTGATTTGCCCATCGATCGAGTTATAATTAGTTGTAACAAGTGCGTAAAAATAGTCATAGGAAAAACAGTAAATTAGAGTCAAAACAGTACTTTTACAATCAAATGTTTGTAGTGAGAACTTATTGTTTCCACTAAATACTTATAATTTTATTTAATTTGCCATAAATAATGACGGTTTCCCGCAAACACTTCAAATTATTTTATTTTTAACATCCCAACTAGAACAAAATCCGAAATGTTATCTTTGCGACTATCGTTTTTCAGGGGACTTAAAGGTTCTTACAAAAGTTATATATTAGGCATCGTATATCAGAAATGTAACATTTTAAAGTAAACAAATCGGGATAATATAGTGGCACCTCTGAACTTCATACTTCAAAGTTGCCATTCGTTTTTTTGTTGCGTCATACCGCTTGCTGTTAGCGTTTTTTGTGCTCCGTGTATTTTGTGTGGACAAAAATGTCCGATTGATAGTAAAAATATTTACCGCGACGAGTAAATTACGCTTATGAATCGCTACAAAATCGGGTCTATGAAATTGAAAATGTTGTGGGCAGTTACTGACTGCAGGCGTCATTCTACCGTGTAAGGAGGTGTGTCAGGACGTGACTGAGGCAGTGACAAAACAGTGCAGTTAAAATAATTTCAAATAAAATGCATTAAATTTTAAACATAGTTTTTGGTTTTTCATTATTATATCTAATTTTATATTTATTTGATATGTATTAGTTTGTCAAATGATTACATACATCAATTTTTGGAAAAAAAATAATCGAATGACAACCTAATACATTGATAATAATTTGCTGTCATATTTTACATGTGTATTGGTAGTTAAAAGGGTTAACTAAAAGCTGTATTTAAGCTATCTTATCGGCTGTCTAGAGGACAACTTTCTGATGATGACTTTTAATAGTTGACTTAAACATAACTTTTTAGTTATCTTTTCGAGAACTAAAAGTCAACAAAGAGGCGGACATTTGTAAGTCTTTAAGATACCTTTTTGATCACTTTTACGACAACATTTCGATATCGTTAACTTTTTAAAGTTAGCATAAAGTTAGGTTTTGGGCATCGTTTGTCTGGTTGGGATATAGTAATTTATTTGTCGTAATCACTTTAATTGTTTACATTAAACACTTTGTAATTGTTCAATTAATTAGCGTATTCACAGTTCATCGTATTTAAGTATGGTATTCGTACCATGTTGTATATATACAATACAATACAATAACACTGAAACGCCAATTTGTTGTTGCATTCCTTATAAAAGTGAAATATCACAAGTGTTGTATTTTAGAGTAGCCCTGATACAGTTTTTTGATGTCGTATTATGTGAAAGGAAGAAAAATTGTAAAATTGAATATTGAAAGTGGACATAAAATGCTAATTTATTTTTCTTTTTTTTTTCAAATTGAGAAATATTTATGATATTTAAAAAAACCCAAATTTAAAAGAATCAGGCTCCATTTATTTGACGAAATATTTGAACAAGCAGAAAAGTAGTGTTCACAGTTTAATTGCCGTTCTGTCGTATTCATACAATGTCGCACCAATACCATTAAACTGTGAATACGCTATTTAATTTTTCCTAAACACATTCATTAATTCTGTTAACTACTGCATCTATTTGTCTTAAATGGTAAATTTTAATTAGTGTTTGGAACAAACACTTGTCAATTGCCTCAAATAATAATTATTTAAAGTGTTTGCTCAAATCACTTTTATAAGAGGAAGTATTTGCCCGAGTATTGCCGAAAGCAAACATGTCGTTTTTAGTGCTGTGCCGAACCTCACGCAACGTGCAACGTTTGTGCCAGAAGTCACATTCGACACAGACAAATTAACAGATTATGTGTAATACTCATTGGAGATCATAGAGTTTGAAGCAGTTAATCAGAAAATTCGTTTAATATTTGTATTCGAATTCTTTAACATTTTTTAATTATAAATTTCACTCCATAGTTAAATGAGTAACAACAAAATATGTTCAATGCATGCATGCTGTGTGGAATGTGGATTCAGTTTGGAAGCAATAGAAGTATTTGTGGGAAACACGTTTGTGTAATCAAGAGTGTTTTGCGATTAATAATTTAAGCATTTGCTACAAATCAATTAAATTGGTTGTTGCAAATAATATTCCAAACACTTCAAGTATTTGTTTGCATTATTGTTTGCACCAAACAATATATTTTTTTGTGTGTAATTAAAAATTCCCCATTAGAAATTCTCTATTTTTTTTAAATTATTTGTTTAGTGTTTTGAATCTAATGATAAACAAGAAAATTTCTAATGATTATCCAAAAATAATTATCAGTATACCAGTGTTTTTCTCAAACAAATTGTGTAACAAAAAAAAACTGAGTAACAGCTACCAGCGAATAATATAGAATTGATGTCAGTAGTAAAAATTGTGTTGAGTAGCGTAAATAATTATTTCAATTAATGCAGCTATGGTATTTGCATCAGAGAGTAGCAATAATAATTGGATTCGATTGTTTGTTTTCAATTTGCGGACAATTGACTGACTACTACGACTTCTTCCCTATGTCTCGTGGGTCATGACTGTTTCCGAGTAACTCGAGCAATGCAGCAAACGAAACAGGAAGCATTAGGGTGATAGAAACAATAGAGGCCACCAATACATTCACTCAAGAATCGTGCGCCACTTGAGCAGTCCAATATATTAACAAGGTTAAAACCATGAGACTCTGAAACCTCTGCAGTTGCGTCATGCTGTGCAGAAAGTAGGTGGCTAACAGAGCGACGATTGTGGTTCGTGTTCGATCGCTCGACCTGCAAACATGAATGAAACATCAGACATTTCTTAAAACTCTGCGGCACCACTTGCTCTTATTCTCGGAAGTACAAATGAAGTTGTTGATTCAATCACGTCCACCGATTGATACCAAGTATCGGGTCTAGTATTGGTCTCAGCAACAGTCGCACACATGCACTATACAATATACGCATCCAGAAAATACCTTGATATGATTTATTAAATAGTTTCAAGCGAAAATCGCCTGGGCTATCGTAGCGGCGTCGATATGCATTCAAATGGAAACGAATGACGTGAGAAAATGCATGCACAACGTGGTACAGATGAAGAAGACAGCATTCTACAGCATATGTATTAAATGCCGCATAGCAACAGACCATGAGCACGATCAATGAAACCATTCTGTAAGTTATTCGAACACCCTACTCTTTGCGATGTATCGTGTACCTACGAATGAAGCATTCATTGAACGATTAGTTACCACCAGTGTTGCCAGTTTACTCTTTTTAAGTTAGCCTTTTAGTTTAGTCGTAAAATTTGGAGCTTATTTATTCCCCTTTTACTAGCCCTTTTTAAATTTTACTTGCCTTTTTTATATTAAAATGGACCAAAAATATTAAAATGGAAATGCGTATTGAATTGAACATTTTCAAAAACAGAAAATAAAGTAGTTTATAATATTAACGAATCCTGTTCATAGCGAAATATTCATTCATTTTAATGTAAGAAACGTTGCGGGTTTTTTTTTATATATGTGAAATTTTAGAAATTGTGTTTAAAATTTGAAAATTTATTGAGAATTTATAAAAAATCAAAATATAAAATTATTATCAATATCAAATAGTCAATATTTGACATTTATTTATTGAATTTTTAGTGAAAATTGGAATTTTAGTGAAACTATAGTAATTAAATATTATATTAGACTTTATTCGTATGTCTTAACCAACACTGGTTATCACCGTTACCTTGCATTCTCCCAACAACAACAAAAATATCTGTATACGTAACAAAACCGGTAATCAATGCAATTAAATTTTAATTGGTTCTCAGCCGATGCACTCTTTAATTTTATTGCATACAGTTTTCTAAACAATGATTAATCATTAATTGGATGAGTTTACAATAAATTTATGTATATAAAAATGTTATAAAAATATATTTAATATATATAATATATTTTATATATTTGATATATTTTATATATTTTATATATTTTATATATTTTATATATTTTATATATTTTATATATTTTATATATTTTATATATTTTATATATTTTATATATTTTATATATTTTATATATTTTATATATTTTATATATTTTATATATTTTATATATTTTATATATTTTATATATTTTATATATTTTATATATTTTATATATTTTATATATTTTATATATTTTATATATTTTATATATTTTATATATTTTATATATTTTATATATTTTATATATTTTATATATTTTATATATTTTATATATTTTATATATTTTATATATTTTATATATTTTATATATTTTATATATTTTATATATTTTATATATTTTATATATTTTATATATTTTATATATTTTATATATTTTATATATTTTATATATTTTATATATTTTATATATTTTATATATTTTATATATTTTATATATTTTATATATTTTATATATTTTATATATTTTATATATTTTATATATTTTATATATTTTATATATTTTATATATTTTATGTATTTTATATATTTTATATATTTTATATATTTTCTATATTTTATATATTTTATATATTTTATATATTTTATATATTTTATATATTTTATATATTTTATATATTTTATATATTTTATATATTTTATATATTTTATATATTTTATATATTTTATATATTTTATATATTTTATATATTTTATATATTTTATATATTTTATATATTTTATATATTTTATATATTTTATATATTTTATATATTTTATATATCTTATATATTTTATATATTTTATATATTTTATATATTTTATATATTTTATATATTTTATATATTTTATATATTTTATATATTTTATATATTTTATATATTTTATATATTTTATATATTTTATATATTTTATATATTTTATATATTTTATATATTTTATATATTTTATATATTTTATATATTTTATATATTTTATATATTTTATATATTTTATATATTTTATATATTTTATATATTTTATATATTTTATATATTTTATATATTTTATATATTTTATATATTTTATATATTTTATATATTTTATATATTTTATATATTTTATATATTTTATATATTTTATATATTTTATATATTTTATATATTTTATATATTTTATATATTTTATATATTTTATATATTTTATATATTTTATATATTTTATATATTTTATATATTTTATATATTTTATATATTTTATATATTTTATATATTTTATATATTTTATATATTTTATATATTTTATATATTTTATATATTTTATATATTTTATATATTTTATATATTTTATATATTTTATATATTTTATATATTTTATATATTTTATATATTTTATATATTTTATATATTTTATATATTTTATATATTTTATATATTTTATATATTTTATATATTTTATATATTTTATATATTTTATATATTTTATATATTTTATATATTTTATATATTTTATATATTTTTATCAGATTAGCGTATATCTGAAAAAATTAACGATTTATTAATTTGGTGTTTTTCCTAAATTGAACTATGGCACAGTAAATATTTTATGTTTCAATTTACCGTGAAATTTCATCAGCCGATTTCATAGCCTCATGGAAATACCAAGAATAGTTTACCTCTCTTTCGGAAATATGACCCTACATTACAAAAATGAGTCACTAGTCGAAGGTATGAACTATAAAAGGGATGAGATGAGTTTGTGCGATAGAGTAAAAAAAGAGATATCAGCAAAACTGAGACGAAAAATACTATAGTGCTTGTAGAGTACGAAATGTTAAGAATGAGAGGGCGAGAGATGCAACGTGACACGCAGTCATTAAATAAACGAGTAAAATAAACACATGATTTTTTTGAAGACTATAAATCGGAGCAAAATTTGTATGTAAAGCACAACCGAAATAAAATAGAGACGTTAATGTGCAACTCACAAGTTTTTGAATAAACAATTTAAGAAATATACAACATCAACGAACTGTAAAAAAAACGAGTTGGCACATCAGCTTCGATGACTAGGCAATTTTATAAACACTAAACTTATAGTTTATAATAATAGTTTTTGGAATATTTGATCAAATTTACGAAAACACAGATTTAAAGAAAACAATGATGAATTTTTCGGTAATCATTATTATGTATTTTTTGCATACTATTTTAAGTTTTAACCCAAATAAGAAAAACATGGGCACTAGGGCGGAATTATCTACCTTATAAACATGTGCAAATATCACATGTCTCTAGTAGAAATTTTCCCGATCGGTAGTTATCAGGTATTTGTTCGGATATACCCTATTTAATGAACATTGCCTCTTCAGGCCCTTATCGTTTTCACCGTAGTGGTCACGATTAGAGCTACTTTATTTGAATCACATAAGGATTTTCCAATCTAGAAATGATAGAAATCTAATCCGATAAACCCTAAATTTTTTTTTTTATAAAATTACCATTATATTAGAGAAACATATTTTCTACTAGAGCTAGACATGTATTGAAATGGTGATAGTAATTGTTATGACCTCGATATGTGTAAATTTATTTAGACATATCAGTTCAAAACGCCATGTTAGACGTCCGTGAAGTAATGAATTTCCGAGGAAAATCCAATGCTCGTATGTTTGGTAAAATGATAAATGCCATGGATTATGTGACTATAAATACCCTACACATACGTGATAATGTGGTCCAAAGGTCTCCAGGGTTTACGAATTCTTAAAATAACTACAAATATTCAATCTATGTCCATTCATTTGAGTACCCATATGAGGATAAGTGTACCGAACTACTTTTTTTTTTTGACACTACAAGTGGTTTCGTGGGAAATACATTATTATTGTACATTTCATATGAGTTTTCGACAGACGTACTGACAGTCAGACAGACAGACGGACATCGCTAAATCGACTCAGGAGGTCATGATGATCATGAATACACTGAGAAAATCCGATTTTGGCGGACCTAATGGGGTTAATCGAAACAACGTTTCATTGTTGAAACCGAAATACATATGTTGTAACCTCATGTCATTAAAATGATCGTACGTTAGTATTAGTTCTCGTAACTGTACATTCGGTTGCCGTAACCTCATGATTGTATTTTTCATACTGCCAAAATTAACCTTTGTGCATTTGTTACGGCAAATGAGTAAATTGTTGTATTAACCAAATTAACTGCAATCTAATGTCTATCAGCAGTTCGGTGCTAGATTCTGGCTAACTATTAGGGATACATACAGAAACGTCAAAAATGTTCACAAGTCGAAAACAATAGGAAATTTATTAATTAAGTAATAATGCTGTATAAATATATAAATATTAACAAATTTTTTATTTAATTCAATACAAATTTGTGGCTAGCTGTTGAAATATTAAATTAACTGAAAAAAACATATGACCATATGTGCCAATGGAAATATTCGGATATACTTTTCTATACCGGATATGCGATGTGTTACAAACGACGTACCAAACTGAATATGCCCTTTCACTCTTAGTGTAGCGTTGTTATTTATAAATTTAATTTTCGAGATGGTTGTTTAAAGAGTAGATTCCATCAAATGAAGTTAATGCTAATTCTGAAATAGAATGTTAAAAAGCAAATAAAATGAAGTATATCTGCTCTGATCGAAGTAGAATGTGAACCCTAGCGATCAATTTAAATATGCCTCACGATACCATACTCGCCATGCGAACTGCTCAAACATTGATGCAAAACATGTTAATTTTCATAAGAAGTTTGCGTCATGACATTTAGTTGTCGTGCTCCGATCCACGGATGGTGCTGAAACGTAACAGAGTTTGGAACACAAACAGTAACTGTTGTAGTCGTATCTCTCTATATTTCAAAGATACAAAACTCACACATGCATAATGGCTGCGTAATATATCCGACAATGAATAAATGCATGAATGAATATAACCAAATAAAAAAATCAAACTAATTTATGTGCGCATACATTCTCATGTTTTCTAACGTTTATATGAGACATGAGCGTAGTTAGAGGGAGTTCAAAATATTAAAAAATGTATATATTTATTTTTTGCTTTTTTTTATTCATAATTTAAATTAATTTTAATAAAATATTTCGATTTTCTTTTCTTTTGTTTTTTTTTACAGATTAGCCAACGCTCAGAGGAGATGCAAGATACGGTAGTGGCGGAGATGCCTTTCTTGAATTTGCTAATATCGAAAATGTCGGAAATCCCAGATCCAAGAGATTATTTCACAAACGTATCACTCTGTTGAGCGCTGTGTGAAGAACTTAATTAATAATAATTAATTGTATTAGTATCTAATATAAAGTTCAATTTTAATATAATTTTATTTGTTTCAAAGTGCATTAAGAAAGTAGAATGTTTATGATAACTCATATTAAACATTGTAATCGTCACGAAGAATTTGGGTGTGATTGTATAAACAAGCGTGGCTCCTCCCATATAACTAAATCTTTAAAAATAATTTAACTCATGACCTACTAAGAGCAGAGTTATAAAAATCAATAATAGTATTCTCAACTAACCATCTCGTTATTTCCCTTTTCTATTTTAAGATTTCTGAGAAATTGATTGTTCAATTTTAAATACGATTTACCACAAACAATCAAGCGTTGGAATATAACAAATATTATTTATAAATTTATAATCTTTCAAATGAGACTATTATACTGGACTTATGGTTCACTAACTATAGCAGTTTATACACACAGGGAAAAATATGTTTTGCAGCAAACATTTTATGTTTCATCTACTTTCATGAATTTCCAAATTTTTAAAACTTTTATTTTAACATCTATATATAATCATACATTATGAAATGTACAACAAACCAATTTGAAAAATTAAAAATTAAATGTTACAGCCAATTAAAGTCATTAAATTTATGATTGCAAATATATTATGTTTGTTGAAAACTATTTTTTTTTCTCTCCGTGTATAATTACAAAATGTATTTCTTTTACACCCAGTAAAAAATTCACTCAAATCCTATTAAAATTGGTCAATAGGACAATTATTGATTTTATAGTACACAAAAAACAAATATTTTCATATAAACTCAATGGCAATGTCATGGTATTTTCTAGTATTTAATGGTATTTTCCGATAAAAATAATAATTTATCCTATTGACTATTTTTAATAGTAAAAAACTATTATTTATATAGTAGTTTATTCTGGGTGTACCAAATTTTCCATATTTTAAAGGTAAAGAACGTAACTCCAAAGTTTACAAAATTGGAGTTCATTAAGTAATTTTTTGTCTGTAAAGCGTCCGGTTACGTACGATAAGAAAGATCAAAGATCTATTTAACAAAAATCCATTGTATATTTTTATATATTTCCAATTAACATGTATAGCAAGGGGGCACCTATCTCCCCTTGCAATGTATAATCGCGGCTACGGTTGTTGCTGTAGATACAGACACATATCATATATGTACACTTCAGTTGGGGGCTCGTCTATTCGTGTGTACTAATTCAACATATTAGTCTGCCACGCTGCCTGCTTTTGCGTACATCGGTCTGGCCTTCGAGTTGTCCGTCCGTCCGTACGTCCGTCACACAGTGTTCAATGTGTATCTGAATGAGTCAGATTTATCTACACATCGTAGCTTTTCGCTACGTGATCTACTGACAGTATCTATGAACGCACGCACGATTCAATGGCTGCAGTCGAATGCTTCTTTCTCCCTTCCCAGTGAATGCATTTCAAGGCAAATGCAAATCATAGTATTTTATATACCCAATAACGGTATAGGACTCAATATTATGGACGCATTGAAATTGATTCAATTATCAGCGAACTGCAAAATCTTTGATTGTATTGAATTTCATATCAGATATAATATATGCAATAATCAGCAGATATATTGGTAAAACTGAAGTAACCAATTAAGTGTGCTCTATATATATAACCAGGGGTGGACTCACCTAACATACGGGCACCAGGCCAATAAAACATAATTTGTGAAATCTTCTGAAATTTCGAAATGATCCTTTAGACGTTTATAAGATCTACTCTTCTACATAAATATTTAAAACATGTAGACAAATTTACGTTAGAAATGTCCTATACATGGATCGAAATGTATGTAGATACACGGAGATATTTATAAAAATTTGTATTTATTTGAACTGATAACTACACAATGTATTAGAAATTAGTTTTTTTAACTTATCCGGAATTTGTGGTGTTTATATGTTTGCTGTTTTTTTTTATATAATTTGAAGTTCACTAAACCATAATATGGTGGACAGTGACCGTTTAGCGATTTCACACAACTTACGATGAACGCACTGCGAATATATGCACGAAACCCAATCAAAGCAAGGATTTTCTGTAAGCGCATTATTAGCGCATATTAATCATATTCAGGGACCGTTAAAAGTAACATTTAATTGCATATTTATTATTGCTTCATTACTAAATTAGTAAGGTTTGCCATTTCATCTTTCATTGTTGCGGTGCGCAGGAAATCAGTATGATGAACGATGAAAGCACATTGATAAAAAAAAATCATATAAGTAGTATTTTTCGACAATTTAAATAACTACTATAAATTAGTATGTTATTTTTTATTTCGGACATTAATCAAATATTTGTTTACAGATTTTTTTGAATATAGTATTTTTGTTTAAAGGAAATTCTATCGCAGTATGCAATCCATTTCTATATCGTTACTTGTATCAATGCAAGATGCAGGAGAATTCAGTGTGTCAGAATTTTCTCGGTACGAGACATTTTATGAAATCTAATCAATTGAATCTAATCGAAGAAAAATGATAAAAGTTCGAGACTGCTTCGCTGCTATGTCGAGCCTATCTTGTCATACAATTTACATGTCTAAGAATTTAGCGATAATGCTACAAGATTAAACTTTTTATATTAAAAAGCGAAAATACTTCGAAGCATCTAAGGTATTTGAGAGATTGCTGACTGGGATGGATCAGTAAAAACACAAAGCTCGGGTGTTTTTCATTTCAGTACAACCCTATTTGATCATATCTTTTCGAGAAGCTCTTCTTTATGTAAATCATCATAAAATGGGTGATCTACATAAAGTGATTTACTTTGAATTTACTTTAAATTAATTAATTGACATTAATTGTTTTTAATAAATACAAATAATTTTATTTACAATTGTAATAAAATTGATATAAAATTAGTTCTACAACTAACATTAGAAATTTCTAAGTTATTTTTTTTTAGTTCAGATATGATGTTGGTTTTTACAATATTTATTTTCTCCAAAATTATACATTTTTTACCCAGCACATTTATATTCAATTTTTGCAATGTTGGTTTCAACATTTTTATCATTAAAGTTGTTTTTTTTTTGCTCAGGATTTTTAATTTAAAAAATTTTAATTTATAATCATCGTACCAAACCCTACGTAATACTACAAATACACATGGAAAATTATAAGTAACATCTTTTTTAACTCAGATATAATGTTAGTTTCTAAAATATTTACTTTCTCAAAATTATAAAAATTGTTGACAAAAGCTTTCATCCAGCAACTTAAAAAAAATACATTTATATTTTGCGTTGTGTGTATTAAGAAGACGAATTTTCCCCGAAAAGCCTACACAGATTTATGAAAACCTTTGTCTGCGTTTTTAAAAATATGAGACACCCTGTGACACTAGTACTATTTTTCTATTTGATTTTTTAGCTCCAAATATAAATCAAAATATAAGGAAAAAATATGAAATATAAATTATTTTTTAATATAAAACGATTTTAATGTGAACTTTATTTTATATACTGCCCCACGTTTCATTTTGTTGCATTCATCTTAAAAACGTTTTATATTAAAAAATATATTTTTGTTATTTTTTTTTTGTGCCAGTTAGATTTTCGTCTGACAGAATTCGAAAAGCCTAATATTATTAAAATTAAAAATATTCATGTTTCAAAGTTTCTTAAATATGGACCATGACGATAGAACCATGGTGACCCGGATGGCAAGTTCGATGCAATATTTAAAATCTCAAGACTGTAGCTCATCGCGAAGGTAGTTTAAAATCAATTACACAATTTGTACCGAACACACAGCCAAGGAAGCAACATAATAAATATGTTTTAAAAGATATTTAAATAAAACATATTTTCTGATATACAACGTTTAAGAAGTGAACTCTTTAGCAAGATTTAAAATGAAAAACGGGAGGCGCATCCAACTGATAATATCATCTTACGCCACACGGTTTTCCTTTTTGTATCTTGCTGAAAAGTTCACTTCAAGAAAGCGAGCTAATGAAAACGTTTTAAAAACAATTTCAATATTTTAATATTTAAATATAAGGTAAATAAAATCCAGACAATGTATTCGATTGATAAAGGTTTATCTAAATATGAAACTAAATCGAAGAAAAGTCTCGTTTCTTGCATAGTTTAAGGCATATATACTGCGTAAGCAATTCAAATTTTATTATTAAAATTTTATTTGAAATTTTGGTTTGGTGGCCAATTCTTACATATATTCTAAAAAAAAAATGTATGCCTTTCATGACGGTGGCGAAATTATTAAAAAATCTTGTTCGCCCCCCAGTATAGTAATATTTAATTTTTTTTGCAAATTCTGATATATATATATATATATATATATATATATATATATATATATATATATATATATATATATATATGTAGTACGTACCTGATTCATGTTTCTGCTGTTTCGAATCAAAATTAAGCGTTATATACAGTACCAAATCTAGCGGTCGTTCACTTTCAAATATTTATTTACACAAACAGTTTTTTCACTTTTTTTATACGGATGAACAAAGCAATCGTGTCCCCAATTCAGTTAATTTGTTATTCGTATTTATTTATTGTTGATAAGAGTAGCTTTATATGTTACAAATATTTTTGAAATTTATTTATGCCTTGAATTTGGTTAAAATAAACAAACTAGAAGCGAAGCAAACAAATCTTAGAACATCCTGTTTCAAAGATTTCTTCTAACAAATTGTATCGAGTGCTGCGGTCGTAGCGCCTTTTTATACCGGAATCAACAAGTATCTGCCACCAATCAACGCGCTGCGGGTTCTAGCGGTGCTTCAGATGAGATGACGCTGACTCCCCTAATGACTCCATTATTCGCACAGTCGGTCGCTAAAAACGCGTGCAATCAGTTGGACCCTCGTCGGTATTCGGCTGCTAGCCGGCATAGTACGATGGGTGGTTGTAATGGACGAACGGACGGACAATCGAACGGTAGGTAGGTAGACGGGGCGATAATATGAACACTGACAATTTGCGAATCCGAATCGAACGTCGCTTGACAACCCGTTGACGACTTTCCATTTCAATTTGCCTTCGATTTTGTCATTATTCAATGTATCCATCCCATCCATCCGTCCATCCATCCGTTGCTCAAAGTGTGCGTGTCGTTTATAAATTCCTCTCGTTTTGCATTTTCTTTGTTTTGCTTGGTTTTCTTACGCTCTCAGCAGACAGATGCAAAATTTTGTTTTAATTAAAATGTTCAACTATATATCAATATAGGAGCGAGCGTTGGGCACGAAAAACTTCTGTTTCTGAATTGATACGAAGCTCAAAAGTCACGTGTCCACTAAAAAAATCCGTTCCAAATTTATTATTCACCTGCATGCATCTACATAAATTTGCATTGCACTAATCCAAGAATTCGAATTTACTACTTTTCTTTGATAGTTAATGTAATCGCACAAAAATATTACACACATTGTATCAAATTAAAATTGAAAAACAGATAAAACTCAAAAATAACTCAAAAAATAAAATAATTGCCCCAAACATAATTTTGCGGGCACCACATACAAGTTTGGAGAATTATCTAAATTACATATACCATAAATAGCTGCAAACTTGCAATCTTGATCCATATGTACAAATCGGTAAGTGTATCGAATTTATATTTTTTTTTTCAGCCACCACAATATTTTTTACACGTATATGTAAGTAAGCACAAGGTCAACATATATTTGAACCAAAAAGTTCACTTCAGAGGGTTTAATTGGTATTTGAACATAAGTGGTCGGTTCACATTTAACAATCGACCGATCAAGACCATATGTTCAGACAACGTATTCAAATGTTTCATTGGTCTCACTCTTCTAGATTGTATATAATCGTGATTTCGACGGACTTTTAGAAAAACACCGCTAAATCGACACAGAAAGTCATGCTGATTAAGAATATATATATATATATATATATATATATATATATATATATATATATATATATATATATATATGGTTTCTTCTTGGTGTTTCAAACGGTGCACTATGGGACAGAAGCTTAGTCTAGCTCGCCGAAAATCGGAAATTAAAGATTGTTGCAGAAAGTTTAAAAATACATCATTGTATTAATAATTTCTGAGAACCCAGAGAAAAAACAAAAAATGATACACCCTAGTAAAAAAAAAACCTTTTGTAGGCTTGCTTAAAGTCAAAAAATTAAAACAAGTGCTTTTTAAGACATTAAAACTGTCGTAACTCTTTCAATATATACTCCACATCCAGAGTGTTAGTTTTATATTATTGGGTATTGAGAGAACTATCATCTTGTGTACACAAATTTCAAATGTATATTCGTGTTTTTCCTGATTATTTGTCAAAAACATAAAACAAAAACCAGTTGGGAAGGTTAGATCACATGGGACATTTTAAATATGTTATTATTATGATAGTTAGGATTATCAAAATTATAGTCGGTCTAAGCCGACTATAAATACCCTACACATATGTGTGGTTACCATTCAAATGGTATATTGGTCACCAGGGTATACAAATCCTGAAAATAATTACAAACTTTCAATCGCTGAAAGTTCGGTACAAATGTACCGAAATTCGATTTTTTTTTTGGAACCACAAGTCGTATCGGCGGAAAACATTATTTTCATGTATTTGAGCATGATTTCAATATATATTTGACCAAAAAAGTTTACCACGTATACAGTAAAATTGATCTGTAGATGTAAATTTAATATGAGGTATTTTTGAATATAAATGGTCAGATCACAGGTCACAATGGTCCGATCTCGCCATACAGCGTAGGTATATAAGTAATCTAAATTATAAGTTTCATTTATCTAACTCTTCAATTCAATAGAATTGACTTTTGTCCCACAGTGCGGTGTACTAAACTGAATATACATTCAAAGAAATAAAATCGTTCTTCACAAACAATAAATTAGAATAAAGAACTTCTTTTGTGGATTTGCCAATAACCTACATTATTAACGGTCATCATCAATTAACATAACTACTTCTTATTATTTAGCTTTTATAAATTTTGGTCCCTCAAGGGGCTATGAATAATATTGCACGATGACATCGAACACAAAATTTCAGTTTAACGTGTGCATCAGGCCCGTAGCCAGGATTTACGTTCAGGGTGGGGTTTAAAAAATTAATTAATTTTTAAGAGGGAGTTCCAGAAAATACATCCGCGTATTCTTTTTAATATTTACTCATTCAGATTATGTAAGGATTCAATATTTTCACGAAAAACTATAAGGAAAAGAAAACAGCCTTAGTCGAATTAGCATTATATGGATTGGAATAGTATGGTATATTCATAAAATAAGTTTGCATTTATTATTCGCTAGCCCTCAATGTGTTCCCAAATGCTTTAGCGACAAATGCATTTATATTAAAATTATTTTTGTGGGAAACGCAAATTTAAAAAATATTAAATTCACTTAAAATGTTTCATACTTCTGAGAAATTTTTAAATATTATCATACTGTAAGATTCTGTGAGCAAAACTCTCAAACTGTTATATTTAAACTTTTACATTTAAAACTGTAACAATCAAGAATGTGTGTTATATAATCCACAGATTGTATCCGATTTTAAATGTATATAATATTTATATTAAATGTAAAATTCTTTTTGTATGAAAATAAAAACTTTTAAAAAAACTTACATTCCTTCTGGAAGCAATCTTCAGGTATTTTAAAACTGTAATATTCTGTGAGCAAAGTTCTCAAATTGTTATTTTAAACATTTAAAACTGTAACATCATAAACAAAGTTTGAACCAAATCCACAGCATTTAAAAAATTAGGTGGCCGGACTGTCATGGTATAAATGTTTTTAAAAATTTGTTCTTAAAAAAAAAAAAACAAATGATAAATTCGTTTGATACATACAATGTTATTTACACAAACGAAGTTCTTTTGTCTAATTTGTCGTTTGTGAGGAACGCATTTTTACTTTGCGTGTTCAGTACAATAAGGGCATTATCTGAAAAAGTAAATTTGAGATATTTGCGTTTCAAGTTTTTGAATGTCCGTCACGCCTAGCCTGAAACACTTTCAACCCAAAAGTCGTGGGAGAACTTAACTTTTAGAAAACGTGGCTCAAATTTGAAAATTGATTAGTTAAAATTCAATTATTTATGGTTTACTAAAAGTTTAACGTTTTTTTTACCAAATTTTCAAAAAAAATTGTGATGTGTAATATCTTCTAAACTATTAAAGATAGCGGATTGGTTTTTGGTTTGTTTGGTACATACTTTTATGCACGTTAATTCGTGTATAGACCATTTAATGGTATTTAACTATATTATGCTCAAAAAAGGACTATTTTTGAAAAAAAACTATGTTTTGGCACTAGTTACCACTAATTATGACCCATAACGGTGGAAAAATTATGTGAAATTTGTATGGGTTATTTTAGTGGCAAAAT
Organism: Dryomyza anilis; assembly: GCA_951804985.1. Taxonomy (NCBI): domain Eukaryota; kingdom Metazoa; phylum Arthropoda; class Insecta; order Diptera; family Dryomyzidae; genus Dryomyza; species Dryomyza anilis. The sequence continues at coordinate 39,591,519 of OX638134.1, read as the reverse complement.
TTAATAGTTTGAGCAAAAAAAAAAAGTTATTTTCAAAAAAATATTTTAAAAAAATCGAACAAAAAAAATTGAAACCGCGATATTTTAAAAAACCTGTCTACGATTTTTTTTATTTTAGTTTTAAAATACTCGGTGGGGATGTCCGAAACATATTCTTAAAACATTTCAGTTCTCCCACGACTTTTGGGTGTTTCAAGCTAGGCGTGCCGTAACTCATAAAGTATCAGTAGGACTAAAGGTCAAATGAGCTCTCCCGTTGGGATATAAATATTACTATCATTTATTATTAGTCTTATATAAAAAACAATCTGAATGAGAAGCTGAGAATTATATTATAGAGAGTTATATTCAGAATTTGAATGTTACAGTTTGAATAAAACAGTTAGAAAGTTTTCCAAAAGAATCTTACTGTTTCATATTTTGCTCTCAGAAGTATGCAACATTCTAAGTGACTTTTTTAAGTTTTTCGTTTCTCACAAAAATAATTTAATGTTTAATATATATTCATTATATATTCATTTGTCGCAAAAATAATTTGGCACATTTTGAAAGCAAATGTACTATCGTCCAGATGAAATAAACCTCAATTTATGATAAACGTTATTTTTACAGCAAACATGTAAACTTTTGGGAGCAAAGTTAGAGCACGTTGCAAAAGAAAATCATTTGACGCAAACCATATGAAAACGTTTTATTTAAATATTTATTATTCTTATATTTTACGAAATAATTCATATATCATACGAAAAATGTTCCCTTAAATAAGGAAAGTTTTCTTCTATTATGGAAATCCCTTTCTTAAATTAAGTAAAATCGTATATTCAAAATTTCCTTAATATAGTAATAATAGTTTGGCGCTACAGTCCTATAAAAACTTAGGCCGAGCTCTCTCACCATTTTATGTTATATTTGTACTCAAACTGGCGGGACCTAACAGTTTAATGCCGAATCCGAACGGCGGGTGAGTGCTTTTCATAGGCAATGTTTTACTCTCGTAGGTTACCCATTTACTACTAAAAGGTACCACGGTATAGAAAAATGATTACTATGAAAAAATGTTGTTAGCCCCAGTCCAAGCTTGAACCTGGGACCTTTCGGCTCGCAGTCCAACGCACTAACATGGAGCTACCAACGACTCCTTAATATAATGCAACTATTTTCTAAGTATATGAAGTTGTTTGCCATATAAAAACAACACGCAAAGAAAAAAAAGTTCCTCACAAAGGAAAAATTAGACTTCAAGTGTGGATATCTTTCGCGTTTTTCTCTTTGCTTTTTCTAAGTTAAAAAAAAAAAATCATTTTTATATAGATTTTTTTTATTTATTATCAATGGCGCATTCATAGACAATTTTAAAACCAAAGTCGAATTTTTTAACAATTTAATGTAAAGTCGACTTTAAATTGTTTATGAATATGCGCCATTATTTTTAATTTTATAAATTTAATTTTGTTATTTTCAACCAATAGCTCGTATTTTCAACCAAATATCGGGTATTTATACAAAAATTTGTCTGAAAATGAATCTTAGAATTATATCATCATTCGTTTGAGTGTTACATTTTAAAATGTGACAGTTTTAAATGTTTGAAATAACAGCTTGAGAACTTTACTCACAGAATATTACAGTTTGAAAATGCCTGAAGTTTAATATAAATGTTATATACATTTGTTGCAAAAGTATATTCACAGTGAAGGCAAACGAACTTTGTTAAAGAATAAATAATTTCTTTTTACAGTAAATATGTAAACATGTGCGAGCAAAGTCAGAACACGTTGCATAAAAAATTCTTTTGTCGCAAACATTTTTTTTTTGCGTGCTGTTTTTATATGGCAAACAACTTCGTATACTTCATAGACAAAGTGAATAAGTCTGTGGTATTTAAACTAGTTTTTTTTTATTTTTAATGTTTTTTTAGGTCCTTTGTTTATATCCATTGTTCTGTGAATCTAACCCGTGATAAGCGTGATAAATATCACCATGAGGTTCCATGCACAAGCCAGAGTTCGAACCGGTAACCTTTAGAATGCAAGCCCTGTTGAGCCGACAATGTGGTCCTTAATGATATTGTTCTTAGTAGGATATATGATTGGGTGTAATATATTGGCAATTATTAGTTTCATACTTAGTTCTGTAATATTTATTCAAAAACCAACTTTAGTTAATTCCAAAAGGAAAATAATACTGGTTAATTAAACCATTGTGTTTAATTATTTAGTGAATGTCAGCATGTCAACTGTCAGCATGACAACTAATATTTATCATCCGTTATAATATGTCAGTTTCAACTATCTGTACAAACGCATTTGAAACCGCAGTGGATCTAATACTGTGTAAAATTATATGAAAAATACGAGGACCGCATGTTGATAAAATAAATTATCGTAGATTAAATATAATCAGTATTATTAATACTGCCAATTGTGTATATTAACGTCATAGTTAAGATATCTATAGACAGTTTAATTATAGCTTTCAAATAAATATTGAAAAATGTCCATCCAGATTAATAGAGAAAGTAACTTGTTTTATTTCTACTTAGTTGTGGTATCAGATGACAATCATATTCAGCCCGATACTACATATGTAAATACTCCAAAAATAAATACGTAAAATTCATCTTTTTAATAAAAATTGTTTTAACATTCACCATTTCTACCAACGACTGTAAATATGAAGACACGAATCAAAGAAACAAGTAAACGAGTTGAATTAATCAATACCATTTTAAATGACGTGATAACAATGATATGACATATTTTAAGTAACCACGGCTCGACAATTGAAACCATTTTTGTGTTAGCTCTGAGCTCTGACAACTATAGTGGTGTTGTGCTATTTTTTTAGGTTAGGAAATAAGGTTTAACCCGAAAATTTAACCGTTTGGTTTATTTGAGTTGTAATTTTCCCAAAACCTTGTTTTTTATATTATTATGTCATTGTATAATTTTGAATTGTCCCTTATAAAAGCTGTGTTATTACACGACTAACATTTACGTTTATGGCGCTGCTTTTTATTATTTTTATTCCAAATACATTCCACTGTACATTTTAAGAAAATTTGTATTTGTTCTAAATAAGTAAACCGGTACTTAAATGGAACCAAATTTGTGGCAACTAAGTCTCTACCGGCTTTTTGGGTGGCAAATAAGTATATTTTAATAATTATAACAGGCAATTGTGTGGCTACCAGTTACATAAAACTATCATTCATATTCCTGCAGGATAGAAAAGTTATCACTGAATGAAGATCAACCACTTGAAACATTTTCTACCCTCGAATATATTTAACCCATTCGTAAAAAAAATTTTGGGTTTTTATGGTTGTGTGCACGCAAAGAAAAAAAACGTTCCTTACAAACGAAAAATTAGACAAAAAAAAAAACTTCGTTTGTGGATTTCTTTGCAAGTTCCCTCTCTTTCTCGCACATTGCTTAGTGCGCTGAATGATCTTTCGTCTCTTTCTAACACATTGCTTAGTGCGCTGAATTGTCTTGCCTCTCATTTATTATTGTTGATTGCACAGTGGAGCAAATTTCCTCTTTTCGTCACAATATATATATTCCACTTTTAAATTTTATATTTCAATTTCATAATATCTATTTATGCCATATAAATATTTTTATTAGCAATTCGTATGTAATATTTTTCAAATAAAATTAATATTAAAAATTAGAAATTGACTATAGAAAATTTATTATATTTTAATATTTATAAACACAATTAGAAAAAATAATGTAAACCTGAATCAAATACTTCGCTAAATTTCTTATATAATTAACACCACTTAATTATTTTGCAACTATATTAACATAGATATCAGCTATCGATATTACATATATCAACAAAAAAAGTATTTATTTCTGAAATATCATAAAGTACCGAATTTCAAAAAAAAAAATTGTAACTTGATATATATTTTTCATTACTATAGAATTTAATGTGATATTTTTAAATTTTCGATTTTGTTTTGATTTTTAAATTGAACACCACAAAACCTTATGCTGACAAATATGAATATTATATAAAAATGAGAGAGTGATCGTACCTTTAAGTATTTGTACCATGGTAAATTTCAATTGAAATTACCAAAAATTTGTAATTGAATACCAAAATAAAACTCGCGCCACAAACAACAGACACTTACGTCAAAACAAACAACTGTTAAAAATAATGTAATTAGTAGAATTAGTACAAATTAGTACAATAAAATAACAAAATTTAATTAAGTGAAAATAAGAAAATGTGCTACATAAGAATTTGTGAATGTTTGTATGTGTGTCTGTATGTCTGTCTGTATGTATGTATGTATGTATGTATGTATGTATGTATGTATGTATGTATGTATGTATGTATGTATGTATTTATGTATGTATGTATGTATGTATGTATGTATGTATGTATGTATGTAAGTATGTATGTTTCGAATAGGCGTCAAATCGACTAAAACGAATCGAATAAAATTTTGACACAATATGCATGTTGGATCTGGGCAGAGTATAGGGTATATCTTGGTGAGATTGGTGGAGTGGGCGTGGCTCCTCCCATATAACCCAGAAATTAAAACAGAATTTGGAATGGCAAATTTTATGAAATTTCGGTCAGCAGGGGTTTCCAACCACCCCAAATTCTTTAAACTCACCACACCGAAATTCACCACTCTATGGAGACAAACACTACGGAGAAGAATTCTATCGCGATTATTTCTACGGGAAAGCGTTCTACCGGGAAAAATTTAACTGGGATGAATATGAATTTAACAATGATTCGATATATCGCAAAAATACATCGATGTATCGAATAGATTCTGAGGCTTATATTGCATCGGAAAACATCGATGTATCCAAGCAATATATCGAGTGTTTATAAAACATCGATGTATTTTGGACATCCCTAGTTAGTTAATTATAAAATCACAGAGGAAATATAATTTAAAAAAAAATATTTTTAAAGAAAAATATATATCAAAAAAATATATTCTTCTTTTATATTCGATTATTTTATCAAAAAATATATTCGTTTCACTTTCCACTCACTTTCACTATTCCACTAGTGAAATACTATATTCCACTCTGACAAACTGTTCTTGACTATTCAATAACCTGTTTTTACAAACAGCCAAGAGCTACCAACTTTACTATCATTTATTATAAGGTATTTCACAAAAATGTGTCTGAAAATGAATCTTAGAATTATATTATGAGCATTCGTTTGAGTGTTACAGATTAAATGTATCGAAATAACAGTTTGAAATAACAGAACTTTACTCACAGAATATTACAGTTTGAAAATGCCTAAAAAATGCTTGATGTATGCAACATGGGAAGTAAGAGAATATATTTTTTTTTAGTTTTTATTTTCACACAAAAAGAATTTTACGTTTAATATAAATGTTATATACATTTATTGCAAAAGTATTTTGGAATACATTGAAGGCAAACGAACTTTTGTTCAGAATAAACATCTAAACTTTTGCGAGGAAAGTTGGAGCACGTAATTATTTTGCCGCAAACGTTTTGTAACCGTTTTTTATCTTTGCGGTTTTTTGTGGTTCAGGTAGATATTTTGATATACGCAAAGAAAAACAAAACGTTTACAGATCGTTTGCGGAAAAATAATTTCTTTTACAACGTGATTCAACTTTGCTCGCAAAAGTTTACTCATTTGCTTAAAAAAAACGATTATTATAAAAGCAGTTTTTATTTATTCTGAACTAAAGTTCGTTTGTCCTCAAAACGAAAAACTTTGGGAGCAAAATGTCAAACTAAGATTATGCGATCAAAACTTCAAAGTGTTGTATTCAAACCGTATAACATTCAAACGAATGCTAATCCGGTGATTTTTTTATACAAGACTAATAACACTGCTCTACACTCATTTTGGTGCAGTATAATCTGCAGCAAATATTGAATACATTTGTGGCGCTGAAAAAATTAGTTTGCAAGATATACGGAAAATATATTCAACATTTTTCAATAAATATAAACATTAAAAACCGTTATTACTTAATTTTATTTGATATCTGTATGATAAGTAGAGACCAAACTCGAAAACAGACAATTTTGTGAAATTTCGTACTTTCAAAAAAATGTTTTTGTGGTAAACTCTTCAAATAGGAGAAGACAAAATATATCTGTGGACGTTGTACTGTCTAAAGGCTTTTTAAATTTTGAAACCCGGGTCCCTAGCGGTTTCACCAAACAGTTCCGCCAAACATATTTCAACATATTTCAGTGGTGTCATCTATGAAAAAAGTCGTAGAACAAAATTAATTCAGAATCAGCTCAAAACAAAAAATTAAGCTTTTGAAAGTTAAATTTACAAAATTTATATTATTTTGCTTATATCTCAAAAACCAAATTTTCACGAATAAAAGAAAATATTCGTATTGTAGCGCAAAGTTTTATAAGTCTAATATCGAAAAGATAATTTCATTATTTTCTTTTTTTTTGGAATTTTAAAAATATAAAATTATAAATGGGATAAAAGGATATATCTCTAAAATTAGAGCCAATTTGAAAATTTCGGAATCAGCGCAACAAATGTATACAATATTTGTCGCAACTTTGTCTGCTCAATGTAAACATTTGATAGTAATGAATATGAACAAATCATTTTTTGATTTAATAAAAAAACAAGAAATAAATAAAAATAAAAAAATAATAAATATAAAATAGATTTTTTTACACCCAAAAACAAAAATAAATGATGTATTCCGGATCCTTCATAGGTCATGGAAGTTTTATCTCAAAATTCGCAAAAAAATAAGTCAGGAGGATTCGAGTAAATCTTAATTAATATATTTTAAATTATTTCTTTACAATTAAATTGTTATTTAATAATTTTTATCGGATTTCCACGTCACATGAACGTTAAAAAAACTCTGTATTTGGAACACCTATTAAATACAAACGCTTTTTCTTATGGAAATCGCTGCGTGAACATACCCCAAAGTTAGCAAAGCTTCGTCAAAAGCTAATCAGCTGTTTAGATTATTAAGCACAACAAACAAGCAAAGAAAGCTCACATAATGCTCCAACTCGTGCCGGTACTCAAGGTCGTGCCAATTCAGTGCCTTTTGCATCGCTTTCGCAAGAGAACGCAATATTTAAGACCTCAGTGAATAAGAGGCAGTGCGACGACTAGGAAGTAATAACTGCTTCATTAAAAAAATAATAATAAATAAATATCAAGAAAATGAGTTTGATGCAAGTGGTTTCCTGCAGACTACCCGGTGTTGGTAATCGAGCATTGGGAACTGGAGTGCGGTACTTTTCATCGACAATTTCTGATAATAAAGAGTAAGCTCTCTCGTCGGTCTTCTATTATATACTACAGTTCCGAAAAAGATTGGTGGTGTTGCGAGGGCCGTTTTGTCGTGTTTGCAAATGCAATTCGAATATTTGATGCAAGTGCATCTAGTTAGTATCAAATTTGACAGTTATCCATAGAATATATTGAATTGAAACACTTAACTATGTATTGTAAATCAGCTAATAACCTACGTAATTTTCCATAAGTGCTAAGACCACTAAGACGTGCAATAGGTTACGCCCATATATCAATCCTTCAATGTGAAGTATATTTGTTTTTGTTTATTTTCTAAATATTTACACATATTTGTCATATTTCACAATTTTACACATATTTACATATTACATATTTCAATTAAATTGATAAAAAATTGTTTTTGTAAATATGTGCATTTTGTGGAAATTGATCAATAATTTTGAAGTTGTCCCAATCACACCAGTTACGTGATCAACACAATTAGAAAAAGGTAATGTCTTCCTTAATAACCCACTAGGAAATGATTTCATTGTCGACAAGATCATCAATGATGAATCGAGGACATTGGAAAATTTGTCATTGATGAATATGTCTATAAAATTTCATAAAGTACATTCCGTCATTGATGACGTCATTGATGAAAATTAAAATTCACGTGACATGCCCCTAAAGGTATGCAGCATTTACATTGTGAAATGTAATGTGAAATGCATACAACATACGTCTAGGAGCAGAATTTACGCGTAAAACTGAAATTTTGTGTCATTCTGCCAAATTGGGCCTATGAATAGCCCAATTTGAGGGACCAATTTTTATAAAAGCGAAAATATGTGTGACCATCATTTGTGACTTCCTTGATGAATGACGTGCATGACATCGTTAATGCAACATCATGTATGAATCGGAGGACATTTGTATGAAAATGTCATCAGGGCGAAAATGCTATCGGTCATCGATGTTTCTGACCGGACATAGGGAATCGTTGAGGGAATCATTGATGACATTTTCTGCTGGGAAGGTTAATGTCAACTTGGATTAATAAATATGTTAAAAAATTAAATAATGCCAAAATAATAGGAAATAATGAATTGTGTAAACAAGTTTAAACATGATAGGAAAAAAACATATAAAATCGGTTTATTTTCGATAACGCCCTTATTGCAGTCAACGCTACAATTACACTACCCAACACGAAATCCCATACATCAATTCAAATTAATTCGCTAGAGCTAATTTTGACAGCTTATTTAGATTTTTCTATTACGTAATGTTTTTGAGAAAATTTAAATAAGCTCTTCTCACCTGGATAAAAAAAATACAGTACTCTGGAAAAAATAGTTTTACAATTAAACGCCTTTGTTTGCCAAAACTAATTTTATTATATAATTTTTTAATTTGTTATTTCTAGGATCTAATGATAAATATTAAGTACCCTACAAACCATTTGACGATCATTTTTAAATTCGATATGATAATAATTAATTCCTTCTTGAAAAAATTTGTCAAAAATATATTACATTATATTATATTATATTATATTATATTATATTATATTATATTATATTATATTATATTATATTATATTATATTATATTATATTATATTATATTATATTATATTATATTATATTATATTATATTATATTATATTATATTATATTATATTATATTATATTATATTATATTATATTATATTATATTATATTATATTATATTATATTATATTATATTATATTATATTATATTATATTATATTATATTATATTATATTATATTATATTATATTATATTATATTATATTATATTATATTATATTATATTATATTATATTATATTATATTATATTATATTATATTATATTATATTATATTATATTATATTATATTATATTATATTATATTATATTATATTATATTATATTATATTATATTATATTATATTATATTATATTATATTATATTATATTATATTATATTATATTATATTATATTATATTATATTATATTATATTATATTATATTATATTATATTATATTATATTATATTATATTATATTATATTATATTATATTATATTATATTATATTATATTATATTATATTATATTATATTATATTATATTATATTATATTATATTATATTATATTATATTATATTATATTATATTATATTATATTATATTATATTATATTATATTATATTATATTATATTATATTATATTATATTATATTATATTATATTATATTATATTATATTATATTATATTATATTATATTATATTATATTATATTATATTATATTATATTATATTATATTATATTATATTATATTATATTATATTATATTATATTATATTATATTATATTATATTATATTATATTATATTATATTATATTATATTATATTATATTATATTATATTATATTATATTATATTATATTATATTATATTATATTATATTATATTATATTATATTATATTATATTATATTATATTATATTATATTATATTATATTATATTATATTATATTATATTATATTATATTATATTATATTATATTATATTATATTATATTATATTATATTATATTATATTATATTATATTATATTATATTATATTATATTATATTATATTATATTATATTATATTATATTATATTATATTATATTATATTATATTATATTATATTATATTATATTATATTATATTATATTATATTATATTATATTATATTATATTATATTATATTATATTATATTATATTATATTATATTATATTATATTATATTATATTATATTATATTATATTATATTATATTATATTATATTATATTATATTATATTATATTATATTATATTATATTATATTATATTATATTATATTATATTATATTATATTATATTATATTATATTATATTATATTATATTATATTATATTATATTATATTATATTATATTATATTATATTATATTATATTATATTATATTATATTATATTATATTATATTATATTATATTATATTATATTATATTATATTATATTATATTATATTATATTATATTATATTATATTATATTATATTATATTATATTATATTATATTATATTATATTATATTATATTATATTATATTATATTATATTATATTATATTATATTATATTATATTATATTATATTATATTATATTATATTATATTATATTATATTATATTATATTATATTATATTATATTATATTATATTATATTATATTATATTATATTATATTATATTATATTATATTATATTATATTATATTATATTATATTATATTATATTATATTATATTATATTATATTATAATGTGTTAAAATTAACATGGGGCCATTATAAAATATATTAAACAATGGAAAACTACGGATAACTTAAAAACTACTTAACAAACACGCAACACATTAGAGTCCCATCATTTATGTTGTTTTCGGCAAACCCAAAATCTAATTAATTCCATGTATTTACAAAATAGCTGCGTCATTATACGGAAACTTGTTCGGCATATGAATCAGATAGCCAAAATACAGTTGCAGTCATATTCGTGGTGCGAACTACTATCTAATTACTTACGTAATATTAAAAATCAATTAAAATAATAATATGTTTATTAAAAAAAAGATAATATCAATTGATAGTCAAAAGAATATATGTCAGTAATTTATATCACGTCAAAATGATTGCTAACTTTTATTGAAAAGAGTAACACGTGTGTGTCTTCAATTATTATAGTCCCAATTCTTGTACGTATGGTTTCCAGCTCTTCGCTCAAAACCAGATATTTATTTCTGTGCAAACTGTGAATATTAACAAAAATATACAACACTAGCGAGTATTTAATTATTTTTTTTCAACGTATAAAATTCTCGTTACTGCCAGAGATATCAGTTTTATTTTACAATTTTTGAGCTTTGGTCATTAATATATATTTGAAACCCGTGTTGTGACCTCACCTAATTTTTATTAATTTGTAGGATTTCCAGAGGGGAGAGCGGGTGGAAGCTATTTTTTTCTTTTTTCCAATTATTTTCGAAAAATACGTAAATGTCATTACTTATCCAGACGAACCCACACAATAATGAATTTAAGTTATGTTTAAGTTTTTATCGTTCTGTGATCACTATTTCTAGCTTCTATTTTTTTTTATTTATACTAATTCTGTGGCAATATGAATTAACAGCATAACTCGAGATATGTCCAAATTGAGTTATTAAAATCATCGTAATCCTGATATACGAATTATTTTTGTATTCAATTTTGATACTGATCCTTCTTATAGTTGCTGAGATACAAGCAAAAAACCTAAATGCATATCTACTTGTTAATAAATATTTATTTTTATTAAAAAATAAACTTTCAAATTCTAACAAAAACATTTTGCAAACATTTACTTTATTTAAGTTTTTCACAAATTTTCTAGTTTTATTTTTAAATATGTTTAAAAATAGTTTTCGGAATTAGTTGTAAAGCTTAAAAATGTCCTCCTCAAAAAATAGACTTATGCTTTTATTTCATATTGCCACAGATTTTGTATAATTTTGCGTTTTTTTAATGTTTTGTGTTTTTGGTAATGATTTCCGGTTCCGCAAAAAAAATATTTGCAATGTGATCCAACTTTGCCTGGAATAGTTTATATGTTTTCTGCAAAATAACGTTTATCGTAAAAGTAATTTTGATTTATTCTGAACGGAAAAGTGCAAAAATACATTTTTGACATATGCATATAACGTTTATATTATACTTTACGGATTTTTTTACACACAAAATTTGATTTATCTTCGTAGGAAAAATAAAACTAAAGAAGCTTGAAAATGTATATTTAATTAAATAAAAAGCAAACACAAAAGAAACTAAAAAAATTTTATTTTAAAGAAAGGATTTGTAAGATACTTTTTTATTAATACAAACAAAAATTAAACAAATTATAATTATTTATAGATGTAAAGTACTTGTAGTCGGTGGCGGTGCTGGAGGTTGTGCTCTCGCTGCTAAATTATCTTCAAAACTTGGCAAAAATAAGGTCATTGTGCTGGAACCAAGTGATGTAATGTTAACATATTAAGATGTAAATGATATATATAAATGTATGAATTTACGCAGAAACACTACTACCAACCAATGTTTACACTCATCGGAGGTGGCATGAAGAGTCTGCGACAATCCTATCACCTTATGGCCGATGTGATGCCAAAAAACGTAGAATGGATTCAAGAAAAGGCAATTTCCTTTGACCCCAACCATAACAAGGTAACATCATCAAAGGGACGTGTTATAAGTTACGATATGTTGCTCCTCGGAACCGGCCTTCAATTAAATTACGATAAGGTATATGCAAAGTTTCATATTTTTAATACTGTTTTAAAGTTGTTTTTTTCCTCGCATCGGTTTTAGATTCCAGGATTAGTTGATGCTCTAGAGATTCCAAATGGAAAAGTTTGTTCGATATATTCTCCAAAGTATGTAGATCGCACTTATCAGTGTCTACAAAATATACAAGATGGCAAAGCAATATTTACATTCCCCGCATCTCCAGTAAAATGTCCTGGTGCACCACAGAAAATATTGTACATAGCAGAGCATTATTTTCGAAAAGTAAGTACATGATACCAATGCTATCATTTGATGATTATTATTACTATTGTTTCGAGTAGATGAATAAACGTAAAAATATAGAAGTTATTTATAACACTTCACTTCCGGTCCTTTTCGGTGTTAAACACTATGCCGATGCTTTGTGGAAGATTGTGGAAAAACGAAACATTAAAGTGAATATGAGACGCAACCTCATTGAGGTTAAATCTGAATCTGACATTGCTGTATTTGAAAATTTGGACAAACCAGGCGAAAAGTTTGAAGAGAAGGTAATTTTATACATATTTTAATCAAAAATACAGTCTGTATAACGAATACTTAATAGAACGAACGACCAATTTCTTAACCTTACATAGCGAAAGTTTCATTTATTTTATAAAACGAGTATTCGTTATGCCGGGTTTTGACTGTAGTATGTATTGTAAGCGCTAGAATGATAAATCCGCATCGTATTCTGATGTTCAATCCCTACAATAATTTATATACATAATGGATTGACTGAAGAAAAGTTAATAAAGCTATTCTTTTCAAAATATAACTTCAAAAATTTGTAATTTGTCAGTGTAACGTTTTTCCTTTATTTATTTTGTTCGTCTTTTTCTTTTTATACCCTACACCTATGAGGTTCAGGGTATATTAAGTTTTTTGCATATATTGTAACGCTCCTTAGGATGTGTGTCCGTCGTTCAACGGACACGCCCACCTCCCATACGTTTCTTTTATAGAACTCTTTATGAACTAATAACTCGAAAAATATTACATATATATTTATAATGGTTTACCATATTGTTAGAATTCGCCTAAAAATATATGTTCCAAAAATGGGCATGATCCGCCATATTTGATTTTTTTATAGACCGATTTTTTATAGTGTAAATTATTGAAAATTATCCCACAAAATTATACCACTAATATATTCACCAAGTGTGTAGGGTATTCCATAGTCGGGCCCAACCGAATATCAAAGTTCGTCCTATGTGAAAGAACTTACCCATGTGACCTAACTTTCCCAACTCGTTTTGACAGTTTTTTGAGGAGGTAGACAGGTTTCCAGTTTTTCCCCAGAAAATACAGTTTTTATTCAGTTTTTTCAAGTTTTTATGATTAAAACAATAAATTAATATTAAAAAAAAATCTGAATTATAAACAAATATGAAATTCCCACCTTAACTGAGTAGAGGTCTTTATTAGAATCTTGAAGTTCTTCAGAATAACAAAGTAAGATCGCGGATAATGTTGTCTGTTGTGCTGTTTAATTGTACTAATAATAAAAATACTTATTTATATTTTAATAGACAATCCATTCGTAGTTTATCGTTAAAATATATTTGATTTAGAACGTTATATGGTCATTGGTGTCGTACATAATATATTTAATTTACTCACAATTAAATAAATAGAATAGAACATTTAAAATTATTATGTTTAATATTTTTTCATATAAATCAAAACATCCGCAAAGATAGGGATGTGACAAAGATAGGGATGTGACAAAGATAGGGATGCGAATCTCAAAATAATACGGATGCCCCGCGTTTGCGGAGCAGTCACTTTTCGAGAATGTGTTTTAATGCACCAATTTTCCATCTCTGTGTAAGCAATTGAACAAGAATTGCTTGCACAGTGGAGCAAAATAAGTCTTTTTGTAACAATAGCAGCACTATTATTATTGAAATAAAATTGAAAATACTATACTTTTATTGTGAGATCCAGCTATGATTGTATAGAGCATAGTATACTTAGTTGTCGAGATCATGTCGCAACCATATTTTATCTCTGCGTGTTAATATTTTACATACTATATTGGTTTCCTTTTCATAGAGACTTTCCATTTTCAATGTAGAATATATATTAACATATTACAACTAAATATGAATTCTTCCTTGATAGTATTCCATGTTGCATGCCGTACCTCCGATGAGTGCGCCAACCGAGCTGGCGCAGTGTAAAGACCTGGTTAACGCAGCAGGATTTGTCGACGTAAACCCATCCACTCTTCAACACATCAAGTACAAAAATGTGTTTGCAATTGGGGACTGCTCTGGTTCTCCCAATTCAAAAACTGCAGCATCCGCAGGTAATATATTTAAAGTATATATATATATATATATATATATATATATATATATATATATATATATATATATATATATGTATATATATATATATATATATATATATATATATATATATATATATATATATATATATATATATATATATATATATATATATATATATATATATATATATATTAAAAAAATTTTAAAAATAGGATTTTATGTTTTTTTAAAAATTAAACGAGAGTGGCAAAAATGTTCCATATCGTATCGAAATGTAAATAAACCACTTTATTCTGTGATAATATATAAAAAAAATTATGTTTTTCTCTAGAACCGATGTGTGCTGTCCGAATACACAAATACATAATTAAGAACTTTAAAATTTAAATATACCAGATTAATATCCTCGCCAAAGTATTTGATATTCAGTAGACGGGCCCGACCGTCCTTAAGTCTCGCTCATGTAACTTAACTTTTCCACTTGTTTTTTTTTTTTAATTTTTATGGTTTAATATAATTTGCCAAATTGAATATTTGGTATTCGTACTTAATAACATTTTAATAATTTTCTTCTATTATACATTGCTTATAGCCGCCCAATCTCCTGTGGTATTCCGCAATATGATGGCAGTGATGAATGGCAAGGAATTTAAGGACTCTTATGATGGATATGCTTCGTGTCCATTAGTAACAGGTTACAATTCATGCATTTTGGCAGAGTTTGATTATAACTTGAAACCATTGGAGACATTCCCATTCGCACAAAATAAGGAGCGGTATTCAATGTTTATAATGAAGAAAGACTTCATGCCCACTTTATATTGGCAAATGATGCTTAAAGGCTATTGGAATGGACCAGCGTTAATGAGAAATGTGATGTCTGTATTTAAGTTTGGAAATAAATAATTATTTTAATAACATTATTTATTTATTTGTAAATGTCATAAATAAAGCGATTGTAATACTTATTCGAAACATCAAGAATACATAATATTATTGATGGTACTATTTACAATAGGGAACATTTAGGTAATATGAAATCTAACATGTGTTGTACTGGGATATAATAAATTTGAGCTACATTAAAAATAAAAAGAACCTCTTAATTCGGAAGTTGTTTGAACCAAAATTTAGTTGCAACTATAAAATGTTAATCACTGTAACTCAAAATCTGTTGTAACAAACGATATTAAGAACCATAAACAAATATTAGTTGAAACAACTGGGTCAAATGTTGGCTTAACAATTTATTCTTCCAATTTTTTATTCAGAATTACTTTGGTTATTTGAACTGAATTAAAAATTCTACAAATAGTAGCAATAGCCAATTAATTGTTCCACCAACAGATATTCAGTTTAGAGATGGGCGCGTGCCTGTTTTTGATGGCACGGACACGCACGGGCACGCCGATAGGTGACACGCACGAGCACGAGCCCGACGAGTAAATTTACAGGCACGCACGAGAAGTACGATAAAACACGGAATTTTAAAAGACACGAAGAAATACGGAAAAACACGACAAAACACGGAAAAACACGACGAAGCACGAAAAAAGCACGTAAAAACATGAAAAAGCAAGCGAAACGTTTAAAATGATAGCGGAACCGTTTAGATTTTTGGAATCAGAATCGTTATTAAAAATGTGTTGAATGTCGGAACATTTTTTTCTGGTTGGAATCGGTACCGCAATTTTAAAAATATCGGAACCAGAGCCGGAATAGATATTATAGTCCCTGTCAGGGAACGCAAAGAACCGGAATCGGAACCGTTATTAAAAATGTATGGAAACGGAATCGAAACTCATTTAATTTGTTGGTTGAAACCTGAACCGATTTCAAATAGGTTTTAGTCCCTGTAATAAATATTACAAACATTAAGTTTGATACTGTTTTATTCTCTTAAATCCATAAGTAAAACTAAAACAACAGATTTTTAAGAAAAGGTTAAAATACCAAAATTTTTATTTTCTGAAGGATATTTTTAAATTGTGGTTGAAACTATAAAAAAAATCTTTAATGGGCGCGTGCCTGATTTTGGAGGCACGGATACACACGGGCACGACAGCAACTAGCACGCACGGAGATTTGCACGCACGAACTCAGATTTTCGGGCGTGACACGAAAAAAGCACGGCACGTGCCCATCTCTAATTCAGTTACCTTAAATGAATTTTTTAACATTCATTTGTAGCAAACAATTATTATTCAATTCAACTGCAGTATCGGTACTAGCAGAAACGACGCCAGAACAACGCGCCCGAATGAAAGCATTTTCCATTTTTGGCTGATGTAATACTTCGTGCCACATGAGAATGAAATTGTGTGCGTGATTTGTTTATACACAAACAATAAATTTTCCCCAAGTAGTCGCAATCTCGAATTGATTTTTTTTATATATTTCATTTTCCGGTTGAATGAAATCTTTTACAAATTAAACGAAATCTTTTACGAATTAAACGAAACCGTTTGCAAATTGAGCGAAACAGTTAGCGAATTGAACGAAACCGTTTGCGAATTGAAGGAAACCTTTTACGAATCAAGCGAAACCTTTTACGAATTAAAAGAAACCATTTGCAAATGAAACGAAACATTTTGCAAAATTTATGAAACTTTACGAATTGAATGAAACCATTTAAAAAATAATAAAAAAATATTCTACAAAAACAATTTTTGAAAAATTTCGAAAAAATAAATTAAAAAATTTGTCGTAATCACGACTTTTCAAAAAAAAAATATTCGACAAAAACCAAAATTTTCAAAATTAAACAACGCAATTTAAAAAAAAAATCCAAAATAAAATAAATTCAAAATTTAAAATGCGATTCACCTGATAAATTGATTTACCCAAAAAAATTCTAATGACGGTTCTGTAATCCCACGGGAACAGAGTCATCCAAAAAAGTTCCAATGAAGCACTTGGGTGCTTCTGTAATCCAACTGAAATAGATTCACCCAAAAAATGTCCAATGACTTACTTAGGTTCTTCTGTAATCCTACTAGAACAGATTCACCCAACAAAGTTCGAATGACGCATTTGGGTGCTTCTGTAATCTCACTGTAACAGATTCACCCAAAAAGTTCCAATGACGCACTTGTGTTCTTCTGTAATCCTACTGGAACTAATTCATTCAAAAAAGATCCACTGACAAAATGTATTTGGCAAACCATTGATGATAATTAATAATTGTTACCCACCCAGCAAAAACACAGTCGGTCATTTTATTGATTATTTTACGGGTAGCAATGATCAAAGTTTCGATCACATGTAGAATATCGACGGGAAAAATATACAAAACTTTTGTATTCGTGTGACTTTACATCCCTGTCTTACGTCCGTTTACACAGCTTATTCATGTGTAAGTGAGTAGCAAACATTTTGCTACTCACTTTCTCGAACTGCACCGAGAAAATAAAACTTTAAAATCTCTTTAAACTCCGGTGAAAAACACTTTATAATTTAAAGTGTGCATGTATGAAAGTCAGCCGTATTTGAAAATATTAAATTTCAAAGTGTTTGCTTTAAATTTGAAATAAATTTTATATTTTTATGTGACACTTCAATTTTTAAAGTTGGACTTTTACATCTAAAGTGTCATTTTAAATTTTTTGTAAGAGTACAAAAACTTCTCTCAATGAGCGACAGATCGTATGGCCATGGCCTGCGTTACCTCTCTTCACTTTTTTTCTCGGTGTAGAACAATAAATTCTATAACAAATGCAGAATATTGCAAATGTCTTCAATATGGACTGTTGAAAAATGTATTATTTTCCTTTATACCAACAGTAATGAAAACGACGAAATATCTAGTTTAAGGGTGAATATTTTCTGCCAAAATAGAAATGCCACCTAAATTTTACCAAATATAATGTTGGTTCAAAAATCTGAGCCTTTATGAATTGCTCACGAAAAAATTGTGCATCACAAAATTCAAAATATCTGCTAAACGAGTGTCAATTTTTATAATGAAACCAAAAAATATCACGCAAATCACGCACAATAATTAGATTTAAAACAAACAAAAAATAATTAACACATCGATTGAACCAACCAACAATAGAAATAACAACAACCATCAATTAAATAAAAATAACTAAAAACCGGTTCCATGCTTATACTATATAGTAAAAACCATCCAGCTAGCTGAAAATGTGTTTCTAAATATAAAAGAGACACATGGTTTATACGAAAATATTTGATCTTATAGTAAATGTGTAGGAAATATTAATTTAAGAGATGAAGTATATTCTGTTAGTCTCATTAATTCTATGCTTAATTTCAGTATGCATATTATCCACTTTACTTACTTGCCCAAATTTTGGAATTTTTTCCGGTAGTGGCTGTACTTATTTTTGTAAAAGATCGAATGTTTTTAAATCCGACATCATTGTACGATTATGGTATCGTACTACGATATACTGGTAGATTACATATTAACTCGAAATCAAGCGCAGTATTTTGATATTGTCTACAGTTTTTGAGTTATTATTTAAAACATTTATAAAGCTAATTTCGATTTTTTTTAATATTTTAAACTTGGCTTTTACCAATTTGAATTTATTGTCTGGTACACCTCAATATTTATATTATTTCCGTTTCACTCGCAATAACTTAGGTCAGATTCCCCTTAATTGTTTTGATTCATTTCAATATATTAGCTGAATTATTAATCATGAAATCTAATAAAATTAGTTTTCAATTCAAATTTTATATATTTTTTGTATTTTAATCGGAGTTCTATTAGTCCTACAAATTTAGATTTTTTAATTTTATTTTTCACTTCTTTATTCTTCTTCAATATTTCTTTAATTTTAGTTTAAATTATTGTTTGTTAAAATATTATGCTGTAATATTTTATTTCATTTCACTTATCAATTTTTGTATGCATTTTGTAAAATAAATAATGAAAATCATTTTCGTGGAGTCTACTGTGCTTCCCCTCTCTTTACTGTGTCAAACAAGCATCAACAACAAAAACTCATGCGGCAGAATTGTTATTCTTTCTGCGAGAGTGTGATGCACTGACCACTGTGAGCACAGCCAACTGCATTACTCTTTTCATATCGTTGTTGTAATTTAGTTTTTACGTTTTTCTAGCGTTGTTTGTTCTAAAATTATAAAAACTAAGTACAGAACGCACTACATTAGATTAATACGAATCGTTTGATACCAGTATCATTAAAATCTGTTCAGAAATACGGCCGGTTAGTGCAAGAGAAAAAACACGTCTTGTTTTATTAATATAGATTTATTGTCTTTGATATTTATAGTCTTTAACCTGAATCACAATCAGGCGTAAGCCAGTCTTATATGTCAGGTTGTCAAACCTCAAAATTTCGTCTTGGTAATATTGTCATTGTATCAGAGGCACAAGTGTCTAATGGAGTGTCAAGTATTCCAAAGACAATAAACCAGAAACCATTTCGTTTTAATCTCCAGCATTCTTTCATGGCTTCACCACTGATGAAGATATCAAGTGGATTGCATTCAGCGCTGAACCAGGTTTAGTGGGAAAGGCATCCGTAATACCTAGATACATGGTTCTCTGAATCTTGGCACTTTCGCGACAGCTTGTTCCACCAGACTACCGATGTATATGATATCATCGGTCTTATCATTTCCATGGCGTAGTCCCCATGTCTTTCTAAAATTTCCCCTGCATTGCCTGAAAGAATTCATTGCTCACGAATTTCATTTTCAACATTTTAACCAAGGTTTACTATCTAGAGTTATGAGCAGATATTTTCCTTCGGGATTTTCGGGAAAGTGAGTCTCAACTAGAACACTGAGTGCCTCTGTCTTAGACTCAGTCCAGTCGGACAGTTCGGTAGCTTTTATAAAACTTAACCAACCGGTTAGTCTCACTGCAGGATTCGATGCTACTACAGAAGTATTTATAAGAATCACTTTTCGATTTCCGAATTAGTTTCTTATATTCTTTCTGCTTAGTACGATAAAGAAGCCATTCAGAGTTTAAATTGATTATTAGACAAGCTTTCTGGAATCTTTGCGCAAGATGTCAAGACAAGCGTACCACCAAGGAACGGGAGGACTAGATAACGTTTGCCGGATAGGACATGTTCGTGCAATACTAGCATATTTGACATCGTTCATGTGATGAACAGACGTCTCAATGCTTTGACAGGAATCGTTAGCGAATTTTCAAGTTCCTGTCTGAAACGTCTCCAGTTTTTTTATCTATGGTTTGTCGCAGTCAGAGAGGAAACACCTCTCGGTCAATAAGAAACTCGATGTACCGATGTCCGATAACGAATCCTCTTTTAGAATCTTCCAGTTTAAGATTAAGTTAGACAAAGTTAGGTCAATCACTTCCTGTCTTCTAGCAGTCACAAACGTAGGTTTATTACCAGTGTTGTAAATGTTCATTTATTACTACTATCCCACACAGTGTATTGAGCATTATCGTCACATCAAAGAATAGAGCTAGTCTCCTTAAGTTCAAAGATCTCTATGAGCTCATAAATTGCTTTTTGTGGAGGAGGTAGTAGTGAATCAGAGGGAAAGTAGCCTGACGCGACAATCAGATGCTTCCACCCACTACCGCTTTCATAGAACAGCACTGGGTTAACTTAGTGACAGCAAAGTGTTTGATCATCGTATAGTATGGTTTCATTACGAAGTCCACCTAGACCACCCATGATTCTTGAATGGTAGTGAATGGTTCTTGAATGGAAGTAATCTATGCAACACGGAGCCACTTTGTGGCAACTTAAGTGGTAGCCACACAGTTGCCATTAAAGTGTTTGTTCTAAATCTTGCGAAATATACCTATTTGTCACCCAATTGCCAGTCAAAAAGCCCCGGGGCGAGGCTTAGTTGCCACAAATTTTGATCCATTTAAGTTTCGGTTCACCTATTTGGAACTTGAACTGTAATTTTAACTTGAACTGTAATTTATGTATAGATTAAAAATAAAAATAATAAAGGTCCTACGCAGTGCCATTAACGTGAATGTTTGTCCTGTAAAAAAAATAAAAAATTTAATAATTATAAACCATAAAAGATTAAATTGTAAACCATACTTACTAAATTTAGTTCGGAATCGCAGGTTCGAATTTCGGCCAGGGCAATTTTTTTTTATAATTTTTTTTTTTATTCTTTCTGTTTTTTTTTTTTAATAATTACTTAGGAATTATGAACAAATTTATTCAAAGATAATTAAATAATAAAGCAACCAACTTTTGTCACATTAAAAATACTTCTAGCTATTGAAATTAATAACAAAAAAAAAAGAAAAGAAAAAAAAGTGAAGAACAAAGAATTAAAAAAAAAAAAAATTTAAAAATTCAAAAAAAAAAAAATTAAAAAATAATAATAAAAAATAGGACCACCGCAACGATCCAGTGATAATGTCGCCATGTTAGTAACATTCACATCAGTGTTCGCTTTATAATTCAAAATGCCTTTTTCGACGACAATATGTAGCGCTAGGGCTGCGAATAGAAACAAAACAGATATAACGAAAATTGCAAGAACTCTGTAAAATAGCATGTCCGTTGTTGAAGAAAGTATATTTGGGCATGAAAAAACCGAACAGTAACAACGAACAAGCTTTAAAACAAATCTAAATTTTGTTTTACACGTGGCACGCGCTGTTCGCAGCACAAAAACAACGAGTGAAAAATATGAAGCTTGTGCGACTGATGTCGTCCTGCTTTGGCTTCGCAAAACAGCTGATTCTGCAGTTGAATCAAATAAATATTGATTGGTACAACATAATGTTTAATCATTTAGTCAATATAACCAAATATCTGTTGAGTCAACTAAATAATGGTTATGTCTCATTTTGAATTTAGTTGCCGTAGCAATGGAAATAAAAAAAATGAAAATGGATAAAAAGTGTGTTTCCCCAATCAATGTTGCAGTTGCTTCAACTAATAGTTGGTTAAGCTTCATACTATTGTTTACCTCAAATAAATTTCAGTTGAGGCTGACTACATTTGAAAGATGCAAATGAATATTCTTTGAAACAACTGCACGCCAAGCTATTATTTTTTTGTGTGTAACTTTAATAAAATATTAATAATAAATTATAATAAAGAAAACGCATATAAGTTATAATACTTTATATTAAAAGGAATTAAAGTATGTTCTACAGCTGCAACAGCACCAGCACCTGCACCGGTGGCAGTGCACATGAACTTCTTGTAAAATCCACGACGTGCCGCGGAGATCAAACCAGTGAATCCAATAGCGCCACTGCGATTGCCAGGTTCGCGTATAATATCAATGTTGTCTGCGTATGAATTAAAATATATGAATATTTCATAAACGTATTCGTAAACCTTGGCCACTTTCATTGTACATCAGCTCATCGTGCATTTTCCATGCAGTAGAATTCTCGGGATGACTTTCGTGTTTGGACCTGCACTTATATATTAATTGATTTGTCTGTTTGCTAATTCAAGCGAAAAACAATGGTGCGAATGCAGTGGCACATATGTAGTGGTGAAAAAAATTAAAATTTTCTTGTTGACATTTACTTTATCACGTCACTGGATTGCATTCTGTAGCAGTGAGCGATTAGTTACTGAGCAGTTTCGCAACTGCTGAGGTCGCTGAATGCAGCTGTACAAAGTACTTTATATTTGTTTTGACAATTTTTTTTTAATTTGTTTAAATAGAAAAAAAAAAAAGAAGCTGAAAATTAAAAGATTATAAATTTATTAATTAAATAACAATGTTCACCGTATGCAGTCCAAAATTTAAGTGAACGAGAAATGCATACATTTTCTGCGACATGCTAATATTTTATATACATAAGGTCTTGCTTACTAACTAGTAGCATACTAACATATAGCATACTAACATATAGCAATGCATTCTCTCAGAGAACTAATTATAAGAGTCAAAACCGGTTTAGACCAAAATTTAGTATTCTTATAATCTGTACTAAATAGAGAGCATTGGTATACATACAAAATACTAATGCTTAGCGCTACTTAAAGCGACGCACAAAATTTAATACTAATTTATGCATATGCATAATTAATGTTATAGCAAATAACTTGATGATTTTAATATAATTATAATAACTTATTCGAACATTCTCCCCCATAAGAACAGCTGTTCTTGCTCCAGGTAATAACAAGACGGCCTATCGTTGGGAGTGATTTAGTCAAGTCAAAACTTCGCTATGCTCCGACTCACAGCGCGATTCAGTAGGCTCCATCTCATTATCCGTGGATTTAGACAACGATTTTTTATATCCAGTTTCATTAATAGGTTCATCTGAAGGTAAAAAACAGATTTTAGAAATTGGTCTTTTAATAAGTTTGTTTTTTGAAATAATAGAAACTACTCGAACACGTCCGTCAGCTCCAGGGTGAATGTCACTAATCCTTCCTAATGCCCACTGTCCAGGAGCATATCGTTCATCGGCAATAAGGACCAAATCTCCTATTTTAGCATCTGGTTTCGCGTGCAGCCATTTTGGTCTAGCCTGCAATCTATTTAAATATTCGGAATACCAGCGATTCCAAAAATGTTGTTTTAATTTCTCAATAGATTTCCATCGGGTCAAACGATTAATGTTTACATCTAACAAATTTTCTTCCTGTAAGCAATTGGTTGGTTCCCCTATCAAAAAGTGTGCTGGTGTTAAGGCATCAGTATCTCTAGGATCAGATGTGAGCGGACAAAGGGGCCTGGAATTCAGACATCCCTCTATTTGACAAAGTAATGTGGCAAGTTCTTCAAAGCTTAAAATTCGTTTTAGGTGATATTTAACCGATTTTACACCTGCTTCCCAAAGACCACCAAAATTTGGAGAAGCAGGAGGAATAAAATGCCAATCAGTACCAATCATCGAAAGAGTGTCAAGCAGTTCATTTGGCAATGATGATTCTGATTTATGTAAGAGTACTTTCAATTCCTTAGATGCGCCAACAAAATTAGTGCCGCAATCAGAGTAAATATCTGTGCAACTACCTCTTCTTGACACAAACCGTCTAAAAGCTGCTAAAAACGCGGTAGTGGTCAAGTCAGACACAACTTCCAAATGTAAAGCTTTTGTGACCATACACACAAATAGACAAATATATCCTTTAGATATGACAGCAGATCTAAGTGAAGAATTTTTAATGGAAATGGGACCAGCGTAATCTACTCCACTGTGCTTAAAGGGCCTCGTGACATTGAGACGAACAGGTGGTAGATTGCCCATTATTTGTTGCGAAGTTTTCGCAGTATATTTGAAACAAATCATACATTTTCCTAATAACGTTTTGGCTAATTGAGTGCCTGATAAAATCCAAAATGTACGATTCACATAAGACATTGTTAAAGTTATACCACCGTGCAATGTTCTCTCATGTGCATCTAAAATTATTAATTTTGACAATGGGTTATGCTTAGTCAAAAGTAGTGGATGTTTCTTTTCAAAAGAAAATTGAGAATTTTGCAATCGACCTCCCACTCGCAGTAAACCTGATTCGTCAATAAATGCCATGAGTTTAAGCAAGGTTTTGTTGCTGATTTCTTTATGCAACAAAAGTTTATTGTAATCTGCATTAAAGTCAATCTTTTGAATTATTTTAACGAACGAATACATAGTTGTTCGGACTGATTTTGATGTAAGACTACCAACATCTTTACAATTTTTATTTTCCTTACAGTTTCGAATAAATCTGTAGCACGTCGTACCAACAAGAAGCAACTTATTGAAAGAGGAGAATTTAAGAAAAATATCGGGGTAGGATACTACTTGCGTTGCATGCAATATAACTTTATGTTTTCGCTCTTCTAAAGTAGTCTGATAATCAGAAATATATTTTGGCCATGAAGACGATGGCAATTTCAGAAATTGTGGGCCATGCCACCATAAATTAAAATCTTTTAAATCGGCGGGCATTTTACCTCGTGAAGCACAATCTGCTGGGTTTTCAGCCGATGGTACATACTTACATTGAACTATGTTTGTATATCTTTGAATTTCTCCGACTCTATTGGCAACATAAACACTCCAACGAGCTGGCGGTTGTCTTATCCAACTTAAGACAGTGGTACTATCGCTCCAGTACGTTATATTTGAAATTAAATTTGAATCAAATGATTCTTTGACTGTTGATACAAGTTTAGCTAACAAGGTAGCAGCACAAAGCTCTAGCTTAGGAATGGATATTGTTTTTACAGGCGCTAGCTTAGATTTAGCTTGTAAAATATTTATAAATACTTCGCAGCTAGACTGAATTCTTGCATAAACAACTGCAGCATACGCTGCTTGTGAGGCATCGCAGAAGCAGTGCAATTCAAATGTTGTATCTGGCCGATATCCAAACCATCTAGAAATTTTGATTTCTTGAATTAGCTTCAAAGAAGATCTATAATTTATCCAATCTGTTTGAATGTCACTGGGGACCTTATCATCCCAATCAACTCCTGCTAACCACAATTTTTGAAATAATATTTTTGAAATAACAGTAGAGGGGGTCAACCACCCTAATGGGTCGAAAAGACGAGCTGAATCGGATAATATAGATCGTTTTGTTATATTTTTAGGTTCGTCTAAATGCAATTTAAATGTAAAAGAATCTGAGGTGGTGTTCCACTGAACTCCAAGTGTTTTAACAATATTGTTATCATTGAAATCAAGTGTATTCGAATTTTCTCTTAGATCTGGTGGGATTTCTTCAATAAATTCAGCTGAATGAGATATCCATTTTCGTAGAGTGAATTCACCTTTATTTAGTAGCAAACATAAGTCTTTATGTAATGCTAGGGCGTCTGATAAAGTATCTGAGCCGGACATTATATCATCCACATATGAATCTAAAAGCAAAACTTTTGCTGCTTTTGGATATATATCTATGTAATCATTAGCTAATTGTTGAAGAACCCTTATTGAAAGATATGGAGCTGACGTTGTACCATAGGTGACAGTGTTCATTTTATAAATGCAAACGTCATCACTAATATTATGACGCCATAGTATTTGTTGATAATTCTGGTGCTCTGAAGCAACCTGAATTTGTCTAAACATCTTTTCGATGTCTGCGCTAAAAGCGAACTTGTGCCTTCGCCAACGCGTAATGATTTTAGGCATATCATTTTGTAATGCAGGTCCAGGACATAACTCATCGTTAATAGAATTGTAACCAGGAAGTTTACTACTTCCATCAAACACTACTCTTAATTTCGTTGTAGTGCTAGTTTCTTTAAAAACGCCATGGTGTGGCAAAAAATATGAATAATTTGTGAGGTCATCGGGATATTTTCCGATTTTTGACATGTGATTTAATTGTTCATATTCTTGTAAAAAGTCCTTATAAGCATTATGAAAAGACGGTTGCTTATTAAATGATGATTCTAGATTATGCAATCGTTTCAACGCATTAAAGTGGTTATTACACAACGATGGATTGGAATTGTTTTCCAGAGCTGATCTGAAGGGAAGATTGACAATGTAACGACCAGAAAAAGTACGCTTAGTTGTGCTACTGAAATATTTTTCACAATTTTCTTCTTCTGTTGTTAACTCTCGTTTACACGTTACCTCTTCTTGTTCCCAAAAGGATCGTAATATATTTTCTAAATATATATTATTCACCACTACATTCTGAGTATTGATTTGTCCTGTAGGTCCAGATAAAACCCAACCAAAGTAGGTGTTTTGATAAAACAATTGGTTATTAATGAAGGACTGACCAGCAATAACAATTTTACTAAAAACATCGGATCCAAGAAGCAAATCAATTGGATCGGCTTTATTGTAATGTGGATCAGCAAGAAAATCAACTTCGATACCTTCAACCGAAATGTTTAATTTGGAGGCCTTTGGAACATATGCTGATAAATTGTTTAACACAAGAGCGTTGCACTCTAATATTTGTTTATTTTGCAATGAAAATATGTTTAAAAAAACACTGCTGCGACAAAGTGTGTCGCTGTTATCACCTACGCCTGATACATTGCAATTAACTCGATTTTTTCCCAGTTTGAGAAGTTGAACAGCCTTTTCGGTTATTAAAGTAGCTTGAGAACCCTGATCTAGAAGTGCCCTGAGAATAAATTGTCCACTCGTGGACTTAATCATCAATCGTATTGTTGAAAGCAACACATTTGGAAACATTTGCGTATTATGAGTGGAATTATTACTACAAATTTCATGATGACTGTTTAATGATCTGTCAGCAGCTTGAGAAGTAGATGCATTTGTCGTGTGATTTTCATCAACGTGCAATAAGCTGTGATGTTGCTTTTTACAAATATTGCAACGATAAGTTGATTTACAATCATTATAATTGTGACCTGCTGAAAGGCAATTATGACAAAGTTTATTTTTTGTAACAAATTCATACTTTAAATCTGACGACAAGGCAAGAAATTTAAAACATTTTGCTAAAAAATGTGTCTTTTCACAATAGGCACATGGCTGATATCGTGTTAAATGGTTAGAATGAAAATTGTTGTTTTTGTTCTTATTTTTAGAAAATTTTCCTTTAGAAGTTTTAACTAAAGGAGACGGAATCTCTTCATAAATAGATTCAAGTGTCCTAAAAGTTCTTTCTAAGAACGAAAACATATCTGCAATTGCTGGGACTTCAGTCGAAGACTTTAATGATTGTTCCCAATCTTTTCTCGTATCAAGATCGAGTTTCTGAGCAATTAAATAAATCAGAAGCGGATCCCAATCAGTAGTAGAAACACCAAGATTTGATAGAGATGAAAGACATTCTTGCGTTGTATCAAGAATTTGTTTTATTCCCTGGAAGTTACCTTCCGATTTTGGAATATTAAAAAGTTTTTTAGTTAGTGTATCCACAATTAAACGCTTATTGTGATACCTACGTTTTAGAATAGACCAAGCTGAGTCGTAATTGGCTTCAGTAGCACTTATAGTTTTTACCAAGTTAGCTGCTTCGCCAATTAATGAACCTTTCAAATAGTAGAATTTTTGAATTTTAGATAGCGAATTGTTATCATGAACAAGCGATAAATAAATATCTTGAAATGGAACCCATTCCATATAATCTCCAGAAAACTTAGGCAATGAAATTTTTGGTAGTTTAGACTCTATGTTGGTGCTTATTTCATTACGGTTTGGTAGTGAAAATGTACTACTGTAAAGAGCATGAGGTGATGTGGATGTCTCTGGAAGAGACTCCAAAACTTCACCTTTAAAATCAAGATAAAGTTCACAATATTCAAAATAACAATTATCAGCTATGTACGGAACATCAGAAGCATTTAAGGAATTTTCGTGAATTAAGGCGCAAATTGCATCATGATTGATTTTAAATGAAGTACACAATTTTTCAATTTCTTGCAAAACTCCATTCAAATATCCTCGTGTTTTCATAGCGCTATTCTTTTTAGTAAAAATATTGTGGAACTGTTTAAGTTGATCCAAACTTGCACGCTGTTCTGCAATGCTCTTATCAAGAGCCATAACGTTAGTTCTATTTTTTAATGCACAAAAAACTGCAGTTAATATCAAAGCAAATACAGCATGTATTTTTCGAATTTGATTATTTTATTAAAAAGGGGTGAACTTAATCAGTTCCCGGGTTTCGGCACCAAAATGTACAAAGTACTTTATATTTGTTTTGACAAATTTTTTTTAATTTGTTTAAATAGAAAAAAAAAAAGAAGCTGAAAATTAAAAGATTATAAATTTATTAATTAAATAACAATGTTCACCGTATGCAGTCCAAAATTTAAGTGAACGAGAAATGCATACATTTTCTGCGACATGCTAATATTTTATATACATAAGGTCTTGCTTACTAACTAGTAGCATACTAACATATAGCATACTAACATATAGCAATGCATTCTCTCAGAGAACTAATTATAAGAGTCAAAACCGGTTTAGACCAAAATTTAGTATTCTTATAATCTGTACTAAATAGAGAGCATTGGTATACATACAAAATACTAATGCTTAGCGCTACTTAAAGCGACGCACAAAATTTAATACTAATTTATGCATATGCATAATTAATGTTATAGCAAATAACTTGATGATTTTAATATAATTATAATAACTTATTCGAACAGCAGCCATTGATATATTCACCATCTTTTTCCACCACAACAGAAAGTAGTGACACACGATTGTAGTGCCAAAATCAGGAAAATTTTTAGATGCTTAGGTAAAAAACCCTAATTCCTTAAAGCTTAAAAAAGAAACATAGCGGGAGTTTTTAATGTGAAATTTTAATTTTAAAGAAAAGAAAACTATAAATTTTTTTTTGTTATTCATAAATATTATTTTTCAGCTTTAAAAAATAGGGCGGAATTTGTAGCGGTTATTACTAAAATGATCTTTTAAGCATCGTTTAGATATATCAGTGGTGGAATTCAGTAACTAGTTTGCGATATCGTTATCGATAATTTGCGATAATTTTTGTTAAAGTTATTCACGAACTCATCTTTTACAATTTGTATTGATAAGTTAACGTTGATTTTGAAATGTTTGTATTGCAAAAATGAAAACCGCCTGAAACGCGGATAAATTATAAATTTCGTGCTATACTCCTTGCGCTTCTTCTCATCCTGTAACATCAAGTCCAAGGAAATGACGACTCATAGTTGGGTTCGGTTATGAAGACGACCTCAAATCCGCGGTCCTTGCCGCATTCAACAAAGACGGACTGCCGGTGATGAAGTAGATGTGTTTTTTCTTAATTCGCCACACTCAGAAGAAAATGTACCATTAAGTACTTTATGGTACGACCATTGATCTTATGGTTCATGTATTAATCTTTTTTTCTTTTTAAATCAAAAGTTTTCTAATTAAATCAATAGTATTTGAAAAATTCAGTACCATAAATTTAAATATTTCAATATTATTATTTTGAATAGAATAAATACTATTGTTTTAATGGTTTCCTCCTATAATAATAAACGTGGTGTGAAAAAACACAAAAACGAATACAAACATGGTCGTTTTGTACGTCATTCTGCGTGTTTACTCAAAATGGTCGCATGTATTTTTTTGTAATATTCCACATTATTAAACGCGACATTGGTAAAGACTCAATGTATTTAATGTAAATAAATTATATTTATATATATATTTATATTTTTATTTATTACAGAAAATAAATAATACATCGAACTTCTAATATGGCAATCAATTATTGGAAACCAAAGCAAACATTAAATGTGTTATAACCTTTTGCAGCAAGAAGTGTTTTTTTATGTGTGTGTTGTAAAAGTGAATATCAATTTCGACATTTAAATAAAATAATATATACAATAAATTAACTAAAATACATTTTTGTTTTAATAAATTATTAGGAAAATGTAATTCGACTTTACCATAAAATTAATAATACGTATCATTAAATTTGTATAGGTTTTTCTTATTGTAATTAAAATATCACATTATAAAATGTATGGTACAACCACATATTGTATTAACAGTTTCAATATTACTGAACTAATGGGACGCATCTTATTGACCAATTTTAATGGAATAAATTATTGTTTTTCTATTGAAATACTATCAATTTACCATGATTTTTTTCTGGGTGCACACATAATCGGCCAACTTGCAGTAGCCATTCCCGGATGCTGAGGTGTGGAGACGTCAATTTTGCATGATTACGCGGAACTTGTCGTAGATTGGTTTTAATGAATATGTTTTTGAAATTATTAAGGTTATTCACTAAACGGAGCAGTTGCGATGTAGAGTAGCAGTTTTGTCAAGTAGCAGTTGTACAACAACAAAATACATTGGTAGCAAAAACAAAAATTATCTGCTAATCTACTTCGCTAAAAGCTTGAGTTTACTTCGTGGTACTTTTGTAGTTTTTTTAGTCATGCTGAATTTATGACTTTTGGGTACTTGATATTACATACAGTGTTTGATTATTGAGTTGAAATTCACCAAAATGCATTATATTTAAATGAAAATATATATTTTTAATGAATACATATATGTATTTAATACATATATGTATGTGAATAAAAAATAAATGATGGCATAATATCCACTGTTTTAACAATAAATATTAACGAGTTCCTATATAAGGTATGAGTTTTCTAATCTAATTTGTGTACTTTGTTTTAATTATAATGTATTGATATGAGATATTGAATTAAAAATAAGAAACAAAAAGCATAGTTATAAATTGTATATGGCCAATAAGCAATAAATCTAAAATTTAAATGAAACAAAAACATCTGTTTTTGGTACATCAAACAGAAAACTACCATACTAGACAAATATGAAATAAGCGTGTTCACGAAATATGATACAATTCTACAATACTGCTAATGTACATCGGCGTGAATACCGTTTCGTGAATACCTTTATTATGTATTTGAAGTTTGAAACATGCGGTGCTGCCATATGTTTCAACGTTTTAGTCGTTGATTTATTAGCGGTTTTTGCGTTTTTAAAACTATTGTTACGAAAAGAGGTAATTTGCTCCACTGTGCAAGCAATCAACAATAATAAATGAGACGCAAGACAATTCAGCGCACTAAGCATTGTGATAGAAAGAGACGGAAGATCATTCAGCGCACTATGCAATGTGCGAGAAAGAGATGGAAGATCAGCACATTAAAACACATAAGTGCGAATGAGATGCCAATAGCATGCGTCATTCACGAAACGAGTAGAAGGTTCTCGAAACAAGTCGAAGCTTGTCGAAACGTGTCGAACTGATGCCTGCAGTATATAAGGCCGCGCATCTGAGGAACTGTACTTCAGTTGTGATTTAATAGTCAACTAGTGCGTCTCGTGAGTGAACATTGTAAAGATAAATTGTAGTAATTCAGCAGTTGATATAAGTGATTATTCTTTAAGTTGTTATTTAAATAAATAAAGTTAATTAATACTAGTTGAAATAATACTAGTTAAAACCAAATATTAGTGCGTTTTTATTTTGTACACAATCCAGCGATACGAACTCGTAGAACAGTTTTCAGTAGACTGAATTTTCGTAACATTGGTGTCAGAAGTGGGATTGTGATACAAAATGGTTAAATTCGAACAACTTAAAGTCGACCAGCTAAAGAAGGACCTGGCGATTCATAATCTTCCAACTGTACGAAAGTAGAGCTACAGAAGCGTCTAATGGAAGAATTAGAAAACCAAGGCATTGACCTCGCAGAGCACGAGTTTAAGTGGAAGCTGCAACAGCGTCATCGAAAAGTGTGGACACGGAGCAAAAAGTACAGTCCCAAAGTTTTGATATGAGCCAGTTGCTCGGAGCAATACAACAACAGTTTCAAGAAAATTTCAAACGGTTTCACACTAGATCTAACAAGAAAAATGTTGAGTTATGCCAACACAGAGATCCAACTAAACATTGATTGTGACCAGAGCCCGAAAATTAAACAAGTTATCGCTCATAAAAATATAAAAATAAATATTCAGAAGCAATTGTTTGGGCGAAATTAAATGGAGATTGTGGGATAAGCAAGTTGTGGGTTATAGAAGCGAATGATGAGCAAATGAGCAGAAGTAAAATTGTTGTCTGAAGAACATTAGTAGAAGCGACAAAAGACAAAGTTGTTCCAATAAGAGTTCTCAACATGGAAAACTCGTCCAAATTAATTAAAAAGGGAACAGTGATAGGCCAGTCGCAAATAAACAAACAATCTACTCACAGGTTTATAAATGAGTGGACGAAGGATTTGGCTGCCAAAGAAAAGAGTCAAGTGCAACAGCTAATTGACAAATATCGGTGTATATTTGCTGAAAAGGTCCAAAAGGATGGCAGAACTTCCATTGTAAAACATCGAATAGACACTGGTGATTCTAACCCAATTCGTCAAGCACCAAGAAGGGTACCACTTGCGAAAAATACGAAGTATCACATTTGGTTGAAGACACACAAATGGCGTGGTGGAACCATCTGAGAGTTCATGGAGTTCACCAGTAGTATTGGTGAAAAAGAAGGACGGTAGTACTCGGTTCTGCGTTGATTACCGAAAACTTAATGATGTCACCAAGAAAGATAGTTATCCGCTGCCTAGAATCGATGACACCTTGGATACACTATCTAATGCTAAGTGGTTTTCAACGTTGGACTTGCAAAGCGGTTACTGGCAAGTGGAAATCGATAAGAAAGATCGAGAGAAGACTGCATTCAGTACTGGAGATGGACTATGGCAATTTTTGGTTATGCCGTTTGGACTATGCAATGCCCCAGCAACATATCGAGCGGTTAATGGAGCACGTATTAAAAGGTTTACACTGGAAAACATGCCTAGTATACCTTGATGACATAATTGTTATGGGCAAGGATTTCAACGAACATCTAAGAAATCTAGAGGAAGTATTCCTTCGATTGAAAAGTGCTGGTCTACAACTTAGCCCAAAGAATGCTCACTTTTCAAGAAAGAAGTCAAGTATCTGGGTCATCGAGTTACAATGGAAGGAGTGCATACCGATGAAGATAAAAGGAGTGGCCCAGAATGCAAAACCTACATGACCTACGAAGTTTCTTGGGGCTATGTACATACTACAGGCGATTTGTTCCAGGTTTTTCCAATGTTGCCAGCAGTCTTCACGAGTTGACAAGAAAGAACCGCGCATTTCAATGGGGTAATGATCAAGAAAAGGCGTTTTTGAAATTAAAAGGTCTGCTGTGCTCGGCACCAATTCTTGCGTATCCAATTCCAGGTGAGAAATTTATACTTGATACGGATGCGAGTGGATACGGAATTGGCGGAGTTCTCTCTCAAGTGATCAATGGACAAGAAAAAGTGATCGCATATTACAGTAAAACCTTGTCCAAACCCGAGCGAAATTACTGTGTCACCAGGAAGGAGCTCCTTGCTGTAATCGAAAGTGTGAAAAATTTCCACAAATACCTGTACGGGCAACAGTTTCACTTGAGAACCGATCACGCTGCACTGAGATGGTTACTTCAGTTCAAAGACCCAAAAGGTCAAATTGCGCGTTGAATAGAACGATTACAGAGCTACGATTTCACCATAGAACATCGTAAAGGAGGTCATCATGGAAATGCAGATGCTCTGTCACGACGCACACTGGGCACTGTGGTAGAGCTTAAAGCTACAAGATGGTTGCTTATATCGTGTATGGGAAAATGAAGATGGCACATTCGCTCGAAGTATGATTGTTGTTCCCAAGTCTAAAATAAAAGAGATATTAGCGGTATACCATGGTTAATCTAGTGGTGGTCATTTGGGCATTAATAAAACTGTCGAGAAGGTAAAGAAACGTTTTTATTGGATTGGGTGCCAAGAGTCAGTCGCCGATTAGATTCGCAGTTGCCCGCAATGTGTACCATCAAAAGGACCAACAGTCAGAAGTCGCGGCAGGATGCATCAATACAACGTGGGAGCACCATTCGAGCGTATTGCCATGGATGTCGCCGGGCCGTTTCCAATCAGTGATGCGGGGAATAAGTATGTGCTTGTCGTCATTGACTACTTCAGCAAGTGGCCTGAAGTGTATCCCATGCCGAATCAAGAAGCCACAACAGTTGCGGATGCATTAGTTAACAACTGGGTAAGCCGTTTTGGAGTACCGTTGAAATTGCATTCAGATCAAGGAAGAAATTTTGAGTCTGCAGTTTTTAAGGAAGTATGTAAAGTCCTCAACATACACAAAACACGAACAACGCATTTCCACCCGAAATCTGACGGCATGGTAGAAAGATTCAATCGGACTTTGGAAGAGTATCTCAGAAAAGTGGTTGATAAAAATCAAAAAGATTGGGAAGCACATTAAAACACATAAGTGCGAATGAGATGCCAATAGCATGCGTCATTCACGAAACGAGTAGAAGGTTTTCGAAACAAGTCGAAGCTTGTCGAAACGTGTCGAACTGATGCCTGCAGTATATAAGGCCGCGCATCTGAGGCACTGTACTTCAGTTGTGATTTAATAGTGAACTAGTGCGTCTCGTGAGTGAACATTGTAAAGAAAAATTGTAGTAATTCAGCAGTTGATATAAGTGATTATTCTTTAAGTTGTTATTTAAATAAATAAAGTTAATTAATACTGGTTGAAATAATACTAGTTAAAACCAAATATTAGTGCGTTTTTATTTTGTACACAATCCAGCGATACGAACTCGTACAACAGTTTTCCGTAGACTGAATTTTCGTAACACTATGTTATAGAATCACTCAATCGTTACTGCTACTTTAGCTACAATTATCGCTACACCCAGAAAAAAATCATGGGAAATTGATAGTATTTACTTAATTTATACAATAATTTATACCATTAAAATTGGTCAATAGGATGCATCCCATCAGTTCAGTATTATTGAAACTCTTAATACAATGTGTGGTTGTACCATAAATTTTATAATGTGATATTGTAATGTCAATAAGAAAGACCTATAAAAATTTAATGATACGTATTATTATTTTTATGGTATAGTCGAATTACATTTTCCTAATAATTTATTAAAACAAAAATGTATTTTATTTAATTTATTGTATATATTATTTTATTTAAATGTCGAAATTGATATTCACTTTTACAACACACACATAAAAAGACACTTCTTGCTGCAAAAGGTTATAACACATTTAATGTTTGCTTTGGTTTCCAATAATTGATTGTAGTACTTGAGTCTGCAGTTATTTTTGAGTCCGTTGCCAATATAAAAGTTCGATGTATTATTTATTTTCTATAATAAATAAAAATATTAATAAATATATAAATATAATTTATTTACATTAAATACATTGAGCCCTTACCAATGTCGCGTTTAATAATGTGGATTATAACAAAAAAATACATGCGACCATTTTGAGTAAACACGCAAAATTACGTACAAAACGAACTTGTTTGTTTTCGTTTTTATGTTTTTTTTTTACACCACGTTTATTACTATGGGAGGAAACCATTAAAACAACAGTATTTATTCTATTTAAAATAATAATATTGAAATATTTAAATTTATGGTACTGAATTTTTCAAATACTATTGAATTAATTAGAAAATTTTTGATTTAAAAAGAAAAAACTATTAATACATGAACCATAAGATTAATGGTACATTTTCTTCTGAGTGTAATTAATAACATCGCAAACTAGTTACTGAATCGACCCACAGAAATGTTACATTTTAAAGTAAACAAATCGGGATAATACCCTCGTAGTGGTACCCCTGATTTTCATACTTTAAATTTGGCATTCATTTTTTTGCTGAGTCATACTGTTTGATGTTCGCGTTTTTTGTTCCCCGAGTTTTTTGTGTGAAATGTACAATTGATAATAAAAGCCACGAGTAAATCGCGTCTATGAATCGCTACAAAATCGTTGGCTGTTGAATTTTACGAGATGCGTGAGGGAGGCAAACAGTGCAACTCAAATAATCTCTAATAAAAATGCATTTAAATTCAAAACATAGTTTTTGTTTTTTCATTGTTGTTATCTATTTTTAGTTTGTTTAATATTTATTTCATATGTATTAGTTTGTCATTTCGATATTTCTATTAATTTTTGAAAAAATAAATAATCGAATGACAACCTAATTCATACACACTGAAAAATCCTCCTTTGGCATGAGGTTATTTCGTGTTGCAACGAAAATACATTTGTTGTAACCTCATGTCATTAAAATGAACGTACCTTATTGTACTACAACCGAAGTGTTAGTCCACACAACTGAACCTTCGGTGACCTTAACCTCATGATTGCATTTTTCATTGTGTCAAATTTTACATTCGCTCATTTGCTGCTGTAATTGAGTACGTTGTTCTATCAACAAAATAAATGACAAACGGAAACCTCATGTCTATCATGTTCGGTTGCCTGATTTTTGCCAACTATTATGGATACATACAGAAATAAAGAAACGTCAAAATTTTTCACAAGTCGAAAACAGCTTTTGCATTTTTTTATTAGTTACATAAGCTCTTCTACAACTCTATAGCATCAATACTGGGAAAGTAACACATTAGCTGTACAATATTAATGCTTTAGAGTTGTAGAAAAACTTATGTAACTTATAAAAAATGCAAAAGCTGCACAAGCAACACTCTAACCGCTGTCAAACCTTTATACAAACTTTTTGGCATATTAAACAGCTACACGCCGCAAAAAAAGGGCTCTCCCAAACATAATTTAGCAGGCAATGACTTGTATGTTTGGAATTTT
Source organism: Dryomyza anilis (assembly GCA_951804985.1). NCBI lineage: Eukaryota > Metazoa > Arthropoda > Insecta > Diptera > Dryomyzidae > Dryomyza > Dryomyza anilis. Next base: position 39,553,475 of record OX638134.1, on the reverse strand, counting down.
ATGTAAACATAATATATAATTGACTGATAAATCATTTGTAAACAGGATTGTATTGAGACTTGAACAGTGTTGTAATGAGCTCTGACTTACATTATAATATCCCGGAAAAATTTTAATGTTGCCCCTTAAAATGGAGTCTGTTCTAATAGAAACATAATAATTACTACATCCAAATAAAATAAGTATTTCAACCAAAACATAAATATGTTCAAAATAAAACATGATTTCGAACGACCTGAATATAAATATGTTTCCAGTGAAACATATCAGTTGTTTCAGTTTAAAAAGTAGTATGTTTGCATAGAAACATATTTAAATATTTTTGGAAAGAAATCCTGAAAATAAAATAATAATAAAATGTTATTTTTTTATTAATTTTTATTAAAACTCTTAAAACATGCACAGTGGGAATTTATAATAAGTGAATTCATATACAAATTTTTAAATGCATAAATAAATAATTGGTTTAAAATTGCAAGTACAAGTGACAGTATCAATGAATGCACAATTGCACCAGCAGACGCTAAACCAGACGATCCAGGCTCGCTTTATATTTGATACAGTTACAGTTGATCTCAGTACATAGCGTATGCAAGGAATTCACGGAGGCTTTTGTAAAAAAACATGGCAAATTCTGTTTGATAATCGAAGCACAGATTTTTATTTGTGTTTTTTTCACATTAGTTTCAGAAATTATATACTGCACTTTTTATTTTTATAACACAATTTATATATTTATTTAATTTACAAATAACAAAATTATAATCGACGAGAACACGTTTTATCAACGAACAACAAAAGACACGTACGCAGAAAATGCCGATCAACGAGTGTCAACTTTATATACAAGAATTAATTTATTGTTTCTTTTCGAAAATCAGTATGTTTAAAATGACCCTATACATACTTCAAACGACGACAAAAGAGACGTAGGTAGAAAATTCTGCTCAACGAGTGCCAACTTCGTATACAAGAAGAATGTTGTAAGAATACATTTATTTAAATCTAATTCCTTTTTTTGTTTGTTTTTCAACATTAATATGTTCAAACGATGGCAAAAGATGGCGTAGGTAGAAAATGCTTCACAACGTTGCCAACTTCGTCAGTCGATAAATTATCGAATTAAGACGAGCGTTGCGAACATTTGATTAGCATTTTCTGTGTTTCGAAACATAGTTTTAACCAAGTAAATTGCCAAGAAATAGTTTATTCAAATGCAATTAAAATTTTATGTTGGTACTGTAACATATTTATGGTAAATTTGACCGATTCTGCTGGGCAATATAATAATGTTTACACGTGAACAAAAATAAATTCAATTTCAATTATAATTTAATTACACTTCATTCCTAATTCATGTATGGTAATTTCGTATTACTTTTTAATTACATTCAACCATATTTAAACATATCTTTTCTATCCGTGTAATTATGAGCATTGCAGCTATAATAGTTGCAATTTTAACTAAAAGTGCTATACTAAGACTATCTATAGGAAATGCCTTTGTGAGAGCTTTATCAAGCTTTTTTATAGAGCCAATGGTTATTTGGGTTGACATACACGCTCCGCCGGACCAATAATATTCAGCCACTGGACGAGACACTGTCGCAACAACTGCAACCGCAAGCGGGTCGTAACCAAAATAAGGCGGCCCTTCAATAAACCAAAGTGCAACTCGATGTAACGGCTTTTCTGGATTAGCTGCGGTGGTCGCCGCGTTGGTTAATTGTATTTATTTGTACACTCAAAAAATTACTGTAGTAAAAATTACTATAGTATATAGTTATTTTAAGTAGTTTGAAAATGAGACAAATCGATCTACGGACACCCCCACCTCCCATACAAGTCACTTTTATATAACTCTTTAGGAACTAATAACTCGAAAAGTAATCAAAATATAGGTATAAAATTTAAAACGTATTGTTATAAAATATGTGGTCCAAAAATGGGCGTGATCCGCCCACTTTTTTTTCATTATTTCCCGGGTTTTCATAGTGAAAATTTGATCCGTAAATTATTAAAATCAAATCTATGAAATATTAGCCTTTCAAAATTTTTAATATAGACGTTGTCCGCCCAATTATATGTTTCTATTTTTTTTATTAGTTTTTTTATACTTTTATATAAATTTTTTAATTTATGGGGTATAAGACGTAAATTTCTGATATGTGAATAATATTCTGAGGGTAGGGAGGTTCAGCATAATCAAAATCTTTAAAATTAAGGTATGCAATTAAATATCCCACATTAATATCCCCACCTAAGGTGTAGGGTATTCCATGATCCGCCCCATGTGACCTAACTTTCCCAACTCGTTTATTCTAAAACAGTATCCTGGTTATACATCGCCATCGTGTTTATAAATCCATCGAAGGTAAAATTCTACAACGACTTGAGACTTCTTCACGGAATAGCCAAGTTTGCCTGTGATGCTATCATCAAAGTAAACTCTGAAAAGAAATATTTTCCATTACATCTTGATAATTTCAGTCCCAGAATTTTATTTTCACTTTTACCATTAAAATGTAATATTTAAGTTGACACTTTTTTACACTATTGGATTTACTTAATTGTTGTGGACAAATCGAGCGTAAGGAAAAAGTACGCCATTTTCCTTTTTTATTGTAATCAAGTGTCAAAATAACTCAAGATTTTTGTTGCAAATGTCCAAGAAATCAGATGTTTGCTATCAGTCCACTGTAAATAAATCACACACCGCATTGTAAATTTTTCATTGATTAATTTAATATTAATAAATATATTTATTTTATAACATTTAATTTATGTATCAGCCGACGAGAACAACGACGAACCCAACTGAAACATAATGCAGTTGAAAGGCGATCTTACGTAGGAATGCCTCCTGGATCTCAGTGTCTGGATAGTTGAGTGTTCTGCAGTTGCTGCTGTTGAAGGTGATTAAAACAATAATTCAGCTAAGCACCAGGAACTAAAACCAAACTATTCTCAGATAATTCTGACGGGCCGGAACAATAATATACAGCCACTGGACGAGACATTGGCTGCATTCATCGACCTCAACAGCTGCGATACTGCTGTCAATTTACAAAATAATTTATTATTAATATTTTATTAAAGTAATATACAACTCTTTAATTGATTGATAACATATTTTTCAATCTAAATTATATTTTTATATATAAATATTTGATTTAAAATGTCATCGATAACAAAGGCAACGCAAATGAGGGTAAACATTTATTGCTGGAAAAAAACATGTTGAGGGTATCATGCCATTCAAGCACAAATTGCTCAACACCTCAGCAGTTGTGGAGCTGTTGAGTAATTTTCGCTTGAATGACATGCTACTCTCAACATGTTTTGTGAGCGGTCGCCATTTTTTCCAGCATAAAATTTTTACGCTACATTTGCGCAGCCTTTGTTATCGATGACATTCCATTACATTTTAACTCAAATAATTATAAACAAAAATGAAATTTAGATTTGAAAAATATTTTTTCAATCATTTAAAGAGTTGTATGTAACTTTAATAAAATATTATTATTAAATTATTTTGTGAATTGATAGATGAGGTAGCGGTGCATTCAATAAAAGTGAGCGATTAGTTAGTGAGCAGTTTCGCAGCTGTTGAGGTCGCTGAATGCAGCCATTGTCACAACAACCGCAGCGGGAGCGTAGCCAAAATAAGGCACCTCTTCATCAAGCCCAAATGCATCGAGACGGCTTTTTTTTGGCGGTGGTCGCCGCGTGGTCGCCGCGTTGGTAGATTGTTATTATTTTTATATATTATAAATAAAAAGTATATACATACATTCCTATTTTTCTAATTTTAGGATAAGAATGATAAAATGGATAAATGTCAATAAATGCAATGTGTTTGTTTTACCTACATCATCAGTTAATTTTATCAGTAAAAATGATGCAGTAAAAACAACTACAGCATTTATTCAAAAATTATTACATTTTTATTAGGACAGTTACATTTTTATTAATTTTTAACGCAGTATTTTTTTGGGTGTAGACAATATATTGTATGTAGAAAACATTCGCTGCATTCATTACGCCACATTAGCGCTACCTATGTTATCGATGACATTCAATGACTTTTTAACTCAAATATTTGGAAAATTATGTTTTCCATCAATTAAATTATTCGAGTATTCACAGTTCATCGTATTTTAGTATGGTATTCGTACCATGTAATATATATACGATTCAATAACACAGAAACGTCAATTTGTTGTTGTATCCCTTATACAAGTGAAATACCACAAGTGTTGTATTTGAGAGTAGCCCTGAGGCATGTTTTTTGGTGTCGTATTTTGTGAAATGAAGAAAAATTGTGAAATTTAAGACAAATAGCGCACATAAACTGTTAATTTATTTGTTTTTCTTTCGAAATCGAAGAATATTTATTTATTTAAAAAAATAGTAAGTTTATAAAAATCAACTGCATTTATTTGAGGAAATATTTTAACAAGCAGAAAAGTAGTGCTCAGAGTTTAATTGCCATACTGTCTTATTCGTACAATGTCGTACCAATACCATGAAACTATGAATACTCTATATGTAGCTTTAATAATATATTTAATAAATTGACGAATGACCGCTTAGTGCATTTAATAAAAGTGAGCGTTTAGTTACTGAGCAGGCTCGTAACTGTTGAGTTCGCTGCATGCGGCCATTAGTTACCGTTCTAAATAGGTAAGAATATTTCCTTAGTCGTATGATGAAATATACCGTATAAACCGACCTTAAAATCGCCTATTGGGTTTGTAACCGAATATGAAGTATTGGGTACCCAAAATAAAATCATATCTAAAATTTTACCGCGTCTCTTTTGCTGTCAATTTTGAAATATAACTGGTACGATATATTCAACTACATTGTATATTGTATAAATTCATTTTAAAAAATAATTTAAATGCTCAATATATGTTTTTGTAGATTATAAATTTAAAGGATACTATATTGACGTCACCATGAAATCAAGGTAAGTGCTTGCTTAAATATCGGAAACCATAAATTTATTACCTTTGTTGATTTAGTACTCGAACTCCAATGCGAGCCCCTAAGACTCCGAGAAGTCGGCCGCAGTCATCGGAACAGACCACAGTGGCTTCTGTTACAAAGCAAAAGGATCCTGTACATGTGTTCTGCCGCGTGCGTCCTTTACAATCGGACGCTGATCTCTCCTGCGTTCGCGTCAAAAATTCCACAACTATCATCCTGACGCCACCCGAGCAAGCACTACAACACAAACAGAGCACTCAAAAAGAGACTCAGTACATATTCAAACATGTGTTTGAAACATCGTCCACACAGCGTGACGTCTTCGGCGCAGTAGCACAGCCACTAGTAGAAAATCTGATCCGGGGAAAAAACAGTCTGCTCTTTACATATGGTGTGACTGGCAGTGGAAAAACATATACAATGACGGGTAATGCGCAACATCGTGGTATAATGCCTCGTTGTTTGGATGCACTCTTTCGAACCATCTCAGACTTCCAAGCAAAAAAATACGTATTTAAGCCAGATCGCCTGAATGGCTTCGAGATTTTGTCAGAGGCGGATGCATTGCTCGAACGTCAAGCAGAGATGAATCAACGTTTTGCTGGTCGAGGTATACGTCGTAAGGACTCTGATCCGGAAATAGCATCACGTGCGTCATGTGATGTGCCTCCGCTTCAGGGTCTTGAGGAGGACAACATGTTTGCAGTATTTGTTACATACATTGAGGTGTACAATAACAGCGTATATGACTTATTGGAGGAGGGTGGCATTCAGAAGTACGTATCTTACATCAATTTATATTTTATTTCATGTAGTTATTTTGTTGTATATATTATATTAATGTAGAAGTAGCGTAGCAATATAATTCACAGCAGATTGTACCGTTATATATTGGGTTATATCCTGTTTTCCGTTATATAATGGTTTTCCGCACAGGACATTCGCACGCTAAAAACTTAATCACCCCAATTCTAAATAAATACTCCCATAAATATTTGGGAGAAAAAAGCTTTATAAATTCAATACAAATCATTTTTCTCCCAATTATTTATGGGAGTATTTATTTAGAATTGGGCTGAATATCTCGAATGAAATCAAAATAATTACTTGATTATTTTTAGTACAAGTAGTATATAAATTGAACGAAACATCTATAAAAAAATTAAAATATTTAGTATGCTAGATCAAAAGATATAAATTAAATAGTGCAAGATTCGCACGAGGCTAAAAACGGACGTGCATGTCGAGGTTCAAATGGCAATTCCAAAAAGTCAGCGAAGTTTGCGTACAAATTATTTTTATAAATGATTTTTAAAAAATATTTGAGCTAATGTGCTTCAATTTTATATTTACACTTTGTTCCTAAAATTCATAGGTTTTTATAATAAACCACAGAACAATTTCGGACGGCACATTCCGGACAGAGTAAAATTTCGGTATTTCACGATTATTTTTCCTAAAATTCTTTTTGCGTAATTTTTTGTTTATAATCATTTTAGAAAATAGCTGAGTAAATGTACTTTTTTTTATATCGTTCATTTACTACTAGAGTGTCATGACCAGTGTTACCAGATGGGCAGATAAACCTTTTTTTGACAGTTTTTTGAGAAGGTAAAAAGGTTTCAAGTTTTCCCTAAAAAAATCAAGTTTTTTTAATTTATACAGTTTTTCAATTTTTAATTAAGTTTCTAACTAGTTCAATGAATCAAATACACATAACAATGATTTTTCTTCGAGTCTTTCAAAAAACATTGTTTGATCTTTTGTCGATTCCTGTAGCAACAGCAAATTATAACGTATTTTTCTCAAATCAATATTAAGAAAAAAACAAAATTATAAACATATTTGAAATTCCCTCCTTAAGTGGGATTCTTCGTCCGAAGGATTTCTAAAGAGAACATTGTACAGTCTTCAAAAATTAAGAAAAAAATTTGACATACATATTAAATAAATTGTTATAATTTGAAAATTATTGAATTGTTTTTATTATTAATTGATATGTTTTCGTTATTAATATTTTTATTTTTGTTTAATTACACTAATCAAGACGAATTTTCCTATGTACACCCAATACAGCTGTTTTCTATAATTCCTTGGTGCTGATTTATACTGGATACTAAAACCTAATTTTCCCATTTGTTTTTAATATTTTTTTAATATTTCATTTTGGCCAAAATTACAAATTGTTCGAAAAAATCAATTTGGGTAATGTTCCAATTCTAGTCAGAACCCCCAATTTTACAAAAAGATCCAAATTCCATATGGGACTTAAACTTTTTTAACTTTAAACGGATACTGTGTATATATTAAAAATTTGAACGATGTAAAAAAAGTTAGTGGTTCTGAGTCTTTTTATAGATCAAGTTTTTACTTCCAAAAAAAATTTTTTTATTCCGAAAATAAAAGGTTTTTCAAAAAAATATCTGGCAACACTGGTCATGACTCAAAAATCGTGATTTTTTACTTAATGATGCAGAATTATCTGTTTTGTCATGTTTCATCTTGTTTAAAAAACTCGTATTCATATCTTGTATAGTCACCGCTGGAGAAGAGAATATACTGTCACCTCATTTTAAATTTCCCATACATTTCATATGCAAAGTCAGGATCAATTGAAAACTTTAAACGCGTTTTCTGCGTAATCGATTTTTTTGACTTATTTTTTGACTCCTGAAGTTTATATTTATTTCATAATATATCACATTCAGCACGTGACAAAACGTTCCGTATGGAAATTTCCACTAAGATTTTTTTTCTAAAAGTAATTTTATATCGGACAATATTAATAATCATTACAATGAAATGAAAAGAGATGTACGATTTAAATTCCCTAATGTTTTTTAAGATTTATAATTTTCGAAAAACAAATTCTATATTTGTTCTTTTACTGTCCTTTTACACATATGATATTCGAAATTCCAGACTGGACAGATTTTAATTAGCTGTAAAAAAAATTCTGTAATTACTAGGAAATTGTTGCTTACATTTTTGAAAATGCCAAGGAAATTCTACTTTAGAAACACGGGATTCAACTCCTTCAAAAATGTTGTTAACTTTATATGATAAAATATCATTTTTTTTTCGTTATTTTAATTTCAACATTTATTTTTAAGCTTTAGAAATATTAATTAATAGCCCTTTTCTGGCACGAGTCACAAATTCAAATCGGTCAGAATAGTGCGCTTAGTCACAATTTCGTATTCTTTCTATTGTATTTTCTGTGTTTCTGTTTCAATCGTTGATGATAACAATTGTCATTGCTCGTTGTATGTCTTTAAAGTTAGTTAATTTGGTTATTCAACTATTTTTTTTCTCGAAAATATTCAAAAAACAATATCGTTATCGAATTTTGTATCGACTTTTGAGACTGATCTGGAAAATTGTTTTTAAATGTTTTGAGAATTGGATCAACAATCAATGACAATGTTCTACAAGATGATGGTTGTTGGTTTTAATTAAAATTATTATTTCACTTGATTTCGGCAGGGTGATTCTTGGTGCGTACTCTTTTTTATTCATATAATGGGTGTTTTAGCGAAATGATTTTACCATATCAAATGCTGATATTATGGGCAAAGCAAATAATGCAAAAAACCTGTAACCAAAATTAACAAGTTTTCAGTCAAAAAAATTTCAAATTGTGTACATTTTGATTAGCTAACCGTTACACATTGCATGCAATTATTGCAAGTATAGCATGCTAGATAACTGCTAGAAAGATGACAATTCGGTTTCGGGAGACCATCTTCATAAATAATAAACGGAAATCAGGTCGAAAATCAGGATTTATGAATCGTAAATTTACGGCGAAAGAAAAGTGTTAGATCTAAGTCCAAAAATTTAATATATATTCATTTTTCATTTTCAAAAAGTAAATTGAGATAAAGTTCCAATTAAAGATCCAAATAAACGAGCGAGGGACTGTTGAAACCCTTTTAGAATCATATGATACAATTCAGGGCAGTTTGAATGTAACTGCCCTGAGTAAGGTCCATATTTAAAATTTTAGTCTTACATAAAATCAATTCTTTGAAAAATATTGAAATTTTGTAAAACAAAATTAAATAAGCGCTAGTTATAATAATAATAATAGTTTGGCGCTACAGTCCTGTATAGAACTTCGGCCGAGCTCTCTCACCAATTTGAGCTGTGCGTGTTATATTTGTACTCAAAGTGGTGGGACCTACAGTTTATTGCCGAATCCGAACGGCGGGTGAGAGCTTTTTCATAGGCAATGGTTTTACTCTCGTAGGTTTGCTATTTACTGACGAGAGGTAGCGCGGTATAGAAAAATGTTTCTATGAAAAGATGTTGTTAGCCCCAGTCCAGGCTTGAACCGGGGACCTTTCGGCTCGCAGTCCAACGCACTAACCACTGAGCTACCGCGGCTAGTTGGATTAGCTTTATCAAAAATGTTAGAAGAAATAGTGTCCAACGGCTGAAGGTTGGCTGGAAGACTAAAATACGAAAATTTGTACTATCTCATTCAGAAATATAAATCTTTAACTATTCTTAAAAACTATAGGAGTAATGTTCTTCAGTTGTGATATAATTTTTTCTTTTACCATGTTTAGTTTTTAAGTTATGAATAAAAGAAAATGTAAAAATCATTTTGCTGTAACGTCGTTGGCTCAGTGGTTAGCACGCTGGGCAGCAAGGAACCAACTGTCCCTTATTATAAGTTCTAATCTGGGCTGAGACTGTAAAATTGAAAATGTTTTTGTATACCGCACTACCTTCACAGACAATGGAAAACCTCCAAATATAATACGCAAAAGACCTATATAAAAATTGCGAAGGACCACTGAGCTTTTGCTCTAAAACTATTAATATTATTACTTTAAAAATGTGTATTAAAATGTTTGTATATTGCAAACAGAAGAGTTATTTGTTCAATTTGTATAATAAACTGGATATTTGATATCTTCCGTTACCACCCTTTAACTTTTCATTAATAACACTAACCTACACTTATTACGGTGCAGTAAAAGTTGCAGCAAATATTGGATGCATTTGTGACGCTGATTCCGTAAATGGTTTGTCAAATTGGTTCTAGCTTTTGAGATTTTTCAATTTCCCATTATTTTGGTCTTCTTTTATTTTTAAAATTCCAACAAATTAAATAATGAAATAATCTTTTAGATATGAATGCAGAAGGTATCGCGCTACAAAACAAACATTTGATTTAATGCGTGAAAAACGTTGTTTGCGAGATATTTATGAATTTGATGTGGCACCAAGTATCCTCTTTAAAACCCCATTTAAAAATGTACAAAATCAGAAAATTTAAATTTAACAAGTAAAAAAAGTTGCCTCTATTTAATCTAGTAATTATAACTTTTTTAATAAAAGTCGTAATTTATTTTCTTAAATGGGTGTTGAAAAAGGATACATGGAGCTAAATGGAATAAAAATTATTTTATATAATTTATTTTATATTTTTATATAATATAACGTTTTTCATTCATAACATATATATGTTTTAAAAAAATTTTGAACTTTGCACTGTAATCCTATACATATAACAAATCTCTTTGTTGGTTTCACCGTTTGTTGGTTTGTTTGTTCCGCTTCTCCGAAAAAACGGCTGATCCGATTTTCTTGAAATTTTTACCACAGATGCGGTATGGTCTGGAAGGAATGGTAGGCTATATATGGGCAGGATTGGACAAAGAGGCGTGCCACCTCCCATACAACCTAAACTTTCAATACGATATAACTCGGCACTTTCACCAGCTACAAACATGAAACAAAAAACTCAAATGCAAAAAAAATTTAAAAGCAAAAACACAATATCACAAAACATAAAAACAAAAGCAATAACATAAAATTCTAAAATTCAAACTAAAGGAAAACAAACTCACCTTACCAAAACTCACCACAATAAAATTCACCACAATAAAATTAACCACACTTAAACTCACCACAATAAAATTAACCACACTTAAACTCACCACAAAAAATACACCACACTAAAATTCACCACACTAAAATTCACCACACTAAAACTCACCACACTAAAACTCACCACAATAAAATTCACCACACTAAAATTCACCACACTAAAACTCACTACACTAAAACTCACCACACTAAAATTCCCACACTAAAACTCACCACACTAAAATTCACCACATGAAATTCACTACATTAAAACTTACCACAATAAAATTCACTACATAAAAATTCACCACAATAAAACTCACCATAATAAAATTCACCACACTAAAACTCACCACACTAAACCTTACCACACTCAAACTCACCACACTAAAAGTCACCATACTAAAACGTCGAAGATTTCTACTGGGAAGAATTCTACGGCGAAATATTCTACTGGGAAGAATTCTACGGAGATGCGCAGTCTGAGAAAGAATTGTCTTTGTGAAAAGTTGTTGTGGTTACTACATTTATAAAACCCATAAAAACTTCCACAGCGAAGCACGGGCCCTTGATATAAATAATAAAAATGTTTTTTATATTAATAAAATTGCTCCAATTCACAAAATCTTGGCACGAGTCGTGCACGGGTCCAGCTAGTGATTTATAAGCTTATATTCTATGATGTGCTTGCAAACTTTATTGTTTTGAAATTTCTGTCAACCCCAAAAGTTAAAGGTTTACTGGATTGGCTCATATATCGGCCATTCCACGTCAAACCGGGCACGTTTGAGATTTACTATTTATAATATCGTTGAAACTTTGTAGTCTTGTCCTATATCGAAAAATATTTTAACGGTGTTTTATAAAAAAAATGTTGGCTTGTTATACGCAATTTTAATATACTGACACCCCAGAGCGTACCAAACGATATCGTTTGAACGAACATTGTTATAGTTTTCGACTATCGTTATCGATTCGAGAATGATAGGGTTCTCGAAAAAAATGGCTCTATCGTTAACGATATCGATATTGTATGAATTCTCAATATTGAAACGAATTCGAAAATTGATTCAATATCGATATCGAAACGAATTCGAAAAATTATTCAATCTCGATATCGAAACGAATTCGAAAAGCTTATTCAATATTTAAATTTATTTGGCTTGAAATTATCTTTCATGGAGCTCTGCACCAAGCGTTTTATAGCATCCACATCATTAAAATTGTTTACCTAGTTTGGGATTAAAAATTAGTCTATTGATGCAGCAAAAAAATATATCATACTTACTAAATTTTAAAATTTTCTAACAGTTGCGAAATTTCTTCCAATTTTAAAATTTATTAAATTGTTTCATTGAACAGTTTTTTTTTTTGACAAATAATTCAATACTGATTCTATAGACGATAACGATATCGTTACGAATTCGAAACGTTATCGAAATTATATACAATCGAAACTATGTTTATTGGGACCGTTCAAACGTCAGAAAAATATAATTTTTTGGAAAAAAAAATAAAACCAATTATTTGCTGACCACCAAAATCGGTTTAATAACATTCTGACCATCGTTTCTTATTATGTGTGTACTAGTAAAAACCATCCAGCTAGCTGAAATTTTGTTTCTAAATATAAAGGAAAAACAAGATTATATAAAAATATTTTATATTTTTATTTGCAAATCCAAAAATGTTCGTAATATTTTTGGATTTACAATATAGAGTTTTTGGTCTGATGTCCTTTGTGCTGTAGGAAACATAGTTGCATAAATGTAGTTCGTCATGAAATATATTTCTAAAAACCATCCAATGACATCAAAATTCCAAAAAATCTTTCAAATTTAATATTTTTACACATTTATTTTTTCAATTACATTGCAATTTTATATTTTTTATATTTGAATCACAGTTCTGTTTTTCCTACAAGTTTTTTTTATAAATTTATATAAAATAATTTATGTATATTTAAATTCTGTGAAAATACTTTAAATATATTTTAGAATTTAATTACTAATGTTACTAAATGTTGGTTTTTTCTTTAAATTTTTATGAATTTAATTTAAATTGTTTTAATCGCTGTTGGTAATATTTCACGTTTTAGAAATATGTTGTTTTATTAATTTAATAATTTTTAATGTATTTTTTGAACGCAATAATTGAAACTCTTTTTCGCGGAGTTTTCTGTTTTTCTTTTTGCAACTCTCTGTTTGCTGTGTAAAACCAACAAAAAACCATGCGACAGAGTTGTTGTTGTTCTTTTGTGTGCAATTCTTTATGAGAGAGTGTGATGCACTGCACAAACCACAGTGAGCGCAGGCTACTACAGTACTCATTTTCATATGGTTGTTGTAATTTAGTGTTTATGTTTTTCTGGCGTTTTTTGTTCTAAAATTATAAAAACTAAGTATAGCAAGCAATACAATAGATTAATACGAATCGTTTGGTATCATTAAAATCGGTTCAAAAATACGGCCGGTTAGTGCAAGAGAAAAAAACACGTTTCGTTTAGAAAGAGCAATGTATTCTATTTCAAATGAGACCAAATTTTTAATATTGAACATATGATTAATATTGGACATATGAAAAAAAGTGTCAAATATTTTTTGGCATAGAACTACATGGTTGTAAACTTTCAAAAAGATTGGAGCCCATAGTCATTATTTGTTGAAAAGATCCCGGTTTCACGTGGAATGGTCGATATGCACGTGAGGGCGAGGAGCGTCGTCAGGATATTCCGGTTGATTATGACTTGACCATCTTGAACTCGTCGGCAGTGGAGGTAGCAATACTAAAATTAATTTATTTTTCTTTTACACAAATACATTTATCATACATTTTTTTTGTTTTTTTTTATCAATATATTTTAATGCAAATATAATAGTTTTTTAGTTCATCGTAATCCTACGTTTTGGTGATTTATGTTCAGCTTCTTCGAGGATATTTGTTGAATATTAATTAGTAGTGAATAGTAGTTAATATGTAAACAATAAATAAAAATAAATGTGAGACGTTGGGAATCAAATACTGCTAAGTCCATGCTATGGCATATTAAGAAAAATGCGAAAAACGTGTATTAAGCAATTGGTAATTTTAAATGTCAAAGGTATTTGCAAACAATCAAATTCAACATTTTTCACAAAATATTCCTCAAATCAGGGTGCAATAATCCAGAAAATGTAAAGGTTATAAATATGCAGATTTTTGATATGCATACTTTTGCGTCCTATCAATTTTTATATGCAACAACAGGTCAAGAATACGAATCCGTTTATGATTCCCACCGCTTCATTTAAATTACATTATTTGTGCATTGAAATTACATCATTTGTGCAACGATTTTAAATGAATGACTAAAATTTCTCAAAAAGTAAGATTAGAATTGTTTTTGATTGAAACTGAGACACGCAGGATCCTGAAATAAGACTTTAAATAAAATATTCAGTGTTTGCTGGAACACATTGCTTACATTTCATTATATTTTCGAAAACCATACTCGAATCCTCGATCTATGCTATATTTGTATGCTATTTTTGTTTATTTTTCTAAAGGACTTTGCAAAGCAAAATCATTCGCGAAGACACAAAAAACCACAACATGTATGTCCACGGTGTTACTGAACTGGAAATAAAATCAGTCGAGGCAGCCATTGAAGCCTTTCAAATGGGACAAAAACGCAAACGCATGGGACATACTGATCTCAACGCAGAATCCAGTCGCAGTCACTCTGTATTTAACATACGGCTTGTTCAAGCGCCCACCGACAGTCAGGGTGAAACTGTGATCCAGGACAAACGCACCATCACGGTTAGCCAGCTGTCACTGGTTGATTTAGCAGGCAGCGAACGTTCATCGCGCACCAAGAACACCGGCGTACGTTTGCGAGAGGCAGGAAACATTAACAACTCGTTAATGACACTGCGGACTTGCCTCGAATATTTGAGAGAAAATCAGCAGACGTCTACCGGTGGCTCTGCACCCAAGAAGATTCCATATCGAGACTCGAAAATTACGCACATGTTTAAAAATTATTTCGATGGCGAGGGTCAGGTGTCGATGATTGTTTGTATGAATCCTAGGTCCGAGGACTACGACGAAAACACGGTTTGTACCATTGCCGCTTAATCATTATGCCAAATATTTAATGTTCTTATAATTGAATTTAGCAAGTGATGAAATTTGCCGAGATGACCCAAGAAGTACAAATTGCGCGTGCCATTCCAATAAAGCCCGACTTTGGACTGACGCCTGGACGCAGAAAGGCAAATAAAATATTTAAAATAGCTGTCAACAATCTCAATGATTTGGGTCATGTTGAGGCAAAAAAACTGGACGTAGATGTTGGGCTGGTCTATACCTTAGGGCCGGGTTTTCCGGAATATAAAATGGACAGTCTGGAAGCAGACACAACTGTGCAGGAATTAATGCAATATCTTATGCAGCGTATAGAAAAACGTAAAATATTATCAGCTGATTTGGAAAATCGATGTAAGTCTCTTATTAAATTTGTGATTTTAACATGTGTTGTATGAACGTCTTTTTATGCGAAGGTGATAACTTCCGACTACATTTAATGCAAGTGGAAAAGGAAAACATCTCGTTGCGCACAGAGCTGGCGTCGCTCAAGGCAGTCTACACACAAGAACGCGAAAGGACATTCGTCATGGAAAACAAACTGCGTGTTCACGAGGGTTCCATCGACGTGCTTAACAATAAGTTAAGTAATCGCGAGCGTCAAATTGACGAACTAACGCGCAAGCTAAACGAACACCAAAATCTGCTCACGCAAAAGGAGCAGGAAAAGGAAAAACAAAAGAAAAAATTTAACTCGAAGCTTGCTGTCGAAAATGACAAAAAAAACCGCGAGTTGGAACTAAAACTACGTGAACAACGCGTAAAACTGAACGAAAAGATGCGCATAAAAGATGAAAAGCTACGCTTAGTATCGAATATAATTCAATCGGACGACATACATAGTTTACCACGTACTCAGAGCTCGGAAAATCTGAACGAAAAGAATACAAATAATGAACAGAATATGCGCACTGACTCGTTGCAAACGGCAACTGCGCGCACTGATATGTACTATACGCCGCGACATGTGAGAGTATGCAAATTGTTTTTTTTTTTTTATAAGATTTCTCAATATTTATAGTGCTGTATTTATAGGGTATGGCAGCCGCAAACAACCGTCATCGCCGTTCTCGATCAGCAGGCGAGAAATGGATTGAGCACCGAGCTCCAAATCCAGTGCCATTGGGTACAATTTTGCAACCATACATTAAGAATAGAAAATCTGTCACCAAACTATCCGATATGAAGGATCTCACAGGGCACAAGGCCACTAAATATTGTCTAGTTTCACAAGAGGCGGACACTGATGGTGATGTGGAAACGAAACTCTACAAGGGCAATGTAATACCAACATGTGGCGGTGGCGCCCAAGTTGTGTTTGATGATGTTGAGTGTCTCAAACAAAAATCACCGGTGCCGTCGCCGAATCGCAAGCGACCCAGCAATGGCGGCATACTCAGTGGCATTGGCACCACCTCGGCTGTGTCGGGGGTGACCAGCACTACGTCGATGCAGGATGTAATTTCCAGATGCACTGTCGGAATTGAAGGGCATAGTAGTAAACGCTCCAAAATATAAACAAAATGAATGGTTTTATTTTTAAACTACTGTGTGCTAAATTTTTACTAAAATGACACACCTTTTCTACGTATTAATGAAATATTAATGTGCTTCATTCTACCTTATTTTTTGTAGATCTTGATATTTTTTTATATGTATATTTTCCTTTATATTCTGTAGTGAATGCGAAATATGTATATCGCAGAACATACATTCACGTTTGTATTATAATATGAATTTAAAATACATTTTTAATAATCGCATATGTATTATCTTCTTTAAAATCCGGAGTTTTAATCAATGAGAGTATTGAAATTTTTTCAAAGTTTACTTCTGGGAATACCGCAAATACGAACGTTCGTCACCGTTAAAGTCATTGGTTATGACTCGGTTTTAAAAGATTTTACATATTCCATATTTAAATAGGGAAACATAGGATAAAGTGGTACACTTTTGATTTATCTCCAAAAATGTACATTTGATTTTTTTAAATTCTTTTGAACGGTCTATTCCATAGACATGTTCATGATCTAACCTTTTGCATCAACATAATACCATGTATATGGTTTTTAATAGATTTTTTTAGCGAATTTCCAAAGCAGCTTAATTTCGGACTTGGGGTAAAGTGGGAAATTTTAAAATTTTAACATAAATGCTATTTTAAACGTTCTTTTGTTTTGTATTACATAACAAAGTCAAATATATTAATGATAAAAATTAATAATAATAATAGTTTGGCGCTACAGTCCTAT
The DNA here is from genome assembly GCA_951804985.1 of Dryomyza anilis. Classification (NCBI taxonomy): domain Eukaryota; kingdom Metazoa; phylum Arthropoda; class Insecta; order Diptera; family Dryomyzidae; genus Dryomyza; species Dryomyza anilis. The sequence goes on along the minus strand of OX638134.1, from coordinate 39,536,217 downwards.
CAGAACTTAGGCCGAGCTCTCCCACCATTTTGAGCTGTGCGAGTTATATTTGTACTCAAAGTGGTGGGACCTAATAGTTTATTGCCCAACGGCGGGCGAGAGTTTTTAATAGGCTCTTACTCTTTTTTTTATATATATTTTGAATAACAAATAATTTTTATTTGTATGGAAAACATTTCAAAATGCTTTGAATTTTTTATTCGTCATTCCAAATTTTATTTAGAATAAATTTGTATTCGCAAGTAATTTATTTTGATTAAATTTATTTGAATAACATTTTTTATTTAAATTTCGAATAACGAATAAATGCTTACATGCAAGCGAAACTAGGGATCGTTCTGAGCATTTATGTGAAAACAGTTTGTTTTATGTCAATTCGTTAGAGGTTTTTATTTGTATTTTTGTTCTAATATTTGAAAACAGTTGAATGTACTTCATGGCTGAGACATCTCTGGGTATGAACAAGAAAGCACCCAATGGGAAATATTCCGAACTAGTTCGAACGGTAATCAATGTTTTTTCAATACATTTATTTCAACATTACGTAGTAATGTTGAAATAGAACTACCCTCAGATTACTAAGTAATATGCAAATGGCACAGGTACTTGTTGATTTTATCTACAGTGGATCACAGCTTATTTCGTGCAGGCGCTGTGTTCAACTTTGAAATGCTATAACTTACACGGATAGAAAAGATTTGTTTGAATATGTTAGAATGTAATTGAAAAGTAATACGAAATTACCATTAGGAATGAAGTGTAATTAAATTATAATCGAAATTGAATTTATTTTTGTTCAAGTGTAAACATTATTATATTGTCCAGCAGAATCGGTCAAATTTACCATAAATATGTTACAATACCAACATAAAATTTTAATTGCATTTGAATAAACTGTTTCTTGGCAATTTACTTGGTTAAAACTATGTTTCGAAACACAGAAAATGCTAATCAAATCTAAATACAACGTATGTTCGCCACGCTCGTCTTATTTCGATAATTTATCGACTGACGAAGTTGCCAACGTTGTGCAGCATTTTCTATCTACGCCATCGTTTGAACATAATGGTGTTTAAAAACAAACAAAAAAGAAATTGGATTTAAATAAATGTATTCTTCCAATATTCTTCTTGTATACGAAGTTGGCACTCGTTGAACAGAATTTTCTACCTACGTCTCTTTTGTTGTCGTTTGAAGTATGTATAGGTTCATTATAAACATACTGTTGTTTGAAAACAGACAAAAAATGAATTCTTGTATATAAAGTTGACACTCGTTGATCGGCATTTTCTGCGTACGTGTTTTTTGTTTTTCGTTGAGAAAACGTAAATTAAATAAATATATAAATTGTGTTATAAAAAGTACAAATAGTAACAGAGTATAATTTAGTGCAGTATATAATTTCTAATCAAATTTTATACTAATGTGAAAAAACACAAATAAAAATCTGTGCTTCGATTTTCAAACAGAATTTGGCATGTTTTTTTACAAAAGATTTTTAATAAAAATAAATAAAAAAAAAACAACATTGTATTTTATTTTCAGGATTTTTATCCAAAAGTATTTACATATGTTTCTATGCAAACATACTACTACTTTTTGTTTCACTGCAAACATATTTATATTCAGGTCGTTCCTTCATGTTTTATTTTGAACATATTTATGTTTCGGTTCAAATATTTATTTTGTTTGGATGTAGAAATTATTATGTATCCATTAGAACATACACCATTTTAAGGGGCAACATTAAAATGTTTCAGTGATATTATAATGTAAGTCAGAGCTCATTACAACACTGTTCAAGCCTCAATACAACCCTGTTTACAAATGATTTATCAGTCAATTATATATTATGTTTACATGTTAATGCCTGCAAAATTATGTTTGGGAGAGCCTTTTTTTTTGCAGCGTGTAGTAACGAATACCAATATGAAAAAATTTTAAACGACATTTTTTCCTTGTATATATATCTTTACAGAGAAACTTAAATTTCTTTTCATAAACGTCTTTAAAAAAAAGATAAAGCAAAAAAACCAGAAAATGTTGCAAAATTCAATGACACAGCTTATTTCGTGCACAGCACTGTATCTTAAAAAACATGTTATGTGCATGTCTAATAATATCTTGTGTGGCCGCCCTTTTGTTTAATTACATATTAAAGATGCCTAGGCATTGATCCACAAATTTTATTGTAATATCTGGTAAGATTTTTTGACATTCTTTATCAGAATATATTTCAAATCAGTTTTATTGGAAATATTCCGCTTGCAAACGCCATTCTCCAAAATTGTCCACACATTTTCAGTGACATTTAAGTCTGGTGACTGTGCAGATGGAGTCATAAGATGCGGCCAATTCCAAATCAACCATGACTGAACCATTCCCGATTTATGTTTCTGGTCGTTGTCCTCATAGAAACGAATTCTTCTCGTACACCCAAAGTAACGGTACATTGAAGTAAATTTTCCTTTAGAATGCTCAGATACATTATCTAATTTCGGCAAAACATTTATTGCTCAACTCTTTCTAAACATCCATGCCCAATTTTGGAGCCGAAACCTTCGGATTTTTCTTTGTTTTACGCAGAACAAAGACCTTCGTCCGCTTCCGTAAATATTTTATTCGGAGTATTTGTTCCCTTATTGGCTACACGATTTTCGTGCAAAAAGCACTGGTGGGTGCTCTGCACTGTAGAGGCACTCAAGTATACGAATTCAGTCATTTTTTGTTAGGTTTTCTCGTATTTGAAGTAAAATAAGACTAATTCGCGCTGTTCTATTGTTGTGCGGTAACCCATTTTTAAAATAAATCAGAACTGACATATATTGTAATCAATTCCGACTAAAATTAATTGATAACTGCGATCACCACTGAATGGATATAGTACACAAAAAAATAGCGACTAACGGGACCACGATCGAGAGCTAACATCTAAATAAAATGTATGCACGAAATAAAGTATATTGTAAAGTCCTCTTACACCACGAGGGGAGTACTTTTTAAAATCCAAATTCAGGTATTATGTTCAATGAACATTGGTCTACAAATCTGCGTTAAAATTTTGTCAATATAAGCGCATATTTATCAGCTATAATCCTTTAAAATTAGAATTGTGTACTGCACGAAATAAGCTGTGAGCCACTGCACCCAGAAAAAAATCATGGTAAATTGATAGTATTTCAATAGAAAAACAATAATTTATACCATTAAAATTGGTCAATAGGATGCGTCCCATTAGTTCAGTAATATTGAAACTGTTAATACAATGTGTGGTTGTACCATAAATTTTATAATGTGATATTTTAATTATAATAAGAAATACCTATACAAATTTAATGATACGTATTATTAATTTTATGGTAAAGTCGAATTACATTTTCCTAATAATTTATTAAAACAAAAAATGTATTTAGTTAATTTATTGTATATATTATTTTATATAAATGTCGAAATTGATATTCACTTTTACAACACACACATAAAAAGACACTTCTTGCTGCAAACGGTTATAACACATTTAATGTTTGCCTTGGTTTCCAATAATTAATTGTAGTACTTGAGTCTGCAGTTATTTTTGAGTCCGTTGCCATATTAGAAGTTCGATGTATTATTTATTTTCTGTAATAAATAAAAATATAAATATAAATAAATATGTAAATATAATTTATTTACATTAAATACATTGAGTCCTTACCAATGTCGCGTTTAATAAAGTAGAATATAACAAAAAAATACATGCGACCATTTTGAGTAAACACGCAGAATGACATACAAAACGAACATGTTTGTATTCGTTTTATGTTTTTTTACACCACGTTTATTATTATAGGAGGAAACCATTAAAGCAACAGTATTTATTCTATTTAAAATAATAATATTGAAATATTTAAATTTATGTTAGTGTATTTTTCAAATACTATTGAATTAATTAGAAAACTTTTGATTTGAAAAGAAAAAACTATTAATACATGAACCATAAGATCAATGGTCGTACCATAAAGTACTTAATGGTACGTTTTCTTCTGAGTGTGTAATTTGAATTGAATTTTAAATAAAAATATATGCCTTTAAAAAAATTAAATAAATTCAAAATTTATTGATCTTCAGTCGCATTTAATTAATTACCATTGTTGGTGGGTAACATGATGATTACAATTAAAATTTCATATTGATCGTTTATTCCATTTAGGTGCTATGGAAATTTAGGATTTATGCATCCTTTGCGGATAAAAAATATACAGATTTACTGATTTTTATTAAATGTTACAACATGCCAATTGGCTACACTGCTTGTAAATACACGAACTAAAAATGTTTAAAACCAACGGAATAAAATCGGTGTATGGAGTCCGTACATAACGGAGTACATACGATATAACAACGGTGAACCCGTAGCAGACGGAGTTTAAACGTATTCGTCACTACGGAGTGAAAACGGTGTGTTCGAATTACGGACTATAAACGGCATTTAAACGGAGTGGAATTATTTGGCATGCCGTAAATTTTCCGTTTTCATTCAAGTATTGACGGATCCGTCTTGTACGCACCGCAAACGTACCGTTACAAACGGAATTCTGATTCAGATTGTTTACAGAGCGCAATTAAAATGTTTCTTGGGTTATATAATCACCACTATTTCTATTTATTTTTGTTATATAGGGCCCTATTATGATTAGCGAAGCGAATGGTTTTGGCGAAGCGAACGTCCAAAAAGCTATTACGGTTACATTCGCCAGACTTCATTCGCCAAAAAACGGGAAAAGTTAAGCGAACGTAAAAAAACATGCAACACTCAACCGATTTTCATTCGCTTCAAGTGTCAAAATCAAGCGAATCAACAGTTCATGTGACGAATCGGCGAACGTATCTTTATCTATTGTTTTTCAGTTTTTCTTTTGATTTTTAATTTTTTTTTCTTTTGTGCTTTTGTTTATTAGGCTTTTTCTGATTTTCAATTTATCTTATCCTTTAGTTTTTATAGAAGGATGTCTATAATTTTGAGTTTTTTGTGACCTAACTAATAAACGTAAAAAAAAACAATTTTTTTCACACTTTTTATTTTGATTTTAAACTTAACACTAATAAAAGAAATGTCTGGAACTGCTCCGACTGCTGCTGAGGATGCAGCTTGGTTCATCGCGCGAAGTTATTTGTGCCACAGAGGAGGACAGACCACCATCACTGTAACTTATTGTAGTCTTCCTCCTCGTCGTCGCTCCAGCTTTCTGCACACCGCATTGGCTTCTGTTTAACACGCTCTTCTTTGATTGCTTTGGGCCCATCGTTTTTTTGGAACATTTTTATTATTTTTCTAAACAAGTATATTCACATCAGCTGTTTTGAAACTCTAGGGTTTCTTTAAAATAAAAGAAGTATTGCTCCAAATAAAAAAACTACTTTTTTTAATAAAAAGTATTTATTTTTATGTAAAAATAATTCCAATATTAACATTTAAAAACATATTTTACTGTACATTTTAACTAATTTGAATTATTCCGAAGTTTATTTAGATACTTTTTAATCTTTTATAGACAAAAAATAACAAAAAACCGAAAAAGTATTATTGTTCTGAATCGAGTTAACGTTTTTTAAACCATAAATAATATTAAATGGTTTTTTAATAATAAAAAAATAGATATTAAGATAAAATAGTATCTGTTCTAAAAAAAAGGCAGTACTAAAAGTACGCAACATGATACTATTTTTTTTAACTCTGAAATGATAATTCTATCCGTCAATGTTGTAAGTGTTGCTCACTTTTAAAACCATAAAAATTACTACATTCGCCAGTTCATTCGCCAAATTGCGTTCGCTTCGCCAAAGCGTTCGCTTCGCCAAGTACATTCGCTTCGCTAATCATAATAGACCCCATAAGCACAATAGTTACCAAACATCCATTACTACTGCGCACGAACTAATACATGAAACCATGAATACATGAAACCACCCATCATTACTACTACGCACAAAGTAATGCACACAATACACCACCCCCTATTACTACTGCGTACAAAGTAATGTACAAATGGAACCACCATTACTACTGCGTACAAAGTAATGTATAAAGCGAGCAACCTTCATTACGATTGCGTAAAAAGTAATGCTGAAATGAAAACACCCCTTGCGACTGCTTGGTTACGAAGTAATGATGTATGGATGAACCCATATTACGATACTTTTGAATAGTGATCTATATATGCATAAGGTAAAATTCGGTTCCTTTTTACTTAGGATGCAGTGTGTAATGGGTAGTGGCTCCTACATAGCATTACTTCGTAATCTACAGTGAATGCATACTTGGCCTAGGCCATGTCTGTGTAAAAGTAAACAGAATTCAGTATTGTGATTCCGACGCATTACACTAAGAAAACAAGATGTTTATGAAAGTCTTGCTGCAACTATCCTTTTAAATTTACGCCTTGTAGCAAATATTCAAACATCCCATAACTTTCAATAAATTTGCAGCAAAACTATTAATATTTTTTAAATATGACGTATATTCAGATAGTTACGAGATGTTTGCCACAACAACAATGAAAATTGAGATATTTACAGCAAAACTTTTGAGGTATTTTGACATTTGACTAACATAAAAAAAGAAAAATGGCGTACTTTTTCCTTACGCTCGATTTATCCACAACAATGAAGTAAATCTAATGGTGTAAAAAACTGCCAACTCAAATATTACATTTTAATGGTAAAAGTGAAAATAAAATATCCTGTGATTTAAATTATCAACACGTGATCGAAAATATTTCTTTTCAGAGTTGCTAGAGATGGTTGCTAGCAATATTTATCGTATTTGACGGATGTTTGAGTGATGGTTGTCTCAAATACGATTTAAATAATTTGTAAATAACTTGATATTTAGGGCTGTGATATTTCTGGCAATCATCTTTGTGTACGATTCGATAATAATTGGGCAGTAATCGATTACGTAATGATGCAATTTCCTATTGGGCAGTTTTCTTATATCAATTCGTATACGGCTTTTATTTGTATTTTTAAAGATGCAAGTATTTGAATAGTATAATTTTTATTAAATTTTTAAAATTTCATACACTAAGAAAACAACATGTATATGAAAGTCTTGCTGCAACTATCCTTTTAAATTTACGCCTTGTAGCAAATATTCAAACACCCCATAAGTTTCAATTTGCAGCAAAACTATTAATATTTTTTGAATATGACATATATGCAGATTATTACGAGATGTTTGCCACAACAGCAATGAAAATTGAGATATTTACAGTTGACTGATAGCAAACATCCTGAGTTCTTGGACATTTGCAGCAAAATTTTGAGGTATTTTGACATTTAACTACCATTAAAAAAGAAAATGGCGTACTTTTTCCTTACGTTCGATTTATCCACAACAATTAAGTAAATTCAATGGTGTAAAAAAGTGCCCACTCAAATATTACATTTTAATGGTAAAAGTGAAAATAAAATATCCTGTGATTTAAATTATCCACACGTTATGGAAAATATTTCTTTTCAGAGTTTACTTTGCGAAGAAATCTCAAGTCGTTGTACAATTTTGCCTTCGAAGGATTTAAAAAGACGATGGCGATGTATACCAGGATGTACCATGTACCAGGATACTGTTTTAATTCTAGAATAAATAAAAATTCATTTGATTCATTTTCTTTCAATTCAATAAAAATACTCCGCGAATTCTAATGGAGTATCTTTTCCAAATATTCATCAACTATCTTCCTATTTGTCAGATGTTTACTTGATGGTTGATATAAATAATCGTAAATTTGAAAGATGGTTGCTAGCAATATTTATCGTATTTGACGGATGTTTCAGAGATGGTTGTCTTAAATACGATTTAAATAATTTGTAAATAACTTAATATTTAGGGCTGTGATATTTCTGGCAATCAGCTTTGTTTTCTTAGTGTAGCATTGCAAATAGGAATAAAACCTTTATATGAATTGATATTGGAAAACTGCTTTTATATTCATACTCAAAGAGATTTCAGCTTAAAACATCCAATTTAGTCAAATATACAACAAAGTTTTATATTTTTAGTTATGAAACTATGATATTCACTTACATTTCCAATGCAAATGAAATCCATAAATAAAATGATAAAAAAATGTCACTAGTTTCACGTACAACCGACAAATATGGATGTATTTTTTCGTATAGTACCAACGACTCTTTAAAGTAATTGTATTATCTAAAAATACTCGAAAATATGAATTTTTAGGTGTATTTAAAATTATCATATATACACCTTTGCAGAAGTGTGCAACATAAGGATATTTGGGCTCTGTAAAACGTGCTATCTACCCAGGATTCTGGCTCAAATATGAATGTTTAAATAGTAAACAAAATTAATTTGATGGTATTTGGTCGTTTTAGTGCGCATATATGAGGATAACACTCACTTTGTTAACCTGTGGCAATATGAAGTAAAAGATTAGGTCTAGTTTTTAAACTTTACAGGAGAGCTATTTTAAACATAACTGATTCCGAAAATTATCTTAAAAAAAAAATTAGAAATAGTTCGAAATTAAAAAAAAAACTTAAATTAAACAAATGTAATTGTTAGAAAATTGTTCTTTGGACGTTTTATAATAAAAAAGAAAATTTAACAAAAGGGAGATATGCTTTTACGTTTACGTTTTGCGTTATTTTTTGACGAAATTTTTTAATTATTCAGTTTCATAGGATTAAAATATTTTAAGAAGTAATTCTCATTCCAATTTTTCGACAAACCGATTATTCTCTAAACTGAATTATACTAAATAATAATGTAAAATAAAAAAACCGTACTAAATTTACAATAAAATATGAAATATTGTTTATTTCTTCACTGCATTTGGTTCGACAGCAAAGTAAAAAAGTAACAGTTTGTGCTCCACTTCCTTTGCTTTCAAACCCTGCATTTAAGTCTTAAAAGAACCAACATTGTTGTTGGGAATAATTAAATAAAACAAATTGTATTGCCATATTTTAAGTTTTTTGATCCATATTTATCTAATTTATTTAGTCCACATATTTTCCTTGTTTTTCGTCCATATAATTATTAGCTCTAATCATAACATAAAAACAAAAATAAATGATAATAATAATTTGGCGCTGCAGTCCTATAAGATCTTAGGCCGAGCTCTCTCATCAGTTTCAGCTGTGCGAGAGGTAGCACAGTATAGAAAGATGTTTCTATGAAAAGATGTTGTTAGCCCCAGTCCAGGCTTGAATCTGGAACCTTTCGGCTCGCAATCCAACGCACTAACCTTGAACTACCGACGCTCCAATAAATATTACTGTTATAAAAAATAAAACATTTTTTGTTTGTTTTGTTAATTGCAGTTTATTAGATTACGATATTTTTACCGCTGATAATTACAATCGTCGTGAATATCTTACACTGATGTTTTAATTAAAATATAGTTATGTTTCTAAATCAGTCTATAATTAAATGTAAATTTATTTTAGAATGCACATGATCTACTAAGACTCTGGTATATATGACAAATATCTCTACAATCGAGTATGTATATCCCTGGCAGCGCAGTAGCGCATTAGTTCCAATATTCAGTATATGTGTTTGAATGAATAGTAACTATACTCTATATGATCTGAGCAGTACAAAGCAATTATAATTATATCAAATTTGCAGGCTTTCTATCAATCAGAATCGTTTTGTAAAATTGTTTTTTATTTCTCATTTTTCCATGGCAATTTATGTGGCAAATTTAGTTAAACGTTACACTATTTTTTTTTTTACTTATATTGTTACCTAGGATATTACTATAATGTTTTTTCCGTGATTATATACTGAATGTTTGAAAACTTAAAAAACCAAATATTCTAAAAAATATTACCGTATTTAACAAAAATTTTGTCATAAATATGCTTACTCATTAACAAAGAACGTAATGATATTGAAACAAAGATAATTAACATGTAAACAAATTTAATAATTATAAAGCTATTATGAAATAATAAAAATGTTTCTTTTTTGTTGCTTTGATTTCAGTTAAACAATTCATATATATGTACTATGTCTATAATCTAAACAAGGTGATAACTATGAGACAACTAGTAATATTTATTACAAAACCAATTGTATTACTTTTCGCTATTGGAGTACAATTGGTCACAACACACGTTCTTCGAAATTAACTAGTACACATGTTGGCCAACGTACCCAGATAACACGCATTTTATATTTTCTAGTTTTTCATTGCTTACATGCTACAAATTGTGTTTCTTCTTTTTTTAATTTTAAAATATATTAACTTTTTCAATTATTTAGTAAGGAGGGAGAAATAGAGGGAAGAGATATGAAGTGATGCGTTTTGTTATTGCGGGCATTGTAATTAAAACAAGCATTTGTATGATTAGAACTAATCGTTCCTATGAGCATTTAACACAGGCACCTTCAACATCAAAATCCAATACCATCAATTTGGTCTCCTCAGTTCCGTTGCGAGACCCCACGGCACAAATTAATTTTGTATCATTTGCCCTAAAAAATATAAAAGAAATGCAAGGTTATTATATTAATCACCCCAACACACACCCGTCACTAGTTTACGAACCTAATTCGCCAGACCACTCCACCTGAACCACCCGAATCCAGTGCTACCAAGTTTCTAATGAACTCGCCTGTTTTGACATCCCAAAGCTTCACTGTGCCATCATCGGAACTCGTCACAACAAATCGCGAATTGAACTGCAAACAAGTAACAGCAGACTGATGTTTATTGGGTCCTGCAAAACGAAAAAATTGTGTAAGTTATTGGAATTAACGTTCAAGTTACAGATGGTTTTAAGTTTGGCATTCCAATCGTGATCGAAACAAATTCGGTTAAAGTATTTAAATTTCCAAAAAATATGTTTGTTTTACGATCTCGGTTGATAAATTCAAGGAATAACTGCAGTCCGAGTCTCATCGTAGCGGAAATTCGAATCTCCGCTACGAATACGAATTATTAGCAACGCTAGGATCTTGTAAAGATGAGAACGGGAATCTAGTGACAGATATCCAGAGCACACTGAAAATATGGAGGGATCACTTCTCTAAACTGCTGACCGGTGATGATGACCGCAATTCCACCGATAGAGAAGTAAACCCGGCAACCCCAGTACTTGATGACGACGTTGAGATTCCGCCACCCGACCATGACGAGGTCAGAACAGCCATTGCTCGGCTGAAAAACAACAAAGCCGCAGGTGCTGATGGCCTGCCTGCTAAATTGTTTAAGACCGGAGGCGAAGAGCTAATAGAGAGCATGCACGAGCTCGTAAGCAGAATATGGTCGGATGAAAGCATGCCAAGTGACTGGAACCTCAGTGTACTCTGCCCAATCCTTAAGAAAGGGGATCCCACTATCTGCGCCAACTACCGTGGGATCAGCCTACTCAATATCGCATACAAGGTTCTATCGAGCGTATTATGTGAAAGACTGAAGCCCATCGTCAACAGACTGATTGGACCTTATCAGTGCGGCTTCAGACCTGGAAAGTCCACCATAGACCAGATTTTCACATTGCGCCTAATCCAGGAAAAGACCCTAGAAAAACAGATCGACACCTACCACCTATTAGTCGACTATAAAGCCGCCTTCGACACTCCGATAAGGGAACGATTATACGCCGCAATGTCTGAGTTCGGTATACCTGCGAAACTTATAAGGCTTTGCAGGATGACCCTGAGCAACACACGTTGCTTAGTGAGAATAGGAAAAGACCTCTCCGATCCATTTTATACCGAGCGAGGTTTCAGACGTGCGACTTTTTTAACTTATTGATGGAGAAAATAGTTCGAGCTGCCGAACTCCGTCAAAGCGACACTATCCTCAACAAAAGTGTCATGCTGCTCGCATATGCACACGAGCAATCAGCGCAGCATTCTCCAGATTGGAGAAAGAGTCACGTCGAATAGGTCTAGCGGTGAACGAGGACAAGACGAAGTTCCTTGTGTCAACAAGCAAAAAAGAGTCCGTGCGTCTTGGACAAAAAGCTGATTTTGACACCCACAAGTTCGACATTGTGAACCACTTCGTCTATCTGGGATCCAGCGTAAACAGCAACAATGACGTCAGCCTGGAGAGCAAACGGAGAATAACTCTTGCCAACAGGTGCTACTTTGGGCTCAGTAGGCAATTGAGAAGCAGAGCCCTCTCTCGCCATACAAAAATAACGCTCTACAAGTCAAGGGCCATTTATGTAAGTAAGTAAGTAAGTAAGATCCGTGGTAAATGCAATTCAGAGTGAAAATGTCCGCTACGACGACATAGCGAAGATTCGGATTTCCACTACGGCAGGACTATGAATTGGGGATATTCATTCAGCTATTAGTTAAAATCAATTTCAGCCTTATAACTTTTAAAACTTATTAGTTGTGAATGTTCAAAGTCAAAAATGTAGATTTAATTCAGCTATTACGCCTCCAGCGACCAGGATCTTTCGTATTCGGCAGCAAAAGTGGGCATGGGGTAAAAGGTTATTAATTTAGCTGAAAGCTAATATCAATTGTAGCTTGAAGACTTTTAAAGAATTTTACTTATGAACGTTCAAAATCGAAATTTTGAAAAATCGACTATTCTTATATCTTCCATAGCATACAAACTATAAAAATGAAACAATAATTTCTTTCGTATAAATAGAAGAATATATCGAGTATTCAAAAAAAATTAACCAGAGCGTAATATCTTTAAAACTCACGCAGATATTATAACTTGAAGTCAAACAACTAATTCAAAAAACCCCTTATTTGCTAATATGTCTTTATTTATTTTTAGTATCTTAAAATCATATTTAATAGATTTCCAATCAAACCGCATTAAAAAATATTCACTAGATCAAAAGGGAATTTTCCGGTATTCTGTTCAGGCTGTTACAAGCAAAGAGTGCGATTTTGGCCGGAACAAATCAATTTTTCGAAGTATCAATTTTAAAATCGAATGATGCACTTTAATAGAGAAATGTTTCATTATGTTGAATTCATTTCCTAATATGTAATATTTTGTATTAGAAAAAATTTACCAATATCATATAAAGATTGAACGCGGAAAAGTGATTAAAGTGTTCATGCAACTAAGTAGTGTATTTATGTACAATATTTTTTTACTACCATTATAATTTTATTTTTAATCAAAATATAGCATTTTGGATTAATTTAACGAACAAGTTATTTGGATTATATAAATGATTCAAATGAACCAAAACGTCGTTTGTTACACTACACTCGTACGCACATTTCGACGTATATTTTTCTGAAATCACATCAAGTTGAATACTTTTAATATTTTTTATACACGCATCTAAAAGGTTACTTATTTATGTGGTATCATTTATATAACATTTTTGGTATGCCTTGTTGTTTAGGAGTTATAAACATCTCAGATGTCTACTCTGAGAATGTTTACATTACATTATTTGGAAATAGATTTGAAGTTGCCTTATATTGTCGAAAAATTCTGGTGTTCTGGTGGACTATTTTCAACGTGCAGTGCATAATTTCTATGCTTTAGAATAAAAGTAAGATAATAAAAGTTTAAGTACAATGAAAAAAAAATTACTTAAATGAAAGAAAAAAAAAAATTCTGCAATTCTTAAATTTCAAATTATATAATATTAATTCATTATTTCTACGATTAGGTATTCGAAAAATTCCAAGAAAATGACATGGAATTCGAAGGAATCAACAAACACCATAATTATTCATTGAAATTATAGTTTCATTTTTTTCGTTTTGGTTCATATACGCAAATCCAAATGGCTGTATAAAATAAACTTTTTGCAATTTTCTACGGAAAAAATCAAGTAAGCTCGGTTTTCTTAGGTCGTTACCAAGGTGAGGTTCTCTTCTTTAAATATATGTAAAAAAACTGGTAAAAGTCTGCGGACGCTGAACAAAGCTATCAATTTCCCGCCAAAGATCTCTAGAATCTCAATAGAGGATTGCAATGTAAAATACAAATAACAAAATATGTTGCACACTTTAAGGGTTAAACTAAGTATGGATTGATGTTTTCTGGAAAATGCAATAGAACTTCAACAAAAACTGATGTTTTACATCGCCTACTTTATCATCTGAACCTTCCATAAGTAGTATAAGACGTCAACCTCATAGACAGCATTTGGAATTAAATGACCTTGTTATAGAAATGATTGTTGATTAATAAAATTTTATATATATTCACTTGCTTAGAGATTTTTTTTCTAGATATAGACGCTTTGTATAGGAGATAAACGTGTCCGACACATCAACATTTTCAGAATTACTATCTTAAAAAACTATTATACATACATGTTTAGTTTCGTACCTTAATACAAATATTTAAATAAACAAGTTTTACAAAACATAGTCGTCCCGCTTTATGTGACCAACACAGTATATTTTATCAAAATTGAGACTTTATATTATTTAAAAGATAATTGCATTGTAAAAGAAACTCTTGAAAAACAAATTTCATTGATATTCTGAAAACGTTAGTGCCCGTTCTGACATGCAATGCCCCATATGTAGGTAATAACAGATACATACCTGAAAGTGTTTGTAAACATTGTCCCGTCGTTATGTCCCAAACTTTTACAGTGGAATCGGCATTTCCGGAAACCAAGATATTCTGACGTAATTCCATGCCAGAGGTTAGACTTTGATGTCCCATTAAGGTGTGCTTGCAATTGCCAGTTTCAACATCCCATACACGAATAGAAGTGTCCAATGATCCTGAGACAACGTGTAAACCGTCAAACTGTTGAAAGAGTCCGTGAAACATTGTCCGCGAATAAAATAAAGATTATTAACCTGTAGTGAATAAACTCTGTTCGTGTGGCCTTGAAGTGTGTGCAGGCATTCTTGGCGCTCTGGATGCCAGATTTTAACCATATAATCATAGGCACCTGATACTATCAATTTTCCGTCGTACTGCACGCAACGCACAGCCGCCAAATGTCCCACGAGAACATGTAGACAGGTGCCCTGTTCGATGTCCCAAACACGTAATGTAGCATCGCGCGAACCACTTACGACTCTATGCACAAAATCCATCTAGTAGTAACATTTTCAAGTTTAAATCATTACTCACCGTTTGCCATGCAAATGCATGCAACGCACTGTAGACGTGTGTCCCAAGAGAGTGTGAACACAATGTCCAGTCTCCATGTCCCACACCTTAAGTGTTCTGTCCGTGCTGCCAGATATTATAATGTTGCCCGACATTTGTGATGACCAGACGCCACCTGTGTGTCCAACCAGAGTTCGCAGACACTATAAAGAACAACCACATAATATTACATTGAAAACGCTGTTGATGGGCTCGATGCACGATATATTACGTACTCTGCCTGTAACCGCTGACCAAACTTTAAGAGTGTTGTCGTCTGAACCAGATACAATGCGATTCCCAGAGAATTGAAGGCATGTGATGACATGGTCGTCGTGACCCTTCAATATTTTCGGATCGCGAATGGGACGAGAACGCCAATTCATTTCTATGATATGTTGGCGCATATAGGCAGCCTTCCATGGCGACGCAATGTGAGGCATGTTGCCGGCACGACCGCGCTTTGGTCGATCACTGCGAGGCTCAGTCAATATTTGAGATTTCCGACATTTCTCCTTCCACAACAAATTGTCATCGCAAAGGAATCTTGATTAAATTAATTTGTAATTGATATAACAATTATTTGAAGTGTTGTATATTACTATTTTTAAATGTTTAGTGAAAAGTAAACAATATTTAAAGGAGTCAATTTAATTTTTCACTTTTCTGGAAAATCAATAAAAACTGTTTAAACTTTGCGATAAAATACGTGTGAATTGTTGGATATTTTCATACAATTATTATTTTACTTAGTGGGAAGCTAAAAGTTTTGACAACAATCGCGTGATATAAAAAATTTTGATATTTTTTTAAAAAATTAAATATTTATATGTTTTGCCCAAGGAAGGTAAGGAAATTTTGGAAAGCTCCATAAAAATTATCTGTGCCTACCAGTGTCTTATTTTAATTTTATTCTCATTATTTCATTTTTTCTTATTTGTTTTTATTTGAATATCGAAGGCGCAATGTTCGTTTATACTATTCTTGATAAGAGAGTGTTTTATATAGAGTTTCGTTATAGGTCGTTCGTCTACCACTTATGTCAAATTAATTTAAACATTGGTTATGTGGAAATTGAAACAAACATTTTATTAAAAGTGACAAGTTTTCAGGTTTCTGACACATTTTTGACCAAAAAATACAATAATTTTTAACAGTTGAATTTCGATATTCCTTGGTAAATTTTTTTTCAAATTATCTATGCAGACCTCAAGTTTTGTAGACAGTTTTTCTCCATTAAGTTCAATTTGTAAAATTCCACAAACCAATATTTTCGGCAGCGACACCAGCATACTCAGAAGAAAACTCTCTGTATAATACATACTAAATTTAGATACGATCATTCTGACACTAGGCTGGTTATTCAACACATTTTTCATTGAAATTGTATTGAATCAAATCAATCAATTTATAAAATTCACAAAATAAATTAAAATGCCATTACAAATTATGTTGAATTGTTCTAAATTAGTAGATTATTTGTTAATAGATCTTTTACTTGCAATGAACAATTAATGCATAGTGTTTCATATGGCGACATTAATGGATTTGGTGAACGAAGTAATTTTATTATTTTATAGGCCGTAATGCTCCTTCAATGAAATTGAAGGTGGCTATTGCTATAATTTATATATTTGAAGGAGTCATCGTTAGTTATATTGCATATTTCGCAGGAGTTATTTTAGATAGTCATTTTAAATTGAACTTGCCAAAATGTAAACAACTGAAGAAAATTAGAAAAGAAAATTAGATATTGTTTTTTCAAAAAATAATATTTAATTTTTTTTTTAATAATATTCGCAACTGTTACCATCTCTGATTCAATAAAATTTGTTGGAGTTTAACTCACCTCCAACTGCGACATGTTTGCGCAGCTCGCAGCAGATCCATTGGTTCCAAATAGGCCAATACCTGAAGCGCCAGTTCTCGTGGGAGCAAAGATATAAAGTCACGCTGAAACTGTGGCTCAATGACTTTCATCATATGTCGCACCTGAGTAGGTTCGCAATGCTCTATTAGTCGATCGACCGCGAGCAAACGCTCTGCATGCGACCAACGTTGATACTGCGCCAACCAATCTTGCAGTTCTGGCGGCGGATTTTCTCTAGTTGGTATCAGCGAACGAGGTGTGCGCCGACTTATGGGCGACCCAGTTGACAAGGAGCTTGATGGTGTTGCACAACCAACCGAAACCAGCATCAAAGTGTTACCACTTTGTGACGAGCGTGGTGTCGATGCATAATCATATGCAATACGCTTGCGACTGTTGACAGCATCACCACCTCCATTGCTACCGCAGCCGCTGTGAATAAAGGTGCCACCATATTCGCTGTCTAAATGTCGACTTTCGTTATATTTGCGCTTTCGTTGATGTTGATTTGACAACAGCGTCGCACAATCTGCTGGCGAAACAATTGTTGCGCCATCCTCAGATATTGAAACCATCTGTATGTAGTTTGAAAGATCGCCGCCCTCTTTTGCGTTTGCCAACACTTCTAAATCTTCAGTCTCATTTAAACTAGTTAAGCTGCCGCCGTGACTGCTGCTACCGCTGATGCTGTGCTGGCATGTGCAGACCTCCTCAATGTCTGAATTCTCCTCACAATCGGCCCAGGCATCGTCATGATATTCGCCTACGCCACTCTCTTTTGCAGCCGCCGCAGCTGCGGCCTCTGCCACAACTACTTTAAAGGCGGCAATAACATCATCGGATGTGCTATTTTTATTGAATTGCGCAGTTGGATATCTGCGGCGCGATCGATTGGTGCTGAGATTTACTCCACTGACAGCGACACTTGCGTCCGCCGTGGAGCAGGCAGCCGCGCGCTCCAAATATCGTTCGTTGGTCTGAGCACTGGCGTTGACCTGGCGCATGTTTTTCAACACAGGGGCGTACTGACATCGAGCCGAAGAGGTAGACGGCACTGCGTCATCGTACAACACCTCAGCATTGCGTACCCCGCCCTCGGCGGCTAAAGCGCCAGTTCGACTGCATGCCGTCTTGTCGTCAGTACTTGCTTCAAGTACGGGATTATTGTACTCTGCTGTCGGCTGTTGTTTCGCTTGTTCTGCTGACGAATTGTTGCTTTTGGACTCATTCGTGAAACAGCGATCGGAAGTAAGACTGTCATTGGAATTTGAATTAGAATACAACTCAGGTGCTGCAGGCATCGATACATTAGCAGATGTCGACGATGACGAAGGTGCTTCCACAATGACAGAGGTGGGTGGATGGTGCAGTGGTTGCTGTTGAGGTTGTTGTTCATGACTTAGTGTCGAACTCAGATTCATTTTGGCAGTTGATTTCGTTAATCGACTATTATAGGCACGGCTGCTCGTCGGGGTGGAAGTCAAATCTTTGTAGGTACACTTGAAAAGGAAGGAGTGACTCCAAATGTAATGATACTTTCAGTATATGGCACTTACCTTGCTGTCCGAGGAAATAATGCGTCTACTGCCACTTGGTGCGTCATCGTTTTGCATTTGTTGCGTACAAGACTGCAGCAGATTTAAATTAAGCTTATTTTTGTTTATTAAAGAACTCGATTTGATTATAATGCCACCAGTAAGGTGTTGTTCAGTTTCAAAGTCGCGACGCTCTATTAAATCCATTGACTGAATTTCGGCTGCAGACTGTGAATTCGTTGTGGACGAACTTGAAGGTTTGTCATCGCAAGATGCCAAGGTGTGCTCATGCACTGTGGTATTAATGTTCATTTTCTTTAAGCGAAACGACATTTTATCGTGTTGCAAATCAGTTTCTAATATATCAACGTCCGATTCAAACGTTCCCCCTTTCTGCGGTTGTCTGGTTGCAGCATCTTTATCCGTAGTTGTAATTTCGCGCTCTACCAGCAGAAACTCGTCACTCAGACGCTTCGGTTTGCTAACGTTTTCTGAATATTCGTTACTATTGTTATTAACTTGCACAAGATGTAAATGATGTTGTTGTTGTTCATCCACTACAGGCGTTTCCAGGAATATTGTTGTACTGCTTGGCATCACTATGACGCCGTTGCCTTGCGTTTCCATTCGCGTAAGTGTTTCGGAGGAGTTCAACGAAATAGAGGTATCGAGCGATTTAGTCACATCATATACGCTGTTGTTTTCCGTGGACACACTCTTAATGTTGTTACTGATGTCATCTTTAAATGTGGTATTTGCGCTTTCTTCAGAAATTGTTATCGAAGCGGTTGAATTTTGATCATATGTCTCCAGTACGCCAGCATTTGATGTGATTTCATCTTCCATAACTGAATTTACTAAAATCTGCTTATGCACCACTGCATTCTGTACGGATGAATTATCTGCTGGTAGTGACATGGAAAAGGTTACCACTTCATTAGAGTTGGAATATTTTGGTGTATCCACCACCGCATCAACTGTCACTACTCCGGCAATATGTGTCGAAGATGTGGCAGCTGGTGTGGTTAGATTCATAACAGTACTTTTACACGTATCGAAACATTGCTCTGCCATACTATATCTATAAGCGATTCAGTAGGATACAGTATTTTTACCTAAAAAATATATAAAAAAATATTTAGTAAGTAATGTAATTGTTATAATTATAGAAATAACAATGGTATTCGTGTTAAGTAGCAAAAGAATCGTATACCGTGTTCAGTAAATATATACAACCCCATAACTGATTTATCAACATTTGTATGAAAAAAAGTATACACAATAATATAAATGAAGGCAATTTAGTAAGTAGAGCATTGTGTAGTTGCATGTTTACAGAAACATTGGGTCATATTAATAAAACTCGACTTTACTCAAAACTTGAAGCAAATGCTCAGAATTGTCAAAATGTTTCGCATTTCATTTAATTAAAATACTAAAAACTATTTGCTAATGTTCAAAAATATAAAATTTTAAATTGGTAAAAACGTTAAACTGATCATTTACTATAAAAATTCTGAAATAAATTAAAAAATTTGCTCAAAAATATATCAGCTTGCTTATATAGTAAATACCTTTTTTATTAATATGGCCCATTGTTTGCATGACTTAGGGACACGGTAAATTTGATGATACATTTAATTTTTACATCAATTTCGATGTTTTTGTTGTTAAATATTTAAATGTTCAATTGGTTTATTTTTATATAGTACTAGCTGGTCCCGTGCACAGCTTCGCCCGTGTTAAGTTTTCGTAATAGAAAAACTATATCGTTTATAAAGTGTGGATACATGTACGCCCCTTTTTTCCTTTTCAGTGCGTGTCTACGTCGCCTTTTTTTCCCTCCCATATTGAACGTAATGACATGGCCTTTTTATCAAACCAGCTCACATTCTACGTAACTATCAAATTTTTAATATGATCCTTTGTTTCGATTTATACAACTCTGCTCCTGGTAAGTCAGGAGTTATAGCATTTTTAAAGTATTAATTATATGGGAGGTGCACGTCCCATTGTCAAATTCCGACCAGATTTAGCATAAAGATAAACAACAACAAAAACATTACTGAGCCCAATTTCATGACTTTGCCCAGCAAACATTTTGAGTCTTTTAAGACTCCTAAATGTGTTATATTTATGAGTGTTACCCACATATATGAGCACTTAAAAGAGTCCAAAAAGGCTCCCGACTCTTGGGTAGAGGGCCCCATTTTATGAGCCCAAAAAACCTCATATTTCTGACTCTTTTATTACGCCTAAAACACTCATATTTGAGCACTAAAAAGTGCCTTCTACCCCTGGGTAGTAGGCACCATTTTATGAGCTCAAAAACCCAATATTTATGACACTTTTATTACTCCTTAAATACTCATATATGAGCACTAAAAAGTGCCCAAAAAGACTCCCAACCCCTGGGTAGAGGGTACCACCATTTTATGAGCCCAAAAATCTTAATATTTCTGACACTTTTATTACTCCTAAAACACTAATATTTGAGCTCTAAAAAGAGCCCAAAAAGATTCCCAACCCCTGGGTACAAGGCACCATTTTATGAGCCCAAAAACCTTCATATTTCTGACACTTTTATTACTCCTAAAACACTCATATTTGAGCACTGAAAAGATCCTAAAAAGGCTACAGAAACTTGGGTAGTGCACACGCTTTAAAGAGCGCAAAAATCCGAGTATTTTTGATCATTTTAAGTTATTCATAAAACATTCACATTTTTGAGAATTTCCAGACACCACAATTGATTCATTTTTGGAGTTTTTCTTTCTTCAGAAGTATAGAATGTGTCTGAAATTAATCCAACATAGTACATGTTCATGTTTATCTTAGTCCGTGAGAAAATGCATTCATTTTTAAAAAATCCATTTAATATGTAGGCTTGTCTGTTTTTTTTACACTAATATTTTATTATTTTTTTTATTTGATTTCAAATTCAAAACGAATACAAGTTTATCAATTTTATTTAAACAGTAGGCTCCTAAAGCCAGCATAAATAAGATACTTTTATGACTCCCTTTTCTGAGTGCTCCTAAAATACTCTTAAATTTGATAATTTTATGAGTAATATTTTAGAGCTCCGAAAACCGATTTAAATGAGATTCTTTTAAGAGTCATTTTTCTGAGGGCTCATAAAACACTCAAAAATTGGTCTCCTTTATGACTTTAATTTCAGAGTGCTCCTAAATTGCCTAATCTACTCAGATATTTTGAACTAAATTTTCAGTTTTGTACCCATTTTCGAAGTGGTGAGTTTAAGTGTGTTGAATTTCAATGTGGTCAATTAAAAAAATTTGGATTGGTTAGTATACCCTGGTGTGAAATATCTTGATATCACAGAGACATGCAGCATTTTGAAAATATACCTTGTATGGGAGGTGCCACGCCCAGTGTCCCAATCCCGCCCACATAAGACCGTTTAGAATGGATAAATATAACGTTTAGCAAAATTTCATTAAATTTGCCATAATAATTGCTGATGTGTTTTTAATTTTTGAGTTATATGGGAGGTGTCACGTCCAGTCCACCAATCCCACCAAAATATAACCTATAGTGTACCCAACAACAACATCATTGTTTTAAAATTTTATTCCATTCTGATTGTATACCCATCCTTGTCAGATGTTACCAAGCAGACAGTGCACTGTGTCTAAGTGTAGGATTCCGAAAATTCGACTTTAAAATTTAATTAAAAATGCGTAAATTGAAAAATATGTTAATTTATTGCGAATTGAAGAGAACCTAGAAAAAAACCAATTATTCGCCCTTCTTTATGCTTAAGTACTATACTGTAGGTAAGGTTAGGTCACATGGGAAATTTTGAAGTAGGAAAATTATTATTGTGTACTGAAGTTAGTAAGAATTATGAAAATTATAGTCGGTCTAAACCCTACTAGGGATGTCAAGAAGGCATAAAATAACCATCAGGACTATCATGAGCTCCATCGAAGCGGATATTTACATTCGGATTTATCTATCCTACGATCTGAATCGAATTCAAAGTTTGGAAATACAGGTTCAGTCGGACGCATTGTTGTGTCGGAATGTTTTTTTTTTTGTGAAAAAGTTAAAATAAAAACGTATGTTTATGTTAAAGCCTAAAATTAATTGATATAAGAATTTTCTAAGGTTTAACAAAAAATGTAAAAATACAAAATGTTAATTTTTTTATATTTATTTGTAAAGCTTTTAATCACTCAACATCTGCCGACGCATACTCTTGATACAACGCGATCAATTCCTTGATGTCCTGCCAGGCAACAGGACATGCAAAGTCCACTGAGCAAACTTTCCGTATTCGTGCGTCTGGTTTGTCGATATGTCGCTCTAGGTCGGTGTGCAGGCGGACGTACAATATAGATTACGCTCTGGCCATATTTTTCTCGATGGCCGGAAATCCGATGTATCTCTTGCAGCAGTGTCTGAAAATTCCATAGCCGTCCGAATCGCACACTCCTCACACGTTCGATATTAGGTGCTAAATTGCTTATTTTGAATTATTTTAGTGCCCCATACCATGGAATAGATTTTGTTATTGTTTAAATTAAAATGAAGAATTGTTTTTTGAGTATAAAACAAAATATAATAGATCAAACACAGTTTCATCCGATAAAATTTAAATATTATATTAAAAATTATTTTTAGAAAATGGTGATTTAAAGTACTGTTGTATTTTTAATCCGAGGGGCACATTCATGTGGCATACCTGGTTTTTCAACAGGGACGCTACAAAAGTAGAGCCACAGGGACAGCAAACGACGCCATATTTCTTGCCGCTCTTTTGACATTTCTGTAAGGTTTGCCATTTCATGATGGAAAGACGATACGAGCCAACAAGTTCGTGAATTGGGCTGAGCAACAACTTGAAAATGATTCGGATTTTCATCGAAAAATCATCTTCAGCGATGAGGCTCATTTCTGGCTGAATGGCTTCGTCAATAACAAAATATGCGTTATTGGTCAGACAGCAATCCACACGTACTCCATGAGTCATCATTGTATCCCGAACAAATTACAGTTTGGTGCGGTTTATGGGCCGGCGGCGTCATTGGGCCGTACTTCTTCCGTGATGATCAAGACCGGCACGTTACCGTGAATGGGAATCGCTACCGTTCAATGATAACCGAATATTTTTGGCCCCAATTGGATGATATGGACTTGGAGGACATGTGGTTCCAACAGGACGGCGCCACAAGCCACACAGCGAATGCCACAATTAATTTATTGGAAACCAAGTTTGGAGAACGTGTTATCTCACGAAATGGTCCAGTCGATTGGCCGCCGCGGTCGTGCGATTTGACGCCGTTAGACTATTTCCTGTGGGGCTACGTCAAGTCTATGGTCTATGCCAACAAGCCAGCGACGATTATTTGATTTTGTATTACCAGTTCATAAAAAATTCAAACTAGTAATTCCTTGAAATCCGCGCCAGACACAGTCGATAATATGTGTGAAAACATGATTCTAACATAAAGAAAATGATAGATCAATAATACTAAAGCGGCATTGTATTTTTAAATTAACTCGTGGCACAAATTTCCGATCACACCTATGCCCAACTAAATTCAGATGGTAGATGTGCCTTAAAAAAATTGTTTTTTTTTGGTCCAATCACGTTATTTTTTTTTTCGAAAGTTCCACCGTGTCCTTTTTTGTTAGTGTTAGGGGCACATTCACAAGTTATATCTAAAAATCTTTATTTTTACCCAAAAAATTAAAAAATTTGATACAAAAAGAGCACTCATGACAAGCTGCGCCTCACACGTTGAAAATAAGACGAAATTT
The DNA here is from genome assembly GCA_951804985.1 of Dryomyza anilis. Taxonomy (NCBI): domain Eukaryota; kingdom Metazoa; phylum Arthropoda; class Insecta; order Diptera; family Dryomyzidae; genus Dryomyza; species Dryomyza anilis. The sequence continues at coordinate 39,511,945 of OX638134.1, read as the reverse complement.
TCGTTTTTGTTCCAAAAGTGGTATCATACATCATTGCATACTTATGCAATATATTTTTTTTTGTATACGGATAATTGCTACCGATTGTATTAAAATTGTAGCGATATATTGCAAATCGTAGTAATAGTGATGATTAGAACGACATTAAACGTGCAGGTATCATCGGTATTACATTTGCAATTCTGGAATTTTGGAATTTCAAAATTACAATCCAGGGAGCCCGGTGTTAGTCCCGGGATCAATATTTATTAAAGCATTTAAAATACTATCTTTAAGGTATACAAACGTCTTTAAATATAAAATTACTTCTACTAAGCCGAACACAGCTGTGTAAAAAACGTATTCGATCTTATGTTAACCTATTCGATCTAATGGTGAAATTTTCTATTGTTTACTGGATCTGTTCGAGTAGACATTTTACCTTATGTTCCATTATAATGCTGCCCAACAAAATATAATTATTATTTTAAAAAAGTTGAACACTTTTGAAAAGTTTAATTTCCTGTTATATAAAATAATTGATCTTTCGAAAATATTGTTGATTTTGTTTGCAACATTTTATTAATTTCACTTCTGTATTTCGAAACAAATCATTTGGCTTTGGATTGTAATTGACTAATTTAAAAACAAAAAAAGAAATTTCGTTATCTGAATTCAAATTTCATGTCACTTGACTTTTGAAACTTATAAATTTGTTTAAAACTGCGCGTCCCTTTCGTCCAATAGTTTTCTAAATATGTTTTACTCACTTAACATATATGAATAAAATGAAAACATAGGGTGTGTGCGAGTTCAACTAAATTGCTGCTGACTCGACTAAATTGTACGGGATTTTATTCGATCTCCATTCGGTAAATGGTAATTTTTAAAGTCCGTAATAAATCAATTATCATATGTTTGCCTGGAAATTTGCTAAGATAACACTGCATTACTGACAAAATTTAGTTTAATCAGCAATTTAGTCGAACACGCACACACCCTTAATATACAAGCAAAAAAAAATATATATGCAGGGCAATCATGAAGCCCGTCGTAGCGGATATTTTTATTCGGATTTATCTATCATAGGATCCGAATCGAATTCGAAGTTCGTATTTATGGCATCACAGGTTCCGTCGGAACGGATTTTTTGACAAATTTTTGACACTTTTTCTACGAATGCATTGTTGTGTCGGAATGTAATTGTGTGTGAAAAAATCTATTGTTTTGCATTAATTAATGAATTTTTGTTGTAATTCGTGAAAATGTGAAATAATTACAAATGCCGCAGAATCATTTGCTGTTTATGCTTTAAGTCCTGAGTGCTGGAGACTGCCGCCAGCTACCTACTTATACAACAAGTGGTAGCTGGCCAAATATCTGAACTTCACGAATTAACAAGAAACTCAACAAGTGGTAGCTGGCCAAATATCTGAACTTCACGATTTAACAAGAAACTACAGTACACATTCAAATAAAAAAAGTATTTTTATGTTAAAGCATAAAATTAATTCATTTCACTTGTGTTTGGTTTAACAAAAGTGTAAAAATTAGAAAAATGTTAATTAGTTGAATTTATTTGTCTACTGCGCGACTGTCTCTTGCTGAATCTGTGGCGCACGGCATGCCGCTTTGTCGCTCTAAATTTCCAAAGTGCTGGATGAGACACAACGCCCGCGGCTGAACTCCGCTGCAACTCTATCGCTGGCGATACTCGTCGACAATGATGTGGCGCTCAGCGGCGAGAATGAGGTGACGCTTTACTGTCTGCTCGAACACAAGTTTTTCAAGTCCATTCTGGGAAACAACGCCTGTGAGATAGCGCAATCGTGTCGCTCGCTTCCACATTTTCAGCATGCGCTGGAGTTGGTTCTGCACGAGGTGGCCGAGGCAAACAGCCCAGCCAACCAACACTGCTGCTCAGCACGCTCTGACCATATTTTACTCGATGGCCGGCATTCCGAAGAATCTCTTGTAGCAGTGTCCGGTAAATCTATAGCCGTCCGTCCGTTTTGCGCGAGAATTGCAAGTGGGGCTGGCCAAAGATCCGATACCTCCATAGGCCTATCGATTCAATAGATTTAATCGCCTACATCAATACTCGCAGACAAATTAAACAATTTTCTTCAAAATATTATATTTTTAACAATTTGTTGCAAAAATGATTTTAATTTTTGTTGGTAAATTTTCACTGATTTGAATTTTCTGATTTCGAATTTTCGAAGTTACATTTTTGTATTGGCAACGCGGAAATCTATTACGCACGGAACTCATGATAGTTAAAAATTCGTATTCGTAGCGGAGATTCGGATTCGGATTTTTGCTACGACGGGCTTCATGATTGCCCTTATGTACATAAATCTGAACGTCCATATAATAGGTATATTGATATTTCCAAGATTTTTGTAATTTTTAGCTGATAAAACATAAATGGGCGTGGGGAAATATACATTTTGTTTATATTTTATTATAAACAGTGCTAATTTTCGCCACCAGAACTAAACATTAAAAGAACTAATAAAAATGTTCGGAACCACTGATATGTAGCGTATATTTTCGCTTGAAATATGTTGAACTACCATTCAAAAGATCAACATGTTTTCATTAATGTATGTCTCATTGATTAGAAACCGGAAACCTACTAATGCACCAAATACATACAAATGTAGTTGGTGACTTTTACTTCTACAGGACGATATACTTTATAAGATGTAATTTTTTCTATTTTATTTATTCTTAATAAGAAATCTCAAAGTGCATTCAACAGATAAACAAAAGCCGGAGGTTGTTCTCAACACCTTGCTTATCGTTAATGTTAGGAATAAGCGCAGCATGAAAATATCAATAACCAATAAGGTTTACCTGTAATGATGGTACAGCGAAACACAAGAGAAAACAAAAATAAAATTACAAACGTGAGAACCCAAAAACTATTCATATCCCTTCAAGAAGGTAAAAATAAAAACAAAACAAAAGCATCTCTTTTATGCACAGGTGGCAAGCAAGCGTTAGTACAAAATGGTACAAAAACAATTTTCTCTATTAATACGAGAAGACTACACATACCCAAGAAAGTTTTCAAGGTAACTCCGTAAAAAGCGGACAAATTGAGATGTTTTTTGCTACATTTTGGGCAAACAAATATTCCATATTTATTAAGCGTTGGATTTCAATCTTCCTAAGATTTGTTGAAATATTCCGCGCACATCTTCAGTTTTCTGAACAGCTTCTCTGTTAACTTCAATCTGTAAAATTCCACTTCCACATAACCAATCATGTCGGCAGCGACGTCAGCAAACTCGGAAGAGATCTCTATGTATAATATATACCCTCTGATTTACACCATGTCAAAATATTCAAAATGTTTCCAAGTATATTTTAAGAAAATTGCAGTACGTATTTTTTGTACCAATAACGATTTATTTCGGCACGATTTATTTTTTATTTTACAATTTTTTTTCAATTAGTCTCACGAATTACATAAATAAATTTAAAAAATATACTGAGAGGTGTATTGTGCGCATTACCGATCCTTACACTCTATAGCAAAAAATCAACATTTATTTCTTAAATTGTGCCACAAAGATTAAATTTTGTTCGGATGCAGCGAGAGGGGTAATAAAATATCGATCATAGTTAAAAGTAGGGGACATTGGATATGATTATGAATTAAATCCCCCATAAACAATACGGAAGATATCTTGCGTCTTTTTCTAAGGAGTCCATATTAATTAAACAACATCTAGTTTAGTAGGAAGTGGTTTCTAAGTTCCATTTTCATTTGTAAAACATAAATCTGGTCAAGATTTTTATCGAGTAGATTAGATGCTGGATTCCAAATAGTGGAGCAATATTCCCGGTGAAGTCTGACGAGAGATGAATATAGGAATTTAAGGGTGTACAGATCTGTAACGTCCGAAGCATTCCTTTTTAAAAACCCAAGCATAGAGTTTGCCTTACTTGTAATTACGTCAGGACTTTTTTTGAGGACACTCTGTCAAGTAATGTTGATATAATATTCACATTGAAGATGAATATTAGATATACTAAGAGTAAAACATTGGTACTTAGCAGAGGCGGGAATTTATAATTGAGAATTGATTTTGAATTGAGCAAAACAAATTCTATTTCAAAAATAGAATTGAAGCGAAGCAATTAACTTCAAAAAAAAACATTTTATTAAATTGGATATTTTATTTCAATTAAAATTAGTTTTGAAATAAATCGAGCAAAGTATTTCAAATTTAAAAAAAAATGAATTATAAATACTCAATTCAACTTATGACATAGAATGAATTAATTTGAATTCATTTAATTTTTGGTTGAATTTGTTCCAATGGACACAGATTCATATCCAGATGTATCATTGGAAATTTTTTGTGTGAGTCTGTTACGTTGTTGAATATCGCAGCTGTGAGTAACAGGTATTTTAAACTTTTATTCAAAAGTAGCAATAATGTTCCGTAACAGTGACTGAAAAGTAGCAACTTTGCCCAGCACTAAATATCAATGCTTTTGTATGTTTAAATAGAATAGATCAATTCCAATTCAGGTTTCTTGAATTGAAATTGATCAATTGCAATTTATAAAATTTGAATTGAATTGAATAAAAGTATTTTATTTAAAATTTTTTGAATTAGAATTTGTTTACTGAATTCAAATGAAATATATTTCGAATTGAAATACTTTTTTTAAAATTCCATTTAAATAAATAGAAATAAAATTATTTGAAAACAATTTCAATTCATGAACAAATTTAATTTAAACAATAATAAATGTGTCCCGTCTCTGGTACTTAGATACGTTCAAAGGTAGATGTTGCTTCTTACACTACAGGGCTACAGAGTCGATATCATTTTGCAAATATTCTGATCAGACACTGTTGTTATGTGCATGAATATTTTTAAATCGTCGGAAAATAATAGGCAATGCAAGTGATTTATAACTTAAATAAATATTAAAAACAACAGAGGACCCATGTGACTGACTTGCGGAACACTTACCCCCAAATCATGTATTTTTTTATTATCGTGTGACTACGATTCGTTTCCAGTCCCCTTCGTCTAAAATTTGTATAACGTATTTCAAACGTTCTTTCGTTTCGCTCTTTGAATCGAGCGTTTGTTCAAAATGTTTGTTTTGCCAACTATTTTTCATAAACAAAAATTTTATTTTTTTTTTTTTACTTTGTCGTATGATTTATATGCTGGCAACAAAAAAACTCTCTAAACGAGCGTACTCAACGTTTCGTTTGATACATGAATCAAAAATTGTAGTCACACGATATTCAACCGACATTCAAACGAATTGTAGCCGATATCGTTGTCACCGGGAAATACATGATCGACACGTTAATGTCACGTCAATTAGATTTGAGAAGAAATCACATATTTTAACCTGTTGAGTACGATTTGAAAGATATGATTCAATCCATTTCAACAAATTATAACGAAATCCGAGAGCAGAAAGTTTGAATTAGAGAATATTGTATCCCCCTTCTTTGGCTTCTAGTAGTTGACGCAATCTTCACAATATTAAGAAACAAAGGAATAAAGGCAGTAGCATATGCAGACGATGTGGTAATTATAGTGAGCGAAAAACCCCCACCCACCATCAGTAACATTATGGAAACTGCACTGAAAGAATTATCAATGTGGGCGGGACAAAACAGTCTAGGAGTAAACGCCTCCAAGACCGAACTCGTACTATTCACAAACAAAAGAAAAATTGGAAACTTTAGACCTTCCAAAACTTGATGGCTTTACACTCATTCTATCTAATGAAGCGAAATATCTTGGCACTATAGTAAGCTTCGTAAGCAACGTAACACAGAGGTAAGAGTGAAAAAAAGGCAATGAAAAAAGTACATGGACTGGCATGCAGCAGCATTACTGACGAAATGAAATCAATCCCCCAAAAATCATGGAGATCATGCTTACTTTCCTATGGACACACGTCTATTCTAGAAGATTTCAACATGAATGAACCTCCAAAAACTGACTAAGTAATACCACAGACGGACATAAATCCAAAGTACTCCATCGTAATACCTAGTAGATAAGAATGGGACACCAACCCGCCAATAAGCAATATTCAAATTCATATCTTTACTGATGGTTCTAAGATGGAAATAGGGACAGGATCTGGAATATTTTGTGAAGCACTACAAATCCATGAGTCACACAGACTTCCCGATGATTGCAGTGTCTTTCAAGCGAAATATTTGCTATAAATCGAACTGCACAGACCATCCAATCAAAGAACATGGAACCAACAGAAATTACAATCCTCGTGGATAGTCAGACTGCCATCCTAGCACTAGACAATGCGGTCATAAAATCTAACACGGCTTTCAACTGTGGCCGATCCGCGATAATCATATGCTGTGTTCCCGGACATTGGAATATAGAGAGGAAAAATAAGATCGATGAACTAGCGCGAGAGGATTCCGCACGAAGCATAGAGGATGCATGTTAATCGAAAGGATTACATTAGGGGTCCTAAGAAGACACATTGACGTCAAAACCACCCAAAAAATAACCAGGAATTGCCTATCCAGAAACGACTGCATTACCTCACGTCGTCTCTGGTCACACACCAATGAGAAAAGGACAAAGAGACTGATAGACAATACCAAATATGCTACCCGCATCCCCATTGGATTCTTAACAGGACATTGTGCAATTGGCACAATGGCACACAGATTGGGCATCCCCGAGCCCGATCACTGTAGGAGCTGTCAAGAAATTCAGGAGGTGAATCAATTGATCTTTTACTATGCGACATGGGAACAGGTTCTTTGGAGAACTGGAAGAAATATTAGAAGTTCCAATTTAAAACTGCTAGGGTTCTTATGAAGATCAGGTTGGTTTGTGAGCAATCAATCGACCGTTGTTAACACATGAAGGTTACCACACATATAAAAGGACACCCTGAGTGTCCTGACTGTTGCCAACCTAACCTAATATTTATAAAATAATAATTGTTTTTGTTTCTGAAATCAAATTGAAAATAAATTTTGTTCATCTGTTTTGTGCATTGTTCTAAAATTAGATCACTATTTGGGTTACTGGGTTATGGGCCCAGCGACCAAGAATCAAATATACATAGAGTTAAAAACGAATACGGTTAAATTACATCAAGTTACATGATATCTGATACTAATCCAAAGATCGCTAAGCTGAATAACGACAATTATGCAACTTGAAAATTTAAAATGGACCTACTCCTGCGAAAGCAGTACTAGTTGAAAAGGGCTATAATGCAGAAAGAGATGAACATTGCCAAGAATGAACTCACTACTAATCCAGCAACTCTTAATAAGTGGACTGAAAAAGATGATGTAGCAAGAGGCACTATCGGTTTGCTGGTTCGATTCGCAAAATGCATCTATTATTGACTACATGAAAACTGAAGAAATTGAAAATCAACTCACTGCTCCGTATAACCGACCGCAGAATGGGAAGGCAGAAAGAAGGAACCGCAGTTTAATGAAAATGGATCGATGTATGCTCACTGATACCAATTTGCCAAATACGTCTGAGGAGAATCCATCACTTCTGAAAATGTTAATCAAAATAGTGTCATTGCAAGAACAACTAATACAACATTTTATGAGTGATGGTATGGTTAGAAACCTTGTATTATGAATTTTCACATTTTTGTGTTTTGTACATATTCCAACTAAAAAAAAAACGTAAACTAGATATTAAAGCTATTGCCATGATTTTCCTTGGTTATGACAATAACTCAAAAGCATTTCGGTGCTATAAAACAGCCAATAAAAATTTTGTCATAAGTCGAGATGTTAGTCGAGACGTTGAACAGTGAACTTGAAACTTCACCTGATATTTTGTCTTACAAAATAAAAGCAGTAGTTATTACTGCGAAGGAGATTACTGAGAAGGAGAATCTGTATATCCAGAATGGAACAATCGAAAACGAAGCAAGTAGAAATATAAAAATTGAATTTCCGGTGGATACAATTGAAAACGAAGAGAATCAAGGAAAAAATAATCGTATATCAAAGCGATCTACAGAAGGAATTCCACCGAAGCGATTAATTGATGAATTATGTATGCTCTCAGAATGTCCTAAATCTATAACATACGACGAAAGTATTTCGAGTGATGAAAGAGAGCATTGAATGAGTGCGATGCAAAAAGAAATCGAATCTCCAAAGAAAAGTGAAATGTGGCATTAAGTTGATCGGTTGTATTGCATACAAAATTTAGACACAATTTAGAACACGCAGCTTAACGAAAAATGAACGTTTCTCATTTAGATGCAAAAACAGCTTTTCTGGAATGGAAGGTTTGTTTATTAAGTGTCTATGGGTTAAAGCAAACGGCCAGGTCTTTGAACCATTCATTATGTTCTAATTAAAGCAGGTTTCAAACAAAGTCTATTCTAAATAATTATTTATGTTTTTGACTTATTATGTACATGCTCGACAGTCAATCAAATTGGAAAAAGATTTTGAAATGAAAAATTTAGAAATTATAAAACTTGATGACAACAAAAGATGAGTATGGACATTTTGAGCTTTGTCAATCAATGAATTTCAATATTCGAAAACAGAATTAAATTATAGTAATACTGGAATTTCTGAAAATGTCTGATGTTATGATGATATAACATGGTCTGATGATTGAATTGAACGGAAGTCGAATAATGGACGAGGTACAATTAGTTGGTCATGTCACAAACAAAATATCTTTGCATCATCGTCGTGTGAAGCTGACAATATCACTATCTGAAATTGTTACAAGATTTACAAGTTGAAACTGATTTACCAATATAATGATAATCAAAGTTTTTTAAAACTAGCTAATAATAATCCGTATTCATATAAAACACATTGATACAAATTATAAAATAATCTAGGATCTTGTTCAAAAAGGTGTAATTAAATGCGAATACTGTCCAACTGAAGAAATTATAGCAGATATTCAAATGAAACCTTTACCTACAAATAAACCCAACTATCTGCGTTAAAAATGTAATCTTAGTTGTTAAAAAAATTGTCTGGGGATATTTATTATGAATTTTATTAAGCACAGAATTTGCGGGAAAAACAGACGCAGGGAGATTGTTCAAAAACGTATCGCGCGTCTGAAATCCGAATTTTCTTTGTAATGCGGTGTTCTGTTGAGAACCGAGTGAACTACGAAGGGCTTGACTTGATTCGATGATTTTCTTCAAAAAAATATGTTTGACTTGCGTATTTAGTCCCAAAGGAACAGATTAATCCTAACAAGTTCCATTGACGAACCTGGATACGTATCTAGGGCCACAGGAAGAGATTCCCCCAAAAAAAGTTCCAACAACGTACCTGGATGTGAGTCTAAACCCTCAGGAAGAGATTGATCCGAAAATGTTCCAATAACGCACCTTGATGCTTATCTAGGGCGACAGGAACGATGCAAACTATTTTTGAAAGAAAAAGTTCCGATTGAAACGTTTATTCTCGGATCTTTTGGAGTCTTAAACGCTGCAAAATTAAACCAAGAATAACGTGTGAACTGATCCAATTATTGATTACGCACAAAGTGCATTAGACCACGAGCTGAGAGGACGCATATTCTTCCGCAACATGAAATAAAAATAGAAAAATGTACTCTTACCCCGCCGTTCTGATTCGGCCATAAACGAATGGTGAGAAATTCTTGGTCCAGGTTCTTAAGCTACTTTTGAGTGATATGTAATCAAAGAAATGCAGGTATTAGAATAGTTGCATATGGCAAAAAAAATTAAGTTATGTCAGCAGCACGTATTTCTCTTTTTTTCTTCTGAAATCTCTTATATAGCATTCCTAATCTTATAATAAAGTTAGAACATTAATGATCCACTACTTACTATTTATCATTTCTTATTATTGTTTTGAGGATATATCTTAAAAGTGTGACTAATTTTTAATTTGTAATCCTGTACACACACCAATTGCCAATTAAACAATGTAAGTTTTACAATATATATATATATATATATATTTATATGTATATGTTGTACATATAAATGCTGCTGAACATTTATTATATGAAACTTTCAGGAAAGACACAAATTAAAATAGACTAGCCTGAAAATATTTAATAATTAATAATAAATTGTATCTATTAAATTTGTCTGGTAAATGTTTTAATGGAAAACAGAAATATGTTAAGAAAACGTCAATGTAGGCGTTGACGTCGCAGTCGACGCAAACAAGAACGGCAAACGTCACGAAAGTTTTCAAGATTTTTTCACTGGAATTATTTATAATCATATTTACCAAATTAAAATAATATTATTTATTTGTTATTTTAATCACATCAATATTAAGTATAAAACAGTTAAACACAAATTATGTCATTTAGTGTTTTTTTCCATGTAGTAATATTTTGTTCTAGTAATCGTTGTGTTTTTACCTTGTTCGAAATTTCGGACGTCTTGTATACAAAATAATTATTTTACAATACACTGTTAACACTTAAAACTGCAAAATAATCCTTAATAAAACAATTTTCGAAAAATATATTGTTAACCAACGTGATGTAGATCGCCAGCAGCCATTGAAATCGACTTCGCTAATTTTCCATATAATTATACTATTTTTTTCACTGGGTTGTATTTTAAGTACTTTTATTAAAATTTCTCAGTTTTGTGCCAGTGTTGCTAGTTTAATAGGAAAAATATGATTTTGCAACGTTCGTGGAATGTTGTAATTGCCACATTAAAAAACAAAAGCTGCATTCAGCGACCTCAGCAATTGTGTAGCTGTTGAGTAAATATCGCTTGAATGTCATGCTACTCTCAACATGTTTAGTGAGAGGTCGCCATTCTTTCCAGCATGAAATTTTTACGCTACATTTGCGCTGCCTTGTTATCGATGACATTCGATGACATTTTAACTCAAATATTTATAAACAAAAATGAAATTTAGATTGGAAAAATATTTTTTTCATTCATTTAAAGATTTGTATGTAACTGTAACAAAATATTAATTATTAAATTCTTTTGTAAATTGATAGATGAGGTAGCGGTGCATTCAATAAGAGTGATCAGTATCGCAGCTGTTGAGGTCGCAGAACGCAGCTAGTAACATCTACTAACAATCTAGATTGTTACTTTGTTTGCCACAACAGTAATGAAAATTGAGGTACCCAATAAACCAAAAACCTGGATATTAAGTGATTATCGAATGTATATTGAACATGGATATCGAAGCTTTCACTGGAGAAAAGCGTTCAACTTTTTGTAATTGTAAGTTTGAAAACCATAGCGTTCTCCAGTAAAACTGGTAGCTTTTTATCCAATTGAATCTAGCCTTTACCTAAACTTGAATTCCGTCATTCAATATACATTCGAGGTTTAACTTAATTGTAAGCTATAAATAAAAAGTGATTCGACCTTCAAATTTCACGTGAATTCAAGCGCATATATTTCTCTAATTAAATGTATAAATATAAAATAAAAAAAACGCATATAAAATATAATACTTTATATTAAAAGGAATTAAAGTATGTTCTACAGCTGCAACAGCACCTGCACCGGTGGCAGTGTACAGGAACTTCTTGTAAAGTCGAAGATCAAACCAGTGAATCCAATTGCGACACTGCAATGTATAACTTTGCCAGGTTCGCATAAAATCATATCTGCGTATGAAGGAAAATATATTAATATTTCATAAACGTATTCGTAAACCTTGGCCACTTACATTGTACATCAGCTCATCGTGCATTTTCCGTGCAGTAGAATTCTCCGGATGACTTTCATGTTAGGACCTGCACGTATTTATTAATTGATTTGTCTGTTTTCTAATTCAAGCGAAAAACAATGATCTCACTGATTGTGCGAATGTAGTGGCGCATATGTAGTGGTGAAAAAAAATGAAAATTTTCTTGTTGACATTTAATTTAACACGACACTGGGTTGCACTGAGTAATTTTGTGTAGTGAATTTCGTTTCAAGTTTTTTTTAATTTCGAAACCCAACGTTGGAATAACAGTCATTTATTCGGCTTGATCATGACATTACATCCACACTGGTTGTATAAAAATTCTCCAAATTTATCGAACCTTAAACTCATTGCTTATTGGGTATTTACAGTTGACTGATAGCAAACATGCTGAGTTCTGGAACTTTTGCAGCAATACACCCAGAAAAAAATCATGGTAAATTGATAGTATTTCAATAGAAAAACAATAATTTATACCATTAAAATTGGTCAATAGGATGCATCCCATTTGTTCAGTAATATTGAAACTGTTAATACAATGTGTGGTTATACCATATATTTTATAATATGATATTTTAATTACAATAGGAAAGACCTATACAAATTTAATGATACGTATTATTAATTTTATGGTAAAGTCGAATTACATTTTCCTAATAATTTATTAAAACAAAAAATGTATTTAGTTAATTTATTGTATATATTATTTTATGTAAATGTCGAAATTGATATTCACTTTTACAACACACACATAAAAAGACACTTCTTGCTGCAAACGGTTATAACACATTTAATGTTTGCTTTGGTTTCCAATAATTGATTGTAGTACTTGAGTCTGCAGTTATTTTTGAGTCCGTTGCCATATTAGAAGTTCGATGTATTATTTATTTTCTGTAATAAATAAAAATATAAATATGTAAATATAATTTATTTACATTAAATACATTGAGTCCTTACCAATGTCGCATTTGATAATGTGGAATATTACAAAGAAATACATGCGACTATTTTGAGTAAACACGCAGAATGACGTACAAAACGAACATGTTTGTATTCGTTTTTGTGTTTTTTTACACCACGTTTATTATTATAGGAGGAAACCATTAAAACAACAGTATTTATTCTATTTAAAATAATAATATTGAAATATTTAAATTTATGGTACTGAATTTTTCAAATACTATTAAATTAATTAGAAAACTTTTGATTTAAAAAGAAAAAACTATTAATACATGAACCATAAGATCAATGGTCGTACCATAAAGTACTTAATGGTACATTTTCTTCTGAGTGTAGCTTGAAAATTACAAAAGTGTTGTAATTTATTTATCTTAAAATTTTGAGTTTCAATTTTTTTTATGATTTTGTAAACAAAGCATTGATGTTTTGTTTTAAATTTTTCTTAAACAAATGTTGAGTCTTTCAAACAGTTTTCAAAGAAAAGTAAATGGCGACTGAATTTTGAAAGATGACTTAACCTGTATATACTTCAACCATGCTCGGAACTATTCCTATTTGTGAAATGCAACTACACCCAGAAAAAAATCATGGTAAATTGATAGTATTTCAATAGAAAAACAATAATTTATACCATTAAAATTGGTCAATAGGATGCGTCCCATTAGTTCAGTAACATTGAAACTGTTAATACAATGTGTGGTTGTACCATAAATTTTATAATGTGATATTTTAATTACAATAAGAAAGACATATACACATTTAATGATACGTATTATTAATTTTATGGTATAGTCGAATGACATTTTCCTAATAATATATTAAAACAAAAATGTATTTTAGTTAATTTATTGTATATATTATTTTATTTAAATGTCGAATTTGATATTCACTTTTACAACACACACATAAACAGACACTTCTTGCTGCAAAAGATTATAAAACATTTAATGTTTGCTTTGGTTTCCAATAATTGATTGTAGTATTTGAGTCTGCAGTTATTTTTGAGTCCATTGCGTTCTGTAATAAATAAAAATATAAATAAATATATAAATATAATTTATTTACATTAAATATATTGAGTCCTTACCAATTTCGCATTTAATAATGTGGAATATTACAAAATACATGCGACCTTTTTGAGTAAACACGCAGAATGACGTACAAAACGAACATGTTTGTATTCGTTTTATGTTTTTTTGCACCACGTTTATTATTATAGGAAGAAACCATTAAAACAACAGTATTTATTCTATTTAAAATAATAATATTGAAATATTTAAATTTATGGTACTGTATTTTTAAAATACTATTGAATTAATTAGAAAACTTTTGATTTAAAAAGGAAAAACTATTATTACATGAACCATAAGAACAATGGTCGTACCATAAAGTACTTAATGGTACATTTTCTTCTGAGTGTACTTTCGAGGTATTTTGACATTTGACTACCATAAAAAAGGAAAATGGCGTACTTTTTCCTTTCGCTCGATTTATCCAAAATATCCTGTAATTTAAATTATCAACACGTGATGGACAATATTTCTTTTCCAAGTTTACTTTGATACACCCAGAAAAAAATTCCCTCAAATCCCATTAAAATGGGTCAATAGGACAATTATTTATTTAATAGTATACAAAAAATAAATCTTTTCATATAAACTCAATGGCAATGTCATGGTATTTTATAGTATTTTCCGATTAAAATAATAAATTATCCTATTGACTATTTTTAGTAGTAAAAAACTATTATTTATATAGTATTTTTTTCTGGGTGTAACAGCATCGCCGGTCGGACTTAGTTCTTCTGCGAAGAAATCTCAAGTCGTTGTACAATTTTACCCTGGACGGATTTATAATGACGATGGCGATTTATTACCAGGATACTGTTTTAATTCTAGAATAAATAAAAATACGTTTGATTCATTTTCTTTTAATTCAATAAAAATTACTCCGTGAATTCTAATAGAGTACCCTTTTCCAAATATTCATCAATTATCTTCCTATTTGTAAGATGTTTAAAGATGGTTACTAGCAATATTTATCGTATTTGACAGATGTTTGAGAGATGGTTGTCTCAAATACGATCTAAATAATTTGTAAATATTAATTTTTGTTTACAAAAAATTAAATATACCCAAGTAGACAATTTATATCTGAAAGATATCTTTAAGTTATCTTTTAAATGTTATCGATGTCCGAAAATTGTCCAAAATGTCTTTTTGTAATACAAATGATTGACCGGATTTGTTTGATTTGTCTGAATGGTGTCCGAATGAACATAAAGATACATTAAGGTTATTATCCAAACGTAGTCTTATTAGCAACTGAAAGGCAACCGGTTTACGTCAGCAAAAAGTATACAAAAAGGATGACTTACAAAATTTTCTTCTGCCAAATTTTCAGTCTGACATTTTTTAATTTATACTGAAATTAAAAATAAAATATATTTCTTTTCTTTTTATTTTTTAATGAATTTAACAATCTATATTTTACAATCGTATTGCCGATGTTTGCCCTGTGATTATAATGATGACCAGTAGACGCTTGAATAGTTTTGGGCCATATATGGCCGCCTGCCGACCCACGAGCTGCTGTTGTTCAATTCCTCTGTTTTTTTTGTATCTTGTTGCTGTCTTTGCAATACGACTATGTTCAAGTCGCTCGGTTCTGTGCGCGCTGTGGTTGCTGTTGTGTCAGCGTTTCCGTGGCATCCGTTGCCGTTCTGCGCTCCATTTGCAGATCTTGATTTTCTTCGCGTACGCTACACACACAGAAATATACTTTCGTTTTGGGCTGTTTTCCGACACTATCTACTGTTAAAATGGAGCCGTCAGTATATTACTGTTGAATATGGGTTAGAACGACAGTAGAAAGTGTCGTTGGGTTTAAATGTCAAATAGTAACAGTAGCTACTGTTTATCCGACAGTTGATTGACCCCATACTGTCGTTTCAACAGTTAAAACTCTTGTAGCGTATCATGCACGACAAATATTCTTCAGTACATTTTATATGAGAGTGTTCATATCATGCGTATTGGGTCCGTTCATGCACTATCGTATCATGCAAAATATTTTTGCAGGTGCCTGCCGCATGCATTGTTGTAGAAATATAAAATATTTACTGCTTTTTCTTGTTTTTATTACAAAATTTTGATATTGTAATGTAATTGTAGTATTTTTTAATTATTTTTATTAACAAGACTACCCTTATTTAACGTCAACACATTTTAATCAAATTTAAATTTAATATTATATTAGCAGTAGGTTTTTGGTATCGCCACCCACTTTCTGCAACAAACATTTCGAGCAAACTCGCGACTATCTTCGGATTCAGTTGAATTGGGCTGTCTGTGCTCCATCACCGTTTATCACCTCCATCAATTTCCGGAACGCAACACCGAAGTAGTGCTCTTACGTGAAATCGCCCAAGGACTCTAAATCATTACCCTTGTTCCAGGCGCCTGCAACAGGGAACCGGCTGTCATAAGACTGCCCAGCTTAAAACAAATACGCGGAGCATAGATAGCCGAAGACCCGCCGGCTAAGTGAAGACAGTTAAACGGCAAGGTGTTTATGCATTTGGATTCTGATAGGCTGATAGTTTTTGGATAGTTTTTGGATTCTGATAGTTTTTGGATTCTGATAGGCATCAAAATTAATGCATATAATAGCGGCAGAATGCAGTTGTACATCAACTTATAATCGCGGAAAACACTATGACACTGGCCACCAAAACCAACATAAGGATTTGCCATTGCCATCTCGCCACCAGTCGCTGCTTACAATTTGTATTTTTATATCCAGCCTTTTCTCGATCCGAATAAATAAAAAAAAACATTGTTTAAATTTAATTTTTGTTTTATCTTTCGGTACACTAAAATAATAATTTTTCGTAACATTGGATATCGATAACGTTTAAAAGGTAAATGAAAGACATCAATTGCATCTCCGGTGGGCAAGTCATCCACTTTCAGTAACAAATTGAATACAAAGGCATAATCTCCACCACCTGAAATGCTGCCACGGAAGAGATTCGCGAAGCAGATGAAGAACCTCATTGATTTCGAGCTCCAATAATGTCGAATACATATCCGCCAAGTAAAGACTTGTGCAATTCTCGCAAGTCTTAGATGGCAAGGTGTGCCAAGAGCGATGTAGCAGCTATTTCTGCTTCCCGTCAATGATTTCAATTGGCGCGATAAACAGTTCTCTCCATTATTGAACAAAAATACGAGTTGTCACTTCAAGATTCTTCGTGATCGCGTCCTATATAAACACTGGCAAGATTCATCGTGTTGGACGAGACTTCAGCGTGCAATCGCCAAATAGTTTACATTTTAAACAAATTTATTTTATTTATATTTATTTTGACAGTCAATGAAAGAGTTGCCGGTTTATTATAAATGTATAAGAGGAGTTTATATTTTACAACCCTGATTGCGTTTGCATGATGCTGATATGAACGCCTTTGCATGAACGTGCATGATACGCTACGTGCATGATACGCAACGTGCTGTCTGATATGAATGGACCTTTAAGATTTTGTTTTTTTGTGAAAAGATAGGGGAGAAAGGGGATAGAGTAACGTTAAAAGAAGGCGTAAATTGTGAATTAAAATATAATTGGAGTTAAGTATTGTCTTCTTTTTGTAAGAAAATGTAATAATTGGATTAGAACCATATAACTTCGGAAAGATAAAATATAGGGTGGTATAATAAACCCACCCCTAGACAGATACCCCTTCTATAGAGCTCTATCGAGGTATGTTTAAGCAATTATCGGAACAAATTAATACATGATTGAGGATTCCATGTCGTGAAGAAATAAGTGATCTGGCCCACAAAAAAAAAAATATATATATATATATATATATATATATATATATATATATATATATATATATATATATATATATGTATGCTTATTGGTAACACAACTTTGTGGGATTATATTTTCTTACTATATATAGATATAATAAAATAATATCTAAATATCAAAATAATAATTAATTTTTCAGCATATTTCGTTTAATAATTCTACAATTACATAGGTATATATACATTTATTTTGATAGCGCAGAGCGAAAACATTTTCTCCCTTTTCTTTAGTTTTGGGTATAATCCCCATGTTTAATTTAAGTGTTGTAATAAATAATTGTCAAACAATGATTACATTTAAAATTCATAAAATCATGAATTAAATATAAAATAACTTTAAACAGAATAAATATCAAATTTTTAAATTTTTCCTTAAATTCTGGATTTAAGTGAATATGGTCACTTGGTGTAAGTGAAATTATTGGATAACGTGTATATAAATTGAGATACATTTTTGAGTTATCTCGTATCTTGGAGAATGACGTGCTAATTGCTTTAATTAGGGCTATATTGGCGGGAAGAGTATGGCGATGTGGATGAAATCTGTGTGATGAAGTAGTAGGTGTATTTTAGTAATACAAAGGGGTTGTCCACAAATTCCAGTGGGACAACCATGGTAGGGTGGGCAAGTACGGGGACATTTCATCTAGTTCCTATGTTCGTGTGTGTTCAACGTTTGTATATTGTGGGATTTAATTGTGGGGTAAAGAGAGTATTGGTTTTCAGTAAAATTTTTGAAGTGCATTTATCTTCGTGTGGTACCTTTTGTTTCTTGTGAGTATCGTTCGTGTTTTGTTTGATTGTCAAACCTCGACTAGACGTGGCGGGTCGAACCTCCCCTGACATCCCATGAGCTAGCGATGCCGGATGCCGCGTCTAGTACGATAAAATGGGGTACCTGACAATTGTTACTTGGGAATATGGTCCAAAGATATCGATGGTATTGGCAATTGACAATGATATATTTGGTAGCACTTTCGAAACCATTATATCCGAGCTACAGGTACATGTTTTCAACGCACGAATAAAGAGAATTACAAAGCGGGCCGTCGGAATCTGGCAGGTATCTTTGATGGGACAATTGAGATACGGATATTTGGCTGAATGCTACCGCAAACATTTCAAATGAGAATGAGCATTTTTGAACGTACAAATGTGTGAGATTCTGCTTGAACGCAGCGCCCCAAGTAACAATTTACTGGAGAGCACCATTTTCTAACAGCATTTCAAACCAGCTAATTTCTAGACTGATTATAATGAGGCTAAACTGGACAGGAAAAGCCTTGAAAACTAGCTACTTTCGTGACTGGCTATGATGAGGCTCATCTGTCCAGGCAATCACTTTGAAAACTAGCTTCTTTCTAGACAGTCTATAATGAGGCTAAACTGGCATGAAATAATAAAAAGAGTGATCAATTCAACAATTTTTATTGCAAAAATTCTTTTTAGTAAAAGTCACTCTTACATGAAAATATTTATTTTTTTTATTATTGAATTTTTGCAAGTTTGCAACTCTACTCAACACTGTTTTAGTAATGTTTGTGTATTTTTTGTTATATGTTGTATATGTTGTGTTTTTTATATATGTTGTGTTTTTTCAGAATATCAAATGTTATTTAAATTTTTTGATCCACGCAATATTTAAAAGTTTATTAAAAGTTTTTTTTTGTCAAACGCAGTGTTATATTAATGCGAAATCATAAAAAAATATGAGGCTGGAGTAAGCGACTCAAATTTGCAACATGAGACCAAATCACATCTGGGATGTCATAGACGGCCCCTCGTTTTGGGGAAACAAGTGATAATCAATTGAAGGGATCTTCCTATCTTTTGGAGTCAAACTTTCGCATAGTTAAAATCAAAGACTATAAGACGTGCGACTTCGCAAAAAACATATTCAACATAGCAAAATCCTGTTTTTTATGATATTTTTTGGTACACGGATTGTGTACATGAGCTCTGCCGCATCTCTGCTTGCATTGTTGTTGTTTCACCGTGTAAAATTTTCAACAACACAAAACAGCTGTTTGTTAATTCAGATGCTGAAAATTTTGTGAAATTTGCCAAAATTTACACATTTTTTACAACCGAACTACTCAAATGCAGAAGTTTTGAGTTACACGTAATGAGTCTAAAAATTAGCACTATTTTTTTAAAACTATGCCTAAAATTCATAGTCTAAGGGAAAAGTGAAAAAATAATTAACATTTTCTGAAAAAATTGTAAAATTTACGAGAAAAAATAGCAATTTGGTGAATAAAACCAGTGTGTCCCCCTTTTCATTAGTTTAGGGAAAAAGGGACAAAACTTTTGCAAATATTACAATATTAAAATAAATTTATTATATATTATGTTTATAAATATTAAGATTTTATAAATATTAAGATATTATAAATCGATTTTATAATGAAATTATGTGTATGTTTATATCGCTGTAAATACCAAATATGGAACAATATTGCGCTTAAATGTAATGAGGACGTTAAATAAAATAAACTAAAATTGTGAATTTACTTACGGCCGGTTGAATACAGTTATCAGTTAAAAACAATCTGACAAATAAATTTAATTTTTTGTTTTAATATCAATATTGAAATTGTCAGATTAACTAATCGATTTCCATCGCTAACTCATGGTTAAAAGTTGTATGCATCCGGGCATTAAGCAATTAACAGTCCGATAATCCCTTTCCGTAGAGATATTTTAAAATTTTGTCCTAGTTGACAATTTCGTCAAATATAGCTCTTCATCATGCCTGACAACGATATCATCCATAATTCGTATCAAAATCGGTTGAAAATTGTACCCACACTATCAATTTTTGAATAAAACTAAATATATATAAACTAAAACGTTGTTTACGTTTGTTTTGAGTATTTTTACGTTGTCAGAAAATTAATTTGTTATTAAATTTCTGTTTGGCGCAAACATCAAAAGCAGTGGTGAATATGTTGAATATAAAGGGGGAAAAATGTCTAAAATGAGAAAATCTGTGGCATTATTGTCCAAGTTGAATAAAAGTTGTCTAAGTTGAATAAAAAGTTGTCCAAATTGCGACTGCGACGCACACTAACAAAACGATTTTTACATCTACATTGACGGAGTTTCATGTCTTGTGGTCAATGGTTAAAATATACTTATTGTGCTTTGGTGGAACAATTGAGTTATGCAAACACAGAAAAAAAACTGTCGTTTGGGGCTGCTTTTCAACAATTTTCAGTGCTGAAATGGTTACGGTTGAAAAACTCTAAAATCGACAGTAAAAAGTGTCATTCAACTCAAAAGTCAAAAATTTATCGAAAGTTGGCTACTGTTGTTCCAACAGTTGGCTTTTTCAGGTCTATAAGGTCGTTTCGACCACAATATCTTGTGTTGCATGAAATCATTAAAATTAAAACACACAATTACTGCATATATGAATATATTTCATAATTATTAACTATAATTTGCAGTCATAATTTTAGATCATAATTGCATTTGTAGTTTTCATTCACATATAGAGCTGACCCAAAGACATTGCCGTTGATATGAATATTGAACCCAGACGCTCCGAAACAACAGATATCTTACAGACATCAGGACACATCAGACCACGTACGCAAAATCCATGTTCATATGATGTATCAATGTGTATCAAAATTACATTATAATGCCACAAAATTCAAAATTTATTTTCAAAACAAATAATTGTCACACACATTTTTTTCTTTTGAAAAACGAAGCAAATGTACTATGATTATTGATATTTATTTATTCGTAAAATTTTTTGAAATATCATTTCTTCAACAGTTTTTAGCTAGAAAAGACATTTTTAACTGTCACATGAAATTACACTTATTAACTGTAGATTTTTAACAGTTTTTTTCTCTGTGTGTGGATATTCGGCTAAATGCTACCACGGACATCTCAAAAGGAGAGAATTTTGGAACGCACGTGTGAGCTTCTGCTCGAATCAACACTGCAGTTTCACCGAGCCATTAAGCAAGTGCTGAAATTATATCAGAATTATTGGTTTTGAGACTAACGAGCTGTGTATTTGAACTTGCCTTGCGCGAAGCGTTTATCTTCCACACGTCAATATTTTAAAATATATTTCGTGTTTTGACAAATTCAAATATGAAATGAAATTTGAAATTTCTTCGTTAAATTTTTTGAAGTAAAATTTAATGTTACAGTTTTCAAGAAAAAATACAGTTAAAAGTGTAGATTAGTTCAAAATGAAATAACAATTGGTAAGTGTCGATTTTCAACAGTATATTTCTGTGTGTGTACGTGACTTTATTTGATTTTATTTCATCAAAATTAAGCAAAATAAAAAACTATTTATAATGCCACATATGGTCACATATTTTTATATTTTTATTATAATTCACTAACTAAACAGCAATTTGTATTCATTATTTTATTAACATTCATATATTTATTTCGCATTTTTACTTAATGAATGAATTTCCTATTGTTTGCCACTTGTGAACATTTTTGACGTTTATTTATTTTTGCATGTATCCATAATTTTTGGAAAGAAACTGACAACCGAACTGCGAATAGACATGAGGTTGCCGTTTGTCATTTATTTTGTTGATACAATAACGTACTCAGTTGTCGTAACAAATGCACAAACGTCAAATTTTGGAAGAATGTAAAATGCAATCATGAGATTACGACAACCGAACGTACAGTTGCGCGGACTAACATTTCGGTTAGCGTAAAAAATGGTACGTTCATTTTAATGACATGAGGTTACAACAAATGTATTTCGGTTACAACACTGAAACGTAGGTTCAATTAACCTGGTGCCAAAAGAGGATTTTTCTGTGTGTTTCGTTCGGCATATTGACAAACGACGTACATCAAACTGAATTCGTAATATTGACGAACAAGTTAACCCAGTGTTGCGTTCGTTCGTAATTACGTACTCTTTCGTACTCAAACTGACTAAAATGTACGCCATTGGTTCAGATTTAGGTATCAAAAGAGGAGCAAATTCAGACTAAAGGAGACATAGACATCTAACCTATTTTTCAAAACTAAATCTGATATAAATTACGTTCAAATCAATCAAAAACGAGGTGAAGCAGAACTGATGACGCATTTTTTTCAGAAATTAGAACAGACATATCAAAGCAATGTCGGACGTAATCTGAAACTCAAAGGAAAATTGATGACAAATAAAACAAATGCATTTTCAAGTTTTTTTCTTGTTTATTTCAGTATTTTTTTCAAGTGTTATAGTACTAAAAAAAATATTTAAATATAAACGTCATGAAATGAATAACTACATACACCCAGAAAAAATCATGGTAAATTGATAGTATTTCAATAGAAAAACAATAATTTATACCATTAAAATTGGTCAATAGGATGCGTCTCATTTGTTCAGTAACATTGAAACTGTTAATACAATGTGTGGTTATACCATATATTTTATAATGTGATATTTTAATTACAATAAGAAAGACCTATACAAATTTAATGATACGTATTATTAATTTTATGGTCAAATTACATTATTCTAATAATATATTAAAACTAAATGTATTTCAGTTAATTTATTGTATATATTATTTTATTTAAATGTCGAAATTGATATTCACTTTTACAACAAACACATAAAAAGACACTTCTTGCTGCAAAAGGTTATAACACATTTAATGTTTGCTTTGGTTTCCAATAATTGATTGTAGTACTTGAGTCTGCAGTTGTTTTTGAGTCCGTTACCATAATAGAAGTTCGATGTATTATTTATTTTCTGTAATAAATAAAAATATAAATAAATATATAAATATAATTTATTAACATTAAATACATTGAGTCCTTACCAATGTCGCGTTTAATAATGTGGATTATTACAAAAAAATACATGCGACCATTTTGAGTAAACACGCAGAATGACATACAAAACGAGCATGTTTGTATTCGTTTATATATTTTTTTACACCACGTTTATTATTATAGGAGGAAACCATTAAAACAACAGTATTTATTCTATTTAAAATAATAATATTGAAATATTTAAATTTATGGTACTGAATTTTTCAAATACTATTGAATTAATTAGAAAACTTTTGATTTAAAAAGAAAAAACTATTAATACATTTACCATAAGATCAATGGTCGTACCATAAAGTACTTAATGGTACATTTTCTTCTGAGTGTAAGAAATCCACTGACTGATGCGTTTATTTCGGATTTTGTAGCGCACCTAGAAAGCCCAAAGGCTTCAGACGACCTCTTCGTGATCAGTGAACAGCTGTAATATGTTATGCGCTCAAATACCTAGTAAAATATAATTTCATTAAATAATTCAGTATTAAAATATATTTAAAACGTACCTGCAGGTACATGTAAGAATGAACAAATATCTGCCATCTATCAATTATGCACCACCAAAGTACAGTTCTGAAAATACAAATATTACCAACCTTAATAAAAACCATGTAATAAAATCAATTTTAATTACTTTTGAAAATTGAAATCTCAAGAAAATATTGACATTTAAATCAGTGGCAAGCTAACACATTTTGTTAAACAAAGCAAGTGAAAACTCAGCTACACTGACCGAAAATGGTTGCAATGCAGCCGTTGCATTTTCCAGCTACAAACCTTTACACTTTTTCACATTTTGCACATCTTCCAGCTTTTTTCAGTTCATTGGGTGATGTCCACGCGACTATATATACATCTCCTGTTATATTAGCTAGGTGTTCAGCTTTAAGTTGGTTTTGTTGAGCAGCGTTTATTAGTTGTTGATGTTTTTTTATATTTGTGCCAACTGTAGCCGTTCCCCCAACTGTGCCAACTCTTGATCCAACTACCCCAGTGTGATTTCAGCTCCGCTCTGATTTTTGTCTTACAAAAATTGTGTGTCAAATCAATCGTTTCCTCTTTCAACATTTTTCCAAAGAAAATTATTAAGAATGGCAGCTGATTTTTTCTCTTTTGTTTTTTGTTAAGTTCAAAACAAAACAATATATTCACTACACTCAGAAGAAAATGTACCATTAAGTACTTTATGGTACGACCATTGATCTTATGGTTCATGTATTAATGGTTTTTTCTTTTTAAATCAAAAGTTTTCTAATTAATTCAATAGTATTTGAAAAATTCAGTACCATAAATTTAAATATTTCAATATTATTATTTTAAATAGAATAAATACTGTTGTTTTCCTCCTATAATAATAAACGTAGTGTAAAAAAAAACACAAAAACGAATACAAACATGTTCGTTTGGTACGTCATTCTGCGTGTTTACTCAAAATGGTCGCATGTATTTTTTTGTTGTAATATTCCACATTATTAAACGCGACATTGGTAAGGACTGAATGTATTTAATGTAAATAAATTATATTTACATATTTATTTATATTTATATTTATATTTATTACAGAAAATAAATAATACATCGAACTTCTAATATGGCAACGGACTCAAAAATAACTGCAGACTCAAGTACTACAATCAATTATTGGAAACCAAAGCAAACATTAAATGTGTTATAACCGTTTGCAGCAAGAAGTGTTTTTTTATGTGTGTGTTGTAAAAGTGAATATCAATTTCGACATTTAAATAAAATAATATATACAATAAATTAACTAAAATACATTTTTGTTTTAATAAATTATTAGTAAAATGTAATTCGACTCTACCATAAAATTAATAATACGTATCATTAAATTTGTATAGGTTTTTCTTATTGTAATTAAAATATCACATTATATTAAAATATCAAATGTATGGTACAACCACACATTGTATTAACAGTGTCAATATTACTGAACTAATGGGACGCATCCTATTGACCAATTTTAATGGTATAAATTATTGTTTTTCTATTAAAATACTATCAATTTACCATGATTTTTTTCTGGGTGTACGTTGTCATTGATATGAATGTCAAAAAAGTTTTATTCAATGAAAATGTTCGTGCAACTCGCTATAAATTGTAAGTTTTTAATTTGAATTTGTTTTTTTGTTTTCTATTGTGTGAACATTAATATATATCATTTTAATGAAACACGACAACTGCTGCAATTGCTCGCATATGGTCGACCGGGAACTGCAAGATAAGGAAATTTTGGCCTGCACCAAGAGTTATGTACGCCGGTGAAGGTCAATCATATGGTGCTGGAGCTGAACGCTTCCACTGATGACGGTATTTGAGTGCGTGGCCAGATAGCTAAATTTTACGCAAAATCTTCAGCGGACTATTACGGTAAGCATTGCGTTTTGTCGTTTTTTATACATTTTACTTAAAGCTTCTGTTTTATTTTAAGTTATCGAAAAGTACACAGAGAACGTGTGTTATTTGCAACTATTTGAATAAAATAATAGATGTGATACAGTCGCGTAGCACGGGCTTAATTATAATCATCGAATCATAAAGGTTAACATGCATTTTTTTTAATATGACGTATTTAAAAAAAATGTCTTTGATTCACAGATTCAAGGTGCTCATGTGCTGTAAAGTTCCATCATTACATTCTAACATGAACACCATGACAAAGTTGCGTTATGCGTCTTGGTGGCGTGCTCCCACACTGCAGCCCTGGACTTCTCGGAAATGGACGAATCCAATATTTTAGGTTGGTTATTGATTTATTTGAGTATAAAATTCATTATATAAAAATTCATTATTTGTTTCATATCTGAATATGCGTAGATTTCTATTAAATTGATTTAATAAGTTCAAATAAAATTTTAATTTGGGCCAATAAAAGTATCTGCAACTATCACATACATTTGTGGTGTTAATTCAGATAATGGCGTCGGTTTCGTTCAAATTGCTCTAGATATAGCCCATTTTACAACTACTAATAATTTTTGTAGAAGAAATTAATAAAATTCAATTATATCAAAAAATATATATTATTTAAAAACTATAAATTTAATCTGAAAATTTGATCTGAAAATATAAAATTTTATTTAAAAATTTAAAATAATATATAAAATTTTTAAACATTTTATTTTTTTTTATTCATTTTAATTTTAATTTATCTAAAAATTTAAAATTATAAATATTTAAATTTAAAATTTTATCTATAAATTTAAAATATCTAAAAATATATTTAAAAATTAAAATATTATCTATAAAATTAAAATATTATCTATAAAATTTAAATTTTATATTAAAATTATAAAACAGTGGTGGCATAAATAATGGAAACGATCATGTTTTTAGTCCAAAATGAAATTATATACATTGATATGTATAGTAATTTTGATAATTAGTTTGGAATATGCTCTTGATAACCCGAAATAAATATTAAAAAATTGTCCAAAAATCTCAAAATTTTGTCATTTTATATCTTAAAGATGTATAAGAATATTAACATTCATTAGTACATTTTTATTTGTATTAAGATTTATAAGAATAATTGCGTTAATTTTTTTTAATATTATTTTCAACAATTTTAAAATTATGATATAAATAATGTGTACATATGTATATAGTTTCGTACCCTAATAAAAATATTTATACAGCGCCACTACTTAAAAAATATATAAATATATAAATATATAAATATATAAATATATAAATATATAAATATATAAATATATAAATATATATATATATAAATATATAAATATATAAATATATAAATATATAAATATATAAATATATAAATATATAAATATATAAATATATAAATATATAAATATATAAATATATAAATATATAAATATATAAATATATAAATATATAAATATATAAATATATAAATATATAAATATATAAATATATAAATATATAAATATATAAATATATAAATATATAAATATATAAATATATAAATATATAAATATATAAATATATAAATATATAAATATATAAATATATAAATATATAAATATATAAATATATAAATATATAAATATATAAATATATAAATATATAAATATATAAATATATAAATATATAAATATATAAATATATAAATATATAAATATATAAATATATAAATATATAAATATATAAATATATAAATATATAAATATATAAATATATAAATATATAAATATATAAATATATAAATATATAAATATATAAATATATAAATATATAAATATATAAATATATAAATATATAAATATATAAATATATAAATATATAAATATATAAATATATAAATATATAAATATATAAATATATAAATATATAAATATATAAATATATAAATATATAAATATATAAATATATAAATATATAAATATATAAATATATAAATATATAAATATATAAATATATAAATATATAAATATATAAATATATAAATATATAAATATATAAATATATAAATATATAAATATATAAATATATAAATATATAAATATATAAATATATAAATATATAAATATATAAATATATAAATATATAAATATATAAATATATAAATATATAAATATATAAATATATAAATATATAAATATATAAATATATAAATATATAAATATATAAATATATAAATATATAAATATATAAATATATAAATATATAAATATATAAATATATAAATATATAAATATATAAATATATAAATATATAAATATATAAATATATAAATATATAAATATATAAATATATAAATATATAAATATATAAATATATAAATATATAAATATATAAATATATAAATATATAAATATATAAATATATAAATATATAAATATATAAATATATAAATATATAAATATATAAATATATAAATATATAAATATATAAATATATAAATATATAAATATATAAATATATAAATATATAAATATATAAATATATAAATATATAAATATATAAATATATAAATATATAAATATATAAATATATAAATATATAAATATATAAATATATAAATATATAAATATATAAATATATAAATATATAAATATATAAATATATAAATATATAAATATATAAATATATAAATATATAAATA
Source organism: Dryomyza anilis (assembly GCA_951804985.1). Classification (NCBI taxonomy): domain Eukaryota; kingdom Metazoa; phylum Arthropoda; class Insecta; order Diptera; family Dryomyzidae; genus Dryomyza; species Dryomyza anilis. The sequence goes on along the minus strand of OX638134.1, from coordinate 39,483,480 downwards.
TATAAATATATAAATATATAAATATATAAATATATAAATATATAAATATATAAATATATAAATATATAAATATATAAATATATAAATATATAAATATATAAATATATAAATATATAAATATATAAATATATAAATATATAAATATATAAATATATAAATATATAAATATATAAATATATAAATATATAAATATATAAATATATAAATATATAAATATATAAATATATAAATATATAAATATATAAATATATAAATATATAAATATATAAATATATAAATATATAAATATATAAATATATAAATATATAAATATATAAATATATAAATATATAAATATATAAATATATAAATATATAAATATATAAATATATAAATATATAAATATATAAATATATAAATATATAAATATATAAATATATAAATATATAAATATATAAATATATAAATATATAAATATATAAATATATAAATATATAAATATATAAATATATAAATATATAAATATATAAATATATAAATATATAAATATATAAATATATAAATATATAAATATATAAATATATAAATATATAAATATATAAATATATAAATATATAAATATATAAATATATAAATATATAAATATATAAATATATAAATATATAAATATATAAATATATAAATATATAAATATATAAATATATAAATATATAAATATATAAATATATAAATATATAAATATATAAATATATAAATATATAAATATATAAATATATAAATATATAAATATATAAATATATAAATATATAAATATATAAATATATAAATATATAAATATATAAATATATAAATATATAAATATATAAATATATAAATATATAAATATATAAATATATAAATATATAAATATATAAATATATAAATATATAAATATATAAATATATAAATATATAAATATATAAATATATAAATATATAAATATATAAATATATAAATATATAAATATATAAATATATAAATATATAAATATATAAATATATAAATATATAAATATATAAATATATAAATATATAAATATATAAATATATAAATATATAAATATATAAATATATAAATATATAAATATATAAATATATAAATATATAAATATATAAATATATAAATATATAAATATATAAATATATAAATATATAAATATATAAATATATAAATATATAAATATATAAATATATAAATATATAAATATATAAATATATAAATATATAAATATATAAATATATAAATATATAAATATATAAATATATAAATATATAAATATATAAATATATAAATATATAAATATATAAATATATAAATATATAAATATATAAATATATAAATATATAAATATATAAATATATAAATATATAAATATATAAATATATAAATATATAAATATATAAATATATAAATATATAAATATATAAATATATAAATATATAAATATATAAATATATAAATATATAAATATATAAATATATAAATATATAAATATATAAATATATAAATATATAAATATATAAATATATAAATATATAAATATATAAATATATAAATATATAAATATATAAATATATAAATATATAAATATATAAATATATAAATATATAAATATATAAATATATAAATATATAAATATATAAATATATAAATATATAAATATATAAATATATAAATATATAAATATATAAATATATAAATATATAAATATATAAATATATAAATATATAAATATATAAATATATAAATATATAAATATATAAATATATAAATATATAAATATATAAATATATAAATATATAAATATATAAATATATAAATATATAAATATATAAATATATAAATATATAAATATATAAATATATAAATATATAAATATATAAATATATAAATATATAAATATATAAATATATAAATATATAAATATATAAATATATAAATATATAAATATATAAATATATAAATATATAAATATATAAATATATAAATATATAAATATATAAATATATAAATATATAAATATATAAATATATAAATATATAAATATATAAATATATAAATATATAAATATATAAATATATAAATATATAAATATATAAATATATAAATATATAAATATATAAATATATAAATATATAAATATATAAATATATAAATATATAAATATATAAATATATAAATATATAAATATATAAATATATAAATATATAAATATATAAATATATAAATATATAAATATATAAATATATAAATATATAAATATATAAATATATAAATATATAAATATATAAATATATAAATATATAAATATATAAATATATAAATATATAAATATATAAATATATAAATATATAAATATATAAATATATAAATATATAAATATATAAATATATAAATATATAAATATATAAATATATAAATATATAAATATATAAATATATAAATATATAAATATATAAATATATAAATATATAAATATATAAATATATAAATATATAAATATATAAATATATAAATATATAAATATATAAATATATAAATATATAAATATATAAATATATAAATATATAAATATATAAATATATAAATATATAAATATATAAATATATAAATATATAAATATATAAATATATAAATATATAAATATATAAATATATAAATATATAAATATATAAATATATAAATATATAAATATATAAATATATAAATATATAAATATATAAATATATAAATATATAAATATATAAATATATAAATATATAAATATATAAATATATAAATATATAAATATATAAATATATAAATATATAAATATATAAATATATAAATATATAAATATATAAATATATAAATATATAAATATATAAATATATAAATATATAAATATATAAATATATAAATATATAAATATATAAATATATAAATATATAAATATATAAATATATAAATATATAAATATATAAATATATAAATATATAAATATATAAATATATAAATATATAAATATATAAATATATAAATATATAAATATATAAATATATAAATATATAAATATATAAATATATAAATATATAAATATATAAATATATAAATATATAAATATATAAATATATAAATATATAAATATATAAATATATAAATATATAAATATATAAATATATAAATATATAAATATATAAATATATAAATATATAAATATATAAATATATAAATATATAAATATATAAATATATAAATATATAAATATATAAATATATAAATATATAAATATATAAATATATAAATATATAAATACATAAATATATAAATATATAAATATATAAATATATAAATATATAAATATATAAATATATAAATATATAAATATATAAATATATAAATATATAAATATATAAATATATAAATATATAAATATATAAATATATAAATATATAAATATATAAATATATAAATATATAAATATATAAATATATAAATATTTAAATATATATTTATAAATTATTTATAAAAATCCTTATATTAAATTTAATAATCTATAATTTTTGCATTTCATACAGGTTCTTAAATCGAAGTGTACTTCGACGACAAGCTACTCGAAAGCGTATCTCGACTTGGAGTTGCTGACAAACAGCAGCCATTTAATCACCGTCTAAATTCGCAGTCCCCCTCTAACGGCCGATGTACCATAGTTTATTTAAAATACATTTTAAGTAATTTGTAATTTTATGTTTATGTTGTTGTTTAATACCTGTTTTTATTATTATTTAAATTATATTAAATCCACATAAAACTAAAAATACTTTGTAAAAAAACACTTTAATAAAACAAGAAATACATAAAATAATGCCTTTTTTTAATTGTCATCAATTTTCCTTTGGGTCTCAGATTACGTCCGACATTGCTTTGAATGTCTGTTCTAAAAGTCTGACCAAAATGTGTCATCAGCTTTGCTTCACCTCGTTTCTGATTGGCTGATTTTTGAATATTTTTCGTTTTTGCTCTCTCTGTTTTGTACGTAATATTACGTATCGCAATCTTCAACCTCAAGCACTCATATATACAGTAACACATACTGGAATAGTATAATGGCGGAAAACAAATAAGACGCGGTGCTGTGAACCAAAAATAATGAAATAGATTGCGCAAATTTTATTAGAAAATCGTAATAAAAACCGGCTGCTTCAAGACAATAATTTGATGAACATGATATTGAAATAACATTTAAGTTCAATAGTTATTCTGAAATTCACAGTTAAATTAATTTCATGAATTAATTTGACTGTAAATGTGTTCGAATACTTTTGTTTTATTTAATTAAAATCATTATAGGTATTATGAACGAGTTTAATAAATAGCATTCGTAACGTAAACTGTACTTCAAAATCTTCCAATTTGTTAGTAAATCTCGTTTGATTAACACCATGGTTGAGTATATACAGGTTAGTTCATCTAGATAGATAGTTGGCATACAGAATGTTGAGAATGTCAAGAAAAAAATATTGAAAATAAAACAATTAATTGTCATTTTATTATTATGATTATGATTTTTCCACTTAATTTTCACTATTTAATTCAAATTTCGCTGCACAAATTAACTATCTCACTTTTTTCAATGCGGTTCATGTTGAAGTTTGAACTTTTTTGTTGATTTTAAAATTTTGAATTTTTGTTAATTTTGTGAACTAGTAAACAAAGCATTGATGTTTCGTTTTAAATTTTTAATAAACAAATTTTGTGACTTTCAAACAGTTTTCAAAAATAAGTAAATGGCGCCTGAATTTTGAAAGATGACTTAATCTGTTTATACTTCAACCATGATTAACACAATACGTAATATTGACGAACGCAATCATCGGTTGACATTTGATTAATTTGTTTGTTTTATTGATGTTGTATTTACGTCAGTTTTTGGTTCTGTGTACTGGATTATATTCATTCTTTTCGTAAAAGTCGAAAATGTTATTTATTGTATTGTATAAAAATTGTAAGAGGCCTTTTTAGAGCAATCAAATAGCATTTAGACGACGTTTATATAAACATATGCTGTATAGACATACGCCATTTTTTGAGTAATTTGTTGAGTAATTTAAAAAGAATGACGCAAGTTGAGTATTTTTGTTTTGTGTGGGATTTTGGAGAGCATTTGATGTGAAATTACGAAAATGCTTGAAATTACGCATTTGAAGCTCAGTGAGAACAGGGTATAAGATCAATTATGTTTACGATGAATTCTTTTACGATGTATTGTGTCCGATTAATTGAAATACGATGAAATTAACTTTTCGAAGTGGACTTTTGACAGTTGTATTCATTGTGAATGGTAAATTGGAAAAATTCGAAGTGAATATTATTATTTTGATGACTTCAGACCAGTTTAATTTAATGTCATAGAAAAGAGCTATGGGTTGTGCTGAGAGTAAAGACGACGAAAATGATCAACAAAATAATCGACCCAAATATAGGACATGTACAGATACCGCCTGGCTTGTCATATATATAATTTTTTGGTTGTTTTTGGTAAGCAATTTACTGGAATTATTATGTTTTTACGAAGTTAAGAAAGCGCATTTCTACATTGTTTTGAGGTGAAAGTTGTATGTACTAAATTTTTGGTGACACATACCAGTGATGCATTTTGTAAATATTTAATTGGGTAAAATGGTTAATTTTTTGGTTGTGTAATTGTGTAACTTACGGGTCGGGTATTCGATTTTTAATGCGGAAATTACAAAAAAAAAAAAATGCGCGTTTTTGGGTAACATGTTACACTCAAGTTACAAAATTATTAAGTTAAAAGTATTGCTTCACTTAAAAAAGGGCAATATGATTTTCGTATTTTGTAAAACGAAACGACAACTGATTCATCAAAAAACTTCAGAAATTCCAGTCGCAAAATTTCTTTGTATTATATGAAGTAAAAACGAATTTTATTACGGTTCACTTTTCGTTTTACAAAATAACTTTGAACTTTGTGTGATTCGAACTTTTTGGGAGAAGTTCACTTTACCGGCGAAAAAAAAAAAAAAATTGTGACTACTAGAGGGCGTGGTATATCATGTTTATGCATGTCATGCAGTCGGTCCTCAGTGGACTGATTCTATTTTTTTTTTTTTTGGTATTTAGGTTGATCCCTAGGATTGCTCGCAGAAGGTGGAAGGCGGGGATATTTTTTGGCCGAACCGAAGTTATATCGCCATTACAAATTATAGTTTTTGTAAACTGTACTTTCAAAATAATTGTATGTACACATTGCACGCCTTGGCGTGGAAAACGCCTTTCGCGACATAAAACTTTAAATATAACTGGCTGAGCTGCCGAACGCGCACCAGTCGAACAACAACCGACCAGTTTGAGTTCTAAATGGCGAGAGGGACTGTTTCTTAGTTACTGCCAACAATAATATTGGCATAATTCGCGATATTTGGCGATAATGGGTCAAAATGAAACATGCTGTCATCCTACTGTCATCAGAAGTGCATACCGAATTTTTAAATAACGTTAGCTTTGCACCATGGTTGAAGTATATACAGGTTAGTTCATCTAGACAGATAGTTGGCATACAGAATGTTGAGAATGTCAAGAAAAAATATTTGAAAATAAAACAAATAATTGTCATTTTAAAATTTATCTGAAGATCTTAAAATTGTTTTAAATCTTGTGTTTTGTTGATGTTAAAATTTTGAGTTTTTGTTAATTTTGTGAAATTGTAAACAAAGCATTGATGTGCTCATGGTTGAAGTATATACAGGTTAGTTCGTCTAGACAGTTACTATGCTGAGAATGTCAAGAAGAAAATTCAACAATTCATTGTCAATTTAAACTTTATTTCAAGGTTATGTTTTTTGCACTTTAATTTGCGTAATTTATTAAAATTTCACACCACAAATTCACTTTTTCACATTTGTTATCACTGCGGTGTTCTTCTGGGGCCTTAGGCATCTTCAAAATTACCAAAGTGTTGAAATTTATTTATTTTAAAATTTTGAGTTTCAATTTTTTTATGAATTTGTAAACCAAGCATTGATGTTTTGTTTTAAATTTTTCGTAAACAAATGTTGAGTCTTTCAAACAATTTTCAAAAAAAAGTAAATGGCGCCTGAATTTTGAAGATGACTTAACCTGTATATACTTCAACCATGCTTTGCACATATGCTAAAAATCTACGGATTTAGTTTAATTTTCCAAAAAAAAAAAATGAATAATTGCTACCTAATTTGAAATGTCAATAGAAACATATTTTGATGTTTTCTTCTTTCGATATAATATATTTTCGTAGGGTATCTTTTAAACTCTAAATTATATATGACAATATACTTTTCGTGTTTTTATTTATCAAAATTTTAGCTCCGTCATTTTGAATTATAACTTTTTAACATCAGCAGCTTGTTTCCGTATTTGTTTTATAGCAGTTTTCGATTTAACGTCATAATGACGTTATATACATTTTAAATGTTTTTGTAAAATATTAAATTATTCATACTAGCTGCGTTTTTTTCATAATTTAAATTTGAGCTGGAACAAATTTTATACGCAAAACAAAAACAACATTTGAACCTGATAATTTTCTGGTGTAGCTATCCGGCCCAACTAATTGAAAATATGTACTGACTAAAACGTATGCGGCGAAGATTGCTGAATGTTGCTCACAAAAATTGACAGAATATAAACTTCAAAATTTTTAATAAACAAAAAATATTTTTTGAAAATTAGCTAAAATGTCTCTTGGTGACTACAATCTCAACTCCAACGACTCAAAGAAATGATATCGGAGATTTTTAGACCTTGAAACCATTGCTGTTAGAGAATCTGCGGCATCCCCAGCGTCCACAAAAAAAAATGTGCTGTGTTTGTGAATTTTTAGTGTGTGTTGGTTCTTGCGGTGCTGCAAGAACCATTTTCAATAAAACATGCCTGTGGCCATCACTCCCATCTCTTGGTGAAATGCCCGTTGTATCATAATCACCGCTGCTTCTTTTTATTATATTTTTTTAATATTAAAATTTTAAGTCTCAAACCAAAGACACCAACCTTTCATTCAGAAGAAAGGTTTGTGTATTATTTAATTTGAGCCACATCGTTTTTTTTTAAATTGCTTTGATCCGGAACAAAAATTACTACTACAAAACTACTACTTTAATCGATTAATTTTGACATATTTTAATTTCATCATATCAGTGTTTGTACGAATAAATCGAATCGTTTTGAAAAAATGCTTGGATTGATTGGAAGTCATTTGTTAAAAAAATATATGCAACATATAGCATTTAATAGCATGACAGACAATCGTGAATAAGGTCCAAAGCCATTGAAAGCAATGGGCCGAGAGTGCTGCAGTTTATTTCAAGTAATATGGTAGAAGATCTCCTTCAACCATATCATACATCTCCATCGTCTTTAAGTCCTTCGAAGGTAATATTGTACTAAGACTGGATGAACTTAGTCCGGAGGTGATACTGTCATCGTGGAGTACTCTGAAAAGAAACCATTTTCCATCACGTGTTCAAAATTTCAATAACTATTAAAATTTAATATTTGAGTTCACGCCTTTTATACACCATTGGATTTTTTAAATTATTGTTGTGGATAATTAAAAATGTACCGAAAAAGTATGACGTTTGCCTTTTTATATTATGCAAATGTCAAAATAATCCAATAGTTTTGCTGTAAATGTCCCGCAATCAGGATGTTTACTGTGAGTCAACTCTAAATATCACAATTTTATTGCACTTGTGACAAATATCTCTTAACTATCTGCATAATGTCATATTTAAAAGATACTAAGAGTTTTGTTGCAAGTTTATTGAAACTTGTGGCATGCTTGAATATTTGCTACAATGGCGTAAATTTAAACTGATGTTGCAGCAAAACATCAGCAACATAAACATCTTGTTTTGTAATCTAGTTTTTGAGATACAGCCCATTTCTAAATTTTTAGGCCCTTTACGTCCGCGTGCTTCACTTTTAATTAAAGCCGTCAAAGATAGAGGTCGGTAACGCTTTATTGGTTCAAAATTCTAAAAAAAATTGTTTATTTATAAAATATTTATTGATAAAGTGAAGTGAATAAATGACCGACATCTGGTATTCATAGTATTTGAAATACCAGATGTGTGTCTCAAAATATTATAATATTTTTGTGGTATTCCTTGATTTCATTGTAGTATTTGGCTGGTACAAATACCATGAAACTATTCGTAGTATTTTTGTAGTTTTCATTTAAACACAGCCAAATTTGCAAATTTCAATGTAGTAAAGCTACAATATTAACAAAAAATATAAGTGTCTACTGAGGATCTGTAAGTAAAATAAACCTTTCGCGTAAAAAAACGTTGTTTTCACTGTTATTAGAAGTCTGTAATAGAAAAACAAAAAATAAAAATTGTCACGACCTTCTAAAAATAGTGATCTTTACAGCTGACTAGAATAAAATATTCTCTAGTAACCGTGGTACCCAACAAAAATGAAAATGCTGTAATATTTCTTTTGCATAGTTTTATTTACTACGCAAACTATACTACGTTATGTCTGTCACCTATTAAAATATTATAGTATTGTTATTATAATAACTTTACTAGATGTCTGTCTCAGGTATAAGAGTGAAAGGGTATATTCAGTTTGGTACGCCGTTTGTAACACCCTGAAAAAAGCATCTCCGGTATGGAAAAGTATATATATTTTATTTTATTTAGCGATGTCCGTCTGTCTGTCCGTCAGTCCTTCTGTCTGTCTGTTGAAATCACGATTACAGAAAAAGTTGAAGAGCTAGAGCAATGAATCTTTAGATTTAGATTACTTATATATCTAAACTGTCTGAACAAATTGGCATAATCGGTCCATTGTGACCTGAGAACCGACCACTTATGTTCAAATACCTCAAATAAAATTTACATCTACGAATCAATTTTACTGTATACGTGCTTAGGTAAACTTTTTTGGTCAAATATATATTGACATTATACTCAAATAAATGAAAAAATGTTTTCCCACGAAATGACTTTTGGATCCCAAAAAAAAAATTGAAATTCGGTACACCTACTCATTTGTAAATATGGGTATTAAACAAGGATTGAAACCTAAACGAATAACGGTTTCGATTTCGGTTTCGGTTTTTTCCGCGTTTCGGTTACGGTTACGGTTTCGGTTTTAAGTTTTTATAACGAAACGGTTTCGGTATACCGGTTCCATGTTACGGTTTCGGTTTTGATTTCGGTTTTTGTATAAATTTTCTATTTTTCATATTTTCCAAATAACTTAACATTGTGGTGCAAAGTTATATTCAAATTATGATATTGGGGTAAAGTGGGAAACGTAATTTAAACAATGTTTGTTGTTATTTCAGTTAAAATATTGTGTTTTATTAATTATTTAATTGATTACGTCAAGAAAAAATTTTAATTTAAAATTTCGTGACCACACACCAATGAAAAGCAACTTTCTGACATAACCTGAGATATGATCTTAATTGCAAAGAAGAATACTTTTGTACAATGTCCAACCATAAAAGCTAAAGAAATTAAATTTCAACAATTCAGTGAACTGCAATATATGTAAAATAGTGATTATCATTTGCAAGAGCAAGGCAAGAAATGGTAATCTTGTTCTTACACGCTGAGTCTTGCTCTTGCATAGGTACGAATGATCTTATTCTTACAATAAGAAATTTTGCAAGAATCTTGCAAAATTTCACTTTTTAAATTTTAAATAAAAGATCGAAGACAAATATCTTAAACTGCATATTAATTACGAAAACGAATAGAATTTGAACACTAATTGTACTCATTTTCCATATTTTCAATTTCTTCAACAAAAAATAAATTATTTTACTAACAAAAAAATTTGAATTATATTTTAACAAGAATTAACTAATAAAATATAATTGTATAAATCAAGTGATGTTGACAAGACAATTCAAAATCTCAAGGCCATAATAAAATGAACATAATATGTTCAATGTATATTTTACATTCATAATAAATATATGAAATATTTCGTATAGGCATATTTCTGTTTTCGTCAGTGATTAAAAAAAATCAGTATGCTACACGCACCGTACGTAAAGATAACACAAATAATATCTTGCAGGGTAACATTTTTTTTGCGACTTAAACGCAAACGCTACAAAGCGAACACTAAGAGAAAGAAGAGAAAACAACAATAACGAATTACGATTCGTATATACACACTTTGACAACGACAACTCTTTGTTGCTATCTGGTATCATCGCATGGAAACAAACAGACGCATGACAACAGACAGACGCATGACAACGGACAGACGCATGATAGCAGACAGTCGCATGACACCGCACTTCATGTATGTATCTAGTACAGTTATCTAGTTGGCAACAACAACAAGTTTTCTTTGTGGTACAAAAAAAGTCCCGCCAAAAATTCTATCAAAATAAAATGTGTTTTTCTGTTTCTATCTGTAGGTACTTTACAAAAACCGTTTTAAACCGGTATAAAACCGAAACCGTTTATATCGGTTTTGGATATCGGTTTATTTCTGATTTTCGTATAACGGTTTCGGTTACGGTTTCGGTTTTAAAAATGAAACGGTTTTAAACGGATATCGGTTTCGGTTTCGGTTACGGTTTCAATCCTTGGTATTAAATGAAAGAAATTTCTTCAGGGATGGAAAGTTTGTAGTTATTTTCAGGATTCGAATACCCTGGTGACCTATATACCACTTTGAATGGTAACCACACATACGTGTAGGGTATTTATAGTCGGTCTAAGCCGACTATAAATACCCTATCTAACCTTCCCAACTTGTTAATCTTAGGGGCACATTCACGCGATATACCTTAAAATCTTTGTTCTTGTATTATCAGTTCATACAAAATTTCAAATTAGAGATTTCTTAAAAGCCGCACTTGAAAAAATCGTTAATATGTCAGAAAACATGGTTCTACCATATGTTGAATATTTGTTTTCTTAATAACAAATTATTGATCAATAATACTTAAGCGGCATTGTATTTTTAAATTAACTTGTGGCATAAATTTCCGATCACACCTATGTCCAGACAAATTCAGATAGAATTGTAGATGTGCCTTAGAAAAAAGTGTTTTTTTCGGGCCAATCACGTTTTTTTTTCGAAAGTTCCAACGTGTCCTTTTTTATTGGGTATGCGCCGCAGGCAAAAAAATCGCGCGATTTTTTTCAAATATTTTTATATTTAACAAAAAATGCAATTACTAACTTATACATAACAATAAAACAACAAAGGACTCAATTAGTCATTCATGTTTTGATTTTATGATGTTTGGCTTATAATAATGAGATATTATTGTCTCAATGTCCCAACGTATTATAAGCGATGTAATCCTTATTATTTCATTACAGTTTTTAGTTAAAACACTTTTCGTCACACTACAATATTTAAAATGAATAGCAAAAAACTTAGTTTATAATTAATTAAATATTGTTCTCATTTTTAACTTTGTCATAATATAATTGTTTTTTAACTAATTTGTGTGTTTTTTTTTAATTTTTATGTTTTTTTCTGTTAAATTAATATATTTTTCACTGATATGAATTGCTTTTAGATCGATTTTAAAAATGCATTAAGGTGTTGAATTATTTATTACGTATTGCATAATTTGTATCCAATGAATAAATATCTTATCAAACACATACCTTATTATATGTAATATTTCTTCTTCATAATAAACTGGCTTTAATTCTTAATAAATAATTTAACGCAATATTATTTTTTATCATAATGAAATGGAGTTTTAAGTGAAGGGGAATTCTTTAATATGGGGTAAATATATGAATTTATATTCAGAGCAATAGTATTTTTTTATATCTCATGAACAATAACAATTTAAAAAACCAGAATTTTTATAGACAGAATTTTATTAAAAACAGAATTTTGTAAAACAGAATTTTGGAAAAACAGAATTTTGGAAAACAGAATTTTAGTCAGACAGAATTTTTTTTGGAAATAAACCAGAATTTTTGTCAGACAGACCTTTGTAAAACAGAATTTTGTGGCTATCCCACATTAGATACAAGCCGCGGCTCACACGTTGAAAAGATGGCGTTGCGTTTTCGTTCCATAGTGGTATTATACCTCCACCTCTGTCCAAATTTCGTTTGGGATATGGCACACTTATGCGACATATATTTTTTTTGCATTCGGGTATTAGCTAGCGATTGTATTAAAATTGTGTATCATCGGTATTTTATGATGTTTTTCTTACTTTGGCCACATGTAGCAAATCGACAGAGCAACTTATGAACTCAAAAATGGTTGGGATTTATTAATTCAAGTATTCTTAATATTCAATTAAAATGTAAAATATAAAAAACAACAAATCATGTTTATTCATTGCTTTATGTCAATATCATGAAGGTTAAAAGTTTTCCGGATTTGCTCATATGTAAACTATGTGTTCCAATAATAGCCTTAATCCTCAAACCTTTACTTATCTACATTTTAGGACTATTTATTTACGTCAAATCGTCATATAATTGTTTTGAAATCGTATGAGTCCTGTACATATTACTTCTTAAAATATATCAATTTTGTAAGAATTTTTAATTTACATTTACTACTTACTATTTACTAATTCCATTTGCCACGTGATTTTTCAAATTATTCGGAAATTACGGAAGTGAATTTAAGTAAAGGATGTGGCACATTTATGATATCAAAAAAATGTTATTTAATGAAGTGTGAATGAGTTATTTTAAAGTAATTTTTGATGTAAAATTTTAAATTAAATTTTTAACATTAGATATTAAAACATGAGCAAAAGTATGGCATAATGAAATTAATTAAACTTACATTTTTCAGATTGTAATAGCAATATTTTCTTTCGTATACGGAAATCCACTGCGGATCATAAATGGATATGATTCTTTTGGAAACACCTGCGGTGTTAAGCATAATGAGCGATATTCAAACTTTCCGCTTTCTGGAAAAAACATGGCTGATAAACCGGAGTTATTCTATTTTGATGTTGGAGAATTACGCAAAGCCATCAAGATATGTGTCACGGAATGTCCTCGTAAGACAATATCGAATCGTGTTGATTTGTACAAGTATTACTCCGATACAAACTCACAGCTTTGTAGATACGACTTTAACATGACTTTATTAGCTGATCCACAACAAAAAAATTTGGACAATTTTTTTAATCACTTGGGGCCATGTCCAAGTTTCCCTATAGATGAAAGGTAAATATCTAACGTAATCATGCGAGGTATGTAAAATAGATTATGAACATTCCCCGGATAAAATAAAAGGCAGCAGATTTCTTGTAAAAGGAGAGTTTTCTGACAGATTTTACAAAGGCCACAGCATTCAAATTGCATCACCACACCAAAAAAAAAAAAATAGCATTCAGAAGGCTTCATACGGCATATTAAGAAATTTTTACGTCCAGGACAAATTAAATGTTTTTTAAAATATTTAGTAAAGTTACCTCAAATAAGATTTAATGAATAACAATCAGTCTCACACATTCGACGGCGGACAAACATATGTATATGAAAACTTTTGAAATGTCTATCTCATGGGTTGATGCTTTATCTAAAATAGACGAATTCCTTCACAATATCGAATTTAAAACGCAAGGACTTTCTTATCCTCTGCGATCGCTGAACCCATGCGATTCGACTCCTTGTGAAAACTTGAAAATGTTTGAAACTTCATTTAGCCTTAAATGATTCGGAGAGATAAATTCTCTTTTTCTTATGTTTATTTCAATCAATCTGCTGACGGTGGGCTCCAGTTTTTTAGATAATACACTCGATTGTATTCGACTAAAACTTAGGATTTACAAGTTTAGTTTTACTTTTGTTTCACTCAGGTAAACCCGCCTGCAACAATTCCACTTACGTATTACTTGCGAATAAACCTGCAATAATTATTTACATGTAATCAAATGATAGTTATTGCGAGTACTCTTAGAATTTACGTAAAGAGAAACTATGAGTCGTACTGTTTCAAATAACGCAATCAATCATATTTTTAATACAAATTAAAATATTTAAAGGGATGTATTATATAGAATTTCAAATTTATTTAAATATGCTAATGAAAATGTATAAAATATTAATTAATATTTTACCAATGGTTTTTAATAAAAATTATGTGGAATTTTCCAAGCATTCACAAAAATCTTTGTACTGGTTTGTCATTGGTTTACATCAATTAGTTTTCACCATGGTTGAAGTATATACGAATAGTTTAGGTATTTTCTCAATGTTTATTGGCTGGTTATGTTATTGGCTGATATGGCTGGCAAGTGACTTGTGAATATGTTTCCAGCTGCGGCGCATATATTCCTAATTTTTCATTGTTGTGAAGGTTGTTGAATCAAAGATGAACTCCGTATTAATCTTGGCATTAAAGTCGGCAATCACGATTTTGATGTAGTGTCGGCGGCTGCGCTTATAGAAGGGTTCGTTATTTTCATTGTCCTTCGCTGGGGGAGTCTTTTTCCGAATACAAATTCACATACAAATTCGTGTTTCTTCCTTTGACATTGTTCCTTCATCTGAGATCAAGTATAACACTCAACCAATCACTAAATTCTTCCTATTTATGAATCGTTCATAAAACTTTAATAAAAAATCATAATATTGATGAACGCGTTCAAATTATTTATGAAAAATTCATAGTATTTATGAACTATTTTAACTTTTAAAAAATAAAAATATATAAGTATATGTATATTTTTTATTTTAATTTATTTTCTTATATTCTTTTTATTTAATTTTTTAATAAATTCGTTTTTTTTAACAACTTATATTTAATTTTAAATCTACTTTTGTTTGCTGCCTATTGCTGCTGTTTGTTGTTAATCGACGGTTTCAATGGATTTGTCGAATAGAATGATTCAAATTTGTATGCAAAGACTTTAAAAGATATTTTTGAACTTTCAACGACAATTTTCAATTAAATTATTTTTAAATTTGGTATCACTTTTACTTAACATTCTTTTTACTTAACAGTAACTCTTTTACTATAATTACGGGTTTTAAAATTATTAATTTTTAGTTAATTGTTATAGTTTCATTGCTTGCCAAACACAGAAAATGTTGACTTTTTCTTACTATAGAAATTATATCTATCGAAATTTTAATAATTTTATTTCACCGAATTTGGAATAACATTTTGTTTTATTGCACATACATATAGCTTTAAAATGAACACTTATCTTTTCATATATCGTTTTATTAGTACATAGTTAAAATATGCACATGACATAAAGGATGCGCTGCTTTGTTTCAAAAATTAATATAAATACTTCAATGAACGCCACTCACAACATTTATGAATGCGTTTATCATTTCCGTTTCACCCAAAATACATATATATAAAGATTAGTTCCTAAATATTATGAATTTTTCAATAATATTATAAACAGTGGCTCAAATAACAGAGTGCATTACATTTATGAACATATTTTTCTATGTAGGAATTGCTCAATTGGTTGCGAGAGAGCATTTTTAGACTCTTCAGATGTATTTGCTAACAGTTAGTTATTTTAAAATTTTAATAAATTGAATGCAAAAATTAAAAACTTAATAAAATATGGTTTCCGCAGTTCTCCAGTCTTACATCGCTGTGTGCCAAAAGGTAATAATGCGAAAATTAAGGAAATGTATAAAATGTTAAATTCATGGGATGTCGCGCAACAGTTCCTGGGTGATATATATTCGACATGGCATATTATCGTAATAATATGCGGAGTTTCATTGCGTAAGTTTTTTCATAAATTAAAAAAATATATATATTAAAAGTTGAAAATACTTGAGTACAGTAATATCAATCGCACTGATCACGCTTATGCACTGGCTGACAAGAATAGTCTCCTGGCTGATATGTGTACTTGTTATTGTGGCAAGCATTGGATTAACTATAGCTCTTTGGTATGCCTACTACAATATTCGTCATCCAAGTGGAGTCAATATGCAGCAGTCGATGTTAGAAGAGTTTGTGCGAAATGAACAGGCTGTGTTTACTCTAGCAATATTAGCAACCATAACAATGGTATGGTATATTATGATTACATATTCACCGAAGCGTTAATAATATCACCATCTCCTTTAGATTATTCTACTTGTTATTATATATTATCTTAAGAACAAGTTATCTGGATTGTCGGCTCTTTTCGAAGAAGCTGGCGAATGTATGATGAGTCTACCGGGTCTGTTGATTGCTCCAATTATTGCGTTTATAGTTTTGATACTATTTCTGGCATTTTGGGTTCTGGTTGTCATCTGTATTGCAACCGCGAGTGCTCCTGGACAGGTTCCATTCTTGGCTCCTTTTGATAATACCGTTGAACATCAACAAAGTACAAATAGTAACTCTGTTATAAAACATAATACAGATGTGGACTACAAAAGTGAGTAATTGAACGTTTTAAAAATATAGATATATAAGCACTCCAACTAACACTTATGCCTCGATCATGTATTTCCCGGTTACAACGATATCGGCTACAATTCGTTTGAATACCAGTTTAATATCGTGTGACTACAATTTTTGATTCATTTATCAAACAAAACGTTGAGTACGCTCGCTTTGAGAGTTTTTTTTTTGTTACCAGCATATAAATCATACGACAAAAAAAAAATGAAATTTTTGTATATGAAAAATAGTTGGCAAAACAAAAATATTGAACAAACGTTCGATTCAAAGAGCGAAACGAACGAAACGTTTGAAATACGTTATTTACATTTTAGACGAAGGGGACTAGAAACGAATCGTAGTCACACTATAATAAAAAAATACATGATTTGGGGGTAAATATCTAAAAATTTACCGTTGAAAAAAATCTTGGTAAATTAATAGTATTTCAATAGAAAAACAATTATTTAGACTATTAAAATTGGTTAATACGATGCGTCCCATTAGTTAAGTCATACTATTTATAAAAACTGTTAATACAATATGTTGTTGTACCATAAATTTTATAATGTGTTCTTTTAATTATAATAAGCAAGACCTATAAATATTTAATGATACGTATTATTAATTTTATGATATAGTCGTATTACATTTTCCTAATAATTTATTAAAACGAAAATGGATTTTTGTTATTTTATTGTATAATGTTTTTTATTTAAACGAGAATAATGGAAATCACTTCTAAAATCACTTTCACTCAAAGACGATCTAAATAATTGTAGGGATAGGATATTTTGGGCTGTGATATTTCTGGTTATCATCTTTGTTTTCTTAGTGTATGGAATATAACTACAAAATTTTACTGCATTACTGCGGAATTTGAATACATTTGTATAAAAAAAACACCTTTTTTTTCATTTATACGTCCTCATAAATCTAGATAAATTACTATATCTGTTTTACCTTTATTACATACTGTATTTATTTAACATCAGTCAAAAGTTAAAATATAACTACATACTCATTTAATTTTACTACATTCTGCATTTATTTAAAATTCGAAAATAATAGTCTCAAAAAAGATTGTTTTTATTTATTTTACTTAATTTCATTTATGTTCATCTACTGGGGATATATCCCTTACAGATTACATTTAATTAATTACAAAAAAAGTCTTCCTTCTTGGCGCAGACTCTAACTAGACGCTGGAAAATGCTTTTTGCTCCCGACGAGAAAGTTCGAACGCGAGTTCTCGTTGAAATTCATCTCGAAGAGCGCGTTTCTCCCAAATGCCCAGTCCATCACGCTGAGGTTCGCTGGCTCTGAGAGAATGTGAACTTGAATTATGATAAAGATGGAGCGAAGCCACACACGGGTGATATCTTAATGGATGCTCTGTTATGTGGCGGCGAAGGCTTTTGTGGTCGAGATTATTGCAATAATTCAAAAATTAATTTCCGAAATTTTTCTCTTCTTAAGCAAAAATCAATATTTTCTGATAATGCATTACATTGTGCCAAACCTCTAGAAATTGGCTCATTAATGCCATAGTTAGTTCTATGAAAATTACTGAAAAATATATTTCTTTACCTCATATTTCTCGATAGTTTCTACTTAAATAGTTTCTACTTTAAAACACCCTTTACTTATATCATAAAATAAAAATTTTGGAGTCGGTTCCATACAATTTTTTTATAGCGATTCCGGTTCCAAAAATCGAAACGGTTCCGATTCCGCTTCTTTGCGGTCCCCAACAGGTTCCAGAGAAGTTCCGATTCAGAGAATAAAACAGTACCTAAATTAATTTTTGAATTATTTATATGTGGAACCGGAATCGGCACCCATTTTTTTTATTTTTTTGGGAACCGAAATTAGAACCGGAACCGCTATTTTTTAACGAGAACCGGCACTGATATTCCAAGTGTTATAGTCCCACTCTTTGACTGGAGTGTATTTTTAGCTTTTCGAGTTTTAAAAGCAAAATTGTAGTAATTTGAGAACATTGTATTGGTTGATTTTCCAGCAATAAATCCATGTTGTTGGGTAAGAATATAATCTTCTTAATTAGTTTGTCCATAATTTTTGGAAGAATTGATAATTTAACAATATATTGGTGTTATAGACTTATATATTGGTGTCATATAAGCTATCTTCCACTCGTCTAAAAAATTGCCAATGGAAAGGGATTTGTTAAATATTTTCGCTAAGGCAACATCCAGAGATCCTGCACAATTTCAAAAAAAGGTGGTAGCAAACCGTAACCAGCTCCTTTATTTATATCTAAACTTAAAAGTGTTTCAAAGACTTCATCTTCAGATATAATGAAATTTCCTATATTTGCAATTTCTGCAATATGCGAAAAGTTATCATAATCTGTAGACGAATTGAAGTTATTAAATACAGATCCAAAAAATGTTGCAAATAAATCACATTTTTCTTGAGCATTATTGGAAGTTTCTCCATTGAATTCCATAGTGTTTGGCATTCCGCTGGATATACGCATGGAATTAAAAAATTGTTCAAAAGCATTTAGGATTCAGTCTAATATTGCTGTCAGTTATGCTTAAATATTTTTTGTATAGAAAATTTGATAAAAATTCAAATTCTCTCCTAAGCCTAAAGAACTTGGATTTATCTACAGATGAATTTGTTTTTTTTGAATTTTTTGTGAGATTTATTTCTCAAATTTTTAAAATTTGTTAATCTTCGGTTAAACCAATGTCATTTTAAATTTTGTTTAACCTTCCTGCAAAATTTGCTTAAATATATAATGCATTCTATGAATATCGAGCGGTCCTAAGACTAAACTCCAATTTGAAATGAATTTAGTGACGATATCATAGAGTTCATATTATAAAAATGACAGATACGATACGATATGATAGAGTTCATATTATAAATACCTACCTAAAAAAATTACTCCACCTCTAGTTAGACCAGGACATAACACAAGATCTCTACGGTATACCTCGTAGTTTGAATCAAACAACTCAGTAGAGAGGAAATGTGAAGTAAACCAAGTCTCTGCTATGGCGAAATCATCAAGTAGAGGTTGCGACAAAAGAAGTTGTTTTGTTCTAAGTCCACCAGTGTTATGAAAATAAAGTTAAAATTAATTTTTTGAAATATTTACGACATGTTTTCGTGTAGAATGTTGCGGAATTGCAACAGAGCAATTTGCAGCACCAGTGTCCTTATTTAAAGTTTTGGTGGCTGAAGAATTGATGGTCACAACACTTGCGGTGAAGCTTCCGTCAAATTCAGAGTCGGTACCATGGGCAAAGCAGTAATTTAAAGGGTGGGCTGAAAAATTGTGGCGGTTGCGCTTTCTAAGTTGTGTTGGCCTGTAAATGAAGTTACTAAGTTTCACTGACATAGCTTTACCAAAAACTTTTTGAAATTTTGATTTCTTTTGTCTTTGAATTCTGCACTGTTGATGCGTTAGCTTTTGGCACATTTTTGCGCGCAGAAGTCACGTCATTCAACTTACGGTCTACACTAGCAATTTGTTTTTGCATCCCTACCATTTGGAAAGACAGCAGCTCAATTTTCTGAGTTTTGAGCATCATTTGTATAACAATACAAGAATTGCACTGCCATAACAAATTAGAATTATTAATTAAAGTAGCCGCGGTAGCTCAGTGGTTAGTGCGTTGGACTGCGAGCCGAAAGGTCCCCGGTTCAAGCCAGGACTGGGGCTAACAACATCTTTTCAGAGAAACATTTTTCTATACAGTGCTACCTCTCGGCAGTAAATGGCAAACCTACGAGAGTAAACAGTAATTTTCGGCAAAAATTCTATCTTTTAATATAGTGAATGTTTTTAGAGTTCGCTAAAGAAGTAAAGGGGATGCGATAGAAAACTAAAAATAAATTAACTTCATTGACCAATAATAACAACATATTAAAATTTGAAGTAAATCGAAGGGGGTCAGGGTCACAGCTCGGCTAATTGACGTGGAATGCCCTATTTATAAAAAAAAACTAAAAACAAATTTCACAAAAAAAATAGAAAAAGATATTACCCAGCATACCAAACGATATCGAAATTAATTCGAAACGATATCGTTTGAACGAACATTGTTATCGTTTTCGACTATCGTTAACGATTCGAGAATAATAGCGTTCTCGAAAAAAATAGCTCTATCGGTAACGATATCGATATTGTATGAATTCTCGATATCGAAACGAATTCGAAAATTGATTCAATTTCGATATCTAGACGAATTCGAAAAATTATTCAATTTCGAAATCGGAACGAATTCGAAAAGCTTTTTCCATTTCGATACTATTTAAATTAATTTGCCTTGAAATTCCTTCATAGAGCTGAAAATTGTTTACCTAGTTTGGGATTAAAAATTAGTTTATTGATCCAGCAACAAAATAGTGCATACATTTTTTCATTGAACAACTTTGACAAATAATTCAATACAGATTCTATAGAAATTTACGATAGCGTTACGAATTCGAAACGTTATCGAAATTTTATACAATCGAAACTATGTTTATTGGGTAAATACAATTTTCGTCGATAAACATTTCATCTTTTTTAGGCATACTTCGCATCGAATACACTGAAGCAAAAACCATTCGTAGTATGTTTTGGATATACATTGTGGGTCTTATTTGGACTACGGAGTTTATATTTGCATGTCAGCAATTTGCTCTGGCCGCCGCTGTAGCCTACTGGTACTTTAAAAAACCTACAAATACACCAACTATTTACGCTATTGGAAAATTGTTGAAATATCATCTTGGAACTGTAGCAAAGGGTTCATTTGTGATTACTATATTTAAGATACCTCGGTTAATATTGACATATTTGTATGCAAAGTAAGTGAGAAATAAATTATTTCTTTTTTTATGTATTTTACATTATTTATAAACTTATTTATTTGAATTTCATTGTGTCAGATTAAAAAAAGACGAAAGTAAAGGTTCGAGCTGTGCAAAATGCTGCCTACAGTGCTGCATCTGTGGATTTTGGCTTTTGGAAAAATTCATACGCTTTTTAAACCATAATGCATACACTGTGGTTGCAATTGAATCTATTAACTTCTGCCCTGCTGCTGGAATAGTACGTTTTATACAAAAATAAAAACAATACTTACTTTTATATATTACAATACATATTTAAATATAATGTTACATACAGGCCTGGAATGCAATGGCAACGAATGTTCTTCAAGTAGCAACAATAAACAGTGTTGGTGATTTCATTTTGTTCCTTGGCAAAGTGGTTGTTGCGGCACTATCGGGTCTGATCGCTATTTTTATGCTAAAAGATAGACCTGGATTAAATTTCTACATGGCGCCCGTTATTATTGTCATTATTTTTTCTTTTTTTATTGCACATATTGTGTTGTCGCTATTTGAGGTTAGTCTTATTTTTCGCAAGAAACGCATTTTATATAATTTTTATTATTATTGTTGTTTTTCAGATGGTTGTAGACACACTATTTTTATGTGTATGCGAAGATAAAACCATTAATGGGCGATCTGGACGTTGGGTGCAAAGCAATTTATCAAAACTACTGGGTGAGGATCCCTTACAGCCCGGTGAAGAGCCTCCAATACAAGTCGTTGAAATGATGCCAATCAATAAACAACCTTTTAGCACTAACAAGGTATCATCCACAGAACATATTGCTGAATGATACACTTTATTGAAAATATTATGTTATACGCGCAACAACGATAAAACTACAAATTACTTGTATAATAATATATATCGTTCGTAACGTACGCACAATTTACAATAATATTAGGCCTTACATTATTAATTAAGAACTCACTCAAATTTAGATTTCCCCTGTTTTTAATATATGTTAATATATTTTTCATTATATTTATTACTTTTAAAGTCGTAATTACCATTATTTATTAAAACACAAAGATGTAACACATCATATAAAAATAAGCACTCATAATTTTAATCACTTTGTATTTTATATATTTCTACAGTAATGCCATTAAATAAATTCAATACTATTTAACGTGTGCTTTCTTTGATTTTGTAACTTTTTCTTTCTTTTTTTCAATAACATCGAAGGCCGCTTTCATTTGTTTTTCCTTAATTTTATTGGTAAGTCGGGATTTAGTTGTATTTTTCTTTGCTGCTGTCGAAGAAACGTTTTTCTTTTGTTTTTCTGTAAATATAAAATATTAAATGATTGTTATTTTAGTATTTAGAAATTTCATTAACTGACATTAATTTTCTACATAAAAAAAATTAAGAATAGTTATGCTACATGTAGGCGGAGCTTATAGTCTGGCCGACTATGAAAAAATCCTACAACCTTGGTATTTATGTGGGTTAATTAGTTGTACTCCTTATTCACACTAGAGCCATCAAAAATAAATATTTATTTTTCACCAATTATCCCTTGTGCAAAGTTCATATTTTATTTTGTAATAAAGTTTGCATCTGCAGCATGTCATGCCATAACTTGCGATATAAAGTACCAAAAAACGGCCTTCAGTCGTACGATACGTTTGTAAAACAATCTCGCGGCTTTTTTCCCGACATTTTTATGATATTGATATTGGGAAATTTAAAACAAACATTCACCGACATCATTCCACCCTCCCTCTAACTCAATAATCCTTTCCTACGATCAACACTATGCATTGCATGAATAGGGGGCATTATTCCCTGAGCGTTGGTAGATTTTATCTACTACCATATTCATTAGAAATTTATTTTATTTTAATTGTTTAGTGTTTCATATTATAACTTAACACACACTAAGGGCCCGCTTTTCAGTGCTAGTTGAACTTTGTTTGTGGTTTAAACTTCGTTAAAAATCAACATCGATTTTTTCAGTGAACTTCAACCATCGTTTAAACTTAGTTTAAACTTTCAAAGTTTTTGAAATGAATTTGTTTCACAACACTTTTCACTATTTTCTGTCGCTGCGCTGTTTCACAAATTATTATTAATTTTTGGATTTCAGTTGTACTTTAATTGCTCGATCTCTTGTTTAAATTTAAAAATACATTGATTTTATTTTTCTGAAACAATTTTTTTATTTATTTAATTTTGAATGACATTTATCAGAAGTCAAAATCGAGAGAATTATTTATCATGTGCCTGTGGTGCCATATGTATTTTCATTTTAAACGAGCACTGAAAAACTGTCTTTAAGTATTCAAAGTTAATAATTACATAAATTTATATTCCATAAATTCATCCACATTTTGTAAAATCACACTTCAAAAATTCCAATTTGATACTAGGTCATGTTAATTCATATCAATTAAACCGACAATATCTTTCATTCTCACTAAAATTTTTATGATCACTATCAATGTTGGCAAATATAAAAATAATCCCGATATACATATCGTCGTCATTCAGTGGAAAGTCGTTAAGTCCATTTTTCGAAAATGTCGAAATAACGAAATCTTCCTTACGTTGCAAAAGTCCTACATCTTACCAATCCGAAGATATTAAAAATGAAAAATCACTAAGTCCAAATATTTAAAAATTCAGTTCAGTGAAAAATACTCAAGTCCACAATAAGCCCTCAAAAAGAGACCGATCACACCTATTTTGGACTTACGTGTCGATCATGTATTTCCTGGTGACAACGATATCGGCTACAATTCGTTTGAATATCGGTTGAATATCGAATAATTGGCAAAACAAAAATTTTGAACAAGCGTTCGATTCAAAGAGCGATACGAACGAAACGTTTGAAATACGTTATACAAATTTTAGACGAAGGGGACTAGAAACGATCGGCCATCATTGAAATCTGAATAAAATGGTGTTGAGTCCACAAAAATGGTCGGATTTAAAGTATTTTCGTATTTAATGATAGATTTTGTGCAGGTCTTTCATACACAATTAAAACGAACATCAAAAATTTAGATACAACGTTAAAAAACCCAGTTTTCACCCCTTTCTTTCTTTCTTTCTTTCTTTCTTTATTTTGATGGGATTCCAGGGGAACGAGGGGTATAATATTTTTAATTTTTTTATTTAAAGGGGGTTGCATTTTATTTTTTGTTTGTTTGTTGTGTCTGGGAAACTACAGTTTTTCCTTCCTTTTTTTAGCAAATAACGGTCATGTTTTTTGGCCAAACTATTTTTTATTTTTGTTGCATTTTGTAGAGGAATGTGTTGTCTATACTACAAGATTAGAACTATTTGAATCCAAAAATATTCTGATTTGTTGCGGCTATTTATATCTTGAAAAGCATTTATCTCAATACAACATTTTTGGAATCCGTGACTTTTCACTGAACGACGACGATATATATTCCGGATTTTGAGAAATAATTTTATTCCAAAGACTGAAACCGATAGCATTCATTCCCACTAACCTATTTCTGATCACTATCAATTTAGTCAAAAACAAATATAAAATCATCCGGATTTTAAGAAATAACATGATTAATAAATAGTCCAATTTTTATTAAAATTTATGCACAATTTAAGCGATATCCTCCATTCATACTAACTTATTTCTAATCAAAAATTTAATGAAATCTAACTATTAGATTTGAAGTTATTTAATTTTGTTCAAAAAAAGTGACTTTTTATTCACATGTGACGTCCCAAAGTTTGTAATTTTATAAAAAAAAATTCCGCCGCTAGATATGCTTCAGTTTTTTTAACGACATATGAGATTTGCCATATGAAATTGTGGAAAATTCGGAATTTATTTTCAAATCGTGTAATACATTGTTTTACACGTCTGTAATACACTTCTTTACCCTTTTAAGACTTCCGAATCAAAACACACCAGATGATTACGCAATGCATATTTTCCTTATCATGTTTCTCCATAATGCGGACATCACATGCAAATAATTTGTCTGTTTTTGCACCTAGTCCCACCACATTATTTCAGTATGACATTGTATATCGGCTGCGTGTATTTCCCTCCATTTTAATTAAATAACAAACATTAAAAAATATTCAGAAAAATGTCAGTAAGGAAAAGTTTTAAACATTTTTTCAAAAATTGGACAGCAAAAACATTGCGAAGTTAAATTAAAAAAATTAATTAAGAGAGCTTAGAGAGCAGGAGATCGAAATCTATCAGAAATGATAAGTTTCAATTCGGTAGAATTCAACTACCCTTAATTTGTAGAACAGTGTAATTTGTGTATTTGGCAACTCAAAAACATGTTTTTGACAATCAAAATAAAACAAATTAAAAAAAAACGAGTTGGGAAAGTTAGGTCACATGGGTAAGTTCGGTCATATGGGGCGGATTTTTATAGTCGGTCGGGCCCGACTATGGAATACCCTACACCTTTGGTGGGGATATTAACCCTCAGAATATTATTCATATATCAGAAATTTACGTCTTATATCCCCATAAATTAAAAAAATTATATAAAGTATAAAAAACTAAAAAAAAAATTTGAAAAATGTAATTGGGCGGACCACGCCTATATTTAAAATTTTGAAAGGCTAATATTTCATAGATTTGATTTTAATAATTTACGAATCAATTTTCCACTATGAAAACCCGGGAAATAATGAAAAAAAAAGTGGGCGGCTCACGCCCATTTTTGATCCACTTATTTTTAGGTGAATTTTAACAATACGTTTTAAATTTTATAACTATACCTTGAATACTTTTGGAGTTATTAGTTCCGAAAGAGTTATATAAAAGTGACTTGTATGGGAGGTGGGCGTGTCCGTTGACCGATTTAGCTCATTTTCAAACTCAGTTTTCGTCGTTTAGTGTTGAAATATAGTGGAAATGGTCCATAAAAGTTTCAATTTTAATAATGGAACAAATTCCGGACCACGACTTAGCACTCCAAAGTATAATGTTTTCGGGAGCGATTCCAAAATAAGATAGCAATAAATTGCAAATGTGCCACACAGATGGCACGTAGTCATGCAAAATACTGGTTTTTTATACCCTACACCTATGAGGTGTAGGGTTTCCTTAACATTGTGCATATATTGTAACACCCCTTAGGAGGCGTGTCCGGTATGGAAAAGTATATATATTCTTGATCAACATCACTACCTGAGTCCGTTTAGCCATGTCCGTCTGTCTTGCTGTCTGACCGGATACAATGTTACTTGAAAAATAATAGTCAGAATGTAATGAAATTTGGTTTCAATACGTTTTAGCACAAAAATGGTTTGGAGTTTGGATTTTAGTAAAATCGGTCAACGGACACTCCCACCACCCATACAACTCACTTATATATACTATTAGGACCCAATAACTCGAAAAGTATTACATATATATTTATAAAATTTAAAGCATTTTGTTAGAATTCGTCTAAAAATATATGTTCCAAAAATGGGCATGATCCGCCCACATTTGAATTTTTTCATTGTTTACCGGTTTTTTGTAGTGGAAATTTTTTAAATTATTAAAAATTATCCCACCAAATTATACCACTAATATATCCACCAAGAGTGTAGGGTATTCCATAGTCGAGCCCGACCGACTATAAAAGTCCGCCCCATGTGACCTAACTTTCCCAACTCGTCAGCAAATATTTAGTGATTTCATAGATATAAAACATGTTTAATGCAAAAAGTTTATTCGTTTCTAATTAGGTGCACTTATTGTTTTTTGGTTGTGGGCTAAAGTCATCGACCATTAAGTAAATCTTTGATTGGCACTAATAAAAAAGGTTGCATTTTAAAGTTAACATCTAGAAGTTCAAACAATTATATACAAGTAGTTATGACCTGTGATAATATTGGAGTTAAAGCGATGGTTATGTTTATACTTGATGCATTTCTAATTAGTTGCACGCAACTGTATATATATACACCTGTGTGCAACAAAATAGTAGTGGCCACCTTTAAATTAGGCTATCGCATTTTTGGTCGCGTTGTGGCATTAAAACCACAATGTATTTTCATTATATATATATTTATTATACATATATTGGCATTTGGTGATTAAAATTACGTACCAATCTTTAATATTTTGAACATATTTTAAAACAGTTGGGAAGGTTAGAACACCAGATAAATTTGGTGTTATTATGATAGTTAGGATTATCAAAATTATAGTCGGTCTAAGCCGACTATAATTTTTTTTGGAACCACAAGTCGTATCAGCAGAAAACATTATTTTCATGTATTTGAGCATGATTTCAATATATATTTGACCAAAAAAGTTTACATAAGATCTGTAGATGTAAATTTAATATGACGTATTTTATGAATATAAATGGTCAAATCACAGGTCACAATGTTCCGATTTTCGCACATACAGCGTAGGTATATAAGTAATCTAAATTATAAGTTTCATTTATCTAACTCTTCAATTGTTTAAGTAGTAGGGATTTCAACAGACAGAGAGACAGACGGACGGACAGACGGACATCACTAAATCGACTCAGGAAGTCATGCTGATCAAGAATATATATACTTTTCCATACCGGAGATGCTTCCTTCTGGGTGTTACAAACAGCGTACCAAACTGAATATACCCTTTCACTCTTAGTGTAAGGTATAAAAATTACCTTAACTTTTGTAGGCGAGTCTTGAATGTTTCTGTGCAAAATAATTGTAGTGCTAGCGAATATGTTACTAAATCGAAATATTTTTATAAAGTAACAGAATTTAAAGTTTGCATTATTGAGTTTAATTGGAACCAAATTGAAAGAATATAGGACCTACAAAACCTTGTTCAGATAAAACTAAAAAAAATATATTTAAAATTGTATCCTGTAAAAAATAATACTCAAGAAAGTATTGGAAATTTTTAAGGATATCGTTTATTGCTTAACTAAAATATGAAATAATACAAAGAGTGTGCAAAAATACTTGAAACTCCTGGGTAAAATGAAAAAATATATCATAAATTCACTAGTTTGTAGTTGTCATATGATTTAATAAACTATTCTATATCAGGCATCAAAGTAAATAAAAATCTTAGTATGCAGATCGATAGATTAACCATTAAAGAACTACTCATAGAATACATTTTTTCTGGGAGAAGATCACAAATTAATTTTTAGGCGTAGCAAAATATTACAAAAAATCATTATTTTGCTCATTACTATCTTCCTGGACTATTTGTGAAAATATATTGCCATTTTCTATTGTTTAATAAATTAAATTTTTTTAATAAACTTTTTGTTATACTCGGAACCAGTACATGACCAGATAATACTAAATTACACTAATGGTTTAGATCAGACATGTCAAACACGCGGCCCAAGAACATTTCTCTGCGGCCCACGAAGACTTTTTAAATAATATAAAAAATATATATTTTTAAGAATTGAAAAATTTTAAAAATATTTTATTTTCAGGTGTTAAAATGATATTAAATTACATTACTAATCTTGGTTAAAACTTATTAAGTTATTAAAAATAAATCAATATTTTTATATTTTCCAAAATTTAATAATAAGAAATTGATGATTTTTTAATATAGTCTTAATTTATTTTCCTAATTTTCATTTTAAATATTATAAATGTCGTTGCACAAATGGAATAACAATAATGTTTACCTTTTTTCATCAAGTAATATTGTTTAATATTCATAAAATTTTAAATGTAATGTAAAGTTTTGAATTTCCCTTGGCTATATTTCACCGGCATTTATAAAAAATATATGGTAGCGCATTGTTTTGTACATCTAACACCGACGAGAAAATTACATTATTGTTTTTGGTTCGACTATTAAAAATAAAAGGAGAGAAAAATAATTAAAACTTAAAAATCTTAAAAACTGGACAGTATTTAACAAAACCATTTTCGGAATCAGCTCCAGTATCAAATAAAGGCGCAAATCAGAATAAAACAAGAATCAAAAAATTTGCAGACAAGAGTCTTGCATTGTACAAATTGGAATTGGATTCATTTTAACATTTTTTTTTAGTAACTAAAACTTTTTGTATCAGAGACATTCCACACCAAATCTACCAGAGTCCAAATCTCACCCTCTCCAGAGATACAGTGGTCCAAAGTTTCAAAAAAAAAATAATCAATAATTTCTTTTTGTGGTTGTAGAAAAAAACGACCGTAGAATACTGCAAACCTCGTGTTAAGGATAGTAAAACAAACTTCGTCATAACCCTTTTCAAATTTATATAAATATCAAAATTATATACGATATTTTAAAAACAAACTTTTACAATATGTTTAGATATTATTTGTAACAAAAACCTAAAAAATTTGGTAAGAAGTGATTTATGCCTCGAAGTTTTCTCGAACTAACTTGGATAACAAAAATCCGATCTCGTTGCTAATTTTTAAAATTTCGTAATTTTCGTACAGCAAAATTTTATGTTAGGATATTTAAACATTTTCCACATCGCAATGTTTTTGAAATATATCTCTATATATTTGAACTATTTGATGCAATATTAATCCAGAATCGTTTTTATTATCGTTTCGAAAAAACGGCGATATGTCGCTTTGAACTATTTTTGCAGTTTTAGTACGATTTGGCCTTTGATATTGGTACAAGAACTAATTCGATATCGTACGATTTTGCGGACATAAAAAGTTGCAACAATTTTTGGATGATTGTTAGATCTGTTTTATAATATTGTCTCTAGTTTTAGAAATATACTCCATTGTATTTACCCCAGACAACATTTTGGCAGGATCAAAGAAATTCGAACATTTTTTCGATATATTTCAAACAGACAAAAATCGCAAAAAAAAGCCTACGGCGTTTATATTTTATTTTACAACAGAAGAACCAAATGTAAAAATTTAGTGATTTTTTGATGGTACATATTTGCGGTCCGTCTCCTCTTTTGAGCTGCCAATGCGGCCCGTGATGCCAAATGAGTTTGACATGCCTGGTTTAGATAGATTGTCATGAGGAAACTTATGATTTTTTGCAATATTTTGCTGGGTCTAAAAATTTATTTGTGATTTTCTCTTATAAAATAGTTATTCTATGAGTTGTTCTTTAATGGTTAATCTTTCGATATGTATACTAAGTCTTTTCTTTACATTGATGCCTGCCATGATGTGTCATGATTTTTTGGACAATATTTGTATTAATTCATATTATAGTTAAATAATTAACAATATCCTTAATAAATTTTAAAGTTTTATTTTGTCCATGACATAGGTTTTTTGGATTTTGGAAAACTATCGATATTATCGAAAACTCAAACTATCTATGTTTAAGCAACACTATTTCAAACATGAA
This sequence comes from Dryomyza anilis, assembly GCA_951804985.1. NCBI lineage: Eukaryota > Metazoa > Arthropoda > Insecta > Diptera > Dryomyzidae > Dryomyza > Dryomyza anilis. The sequence continues at coordinate 39,451,963 of OX638134.1, read as the reverse complement.
GTTGGTTGGTCTTTTTTGAGTTCTCGAATGTTCTATTTTGAAATTCGCCTTGTCACCTGTCATCATTAGGGTGCTGATACATTTGGGTGCTGACAAAATTTTGTATTAAATAATTTAATTCAAAATGCCCATAAATATTTATATCATTTACTTAATTGACGTGACATCATCAGGTGTTCCGCAAGGCAGGCTGGGTCCGTTATTTTTATTATTTATCAATGATCTACCCCTCGTCAAACATCATTCGCAATGCCTATTAATTGCCCACGACTTAAAGATATTCAGGCACATTACATCAGTCTCTGATCAAAATTTTTTGCAAAATGATATCGACTCTGTAGCCCTGTGGTGTGACATGCATCCTTATCTCAGTGTCAATGTTTTACTTTAGCAGATCTAAAATTCATCTTCAATGTGAACATCATTTAAACTGAACATTACTTGAGAGAGTGTCCTCAAAGATGATCTTGGTGTGTTATTTGATTCCAGACTGAACTTCAAAGATCATATTGACTTTTTTAATAGTAAGGCTATTTTATGCTTGGGTTTCTAAAATGGAATCCTTCGAACTTTTTCGATCCTTACATTCTGAAATCCCTATATTCATCTCTCGTCAGACCTCACCTGGAATATTGCTCCAATATTTGGAATCCGGCATCTAATTTTCCCTCTATAAGGATTGAATCCATTCAAAAAACTTTACGAGATTTATGTTTTACAAATTAAACTGGAATTCGGAAAGACTACACTAGATGTTGTTTAATTAATATGGACTTTTTAGAAAAAAGACGCAAGATATCTCAGTAATGTTTATACGAGATTAATACATAATCAAATCCAATGTCCTACAACTTCTATATCTGATCGACTTTTATTACCCCTCTGGCTGCATCTGAACCAAATTTCATTTTCGTGAACACAATTTAAAAATAATTATTCACGTAATGATCCGACCCTTCGTTAAAGAAACCAATATAGTTCTTGATCTTGTTGATTTATTTGCTAGTTCCTTTAGAAAGTCATTCAATCTAAAGTGCTTAAATGTTGATCCACATGGTGTATGAGCCAATGTTAGTTAATTTTAAGTGTTTTTGTACTTCTTCATGTAATTAGTCCCATGATTATCTGTAGTAATTTATGTATATTTAATTTGTATCATTTAAGTAGTCTGTAAAAGCTTTGTACTCTGTTTGATGAAAATAAACTAAACTAAATTTATAGAATTAAAATTGACAGTTTATAATAGTTTATTCGCTGGAATGCAATGTGTAGCTCCAGTGAATTAAAGTTATATCTGTGGGCATTTTTGGAACACATATTTTTAGCTGAATCTAACAATATGTTTTAAATTTTATAACTATAAGTGATCATACTCAGAACCATTTTTGGCTAAAATATATTGAAACAAAATTTAATCACTTTTTGACCAGTATTTCTCAATTTACCGTGTAGTCGGACAGACATGGCTAAACGGGCTCGGGTAGTCATGCTGATCAAGAATATAAATACTTGTCCGTACCGGTCATGCTTCCTAGGGGAGTTACAACATATCCACAAACTTAGTATACCCTGCACGTCATAGTTGTAGGGCAGAGGTTCCCAACATTTTCTTGACCGCGCCCCTCTTACTCATTTTGTGCAAATGCCCTCCTTAAATATGGATGTAAAAAATATTTTGGTTCTAAAATTGTGCATTAAAAATAAATAAAATATTAATACAAATTTTGGAATAATAAGGGGATTCATATCAGCAATGTAAATTTCTCATCTCGTAAAAAAATAAAATTACGCGATACTCGACATGAACGCAGTTTTATCTGGCTTTGCGTGAACTATTGACACATTTCAGTTCAATTACCTCTTCCTGAATGTAGGCCAGAATAATGTCAATTGTTAATGGTTTGCAAATTTTTATTGCCAATCTGATGAAGAAATAATAGGAAAATACTTTTCAAATAATTCAAAATAACATCCTTGAACTCCTTGGTAATTGTGGTTTGTTGATTGTCAATTATCTCATTCAGTCGATGAAAAACATTATTGTCTTGTAGTGACTTTCACAGATCCATTTATATCAAAAACAAAACAAAAGTGGTTTTTCTTTCTCGTACTTTTAAATTTAAGTTATTCATTGCCTCAAACAAGCCCAAAAAATTACTAATCATGATCAGAAAAAAAAGCCAGTAATGTTCGTCATTGATTTCGTTCATGAGAAATATTTGTACTTTTGACTTCAATTCATGAAGTCCTTTTGATAGCCATCGCACTTCTATATGAAATACCTGATACCCAGCACCCAAGTCTTCGCAAAGACATTCAAAATCTCTTTTTTAAGACACTTTTTTCGGTAGATTTGTTGTGTTTTTTATTATTCCACAAAATAACGAAATTTAATATTTTATATACACCTGTGTGCAAAAAAATATTAGTGGTCTCCTATGAATTATGTTATAGCCTTTTTGACCGCCTTGTGGTTTAAGAACAACAAAGTATTTTTATTATTTACATATATTGGATATTTCTGATTAAAATGACGTATAATTCTTCCATATTTTGATCAAATTTTAAAAAAATTACCTTAATTAACCTAGGCGAGTCGTGAATGTTGCTGTGCAAAATAATAGTACTACTACCGAATATGTTACAAACTCGAAATATGTTATAAAATTACTTAATTTAAAGCTTGTATTTGTATTAGAGAGATTAATTGGAAGAAAATTGTAAAATACTTGATATATTTTCTGTTGATTTGATATCGATACCTTCCAGGCAGAACATCGTAACCAACATTTTTGGAATTTTTGTTTTATTGAAGTTTTGGAAACCTCTCTGTGAATAGCATGTCCCTGTACTTTCACTATCCAAATTTGAGATAAAGCCAAATAACACTTATTATCGTAACAACATTTTTGAAAAATGTTGGTTACGATACAATTTTTAATCATTTTTAATCCAATTCTGTGCGCTGTTATAAGGGTTATCGAAGACATTCGAACTATAAACTCGATATTTAAGAAACATCATATGTTTGTAGATACATACGGACTATTTCACGTCAGAATGGCCACATAATTTAATTATTTCGTTTAGTGACTACTTCAAGGATTTTTAACTCCTGTTGTGGTAATGATAGGTAAACTAAAAATATGAGTATTTGTAGAGAATATGTCCACATTTAAAATAAAAATATAAAATTTAATTTTATTATGTAGTTCAAATGCATTTGTCCATCAAATTAAAATACTGGTCACTGGCTAGTCTTAATTTTCACTAAGCATGTTCCAAAATTCTCCTATATGTGTTTTTTCCCTTTTGTCCTTTACCGAAATTTAAAAAACTAAACCGTTTGTGGCAAAACATCGTAACTACATTTTTTTCAAATATTTCTGCATGTAATGGATATTTTGGTAATTGGGCCACACTGTTATTATTGTCAGTTCATTTAAAGGATACTCTGTGAAAAAAATCAATAAAAATCGATAGATTAACCATTGAAGAATAATTCATACAATAACATTTTTCTGGGAGAAGATCACAAATAATTTTTAAGACGTAGCAAAATATTACAAAAATTTATAAGTTTCTCATGACTATCTGTCTGGCCTATTTGTGCAAATATATTGCCATTTTCAATTGTTTAATAAATTAAAAAATTGTTTAATAAACTTTTTGGAATACTGGGAAACACTATATGCATATTTGAGCTATTAGACAATACTAAATTACACTAATGGTCCAGACTGAGGGCACTTATGATTTCATGAAATATTTTTCTACGTCTAAAAATTTATTTGTGTTCTTCTCCAAGAAAAAAGTTTTTCTATGAGTTGTTTTTTAATGGTTAATCTATCCATCTGCATACTACGACTTTTATTTACTTTGATGCCTGCTAAGGAAAAAGTTACTCAAATCATATGTCAACTTCAAAGAAGTGAATTTTTTATATATTTTGTCATTTTATTCTGAAGTTTCGTGTTTTTTGCCAATATCCAATATATGTAAATAATAAAAAACCTTTGTTGTTCTTAAACAACAAGGAAATCAAAAAGGGTATAACATAATTTATAGGAGACCACTACTGTATGCACACAGGTGTACATACATCTATTTTGTATTGTTTTGATATGATTCTAAGTATAACCTTCGTGCCTTCCCAGGAAATCGCTCATGCCCCCTCAGTGGGACATTCCTCACCGGTTGCAAACTGTTGGTGTAGGATATAAAAACGGAACGGTTAGGAAATTTCAAGCATGGAAATTTTGTTAGTTGGCGTTATTAAGATTTATGAATGTAATAGTCGGACTAAACCTACTATAAAAACCTTACACATATGTGATGTGTGTGGTTACCATGTGGTTTCGATATTAATTTTCATCGGGATTGGAAGTCATAGTACCAATATGTGATATAATCCATTTTATTGTTCCTCTTTTTTAAATTTCAATTCGATCCGAGTCAAAGTTGCAATAAATACCGTTTTTGACAATTTATATCCCAACATACCGTACGACATCGACGTGCTGCAGATGCCAACTATATAACAAAGTGCACTCCAAAAAACCAGATATTAAAATTTGCAAAAAAATAAATAGTATTACCATAAAATGGCTTCGAGACAGTAGATTATCACAATTCTTAGACTTTTTTAACATTAGTTTTTGGTGTTTAATTGATTAAACAATTTCAAAACTTTATCGATAATATCACTTACCAGCAATAAGTTTGGCTGTCTCAATAGCATTTTGACCTTCAAAAAGTTCCTCATACTCTAGACCTTCATATGCGTTTTGTGGTCTAGTAGCTTCCTTGTGTACTTTTTGTTCGATTCTGTTTACATATTTTTCCTTGGCTATTTTTTTCAATGACTGACGCTGACGAGATGGGCTCACATAATTAGAATTTTCCCATATAGCATTGCCAGTAAATGAGCCTTCAAATATTTTAACAGGATTCATGACAAAACGGGGACCGATTTCTGCTAATCCTCCATCTTCCGAAAGAATTTGAAAATTACGGAACCATATTCTGTTATCAAGATAAGTAAATGTGTAGACATGATCAATAAATGGTTGACTTTTGGGATGATGATTTGGAACTGCAAACGTTTGCGTTAAAAGTTCCTTTAATAATTTCAGATGTGGAACTTCATTAAACTTTGAATCGAATGATAGCAATGGACGAGATCCTCGAAGACAATTGCCAGTCATTTTTAATTCAGCCATTGTATGTATATTCTCCACAAGAAACTTTGCAGATGGTCCAGTTGGTATATTTGAAACCCACATGTAGAGATCTCGCTTACGTCTACCCTCGAACAAAATAGCTTTATTGCAATGTTTCATTTCACACATTTCATTAATTATTGATAATGTTTTGGACCGCTCCATTTTAGATTCTGGTCTATGATGTGGCATAAGTGTTTTAATATCCCGCATTAAATGACGATCACGATGATTTATTCCTCGCGCAGAAAAAACTAGGACACGCTGCTTATTTATCCATTTCTCCTGTAAATTGTAAGTTTATTGGTAACATTTAACTTTTGATTGAAATTAATATACTAACTCTCTTTGCAACTGTATCTTCTGAACTTCGAATTGATGGCAGTGGTGGATTTTCGTCCATGGGAACAATTTCCAGTTTTGAAGCACTTTTATTTTTTTGAATTTTTTTACCCATTTTAGTCAGTTAAAAATTGAAATGCAATTTACAATAAGAACATAAAATAAACACACGTGTTAATGAAATAGTAGTGATGCATAAAACACGCAACGAATACTTTCTGCTGTACATTGTTGCCAGTTCCGTGGGAAATTTCCCCGCTGTCGGAAATTTATTCCAATGGTAATTTTTAATGAATGTGGGAATTTTATTTTTTATTTTTTTTTTTTTTAATGTAAATACAATTTATGAACACTCAAAATTTAAATTAAATATATCGAACGCATACAACTTGTTAAGTGAAAAAACACCAACTGATGGTTCTTTAATAATTACGACGTCTTATCGATCAAAACGTAAGATATCCCTGACGAAAGTGTGCGAATAAGTGGAATACAATTTTTGTGTGGTGAAACGAAGGCTGAATTGCATTTTACCGGCCAAAGTGAAATTTTCAAAAAAAAATTGTCACGCGCTTTATTTTCGCAAAAAAAAAGTCGCTCGTAACCCTGGTGACCTTGATAAATCAAAAACCGGTACAACTACATACAGGGTCATGTGGGAATTCGGTCCATTATAGCGCCCTCAAGTCCATTTAATGTTCGTTATATTTACAAATTTGTAGGGTTAGTTTATGTTACAGGAAGTACAAATATCCCAGCAAGAACACTAACGGTCATATGAGCAGTAATATAAAAGTATCAAAACAGAAAGTTTCAGTAAAAGTTTCTATAACATTGTTAAGAGCGTCGGGATGAAATTGACCGAAACTTTTGTGTGCGTGTGAATTTTCATCTCTTTCTCACTCCTCTGAAAAGAGATACAATTGAATATATGTTTATCACTGTTCTTTTGGTAATAAATGACAATTAAATTACTTGTAAATTTACGAAATATATTACGTAACATAAACTGTTTTAATTTTACGGTTAAGGACGGTTAAATTAATAGTAAACTAACCAAAATTAGACAAAATAAAACCAAAAAACTAAAAATTCTATAGTTTTCATTTTTATTGCGTTGAATATAATGCGCATTACATTCAACATGTTTGCATTACAAAATTGTCTATTAAAACTACTTTTGTTTGCCTTTGTTTTGCTTCCTTCCATGCATTTTTTTTAATGCAGATGACCCTTCCACTTTGATGATATCTATAAAATAAATAGATAAATAAGCAATATATACAAATACTCTTTTCAATATACTTTCTTTTAGTGTTTATCAATTGTTTATAATTTAAGTAACATCTTTTTTCAACACCTGCTGTAGCGGCTAGTGTTGCAAACGTAATAAAAAACCTACAAATAAAAAATGGTGGCAAACCGACATGCAAAAATATTAGTTTTAATTACTAGTAAACTTACGGGTCATATGTCTATCATTGATCCTGCAGGGATGTATTTCAAATTATTTATGTATGAGTGAGAATATATAATATTGTCTTTGTGTTGGAGTTTCGGTAAGGCATGTCTTGCTGGGATAACAATAGCTGCGTTCCCGCGGTACTTGACCCAGATCTGTTTCACGGGAACGCCATCGGTTCTATTTTAATAAATTTGGCAGCACTGTTTTCTTCTGCCCCTTTTTTTCAACAGAAATTCTTCTTCTTACTAAGTGATATTCACAATAGCATAATATCACCACAAACAAATTTACTTTTGATATGTACAGTGCCAGATCAGTAAATGATCCAAAAACGAAGCTGGTTCTAATCGTTTGTTTATGTTTTGTATATGAAAATGATCTACGGATCCGGATCAATAACCACGGGAACGCAGCTAATATTAAACTTTTAAAGAATGTATATTTTTCTTATTTTTATTTCTTTTTTAATTTTTTTTTTTTTTGTAAATTCAAACTCAAATGAAGTAAATATAAGCACAAAAATAACAAAATTTTAGCATGCGGCGCTTTTCTACAACTCAAAATTTCTTTTATAATAAAAAAATGAAAAATTTCGCGATATAAAAAAAAAAGCAATAAAAAATTATGTAACCACGGATAACCACCCAGCAAGACATGCCTTACCGAAACTCCAACACAAAGACAATATTATATTTTCTCACTCATACATAAATAATTTGAAATACATCCCTGCAGGATCAATGATAGATATATGATCCGTAATTTTACTAGTAATGAAAAGTAATATTTTTTGCGCGTCGGTTTGCCACCATTTTTTATTTGTAGATTATTTATTACGTTTGCAACAGTAGCCGCTACAGAAGGAGTTGAGAAAAGATGTTACTTAAATTATAAACAATTGATAAACACTAAAACAAAGTATATTGAATAGAGTATTTGTATATATTGCTTATTTATTTATATTATAGATATCAAAGTGGAAGAGTCATCTGCATTAAACAAGTGCTTGGAAGGAAGCAAAACAACGGAAAACAAAAGTCTTTTTAATAGACAATTTTGTAATGCAAACATATTGAATGTAATGCGCATTATATTCAACGCAATAAAAATGAAAACTATAGAATTTTGAGTTTTTTGGTTTTATTTGGTCTAATTTTGGTTAGTTTACTATTAATTTAACCGTCCCTAACCTCAAAATTAAAACAGTTTATGTTACGTAAAATATTTCGTAAATTTACAAGTAATTTAATCGTCACTTATTACCAAAAGAACAGTGATAAACATATATTCATTTGTATCTCATTTCAGATGAGTGAGAAAGAGCGTCGGGTCAAATTTGTCCCGACGCTCTTAACAATCCCAGCCAACGCAAGAACTCCGAAAAGATTGTTTTCACAATCTTTTGCCTGAGCCTGAGCGCTCATGTTTCATTCAGAAAAGAGTCTTGAAATATACATTTTCTGATAAAAATGCGTCATTCAGACTTGAACATAGGTAGATGGCTATTTTATGAATCTTGTATCGGAGCCTAAAAACAATCTAGCAAATGAGCCTAAAAGTGAACTAGAAATGCTCTTGCAACTGAATCTTACAAGATTCATTTTTTATTGAAATAAGCTTCAGAAAAAGACTCACAAATGAATCTAAAATGTGCCTCTTTATATCAGAAAATTGCGCAAAATTGTTGGCCTTTTTGCAATAAGAAAAACAAGCAAGTACAAATATATAATAAATTTTTAATATTTTAAATGAGTGTTAATATGATTTAATATTAGATTATTAATAAACACAGGTGCAGCAGTGACTTAACATATATAGAGATATATTGAACTACTGTTCGCCGTAGTGCAGCGTCGCAATATTGCTGAAATATAACAGTCGTGTATCGCTTTGTTAATGGCAAATTCGCAGGGACCCACATCAGCATAAGGAAGAACAGTGCACGTCACTTTAGTTCCGAAATAAATGTGATTGAAGGCACTCAACAACGGCGTCTAATAGTGCAGCGTGTGGGTCATAAAAATTTCGCCAGTACATCTTCTGAACTGCATACAATATACCGATCAATGCCGATTTAAAAGGTCTTCTCGCAGCATTAACATTTTTTAAGGCACATGCAATTTCAATTCACTTGATCTATCGCTTCGATAAAATGTCTGCGGGATAGTGGACGTAGCAGTGTAAAAGTTAAATTTGTTAAATTAATCGCTCACTTACCATAAATAAACGCTAATGTAAGGTAATTTTTGATTTGCAAGTTCCTACAAAGTTTGTGTCAGTTTATTTTATTTTTGTTGTTGTTAATGAAAACGGAAGTGTTGCTTGATTAAAATAAAAAAAAATTGAACAATTGTTCTAAAACAATTGTCAAATAAATTCAAAACATTCAAGTTAGGTTCAAGATACTGGAGCCTGAGTGTAACTTGAGCTCTGGCGTTAGTTGGGATGTTATAGAAACTTTTACTGAAACTTTCAGTTTTGATACTTTTAATATTACTGCTCATATGACCGTTAGTGTTCTTGCTGGGCAGGGTTCCGAGCGACTTCTTTTTTGTTGTTGTCATTTTTTTTTTTAAATACATGGGGTGGCATTTTTTTTCACTACGGCAGGTAAAGTGCAATTCTTCCGAAACGAAATATCCATTTATGGTGTGCCAAATGAAATTTTGTCATTTATACAAAAATTTATTTAGACATGTTCTGATAAATAATTAAAATATCTTAAAAATCGTTGAAATTATTTGAAATCAAACAGAACAAATACTTCGTGCCAGTGCGAGTACAAATTCCACAGCCAGACAAAATCACACAAGTATCGTAGCACGGCATAACTCGAAAAGTTATGCATGACCCTATTTAAATTAATCTATTTTGTTTAAATCATTTTTTCTGATTAATAAAGGGTTTTTCAACAGGGACGCTACAAAAGTAGAGCGACAGGGACAGCAAACGACACCATATTTCTTGCCGCTCTTTTGACATTTCTTTTCAGTAAGGTTTGCCATTTCATGATGGAAAGATATAAGAATTCGAATTTCGGTAGTAAATTTTAATAATTTCGACTCGTTGTTGGCTCGTATATGGCTCGAAATGTCATAAGAGCGGCAAAAAAATTACGTCGTTTGCTGTCCCTGTCGCTCCCTTAAAAAAAAACTTTTGTAGCGCCCTTATTGAAAAACCCTTTATGTGCTGAAAATATTGAGTTGTTCTCAAAAATTACAAACTTCAACATTTTATGGTTTATGGTTTCAACGTATGTGAAGTTAACAAATCGGCTTCAGCAACCGGAACGTGTGGAATCAACATCTGCCACCAAAAGTGGACTGATCTGAATTTCACTCCGTTCTCTTTGAACTGAGTTGATTCCGCTTCGTTCTATTACATTTCTAACTTTAGTGCGCAGAGTTGCCATATTAATATTCTTGATTATTCCCAATAAGCATTAAGGTTCGATAAATTTGGAGAATTTTCTTTTACAACCAGTCTGGATATAATGCCATGATCAAGCCGAAGAAATGAATGTTGTTCCAACGTTGGTTTTTGAAGTTAAAAAAACTTGACACGAAATTCACTACACAAAGTGACTCAGTGGGAACCCAGTGACGTGATAAAGTAAATGTCTACAAGACAATTTCCACTGCATTCGCACAATCAGTGAGATCATTCTTTTTCGCTTGAATTAGCAAACAGACAAATCAATTAATATATAAGTGCCGGTCACGAAACACGAAAGTCATTCCGAGAATTCTACTGCACGGAAAATGCACAATGAGCTGATATACAATGTAAGTGGCCAAGGTATACGAATACGTTTATGAAATATTAATATATTTTCATTCATACGCAGACACCATTGATATTTTGCGCGAACCTCAATATTTTACATCGCAGTGGCGCAATTGGATTCTGGTTTGATCTTCGCGGCACGTCGTGGATTTTACAAGAAGTTCCTGTACACTGCCACCGGCGCAGGTGCTGTTGCAGCTGTCTGTTATCTCACAGAAGCGAGAATCTAATGTAGGACATACTTTAATTCCTTTTAATATATAGTATTATAACTTATGTGCGTTTCCTTTTATTTTATATTTAAACATTTAATAAGGTTAATATATGCGCTTGAATTCAAGTGTTATTTGAAAGTCGAATCAGAAGCTACTAGTTTTGCTGGAGAACGCTATGGTTTTCAAGGTCACAATTACAAAAATTTGAACGCTTTTCTCCAGTGAAAGCTTCGATATCCATGTTCAATATACATTCAATAATCACTTAATATCCAGGTTTTTGGTTTATTGGGTTGCCATTGTAATAATCGATAAAGATACGATTATTTCATTATCCCAGTGAGTCATCACTGAACTCTTTAGGAACTATTCCGTAACTAAACGTCAGAAATCTCGCACCACAGTCTCAGAGTAATGTTCAGAAAAATGATCAAAATAGGAAAGCCAGCGCACTTAAAGGGACATAGAGATCTCACCTCTTTATCTTTCATTATTATGACGTATTACTCTGGCGAATATCTGAACAAACGACAAACAAAAAATTCTCTCTGAGAAAAGTAAACGTCAACAATGAAGACTTGTAGATAAGAGAAATCTGACTTTTCGCCGACCCAAAGATGATCCAAAAGAAAATTGATGACAATTAAAACAAAGGCATTTTTTGTATTATTTTTCTTTATTACAGTGTATTTTAAGATTTTTTTTTATACAATTCCACTATATAAAATAACACTAATACATTTAGACCAATAATTAACACTAAATTAAAAAGAAAATAAATGATATAAACATAAATAATATTAAAATATTAAATTATATAAACTAACAAAATTTTAAATTAAATTCCACGCGTTCGATGATGCGGCTGGTCTTGATAATGTAGCGGGTTATATGAGATGATTCGTTAGATTTAGATTGGTTCATTTGAAAAAGCACCAACAAAGTTATACCATCACGTTAACCAATTAAAATATATAATTTAAACACCTCTCTTGCACGTTGGTGACTGGTCAACTTCAGGACATCATCCAGACTTCCCGTAAAGAAATCTTAAAGGACTAAAGTGCTGTATAATATTCTCAGCAAATAGTACAGAACCCAGAGCTTTATCATCGGTATTATTTGGAACTGCAAATAAAAAAAATGGTACAAAATTTAAATACCGATGAAAAATTGTAAAGGCATACTTTGCAATTGTACTGACGACGGTAATTATGCGATATCTGGCGACCAACACTTGTATGCTCGACAAACTAATGACTTCTCCAGTTTTTCGTTGTTGAGGTTGATGCCAATAAAAAAAAAATGATTATTTGTTAAATTTAAATGGTTACAGAAAACACATACGTCGCATGACTAACAAACGCAGCACGGTTTGAATATCGTCCAGCGCCTGACCTTTGACAGTTTTATTGCTTAGGGTTTCTAAAATAAATTCAGTAAATCGCATTGATAATGAAAAATCAACACCTACCATTATGGGATCGATGCCATTGGTCAAAGCAGGTGCAGACGCTTTTTTCGTTCTCGGTATTGGATGCCAGTGTGATAGCAGCACGTTGAGCAGCTTGCGGAGATCTAATTTTGAAAGAATAACAGAGTGTAACGCGACAGCACCGCAGTTATTATTATATATTCATTGTAATGTATTTACATCATTTTACTATGCTATGTGCGCAATCATTCAAGACGTTTAGCTCCGATACCCGCACCACGTGAGACTTCTCGCGTTTAAAAGAAGTGGCAGTAATTCCAAAACGATGTCCAAAGCGTACACGCATAGAAATATATTGTTATTTTTCACAATATTCGATTGTCATTTGAAAAACTATATAAAATAATGTGGCAGCTATGTTTTCTAAAACAATTCAAATTGACATTTGTAATTTTGTTATTGTTTTTATGTCGTTGTGCAGAGACAGAGTTCAAATAATATTTGTAAGTAATATTTAAAATTAATAAATATACTCTATAATTTAATTAGTTTTGTTTTATATTGTTTATTTTAGTAACAAGTCCGGTTTTGGAAACAACGTTGGAGAATATCATGCATACCCCAAACCCCAACACCCCAGTCGCCGTTCCAGGTCCTAGAGGCGAACTCGCAAAGTTCGGACATGCTCACATCTATGATGGCGACAGTGGGCGGCGATCCGCCGGAGAACACGCAGACATATGCTGCAGTGTGACAGCACCGCACGCAGAGCCTAAGCATGTGGGCAACGGAAAAACAAATTTTCGCAGTACAACTCCATCGGTCTGTTCGCGATGCATTGAAAATACATCGTATGGCACGGTCGATGCGCCAGCAGTGGCACATACGCCTTCCTACTCGGCGTTCTATGGCTGTTGACTGTTAGTTGTCGGATGTGGCTTCGACGACATCGGAGTGCACTATAGATGTTAGCTTTGCGCCTGACGTTATACTAGAACCCATAATGTGAAACAGTATTTATCAATGTTTTATATTGTTTAACGATGATTTAATAAAATATAAAAACATAAAAATATTGTTTAATTTATTTCTATTTGACAATCAATTATTACAAATGACAATTTAATTTTATTTGAAAATGACAACATGCAATGTCACCAGTAACAATTGAATAATTTTTAAATTTCACAATCAAATCTTCAAAACCGACAATGAAATGACAATATTATAATGGGATCTATTTTGAACATGCCTATTGTTGTTTTTTTTTTTTTTTTTTTTTTTTTTTACAAATTTACCAACGCTCAGGGAATGCCCCCTATTCATGCAATGCACAGTGTTGATCGTAAGAAAGGATTATAGGTTAAGAGGAGGAGGAAAGATGGAGTAGTGTCGGTGGATATTTGTTTTAAATTTCCCAATATTAAAAATGTAGGGAAAAACAGACGCAGGGAGATTGTTCCACAAACGTATCGTGCGGCTGAAGAACGAATTATCTCTGTAATGCGTAGTTCTGTTGAGAACGGAGTGGACTACGAAGGGGTGGGCTTGGTTCAATGCCCGAGTAGAACGAGAGAATACACGACCTGGTGGAATCAGGCCATGTATTTCCCTCGAACACTTACCATTGTAATACCTATAAAAGAGGCTTACACACCCTACGGTTCTTCGGTGCTCAAGAGAACCAATAGAGGATGAAATATTTTCATCCCCTATTAAATATATTGCACGTTGTTGGATTCGATCCGGGAACTCCAAAGAAGATTTTGAAGCCCCCGCCCATATGTGAGAATTTTATTCCATCTTAGGCCGAATATAGGTTGTGTAGACAATGCGCAAGTCAGCGGGAGTGAAATATGTCTTACACCGTTTCAGAAAACCCAGGCACTTGGCCGCTTCATTCGACACATCAAATATGTGATCATTCCAACGGAGGTCACATTGAATTGATATGCCCAGAACGTCAAGAACAGCTGACTGCGCAATATCGAAAGAGTCCATATTGAGGGGAGGGAGGGGTGAATCCATTCTTTTGTGAGATAAAAGACTACATTGGGTCTTGCTTGCATTAAAATCAACTCTATTAGCAAGACCCCACTCGGAGATTGATTTAAGGTCATTATTGAGTGTGTCATTCATAGTGCGTCTTTTACTCTCAATCTCCAAAGAGTTGGGGCGCTTGTTGAACGAATATGAATGACAAATGTTACTGTCATCTGCAAAGGAATGAATTGGGTTCTGACTCAGTGAGAGAAGGTCATTGATAAATACCAGAAATAGGGACGGGGATAGGACGGAACCCTGCGGAACTCCAGAATTGATGAAATGTTGTTCTGAGAAAACACCATCCATCGCAACTCGTATTGAACGACCCTGGAGAAAACTCGATATCCATCGAGTAAATCCATCCGATATCCATATGCAATAAGTTTTGATACGAGGGCATCATGCCACACTCGATCAAAAGCCTTGGAAATATCAAGAGCAACCACCTTACTCTCCCCGAAAAGGTGAATACAATTATTCCACTTTTCGGAGAGGACCGCCATCAAGTCACCGGTGGATCTGTTCCTACGGAAACCATATTGCCGGTCACTAAGTAATTCGTTTCGCTCCAGATAGTTCACAAGGTGGAAGTTTATTACGCTTTCCATTACCTTGGATAGCGCAGAGCATATTGCAATGCGTCGGTAATTAGCAGGGTTCGTAGTTTCGCCCTTTTTCGAAACTGGCTGAACATTGACAACCTTCCAACATGATGGAAAAACTCCTGTCGTGAAGGAGATGAAATTACAATTCCGGCAGCAAGTGGCAACATATGATGTCCAAAGCGTAGTAAAAAGATTTCCAAGTCAGGCGACAAATTTTGTGGCAACAATTCCAAAACGATGTTCAAAGAGTACCCAGTGTCAAGTTAGCTACGCTCTGCCTTGCTGCGGACTACTGAATGCAACCCTGTTTCGTTCCATTCTGTGATAGTATTTTTTTATCAATGGCTGCCGTTTTTGTTCGTCTCTTTTGTGTTTCGTTAAATGTCATCTGTGAAAATTTTCATTTCGTTGAAAATAAATGTTGGACAATCATCGTCTTTGCACAAATTAGTAAGTATAATTATATTATAACATATATTAGACTAATTATTATTTTAATAATTTGTTTAGACAGAAAGCGAGATGTTTATGGTCAATTGGACACAACTTGACAAAGACATCAGCATGACTTCGTCTGCCGCAAAAGTTTAGAGCAAATTCGCATAGCTCGTTTAATGTTTTTTTAAACGACTTCTTTTTCAGCTGCCGCAGTTCACAGGATATGGGTGAGTTCATTTAATTACAGTTACTATATTATTATATTAAATAGAACATTTAAAGTGAAACAAGTGACGTCACTAAAAAATGCATGTGCTTTAAACATTCCAGTATTTGGACACTAACACCGACGTCAATTCGGATGCGATGCACTTTTCGATGACAGCGATACGCTACTATGACGAATCCATATATTGTGCAGTGTCAATATTGGCAGATGAATAGGTAAGCTCCATTAATGCTATTTTCTAAATTACATATTTTTTGCATTACAGATATGCTAATGGGTTTCTGACGTCAGCAGTCCTCTTCGTGGTTAATCTCGCTATCGAACATTCCAGATAACATTGTTTGTTTCGGAAGAGTGATATGCAGTTGAACCAAATACCCCAGCCATGAACTATCGTAGGAGTCAGTGGTCCAGCCAACCAACGCTTCCAACTCAACATTGGTGGATGATGTGGAGGCGAGAAGTTCAACGACAACTACAGCGTATATGCTGCAGAATGTAATGCAGAATATTTACAACGTAAGCTGTACTTTCTGGTGGATCAGCAAAGGATGCATGAGGAATTACCGGAATAAATGGCGCGAAATTTCATGTTCCAGAATTATATTTTAAACACATGTTGATGCTAATGCAGATTAATCATGCGAACAAACAGAGGGAAGCGATTATAATTGCGTTGCTGGATCAGGTGATTGTTTATTTAAATATTTAATTTTTTCGTATATATAATTTTGTATTTATTAAAGGTCAATGATCAACAGGGCATTTTTGCAGCGTCG